>OX637879.1:13074684-14380934 GCA_951802675.2 Boloria euphrosyne
TATATTATATAATATCATATAAGATTGTGTGATTTGCGAATAAATGACATAAAGACTAAAGTTCATTAATTTATAAGAATGGATGTATGAATCACGCTGCAAGAGGTTTTTCACGGTCGGTTTAAGGCAAAGTGTGAAGGAGCCAGGTAAATTCTTTGTCTAGCCTGAAAAGGAAATTGTAGGATGTTTCTGTTTAGCCAATGTATTAAACTGTTTTTGGAATTTTTACACGCATTTATTTTTAATTGAGGATCCCAGGTTTCGATTGCTTTACGGCACGGGTGAACATGATCATATACTGAATATATTATCTTTTACGATTAGAACTTTGAAAACTTAGTCCTCCTGGACCATGATTGCGCTCCCACTGCCTTTGACATAAGTTATTAATTAATTATTTTATTAAACACATAATTCGTAGCCCAGTTGTATCGAGCTCACTTGGGAAATTGAGTGAAGAAGGTTCAAAACCCAGATCTTGCTTGCAGTTTTCTAAAGACACGTGAACGTGAAGACGACAACGTCAGCTTTAGTTCAATTTAATTTAGAATTTTATGTCGAAATTTTTAACTAACTACGAATTAAAATCGTGATAACATAATACTAATTTATGTAAATTATATTTGTAATATATAATGTAATTGACGTGAAAATATGCACGACACATTATTACTTTACGCGCGCTGATTCCTGACAAAGGCGACGTAGTGTACCAGACTGTGAATAAAACAATTTACATAACGTTTGTACTTTCAAAATCAAAATATAAACGCAAAACCGCTCATGTGAATAACAATTCAATATCTATAAATATTATAATATAATTCTGAGTAGAATTTTTTGAAATAGTTATTATTGTCGATACTAAAGTCAAAGTTATAGTTTACAAATTTTTTCCTTTCTGTCTATCTGTCAGTCTGTTTGTCTAAAATAATCGGATCACGAGAAAATAACTGGACAGATTTTAGTGAAATGATGAGTAGTGATGGCAGCTGTTGTTGATGTTAAAAATTACTTAAGGACGAACCAAACAAATTACTAAAGGTATAATTTAGTTATCAAAATTTCAGTAAGGCTCGTTAGATTGGTATGAAAACTGTGTTTTTTATTCTTTCATTAAAAATCCAACTAACGCAGAGAGAAATTGAAGATAAACATCTTTTATAACAGTAACTAAGGCCCAAGTTTCGACATCAAATACGGGCTAATTTGTAGAGCTTAATGGCTTCTTTTTATTTCTTTGTTTGAAAATTAAAACTTCTAACCTCTTTTAGTAACTACTATTATAGTAAAGTAAATAAAATAAGTTTATTTCTTGCAAATAAAGTTACAAAGTTTTCTATCATATGTAATTTGTAAAGGTTTCTTTTGTATTCTTTATTTAATTTTAAATTTGTAATTAATTGCTTGCATTTTAATTTTTTAATCTTTTTTAAATATATTTTTTTATTCTGTTGTTAATTAATTACTTCTTTATTTTCATATCTTTTTTTTTTTTAAACTTGTGTTTGTCAATTTTTAGTCGATAGATTTTAAATATCTCATCACGACATACTTTGGTAGGTGACCCGTTTTGTCCGTCAGTCTGTCTTTTATCTGTCGAAATACTCTTGTTACTTATTTGCATTTGTTCACTTCCAGAAAATATTGTTTTTTATTAGGTCTTAGTTTGTGTCCCACGGAGCTTCTTTGTATTTGACATGTTCTTAGTTTTTCGAGAGACGCTCTGTGAGGCTCTACGTTTGACAGATGTTTGAGTGAAGTAGGACAAAGCAGACTTTTTAGTCTTATAGTTGATACTTGATTATCTTTCAAAGATCTATTTCATCTCCGAGTATTAGTTTCATGTATGTTTAAGTATCATTTTAATTACTTCTTTTTGTGTGCTTTAATAGGTGGCCTACTAACTATATGAAATTTTGGGTTTATTCGAGCTTTACAGAATGTATTTATTGTCTTTTTCTTATTAGCTTGGTTTTATCTTCATTTATTTGTAGGCCATCGTTATTGCTTTCTCTACAAAGTGATTTTATCATATTATCTTGTATTTCATTTGGGGTTTCTACGAGTACAATGTATGAGATAAATATTTTTCTTTTATATTAAAACCTTTATTGCTCCAGTCTAGTTTTCTGAATATTTGTTCCAGAGTAAACTATAAAAATTTTAGGAGAGAGCGATTCTTTTTCTTTATTCTCGATTTTTAAACTTTTTGAAATCATCGTTTACGCCTTCTAGCATAATAAATCGGCTTAAATATATAATCAAAAATTGAAATATGAATAGTTGTATAACTTGAAATATGACAAAAATTGAAATATGAATTCTTGTATGAAACTTGTATGAAGTAATTTAACTTTCGCTAATATGTGATACTCTCAGAATGCCTTTCTGAAAGTATCGCATATCTGTGTAAAAATATATTTTATTAAATTTATCAAATGGTATACATTAACCAATTGTTTTTAACAAATTCCTTTTTACAGTCGCTGTTAGGTGTAGAGAACTATTGACTTTGTCAATCTCATATAATGTAGAAGTATGCTTGAGTACCTATGCTTGATAAAATAAGTGTACAAAATACTACATTCTATAAAAATATTTAAACTAAATTTATTAAAATGTACTTTGAAAAAATATACAAACATATTAAAGTTACATTCATGAATAGGTTAGTATGGAAAAAGTTCAACGGCTATTCCGTATTATATTATGAGATGATTAACTTTGAGGCAAAACTTTTATTATTATTTCAATAGTATTTATACTGTCACAACATTTTATGCTAATGATATATTTGCCTCAATGCTTCTCAAGTAATCAACTTAGTAAAACGGTTCCCTACAGGATTACCACTTGTCTTACGGTGAAGGAAAACATCGTGAGGAAACCTACATGTCTGAGAGAACCTAGCAAGTTTTCGAAAGACGTGTGAAATTTACTTACGAAGAAGTTGAGCTACTAAATTCTTTTGCCGATAAAAATTCAGAACTGTGAAAAGCACTTTATTTTTTGTATATACGAATTAAGATTAATCAAATACGTACTGTTACTTACGTTTATACCTAAGTACTTTCATATTTCAGTCAATCTGCACTATGTTTTTAACTTTAACCTTAACTTTAATCGATCTTTACTATATGTAGTTGGAGAGACTCCAGCGCTATTTAAATATGCTTTCCGCCCACATACCTAAAGGGACAGTTGCGTAAAAGCAGCATTTTATCCTATCTTTAAGCTCCGCGTTGATTCGAGCTTTTATTTTGTAAATTCTACAGTTATTGCTACATTTATGACCGTTGTTACAATTACGCCTTAATTAGTTATCCGACATTAAAATATATCTTTAATTAAAACATCTATACATATATACATATATACATTCATACATACATACATATAAATAAAATGGAAGTGTCTGTTTTTAATTTCAAACTAACAGCTTTTCATTAAATGTATAATATGAAAGTTTATACGATACTAACAACAAAAAAACAATTTTTAAAATTTTTGTCTGTCTGTCTGTTTGTTCCGGGTAATTTCTGAAACGGCTGGACCGATTTTGACGGGACTTTCACTGGCAGATAGCTAATGATGTAAGGAGTAACTTAGGCTACTTTTTAACCGACTTCAAAAAGGAGGAGGCAAAATTTTAGAAATTTTATTTATTTTAACTAGCGGAACCCATGGCTTCGCTGACCTTAAATCTAGAGAAGAACCAGAGCGAAGCAAGGGTGAGTCACTAGTTATTAAATAAAACCGCTTTCAACTACTGCAAAACAAAATCACGCCATTTTGCATAATAGACATCATTACGAGAAAATTATTAAATAAAATACTATAAATATATAAATTTAAGTATAAATACAAAAATGTATACTACTTAATTATTACTGTACAAGTCATGTTTGCGTAGAATTGTGGCAAGACTGCTAGCTGTATTCCCTCGATGAATGGCAATGTAGATTCTATTGCGTAAAACGTAGCCCTTTTGTCACCAGTAGTAGAGATGACGTGTCATAACAGTGTTAGCACTTCGAAGCATTTGGCTTAGGATAAGACAACTAAAAAAAAATACAAAAAATATAAGAAAACTTATGACACTGCTTCAATTTAAGTTAAAAGGAGCATTATTTTGCAAAATGAAAATGGCATGGCATGGAACTTTTACTTAATATAATAAATATTAATGAATATTAGTATTGTTGAAATATGCATTTAGAATTCAATATGAACTACCTAATATTGAATTTCATAGAGCTCCATTGGTGCACTCATGTGTACTGTAATGAACCACATAATTATTTCAAATATTATGATATATTAGATGCAGTTATATCCATTAACCTACTATGAGGTCAACAAAGTGTTATAGTGGTAATAAGCTGTCGAATTATCATCAAAATTAATTTATACTAGAATTAATTTAAAATAATATTATCCATCCTAATATTACGAAGCTGTAAGTTCGTTTTGCAGTTCCGTACCTTAAAAGGAAAAACGGAACACAGTCAGTCTGTCTATCACATTGAGTTATTCATTGAGTTATTATTACTTAAGTAGTAATAATAACTCAATGGTCTACCATGACATGACTCCTTGTAACATTACCTATCTGCGAGTGAAAGTCCCGTTAAAATCAGTCTAGCCGTTTCAGAGATTAGCCGGATCAAACAAACAAACAGACACACAGACAATTTTTTTAACGTAAGTATCGTATATATACTTTCGTATGCATTAAGTGAAAGAATGTTAATTTGAAATTAAAAACGGACACTTCAATTTAATTTATATGTATGTACCTATAGATTGAGGTCTGCAATCCCTTGGAGTGATGAAAAAATAAAAGTTCTACGTCAACAGAATCAATCAAATCAATTGTCAAAAGAACAGCCGCGCCGTTTATACCGCATCTTTTGACACTCGCCAGGGAATGAAAACTTATAGGATACTACCTATTCATCTTGAAATATTACAGCAAAAATAAAGAGAAAAATTCAATTTTTAGTTTATTCATGAAACGAACATTTTTTTAATCATAATTAACTTATTTTAATTATAAATGAAACTACCTTTTCGGATTTTGTCGCGGATTTATTTTGATTTTAAATTCCCGACGTTTCGAATGCTTTACAGCAATCATGGCCACGGGAGAAACATTTAAAATATCAAACATAATATACCTAACTAAAAACTAATTAAACAATATGGCTGTCATATTATTAAGTGGCAAAATTTATTTTCCTTCTTAGTAAATTAATTAAAATATTAATTAGTTTCTAATAAGTAGCTAATAACAGTAATTTCTAAGAAAACATAAATGAAATTATACGTATTTGATCTATCAAAGTATTTTCCAACATACTTGTTATGTTATTTTCAAAAAGACACACTGCTCTAGTTTGTCGCTTTAGTTTTTTGAATTAAAAACTACTAGCTATGAAATAAAGAAAGGCATATTATAAACTCACTTAAAACGCAAATGCGATACTCAACTAACGTAATATCGTGAAGAACGTAATAATATTGTCTCGGGATATGCAATAGAATATTCAGTTCATTTTGTGGGGAAGCTCGAATATTTCTCCGGAATGCAATAATGTGCTTAAAACTGGTGGTTTGCGTTATTTTATGTAAAGTTGTGAATTTTATTACGCATAAACGAAAAGGAGATTATTGTTTTTACTGGAAAGTACTGGTGTCTATTTTGTGTGGGTTTCTATCTATCTAACAACTAAATATTATATTATAATTTATATCCGTAGTAAGCTACGAGCATTGTGCTATGGATGGTGTGTATGTATGGATTGTGCTATGTGATACCTTATGATGGTGGTATTATATTACACAATATAACTTAAATACATAGATATTATAAATATAATTGACCATCACTGGCATTTGTGCTCATCACACGAATAGATGCCTCCACCGGGACTCAAACCCGTGATCGCTGACACAGCAAGTCACTACAAACTGAGCCGTGTCATTTAATTGGTATCGTTTGTAGTGGAAACTTAAAGAAAAAAAAGTGCACACTTACATGAAAATATTTTTATTTTATGCGTTCCTAATATTTATTTAATAAAGGTTTTATTTTGAAGGTCCTAAAGCTCCACATTGCTTGCAAAAGTTTGACTAAGTCCGGTTTTCGTACGGGTATTATCTGAACAAGGGGCCAATGAATAAACACATGTTTGTTCTTACGTAGGTATATTATGTATATAAAATGTATCTTTTACATATTTAAAAATATATAGGTAATTAGCATAACGTTAGGAACTACAAGGCGAAGACCTTCATATAAAATTAATAATAAATAACAATACATATACCAATCTTTCTGAGAGTCGACTTCGTAACAATAATTTTCATATTATTTATTTCGTCCTCAAAATTTCTTTAAATTAATTTTTATCATGAAAGTTTTAAGGTCTTAGCCGCATTATTTACTAAAAATTTAATCGTTAACAATCGTTAAAACTGACTTTACTCACTGTAAACAAAATAAGTAATAATCCAAATTAGCAGATATACACACACACATACACAAGTACACTACACATAACACTAAACACCAATAGCTTAAGGCGTGCATACATACATTCACCTGCACACATACACACACAACACACACACAAACTCACACAAGCACGCATCTTAACACACACACAAACTTAACATTGAAACATTTACAGTATAGAACAATATAAGTTTTGTCACTTTAAAATTTAAATTTAATACTAACTTTATTCAAACGTTGTAATTTATAAGTTACACACGATTATGGGAAGTCACTGTTTCTCGACACACGGTTAACGCTAGTTCGAGAAACAGGGATTACATGTAACAGATTGTAACAACTTTTTTGAATAAAGAAATTATTATTATTATTAAATTATTAAATTAAGTATATTTTCCGTCTTAAAGTCAACAAAATATACAGCAAGTTATAATACAACTTTATTTGTACTAATAAAACGGCGTTTGCACGTCGGATGCGGAAATTAAAAACGTGCTCATTCAAAACATAACATCAAAAGGGGCAACAATTCGAAATCAAACCCTCACGTCCCAAAGATGTTACGACGAAATAATTTGCCAAGTTTAAATTAAACAAATAAACACATGGACGTGGCAGAAAATTGGCTCGAAAATTTGAAGGCACGAGTGGAAACAATAGGTCGCCTGCCTTTATATCTGCTATCTATCTTACATCTCGGACGGACGGCCCCAATTAAACTCTACCGTTTCGCATCAGAGCGGCCGACCGGCAAGCGTACACGCTGGTGTTAGGGTTACCAGAAACTGATAACTGAAGAACTATAAATACCTGTCTGTTCACTTCACTTCTCTAGTAATTAATTGAGCTCTCCAAGAAAAGCAAATGTAGTTACAAATACGATAGCGTTAGTGAAAGAATAGCGTAATACCAGCAAATAAACCACGGATTTTGCTACTTCCTATATAATAAAGATGAAGTAATTAACCTCAAAGTTAATTAGCTTTGTAACGGAAAGAAATGACCAAAAATCTACAAAAAAAGTATAATGATTTCTAGTCGGAACTGTCTGTCTACTAGCACTAAATAGATAAGCGTTGAAATCGATCTTCGCTCTATGAAAAATGTTTTCTCTTGAAGAAGAAAAGTGGCTTGTTCGAGTATATCATTCACGCCCGAAATGTATCCGCCAGTGGAAATTGCGTTGAAATGGTTTCAGTCAATACAAAACTGAACTTAGGGTACAGTTGCACATGCTCATAACTAGCACGAAAGCATGCCACTATTGAGTAATTACTAGCGTGTACTTAGTAGCGTGTGTGTCAAAACATTGCTAATAATGAGCATGCTTATTTCGAGCATACTCAAATTTCGATGGTCGTGCGATTATTGGGCATGCTACTGTCAAAGTCTACTGGAAAAAGTCACTTGGTTTTCTATTTTTCACTTGCACACTGGCAGAGAACTTGCTAGAATGTCGAATACCAAAGAACATGCCCGTGCTTAAATAGCGTGTGTGTTCAATTTATTGCTTTAAGCACGCTTATTTAGAAGCATGCTTAATAAAAGCATGCTAAACAAAAGCAAATGCGTCAGTTTGAAGAGCATGCTTGTTTTAAGCATGCCAATAAGTATGACATTTTATGAGCATGTGTAACTGTACCTCTGGAATTCAGAGATATAAAGATAAATAATCAAAACGCTTAATGTTTATTAGAGCTTTTAACCCCATAATTGAAAGCTTTAATGAGGTTTGTATTTTCAAATTGCTAACAAAACGTACAATTAAAATATTTTCAATAGCTTTACGCCATATTCCTTACAGACAGTTACTGTAGCTTTTGGGATTGCGGATACATCGGCATTGTTATCAGACAATACACATTTTCTCTTTTAGATTTTTTACCGATGTATGTATGTATGAATAGTACGAAGTTATGATGTCACATTGTTACCGATAAATTGGTAGCCCTAGTTACGTTAGATTTAGTATGGAGCTCCTGCCTTATATTTCATTTTAATTACAAATGGCAAAAGAATTAAAAATTGTTCGATCGAATTAAATTTGAAAATTTATCGTAGAGTATGTAAAGAACTCATGTTCAGCAAATTTATAGTATTTTTAGCTTTGTCTTAAATATGTATTTAAACTGACGAATGTAATTATAGTAATGATCCATGAAACCTTCTGCCTCTGTATCCATGTGAAGAATAATAATGATAAATTATATATTTGTTCGACTCCAAAAGGAGGAAATTAAGTCAATCAAGTTTGGCGTCTTTTTGAATTATTATTATGGTATTATGGTATATTATGGTATTTTTTTTAATGAATAGGGTAAAGGGTCATTTTAAATGTATCCATCAACTTAAGAACTTTCCACTGTCAATGGTGCAAAGTGTTTATTTTAGTAAAAAGATTTTAGTACTTATATACTTCAAGTCATATAGTTCAATATCACGAGTAAAATAGACATTTAAAAAATATATCGATTTAATAGTTTAAGCTTAATTTAGCTCATTTTAATACTTGCTTTTCTTTATATTTATTCAAAGACTATTTAATTTACTTGAGAAAAAAGATTTTTTTAATGTTACAATATAAAAATAAATCTGTTCAAGCTGCTAAAACAAGTACATTTTCATATTTTTCCTCAAAACTTAACTTCGGGGTTAATATAAAAAGGAACGTTTTAATTAAGCCACTTAACGGATAAGTAAGCAAATCTATAAAAAGAGGGTAAAAGATGTCGGTATCAGGTGTAGGAATTGAAGTAGGTACTTGCTGTTGTTTAGTGAAATTTGTAATTAGTAGTCAAAAAAATACAGCGGTCGCGCAGTAGCAACGTGCTCGCTTGAGAAATCGTGTGATGCGGGTTCAAATGCTGGATCTCGCATTTCTAACATTCATTTCTAACTTGGTTACCACATTCCTTACGGTGAAGGAAAACATAGTGAGGAAACTTGCATCGCGAGGAAGCAAGTTTTTGAAAGTGAAATAAAAAAATATGTGAAGTCCGTCAAACCGCAGCCCAGCAGTGAGACGTAGACAAAATAAAGTTGCTGAAACTTACTTGTTCTACATATTGGATACTTTTTACTATGAAAAATAACTCATCTTTTGACGTTGGTACTAACCGTTAAATGTAAGTAGGGACGAGCTCGAGCGAAGCCGGGATAAATTGCTAGTTTAGATATAAAAGTCTTGTTTAACAAAGTATTATTTACGTTTGAAAAAAATATAAAATTGTCCTCTCAATAAACTGAAAAGCCATTATAATTGCGCTAAGTCTAAGGAGCTTTTACTAAAAGGCTTCCATTATGTCTATTTTTTAAAGAGTTCGAGTAATTCATCTTTTAAGACGTTTTTGAAAAAAGAATACTTTATACTTCTAAGTCATTACATCAGAACAAAGTAAGCTTGCCATATTCAGAATAAAAGCATTTCAAGGTAATTATTGTAAAACTGCCTGTCTACTTCCCTCAGTCAGTAGAAATGTATTATTTTTAAAAAATATTTGATTTGCTATGTGAATTGATTCACCAATTCTAGGTTCCCTAAATTTCTCATTTATTTTGTCTGTGTATGTACACACTCTTCATTTATGAACGATAATAAAACAGACTATATACCTACTCTTAACACTTAATTTAGATTAAAACAAATTTAAAACTGCATGTCGTCGATCCAGGAGTTAATTAGATTTTCATCTTTTGTTTCATAAATAATAAAATTTAGTTAAAATACAATATAAAATACAATACATTACATAATTTTAAAGTACGATAAAAAATATTTATTATTATAATTCAATTGAAACTGTTTTATTGGTTACTTTTGAAATATGTACTGAAAATGAGTGTCAAAAACTGGTTTAACATTTTTTTGTGTGACTTTTAATTATGAACCATTCAAGAACGCCTAAACGGATGTTCAATAGTCGTTTTTATTCTACGCGTACGTAAAATAGAGAAAATTAAAGAAATAATTAAAGAACATCCAAAATATACGTGAATGGCAATTTGTTTTTGACTTAATTAATTTAACACAAGTGCTCGTCCGGTGGTTAAATTCAATCACAATAAGTTTTTTGTTTTTGACTTTGAAATATTTTATCCATATCGTAGACCATATCGATTATTTCCATAAAACTAAATGGACACTCAATTTAGTTTTTTTAGTGGGTGTCATAAAAGCACAGGTGAGTTTAAAAAAATCTTGAATTAAATTTTAGAGCACACCCCTATTTTTTTCAAAGTATCTGATAACTACCAGTGAAAGTACCGTCAAAATAGGTTTTAGAGATTTGCCGGACAAAAAGACATACAAACAAAAATTTTAAAAAAGGTTGTTATTATAAGTACTTACCTACCGTATAAAATTCCAATATGTATTGAGAAAAAAAGCTGATATTCTGAAATTACAAACAGACACTTCAATATTGATGGTAATATCTAACTTTTAATATTAATTTGATCTATTGAATTATCTTATAATGTATTATACTACGTTTGTTTAGGTATAACCTAATCTTTTCTTCATAGATTATTTGTAGTACGTATAGCAATTTCTAATAAGATTAATATAAAGCAGACGCTGTGAAAGAAAATAGTATTTATTATGAGAATAAGTTCGATAATCCCAAGAAAGCCGTGTAATCAGATAGGCCTGAGTCATACTTCGAGACGTATTTCATTACATCTGGTATGGCTTCAACTCTTTATTCTTGTTATACTTGTACAAGGCATTACGCGCAGTTTCTATTAAATGTAATTATTTTATTTTTATCTATACTATTATGGAAAAAAAAAATATAAATTTTTGTAATGCGTAAGCTCAAAGTCCGCAACGAAACGATTAAGATGAAATTTTTAATATCTATACCTTACATGGTGTATTGCTATGGAAGGAAAAAGGATAGTTTTTTTTCCCTGAAATGCTTTAAGGGAACTTCAGGGGGTGAATGTGGGTTAGAGTTTGTATGGAGAATGAATCATTTCTCAAGTAAGGGATACTAATACATGAGTATTATTCGCCTATGTATATATACTCCCATTAACCGATAAAACGTATCTAGGAATAAACCCGAGCGCGAGTCGCGAAGAGTCGCTATAATAATATTTCGTCGCTATTATAATTATTTAATATTAATATAGACTTTCGAGTCGCTATTATAATAATATTATTAATTACTATTAAGTATTTTGTGTTTTTAGTCAGTAAACTTGGAAATTACAGAATCGATATTTATAGCTTCTTCCCTGATATATTATCCGTGAGAACTAACATTATCCCAGAAAAGAACAGGCTATAAATTGTATCGTATTTTAAGTGACTGTCATGGTATTTTTCGGCAAGTTTGAAAAACAACGTATATATACCATATAATTTATTTTTATACTACTAATAGAGGATATACATATTTAACTTTACGATTAAACAATATTTCATTTGACTCAAATTTTTAAATAAATATTTTAAATAACTAGGAATTTTCCGTATAAATACAAATTGATACCGGTGATAGCTTAGGAGATCGATAAAAAATAAAAATAGTGTTACAGTGTTCAGTTACTTTTAAAGTCTAATGAAAAAGTATTTACTTTTAGAGATTCATAGAATGACAACAAGGACAGCCGTGGGCAAAATGATAAAAAAAAATAGGTAGGGCTCTATTAAAACTAAAAGGCACAGAAGTCATTGACACACGAATAAACCACAGAAAACACTTACATGGATTATTTGAACATTTGTCTCGAACACAATCAAAAATCTCTAACATGGAATTGTTGCAAAGTCTATACCAAACTTTAATAACAAAATAGGTCAGAATTTCTATTTGATTAAAATTATTTTGAAGCAGTGTTCGTCCGGTGATCGATATACGACCATAATCACTATTGAAAATTGGCGGGACACATACCATGAATAAAATTTATCTATTTATGTATACAAATTTTAGATATACGAGGTTAGATTATTCTTTAATAACCATGCATATTTTCTGTACAAAAAGTTTAGATGTTTCTATTTAAGCTAAAACAAAGCTAATCTCGGTTGATAAAAGGAGGAGAAAATGGCACTAAGCTCTTTGCCTTTGCCTATTTATATACTCGTATAGGTGTTTTAAATTTTGAAACAAAGAGTATGTAAATATAATTTTCACTATAATAAATAACAACTTTTGTCGTATGTCGCCAAAATTTGGAATAAGTAAGGCGTAAATTACACGTCGCGACGTTACGCGACGCAAGTCTTTACGAGGGGACAATAGGCGGTGAGCAAATTCTCCGGCAACTCGCGGAAGTTCGACCGATAAATATTTATTTTGTGTACAGACTGTAGGTCTTTAGTTTTATTGATCAAAGTATCCACAGGCTATAAATAATTGGAAGTATTACTATTTTAAATGCAATCGTAATAAAGATGCTATTTTGATGAGTTTTTTAATTATGTTTATCGTTGATTTTTAAAAATATTATCGTGCTGTTGGCATATAATATTTATTACAAGGTATATTCATAGTACACGGGGTACTTGATAGATCAAAAAATAATCCAGCTTAACTTAAAAATCTAAAGTTTTAACTTTCCATAATCTATATTAATAATTCCGTGAAGGGGTACGGTAGACTCGATCGAAACCTTAGCTGAATAATAAAACATGAAAAAATAAACATTTCGAGTCGACAACATATATCCGCAAAATTCGGATTGTCGAGTATTTCGTTTAATTCTAATGGTGATAACAGACAAATCGCAGTCGCCATATTGGCCACCATGTAGCAATATACTCTATGTTGGCCACTCAAGCGAAACGTCACTGACATCGGATGACACTGTGTTGCCAGAAGGTTACATTTCTTACATTTTACGTAACTTTTAATAAACTAATAAAGTGCAGGTCACATATTTTAATAATAATATTTAGAATTTAACTTAATACATTTTATGTAATAATTAATAATGTAATAATTCAGTTTGTTTTTCATGTTTATTATTCCTTAATTTGTGTTTTAAGTGAAATTATGCTTAAGTTATTTTAAAAGCGTTAGGTAATTTAACAATATAATTTGAAATATAATAAATAAACCCCCCTATCTACATATTTTACGTTTAATTTAGTAGTTCACTTGATAAATAAATAATAAATCAATCTCTTCAGTAAGATCAAGTCGTTCTAACAGATGTTTGCAGATGGCGGTATTTTATATATAAAAAATCCTTAAAACGTACTTCGTTTGTAAAATATACTGTTAAAAATAACAATATTTTTATTATTCAATTTGAGTAAGTGTTAATTGTATTTTGCAATAATATTTTATATATATTATATATATTTAAAAAAAATAATGATAATTGCCTTAATATGAAAAGGAAAAATTGTCACGATTACGTTCTTTATTTTTGTGTATTGTTTTATAAAACTGTAGGTTAAACTGTAGGCCTCTGCTAAAATTTCATTCTTCGCCACTGATACACAATACTTATTATTATTTGAATATTTATTTAATATTTTTGGTGGATAAAGAAGAGTTAAAGCATAACCAAGTTTTGTTATCTTATTATTATGAATACAATCTGAGGCATATATAATGAGTATACGCTGTAACATTATATATAATTAAATTTTAAATAAATAAAATGTGTTTAATTATACACTGCAGCCCCTGTTAAATATTTTGTACTAGCGACTCACCCTCGCTTCGCTTGGGTTCATTCCTAGATTTAGCGCGAGCGAAGCCGCGGGTTCCGCTAGTAAGTCCATATTTTTTGATAACAATAACTTGTCTTATGCTAACAACCGAAAGTAGAAAGAGCAAATAAAATTAGCAATATCAAAAATAACATGTTAGTACTTATCCGAACAAATGACCCTTTAGAAATAGCTTAATCATTCATTTAGAACTCTACATTGATATAACGCAAAACTTGACGCTACAATTAAAAGGAGATCATCAAAAGCAGCCCTTCGTTTGGGAATGAATCAATATTTTGCCCTTATTTCACCCCGCGGCGCTCCCATGCACTTAATTTATTCATGTGTGAGTGAGGGAGTGCGATTTTTTGTAAAACCCTGTTAGTGTAGGTCAGCGAACTATTGATTAAAACTAAACAAAGACTAGTTTTGTTTAGGATTACTTCATAAATACTAATTAGTTACTAACAATTTCTTTAATCTATACATATAATAAAACTGTAGAAAAGTCGTTTTTGTACATCAAAAAAAATTACAAAAAAAATAGCCAGGGTGTTAAAGGACAACCAATAGAACCCATTTCCAGCATTTTTAGAATTTTTGTCTGTTTGTCTGTTTGTCTGTTTGTCGGTTTGTCGGTTTGTCTGTTTATTTATCCGGGCATCACGTAAAATGTACGAAAGCAATGTAGATAACTTTTATACACAACGATTGAACGTAACTTTAAGTAACATTTAGTTTTTGTTTCATTGCAATCGGTTCAGTCTATCAAAAGATATTTGAGTTTAAAGTGAAGAAGTACAGAAATTCCAGAAGTAAAATTAATGTTATGTGCATTTGGTCTCACAACTTTACGTAACTTTTATACACAACAATATGTGCGTAAATTGAAGTAACATTAAATTTTAAGCTATTGCATAGCTTCTATCGCGGACCTTGAGCGTGGAGACCGAATCCAGATATTCCGTAACGAAAAAACCTAACACCTGTCATGCGTGATGCGACGGGTAGCGACATCTATGGTTTATCTTTTAGTTTACTTGTAGGTGTTGTTTAGGTCTGACGTTACTCATAATTAATAATATAGATGGCGCTGTAGATAAATAAATCGATTTTAGATCGACAGTTTTTTTTTTCAATAATGGTTAAGGCTTTGGTTTCAATCATGGAGGTTAGATACAGGAGAACCATCGCTTCATACTAAAGCATTACCCGCCTGTCTCTGAAAATTTGTAGAATTTATAGCGCGCTGCCGTCAATAAGTAGTATCTTTGAAGTTAGCTATTTATGAGTACTGTCACTATTGTGACAACGTGAAGTTAGGCATTGAGACAACATAGTGATCGCAGCGCCTCCTTGGTTTGACAATATTTCTGAGACACTACATTCTAGGGCCTTGGTTCTCCTGGTCTCTAATCTCCATGGGTTTCAATAATAAAAGGTTTCTCGAGGTGCTGATTGCGAAAATGAGGTCCATTTTCAAATCCAAGATGGCGGACATCCGGTTTTTTTCAATAATGACATGGATGTCATTTTCGAGGTTTCTCGGGGTGCTGATTGCTCAAATGAGGTCCGTTTTCAAATCCAAGATGGCGGATATCCGTTTTTTTTCAATAATGACATGGGTGTCATTTTCGAGGTTTCTCGGGGTGCTGATTGCGAAAATGAGTTCCATTTTCAAATCCAAGATGGCGGACATCCGGTTTTTTTTTTCAATAATGACATGGGTGTCATTTTCGAGGTTTCTCGGGGTGCTGATTGCGAAAATGAGGTCCATTTTCAAATCCAAGATGGCGGACATCCGGGTTTTTTTTCAATAATGACATGGGTGTCATTTTCGAGGTTTCTCGGGGTGCTGACTGCGAAAATGAGGTCCATTTTCAAATCCAAGATGGCGGACATCCGGGTTTTTTTTAATAATGACATGGGTATCATTTTCGAGGTTTCTCGGGATGCTGATTGCAAAAATGAGGTCCATTTTCAAATCCAAGATGGCGCACATCCGGTTTTTTTTTCAATAATAACATGGGTGTCATTTTCGAGGTTTTTCGGGGTGCTGATTGTGAAAATGAGTTCCATTTTCAAATCCAAGATGGCGGATATCCGGTTTTTTTTCAATAATGACATGGGTGTCATTTTCGAGGTTTCTCGGGGTGCTGATTGCAAAAATGAGGTCCATTTTCAAATCCAAGATGGCGAACATCGGGTTTTTTTCAATAGAT
The DNA here is from genome assembly GCA_951802675.2 of Boloria euphrosyne. Lineage (NCBI taxonomy): Eukaryota > Metazoa > Arthropoda > Insecta > Lepidoptera > Nymphalidae > Boloria > Boloria euphrosyne. The sequence continues at coordinate 13,091,108 of OX637879.1, forward strand.
GATAAAAATATTTTGAACAACATTAACTTCTCATTTATTTAATAAGAGAAAAAAAATTGTTTTCTTATCAGGCACCGCGCTCAAAAAGTGTAACTTGAATTAATATCAAAGAAAAAAAACAAAGGAAAAAAATTATTGCATAAATAAAATAAATAAATAATTATAATTGCGTAAGTTGATAAAAACAGCTATGCAATAGCTTTACCGCGGCAGTCTCCGAGTGCCACACGTCTTTTTTTATGTTCTATACATACATATAATAAAACTGTAGAAAAGTCGTTTTTGTACATCAAAAAAATTTACAAAAAAAAATAGCCAGGGTGTTAAAGGACAACCAATAGAACCCATTTCCAGCATTTTTAGAATTTTTGTCTGTTTGTCTGTTTGTCGGTTTTTCTGTTTATTTATCCGGGCATCACGTAAAATGTACGAAAGCAATGTAGATAATTTTTATACACAACGATTGAATGTAACTTGAAGTAATATTTAGTTTTTGTTTCATTGCAATCGGTTCAGTCTATCAAAAGATATTTGAGTTTAAAATAAAAAAATAGAGAAATTCCAGTAGTAAAATTAAGGTTATGTGCATTTGGTCTCACAACTTCACGTAACTTTTATACACAACAATATGTGCGTAAATTGAAGTAACATTAAGTTTTTAGTGCACAGTTAGGAGGCTGCGAAAATGCACAGGAGTTTTCCAATTTATTGTTACAAATAGGCGATGGCACATACCCCGTACAAGAAGACGGAAAAGTTAATTTGATTGATAATCTCTGTTCTTGCGTTACATCATAACAGGAGCTAATTCTTCTGTGTACGGAGATTCCACAAACATGGGAAATCAAGCCGGTTCTTGGCTATATCAGCGAGCTATTTTGACTCCCCGCAATGACCAAGCAGCGGTAATTAATTCAAAAATATTGAGTTAATACTGAAATATTAACCGGTTGCGGCGCCGGTGATATTGTTTTTATTCCAAAAATACCTATAATTCCCAACAACTTCCTTTCTCTTTCAAACGAGTGCAATTCCCAGTCAGTCTCTGTTATGCCATGACGATTAATAAAGCTCAGGGCATAAATAAAAAAAAATGATTTGTATCGGTATCCTCCAACAGCGCTTCGCACTAAAAAATACATTGTTAAGTTCCGACATCCACGCGAACGAAGTCGCGGGCACAGCTAGTTTTTAAATATGTCGACAGATTTGGCTTATTTGCGGTGTTCCAGTGGTCGCGGGGTCGAGTCCCGCTGGAGTCATTCATTTGTGTGATGAGCACGAATGTTTCGACTTTAGTCATGGGTATTTATATTTACAATATGTATGTATTAAAACATATATACGTGTAGTTTATCAACTATCTGGTATCCACATTCTACATCCATCCATAATACTAGATAGTACTATGTTAATGTATCAAAATAAAATTCAAAACTAAGAAAAAAAAGGCTACTTTATTTAAATAAAAATATAATTCAGGGTTAATTTAGATACCGTAGAAGTGTTTTTACATAAAGATAAGGTTTATTTACTACAGCTTTAAAGCAAAGGTCACCGTTTTAATTATCTAACTAAAATGTAAATCAAATCGCGTGACCTGCCCTAAGCCCTTAGCAATATTTTCGCGTACACTATTTCCATCAACGTTTTCTGTGAAATAGAATAGAAATTTTGATAAACCCCAGACAAATTATAAGGTAATTTACGATACTTAAGGTCATGGTGACCTTAAGTTTATGATGAGTCAGTATACTTCAGTATTTTAGGCAGTGGTAGTCGCGCTCGCTTACTAAACCTAGTGAAGCGGGTTCAAATCCCGTGTCTCGCATCTCAGATATTTATGAAAGATATAAATAAAAGTTACGTAGTTACGTTAGTTAGTAATCTATACATGTATACATATAATAAAATTCGAACTTAGTCAAATCTGTACATTGAATATTTTTTGGAAATTCTTATTGAAATAGTTATTATTATCGATACAGAGGTCGAATCTACAGCTTTTAGAATTTTTGTCAGTCTGTCTGTCTGTCTGTGACCGCATCACGAGAAAACCACTGGACAGACTTTGATGAAATTTGGTATTCTGATAGCTGGTTATCCGGGTCAGGATATAGGATACTTTTTACAGCTGGAAAAATTTCTCATTGAGGTATCTTAAGTAACAGTTAAAAAACGGGCTGTAAAACACCACACGGTATGTTAATTTAAAAATTTAGTTTCCGGTCTTTAAAACGCGTGCGGAGCCGCGGGAAATGCTAGTGAAACTATAAAAATTAAAAAAGTCCGAAAAGATATTATCATTTTTGTAAGTTCACTTTTAATATTAAAAGATGAAATACTTTAGTGTAATTTTAAAAACATATTTTTTCTATTTTCTTTGTAGAAAGTCTTGTAAGATATAACAATAGAGAGTAAACAATTTCATCTTGAAGTACTCATCCATCTGTGTCCCGTCTGTCACTTTGACGAGCCTGCTATAACGTAGCTTGGTATTTCATGATTATACCTAAGCAATTTAATCTATGAAATGTTGAAAATTTGTTCTAAAGCTAGCGACTCACCCTCGCTCCGCTGGGGTTCGTCTCTAGAGTTAGCGCGAGCGAAGCCGCGGCTTCTGCTAGTAAATGTATACAAAACTTGACAAATTATACACTTAAACCTTCCTCGAGAACCACTCTACAGTAGTTTTTGAGTTTTTCGCGAACAGACAGACAGCCTTTGTTTTATAATATGTAGTGATAGTGATATGTAAAAAATAAAAGAAAGATATCCCAAGGAAACCGTACATTTTTAACAGGAAATAAGAAATCCATGTGCCAATCTAAATATATCTTTGTGTCATTCTATGTCTATCTCTATGCGAAGTTTCATCCAGCCCCTCTAGACAAATGGCAAACGCTCCGTACCGATTCTATTTCGATAAACGCTAACGCCTAAGGAGGACCATCTCGTGTACGAAAAAGTGTCCGTAAAAACGCGTCCAGTAAGAGTGGCGCTGCAGTAGCAGTCGATAAATTTTAAAGAAAGCGCCAAACGTAATTAGAAAAAAATTACGCTTTCTCTCTGCAGTATTTTGTTTATATTTACTAAATCATTTTTTAGACTACGTAAATAGTTGAGGTTTTGTATACTAGCATTTTACTAACTACTTGAGTCATTAAAAAATTTAAATATTTGAACTCAGCAAACTTCACTCCATTTATAACAGCTATGTTCATATTGAAACTATTCGAACGCCAGCGCTATTCTGATAGGTATTGAAAACTTTATTTTCAGTATACAGCTGGACACTTTTTCAACTTTCCCCCCATATGAGATGGTTCTCCTTATCTCTACCCATAGTTGAATCTAATCACTAGTCGTAAGCTTATGTCAATCCCATACATTGATTATTCTATTCTACTAGCGTTTTGCCACTTGTCTAGAGGGGCAGAACGGTCCAGCCGTTCTAGCGTGATTAGTAACTATTGCTATGGTTTGAACAACTATTTCGAAACTGAATTTTTAAAAAGGTAAAAGTTTTTTTTTGTATAAAATCAACCTTTTTAAATATCAAATTAGAAAAAAATGTCAGTACGCATATTTTCTTTAAATTTTGTTGTTTGCTTGTAATATCTCGTATACTCCTTACATGTAGTAGGAGGAAATAAAGAGATAGTATATAGGAGTAAGCATTAATTTTACAATTTATTTATTTCCTTGAAATGTTTCAAAGACATTGCAAGTCTAGATAATTTTCTAGTTAAGATAACTCTAAGCATGGATTCGAAGACACGTTAACACGTCGCGTCGCGTCGCGTCGCGGCGGCGGGAAGCTGTGCCAGATGTCGCTGTAATAAAACAATGATTAAACTGAAAACGACTGAAGCAATTCATCTTCAACGTAACTACTTAACTTAAATTGTTGCTTTTTAACGGAAATTATATGATAGTATTCAGTTCCTTCATATTGTACTTGTTTCCTTGCGGCTCCATCCGCGTCGTTTAATTTTGTTAAGTTATTCCCCACTCGTAAGTGGTAGTATCTCGTAGACGTAAGAATACCTACAATTCTTCTTAACAACTACGCTGTGAAATGAAAAATGAATTTTTAAATCGTACTACTTTATATCTAGAGGTAAACGCGTTCAACTTTATAACTTCAGCTTTATATATTAGTTTCACCTTTTACCTCTTTGATTTCAGTGATTTTAATAATGAATTAATTTTACAAAAGTGTATTAATGTAATATACAAATTACATAAAATTTCGTCATAAAAAGGTTTTCTCGTGATGCGCCAAATAGTGAATTTGGTAGGCAAGCAGCTCGAACAAACGAAGGTGAGTCATTGATAAAACTATATGCGTATATATCATATTATGCATAAAATGTAATACATATGTATGTAATTAACGTGTATGTTTGAACGTAAGTAATATACAATGTACGTAATTTTCAAGTAGGAAACAAGCAACGCCTGACGCCGATAATAAAATCACCCACCTCGGACAGACACCGAAATAGGGAGAGCTAGGGTTGCGAGATTAAAGCATTTTGAATTCATAATTATTTCACAAACTTTAGCAATGGACGCCTTCACTTAGCTTTACCGTTTTCCGTCTCAGGTGCGTTCTGATAATTACTTTTACAGAATTCTAACACTTAATATTTCATAGCTGGAATTTTGTGGCTTTTCACTTTATGTTCATGAATGCTTCATAAATAACTTGTGACCCAACATGGCTACGTCTAGTTGTTAGGTTATATACATAGATACTATTTAATATGTAAGTATATGAATTGTGTTAGTACTAATTGAGTATTTGAAGTTTTTGTTTTAAAGTTTTTAAACATCGATTACGTTTCAAACAAAAAACAAAGATATGAAAATTGTTGAAAAATTAATATGAACTTATTTCTTAATAGATTTTAGTTTTCGATAAGTGCATTTGGAGGTCTAGTTTGGTTTGAGGTGTATCTGTATGTATACTGTACGAGCAAACTTGCAATGTACTTTCATTATAATTGACTTTAATTTTAAAAGCTTACATTGAAAGATAACTAAGGACATCACAGGATATTTCAATACGCATGTTTTCTTCGATATCGTTTGTAATCGATAATAACTGCCCTCGCAGTTGCGTGTCGAATTCACTTTATTTAATACGGTCAAAATTGTAGCTTATTTCACAATACATTACAGAGGGGACTCAATAGATTGCTACGAATCGGGTTATTCTTTAACTTCTCACAAAATTGCGACCTTTCTAGAAAGGTGGTCTGGATAAAGGATATCTAAATTATTATTGTATATATTTTTATTACTTTTAAAAGAAGCTATTGTAACGATTTCATCGAGAAATTATATGCTAGATATCGACAATTTGGAAATTAAGGAAAAATAATTCAAAATTAAGGAAAAATAAATTAAGTATTCAATTGAGATACAATTCTAGTAATTGCCTGACAAGGCTATTGTTTTGAGGTAGTTAGATGAAACAGGTAGCTTTACATTTTTGCCAGACAAGCTGGTTTGTCCAGTTGTAGCTATGTCTGAAAATTGATTGACTCGACAGAATCAGTTATTGTGTTAATAAACAATACGTGGAAATTAAACAATATTTTAATTATAAAATGTTGATCCAGATAATAAGTCGCTGCTGTAAATAAATGTAAAAATAGGTAAAAATTGAAAAAAATAAAAGTAATAATTTAAAATTTAAAAATTGAACGTAGTCAAGCACTAATTTAGAATAGTATAAAAAAGGTACTTTATTTTTTGCGTCAAATAGGCAGATATATGAAACAGACATGCAAACAGACAAACAATGAATACCTAACTTTTGTTTCGGGTATATTCTGTACCAACACCACATTGTTTTAAAAATATATTTATTTTATACGAGATATACACATTAGACAGGTTTTGATAGTGGATACTAGTAATATTTCATACTTATAGATAGATGCCTCGGTTCGCTTAAGATAAGGCGTGTGGTAATCGTCAACCAGAACGAATTGTCTAAGCCTAGGGGAACGAGCGAAAAGAAACACAAATGTTTACACGGAACTACTAACTTTATATGCTACTAGCGACTCAGCCTTGCTTCGCTCGTCTCTACTCCATAGTAGATACGATATAACGAATTTCTCCGAAATGACCTGTATAACCAGTTATTATTACACTAAATCTATCTGGTGTTCTTTTTATTATGCGATAACAGACAAACAGACCAACAAAAATTCTAAAAGCTCTTGGTACGATAATTCTGTGTCTGTGTAGATAACATTAACTAATTTAATAATTTTCCAAATATATTATGCTAAGTCAAAATTTTATTACATGTAGATAATAGATTTCGTCGATGATTTTACGAGGTTAAGCTTGTATGTTTACAAAAAACTTAGCAATTACACAAATAAAACGAAATAAATAGCAGCGTATATTAAAAAAAGTCAATGTTCAAATTACATACAAAAGTGATCGTTCATTAATATGAAAACAAGCGCACCCCTAGCCGTGTCCCGCCACCCTCGCAAGTCGCGAGTTCTCGACTCCAACTTTATTATACACCCCTGGCGGCTAAAATACGAAAAGCAACATTAGAAATTAGAATGTGCTTAATTTTTTATTGCGTATGCGAAATTCACTCGGATTTTCCGCTTCAAGATTTTAGCCAGAAAGTTTTAAATATTTATACTCGTGTTATTAAGTATTTGTTTGACATAATATTATATTAGTCTTCAGCCCTTTTTTACGTCCCACTGCTGGGCACGGGCCTCCCTCAGGCCTCAGGTACGAGGGGGATCAGGCCATAGTCCACCGCGCTGGCCTAGTGCGTGTTAGCGGACTACATATATCTTACAAAAACTTTCTAGGTTTTTTTCAGACATGCAGGTTTTCTCACGATGTTTTCCTTCACCGTAAGGCAAGTGGTAATCATGATAGAAATTATTCGCACATGGAAATATCAGAGGTGCGAGACCCGGATTTCAACCCGCATCACTCGATTATCCAAGCGAGCACGTTACCGCTGGGCTACTACTGCAATATTATATTGCAAGAGTTTTAATGAATTTTTACTATTTTTTTGCTGACAGAAAAAAATGTGATATTTTAGCAATGATTCTACTCTACTCTAGATAACGTACACCATCTCTGTGACCGACTTCAAAGATGTATTCTCTCACACTATTAATAGTCTTATCTATCAAGCATAAATATTTTGCTTCATTACAATTAATCAAATTTAGTAGTAACACATCAAAATGTTCTGTGTTTAAATTAATAATTAATTATTGAGGCAAAAACAAATCAGCGTTGGTATAGATTCTACAGCCTAATTGGGAATGTTCTTTGATGTACAAATAGTCAAGCGTATGTCGTGTTAGAGTGAACATCAATTGCCTCTAATATTGTAAACTTATATTTCACAAGTAAAACAGTGGTAGCTCAGTGATAACGCAGTCACTTTGGAAACTACCGAAACGGGTCTCAGGTCTCGCACCTCTTATATTCTCCTCTAACGGTAAATGAAAACATCGAAAGGATATGCAAGTTGCATGTATGAGCGAGCTTAACTAGATATTTTTCGAAAATCATGTTTCCCCACCTATATTTGGTTAACTTGGCGTGTAGCCAGGCCCCCTTGTATTAAAAATAAGGAATACTTTCTAGTGAACTGTGAAATATCAAATTCCTTTATTATGAGAATACAATTGAACATGTGTATATATAACAAGTATAATAAATATGTAAAATGTAAAAGAAGCAGTATTTTGTATTCATAATTTTTCAGGAAATGCAAAGTATGAGGTAGGTATCTGAAAAGAAAATTTGAGTGTTCTTTATTTGTGTTTTAAAATTCGATTAAAAGCATACATTACATTAGTAGATTAGTCTACCTTATAATTATTTAATCCATATTATTGAAAGAAATTTGGCACGTTTTGCTTGAATAATGGTTATTGTAAGATAGTAAACAGAGTCAGTATCTTATGCAGTGAATATTGTTCTTGAAGTCATTGTCAAAACCCATAAAATATCACTGAGATTATTTTATTGGAGTATTGTCGCCGAAATGTCTTTCTTTATTACGAATTTATTACTCTCCTGCAAATGTGGCGGTGGTAGTAACGTGAATCTTTATTGCTCACGTATTAATGAATTTCATACTTTTTCCTTTATACATCTGCGTGATATCGTAAATACAAATAAAAATTATGTATGTACGTACGTATATTATAATTTATATTTATACGTAGGTTGTTCATAATAAAATTGGAACGCCTAAACGAATAATAATAGCAACACAAGCGATACACTTCGTTTTATGAAATTGCTATTTATTTTTAAAAGGCACTTAAGTTGAAAGTAACTTAAATAGGTTATTGTGAATTGAATATTTTATTTTGTTTACCTTTATTTCCTTTGTGAAGGTATGTTAACGTCAAAATCTTATAACGATGGGTTCACAAAGTTTTTTAGCCGTGTGTATGTTGTTTACAAAGCCTTTCTCTAGCACCTGGGCTATGATAAATCTTTTACGCTTGGTGTGAAAAATAAAGACGTCAAACACATTTCTACGTTCAAAGGCATTTTGTAGTCTCTCGAATATTTGATTTATATTCGAGCTTCTATATCAATTTTTTATAATAAAGTTCATTTTAAAAACGAGTTTATTGTACTCGTAGTCATAAAATATTTAAAGTCAACGTTTCCTAAGCCCTCTAAGTTTCGCATAAGCAATTTAACTGCAATATGTCGCAGTCACGAACCCTTTCCGGTAAACATTGTGTACCTTTAACCTTTGTAGAAGTTAAACTCCAAAATAACACGAAGCAAATAAATTAAAATGATTAATGCGATAGGCACGCGATATGAGCGGACATGTTGAGCTTTGAGCACACCCTACGTAACTAGCTTTTTGGAATAAATAGAATTTTAAATACATACAAACATACATACGTACAGGTAAGCATATTATACATAGCTATCCTTTGAAATATTATAGAATGAATTGTATAAATGTATTATTATTGAAACATTCATTATTGATACAGAGGCTGAATCTATAATGTAATTCTCTGTTTGGGAACGTTTCATTGAAGACCACTAGATAGATTTTAATGAAATTAGGCATGTTGTTAGCTAATTATTTGGTTCAACTTAAACCTTCAATACTTTTTATTGCGGAATAAAATCTTATTTATGAGAAATCAATACCTACTATCCGTTAAAACCTTACGGTACCGTTTTTTTATTATTAACTGAAGTTTTTTCAATAAACGCTACGATGTGTAAGTGTGTTCAGGGCGGAAAATATAGAAATTTTACTAACGCTACCGTGAACGAAATTTTCCATGGTAATTAATTTCCAGCTGTTCTTAAACTTACGTAATTTAATTTCGGCTTTTGGTTCAATACACTTGGACACTGTCTATTACCTGATTCCTATTGAGATGAGGTTTTGCCCAGCTGTGGGATGTTAAAGAAGCGCGGAAAAATAAAATATGCGATACAATATTAACAGCAGAAACAATAATATATTATTAGTAGATTTTTATGAGCAAGTTCTTTTTACTGTGCATGTTCGTTAGCATCTTCATGCTTTGGCGACTAGAATTGACATCAAAGTCGAATGACGAAAACTTAGACTTAGAGAAGATTAGAGCTTATTGATGTCTATCTGTCGCAAAACTTATAAAAAACACAGCTGTTATTGAATTTTTCTTAAAAGTTAAAGCGTAATACTATAGAGCAAAATCACGAAGTAAATTATTTTCTATTTTGAACCAGTAAAAAATCTAAACAACGTGTGAAGCCGGGTTTGCTAGCTATAGCTACTGAAGCCATATTTTCGAATTCAATTTGATGAACCGTGTCAAGCAAATAACGTATCATAATGACGTCATTCCTCTACATTGTACATAACTCCCTACTACAATGACCGCACTTGACCTTATAATATAATTAAATAAACCACTGCGTTTGCTGATAACCTATTAATTACGATCTAATTATTTCTTATTTAAGTCACGTTTAAACAATTTGTTCCTTGCAACAGTAAATTATCTATTTCGATACTAGGTTTTGTCTACAGTTTACCCCGTGTAAATTAATTATTCATCTGTCCGACCTAGGGGTCGTAACGTTGATGTTATACGTATACTAGTAATACTTCAACTACTACAATAAATCTATGTATAGTAAAATATTGTAAAATATAATTGTATTCAGATCTTTTTTTATAGCGTCCCACACCTGGGCACTCTCCCTTCATTGCGAGAGGAATCAGGCCATAGTCCACCACGCTAGCCAAATGCGGTTTAGCGGACTTCACATGTCTTTCGAAAACTTGCTAGGTTCTCTCAGACATACAGATTTCCTTCACCGTAAAACAAGTGGTAATCACGTTAGAAAATCATTCGCACATGAAAATATTAGAGGTGCGAGACCCGGATTTGAACCCGCATCACTCGGTTATCCAAGCGAGCGATTTACACTATGCTACCACTGCCTCAGTTACATATAAAGAGAAATAATTTATTTTTTATGTTTGTAAGTTTGTCAGTAGTGGATTGAAATCTACTGAACCGATTTAGACGAAATGTTGTAAGTATAAAGGTAGCTTGACACTTTGAAAATGGTGGGAATGAAGGTGAAATGGTGGATGAAAATCGCCAACTAAATTAATTACTAATTTTAGATTAGGAATTATTTTATTTATTCTATGAGAAGCACCAACAAATTTGAATTTGAAAATTATGAACATTGATTTCGTAATTTCAAACAAACCGTAAAAACAAGTGTAATTATAAAAATATAGACTTATCTTAGAGATGCGAGAGTTGGTATTTCAACCTATTTCAGTTTGATATTGAAAAAAAAAAACAAATAGTAAATATATTACTTTTACAAAGGAATAAGGAAGTTCCTAGTAGTAATATTAAAGAAACATTCGCAAACGTCCTTCTAGGCGGCAGTTGTAAGAGTTCCAGCTTACACCTTGAGTCGGGTGGTTGACTTCTACTAATTAGTTTTCTTGTTTACGTGTAGGTGAAAGAAATCAGCTTATGTTACTTTGCTTCCTGTACAAAACACGATGAAATTCCTTTATACAAGCAAAATTTTTTTACTTAGTTGATATAGCAAGTGGTAGCCCATTGGTAACGTGCTCGCTTGGATAATTGAGTGATGCGGGTTCAAATCCGGGTCTCGCACCTCTGATATTTTGATATGCGAATCATTTTTTATCATGATTACTACTTGTCTTCGTGAGGAAACCTGCATGTCTGAGAAAAACCTAACAAGTTTTCGAAAGACATGTGAAGTCCGCCAACACGCACTAGGCCAACGCGTTGAACTATGACCTGATCCACATCGTACTGAGGAAGGCCCGTGCTCAGCTGTGGGACGTTAAAAAGGGCTGAAGAAGAAGAGATAATTGTTTATACTCGTATGTTTAAAATAATTCATATGATACATTATTTAAAATGGGTTTCAAAAAACAGTCCCGTTTTTTTAAGTTGAGGAATGCCGTTCTCAAACACGACGTCCCGACGGCAGGTCTGCCAGCAGATCACAAACCCATGGTCTTGCTTCAACAGCCCACTCTTCTATCTGCAGCAGCAGCAGGAGCAACCCGTATAGTACATCGACCACAGAAGTGGGCCACATCCTAGTACGTTTCTTCGCTTCGTGCACGGCTGTAGTATCGCCTGCGAAACTAAGAAACGCACTGGTAATTTCACTCAGGTGAAATTGAGTATTTAAAAAACATCAGTCACAACTCACAACTGATACCACTGCTACTATCGCATCAAAAATCGATTAGTAATTACCTGACGTACCATACCTACTGTTATCTCGGAATTAACAAAACATGATAAATATACTCACACAATTGGCGGCTCAAACGTATTTAATACATTATAATTTAGGGTATGAATGACACCCATTAATCATCCGGATGGTCTGCTATTTATCATCTTCGGGCCTCTTTCTCGTATTTACATTTATGTTTAGACAATTTTTCGCTGAAAAATCTCTTTTTAACTCCCCTGTGACGTGACGGAAATTTACAATTTCATGTGGTTTATATGCTACGGTCAAGTTAAGCCGCTTTGGCGTATCTAATTTTCGGCGAGTCAAAATTTAATTATTATGAGATTATTAATGGCTTTCAGAGGTGCTCGAGTGTGTGTCGACATTTGTAAAAAATTAAGAACGCAGCAGTGGCTATTTTACGTTGCCTTAAAAGAGCGTTTACTAACCAAATTAATTAAACGTTTTGTTTTTTCTTTGAACCTACTCTTTTTAATTGTAATGTCGTAGTAACTCGTGTATTTTATAAGAATGATGTTGATTGGCTGACATTTTATTTTTATTTAAGTAAGTTAAGATAGATTAACCAATATAAAAAAAAATAACCATTTGAAAAAAAATAACCTTAATCAGTAATGATTTAAAGGAGTAAAATTTTTAGCACAATAAGTATTTTACTCCATATAAAAACCAATCTAAAAATGTACTATTAAGATACCTTAGGAAAAAAGCATTCGGAAAATGTTAGTTATAGTTCATAAAATAACAAAATAAAAAATTAAATTCAAAGTAGTGTAGTAAAAATAATTTGTTCGGTGTTTTTACACCAGTATTCTTGCATTCAGGAACAGCACACCAACGATAATTAGAATAATAAGTCATTTTTATACTGTAAAACAATTATCAATTTCATACCAATTTTATCAGCGCATTTGTTTACAAAACCAACTGACGTAATTTCGTAACAAAATGTTAAATACAAAGCATCTTACAATAATTAAGCCGTTTAAAAGTTTACACCCGTTTGTAACAAACTGGAAAATGTTTTTCTATTTATGTTTCTGGATGTTTCGACATTTAACTGTAGAATGCAGGGACTTTAAAAGTATGAGTGTGTACCTGCGGTCGAGTTGCCTTTTAATTAGCACTTTATACAGTTTCTACTGGCTCGGTTAAAAATATACTTGTAAAAACGACTGAGTCAAGAAAAACTTTTTAAAAAGTTTAATTAAAGTTTATCTATTGAAATACTTTAAACTTGCTACTTAAAGCGTGGTAGTCCAGTTAAATAAGACAAGATAGAACTATTGTTTTTGGTTAAAAAATCTTATGTAATCTCCTAGTCAAATCTCAAGTTTTCAGACGCCAGTACTCAGAATGAGATTCGATACCATTACAGAAGTTGTAGAGCATAAAGTTCTTAACAAGTTTGATCTTAAACAATGTTGAATACGATGAACCCAGATGAGATAGAGTGCAAAGAGAGGGTAGTCTCTAAGTAAAAGTTTATATATGTATGTATGTATGTACGTACGTAGTGAGTACCTTACAATCTGATTCATAAGTTATGTATGTTCACATTTATGTCCATTTTAACCACTTAAGACGACACGGTTGACTCAGTTTGATCCTTTTTGCTGTCCATCGGTCGCGGGTTCAAGTCCTGCTGGGGGCAGTGATGTTTATTTGAGTAATGAACAAAAATGTTTATACTCCTGTAATCGGTGTCATAACGAACAATTATCATGAGTACATATTAAAATTTATATATATTTTAGTGACTGGTATCCATAACAAAAGCCTCGTACCTTATCCTTATTTTATTTTGTAATAAAAGCATTGATTTTTATATTGTACTTTCTGGGAACGAAAACACTATGATTATATATACATATATAATCATACGACTCGTTTGGCTCAGTTGGTAGTGACCCTACTTTCTGCGCCAGCGGTCGCGGGTTCGAGTCCCGCTGGGGGCATTCATTTGCTTATCACAAATGTTTGTACTCCAGTCATGGGTGTTTATATTTATAACATGTATGTATTTAAAATTTATATATGTAGTATATCAACTATCTGGTATCTGCAACACAAGCACGTTAAGTAGCTTAGTGCGGAACTAGATGGCGCTGTTGTAATAATGTCCCAACGTATTATTATTATTATATTATTATATGTTCGTATGTTTAGAAGGAAAATCCATTTAATAAAGTAAAAGCCCCAGAAAGCAAAATTCAAAAGTAAAAAGCTTTATTAAGTTCAATATTTTAATTAAAATAACTTATATTGTCCAGCTTTTAAAGAAATGAATATTTGATAACGTACATAAATGAAGCACAAGTACACTTTGCAGGGGAGATAGGGGACGAGCGAGCTTAAATTATTGGTAAAGAATGGCTGGACAGGGACACTCGTGTGGAACGGTTTAATTACTCGAGTTTACTAAGTTGGCATGACAAAGTAGGATTTAATTTAAATGTTTCGTTTTACTACGATGGAGATTGAGGGTTTGAATCCCGACTATGCTTAATTTTGAGAAACAATATTTTGTTGTGAATTCACCAGTGTTGCCAACAATACAAATTTCGCTCGCGTGGGTAACTGAGTGAAGTGGGTTTAATTTTTATTTGCGAATGCTAATATTTTTATGTGCGAATCATTTCCAAAATTGTTACCACTTCTTTTACGCTAAAGGAAAACATCTCGAGGAAACCTGCATGTCTAACATGTCCGCCAACTCACGTAGCCTGATCGCCCTCATATGTTAAAAAAGGAATAAGTTGTGGTTTTTTTTATGGGACAAAGGGGGCAAACGGGCAGGAGGCTCACCTGATGGTAAGTGATCACCTCCGCCCATGGACATCTGCAACACTGCAGGGCTTTCTGTGAGAGAGTGGTACTATACGGGGCGTGCCGGCCCATTCGGCTGCTACCCGAAGGTAACAAGCATGGCATGGTGATATCAACTTTGCATGAAAAGTAAGGCGTTTAAAATGTAATAATTAATGTTTACTTGTCTTAGATTATATGTTAGCGGGCGTCACAAAACGCGAACTATACTACGTTCAGTTGATTGCAATAATAAATCGTAGTATTAAGTCTAAAACACCATATTATATACAAGAAAAATACATATGTACATATATGTATTTTTCTTGTTTACAGGACATTTACATGAAACATAAATGAAACCAATCAAACTTCGATCCTCTACCTTATTTGTGTGTATCATTAGCATCCATTATAGATGTACATATTACACCCTTATGTGGTAGTTTAAAAACCCCAGTCTCCCCATTGCGTGCTAGGACTGAATTATAAATAGGTAATTTTAAAAACTAGATTCTATAATTATTATAGAAATTATAGGTTCATGTTCTTTATATTTGTTTTGTTTGACGTCGGATTTAGAGTAGGTAGTATTTTTAAATACAATGAAAGCCTTCAATTTATAATGATATTGAAAAATTTATAATTTATAATAAATAATGAAGTATTATAATAGGGAATGCAAAAAACTGATCAAAATCGGTCAATCAATTAAGGGTATAAAGAACACACGAACATCTAAATTTCATATTATGTATATTGTATATAATTGTAATATAAGTGTGTAATACAGTGATAATATGTATAATTTCTCCATTCAATTCAAAAGATTCAATTGAGAAAAATCTCAAACTTAGAAGAAGATTTTTAACGTTTCTACAATAAAATTTGGAGTAAGTACTCAGCGTTATGTATTTTTTATATGAAACCAGCCATTAAAACGTGTATCAAACAATAAAATTGTACAAAACACAGTATTTGTTGTTGAGAAAAGCGAGATTTCACTTTGACGGGGTGAATATAAAGGCATTGTTTGATCTTAATTAGAAAATAAACATTTTGTGTGTGACAGTACTGAGAGTATGAAGAACTACGACATGTCGTTGTAAATGAAACTTTGTTACAATGTATTAAGATTCTCATTTGTTGGTGTGTTTATTACAAAATTTAGAATTATACGGTAGGGTCGGGGGTGTAATGCGCTACGTACATTTGCCGCTTTGTATGGATATACAATACTAGGTCTGGTGTCTGGATTCGGTTAATTCCTAGATAAGTATCCACGTTTTGTATCGTAATGTATGTGTTTCGCAAATACAGTAAAACCCTTTATGGTGCTTAAATCAACTTATTCTGTCTTTATTGTAATAAAATTATTAGAGTTAAACTGAAGAAACAATTATAAGGTAGGCGATAGAGGAATAAATGAGTTTTTTTTTTCGATTATATAAACTATATGTTATTGTTGTAATATATAAGCTAAACATGTTAGTGAAAATTCGAATATATAAATTCAATGAATGTCAAATAGATATTTAGAAAACCACATTAATGTAACTAGAGTATTTATCCATAAAAATATATTTAACTAACCCGTAGTAGTAGTAGTAGGGCCCGCTTCGTTGGGCGTAAGTTATAATAAATGAAACGGTTTTATATAATTTTCTATTCAAATAAAAGTAGTCTAAGTTACTTATAACATTAGCTATCTGCGAGTGAAAGTCCCGTCAAAATCGGTCCACCCGTTTCAGAGATTAGCCGGAACGAACGGATAGACAGACATACATACAAAATTTTAAAAAATAGATTTTTTGATGTAAGTTTCCTATATACTTTCATATTATGCATTTAGTGCAAAATTGTTAATTTGAAATTAAAATCAGACACTTTAATTTTATTTATATACATATAGCGATTGGTTCTTACGTATATTACATAAACGGAAATTGTAATTGTAATGGTTAGCCATTGTTGCGGTTTTACAGTTGTATTAAATGTTATAGTTGTAATAAATATTAACAAACTACTATGATGTATACAGCGGTAAAGTTTATGATTAAATAGGTGCATAGAATTACTTTCCTTAAGTTACATGGATTAGGGTCATGAGGCGTGACCGGCGGTCAAATTCTGTAATGCCATGGCTTTTTTTGTCTCTTAATAAATATGAAACTCGAAATTTTCGATCGTTTTTCTTCATTTAAAAGAAGTATTAAAGTTAACATTTATATTGTGTTAAATAAAAGTACTCGTAAAAATTATTTTAAGCTCTCGCACTTCTTCCTCTTGGAAACTTAAATTCGGTTATAAATGTGTTATTTTGATGTGGGACAACATACCTAAACATGTTTTAACTCCTTAAAATCTAATTCATAAAATCTTGGTTTTTTCGAGAATTATTCGAGACTACTTAAAAATTATTTAGCAATTTTGTAAAAGATAATAAAAACGTTTCCATCTTTTCTGAGTGATGAATGATGTTATTAATCTGTGTATACAAAATAATTAATGGAATATTACTGTGATTAATATTTCGAAATTATTTAATACCCTTTCAGCTTAATTTATGATAAATTATGATCTAGTTTGTATATAAAGTGTATGCATGTATATGTATATAAATATCATAAGGTTTTGTACATATGTGTATGATCCAGACGCTTGCCGAGTCAGCCGCGAGCTATAGCGAGGTACATAATATTATATTAATTTAGTAGTTCTTCAAGGCAAGTTATAAGAGTTACCATTATGATAGTATATCTAATATATAAAAATCTCCTGTCACAGTGTCTGTTATCGAACTCCTCCGGCGGCTTGACCGATTTTTGAATTTTTCTGTGTATATTTGGTAGGTCTGAGAGCAAGTCGTGGGCTATTTTTTATTCCTCTACGTGATAAGGTCCTCTCCAGATTCTTTGTTTTTTTTTTATTTTAGACCAAGTTTTTATTTTTAATTTTTTTATGATTTATACCACCAATCTCTATTTTTTAATAGCGAAACGCGGTGCCACGGGATTTGCTAGTAATCTATTATCTATTCTTGTGAATTTAGACCAGAAGTGAGCCTTTTTTTAAAAACACAAGCTTACTAAATCGACCTCAATTTATTGTAAGTATCTGAAAACGCTAAAACACAATTAAACTAACCAAAAAGACAACTAAGCTACCAACAATGATATTTTAAAGAAATAAACCAACAGAGTAACGATCTAACAATACTACCACGACAAGCGTCAAGATACAACTACCCCCCGATGCCGGTTATGCATCGACTTTTATAGTTTTTTTCCCCACTCTAACATCCTCTTTTCTGTTCATCTTCCACACGGCCTTTCCTGACAGGAGACCGTCCTCGGGCTCTTTTATCTTTTAACCTTGAGTTCAGTTAGAACCTCGACATCGAAAAGCAGAATGACGCCAGGAGCTAGAGACATCACACTCTCATCATCTACTGCCATATAAACAATAAAATCATCAGACAAAAAAAAACACTAAGTACATTTCCAAAACTTGCGTGTCAATATAAAGGTTTCAATTTGATTCATTCGTGGGTTAAGCCAACCTAGCATAACCTAAGCACAATGGATGTGAAACAAACAGATATCTGTACCAATTACCCGGGGCAGGACCCGTCGGGGGAGTGCGCCCTCACGACTCGCCAGAGAACCATGTCATAGCTTTGCGTGTGTAAATCAGTACCTATAAAAGCGTGTTTCAATCCAACCTACCCCCAAATATACGTTTAATGTTTGCTGCAAAAACATATGCAACGGTCAACTCATAGTATGATCACTGCTCCAGGACGACATGTCTGAGTAACCTCCAAGACACTGTCCGAGCTCACACACATTAATCTTAAGCTACACAAGGTATGTTCCATATACTAGGATCGCACGTCCGAGCGCACTCCAAGACAGCATCCAATAATATGAAACCGTACCCCACTTGAAGTGCACCTGTCGGCCAGGACAGCATACCCGAGTACAAAGACCTGCGAGACATGCTATCCCCAACCGCAAGATACATCTTCCCTTGAATGTGTCAACCCCAATACGAAAACACAAAATAAGCATCTTTTACATAAACAGTAAAAAAATAAAATAAAAATTTTACAGTTAACACTTCTATACAGGCTGGGTAAAAGGCGCGGCACCTACTACTTACTACGATCTCGCTGGTTGTCTGACAAAATAAAAATACGGTCTAAAAATAACCGTTAATTCAAGTAACCTAATTTACTAATTTAAGCCTGACCAGCAAAACAAATCAAAACTAAACTATACACAGCGACCAACGCAAACACGAATTACTAAAATCAATGAAAATACACCAAAATCACGATACCCTCCGATAAAAACTTCTAAACAAAAGCGAACAACAAATATCACACGCTAACACAAGTAGTGGGCGAAACGGGACCTATCCCACTTCTGATCTTGTGAATTTAGACCAGAAGTGAGCCTTTTTTTAAAAACACAAGCTTACTAAATCGACCTCAATTTATTGTAAGTATCTGAAAACGCTAAAACACAATTAAACTAACCAAAAAGACAACTAAGCTACCAACAATGATATTTTAAAGAAATAAACCAACAGAGTAACGATCTAACAATACTACCACGACAAGCGTCAAGATACAACTACCCCCCGATGCCGGTTATGCATCGACTTTTATAGTTTTTTCCCCACTCTAACATCCTCTTTTCTGTTCATCTTCCACACTATATAATAAGTGTTTGTTTGTAATGTTAAAATAACAGCTGTTTTCTAATTGCATACGTATTTTTTTACAGTAGGTACCAATTTACAAGAAATACAAAACTTTAAATTTTTTTGTGACTGTCTGTCTGTCTGTTTGTTCCGGCTTTGAAACTGCCATAGTAAGTATATTATACAGGGTAACATAGGCTACCTTTATTTTAGAAAAATAATTAGGGTCTCGCTAAAAAATGTATTATAACAGTTATTGCAAACATAAATTCATCTCGTAAAAGCAATTTTTACATCTATTTTAAAAGCTGCGATTTCTTAGTGAAGCTCATGTTAAAAAATAACGAAAAAGATTTCCTTTTAACACAGCTCAGCACTTGTAAAGCAGCGGATGAGCAATATATAAGTGTAAAGAAAAACTAAAAACGAAACGGTTAATGTATGTAGAGTCCGTCGCGTTGCTTCATTTTGCATAACATCTCTTAAATAAACGTAAAAGTCTAGTCTGCTTTCCCATTTTGCCAGTATTTTAATATATCGTCGAGTACTTTAAGTACAGTATTTGTGTGGCATAGGTTAGACGTTCGATCTTCGCACCATATATCATTTACATTATATATTATTACAAGTTTTAAAGTTAGCTATATGAAGGCATTAATTATTGTTATTATATTTCTTGCCTCTAGAGAAAAGCTAAAGCTAATGTGGCATATTATAAATTATGTAACATCTATACATCTATACATACATACATACATACATACATACATACATACATACATCTATATATACATACATACATACATACATACATATAAATGAAATTGAAGTGTCTCTGAAACGGCTGGACCGATTTTAACGGGACTTTCACTCGCAGATAGCTAATGATGGAACCCGTGCCTTCGCTGACGCTAAACCTAGGGACGAACCAGAGCGAAGCGAGGCCGAGGGTCAGTCGCTAGTTATAAATGTAACTATCTTTTCACATTTTATTATAATATCAAATATAAGTGTAAATATAAGAAAGTATTATATGTAACAACAATAGTTACTTTGAAATGTTTCTCAAATCAGAAAACGCAAAAAAAAAGCCTTTTCAAGCCGCTTGTATCCATCTTATACCAAAATATTGGAGCGTGTATTTTTAGTTTACAGCTCTTCAGGGGGCAGTGAATACATTAGCATGTTATATTTTACGAGAGATCATAAATATTTTTCTTATTTTACAAATTCCGTGTACTATACTACTTCAAACTATTGTTACCTTATAAATTCCTAGCAACTTACCGAAGCTTTGCGCGGGAACGTTCCTATGTGCCCTTTTGCTATGCAATTAATTGCATATAAACTTAAATGTCGAATGAACTCAACTGAATTTTCCAACTTCAATAAAAGTTATTATGACTTGAACTGTGACATATTTTTATCGGAATTAAAAATAGACAAAAGCTTCGATAGTAATATAACTTGATATTTATTACCTATTATTTTTTGTTTTAGAGATCATATCCCTACACAGAAACTCAAAGAAAACTTGTTTTTAAACAGAACTTTTTTTTAATATTAATTTAGATATTTATTTTTAGCTATTATTAAAATCTAACAAATTTCTTTATTCTTTTCTTAATATTGCTCGGGTTTCATACTATGCTATAGAATCAAGAAGAAATAAAACGTGCGTCAGAGAGTGATTTGATTTTCTGCACTAAAGGTGAGACCGCACTAGGCGTAACTACACTGCACTGCAGCGACGCGACACGGCACTGCAAAATATTCTTTGTATGAAATAGTATGAGGCATACCGCGCTACGCGGCAGCAGCACTACGCGGCAGCAGCACTACGCGACACGGCACTGCACGGCAAAGTTGACCAACTCGCCAAAAATGCCGCCGGCCGCGGCGTGCTGCGTCGTGTAGTTCCGCTGCCGCTAGTGCGGTATAGCAAGCGACGCGACACTGCACGCCAATCAAGTTCCTTGAACCTTTTTAATAATAAAATGTAAAAAATATGGTGGGATATGTTATATTATTATTTTAATTAGATTATAAAATAAAACGACATTATAACTTATGAGTATGTTTTATGAATGACGTTGTTCTTTTTGTTCTAATTTTAATTTACACTAAAAAGTTCTTATACATTATCTTATTATAAAATCAAATAATACAACATCTCCCTTATCAAACTAATTTAAAACAAACTAAATTAAATTAAATAAGTAACTGCATATTATTAACATAAAACAAAATTAAATAACAACGTCTCCCTTATCAAATTAAATTAAATCAATATTTAAAACATATAAAATAAAATAAAATCAAATAAGTAATCATGTGATATTATAATTTAAGAATACTTTGTTATTCATTATTAATTTAATTAGGATATCTCATAGGCGGACGAACAGTACGGCCATAAGATGTTGTATAGAAGCCATCATCTCTACTACTAGTTGTAGGAGCATTTAAATTTATATCACTTGTACTCGAAGGACAAGTGCTATACTCGGATTCAGAATTATCTTCATCACCATAAATACAAGGTTTAATCAAAAACCTATTCCTTATAAAAAACTTATTATTATACCTAATTTGATACGTTCTATTATTCAGTATTTTCGTTATCACTCCTTTCCTCCAGAATCTCCCTAACCTAAATAAAACTATTTCTCCCTGAGCCAAGTTTCTTAAATTAATTTTATTTCTATTATAATAATATTTATCGTTTTCTTGGCGTGTCAATAAGTTTTTTCTCAAATTATTATTAACTTTTGGCGTAAACATATTTTTACTCATAGGAACAATACCTCGAAGTTTTCTATGAAATAAATTTTCTGCTGGTGAAGGGATAGTGTTTGAAATTGGAGTATTACGAAATTCTAACAAAACTAAATATGGATCCCTATTATCATGAAACGCTTTCTTAAGAAGTTTCTTTATTGTTTGAACTTCTCGTTCAACCAAACCGTTCGATTGTGGATACCCAGGACTCGATCGAATATGTTCAAAATTATAATCTCGAGAAAATAATTTAAAAGCTTCACTGGTGAATTGTGGGCCCCCATCACTCATTACCTGTTTGGGTATACCAAATCGACTAAAAATTTGCTTTAATTTATTAATGATTTCATCACTTGTAGTAGATTTCAATAGGGTAACTTCAGGAAATTTGGATAAATAATCTATTACTAATATATAAGTACGACCGTTCCATTCAAAGAGATCAATTCCAACCTTTTCCCAACATAATTCTGGCACTGGATGTGGCATTAATGTTTCTCTTTTATTATTGTTACTAAAAAGTTTACATGTTTCACATCGAGATATCAAATCTGTTATTTCATGAATCATTCCAGGCCAATACATTGCGTCATTTGCCCTTAATAGAGTTTTCGTGATTCCCAGATGTGGGTAGTGTAAACGTCTTAACATTTCTTTTCGAAGTTCATTAGGTACAACTAAACAATCACCTTTAAATATTAAATTAGATTTATATGTTAAATTGTCTCTAACGTGCCAATATTGTCTGATATCCTCAGGTAAGGTATTTTTATGATCAGGCCACCCATTAATAATCACATTCTTAAGTAATCGCATTTCATTATTGTTTTCAGTCAAATTTTGAAAGGCACCTAATTGACTCTCACTTATATTCAACGTAGAAATCAACATATTAATATTAGCTTCAATATCTTTTTCATCTAAATCTATTTCTACAATATCATTTTCATTGAATGACCTTGATAGAGTATCTGCTATATACAACTCTTTACCACGCTTATACACTAAATTAAATTCATATTTTAATAATTTTATCAACATACGTTGAATTCTTGGTGAGCAAGAATTTAATGGTTTTTTAATTATGCCTATCAAGGGATTGTGATCCGTTTCAATTACTATTTTCCTTCCAAAGATAAACTGATTAAATTTTTCACAACCAAATAAAATTGCAAGTAGTTCTTTTTCTATCTGTGCATAACGCTTTTGGCATTCATTTAATGCTTTTGAAGCATAGGCTACCGGTAAACCATTTTGCATCAATACAGCACCTAGACCATCCTTTGAAGCATCCACGGACAAAACAACGGGAAGCTTTTCATTAAAAAATTGCAATACGGGCTTTTTAACTAAAATATTTTTCAATTCATTAAAAATTTTGTCGTGTACGTCTAACCATTCAAATTCATTATCTTTTTTAAGTAGATTTCTTAAAGGTGAAGTTATAGCTGCGAAATTTTTAATAAACTTAGAGACATAATTTACTACTCCTAGAAATCTTTCTAGTTCTTTCCTATCTCTGGGTCGTTTCATTGACGTTATTGAAGTAATTCTACTGTTGTCTAAACTTATACCATTCTTATTTATTACATGACCTAAGTACTTTAATTCAGGGACATTAATTTTACATTTTTCTTTATTAAGTTTCACATTTTCTCGTCTAAGTCTATCGAATACCTTACCTAATCTAACATCATGTTCTTTTTTTGTGCTACCCCAAATAAGTATGTCATCAATGTACACTTCTACACCTTCTAAATCTTCCAAAATTTGACGCATTCTATGTTGATAAATTTCTGAAGCACTACATAACCCAAAGGGCATTCTCAGAAATTTATACCGACCAAATGGTGTATTAAAACAACATAAATCAGAACTTGCTGATGTCAATTTTATGTTCCAAAAGCCATTTTTTACATCTAAAGTACTGAAAAATGATGCACCTGACAGTTTGCTAGTAATTTCTTCTAATGTTGGTAATTCAAAATGCTGTCTTTGTATTACATTATTTAGATCTTTAGGATCTAGACAAAGCCTTAAATCTCCATTAGGCTTGTAAACAATGACCAATGAATTCACCCAATCAGTTGGATGCGTTACTTTAGATATGACACCTAAATTCTCTAATTCGTCTAATTTATTTTTTAAACGAGGTTTTATTGCAAGTGGAACTCTCCTACTTGCATGTACAACAGGTGAAGCATTAGGTTTCAATTTAATATCATATTCACCTTTCATGCAACCTAAACCATCAAATAAATCGTCATACTTTAAATTAAAATTAGATTCATTAATTCTATGCACAGGATTGACTAATTCCATTTTTATAGCAGATTCCAATCCTAAAATATTGCATGTTTTATCAGCATTTACCACATAAAAATCAAGTGAGTAATGTTTACCTTTGAATTTTATACGGAGGGAGCATTTACCAATGCATTTGATTGGCTGACCTGTGTATGTTGCAAGTCTGGCATTTGACTGCATAAGGTTATTTTTATCTAAGCCTAAAACAGATAAATTATTAACTAATAAAATGTTTGCTTGAGCTCCTGTATCTACCTTGAGTGTAAGAGGTATATTGTCTACTCCTACTACAATAGTCCAGTCTCTTAAATTTCTATCAACTGAACTTATAAAAATATTTTCAAAATCCAAAACACTTCCTTCCTCTTCATAATTTTTATCTTTTTCTATATCACGTAAATAATAATTGTTGCATTGACTTGCAAAATGATTATATTTATTACAGCGGACGCATTTCTTTCCGAATGCTGGACATCTGTTTCTTAAATGTTGGTAACCACATCTTTTACAATTTATTTTATCATTATCTGGTCTTGAATTTCCTTTATTCATGTATTTTTCGCTCTTAAATTCAAATTCAAATTCAAATTCAAAATATTTTATTCAGCATAAAATTATTACAATTTTTTACTGAACGTCATGAGTCTACTACCAGTTCGGAAAGAAGAAGCCACTGACCTGAGAAGAACTGGCGAAAGAAACTCAGCGGGACTAATTTTTTTTTTTTGTCTGTTTTAATATTTTTTTAAATGGAAATCGAAATGAACAATCATTCTATTGGTTGAAATAGCCTGGAGGCGATCACATCATTCCCAAGGCGTACTGTCTTCTAAAAAATCGTTAATCGAATAATATCCTTTACTACACAAACGTTCTTTCACAATTTTTTTAAATTTGGCAATAGGAGCTTTTTGAACGTTTTCTGGGATCCTGTTGTATAAGCGTATACATTGTCCATAAAAAGAATTACTGACTCGGCGTAAACGAGTCACAGGTATTACAAGTTTATGTTTACCCTAGTTTGTCCTAGTATTAATGGTATGCATGTCGCAATTCCTGGGAAATTCGTGTATATTTTTATGAACATACATAACATTTTCGTACACGTATTGAGAAGCAACAGTCAATATTTTTATTTCTTTAAACTTATCTCTTAATGATATTCTAGGACCTAAACTATAAATTGCACGAATAGCTCTTTTCTGCAGGACAAAAATTGTATTAACGGTAGCTGCATTTCCCCATAATAAGATTCCATATGACATAATACTATGAAAATAACTAAAGTATACTATGCGAGCTGTATCTACGTCAGTAAGAAGTCTAATTTTTCTAACCGCGAACGCTGCAGAGCTAAGCCTATTCGCTAGCTCCTCAATATGGAGATCCCACCGCAATTTCGAATCTATGATAATACCTAGGAATTTGGTAGACTGTACCGGTTTTAATATTTCCCCGCCTAATACTACACCATTATCAACAAGTTTAACATTAGGTGTTGTGAATTTTATTAATTTTGTTTTTTTGTTATTTAATAATAAATTATTCGAATCAAACCAATAGACAACCTTTGAGAGAGCATCGTTTACATCGTCATACACAAGTAAATTACGTTTTACCTTAAAAATAAGTGAAGTATCATCAGCGAACAATACTATCTCATGTTTGTCCTGCACAAAAAATGGCAAATCATTTATGTAAACTAGAAAGAGAAATGGACCAAGAATAGAGCCTTGTGGAACCCCCATATCTAACGGAGCCCCAGGAGATCTCTTACCATTTACATCAACCCTCTGTATTCTATTACTCAGATAGGAATTCAGAAGGTTGAGTGCCTTATTTCTAATCCCATAATGATGCAGTTTCCTGATCAACGTCACGTGATGCACACAATCTATTTTTAATATTTTTAATTATTCTATTAAATTTTTCATTGTCGTTATTAATGCTTTTTGCTGGTTTTGTATTGTATGATATTTTATTCTTTTTACTAACCATATTTTCATTATAAGAATTTTCCGATGTGCTAGGATTAGTAGAATATATTTCTTCGAGCTGTTTTTTAGTTTCTTGCGAAGTTCTACATACATCTATTGCTTTATTAAGTGTTAAATCCTTAATTCTTAACAGACGATCAACGACAGAAGTGTCTAAAATTCCACAAACCAGCTTATCCTTAATAAGACTTTCTGTAAGAACGCCAAATTCACATGAAGCGCTCAAGTCTCTCAGCTCAATTAAATAATCTTCATATGATTGCCCTTGTTTCTGACTCCTAGTAAAAAATTTGTATCTTTCGTAAGTAATATTTTTTTCTGGGTTAAAATGTTCCTCAAATTTTGTTATAACTTTATTAAAATTATTTTTGTCATCAGGCTTTTCAAATATGAAAGTATTATATAGTTTTAATCCACGATCACCAATCGTGTTAAGTAATAGTGCTATTTTAGTTTCACCATCTTTCTTTATATTACCAGACGCTACAATAAATATTTCATATTTTTGCCTAAATAATTTCCAATTTTCAGCCATTGACCCTATCCATGACATTTCTGTGGGAATTCGAACTGCCGACATATTCATCTGATCATTCATCATTCGTCTCTATCAATATATGTATTATGATTCTTTACCTTTACTTTTCTGTAGGTATTGTAAATCTTCTTATTTTCTTATTTATGTTGAATGAATATTAGTACCGACTGCGCCATGTTATATTATTATTTTAATTAGATTATAAAATAAAACGACATTATAACTTATGAGTATGTTTTATGAATGACGTTGTTCTTTTTGTTCTAATTTTAATTTACACTAAAAAGTTCTTATACATTATCTTATTATAAAATCAAATAATACAACAGGATATTTAACGTATTTAATTTTTTTTCTAATTAATTTCATTTCATAACATTACATCTAAATAAAAATATAAATACAGTTGAACAAACAATTTGATTGATCGAACAGTATAAAAAATAATCTATCGAATAAAAAACATTACATATGAGCAATGATATTTTAACTATAGATATGTTATACGCTCACTAAACAACCGAAAAAAGTGTTCCGCGCTGCACACATACACACTTTTCATTCAAGGTACATGTCAAAATGATAGAAAAGGGATAGTCGATAAAATCAAGAAGAAAAAAAGAGACAGCTAATGTTGTCAATTGCGCGTCAATGTAAACAAACATTAGTCTAGCGACCGATGACATATCAGAATATTAGGCAAATAATTGAAATATATTAATAAATCGAAGTATACTGCGTTCTTACATGTGGTATGAGATCCCTTGTGTTTTATTAACTTTGGTATCATAATTGGTGCATTTCCTAAATACACAGGATGGCATTTTTTTAATTTTGTAGCAGCGTACCACTCGTCGCCATGCGGTGACACAGACTAAAGGCAATACGTCCTAATTAGGATGTTTTCGAGTTTTCACGATTGCGCGCTCATAACATATCTATAGTTAAAATATCATTGCATATGAGACATAATACGCTAACTTGTAAAAAAAATATTTTTATTTTTTAAAAAGAAACATTTATCGAACAAATAATAATTTTAGAAGACCAAACGATTGGTATATAAAAAATAGTCGAAATATTTTTTCAGCCACCAGGTTCAAGGAATTCGCTAATAATGTCATAGCATATTTAATGCGTAAAACGAAAGGTTGTTTATAAAAATGGCTTTATACGAAGAACGATGTTTAGTTTTACTTGTTGGCCAATATCCAAAGATATATTATTATCATCTCCAAAATGACATTGAATGAAAAATACCAGTAAAAATGTTAGTTTCATCCATCGTGCTCAAAGGTTGCCGAACTACTGAAAAGCAAAATCTGTCGCGTAGTGCCGCGCTAGTGCGGTATACCTGTTTTTGCAGTGCCGTGTCGCGTCGCTGCAGTGCAGTGTAGTTACGCCTAGTGCGGTCGCACCTTAAAAGTTTGCAGTTAAAAGATTCTATAAACGAAAGTTATGATGAACTTTTTCACAAATGTAAGGTACATTTACTCTTTGTTATGTTTTTTCCTAGTTTGTTTAATATGTGTAAAAAACTTTGTTGTTATCACAGATATAGTATTATGTTAGTTGTTATACGCGTAACACGACGCTTGCGAGGTGGGCGCGTTAATAACTGCGGCACAGTTTTATACTAATGCAGTTATTATCGTTATGTTGTTTCTATCATACATGTGTTAAATATTAAATAAATAAAAAAATACACATTTCGAGATATTATCAATATCTTGAAGTTATAAATGATAGTTAAGGAAATTTTAATGCGATTTACAATCCCATTACTACATTATTCATGAATTGAATGTGCCATCTAATAGAAGCTTTGACCAGGTTATTCAATTAACTTTAGGGACGCGACGACCGAACCAATTAAGCGACGTATATCATTTTTGAACTTTTAATAAGAACGTATAAATTCTTAAAAAGGTGAAAACCGGTTTAGCTTTTATATTTGAAACTATGTGCTTTTCAACCTATACCTATACTACCTGTACTGATTACTATCTAACCTATCACAGTAAAAATAAAATGGCATATTTTAAAACTATAGACACAATTTTTATAATATTATACAATATACATATAACTTATTATTATAACTAGCTGTGCCCGCGTTTGATCTCTCATCATTCGATGTAGGAATAAGAGAAGATTTTTAACTAATCTCATATTAACAAAATCAAGCAAATTTCGTTATTAAATATAGCTAAGATAATTATTTGTAGATTGCAGCGTTTTACTCCAAACACGAAGTCGTGTTATTAAAACGTTTTAGATACCGGTGAATGTATTTGCATGGCAAATATCCTGCGCTCCCTACCTAGTCACTTGCAGTACTAATGAGATACAGACTTCAGATTTTTTCGGCATTTTTAAATGTTTCTATCCATTATTTTGTAATCTGTATCTTTAATCGAAATATTTCGTATTATCTTATTAATGTAATATGAGGAAATTAGATAATCTCCCGTGATTATCTCTCTGTCCCACCAAATATTTCCACATTTTAAAATGTCACGCCAATCCATCAGCTTGTTTTGACGTGAAAGACGGACAAACAAAAAACCTTTTGAATTTAGGCACATATGATATTAGTAGTGTTAAAAAAATGGTAGAAATTATGACATCACTTTCTTAATTTTATTGATAAATTTCTTAACTTCTGTACTATATGTTTGTGACAAAATATGAAATATGGATTTAAAAAGATCTTAATATTCTATAGATTGAAGTGTTAGAAAGGCTTCACGATCTATTTATGAAATTTAATTTATTTTCAAGTACTGGCTGACTTTACGATATTTCTAAAGACATTAATTACAATGTCTTGCCAAGTTCAAAACGAATTTCGTCTCAGAAGATCTTTCCATTTTAGAAGTAAAGGTTTGTTTTAGACTTTGATAAAAATTAGAAAATTACGAATAAACTTTATTAAGCTCGACTCGACAATTATTTCTTTTTTCTGTGAAATTCAATTTGCTTAACGTTAAAAACATGGAGATTAGAGACCAGGAGGACCATCGTCCTTGAATGTAGTGTCTCATAAATATTATCAAACTAAGGAGGCGCTGCGATCGCTATGTTGTCTCAATGCCTAACTTCACGTTGTCACAATAGTGACAATACTCATAAACAGCTAACTTCACAAATACTGCTTACCGACGACAGCGCGTTATAAGTTCTACAAATTTTCAGAGACAGGCGGGTAATGCTTTAGTATGAAGCGATGGTTCTCCTGGTCTCTAACCTCCATGGCATGGATTTTCTTCGACTCCAAATAATATTTCTATTGATCTTGAGAGCTTCATCGACTCGACATTTATTATATTGGATATGGGAGACTTGATCTGAATAAAAGTGTTACGAGTAACTAAGGATGCCCTTTGCTTTCTTATAGTTCTGCTTCTAGGAATGGCAGAAATACACGTTTAATGGTAACACTTAAGTTATAAAAAAAAACAACAATTGCAATGTACATGGTATTCAACAGTTAATTGTTCAGTCTAAAAATCGGCTACATCTCGTGTGCATGCAATGCAGTTGCTAATACACGTACTTGAAAAATTAATCAGTAAAATCAAATTCCATTTAAGTTTTAAATTAGTAGCTAAGCAAAGATCACAACGAATTTAACAAAAGCTTAAAAAGTTTTCTGTTCCGGATAAGTATATGGTTAAAAATAAACAAAGTTCTTATGGTTCTCTACAAGAAAAGTTCATCGAACTTACACCAGTGATAAACGTAAGTTACCTTCAAGATGTGTAGAGAAGATGAAATTTAAATAAACGAGTGCTTTACTAAAATATCGCTCCTATTCCTTTAACTTAAGAGCGACGAAATATTTTTGAGCTGTTATAATAACGTGGTAGTTGGTCTCTTGAGGTTGGAGGGTACAAATTGAACAAACAATGTATTGCAAAATGGCCGTGGAATCGCCTAGTGGAAAGGGTCACTGCATATCAAACTAGTATTTAAATTAATTTTTATGCGAAACAAAAAAATTATACCTTTTGATTTTTATATTTAAATAAAATATTTTATATTAAAACTAACGGCCAGTTGCTTTGTTATAGTATGTTTTAAGGAGACTATTCATATAATGCCTACGTAAATAATAATAAAAGCGACTTGCCCTTACTTTGCTCGGGCATCCCTAGGTACCTATACTCTGGAATATAATCTGCCTGTGTATTCATCATCCGAATCCGTTTTAACAAGAAGAAGAATAAACATACATACACGCTTACAAATCGCAAATATACTAGTATTTCGATTATTATTAATAGCCAAAGAACGCCAACAAAAAGTAATTTGTAAAATGTACGATATTTTCTTGATTTTTATTAAGGAACTAGTGTACCATACGGTTTCGAACCACACGTATCACAAAGTTTGGTTTACAGCAGGCTGTAAACCACTAACGACTATAGTTTTCAGGCGTGCTTTTCCCTTATCTCTACTTTTAAAGCACTTTAAAATACTCTTCTTTTAACTACCAAGCTTGACAAACTAGCTAACTTTGTTCCTCAAAGTTCTAAGAAGGGATTGAAATCTAATTACAAGTCTGATGACATCAAGCGATTGAAATATTTTAGCTACGTTGAATATATTTTCAATTTTATATTCAAATAGGATTTAGCTAAGATTGAAAAAAAAATAATTACATAAATATTCTCTTAAAAATACAAGTCTTTTTTTTTAATTTGTGTGAAAGAGAACTTTATGTAAATATCATATCTAAGTTTTCGAAGGACTCACGTATGACATAATTCTAATAAACTTTCGTTTTAAAATACGAAGTGGATAAAAATAAATCATTTTTAAGTTTAAGTTAACCTTAAGAAAAGTGCAACAATGCAACAATTTTCATTATGTAATACATACTTATTTTTAGTAGTTGTAGGATTTATTTTTGCATAAACACGATAACTTTACTTTATTGATCTTTTATTCTTATATTTGATATATCTTACAAAAATATTGATATTATCGTGTTTAAAACATCAAGGTTTGAGAAACAGTATCGACTCCCGCTATACATCACGGCCCCTCGCATGTCCCCATCGACGCCTCGGACGCTCCCTGTTACGCGGAAGTTTGATAAAGATTGTCCGCTCACGCAATCTTGTTATGAAACAAATACTTACTTACTTTTTCTTACCATTTCTTCACTTTTTCGTTATGATAGTGACAGCCGCGATATTACTAACTGATTATACTTATATATATACTTGTATCAGTTTCTGTGATTTTCTTACATTTGACAAGCACAAAAAACTTGTCCTTCAATTTTACTCTTGGATCATTTCAAATCTATTTTCTATGCATACATATTACATACTTATTATACGTACAGATAAATAATACTGAAGTGTCTGTTAGTAAGATCTATTTAACAGCTTTTTATTAAATGCTTTGTAAATATACACGATACATAATATAAGGAAAATACAAATTATAAATGTAAGGAGAGACTCTCCCGTGATCATGATTGCGTAAAGCATTCGAAACGTCGGGAATCAAAAATCAAAATAAATCCACGACAAAATCTGAAGAGGTAGTTTTATTTAAAACGTCAAACAAAAAAAAGTGTTCTGAATCGTTCAAAGTCACTTCAATGGAAGGAGCGAGCGTTACATATACACAAACACACTTACAGAAAACTTTCGTGTTCATAATAAGAGTCTATTCTACACAAATAACAAGTGAATAAATGAATGAATAGGCTTTGTTGTATGCCAGAAAATTATTATTTATTATTTATTTATATTAAAAGTATACAATGGCGGTCGTTTTGCTATATGATAATTTTTTTCCAGGCAACCGAAAAGAAAATCGCCGCGATAATAGAAAAAAAAGTATGTTATGAAACTATAAAAACTTTTTTATGTACATAATACGTATTCAACACTTTTTGTCGTTTCTCAAGAACTTCCCTTCAATATCAGTAATAGACCAGTATGCTGGTCAAGTCCAAGTGCGAGTAGGCGGACTTAGATAGGCAGGTTTCCTTACGATGTTATTTTTCTAAAAAAGATAAAAAACTGAAAACTATAGAAAATTATGTATCTTTTAGGATTTTTCCTTGATTTAATCTGATTTCTGGCTCCCGAAGGTCAAAAATTCCGACCACGATTGATTATGAGCAGTTAAAATGTTAAATGGAGCACTCCATTCATAGTGAAGCGAAACGATTAAGAAAAAATGCAAGGATTGATAAATAACGGGTGATTTTTTAAGCGTTTGGTTTTTCATTTGAAAAAAAAAATACCATAATATAGTGTTAAATATAAAATTTACATTGGGAAGTTAAAAAGCATCACTTGCCATTTATTGTTTAAAAATTATTTCATGCAAATGTTGGCCTCAACTAGGTTTTAAATGATCCATACGCAAAGTCCAATTATGAGGTACTTTTTCAAGCATATCGGCTGACATCCGGATTCAGCTTAAATATTCTCTTATGTACGCACCCTATGAGTAGTGGATGGTTTAATATCGAATAGTGTAAAATTGGTGCGGAATTTGGTCACAACTGCTTGGATAATGGATAACTCGTTTCGAACCAGTTAGTAGGCCGCCTAGATAGTGCGATTTAACGCTCTTGGACTATTTTTTTGTGGGGGTACGTAAAAACTCTTCTTTATGCAGATAAACCAGCATCAATTCGAGCACTAGAAAACAAAATTAACGTGTTATCCGTGATATACCAGCCGATATGCTTGAAAAAGTATCTCACAATTGGACTTCGCGTATGGATCATTTAAAACGTAGTGGGGGCCAACATTTGCACGAAATAATTTTTAAAACATAAATGGCAAGTAATGATTTTTAACTTCCCAATGTAAATATTATATTTAACACCATATTATGATATTTTTTTTTCAAATGAAAAACCAAACGCTTAAAAAATCACCCTTTATAAAATCGAACAAGTGATAAAATCTAGTAGACATTATACATTAATAAGATTTACAACAGTTTAGGGCTGCTCCCTAAAGCCATAAATTAATTAGCAGAACGACACGGCTATTAGTAGTGATTTGATTGTACAATGTACGCCTCTGGACACATTCCGAGTACGCACGTAAGTACGTATAGGCCGACTGTTGTTGATGCTGTGATAACATTATGTGGGTATATTTTAGCGCATCCGTTAAACTGAAAACGAGATAAAATAATTAGCAACTAACTAAATTTGGAATTTAATGTTAAACTAGTGATAGTGACTAACCCTCGCTCCACTTGGGTTCGTTCTTTATATTATACGTTTTTAAAGGGTTCCATACTTTCCCGTAGTAAAAATTTAAAATTATCTTTTTTATTTTATTATTCATTAACCAAATTTCATCAAAATCTGTCCAGTAGATTTCTCGTGATGGGTTCAGAGACAGACAAAATTCTAAAAACTATAGCTTCGGCTTTTGTATTAGTAATAGGTTACTTATTCAACAAAATAGAAAAAATCAATGTACAGATTCAACTATACTAGAATTTTATTAAAGTAATAGATTAAATGATTAACTATGTTATAATATTGTACTGTCAAAAGTATTTTATGAAACACAAATAATAATAAAAAAATAAATAAATTTATATACTGAAGAAAAATAATATTTATATACTGAAGAAGTTGTGATGATTTGTTTCATGATATACGCATTTTTTGAAGTAAATAAGTAACAAAAGACATCAAAATCGAGAGCGTCAAAAGTAATGGATATTGATATGGGTCCTGCATTGATTTCCGTTTACAGATTCTTATATGTTCAAGAATTTGAGATCTCATATTGTGTTATACAAAATAACGAGTATCTATTTTTAGAATAATGGTATTTATAATAATTGTAATAATATTAGGTACTTTGATATCTATTGTTCTGATATTATATATGTTTGTGAAGGTGTATGGACTTATTTATATAACTACTAGCGACTCACCCTCGCTTCACTCTTGTACCCCTTTAAGTATGATATTTACAAACTTTGAATGTCTTACTTATTTATATCTAATTTTAAATTTAGCCTAAAAAATAAGTTTCAAGCTTCTAGCTTTAAAAATGACGTAATTTCCATACAAAATTTTATACCCTTTTTTTAATGCTGGAAAATGCATTGACGCGTGACGATGCAAGTGGTTATGTGGGACTCACTGGTCTAAAGACAGTACTACACTAAAACCCAACTTACCTCACCCGTCTTAATCCGGCAGGCATTCTTTCATCCCCTATTTCAACCCCTTATAAAAAGAAAAGTAGCCTATTATATCGTTCAGTGGTTTTGGTGTAAAAGCGTGACAGACAGACAGAGAGACAGAATTACTTTCGCATTTATAATATAAGTTAGGACTAAAAATTCCTAACAAAAAATGGTAATAGGATTAAGATGACACAATAAAATTTGTATGTCACACTGCACTCGTCAATCATTTTAATGTTTTTCGGTAGCAGAAAATTATTGAAATAATTAGAAAAATGTTAAACTTCTTTGCGAAGTAATGTGAACTTGGATATGTAAATTCTCCTAAAAATATATAAATGATCATCGGCTAAATTATACTGAAACTTGACGTAAATAAATATCTATTTAACTATTGTGTTTTAATTGTTTCAGTTCACACCGCATCATAATCAGGTTGAAGACTTATTACGTTTTATTTTAAAGAAATGAAAATGATATTCTCTCTAATCTCAGCCTAGATTCGCTCGGGCTCGTCCATAGGTATATAAAAATATATACTCGTATGATGAGTTCTATGTAAATCTATACGTACGGCGATTACTAGCGCCCTGTGGTCGAAATGCGACCATAATTAATATCTAATATAGTATATATTGTAATAAATTCATTTATTATTCAGTTTGTCAAATACATAGTAGTGTGTGCAATGTATTCTTTATTTAATGCATAACTAGCGGCTCACCCTTGCTTCGCTCGGGTACGAAACCCGGGGGACGAACCTAGGAAGGAACCTACGTCTTCGAAGCTACGGATTCGGGTAGTTAATATAAATAAAATTTATAAAATATAACCTTCTCCTTTTTGAAGTCGGTTAAAAGCCTAGCCTAAGTTACTCCTTACATTATTAGCTATCTGACAGTGAAAGTCCCGTCAAAATAGCCGTTTCAGTGATTACCCGGAACAAACAGATAGACCGACAGACAAAAAATTAATAATTGTTTTTTTTTTGTTGTTAGTATCGTACATACTTTCATGTGCATTTAGTGAAAAGCTGTTAATTTGAAATTAAAAACAGACACTTCAAAATTATATATAATATCTCATCTAATATATAAAATATATTCGTGTCACAGTGTTTGTTATCGAACTCCTCCGAAACCGCTTGACCGATTTTTATTATTTTTTTTTGTTATTTGCACATGAAAATATCATGGATTTGAGTATTCAACAACAATAGTAATGTAACATAAATCATCTATATCTATATATATAATAAAAATGTAAAAGATCGCTGTCTGTACATGAAAGATATATAAGAAAAAATACTATAGGGACCTTTATTAACTCAAATAGAACCCAAAACAATGATTGTTAGAATTTTTGTCTGTTTGTCTGTTTGTCTGTTTGTCTGTTTGTCTGTGCTTTTATGCACGCTAATCTCTGAAACGGCTTATTTGATCGAGATGTGGTTTTCACATTTATATTGTGGTAAGCTTCACTTAACATTTAGCGTTTGTTTCATGTCAATCGGTTCATAAATAAAAAAGTTATGGTAATTTAAAGAATAACGTCGAATATTTGTTAAACTACTTACAACTTCTATTCTTTCTCTGTTCAGTAGCATTGACTTAAACTTTACTAAGCTCGATAATAATAATGATCTATATAAAATTATATTTTTATGTATGTATGTATGTATGTATGTATGTATGTATGTATGTATGTATGTATGTATGTATGTATGTATGTATGTATGTATGTATGTATGTATGTATGTATGTATGTATGTATGTATGTAAGTATGTATGTATCTATGTATGTATGTATGTATGTATGTATGTATGTATGTATGTATGTATGTATGTATGTATGTATGTATGTATGTATGTAAGTATGTATGTATGTATGTATGTATGTATGTATGTATATAAGTATGTATGTATGTATGTATTTATGTATGTATATAATGCTCACAAAAAGTCCGTTATGGTATGTGCCTATTACAATTCAGCCAAAATAACATTTTTTGTTTAACTTCAGTTTAAATATGGGTGGAATCGAATAGAGGCGATATTGGTATTAAGCTTGATTTTGTACGTGTAACTGCACTTTAAATTCGGTATATATATATTTATCAGTTCGCTATTTATATAGATCAGACTTTTTGTTTAGTAATTATGACGGTTGAGATTCTATAGCTAAGAAAAATTGCAGCTTGGACAAACTGTACTGTGTTTAGAATAAACTCAAAAAGTACTGTTAGATCATTTAAAAAAATAACTAATGAAAAGCTACATAAAGCTACACTACTACATACATTATATATTATTTATTCC
Organism: Boloria euphrosyne; assembly: GCA_951802675.2. Classification (NCBI taxonomy): domain Eukaryota; kingdom Metazoa; phylum Arthropoda; class Insecta; order Lepidoptera; family Nymphalidae; genus Boloria; species Boloria euphrosyne. The sequence continues at coordinate 13,128,604 of OX637879.1, forward strand.
GGTATTCTCACGGGACCTTGAACATCGCGGGTGAAACCGCGGGGCGATGATACCTATTCAACATACAGTAACAGAGCAAAGTCACATTTATTTGAAATATTTTTTTAAAACAAAGGCTGTGACGTATATTTTATTAAATATAGACTTCAAAATAATAGTTGTTAAAATTTTTGAGCGTTTGTCTGTTTGTCTACTAAATTTTGTGTAGTGATAATTTATTACTCGGGTGAACATTTAGGATACTTTTTATTGAAGAAATTTTTTTTCACTGAAACAGCAAAACAAAATAATTGGTTTTATTGAGTTGGCCTAAGAAAGCTACCAGTGGCGAAATCTTAAGAGATACGTCAAAATAATGTAGTAGGAAATTCTAGGTCTAAAAACAGCCTACTGAAAAGTCTACAATACCAAAATATATGTAAGTTACACTCGCAATACCTATTTTTATTATTAGTATCTATATGTATACATATATAATATGTATAAATATAATAAAGCAGAAACTTATAAAAAGTCTGTACATGAAATATTTTTTTAAAAACAATGACTGTAATGAAATATGTATTGAATAAACACCCCAATACGTTTTTAAAATTTTTGTCTATTTGTATGTTATCGCTTAACACAAAAAGTACCGGACCGATTTAAAAAAAAACTGTGTAATGACTACTTATTACTCGGGTCATTAGTATGGTACTCTTTATTGTAGAAAAAAACATTGCCACAGGAAAACAAAATAATTTATTTCATTGAGTCGTCCTTAGAAACCTAGCTGCGGGTAAATCTTGAGAGATACATCAAAACAATATTGTAGGTCTTAAAAAGGGCTACAGAATAGTTTACAATATCAAACATCTGTCTTCTAAGCTACACTCGCAATACCTATTTTTATCAGTACGTAAAAAACAGTAACTTCGTAAATCGAAGCGTGCGTTTCACACAAAAAGTACATAACTGATTTGAATTAAGTTTTGTATAGTGATACGTTATTATACGAGAAAACATTTAAAATACCTTTTATTGAACATTAATCTTTCATTCCTAAGTGAAAACACAATTACTGTTTCTATAGAGTTCTTACAAATTTATATAGATAACTCTTGCTAAAACTTAAGAGAAACATCTCACAGGATTACAAAATAACTGGTGCTGTAGATGAAATAGAAAATGCTATAGATTAGTTCCCAGAAAAGAATCAGTCCTTGGTACATTATAAGTAACAGTATATAAGCAAAAATGTTTATTTTATTCACTCTTAGCGCGAGCGAAGCCGCGGGCACCGCTAGTCTACAAATAAAAATATGTCATGTGTACAAAAATAATGAAGGATTCAGCGGCCTTAAAACTTGGGGGAAAAAGCAAAATGCTTTAATATTTTATTAAAAGAAAGTCTGAGACAGTCATTGAAAGAAACGAGGCCCTTCGTTTTACTGAATTATAAATATGCTCCAAATATCTTTTAATTACTATTATTTGAATAGCATTGTATTTTTTATATTTTGAATCACAATTTCTTTACGAGTACTCTTTCTCCAAAAACCTTAATTATAAAACTAATAGTTTTTCTACCTAACTGAATATATGTACTCGTACATTCTACACTCCTGTGACAGTTTCAATAAAATATGTTATTTAAAAGTACAACAAGCTAATTTTAATAAAATTTATTTAATTATTTTTTCCTTTTTTTTAAATACAACTTTAGTTTTTGGTTCCTTGAACGCTCTAATGTGAAGTGATGTTGAATGATCACGATGAAGCCAGTATACGAGTACATGTCGCAAGAAACTGGTATTTCAAATTAAAAGTTGGTGCATTCATAGAGTATAGAGGTGGTCAAGTAAATTAGTACCCCGACGTACCTTAGCTTTGCTTTACTTATGTAGTAGTTGAAAAAATTTGAACAACAGACAAAAATAACTTGTTGGCAAGAAAAAAATAACATTAAAAAACGTTGTTATTCATATGTTTAAGGACACAAAAATAGATAAATAAAACTATTTTGTTATATAAATAGAAATAAAAACGATTACATTTTTTTTATTACTATAATTTTCTGAGTTAAAGATGTTATACGAACTACATTCAGAAGAGTTGATAATAATATAATTTAGCATTGAAAATAGAAATAAAAAAATGTAATTAATGATTGTAATATTTAACATCGGAACAAGGAAATAAAATATAAAATAAAACGAAAAAAGCTAATTTTTTAGGGTTGATAAAAAATACATTATCATAGCTTGACTATAAAAAATGGACCTTTATGATTCACTGATGTTAGTTAGTTATTAACGAGGTTTTTTGTTAATAATATCTACTAATGACGACTTATCAGTGATTATGTTATAATATTAATGTCGAATATATTATGTAATTATTTTTATAGAAGAATTCAAAATTACAGAACACCAGCTCACAATTACAGTGCTGGTAGCAGAGTGTTAACGTGCTCGTATGACTAACCGAGTTAAATGGGTATAAATCCGGGTCTCGCAACTCTGATATTTAATTTATTGAGACATGGAGGTTGCCCACTTCGATGGGCGGTACGCCATGCGGGTTGCTCCTGGTACTTCTTTGATAGCAGAGTGGACTGTGGAGAAACCCATCGGAGTGGTCTGCTTTAGCATTCGGAGTATCGTGGTTGAAAGTGTAAGCGATCCTGCGATACTCCAATAAGACGGGGGAGGTAGTAGGGTACTGTAGGGTTTTAGTGGTAGTACTGGCTTTTCTAGCCGGTAAGTCGCAGATAACCACTTGTGGTATAAGTAAATGTATTTCTAATGTAAATTTTTCTATTCTTTTTGTTATATTGATAATACGAGTTTCTATTTAAAATAATTTAGTATATTTATGATTTAGAATTTTTGTTAGTAATATTGGAATAAAAAACTTAAAACACCTAAAAAAGGTTCGTATGGGAAAGAAAGGAAGAAAGTGGACATCACATTCAATATGTTTTTAGAAAATCTTATTAAATGATTACCTTCCTAACTGTTAATTAATAATAGATACAGAGGCTGAACTTATAAGAATTTGTGAGATTAATTTTTGTCTGTATGTCTGTGACCGCATCACGGAAAAAAAACTGGACATATTTTGATATGGTATGATGATAATGGGTTGATACACTTTATTACAACCTAATTTCTGAAAAATTTATACGAACTGTTAAAACGTATCTAAAGACGAATTTTCTTGTATAAATTAAGGTGAAAATAAAACTTGTATTATTTTGTTGTTTTCCGAATTAAATCTTAATCGAATTTTGTATATTGAGGGAAAAATCGATTGTAAATTGTATCCCAAAACAAAATATCGTCTCTTTCGGGATAGTTTTCGCTGGCCAGTGTGTTACCTATATTTAAATAATCTTGCTTCTCAACGCTGAAAGGAAGCCATTCTACTCCTGTATCATTGTCAGGTGTTGGATTGCTGAAAAAAAGTTTTATTAAAATAGGTAATCTTTCTTTAAATGAACGTGTAAAAAAGTTTTTAACATTTAAAATCATATTGAGTGTAGGGCAAATAGACAGCTATTTGCACGGCTTTTTTCACTACAGTTAGATTATGCATATAAGGAAGTGTTTAAATATTATTAGTATGTATTTACATTTTATCCTTATCACAATGTACACTTATCTCTCAGGTATCAGAGGAAATATTAAATATTATCTTCTTATATGATAAGATAATAGGTGGCAGCCCTGTGGCAACACGCTCGCTTGGATAACCGAGAGACATGTTTCAAATCCGAGTGTCTCACCTCTGATATTTTTATGTGCGAATCATTTGTAAAATTGATTGATTAAAATTACCACTTGTCTATCGAAGGAAAACGTCGTGCGGAAACCTGCATGTCTGGGAGAATGTAGCAAGTTTTCGAAGGATTTATGAAGTCTGCCAACCCGCGCTTGGCCTGCGTAGTGGACTATGGCCTGATCCCCCTCGTATTGATGGGAGGCCCCCATGCCTAGCAATGGGACGTTAAATAAGGGCTAAATACATCCAAAGAGAATAACAAACGGTTAATGAAGTAGAACTTACCCGTATTTAGCAAAATTAGTCCATAAGTTAGTAACTGTCTGTATCGTGTCATATTCAATAGAATTTTCTTTAACCTTTTCTGTAAAAGCAGATAAAGGGAAAAGATAAGCGATATCATCCCCATGACTTACAAAAGTCTCATCTGTTCCCAATATGCTTAGTGTCCCTAATTTTTCAGCAAATATATTTCTTTTTGTTTTACAGGTAAATTTGTATAAATAAACTTTATTTCGGTTGCTTTTAACAATTACCCTGGCCAGTGCAATAATTTCATATACAAAAAAAATTGATGAGAAACATTTCAGTAATTCTTTTATATTTTTTATCGATATTTTATCTTCTTTAAAGTAGTATTTTTTAATCCTATTGCTTAAGTCTAATTGATCATTTAGACTAGCTTTGTATCCAATAGAACTAGGTACGAAATAGTCTCTAAAATTGTTACATTGATATAAAATATCATCAAAATTTAATCCAAAAATTAAGGCCAAAATGCCTTCATGTTCAGTGTAACCAATTATTATGTCAATATCTTTATGAATATCAGGCATTTTGTTTTGTTGTTCATCTTCAAAAAAGAATCTTTCACAATTGTCGAATTTTTTTTCATTAACGATTGCCAACCAAACATTAAGTTTAGCTTCGAAATTTTCAGCAATGGTGACTGGTAGTTTAACGTCGACAAGGGTTTCAGCGGATACCGATTTAAAGAATGTTGCAAGTTCCTCATCATTTTCTGAATAAAATCCCAATTTCCTTGCAAGGGTGAGCGCCCTATCGCGAGGTTGTTGACATCTACTCCAAGCATTCGTAAATGACCCACTTTGTAATATTGCTCTTTTAAATAGACCAACAGTCATCGGAGATACTAAGTGGTATGAAACACTCGCTGCTCCAGCACTTTCTCCAAATATAGTTACATTACCTGGGTCTCCTCCGAAATATTTTATATTCCTTTTAACCCACCTTAATGCTGCGACTTGATCTTTCATACCGGCGTTTCCTGGTATTTCTTCAGTATTTAAGCAAAGAAAGCCGAGTACTCCGAGCCTATAGTTAAATGTAACAATGACTACATCCTTTTTAATAAGAAATTCAGGCCCAAACACATCGGAAGTTCCACTACCACAACTGAAACCTCCACCATGAATCCAGACCATAACTGGTAAAGGTCGATTCGGTTTTAGATCAGGTGAATAAACGTTTATATATAAACAATCTTCTTGTCCACCAAATTGGTTTGTAATATAAGAATCATGCTGAATACATATAGGACCTTCTTCTTTGGCATTTCGAACACCATGCCATGGTTCTACCGGTTGAGGTGCCTAAAATTAAAAAAAAGTGAAATGCAATTTAGAGTTGTCCACTAATATTTCTGTTTTCACACTTTCGAACAATAAGCCTTGACGTGATACGAAAGAAATGGTAAGTTGGATTAAGGGCTTAACTTTGTATTGATAATGGCGTTGTTTCCAAAAATAAAATTATGTGTTTAATCACTCTTCTGCCTCTCTTCGCCTATTTTGTAAATTTTACTCTGTAACTTACCTTAAACCTTAATTCCCCAATTGGAGGTTTTGCATACGGGATACCTTTAAAACTGTAAAAAGATCCACCAAATTCGTTCATAACAACTTCTCCTTCTAAGATTCCATCTAAAATTTTCACTTGCACCATTGTAATTAATTAAAAATCTTGATTTATTTGTATATTTATTTTAGTTTTTTTAACTTATTTTTAAATAACTTATTTTCTTCAAAATAAAAGTATGAGTTCTTTTAGCACTTTAAAAGATTTCGACTTCTAGCGCGCTAATGTCACGGATGACTTCCTAGTAAGCGAATGAGACGAAATAATACAGTATATAATTGGTGACTGGGCCTCAAATATTTTAATGCCGTGTATTAACTATTAGGTTGTAGTATTTAACTGACTCCATAAAAGTTAGGTAAATTTAATATTATTTTATTTTATCTATGTATGTATGTTATCAATTTAAGACCGTTTAGTTGATAATATGCCTATATTATATAATTTTTCTTCAGTGTAGTGTGTGTGTGTGAAAGGCACTGGGAGGCGGTTTTTATGAAATTGTTCGTGCGTATTTGGTAGGTCTGAGAATAAGTTGTAGGCTATTTTTATTCCCATAGGTGATAGGGGTGGCTCTCCAGATTTTTAATTTTTTAGACCAAGTTTTAAATTTTCATTTTTTTATGATATCCAACCCTATTTTTAATAGTGATTAGAACGCGGGCGGAGCCACGGGAATTGCTAGTCTTAATATATAACACAAAGTCAGGTGTTTTCGAACACTTATTATTCGAGAATGGGTAGATCAATTTTCATGGTTTTTGATTTGTTGTATTTATCTCCATCTGGAATAGCAGAGTAATTTAAAAACATTTTACGAAAAAAATAACTAAACATGTACACAGTCTAATTTGAAAAACTTATTTTGCAAATATAATTAATTAAACGTACCACTACACTATTCGCTACTTCTAGTACGAAAGGTGCCTTACTAGCAAACTTTAATTTCCTGTACATATAATGTAACGTCAGGCTCAGGGGACCTTATGAAAGTTTATATTACGGCTTTACGACGTATATACGAGGGTCTTAAAACCACATGTTACTTTATAGGTTATTAAAATTCTAAGAAGTGCTTCCAAAGTGGCTTTGCCCAAATTTCTAAGTCTGTTGAAATCGTTTATACCTTAAAGTCTTCAAACTAAAAAAGCAAACAAGCGGTTGAGAGATCTCCGTCAGGAGCGCTCGTCCCTCACTCCATTTTAATAAATAATAAACGTCTTATAAAAGACGAAATAATAATAATTACAATGACAAATAAATAATAAGTATAAGTTGATTAAAAGCAATTAAAAATCTTCTATATTGTACAGAATACGACTATTTTAAAACTTTATAAAATGTTAACAAAATGTAGTACTTTGTTATTTAAAGATATTTTTTTTAAGTTGAGTTTCCATCCTCGCTAATTCATTCTAATTATTGTTACATCTCTATGATTCAAAGACAGTTTAAATCATTAATTAACAGCTTTAATTAGTTTAATCTATAGCGAGTGTGTTGTTGTAATAGTTATAAACGATAAAACCAAGTCTAAAATGTGTGATTGTCCGAAAACAAGTGATTATTGTTCTACGTAGTGTTTCTTTACCATTTAGAACACGTAAGGAAAAATAGACTATACTTTAAAATGTTGAAGAGTAAATTTTTAGACCAGCATTTTATGGCAAAAGTTGATTATTATTTCTGCTTATTTGAACCTAGAGATTTTCATGACGTTTTATATGCCAATATCAGGCGACCGAGCTTTGCTCGGTTTTTTTTTGGAAAAAATTAAAAAAAGAAAAAAATAGTAATCGGACTGGAAACACCTGGATTCGAACCTAGGACTTCTGGTTCCGCCCCCGAAACCCCCTGCATACTAAATTTCATGAAAATCGTTGGAGCCGTTTCCGAGATTCCGATTATATATATATATATATATATATATATATATATATATATATATATATATATATATATATATATATATATATATATATATATATATATATATATATATAATACATTTTAATTTTAATAAATTGTTTCAATCCAGCCACTTAGTTTTTTTTCAACTGTTGTCAATGATTGCACAACTGAATGTTATCATATTTTCTGATAATTTAATCAGCACACATTTATAGCAATAACTGATAAACGGTATATTAGTCAAGTCAACAAGTTGAAAAACATGTGATACCTCGTTGGATTCTTAATCGGCCTAATATACTCACAGTTGCAAAAGTTATACACGACTTAAGAATGGTGTCTTAGTTTTTGCAAATGACCTACTGTATATCTATTGACTCTTGAGATTTTTTAAAATGTAGGTATAATTTGTCTTATTTAGACAAATAATACATATATGATATATCAATTATTATAAGATAAGTAATAAAATATGTGATTCATTAATCTTACAAATTCTTTAATTGCCAATTTTTATTAAGATATATTTTTTGATTTTGTTATCGTTTCAGTGGTGGTTCTATAAAATGCATCCCCTGGTACCTAATAGTAAGCCTTTGTATCCATCTAGATCATACGCTACGTAGTAAATGTTATCCAAACAAATAACAAATATACACATTTTCGCATTTATATTAATAGTTCGTCGTGTTTCAGGCTAATATTTGATCTATCAATAATAATGCAACTCGGTATAACATTATGTACCTGTCATTTCCCTACGGTATTATGCATACATCAAATAGGATAAACCTGTAAATCACACTTCAAAATCCAAAGCAGTTATGTATAAAGTTATTATTTTGCTAGCGACTTGCCTCGCTTCGCTCAGGCTCGTCCGTATATTTAGCGCAAGTAAAGCCGCGGGTTCCGCTAGTATTAGCTAAACAGTAGGCCAGACGCGTAGGTGCACTTGAATTTTATTCTTGCGTTCGTAATTTTTTTGCTATTACTCCTAAGATATTCGTTTGAATTATATGGTGTAAAAGAGTAAAATAATGTGAATGAAATGCTTAAGCCTCTAACTTCTTTAAAATGATAAGGATTAGTACCGTATTTGGGTAAATAGCTTTCCAATTATCGCTTTATAATCGCCCATTTTTAATTAAATGGATATAGTATGTCATCCTTAAGAGATAGACATAATATGCCATCGCAGACTTATCTGTAGACCTATATAAGATACACAATTCTAGCATACATCATTTTGTTATGTCTCAAAGGGTTTGGGAAGCGTTTTCGTTGAAAGCTCCCAGATGGCTTATTTTTTCCGACATATCCAACAGATATCATTATATTTTAGCCAATGTATACAGACTTGACAATTATACCAAAACCTTTCTGGAGAACCATTCTATCCATTGGTGAAAACTGCATTAAAATCGGTGCAGTAGTTTTTGAGTTTATCGTGAACAGACAGACGCGGCAGAGGACTTTGTTTTATAATATGTATAGATAGATGATATACAATGTTATACTAAAAGAATATATTTATGGATATGTTTATTGTATATATAGGCAAAGTCAAAATAGTTCAGTGCCTCAGTTTTATTTATTTTTTCATTTGAAACTATTGACGAGCTTAAATGTTTATCAATAATTGCAAATATAAATTGCAATCTTTTTTTAATAGATACGTTAACATTTTGTATTTTGATTTTATATGTTAATTGATCACAAGCGCTGGAGTGGACGAACACTAGTTCATAATAATATTTAAAGTAAAAAGTTACACCGACTTAAATATTACTTCAAAACTAGTTGTTCAACGTGTTTCAATTGGAACTTTTAATGAAGTATTATTACCGATTCATTAACAAAAGAATCGTCCAAATTACTTCACTCTATTATACCTTGGTAAGAATGATTTGCGGGAACGGGAATCAAACTCACAACTTTCAGTTCAATGGGAGCAAATACTTAAAATCAACCTGCGTGAAAAATAGTCGCAGAGAATTAAGACATAATTTGTTATTTGAATCTTGAGAATATAATCTATAAGTTAAAACTTGCAGGTCCGACGTCAGTTAAAGCACAACTTAATCCTCCACCGACCACCGACCACCGACATGGCCATGGTCGAAGTATTTGCGTCTAATAAACTTTTAAGCTCCTAATAAATAAAGCTAACTATTATTAAACTTAGGTCAAGCCTTACAGAACTGAATTGCGATTTCCATATTCGAAAATTGTATTAATTTTCTTAGTTAAAGCCTTCTTATTTCCTTAACATAGTCTAAACTTAGTTATTACAGCTTAATCATACGACAATACATATTATATTGACTTTAAAGTCCGCTCGTACATAAAATTTTTTTTGGCCTTAAATAGATTCTAAAAGGGGAGGTTCCTGTCTAAGTATAAGTTTTTAACTGCCCAATAACTAACATAAGTTTTTTTAACAGCTCAATGCTAAAGAAGAAACACTTTCTTCAATTATTATTGATCAAGGTTTTAAACTAATGAGAACTATAGATAAAACACATGATCGAAGTAGCCAATGGACCCGACATAAAATACAAATGTATGAAGTGAAATTATTTTAGTTTTTATTTTATGTTATTTATTAGGAAGCCTACGTTATATACTAAGAGTACGTTTCTTAAAATATTGATTTATATTAAAAAAAAGTATCACAACGTATATCACAATTATAGGCTAACTCAGCATGCATTGAAAGAAACTTGAGCCAAAAAATTAGGGTTGTTGCTCACTTAATATGTATTATAATAACAATGAAAAAAAAAAGATTTAAAGCTACCATGCAAATAAACAAAAAAAAAACATATCTGTGTAAAAAAAAACTTTAGTTACTTACTTTAGTTTTAGTTATTATAAACGTAGATACACAATACATAAAAATTCACTCTATTTCTGGTGCCGTGGAGCAGCGGCAATGTGCCGTGGAGCAGCGGCAATCAAGAATACTGCTCCCCCCTCTCATCCCGTGGGTGTAGTAAGAGTCTACTAAGGGAACAGGATGGGTCACAAAACAGAACCTTGTGGCAATCCAACCGACGGATGGCGGTATAACCATCAGTAAAAGCCATAAGGCGCTAAATTCTAGCCAGTGAGGGGCAGCAGCCTCACTGGCTCAAAAACCTTATGGCACTGCGCTCACCAACCCGCCTGCCCAGCGTGGTGAGTATGGGCAATAACCCCCCATGCAGCACTCCAATAATGGAAGGCCCCGAGTTCCTGGCGTTGCTGCTGTTCCCGGCCACGGTGACGGTCGGGGTAACAGCGGTGTCAGGGGTGCGAAGAATCTCCAGGAGCGGACCGAGTCACCAAAACTACTGACCCTGGCGACGTTTAATGGACGCAGTCTCCGGCTGGACGAACATCTGTCCGAACTGGAGGTAGAACTGAGCAAGATACGATGGCACGTCTTGGGTTTATGCGAAGTCCGAAGAGAGGGGGAGGACTGCATAACCTTGAGCTCTGGCCATCTGTTTTACTTCCGGGAAGGAGACCGCAAATCCCAAGGTGGCGTAGGTTTCCTGGTCAATAAAGCCCTCTGTAACAACGTTGTTGAAGTCTCCAGTGTATCGGCAAGGGTAGCGTACCTCGTACTTAAACTCACCGAAAAGTACCGAATAAAGGTGATTCAGGTATATGCGCCCACGTCGGCACAACCGGATGACGAAGTAGAAGCCCTATATCACCAAGGCCCACTACAACGTTGTTATGGGGGACTTTAATGCAAAAGTCGGAAATCAGATGAGCGGAGAATCGGTCGTGGGACCCTACGGCCTAGGCAACCGTAATCCGAGGGGACACATGCTGGTCCAATTCCTTGAATCCCAGGGGCTATACTTGATGAATAGTTTCTTCAAGAAGCAGCCCCAGCGGAGGTGGACCTGGGAAAGTCCCAACGGTAAGGCAAAAAACGAGATAGACTTCATCATGACGGACTAGAAGCGCATATTCAGGGATGTCTCGGTGATCAACAGGTTTAAAACCGGTAGTGATCACCGACTGGTCCGAGGCACCCTGAATATAAATTTGAAGCTGGAAAGACGACGTCTGATGAAGTCTACGCTCCGACCCGAACGGTTGCAAGTGGCAGCGGGTTCCACAAAGTTCCAATTGGAACTTCAAAACCGATTCGCCGCCCTGGACACGGCTTGCGACATTGACCAGGACCTCGATAATGTGGCTGAAATTATCTGCAGCGAGGGCAAGAAGTTCTGCAGGAAGCGGACGGCCGCCAAGAAATCAAAACTCTCGGACGAGACTCTCGAGCTGATGAGGATTCGACGAGAAACTCCACTGGCTACTCCTTCGGAAAAAAGGGCGCGAAATAAGAAAATCAGGAAAGCAATACGACGTGACCTGCGGCGCTGGAATACGCTCCTCATCGAGGAAGCGATTGAGCGGAACCGCGTGGCACGCGTATTTGCCCAAAACCTCGGACGCAGCCACCTCACGAAGTTGAGGAATGCTAGTGGAGACATGGTCACCTCAAAGCCAGAAATTCTCTCCGAGATTGAAGATTTCTATGGCCGACTGTACCGTTCGCACCAAAACAGAACAGATGCCGACCCTGCAGATCCAAGAGCCACATTAACACGCCACTTCACGGAGGACCTGCCTGACATCTCCTTGGATGAGATAGAGATGGCCCTGAAGCAACTTAAAAACGGAAAAGCTCCAGGAGAAGATGGTATTACCTCGGAGCTCCTAAAGGCTGGCGGTAAGCCAATCTTGAAGGAACTCCAGAGACTATTTAACACCTCCCTCTTCTCTGGAAGAACTCCCGAAAGCTGGAGCAGGAGCGTGGTCGTACTGTTCTTCAAGAAAGGGGACAAAACCCTTTTGAAGAATTACAGACCGATATCGCTCCTGAGCCACGTGTATAAGTTGTTCTCTAGGGTCATCTCCAACAGGATCTCTCCAAGGTTAGATGCCTTTCAACCTCCAGAGCAGGCCGGGTTTCGCCGTGGATTTAGCACTCTAGACCACATACACACGCTGAGGCAGGTTGTACAAAAAACCGAAGAATACAACCGACCTCTCTGCCTCGCGTTTGTGGACTATGAGAAAGCTTTTGACTCGGTTGAAACCTGGGCTGTTCTTGAATCCCTACAGCGATGCCAAATTGATTGGCGATACATCAGCGTGATGAGATGTCTTTATGAGACCGCGACGATGACCGTCCAGCTCCAAGACCACCAGACGAGACCTATCCAGTTGCAAAGAGGTGTTAGACAGGGGGATGTTATATCCCCGAAACTGTTTACCAATGCACTGGAAGACGTCTTCAAAGCACTGGAATGGACTAGGCGTGGAATCAATATAAACGGCGAGCACATCTCACATCTCAGGTTTGCTGATGATATTGTCATCACGGCAGAATCGCTGGAAGATTTGGAGGAAATGCTGTCTGATCTGAACGCTGCTTCTAGGTGTATCGGTCTTGGGATGAATTTGGATAAAACCAAAATCATGTTCAATGAACATACCCTTCCGAGACCGGTAATGCTGGAAGGCTCCCCACTAGAGGTTGTTTCTGAGTACACTTACCTGGGCCAAATAATTCAGCTTGGCAGAAACAACTTCGAAAAGGAGTCCAATAGAAGAATTCAGCTAGGATGGGCAGCATTCGGAAAGCTGAGACAGGTCCTCACGTCGCCTATCCCGCAATCATTAAAGACCAAGGTCTTTAATCAGTGCGTGCTCCCCGCTATGACCTACGGTGCTGAAACGTGGACACTCACGGCAGGGCTTGCCCACAAGTTCAAGGTCGCTCAGCGTGCTATGGAACGGAGGATGCTCGGAGTCTCTCTGATGGACCACCTCAGAAATGAGTATATCCGTCAGAGAACCAAAGTGACCGACATTATGCGTCGGATTAGCACGTTGAAGTGGACATGGGCAGGCCACATCTGCAGAAGGACTGATGGACGTTGGAGCCAGAAAGTCCTTGAGTGGAGACCGCGTACTGGCAAACGTAGCGAGGGACGCCCACCCGCGAGATGGGAAGACGACCTGCGCAGCCATGCCGGCATCGAATGGATGCGAACGGCGGCTGACAGGAAGAAGTGGCGTGCCTTGGGGGAGGCCTATGTCCAGCAGTGGACTGCAAAAGACTGTTGATGATGATGATGATGATGAACGTAATCGATAAAATACATATATCGATAAACGAATTAAAATGACATTTTAGACATTATTGTTTGATTTTGCGCCGTCAATCAAATCCAGAACCTTCAAATGGGAAAGAAAAGGAGTATCATAAATAAGATTTAAGGCAAAGGAAATAAAGGGAGAATGAAGGTGAGGTAAGCTTCCGATATTTATATTTCAATTAAACTAAAACAAGCAGGAGATTGTTATGTTTTGTGTTTCGCTGGAATCCAGGTGTCATCTCTACGAACTGCTTCTCTAATGTATATCTTCTTCTGAAATCTAAAATTTTGTGTAATTTATGTGTTAAAATAAAGTAATCTTTATTATTATTACAGTGGAATAATATTCCAAAGTATATAGATGTGGTATAAAATAAAATAAAATAAAAAAAATAAGTACACAGACGAATTATATTTTTTTCATTTATAATATTTTTATTTGATTATAAAAAATATTATTATAAATTTATTCTCATCAGATTGTAGGATACTGTGGTAAAAGTATTTTATGTTATTGTACTCTATAAATAACATCATTCGTTCAGTCCTTTCGTCAAATATTGATACATTTTTCGACATTGTCAAGCATGGAGATTAGAGACCAGGAGAACCAAGGCCCTAGAATGTAGTGTCTCAGAAATATTGTCAAACCAAGGAGGCGCTGCGATCGCTATGTTGTCTCAATGCCTAACTTCACGTTATCACAATAGTGACAGTACTCATAAATAGCTAACTTCACAGATACTACTTACCGACGGCAGCGCGTTGTAAATTCTACACATTTTCAGAGACAGGCGGGTAATGCTTTAGTATGAAGCGATGGTCCTCCTGGTCTTTAATCTCCATGTTGTCAAGCACTAGTCGATGTCAAATGGACTCACTCGACACTTTTGTCATTCGTTCTGAATGGTACAATCCAGCCATTTTATAATGACTGTCACATGTCAACAATACATAGAAATATCGACTATATTTAACATAGTTGGATAATACGACATTTTATTTTACATAAGATTAAATTTTGTGATAAATAACAATAAATGCAATAAAATAATGTACTTACAAGTGAAAAGAAATAGTGCTGCTTCCGCCGCTTTAGTTTTAACACCATTTAACAGAACATTTAGTCATTTTTGGGAGATGTTTTGTTGATAAGTAAGTGCTTGAGACTGACGCAAAAACAAACGACCAAGGCTAAAATTTCCTGGATACTGAAAAGACCGGTACAGGTTCGTCCGCTTACGTCGGTTCCAGTGGCTAATTCGTTCATAATAAAACATTAAGTTTTTTTGATAAACAATTTCTATTTTGTAGCAATTTTATATAAAGATATGAAACACATCAAATTTACATTCACTCACATTTCCGAAAATGATATCATTCATTCGAAAATAGTTTATTTCAAAATTAACCAAAACAGAAATGTTTAGATAAACCATTGTTTCGCGTAAAAGCTACTTAACTATTATAATGGTCATTGCAAGCTTTCATCACGATAAAACCAACGAGCTTTCCGAAATTGTCACACTAAAGCAATATCCGAAAGAGCTTTTATCTGTTAATTTCCGCAATAAATAAATTTAAGAACTTGTAAATTGGCATAAAACCTTTTTAAAGAGGGTTTTCGAGGTCATTATATTTGAGGGTATTAACCGATATTACCGGACTCCACTGCAGTAACTTTCTGACTAAGACTGCCCCACCAGTCCATTAAAGCGATATCTAATTGCTGGAGAACGGTTTTATCCTTCCTCGTTGGGGTTTGGTACAAGACTCAATAAACTAGAGCCACTCTATTTTAACAAATGGACTATAATGATTATTATTAAAAGTTTGAGAAAAATATAAATGGATTGAATTTGATGTCCTCCTCCCAATCGGCAACGGCGGCTAATCACGTTGAGAGCCATCTGCTCTGGAGATATTATAGTGTACAAGTATACGCGCAGACACGATTGCACTATCATCTATTCCTATCACTTTCATATTCCGGTGGGACGACTGCTCGACACGACCAGTGAGAGTTAAGGCAAGGAACCGACGGCTTCACATACTCTCCGAGGCACGGGGGTGAAAAATCGCCAACTTCTCGATTCCGAGCTGCTAATGAGACTTTCTAAACAGAAAGACTCAATAATTAAACTTGGCCCGACCCGAGACTTGAACCCAGAACTCCGGATGTGCGGGCGTACATGCTAGCCGCTACACTACCGTGGCAGTTTAATAGAATTTACCTATGTTTACCTAAACTTATATAAAATAAATATTTTTAAGATTTTCTATTTATAAACAAAACAAAAAAAAAAAAGAAAAGAAAATAGGTTGATAAACAGAGGAGCAAAAGGTCCTAAACTATTTTGTCTATCTTAGATTTACGCGAATATTTGACACTTTATAAAACAAATCTCTTTGGATTTTTTCGCGGATTTAGTTTTATTTATGGTTTCCGAAGTTTCAGATTATTTACAGCAATTATAATCATTTTAATAAAACTGTTTTTTAATATTTTTTAATTAGTTCCCTAATAAAAGTAATACAATGAAGGTTTCAAAACAATAATTATCTTTGTAGAAGGAAGAAAGAACTATAAGACAATAATTTATTACTAAATTTATTTGATATTATTAAAATAATGTTTGCTGCCTTAAAGTTTCATTATTGAAGCTGGAGTCAGTCAACAATTAATCAGTATTAAATTTTGACTGTGTAAAATAAGTTTCTACAGCTTAAAAATTATTAAAACTAACCCATGTTATCAAACGTAGCTTATCGCTTCCAACTCAGCACTTGTACCATGTAAGTTTGTTCGACCATTTTAGCATACTAATGGGAATATCCAGTCAACATCACGCCCATGATGTCGGTGTAACGAGATTCTGTCGATTTCATGGAATTTATAATTGAACGCTTACTGTCCGTGTAATTATTTAAGGAGCATATTAAATTGAGTATTAACAAGATATGTTGGCTAATATCTATAAATTTTTATGAAAAGTGAAAGCCAAAATTTGAAAATTGTATTAAAAAAATTATAACTGAGACACAGATGACGCTTTTAATTAAAGAAACATTTTTCTCAGTATGTGGTCGATATAAAAATTCGAAAATGTAACTTTTAATGTTTAATTTTAATACTTTGTGCCTATAAATATTAAAAATAAATTCATCGGTCGCCTTAAGATATACCCGAGGGTAAATAAAACATGCTACACACATAAATAATGAAAACAGTTTTTTACATTTTTGTCTGGCTGTCTGCTTGTTCTAGCTTATCTTTGAAAAATCAACGTTGGTTTTGACGTAACTTTTATTGGCAGCTGATGTTTCCAGGAGAAACTTCCAAAAATCGGATTATAAGTCCCTAGTTCATAAATAAACGAGTTTAATGAGGTCGTTACTTAACCAAAACAAAAACTTATTTAGAGTGAAAAAACTTAACAATACAAAGCGCTGATTTTCATTTCATTTAAAGATTAACAAATGAAATAAAACTGAAACTTCTACTCTGAAAATCAGGAAAATGGAACTCATTTTTATAATAGAAATATATAAAAAAACCATTTCTAAAAGGATTTGTCATTGCCTCTGGAACGTTCTATTTCCTCTCCAAGGAATAGGGATTTACGTCATTATGTTTCTTCGTCCAATGCCACCAGCCAGATGTTTATTTAAAAAATAAATATCGGTGATTGAAAATGCGGGATTATAAAAGCTTTGTCGGTCAGATTAACTCGACGTTTTCTTTAGAAATAATATTTAACTAAGTTTATGTTAAACAATGAAAAATTAGATAGAGTTTTTAAATATATGATGTACTAATATTATAAAGTGGCAGCGTGTTTGTTTGTCCGTTCGGAATCTCATGAATCTCGAGGACTATCATATTACCTGTGTATATGTTGTCTATCTATTCCATACTAGACGACATAACTTCGACGCTTTTAATCTCACAAAATTCGCTCTTGGATATTACAAGTATTATATCGATATTAACATCGAATATTATTCACTTAAAGACGAATTTCCAAAAAAAATTCGTTTGTTAAATAATATAATAAATTACATATCACAAATATTGAGGAGATGCAAATGTTTTGTTTTAATACCTTTAAAATATCAGAAATAATACTTTCTTAGGTTTAGGCGAATATTCAAAAATTTAGTGTGCCAAAATGACATATTATGTATAAATGTTTAAATAAATTTAATTGAATTTATAAAGAAGAAGGCATGTTATATTCCAATCATATTCATATAAATAAAAGTCCTTTTTTAGAAAGAAATGAAGTTAGCCAAAGTACCTTTTAGTTTTACTTCAGAAAAACGACAAGAAGATAAACTTGCAAATTATAGAAAGGGTTTTAATAATATAAGTTGTAGAGAACGAAAAATTTTCATACGTCATACGAACAGTTAAAGTATTTTCATAATCAAAAGAAGAGCTTAGTGGAGGAGTAGAGGTAGTGGAACCCATCAACATCAGCCCTTTTTAACGTCCCACTGCTGGGCACGGGCCTCCCTCAGTACGAGGGGGATCAGACCATAGTCCACCGCGCTAGCCCAGTGCGTGTTGGCGGACTTCACATGTCTTACGAAAACTTGCTAGGTTTTCTCAGACATGCAGGTTTCCTCACGATGTTTTCCTTCACCGTAAGACAAGTGGTAATCATGATAGAAATGATTCGCACATGAAAATATCAGAGGTGCGAGACCCGGATTTGAACCCGCATCACTCGGTTATACAAGCGACGCGTTACCGCTGGGCTACCACTGTCCCAAGTGGAACCCAGTGCAGTGGTAACTCGATCGCTTACAAAACTGAGGGTTCAAACTTGGGTCTCTGATAAGTTCATGTCCGATTTTTTTAATATAATTACCAAATTTCTTAGCTTGAAAGGAAACTTAATAATGAAATTAAGAAGAAATTAAGGATTTCGCAAGTTTTCGAATATGTGTAGTCCGTCAAGCAGCACTTAGGCAGCTTGGTGGACTATTGGCTTGATCCTACGTAACGGAAACGGAAGCCGGTGACCGACTGAAACGAAAAACTTAGTTTGTATGTAACATATAACAATATGCATGCTATATTATTTAAAAGTTTTCGTACCGTGTTTGTATTTTGTACCAAGCAAAAAATGTTAAGATTCTTTTATAAACATACCTTACATTACTTATAGAATAATACAAACTCTAAAAATCAATTAAAATATAAAAATACATCTGTTGCCATAATACCAATGACATAAGCCATTAACCAACGAATCCAAACAATCCATTACATTTATAATTTACCTTAGGTTTCGAATTTCGGCTTATATTTTTGAACTACGAGTATAAAATGAACTAGTGATTGTTTTTTTAAAATATTTAGTGGCGTCTTATACTGCTTTAAGGTTTAAAGTCGTAATTTTGACACATGAATGATTCTCTATAAAACAGCTAGTTATTTCTCGCCAGAACACGTCTTTGTTTGAACTGTTTCAATTAATTTCCTGTCATTTCTGTTCCAGATAAAAATTGAACGTCGCCTTTGTGGAACTGTGAGTATTTTTGTGTTGTAGTCCACTAAATGCTAACGCTGTGCTTTTAATGGCATAGCATATTAAATTTTGTTATGATAAAAAATAATTTTATCGAATAGTATACAAATGATTGCTGTTAGGCTAAAGGAATCTGGTGTTTGAAGTAAGTAACAGTAATTAATAATTAATTAACAAATATATTGGTACATTTACACATAGCACGATCTAGATCCATGGTAAGCTACAGGGCTTGGTTATGGATACTAGATATGAGAAGAAAGAAGTTGAAGCAAATAATAGGAATCAAAAAAGTGGTCAAAATTCAACGTTAGTAATATTTAAATTATATAATTTTGTAAAACAGCTATTTTAATTTTTATTGTTACCATTAAAACTCGTAGCTTAGGATCTATATTATCTTTGCAATCTTTCGCTTGGCACTGGATGTCATACTTTATAAACTGCAAAGGACATATGAAGCTGGATTTTTAATTTTCTCCTATGAGATATGTCGGTACAAAGAATATTGAACGAATTTATAAATTGGATTCTATACAATCTAGATGATATTAAATATTTTTGCAGTGTACGAGTAGCATTCACATTTGAAAAACTATGAAAGTAATACTGGAATAGCATTTTGAACTTCGTAAAATATTTATTACGGTCCCAACCAATCCCTACTCAAATTTAGACAATGAGTGGGAACTAAACCGAAAAATATGCTTAAAATTATATTTTTTGGTACTTCAATTTTGTAGCTTTTGATAACTTGTTATAATATAGATTTCAGAAATTTTTATTTTATTTACAATAAAGGAAATTACAAGTAAACTTAACTATATATAGGTACAAAGAAAATGTACACTTAATTATTACTGTATTATTACTGTTAAAATATTATCTGGATTATGTTGGATTCAGCTTACTGAAAGCCATGAATGATAAAAGTTTGCACAAAATATTTGTGAGGCATACACCTAATAAAAACAAAAGATAGAATTTATAGACTTAATAAAAACAAAAGATGGAATTTTCAGTATTTGTATATTTTTTACGTATTTTCGTTATGAAAAATATTATATTTTTACAGAGAAAAACGGTGTGTTGATTCGACCTTAATCACGAAACGTGCCCATAGCGTTCAAGCGTTTCTTATGTAAATCACGTCCGGCATTGTGATCGGAGACGCGCCTTTCATTTCTAATGTCTTACCGCAACAATGGGCTTGGTAATGATATTGTATAACATAATATAAATACTTTTATATTGTTTTAATATGTACCTAATCAATTGTTTTTCTCTGTTGCTTCAAGAAGTGGAAATGAAATTTGGTCAATTCGATTTTTTTTTCAATTGAATTTTGTATATTTTGAATGCATTACATAATTTTTTTTTCTTTATTACACTTAATTAAACTTTTTCAAACGAATTTAAAGTGTCAGACATCACTAATTACAAAAGTGAATATTGTCAGCAGTACGGGCTACAAAGAGACCACGAGAACCTCATTCATATTACAAATGCTAACCACGTCAAACAGTAAGAAAGTTACGTGAATATATTATGTATTATAATTAATGTCTATCATATTCTCGGTTGCGTTTAATTCTTTTAGTTAACCATTAAGCATATCGAGTCATCCAGGGAAGCCCAATGTCACTGACGTCAGAGGGGTCAATGTCAGTCGCCTTATACGTGGTCAGCTTGACTATGTTCTTATTAGTCTATCCTTCTAACAACCTTATGCGCGAACCATTTTTGATATACAAAGAACAATTAAACAAACGACATTAGTATATATTCATCAGTTTTTACTAAGCAGACATCAGTTATCAATTAAAGAGTGCTTCAGTCAGTTCTATCTAAAATCCAAACATGAAATTTTTGGTAGTAATATGCTGTGTCGTGAGTGCTATGGCTGAACTACCTCGCTTCAGACCAGCGAGGTTTAGGTTTCAACGCCAGGAGCTAGCTCCAACCACGACTGACTCACCAACAGAACCTACAACGGAATCGGGACCGTATCCTCCATCTGGCTGGAAGCCGTCTGGGCAAGCATTTACTTTACCCCAGGAAGTAACCTCGACGCCAGCTGACACGTATGGACCACCTGAACAAAACGGACCGTACCCACCTTCGGGATGGAAACCTGAGGGGCAAGCCTTCACTCTTCCTCAGGAACAAACTCCTCCAGCAACTAGTTATGGTGTCCCTAAAAATACTTACGGTGTTCCAGAAAATGTATATGGAATTCCCCCAACCGATGCTACGACCACAGATAATCCTGCAGCTGAAAAAGTAGACGGTCCTGTAGAGGTTCAAAAAAGTATTGGAGCATATTACGTTCTTTTGCCTAACGGACAATTGCAAAGAGTAGAATTCTTGACAGAAAATGACATTCAAAATATGAAGTACACCGCGAGACTTCAGCTCCGAGAACGGGCTCCTCTATACGTGTTTGGACCTTAAGTTGTTTTAAAGTTTTTGGTCTTGACCTATTGTATTAACAATCTATTATTACAATCTGTGCTCAATTATGTAATAAAACGTTCTAAAAACTAATTTTACTTTTATTTATACACTTTTTACTTATTTTGGGATGTAAAACGTGAAGTTAGAAAGAATTTTGTATTCAAATAATATATCCATATAATGTATTAGTAAATTAATAACTTATTACTCGAGTATTTATCAGTTTTGTCATAGCAATTCAAATCTATGTTGGTAAATCATTATTCACTTCAAGATATAACATATTCTAATATGCTGTGTTATGTATAACACTATAATTTATTTATGTAGTGGAAGTGTTATCAAAAGGGTTCTTTCATTTTATTATTTTAGTGCATTGGGCCTATATTTTATTTGTTTACTTTATCTCGGCGTTAATGGATTGAATCCTCAACAAAACGACAGTAGACCTTTGTTTGGTTGATGCATAATGGAACAATATTTGTCAATTCTATTCACATAAAGAATAAGGGGACGTAAGCTATAGGACTCATTTTTGAAGTTCGAAATCGAGTGTATGTATATTTTTATGTATTACTAACAATTTCTGCGGTTCCGCCCGCGTTCTAATCACAATTAAAAATAGGGATCAGTGGTAGAAGGATGAAAATTTAGAAATATAAGTATTTTTTGATGCCAAATCATAAAAAAAAAATCTGGAGAAGGCCCTTATCATATAGGGAAATAAAAAAATAGCCTATGTCCTATTGGCTAACCTAACCTACCAAATATACACAAAAAGCATAAAAATCGGTCAAGCCTTTTCGGAGGAGTTCGATAACAAACACTGTGACACGAGAAATTAGATGTACAGTTTTTTAAATACTGTTTATGCTTCAACGGATGCATATAAAACATATAATATTTAATAATTTAAATTTTGTTTTTTGGCATTTATATAATAGATAGGTATTTGACGGTTAATGCTTAAACCGATTGTAACCTAATTTAGCTTATTTATTCAATTCTATTTGTCCATATTAATATTATAAATGTGAAAAGTAAAAGGTACATTTAGACTATACTTGTACATTTTATGTAAGAATGTACAACGTGTAATCTACGACAAAACTGAAATGTGTCGCTACAAAAAACATTCATACGGCGAAAAAGAACATTCTAATATATTTCACGGTCTAAAAATGTCTGATATCGTTTTAGAGTATTGTCAAGCTTGTGACATAGGAATTGTACTCTTGTAAAGGACTTATTGGAATTCTGGAAAATCTGCGCTATTTTTATTATGAACATCTTGTATTCAGACTCATACTAATATCGTCAGTTGTCAAATACTTTATACTTTTTAGCCATTACGCGGTCAAAAGTCATGTACGAAAAATGGGGTCTTTACCCACTCAAACAAGTATCTTTGTGGCAAAAACAAAAAAGTATAAATATGTACATAGACGAAATTGCTTAGTAATAATTAACATTAATTTAAAATAAACTACCTTTTTAGATTTTGTCATGGTCGAAAATTACCTATTCCGTACTATATTATTTCATTTTTTTGTTTATCATAAAATCATTAATTGTATATTAACCTATAAAACACAAAAGTTCTTTACTCTTTTTTAAACTTTAAAAGCTTTTTGAAAGTTTTCTAAGACTTTGTTGTAAAAGCGTTATTATCCATAAAAAAAATTAACGACTCTGTAAACGAGTCACAGGCATTATAAGTTTGTGTTTCCTCCTAGCATTAATATTAAATATGTCACATTTCTTGGGTTTACGTATATTTCTACGAACATATTGTACAACGTCTACCAAAATCGAAGACAAGTGTCAAACATTTTGCTTTAAATCTTAAAATATTTCAAATGGATTTAACTTCAATATATCTATCTATGTTCATACAACTCACTGACAGTTTTAGCATATATCGCTTAGTAACAAACTGAAATTGTGATAAAACACAATATGACAAATTACTTTGTGTATTGATAATAAATTTCCATAAGCTTTTCACTCGCTGAATTTTATTTCTTTTGGAAACATATTTTAAAATATATTGTTATGATATATTTCATATTTATGTAACTACTAACTATAGCTTTTTCAACGTTCAAGCTCTATTTTGCAAGTGTTTTCCGAATGATCGAAATTCGATCATAGTCTTTAAAAGTCTTTTTCTTAGAAATTGATATATATATGAATATTACACTATATCATCTAAGTCGCAAAGAGTATCAATAGCAGTCATTATAATATATTATGGATTATTAAACGCTACAACATTCGCTGTAACGACTTCATTGTAAGCAAAAGATGCTACATGCATACACAATACAACGCTAAGTGCTTTGTGACCTCTACACTACACTTGCCTGGGATAAGTTACAACTAATTTATAAAATCAAATTCTAATTTACTCGAATCAAAGTATTAAATATATAGGATCGGGAATAAAAATTAGAAAAAAGATTCTACTTTTAAGTACCGGATAGTTATTTTTAAAGTGATATTAAAGTCGGTGTACTTTTTTTATAATTTGATTTACTTAGGAAGTCCTGTTAGTCTCAGGAAATAGCCGGAACGGACAAAAAAAATATAAAAAATATTTTTGCTTTATTCCTACCATACATATAATATTTATTTAGTGAAATACTCTAATGTAACAAACGGACATTTAAATTTTATTTATCAGTATAAATGGTTTTACGAGTACTCAAGTACTCAGTACTTACACTGTACAGTATTTGTACAAATACCCTTGTCTGTCAAAAGTCGGTGTGCTTTTATTTGTTAAATATTAATTATCGTGTGATATGAGCAGACGTGACCTACTTGCTACTTGATAATAAGTGAAGATATTCTGCACTGCTGGAGTTTATTGCGGCTGTATTCCTGCATTATGACGGAGTTAATTGACTTGCCTGAAGCAAGCATTGAGTTTCTACTTTAATTTCTTATTTTGGCACTTTTGATTCACATTTCGGGATTTTTTTTACAACACTATTTTATAATTTTTTCGCAGTTTTATTTTGATATTTACATCAGAATTATCTTATCCTACCAAAAAACTGACTTTAACAACTACCATTATACTTTGGAAAGTCTAAAACTTTAGTCTCTCTCCTGACCACGATTGAGGTACAGCAATCGAAACGTCGTCGTCATCTTAGCCCAAGGATGTCCAATGTTGGACATAGCCGGTGTCATCGAGGGCTATGTCCAGCACGGTCACGGCCACACTTGTGGGAGGACCAAAAATATAAATCTGTTAACAATTCAGTTGTGTAAATTAAATGCAAAAATTTTAACGATTGCAATAATTTTGATGATTGATAGATTGACTCTAACATTCCGAATCGATTAAGCGCCAATTACCCAAAATAATCAATGTACAAGTTGATCCTATAGCAATTTAATTATATGTAAAGTTCCAGGCTATAACATTTCACATGCTATCAACAAGCTGCCCAACAAATTCGATGAGAATATAATTACTTTACAGAGGTAGTTCAAAATTCTCATTACGTCCCGCCCCACGGGGTAATTTTCGCTGAATTCGCCGAAGGTTTTCGATTTTGATTGCCTTCCATTGATTACGAGTATGTTTACAATATTGTAATGGACTCTTGTATAATAACTGGATGTTTGTTTTGTAAAGTTACGTGCTAGTTTCTGCCCGTGACTTCGTTTATAGCGTATTTTCAAACTTTTCTACTGTGGATATTGCCGTCTATATTAATAATAATGGTCTATCGTCAATATAAGTATGTTGGGATATTATTACACAGAGCGCTAACTAGTTCCGTGGTAAGGTACGAGGCTTGTGTTACAGATATCGAATAGAAGGTACACTACACATATACATACAACTTTAAATACGTATACATAATATAAATATAAACACCCATAACTGGAGTATAAACATTCGTGCTCAATAAATAATTATAAAAATCGCTGGCGCAACAAGTAGGGTCACTACAAACTGGGTCTATCGTGAAATTTGATAAATTAGACAAAGAAATTCTATATACATATATTTCATATGGATAAATAGTATCTGGCTAATGTATTTGTTAAGGATATCTTATATTAGCTTTTATTTGAAATCTCTTTTACAGTCAGCGGGTTTTCACGAAGAGACGAATCAAAACATTTTCACAAACTTCCACATTCATAATATTAATAGAATAAGAGGATGACTAACATTGTGAGGATATTGTAAATAATATACTTAATATTAGTGACACACCCTGCTGTGCTCGGGTTCGTAGGTAGGTTTTCATCGTTAGTATATATTTCACAAATATGTAGATCAAAAAGATCAAAGTCATGTAGTTTTCTTGTGTTGCGCTCCCACACAGACTGACAAAAATTCTAACTAAACATCATGTCTAACAATATAGTTAACGCATGCACAACGCGCACATCCAACACTTTTTTTATGTTTTATTATTAATAAGTAATAAATATAATAAATATGTTGGGACACACAGCGTGACTGAAGTATGTATAAATGGCCTCAGCGGGACTTGAACCCGCGGCCGTTAGCACAGTAACTAGCGTCACTACAAACCGAGCTAAACGTATCGTATAACGCATTATTGTATTATGTTAATAAAAAAGTAAAATATACATAAATAAATAATTTTATTAAAAGGCTAAGGGAAAAGATGCTCAGTCGCTTCAGGCTGTTTATTTCTTTATATAAAACGAGTTTCACTGAATTATACCTTCATTGTTCGTCTCGACATTTCTTTTTGATGACGATCTGAAACATTTTAATCCCAGTTTAAAATGTCGAATACCAATTCTTTTGTTGGCAGTAAATTGTTACGATTATAATAAATACTTCCCAAGTCCTTTTTACTTTTTCTAGAGAAAACGGCTTGATTCTTAGAATAAATTAAATAAAATACAAATTAATACAGAAAATAAACAAAGACACCGCGGAAAAAACTAGTCAGTAAATATATATAAAACTAAACTGTTTTTCATTTTAAATTAACAGCTTTTCACTAAATGCATATGAAAGTATATACGGTACTTAAAACATCAACTTCACATAATCTATCACTAATATACTGAAATAGCTGGATTAATTTTGATGGGACTTTCACTCGCGGATAGCTAATGTTATAAGTATAAAGGAGTCAATAACTTAGGCTACTCTTATTTTATTAGAAAATTATAAAAAACTATTTAATTTATTTTAACTTACGTCTAGCGAAGCGGTTTTGCTAGTACTAAATGAAATGTTAATGACAAAATACTTACGGAAATCATTGAGTCCTTCGAAATAATTATCTTTCACTATCCAGAAGTTAATAAACCACTGAACGATCCCTCTGCAGCTGCCATACGCGAATAGAAGAGCTATCCAGCTCGTGTCTTCCTCATCTGCAGTGGTGTACTCATAGTGCGGCTTGTTGATCCATCTGATGTTGTTACTCTTGGAGTTTATATACTCCATTATCGCAACTATGTAGAATAATTAGATTTATATATCGATTTCAATTACAAGATATTGTGAAGACTATGTGACGTATGGGATATTATCCATAGCTTATAAACACCTGTTAAGTAGAATAAATTTTTTGTAGTAGAATAAAAAATAATTAACGATAGTATTTGTGCAATATAAAAAGGTCAACTTGAATAACAATGGTGTTATTTTTTTAAAATATTGTTTATGCTCGTATTTTGCTAACTATGTAGCCAAAAAAATGAAGGAAAGATAAAATTGTTTGTTTAGAACTTATTTTTGAATTAAAATATGTAAATTTATTTCATAAATGAAGATTGATTCAAAATATTCCATTAACAGTGTAAACAATTTATGAGAGGGAATTTCTGTTTTAAGCTCTTAATTTTACTAAGTGATTTAATTCCATATAACCCTTAAAATCTCCTAGGAGTCGACATTTTTGGGCATATAATATCTATTGGGTACTTAATTATTCCGGGTGCTCGGTCTAATATCGTCCCTTCCGTGCCTCAGAGGGTAGTGGAGAAAAATCACTTATACGAGGATGTTAAAGTCGACCGTCCGCCAAGCCTTTATTAATAGCCATTATCTAAAAATTGAGTTTTCATTGCCATTTCATACATGCGTAGTTCCGTTATAAAATTATTCTATAGTGCTTAAAATATATGTATAGATATCTTCGGATTTTTATTTTTGGGATTGAGTCTTCCGTGACTATGATTGCTGTTAAGCATTCAAAGCGTCGAGAACAAAAATTACTAATTTGGGAAAAAAAAAATCTAAAAATATATTATATTTTAGTGCTTAGTTTTCCGTGGTCAATTATGGCTAATGGTAATGTTATAATTTCGTCATCCCCCTTCCTCTGTTTATCACGGCCATTCCACTCAGTGATTGATATTAATTTACAATGCTGTATGAAAATTACGAAAAATTAAATAATAAGAGGAATACTTTACAGAGGTAAAGCGTGCTTTAAAGCACATAATCTTTGAATATGTCTTCTAACATGAGAGAAGTTAAAAGAACTTTTTATTAAAAAAATTATATTTTTTTTTCGTATTTATTTTACGTATATCAAATAAGGAAAATTTCAATTCTTTGAATTCCTTAATCAACGGTTAGAATAGAATAGTTTTTAATTTGCTCTGTGAAAAGCACAAAGAGTTCTATTCCATGGAAACCGTATATTTTTCTATATTAGACAATTTATCTTTCATCCAAATCGATTCATCCGTTCTGACGTGGTTGGTAACACACGTTCATCCAAACTTCCGCGTATATATACTAGTAAGATAAGTAAAAATTGACCTAATATATAAAGTACCCACGTAATATAATAACATAATCCACATGACACCATGGTCCTTCATCCTTACTTAATAGGGTAAACTTGATCAAGGCTTCCTGAGTATCTGATTACATCTAACTTTAGTTGCTTAGATTAATGGAAGCCTGAAGGCATGTATTATAAGGATGGTTCCTATCAACTGCTAACCGATGGAACATATTGCGCGTAACTCTGCTGTAAGATTCGCTTTATGTGGTGACTGGTGCATGATATTGTTTGGAAAAGTGAGGAGAAAAGCCTAAGCTTAAAGTTCTTTTGGTAATGTCAACTAGTAAAAGTTTTGTATATAGATTCAATAAATACATCTTATACATAGGCGTCGAAGAGGTAGAGTCTGTACAGCAAGGATTGTTAAAGAATGTAATGACAAAATTGCTTATTCAAAAATATTGCCACCATTACTTCAAAAATTTCTTTCTAGATTAGTATACCGATATTTAGAATACTAGGAAAATGTATAGTTTCCGTGTACTTATGATTTTTGAAATTACTTAATTAATAAGTAAATGTGGGTATTTTTATGATTTAGTCAGGAATTTTTTAACTTACTCTCATTATTCGTTACTCCGATATCCTTCAAAAAAAGACCCGTGTAAAGCAGATCGACCAACAAAACTGCCAAGCCCGTTATGGTGAAAGGCACCAAGGCCGCGTAAAAGCCACAAGGTCTGCGACCATGTGTTAGGTTCGCAATCCCGAGTATTAGCCACGCCAAGTGTAGACACAGCCATAACCGGACTTTACTGTTGGGAAAAGTATGGTCATATGAATCCTATGTAAATACAAAATCAGCTTAGGATAGACAAAGTGCGTGATAGCGATTGAAGACTACAATGATACTCTAATATCTTGTTCACAGTTCACACAGTCTTTGAAGAGACCTTTTTAAGAGGAATGATTGTAATACATTGTTTTCATATACGAGTTACTTTATCATTTAACGTGGCTCACGCAAATTAAGCTCTATGTGGGCATGATTTTTTTTATATCTTCAACAATCATCTTCGTATTTTAGCGAATTAAGAAAACCTCCATGCCTTTAACTTTTTAGACGGATGTAGCGTGGGACTGTGCTTTTTAAAATTCTAACTTTATACATGATTGTTGTTTTTCAACTGGCTTGATTAAGTATGAACATAGAAAAATCTTAAACAAAAACAAAATTAAATTAACGTTAAATTAATATAAGAATTTAAAAATAATATAATTTATGACTATGAAGAAATGATTGGTTAGGATAAAAATTAAGTAGTTAAACAAATTGAAAAATTATCAACAATTAATTATTGTCGAACAAGGTTAAACTAATTTGTTCACATGATAAAGGCGACTTCTTAAAAATACAATACATCATAGATACGAGTATTAGGACTTTAATAAAACTTACTTACGAAAATCAGATGCTACATTATTCTTAACAGGCCATATGACACGATATCGACTTTCGTTATTGACTTTTAATGTAATGTTATAGAAGTAGAGTTTGCCGCAAGCCTCTGGGTCATAAAGATAGAGAAGTTTAATAAGAGTCACTTCTTGGAGCTCGGAGGCGTTTGGTGTGAAGCGACAGTCGAGGGTCCACCAGGCCATTAGGAGACTAATTAATGCTGTTATAAGTTATAATACATAAATTGCATTATTAATTTATTATTATATTATATATAAAAATGAATTGCTGTTCGTTAGCCTCGCTAAAACTCGAGAACGGCTGGACCGATTTGGCTAACTTTGGTCTTGAATTATTTGTGTGTGTGTTGTGAAGTACCTAGGGACGAACCCGAGCGAAGCGAGCGTGAGTCGCTAGTTATTATTATTAATTAGACAATACTAATACTACGTACTAGTGTTCTCTCTCTCTATCTTCTCTTACGGGAAAACACAATAACTGGTTCTTTCTAGTCATCCTTACAAAGAAGAAGTATAAATAATTTAAAAAGCAATCATTTCTTAAGTAGGGAATGTGAAGGGATATGTCTTTTTATATTTTATAATTCTTACCGGTTTTCTATACCTATGAAACAACATTGTACTACATTTATATAAATATGTTGGGACGTTATTACAACAACGCCATCTAGTTCCGTGGTAACTAATAAATTCTACTTTTTTAAACTTTTTACTAAGGCGTTTCGTCTAAACTAGTTTACTAGTTAAAACGCGTTATAACTAAGAACGGGTTTTAACTGTAACATATACATATAGTCTATTCTATACTGGCTGTTACAACGTGCATTCGGAAGAATCAAGATAATCGAAGGTAAGTAATAGAACAGTATAGAAAATCGTCAATATTATTAGTTAATAAACAACAATCTTACTTACTTTGACAAAGTATGACTACAATACTCAACACCCGAAGGGAGCTCATCGCTGTTAGAAATTCAGAACATTTCTATTCCATTAAATGTCAATTTTCGAAGTCCTAACCTCGTTAATGCAGAATTTTCACTATTTATTTAGTGAACAACAATTTCAAGTGGGTCATGAACGAATTGATAAAATTGGTCCTCAGCTCTAGTCTAAGAGCTGGTGAGCCTTTTTTAAAGTTTTGTACTAATAATTAATTAAAAGAACAGAATCATGGAGCTGAAGCTAACGGTCAGCTTCAGCCGGCCATTTCTTATATTAAACAAAGGGCCGTGACATGACGTCGAAAACACATTTTATGTTGTAAAAATAAAAACATCGTCTATTCGTCATCGTCGAGTCCTATTCATTTTAATATTGAATAAGGTCGAACGATTTAGCTGTCATTACACTAATCAAATAGAAACCAATCAAGAAAAAAGAATGAGGAAAATTAAACCGAATGATTGAATATGAATACTAAGCTTGTACAGTTTAATGTTAGAATTTTTGCGACTCACACGGCTCACAATCATATTAACCTAAATAATTTTTACTCTTTACTGTTATCAAACTGTATCATTATATTAAAAACATTTTTTAACTAAAGATTAAAAATATCTTATTTCAGTGATTAACTTTAAATACTATTAGAAAACGACTACCAGCTCCTAAACTATACAAATTTTGATTACGCAAAGTCCAAAATTAATGGGTGTCCCCTCGATGACGTGATAATGAAAAAAATTTGATGCCATTCTCCTTTAAATTGAATTTCTTACAGTACAACGTTTTTTCATTTCGCAAAGTAATATCTTTGATTAATTGCGGGTATCGCGTTTTACTTAGAAGTTGTAATAGACTGACGGAGTTTTTGAAATAACATTTATTTAGAGCCTTGATAAGATTTTGCGTTAATGTTTAAAGATGGCAGATTTACGTGACAGCGACGGATAACTTTGTTGATGTATTTGGGCTAAATAAATAAAACACAGGATAAATTTTTGAGAAGGCGATATCACAGTATACTTTTAAGGTTTAATTTACCTATATCTATACATATAATAAAATTCTGTAATAAAAGTCGAATGTGTACATTAAATATTGTTTTGAAAAATCGCAATAACAAAACTCATTGTTGGCAATACAGACGCAGAATCAATAGTTTATAAAACTTTTGTCTTTATAATTTAAGCAGCCTTTACATACCATAATACTTACAAGTTTTTTTTAAATATTAGGATGCTTCCTTATTATTTTTTGATAGTTTTTCTACTAGCTTTTATAAAGTAGACTTTAATTTTATAGACTAATCAGCTTTAAAGTCATCCCAAGTTATTGAACCGATTTTTTTTCAAGTTTTTTCGATATTTGTTCAGCTGTTTAAGCGTGAAAAGATAACAGATATACAGACAGATTTACTTTCGTAACACTTACATATTTTATAATATTAGGGCAATAATGTATTGTGTGTGTGCGCTAGATTCCTTAGAGTTGCGCTATGATTTTACATATTTATTTAAATCCGTTTAGATTGCATTGTATAGCATTTTGTTTTCTTCAGTAGGATTTTTAATTCTCTCCGAAAAACAAACATTCAAAATGTTTCAGACAACACAAACTCTATGACCATTGAGCATATTGCGTTTTCAGCGATAGAATTACGTTAATAAAATGAGATTGTACTGCAAGGATATTCAGGCAGCATTTAAAATCGCACAGTAAAATTTTTAAAATTGGCTTTTTTCTTGATTTCTTTTACATTTGTTTTAAATGAAACAAATAATACACTCTATTTTAGAATTTAAAACCAATGGAGATGTAGAGAGTATTAAAATGGCACTGTATACTGTAAAAAGGCAGCGTGGCGGTTTGTTTTTCAGTCTCAGTACTTTGTAAAGAAGTTTCTGACAAGAGCTTCTACCAATAACGTATTAAATGTATTCAGCCATTTTTAGCGTCCCACTGCTGGGCATGGGCCTCCCTCAGTACGAGGGGGATCAGGCCATAGTCCACCGCGCTGGCCTAGTGCGTGTTGGCGGACTTCACATGACTTTCGAAAACTTGCTAGGTTTTCTCAGACATGTTTCCTCACGATGTTTTCCTTCACCGTAAAACAAGTGGTAATCATGATAGAAATGATTACCACATGAAAATATCAGAGGTGTGAGACCTGAATTTCAACCCGCATCACTCGGTTATCCAAGTGAGCGCGTTACCGCGACCACTGCCTTACGTGTTAAATAAAGTCTATAAAATATGCTTCATAAATGGTATTCAGTATCAACGTAAACAAATTTTCGTCACATTTTACTCGCGTTATTACGATGAACCGTTCCACTTTAGAATACGCTTTTATTTTGTCATTATTAACAAAAACATATAGAAATATAAATAAAAAATAAATATTATCATGTGTTTTATTATCACTACATTATAAAAATCTAGTTTGTCATTTGATGTTTTAGATACTAGTACATTGGCTCAATGGATTGAAGTCCTGACTAAACTATGGCAAATTTTTATCAACTACCTAGTTTATGTTATTGCCTTTTTCCATTGAAATAATCTCCCAAAGTATAATGAACTCTATATCACTGCCCAGTTTTTAAAGTATTTCCACATAAAACACCCTAAATCGCCACCTTGCTGCTCCTACAAACAAACAAATACTATGATTATTTCTACAATATGGCGTATAAAAAATATGTTCAGAAGTAGCACAATAGACATAAGGTTATAAAAAATATTATGAACTACTTTGAAACGACATCGCACTCAGATTCGCAAGAAAGTTTATTTAAACTTATAAGACGGATATTTTCTGCCGCTATTTGAGGCTGAACTGCATTGCGGATAAATTTCAGTTTGAAACTAAATCTTTCACTTTACTATCGTGTTTTATTTTACGGACCAGATTCGTTCATGTCGAAATTTAAATATCAGTGTATTGTAGAATATTGAATATTGTGGATCAGTGGAAATCATGTTTGCTTTACACTCGTTCCTACGTTATACTGGGTTCTATTTCCGCACACTGAATGTTTATATTGAATATTACCTATATTGATCCTGTGTAAATAGTACTCTACATGATTACCACTTGCTTTGCGATGAAGGAATACACCGCGAAGAAATCTCTATGCTTCAACTACTTTTCTAAAGACATTTGCCTAGCTGTGGGACATAGAAAAGGCTGAATACAATATATCCTAGATTTAACCTAAAAAGGTAGAAAGATAGTGTGTAAAATGAAAAATGGGGTCTCTAAATTATTTACTTCATTTAATTTTTAGTTAGTTTATTTATTACAAATACCTTATGAAACCGTTCATTTCACCTTTTTTTCTATCTCTATAATGACATTGAAGACTTCATTTTTTACTTTACGCATATTATGGTTTAAAGGTCGTATTTATTTAAGTATATTTAACTAATAAATATGTATATAATGTATCTAAGTGCCGCTTCATCATGACGCGAGACCTAAATTTTGTTACAAAGGTGTCCTGTATCTGAAATAAGCATACGTTTACTAAACGAGCCACGTAATTTTAATTGTAGATTTTATAAAGCGTTGTCACTAGAATCTAAATATAATATTATTTTGAAATTACACTTTATTTATGCATGTTCTGTTACGCTAATATAATATGTTAATCGCAATAGTATTAGTTCAATAAATAGCCCGCGGGTATAACCGCAGGTCGGGCTTTGTTTGACTCCAAGCCAGGATCTCGGGCCTGGCCAGCATCGGCAGACGTCATGCTACTTACTAGACCGCTGAGGCAGTAATTAAATTCTAATTATATATTAGTAAGGGCCTTTAGAAAAAGCTGTTGTTTAGAAAAGCACATGTTCAATTGAGTGAGTTCAAAAGTTAGGGGTGGGGGTAAAATTAAAAATATTTTAATGATCAATTCTCACACCTACCAAACATATAACAAAAT
Source organism: Boloria euphrosyne (assembly GCA_951802675.2). Taxonomy (NCBI): domain Eukaryota; kingdom Metazoa; phylum Arthropoda; class Insecta; order Lepidoptera; family Nymphalidae; genus Boloria; species Boloria euphrosyne. The sequence continues at coordinate 13,163,451 of OX637879.1, forward strand.
CATCAAAACCGGTCGAGCCGTTTCGGAGGAATACAATTACAAACACTGTGACAAGATATTTAATATTTATATATTAGACTAGTTGTATACTTAAAACTTCCTGGAGAACTATTCTATCCATTGGTGAAAACTGCATGAAAATCGGTGCAGTAGTTTTTGAGTTTATCGCCAACAGACAGACAGACAGACGCGGCGGAGGACTTTGTTTTATAATATGTATAGAAAATAGTATAAAAATGACATTGTAAAATGACGCAATTCTTAATCTAGGCACTACGAGTATGTCGTTTATCCTTCTGCAAAAGAGACACTTCCTTTAATAAGATTAAACTATTTCGTAACATTTTAGCTTCTTGAAACTTTCTTCGCTGGCTTAAAATCTAATTACGTTATAAAAGCTTATATTAAGCCTAACTTTTAAAACATTTTGATATTGTTATCTCAAATAGTATGTCAAAGATAATCCTAATTTGGCATTTGATTTATTAATACGAAGGAGTTTAAAGAAACAAAGGTTTTTTTTTTATGGGACAAAGGGGGCAAACGGGCAGGAGGCTCACCTGATGGTAAGTGATCACCGCCGCCCATGGACATCTGCAACACCACAGGGCTTGCAGATGCGTAGCCGGCCTTTCAGGAAAGGGAGGGAGGGAGGAGGGAGAAGGACGGGAGTAGGGATGGGGAGTGGGCCTCCCGGACTCTCACTTACCGGACGAAATGCGACAGCATAGCCGCCACTTCACGCCGGTCTTCTGTGAGAGAGTGGTACTATACGGGGCGTGCCGGCCCATTCGGCTGCTACCCGAAGGTAGCAAGCATGGCACTACCACGTTTCGTCTATAGTATACATACATATACATTATACATCTATCTATATACTATTATAAATGTGAATGTAAGTTTGTTTGTTACGCTTTCACGCGAAAACTACTTAACCGATCATCATGAAACTTTGTACACATATTCTTGGAGGTATTAAAAGTAACATAGGATACTTTTTTTTATTTTTTTTAAGCGGACTTGAAACCTTGAACGCGCGCTAAACCGCGGGTTCTGCTGGTAATACATTATAGTACAAAGCTGAAGTGTTAGTTTGTAACATCAACATAGCAGCTTTTTACTTCATGCATATATGTTATATGGGGCACTTATATATTTTTAACAGTTTTGTCTGTCTGTTTGCTCCCGCTATTCTGTGAAACGGCTGGAGATTTTTACGATACTGGAAGATAGTCAGTGAGATAACTCATGAGGAGTAAATAAGATTAGAGGAAAAATTAGAGAAAAAATTTTAAAATCACCTTGGGACTAACCCAAACGAGAGGAAGTATTTTATATTATTACATTAGCCCTCCTCGTCGCTTGACATGTGATATTACAATATTATTTTCTTATGTTGGGACATTAAATCTTGCTAGTATTTTGCTGGCTTCATAAGAAACTTTATTTAGATGTTCTTCAGACATAATTTCGCAATTTCAGGCTGACTTTACTCAGTATTATAAAATTACATGATGTGTAGTACTTTCCATTCCTATTTCAATAAAGGTGATTAACACAATTGCTTTGAGTACTTTCATCAAAAACATACTCGTATCCATTTTTCCTAACCTTTTGTTAATTACGTTTTCATATTTTGAGTTGAATTACTTTGATTCTGACCTACATTCCATCAAATTTGAAAAAAAATCTTTACTTTTTATGTGAAATACACTGAAATGGCGGAAATTAATTCGATCCTCATTTCCGATTTGACCGTTTGATTCTGAGACCGAAACATTGCCAATTCTGTGTTTTTGTACTTATAGCAAAATGTATTTATTATTAAACCGACGATTGGTTAAAGTAAGTTATGTTACAACTTTGTATAAAGTAATATCATAATCTATTCTTAGTATTTATACTGTGATAAAAAACTATATACTAATAAGCAAAGACAAACAGCTCAGTAACTTATTCACCTCAGTTTATCAGATTTTTTTGTTTGGTAATTATCGACGAGCTTTAGTGCTGTCAATAAAAAAAAGAAAAGTTTTTTTACTGAGCATGTCTTTCGAAAACTTGCTAAGTTCTTTCAGACATGCAAGTTTCCTCACGATGTCTTCCTTCACCGTAACACAAGTGGTAATCATGAAAGAAATTCGCTCATGAAGCTATCAGAGGTATGATACCCGGATTTGAACCCGCATTACTCGGTTATTCAAGTGAGCGCGTTACCACTGCGCTACCACTGCCTTACATATAGGTACAAACAACAATCATTAATTATTTTATCAATATACCGAAGTACAAACTTAAATACTTACATTATTTTTGTTTACGTCAGCAAAATCTTGAATTAAGCCATTATACTTTTAAGAAGTTGAATTTGAAATTCAGTATACCTTTTCTAATAATTGTTACCTTCTGGTAATACGATATCCAAAACAATCGTGATAAAATTTGGTAACTATGGAAGTGTATGGTAGGTATATACCGCTAGGAACCGCTTTTTACACCCGTACAAAAAATAAAAAGATCTCGTAGAATAAATAATTCGGATCAAATGAAAAGTAACGGGTGTGTAGAATAAGAAAGTAGGCTATGTGAGGCCTATTTTTTTATAATTGCGTACATAATATACATTTATCTAATATATATAAATGTCATGTCACACTGTCTATAGAACTCCTCCGAAACGGCTTGACCGATTTCTATGAATTTTTAGTGTATATTTAGTAGGTCGTAGGCTATTTTTTCTTCTCTTAGGTGATAAGGGAGGCATTGCAATTTAGGTACTGCCATTTTTTTAATATTGCAATGAGCAGTGAAATTGGCATGCGAGTAGTCTCAATCTCTATATCGATTACTCGTATAATGAAGCGTATTCACTATTATGTATTTTATATTATAAACGCTTTTTATGGCAAAGTAGATGAAAGGTTTAGTTAGAACTAATGTCCTAGATGATTTCTCTAAAGTGTACAGTGTACAATTACCTATGGGAAATTACAATTTCATTATTTTTTTAATATATTTGATTCACGTCAACATCTTTATTCTTACTGATGCTTGTAATATTTTCTTTCGTGTGTATTGAAGTACTTACGCAGTACGCACATAATACATCGAGATAAAAATGAGCATACATATATATTACCCAGAGATATGTATGCAGAGACGAGTAACTCCCTATTTGTAAATCAGCTTTGCTCTCTTGTATACCTTTAATAAATGTTTACATCTTTGTGCCTGGTTTTGAAAAAAGTAATTATGTCACCTTAACTGTTGTTAATGTAATAGTTAAACTTCTGTTGACGCGTAAAAATATAAAATAAAGATCTTTTAACTGTGGGCAATGATAACGACCTACAACTTTTTACGTAGGTATAGAAAATTTCGTTAGACTCACTAACCAGAAAGCTTCCTTAACCATTAAAACTCAATGAATAATAATATACAGGTATAATTAAATCAGTTGACGACACGTTTGACTCAGTTGGTCGTGACCCTACTTTCTGTCCCAGCGTTCGCAGATTCGAGTCCCGTTGGGGGCAATCATTTGTTGAGCATGAATATTTGTACTCCAATAATGGGGGTGTATTTATAATATGTGTAATATATCAAATATCTGGTATCCGTAACACAAGCCTCGTAGCTTACCACGAAACTAGATGGCGCTGTTGTAATAATGTTCTAACATATTTGTTTATTTATTTGAAATTATTTGTTTATTTATTTGAAACTTGTTTTTATTTGCAGAAGCACCTTCTTACTTTTACCAAAACCTTTACTCAAAAAATATCAAACTCTCCACATTCTAGTCGCTTATGATTAATGTTCGTTTTTAAATGATCTATGAATAAACTACAACATATTTAAATACAAGCTTATACTTAAATGCTCTAGAAAAGGAAATAAACTTTAAACTGAATCAATTGCACATTTTTTATAATATAAAAGCTTGTAGCCTTTTGCTTATTATTTTAAATATATATATATATTTAAATACATAAAGTTAAATATTGTATAATATATAAGCCATATAGGATATAAACTGACGTCACTAAGTTAAGCATGCATTGTCGTCCAAACTAAACGTGTATGCAAAATTTCAACTCAATCGGATACCTAAAATTTCAACTCAATCGGACCTGCTTTAAAATTCAGTAGCTAGACCCAAACTAAAATACTAAAATGGCAAGTTAAACTAAAGGTTATAAAATGCTTAGTTCAGTAGAATTTAAATTTTTGTTTTTTAATGAAAAAGAAAAAGAAGTTATCGTTATGAAGTGAATAATATTAGTTATTTACGGTAGAGGTCGCTACTTAGTTAAGCATATTTGTATTGATATTGATTGAATATCGAATATTATATTATTGGTAAAGGCATTTCAATTATAAGTGAAAGAAACTAATATAAGTTGACATGTATTCAAACATATTACTTATATAAAGTCCATATACACTTCATTGGAACTACTAAAACACTGTTAACCTATTGGATCTCATTAAGATAGTAATTAACTTCTTATTTCCCAAATAAAACGTTAAAAGTAATTAGAAACAAGTAGTTTACAGCTCAATAGCCTCGTTTAATTAACTGACCGTTAAATGTCTTCACGCCAGACGCTAGCCAGACGTCTTTAGGTTGCTGACAGAGAGCCATTTGGAGCGCGATATACAAAACCCTCGAGAGACTTAAAGAAAACAAAATTGTATGTATACTTATAAAGGTAGTTCATTTGCTTTTAAAATTATACAATTTCGGATCGGTTCATTTTGAGTTAACTAGTACTCGTATATAGCACGTTACTATGAAAATGTATTGAAGGGTCCTGATGAATATTTGCAACTTTAAGTTAAAAATACTCGTAAATTCTAACAGAGTTGATCTTGTACATAAAATGATTTTTGGAAAATATTATTGAAATAGTCATTACTATTAAAACATATATTCAATGATATTTTAACTACAGATATGTTATACGCTCACTAAACAACTGAAAAAAGTGTTCCGCGCAGCACACATACACACTTTTCATTCAAGGTACATGTCAAAATGATAAAAAGGGGATAGTCGATAAAATCAATAAGAAAAAAAGAGACAGCTAGTGTTGTCAATTGCGCGTCAATGTAAACAAACATTAGTCTAGCGACCGATGACATATCAGAATATTAGGCAAATAATTGAAATATATTAATAAATCGAAGTATACTGCGTTCTTACATGTGGTATGAGATCCCTTGTGTTTTATTAACTTTGGTATCATAATTGGTGCATTTCCTAAATACACAGGATGGCATTTTTTTTAATTTTGTAGCAGCGTACCACTCGTCGCCATGCGGTGACACAGACTAAAGGCAATACGTCCTAATTAGGACGTTTTTGAGTTTTCACGATTGCGCGCTCATAACATATCTCTAGTTAAAATATCATTGCATATATTTATTTAGATTTTTTATTTGCTGTCGAAAGACAGTCGGTCTGTGACCGCATTGCGAGAAAACCACTAAATAAATTTCGATAACATTTGTATCACTAGAGCTTGTTATCCGTGTCGACAATTAAAATGTCTTAAGAGAAAAAATCCGAGCGGAGCTAGGGTAACTACTTAGTCATGTAATAATTTTTGTAGGCATAATCATGCCAGTCAGTTATCCTTTTTAATGAAGATAATATTGTAAAAAGCGTAAACATCAAAAGGTTGTAAAGGGTATTTGAAGTGATTCACTCAGCGTTATCCTTTTCGAAATTCCACAACAATTCAATCTAATTATTCAGCCGTCGACATGACGATACTTTAATTTGCATATGAATAGCGAAATGAACTGAGTGATGTTAAAAGATTTACGAGAGACATATTAAGCATGTAATATTGAGTAAAGTGTTCAAAATTACCAATTTTTTTTTGTTATGTTAAAATCATACGAATATTACATTATTGTAAGCAGAAATACTTGGAAGACAAAAATTTCGAAAGGACAGACAGTATTCACGTTTACATTTACGTAACTTTGAAAAACTTTTCATGAAATATTATTTTTCCATAAACGGTAAGCCGTTTGCTTTTGCTTTGTTACTCCAAGGTGTTTATTAAGTTTAAATTAAAGTTATTTATATGTAGTGTAACAACTATCTATAACACAAGCCTTAGCATACAATGGGACTAGTTGGTACTGTCTGTTAATGTCCCATTACAACATATGTATTTATACTATACTAGTAATTCCCGCGGCTCCGCCCGCGTTCTAATCAGTATTAAAAATTTTAAGGTTATAACTTCTAAATATTTTGCCAAATCATAAAAAAATAAAAAATCTGGAGAGGGTCACCCTTGTCGCATAGGGGAATAAAAAGTAGCCTACAGACTATTCTTAGACGTACCAAATATACACAAAAAAATTATAAAAATCTATAATTTCATAACAAACACTGTGACACGAGATTTTATACATATTAGATAGATTTATTATTTAAAAGATATATTAGGTAGGGCTTTAATAAAAGATATATTTCGTTTCAAAATTTAATTTCGTTTGTTCATAATTACGCAATAAATAATAAATCAATGCTATTCAGAATGACGATATAAATCAGTCAATATACATTTATTAATACAAAAATAAGCTGGATTAAATGAAGCTTATTGTATATAATACTTATAGTGAATGTAGTGTAAATTTCTTTTCAAGTACAAATTTACCAAATATATGCTAGAATTACTTTTGAACTAAAAGTATACATCCAAAAATCGCTTTCAAAATAATCATTTAAAATAAATACCCCAAGATTAGTAGGTATTTGTATCTCTATGGGTCTTAAATATGGCCTATTTATTAAAAGGCACAGATATCGTGTAATAAATATTTGATGAATTATATAACAGTATTATAGTCGTTTAAAAATTTCAATTATTGTAGTTGATGGATACAGGCCCATAAAAATTACTAGCGCCTTTAAATCCTTCATTTGAATAGCATTCATTTAAGAGATTTATATTCCTTTATTAAAACAGTTGCACGTACGCTGCACTCTGATATTGGGGCACTGTGTACACGAAAATTGGAGCACGGTCTTCATTTTTGTACTGTAATCGAGCTGTATAAGCCATATTGCGAATATCGTTTTCAGTTTGGAACTGAACTCTTTGGAGCTGGGAGCCAGGCAACAATACATAGTAGGCACCCTGAGAGCTTACCACTTCAGCATCCTTTTTAGGTTCTTCTTCCAAATTCTCCTTTTGTTCCTCTTTTTTAGATTCATCTACGTTTTCTACTTCTTTAGGTTCCTCTTCTCTTGGTGGGCCATACTCTTGAGGGGGAGAGTATGTGTTGAACGGTGCTCCATAGCTATCAGCGGGAATTCCATATACGGTGGCCGGTGGCGAAAACTCCTGGCGAGGAGGGAGGTCGAATGCTTTAGCTGGCCTGTAACCCGCTGGTGGATAAGGAGCGTCTCCTTCAACTCCTTGATTGCCCTCTTGTCTTTGTGACCTGAACCTTTGCTGTCTGTATGAAGGAGGTTCAGCCACCACAACAGCCGCCAAAAGGAGAATTGAAACAAAGGTATTCATTGTTGTGCGTTTGGATGCTAGCTACTGAATGATGCTGTACCACATACCATCGCCGCTTATATACTTATCCCGAGAAGCTCAGTTTCCGACAAGTCCGGATGTGTCATCTCCATCGATATTCCATTTGAGTGGATCGTGACATTGGCCCCCTAAGCGATGATCAGTTGTGTAACGACCCCGATTAGGTGAACCTGTCATTGTTCATTGCGTGTACGTGACGCGGTTCCCAACTTGTGAACTTACGAAAATGCCTAACGAGGTTTTTTAATATTCATGACTCGTGGGGAAATCGCTTTCTTTAACCGTAGCTAATTACGTTTTGCAGGCAATGAACAAATGATAACTGTTAATAATTAAGCCGTTGACACCTCGCGTACAATAACTACTTTAATTTATGTATTGAGCATTTTGCCTTCTATTATAGTGCGATGTTAATTTGCAATGAAACTTTTTAATTATGCCACGTCCATTGAACTCCTCTTCATTGCAGCAATATTCAGTAACGAGGTAAATTATTTTTATAAATTTATATAATGTAGTGTAGGTATTAAAAATTTACTCCTTATCTACAAACTAGTAACTCACCCTTACTCCGCTCGGAATCATCCCTATTTTGCGATCGATATAATATTGAAAGTATCCCATATATTTTGGTTCTCTCGTGATGCGATCAGACAGCCAAAAAAAAAATATCCAAAAACTACAAACTCGGCCTGAATATCGTTAAAAATGACAATGTCATTAAGCTTTTCAAAATTATATTCATTGTGCAGATTCTATGTAGCAGGGTAGAATTTTATTTTATGTACATAGATAAATTCTGTTAAATCATAACCTTTTGATTATACAGCAAACGTTGGGAAGTGTTGTGGTTTTGTCATACATATATGTATAATATATGTGTATAATGTTTATTGTATATCATATAAGTATTATAAAAGTGTATCTGTGAGCTGTGTATATTTTTTTAAACATGACGCGTCAAAGTATCGTAAAAATTTTACGCGCGCAGACTTCACAGCTTCGTTTATTATTCGCCCAAAATGTCTGCTTGACATTTAATTACGCGGCAAAATGGTTATCCACGCTAGAGCACAGATGATAAATAATTTTGTTGTTTTTCGCGGAGGTTTTAATCTTTATTAATTTATAGCCTTGATTTATTTAATGTTAGGAAAACGAGCCCTTGTTTTCAACAGTATAATTATTCATAAAGGCTTACGCCTTTTTTAAATTGTCTAATACCATTTTGTAAACCAATCGCCATTTTATGTAAGAAATGAAAGAAGTTAGATTTTAGATATGAAATTAATAAAAATATTATAATATACTAGCCGCCCGCGTTTTTATCCATATTAAAAGGGGATTACATTTATTTTTTGATGCCAAATCTGAATAAAATGAGAAATAAAAATTTAGTTTAAAACTAAAACATAAAAAACCTGAAGAGTGTCACCTTTATCACCTAGGAGACCTATTCTCAGACCAAATAAATATACTTACACAAAAAAAAATCATAAAAATCGGTCAAGCCATTTCGGAGGAGGAACGAATTTCCTTAAAGCCGAATACATAAAAATTTAAGCTATGAGCAGGATTTTTGCCATAGACGAATAAAATTTGCATAAACATGATATAATTATCCTCGTTTAGTAATACATTTTAAATTGTTCAAGCGGATCACGTTTTTATGTGACATTCACATTGCGAAGGTTCTAACGTTAGAAAGGTCTCTTCCTCCTAATTAAATTCAGTTGAGGTCACCTTAACTATTCAAACGGTCGTTTTTAACGGATAGTTCACGGGTTTAGGCTTTTAATGGATACCAAGTGTTGCTTAAATTTTATTAGCTTTGCATATCGATTTTTAGGAACTTTAAATAACTAAGTGTGCGTAGGACCATGGAAAAAATAGGATTCCGTAGAGTAAGGAAAGATTTTTGATTGATTTGACTTTTGATTTTTAATAGTACGAACATCTAATGTTTTCGTTTTTGGTGGTTCATAGTAACAAACATATTTTATAAATTAACCAACTATTACTCGTGAACTTGTAAAGCTTACTTAGCTGTGATAGTTTTTTTTACTTCTTCTTCGAGGAGTTTGTTTGTATGCGTATGCTATGAGTATGGACAGACGGACGGACGGAAATGGCACAACCATAACGGTTCCTTGATGACTTCGCAACCATTTCGTTCTTTCATTACCCACATCCTTATACCTCCCATTATATAGAAAATGGTTAACCCATTTTACGTAAGAGTTTCTTCAATATTTTTCGAATATAATTAAACAAACTTTAGCAGTTTTACTCAATTATTCTTGTGAACATAACATAATAGTAGCTTTTTTATTTGACTTAAGAATAAAATAACTTTTTGTTAGTGCTAGAACAATGATAATTAAAGCAATGAAAACATATTTTACACATGACACACATATGTCATCTAAGGTGATGACAAAACAGTTTAGTACCTTTTTCTGCTCTGTTTCTCAACCTGACGAGCTGTGTGTGATAAAAAAGCTGAGTGTGATAAAAATAAATGTATAGAAAGATGTTCATCTATCTCCTAATTTTTTAAAATCTCGTGCCACAGTGTTTGTTATCGAAATTTATTTTTTGTGTAAACTTGGTAGGTCTGAGAATAAGTCTTAGGCTTTTTTTTTCCTCTAGGTAATACTTCTCTAGACTTTTTATTTTTTGACCAATTTTTTTTTATTTTTTTATAATTTGGCATTAAAATACTTATAACCCTAAATTTTCATTATTCTTCACGCGGGCGGAGCCGCGGTATTTGCTAGTACATATAATAAAATCCTGAGTACATTAATTTTTTTTTTGTAAAATCTTATTAAAATAATTATTTTTATCAATACAGAGGTAAAATCTTTGGTTTTTAGAATTTTCGTCTATCAGTGATCGCATCATGAGAAGACTGCACATTAGGTGGTTGTAAAAAAATAATACTTTAACTGTTCTTTTAACTTTTTTTTTGCTCTTTTTTACTTTTAGCTCTTGTAAAAAAAATATTCAACTAATTTTTATACTCTTAATGTTTACATCACCAGGATGAGGGTGGAAATACTTATATGTATTTAAGGCACTTTTCCCGGATGCTGTAAGCTTCACGTATTCAAGATATTTAATTTCGCGTTTTATATAACTTGGCTGCGAAATTGTCTCTTAGTTGGTAATATTGCGCGTATGTTTGAGTTCTTCGAGTAGATATATTAAAAACGAGATATTACTTTGTTTTTACGTTGTTTGTTTGCTTTTATATATCTTTTTGCCTTTTTTTCTTTAACTTGTTGGTATTTTATCATTGGAGTGTCACTTATTGTGAATAATAAGCGGTTTTGTGATTAGTTGTGATGAAACCAAAAATATGGATGTTTGGTCTACTGAAAATTCAAGAAAATAAATGTGATGTATACGAGCTAAGTGTATAATTGAAAATGTTAAAAGAATATTATAGCAACATTTTTTTTAGTGAAAATTATCATTTTTTTTTCAAAGAAATTGACTACTATATTAAGAAAACTCCCCTTATGTAGGACTAAGTTAAAATATAATAGAAACAATAATTAAGGTAGTAAGGTTTACGCTGTTTAGTTTTTTTAGGTAGATACCTATGTTTGGTTCGTTTCAAAATCGATATTAGTAAAAACTTTAGCTAGAATTTTATTCTCCACTCGTACATGTGAAAATTGAAGTTCTAACGCACGGTCGGTGGAACAGTTTTACGATTCAATAAAAATTGTAAGCTAAAAATGTATGAAAGTCTGTGTAGACAAAAGTAGAAAACGAAAATCGGTATAGCTATGACAATATTTGTTAAACCTTGGAGCTTTGTTATATTTTGTGGGGTAGATCGTATGAGTATAAAAATTTGTACGTATATTTTTAACCTTTTTTAACACCTACTGTAGGCCTCCCTTCAATACGAGATAGTTCAGACCATAATCCACCATTCTTAGCAAGAGCGGGTTAGCGGACTGCGTGATACATGGCTTTCGAAAACTTGCTGGGTTCTCTCAGACATGCAAGCTTCTTCACGACGTTTTCTTTCACCGTAAGACAAGTGGTGTTACGAATGATTCTCATATGAAAATATCAGAGGTGCTAAATCCTGGATTTGAACCTGCTTCAGTTGGTTTCCATAATAAGCGTGTAGCCCAGTGGTAACTGGGTGACCTGGAAAGAATATGTACGTAATAAAAATGTCCCTAATACTGTGCTTTTGATATAGTTAAAGGTTAAATTGCATGAAAAATGTCGGTTTATTTTATTAAAAAAAAAAACCCAAAGGAGCTTGTTATACTGTAATACAAAGCAAATAACAGCGTAACATAAATACTATTAGTATATATTTTTTTCTTTGTGGGACAAATTCCTTTGTGTTGCTTTCGTAAGATGTTCAACTATAATAATAATCTGTTTCATTTTCATCGCTTCACTAAGCTCAATCTTGGCCTAAGATCTTAGGCCAAGATTGAGCTTTAGACCAAGATTTTATAAAGCAAGGGCCTTACCGGTAGTTGAGTTCTTAGATATTGTCATACCATCTGCAGAGAAAGCCATGTGCAATAACTAGTGTGGTATTATAATAAAGCCTTTCATTATGACAAGGACGATGAAGTGCCTCAGTCAATATTTGGCGTCTCTATCATAGCCGTAATATAATTTCAATTAATTTTCGTCTGCAAGAGTATTAGGTTCGAGCACCTCGAGAATCCCCGATTATAATTTTACTAAAATTATTAAGTTTCTTTTTCTAGAAATTGATGAGATATAATGGAAATAATGAGAACGTTTTAATTACTTAAGTACTTAAAAATCATCTTAAGGATTTCTTAAGAGTCTGTGATCGTGATTTTAACTTGGTTTAATTTCATTTCATTTTCTGCAATAATTATTATAGAAGTACTTTCTACGATTGCCTATGTACATCGCTATATTTTTAAACGGCCATGCTATACTAATAATGGGCTAAGCTACGCTTTTTAAATCTAAGTATGTACGAAAATGAATATAACGTAAAACATTTTTCTCTCGTGCTTTTCAACCGAGTTTCTTTTTTTATATTGTAGCTGCAAGCTGAGTACTTAATAAAAGTAAGAAATAACCATTGGGGTACATATGGGGCAAGGTGTACGCATGTATAATAAAATTCCACAGCCCATATTGAGCTTACCTTTGGAGCAATTTAAGTCTAAAATTAAAAATACATTATTGAATAAAGCTTATTACACCATCAGTGAATACTTAGAAGATGTAAATGTGTGGGATTAATGTCTTGTTGTGTCTCACGTAGGATAAATAAATAAATATTGTAATACAATAAATATTGTAATCAAATATTTTTTTGAAAAGAGCAACTGCTGAGTTTCTCGCCGGCTCTTCTCGGCAGAACTGCATTCCGAGTCGGTGGTAGCTTACTCCCAAGTCCCAGACTTACAGACTGACACTTTATTTATATTCCTATAATAATGTAAAAGTGACGATTCAAAAGTGCTTGTAAAAGTCTATTTGAATAAAGTATATTTTGATTTGATTTGATTGGGTTTCTATAGATATCTCGACACTTAATCATAATGTCTTTATATATTAGAGTCTGTATAAACAAATTCGTTGAACCGTATCGTGAAAAAAACAGCATAGAAACAATAATAATCTATACTTTATAGTATAGTTTTAAAAGTCTGTTTGTTTTTCTTACTTTATTATTTTTATTTCTTCTCTTACGAGTATTATAAATTGTGACTAAATTGATTTGATTTTTATATGTACTTAAATAGTTTAAGGTGTAATTATTCCGCTTCGCCAAAGATATATATCATTCGTTATAATAAAACACATAAATATGTAATTTCTATTCATTTAGTTTTCTGTATAGAGATAGCCGGAGACCTCAAAAGTTATATATTACTACCATTTCTCTCGGCTCCGCTCGCGTTTAAAAGAAACAAAATTCTTAGATTTCACATACCGTGCGATATATATATATATATATATATATATATATATATATATATATATATATATATATATATATATATACATACATATACATATATATATAATTATTTGAAACGAAAAAATTATAGCACAAGTATATGTATTATTAATAATTTTAAACATGTGCAATTGAAACCACTTCTTCCAGCTTTAGATGGAGCATGTTTGAACGATAGTTAAACTTTGTTCAGCTGATAAAGTTTAGTTATAAAATCTAGTGAGCTACTTGTTTGCTTAAGCGACCGAACGTTGAAGTGATTTACGAATAAGCCAGTAAATTTTAATCGTACGAGAGCTAGCAACGTCGGGAAAACATGCATTTCAGTAAGGCCAGTTTTTAGATATGCTATCTCTCCCACTCTCCCGGACATAATACGGGCTGTCTGGCTAGCGGTAGTGGTTGCGTTCATCAGTGCGCATCGTACTTGGATAGGTAAAATATCAATTTTTCAAAGAACTTTAAGAAGGTTCCTTTTGTTTTTATTATGTTAATTGCAACTAACTAACTGGAACAAACTTTTTGCAACTTGAATCTATTATTGCCACAGTTCCATTGTTGTTTAAATTGTGCCAGACGCTGATTTTAAATATAATTTTTGTTAAGGCTGAACTTCAAGTAGCAATATTTTATATTGTTTAAACCAGTAATTGCTTCATTTTCCTGTTAGGCGCATTGACAAATGTATGTAATTATCGTAGTAAATTGATATTTTACGTATCCAAGTAAGATGCGCACTGATGAACGCAACCACTACCGCCAGCCAGATAGCCCGTATGATGTCCGGGAGAGTGTGAGAAATAGCATATCTAAACACTAGCCTTAATGAAATGCTTTCTCGAAAACGTTACTAGCTCTTAAGCTATAAAGGCTGACTCTACATTCTAAAGCCAAGTATAGAGCTCTTTCGTGGGTTTTTTCATGCTCTCATTACTTATTTCTTAGCCACATGACTTTTTATTACTACTAAGTATGGTAGTCGACGATTTTCTTAGAAAAAATGAGAGTTCAATCGTTTAGAAAAGTTTTGTATTTTATTTTTATCACAATAATTTAGTTCGTTAACATGCCTGCTCTCGTTTCAGCTGTAATATGCAATATGCATTATTATTTCAGTTAAAACATTACACACGACACCGACTTTAGAATGACTTTAAAGTAATTGTTGCTTTGTTAGGAGTGGAGTCGTTTTAAATGTTAGTACATGGAAACCATCCTTGAGGTAAAAAGCTTCTCATATGAAATATTTATAATAATAAATTTCTATTTTTAAGATAACGCACAGGAAATACGGTTATTCTTGTTGTTTGAAGCCTATTCTTCTTTAAAGTTGGTTCAATTAAATATGGTCTTAGCCAAAAAGGTTCGTAGAAATAAATGAATGTAACGTCTGATGATCTAGTTTCATTTAATAACCTTTAGTGGGTTTTAATACTCATTTAAGAGATCTACGAGTACTATTGCTTAATTATCGAATTAGCTAGATGATAAGAAATTATTTTCTATCAGATTTCACATTCTTCTTTCAAATTTCTTTCTTCTTCTTCTTACTTCATTTCTTCTTATTTAATATCTACTGTACAACTTTGCATACTACTAGGTTATAATTGTATTTTTTATAAGCAGTTGTAGACTATTAGCAATGCGTTACGTTGAATAATGAAATGGATTCAAATCCGGGTTTCACGTATCTGAGGTTTTCATTTGCAAATTATTTTCTTTAAATGTTTATAATATAATGGTAGATACTCGTATCGTCCAACACGCACTTGGCCAACGTGCTTCACTTTGACTTAGTCACCATTAAGGCAAGGCACCTTGCCCAGCAGTAGGAGTTAAAAGGGCTGGAACATTTCGCATATACTCGTAAATCAAAGTTATCCTCAACGCGAACAATTTTTACTAATTAAATACGAAATTCGATGTTTTAATGCTTTCGACATTTTGGACAAAACGTTTAAAAAACGGATTTCTGTATAAACGGCTCTCATTAGCAAGTGATGTTGAAAAGGATAATTGTGCGAATGTTTTATTTAAAATGTACACAATAGGTCCGTTTGTTCGTTACTTGGGGCGGAAGAAGAAAGAGGAAATAATTATCATAATTGAATCAGTCTTCCGTAATCCTATATACATAATATTGTAAAGTAATTTAAACGGTCTGTTTTTACGAGATTTATATTTTTTTTTCAAGTATTTGGTAAAACATTAGGGATAGCAGAAATATAATAGGGCTGACAATTGCGTTCTGTGAAGCTTAAACGAATTAAAACAATCGATATCGAAATAACGAATTGTGACATGTAACGTAGTTAGAATACGTCATTTTTATCTGAACATGTTGTTTTCCACATGTGGTTTCAAAAAATCTTTATTAACGAGCCTTTTATAGGCTTTATAACTATCAACAGAGCAAATAGTTCATCCATTTCCTGTTCTATCTGTCAAATGTTTTTTTTTGTTATGTAGCCATTGACTTCGATGGTCTTCTTTTTCTTCTGTCCGGCTTATGCCCGGTTAATAATTTAGACCATGAAATTATATAGTGTTGGTTAATTTCAAATATATTATAAGCTTAAACATTGAATATTCTAGCAAATACATCAACTATATGGAATTTAAACCACTGCCTTCTGCCGCTAATTCCTTTCTGTTATTTCGGCCGAAATGTTAAAACTGCTAAATAACTATGAAAACAGACAAATAGATATTATATTTATCTCAAAAGTGTCTGAATCTAAACAAAAATGTATAAAACAATAAAAAAAAACAATGGTTTCACGGGCTTCAATTTTAATCAGATCGACATTGCTTGCTGTCTCGATGATCACAGGATCGATTTTCAAAACTTGGAACTTTTATATTTTTTAAAAAGTAAAGTAAAGTAAAATACCAAAAATTAACGAATAACAAAATTTTCTTAAAAATGTCTAAGTTCTTTTCATATAAACATTTTTTCGTATTTTTCAGGACAAAATAAAACCCTTTCAATACGAGGACTACAGAACCCAGTCTTCAATTATATTAATGGACTCTAAGATTAGCTGTTGTTCCTTACAAAGCTTGCTTCAATGAACTGACCAGTGATCGGATGTGGATAACAACTTGATTTTTATATATTACTTAAGGACGAGTACATCACTTTCTTACATCAAAATTAAGTTTAATTATTATTAATAATTAATTAAGTTGACAAAGTCAGAAGGAAAACTACTGGAGGGATAATGGAGAAAAAAAGAGAAAAAAAAATATATTAAAAAATAATAAGGAGATACAGAAGAAAAAGAGAATCCGTATATTATATTTGGAATAGTGCGTCATCATCATACAATTTCCGTGTAATGATGATGATCTGCGATGAACTCTATAGGTATACCTACTTATACGATTGAGCCTAATTTTAAATTCTGGCAAACCCCTCTTCACGTGGCATAAGTTAAAATAAATTAAACGGTTTTTATAATTTTCTAATAAAATAAAAGTATCCTAAGTTACTCTTTATAACATTAGCTATCTGCGAGTTTTATTTATATGTAGGTACTGATGTAATTTGTTTCACTGACAAGATATTATAGAAAAAACTTAAAGGATAGGATGTCATTTATCCCGACTATTCCCTTTTTTATTGCATAATTAACAATTTTTAAATCCGGAAAGGAATTCCGGAAAGAGGTTCCGGAAAGAACCTGAAAAACTCCGGAAGACGAAATTAAGCTTAAAATAAAACAAAACAAATTTTATGTCCATTTTATATAATTTGATGTAGGCGCATGACGGCTAACATCAGAAGTAGTCATAGAAGTGGGCGTGATCGCTAATGTCTTTTGAGAAACACAGTACATTTAGTCAATTTAACTTAACACACTCATAACTAAGTACAACGTAAACACAATAAAGCATTACATTAGTAATTCGTCGATGATACGTGGTGCATCGGCGGTCCAAATCTGACGTTCCCTTTTTTGTCTTTCAAATAGTTCACATTGTTGTTGTATCACCTTGCTACCATCGCTTCGTCGCTTTACGAGAGTGCGCTGTCAAAGCTTGATTTCACACTCTTACCCGATAAGCTTACCCAATATCTCCAGGTGGTGCACTGAGTGCGCCGTCATATTTTATAATTTTCATCAATAAATTAATTTCGAAGTTATGTGTACCACAGATACGCAAGACTGGGTCTGCTAGTATAATATATATTTCTGGTCAATTTTGAAAATGAGGAAGCACAATTCGGTTGTATATTTTTATATGCATGTTACGCAAATCTTTCTTACTTAGTAAATCAATGTTCATGACTATTTTTTAAGTAAATAAACTACATCAGCTACAAGTTTATTAATTTTTAGGAAGAAAATATTACAGTAAAGGGTGAAATGCATTTTAAATTAATTTCAAGTTGGTGCATTTTTATCAGTTAAAGTTTTCTAACTAACTACTAACTCTAAAATTGTAGAACTGTTATTTTACTTTGACTAGAAAAATATTCTTGCGTAAAACTCTCGCTTCAGGTAATTAATTGCCTCTTTTAATTTGTCAACAGCACGTATTCGATTTAATTAATGGATATAGATCGTTTGGGTCGAATGGTCTCAGATGTCAGTAGTCTCAGTAGTCTAGTTGCTGATGAAAAACAACTACTCTGTTACATACAATTAATAGGTATTATAATAAAATCTTAGATTTGATATCATTTTGATTTGCAATATTAGACATTTTTCGTTTAAAATTTTAAAATTAAAAATATGGCAGAAACATGAGTGTTCACTAAAATTCTTTACTAAAATGACCTGTTTACACTTTGCTGAGGTTTTAGTATGAAATAGTACTCAATAGTTGACAAGCTTTATACTTGCCATAGAATAAGTTGTTTATAAAATATAATTTAATGTAAAAACTCAGTTTAGATATTATGGCATTTTAGAATTACTTAAGCAAGATAAAGTTTTACAAGAGATAGATTTTGAAATTCATATAATTTATTCAGACCCAATGAGATTTTTACTGAAAACAGAAAAATTGGAGATATAAAAAATTCTGAATTACATTACCTACCCTTTTTTTCGTTTATTCTTTCCACGTCGATTATTATGGCGTAGATACTCGTAAGTATCAGGTAGGCTCTGGCGGTCAAGGGGTCCATTCCCGATATAGAAATATGCCTGTATTACATAATGACAAGATGACATTTTAGAATTAGAACAGCGAAATGCAATATTAAGGTTAACATAGGAATTAACATAATTAAATTTTATTTATGTCGCTAAGTTATAATATTGAATTGTCATAAATATTTTTCTGTTTAAGTTATTAGAAACCATGTATTCATACGAGTATTAATAAAATTCATAATAATCTTTAATATGTAATAAAAAAACGAAAATTGCCTGTATTGCGATTACTTTTAAGGTATTTATATTAATATAATGTAGTGATAAAACATTCAATGTAGGAATTAGATTCCAGCTAATTCATGGCTGGCCTCGAACAGTTTATTTCAAGTCAATGCGCAATGGCGACTGAAGCTACAAGCTTTGGTAGCGACAACAAAACATATTTCTTTATTTGATATTGAATGCTTATTACAATGTTCGAATTCCATATTTTCATAAAAAGCATTAAGCCTTTACTGAATATAAGCATATTAAATATAATCTATATAAGTGATTAATGCAGTGGTAGCCCAGCGGTAACGCGTTGCTTGTAAAACCGAGTGATGCGGGTTCAAATCCGGGTCTCGCACCTCTGATATTTTCATGTGCGAATCATTTCTATCCTGATTAACACTTGTCTTACGGTGAAGGAAAACATCGTGATAAAACCTGCATATCTGAGAAAACCTAGCAAGTTTTCGTAAGATATGTGAAGTCCGCCAACACGCACTAGGCCAGCGCAGTGGACAAAGGCCTGATCCCCTTCGTACTGAGGGAGACCCGTGCCCAGCAGTGGGACGTTATAAAAGGGCTGATGATGATGATGATGATAAGTGATTAATTCAACATTGTCGATAAATATTTTTTGTTTCGTTTAAGTTTATTGAATACTAGACCCAACCTCGCTTCGCTCGGGTTCGTCCCGAGATACATTTTGACGGTTATAGATTTCTCAGAAATAAAATATTTTCCCGCAGTAAAAAGTTATCGTCATACTAAATTTGATCAAAATCTGTTCAGTTGCTTATTCGTAAAGCGATCACAGAATTTACAAACGAGATATTCCGATACTTCGAAAGATAAAATTGTGGTGCATGGTTTTAATAATTACTTAATTAAAAAATATTATAAGTATTTCAAAAAGCCAGGGATCTAAAGCCTGGTTGTTGTGTCTTTTTTTCAACTGCTTTCGCTGTCAGCAGTGAGATATTCCGTTGTAGAATAGAAATAGTGTTCCTGACAAATTGTGGCTTAAGGACCCACGTGCATTCTCTATTCCTTTTATTCTCACTATAATATTTTTTAGAAAGCATCTCGTTTATGAATTTATAATTATCGAATATTTAATGATTATCGAGGACTTTAAGTAAAGATAAGTTAAGAGTTTAATATTTTTAATTTAAGTAGATTGTTAAGTTTTTTGTAAGAAGCTGAATTATAGTTTTTATAAAAGATGTTTACTTTCCAACGGTACTTTCAACTTGAAAAAAGCTTTAAAAAGCAGCACATCGTTTGTTCACAAAATACTTCACGCGGAACACTTTTACGAGAAAAACGTGTGAAAATGTGGCCTGGATTTGATTTTTAAATTAAAATGTCCTTTACATCTATATAAATGTTTTTGAAATGAATTAAAAGCGGATATTATTTACTAACATAGACTTTAGTAGTAGTAGTAGTGAATGTAAATATTTATTGAAAACAAACGAAAAGGAAGTCTTGAACTTAGTTTAACCTTTTAAGTATATACTTAAAGTATACTAGTATACTAGCGACTCACCCTCACTTTGCTTGGGTTTGTACCAAGGTGCTCCCTGCCAAGTTTAAAGTTCGTAGCACAAAAAATGAAGGACTTTTATACTAACTTACGAGAGCCCTTAGACCTTAAACCAACTCTGTCGCAAAATCCGTTCTTAGCGGACGTCTACTAATTAAAAACGTCAAGCGGTTGTCGATATTTAATGAGTGAGTAAGTAAGTGAGTGAGTAAAAAAATATAAAGAGTTTGTTTTTTAAATCATACCAATCTTAGAATATCATACTGAAAATTCTCTCACTGATGGAATCTGCGTTACATAGTGACATAGTCTGCCTTTTAACGTGGTTATATGGCATGTTATTGTATTGCAAATTGTTAGAATTTTTTTTTATACAAAATATTTATCGTGAGCAAGAACAAAACCTACAGGTGTTATACACCTTAACTCGAGCAGGGAACGATAGGGACTGCTCGAGAGAACGCCTCGTTTCTTTTTAATTCAATGGAGGATGGAATGTAAAACATTTTATTTTCTGTTGAAACACATATTTTAAGAAAAAATCTAACGAAAAAGGTAACTTTTATTTTTTCCAACAGATTTCATTAATGAGACATTTTTCTATGCCTTCTTATTTTCCTCCCGGTCATTTTCAATTTATTTTTTGTTAAAAATATATTTCGCTTTCGACTATTTTTTAGATTTTAGTACATTTTAATTGATTGAGTTGATCAAAATATAGCATAAACTCTACGTTTTTTAATACATAGAAGAAGGCACCATTTAGTTTTTAGTGGTAAGTTAAGAAGCGTGGGTCATGGATATCAGATCGTTAAAAAAATACACACATAGCTTTAAATATATACATACTAGCAATTCCCGCGGCTCCGCCCGCGCCCGAGGGTTAAATATTTTGGGTTACAGGATTTTTTTGATGCCGAATCATAAAAAATGAAAAATCGAAATTTGGTCTTCAGACGACTTCGGAGGAGTTCGATAACAAACACTGTGACACGAGTTTTTTATATATTAGATTACAAATACAAACGTCTATGAGTGGAGTACAAAGATTAGTGCTCATCTCACAAATCAAGGCCCCTAGCGGGACTCGAACCCACGGCTGCTGGCGTAGCAAGTACAAATTAAGCCAAATGTGTCCTCAGACCATTTAATTGAAATAAACGGAGTTAAGGCACTACTATTGCAAAATACTTGTAAACAAATTTGGTTGTTTGGTTATTAAGAGCCCTCCAAACTGAACTAGCTTCGTATAAGGCCTGTTAGCTAGACGTTATTTGAAATTTCTAAGCACTCTAGCCTGTACCTGCACCTAACATTTTATAGGGCATCGATCTATGCAGGCATTTCAGTCTTAACGAAAACCTACAGCATTTTTACCTATTATAAACATAGACTTTTTATTCTAAATGTATTGTTATTTTACTAACAATTTTCATTATATTTTTATATACTAGCATTTTCCGCGGTATCGCCCGGAAAACAACTTCATAGATTTAGTTTTATATATTAATAGAGAATACGTTTTAACTGATAGTGTAGATTCCTCAAAAATTAGATATTTTTAAGCAGTAAAAAGCATCCTATATGTTGAACCAGGCTAACAGCTATTATCGTTATAAATGAAACTACCTTTTCGGATTTTGTCGCGGATTTATTTTGATTTTTAGTTCCCGATGTTTCGAATGTTTTACAGCAGTCAGCAATCATGGTCACGGGAGAGACAGTCTCTCCCGTGATCAAGATAGGTGGTAGTTTCATTTATAATGTCGAATATTCGCGTAAATCTAAGAAAGTAGCTATTATCATACCAAATTTCAGCAAAATCTGTCCAGTAGTGATGCGGTCACAGACCGACCGACAGACAGACATACAAACAGAAATTAAAAAAACTATAGATTTGGCCTCTGCATTTTAATCAATAAGACTTTTCAAAAAATATTACATTATATTTACATTATTTTCGTACAGGCTTGACTTAGTTAAAATTTTATTATACGAGTATTTATAGGTTCAATGTTATGTTATTAAAGTGTATAAAGTAACTGGCAAATAATCACATTATTAAATTATCCGGAAATCCCAGATTCCAGCTGAATGCGTCATAATATGTATGTGTTTTGTAACATCCAATTACTGTGTGACAAAATTATGAAAATAATGTAATGAATCCGTTTATAATTGTAACGATAATGCGATATTGCTGTATCATTTCTCTTTATAATATTATTATTAGTAACAAAACTTTGCTTTGCTCGGGTGCATCCTTGGGTGCCTACCAATAGCTCGTAAGTTGCTAGAAGTTAAAGCCTATCTGTATAATAAATTTATCAAATAATATCCCAACATATTATTTAATTTATTTTTTTTATCTATTTTTGCTTTAACGCATAACCAACAAATTTTCTAATTTATGTTATTAATCCGACAATTATTTTTAAATTAAATAGATACACTGACTTCATAATCTGATCTGAAGGATTTGATTTTCTCATAAGCAGGCCCACCCACTTTTGGATATTATTTTTTCTCTCCTAAAACACTCTAATTGCCAGCAAAAACCTCATTACAAAAGGTTTAGCTGTACTGACATTACCGGGTAGAAGAAGTCGAGAATCTCCATACTAAAGAACGACTTTATGGTTCATTAAGTGACTATGAGTGCGGGCGTTAATGTAACACATCATCATCATCATCAGCCCTTTTTTTTTTTTAACATCCCACTGCTGGGCACGGGCCTCCCTCAGTACGAGGGGGATCAGGCCATAGTCCGCCGCGCTGGCCCAGTGCGTGTTGGCGGACTTCACACGTCTTACGAAAACTTGCTAGGTTTTCTCAGACATGCAGGTTTCCTCACGATGTTTTCCTTCACCGTAAGACAAGTGATAATCAGGATAGAAATGATTCGCACATGAAAATATCAGAGGTGCGAGACCCGGATTTGAACCCGCATCACTCGGTTATACAAACGACGCGTTACCGCTGGGCTACCACTGCCTCTATGTAACACATAATAAGTGTTAATTATTATCAACTTCACTATTCTTCACATGTCTTTTTAGTCTAAGATCCCTATATAAAACGACCTTCACCGAGATTTTTATTTGATAAAAAGTATTTCATATATAATTTGATATGTCAATAAATATATTGCATATGGGTTGGCTAACTAATTTCAGTCCAGGATATGATTAATTAATAATTAAAAAAAAAAAAATTTAAAACATTTCACCGGTTTGATTATTATTAGACAAATTCTATACCAATCGAAAGTATGAAAACCTGCTTGTGTCTCTGAGACATGCAGGTTTCCTCACGAAATTTTCCTTCACCGTAAGACAAGTGGTAATCATATTGAACATGAAACACCCTAGATTTGAACCTTGTTACTCCGTTTCCCAAGCGATCGTGTTACCACTGAGCTAACACTACCTTAGATTAATTATTTAAATCCTTAATCATTCTCCTCCCTTTACTGTTTGTATGCTCCAAGAATCAATCACGACTCCGGCTATCTCATATATATTTACCCTACATGTATTGCTATTTGCGTTGGTTCACGAAGCACTGAGTAGCTGTTCTAATTTACGTATACTGGCTTCATATATAGTCCATTAAGGAAAATATACACATATTACGTATTCATCTATATATATAAAATAAAGTCGTGTTAGTTACACTATTTATAACTCAACAACGGCTGTACCGATTTGGCTGAAAATTGGTGGGAAGAAAGCTTAGAGCCAGGAGACGGACATAGGCTTCTTTTTAAGACGAAAAAGGGCTGTAAAGGGCTGAAATAGGGATGAAAGTTTGTATGGAAATTACGTCATTTTTAAAGCTAGAAGCTTGATTTGACGTATCAGTTATAACCGTTGCCATGGTGCGTGCAATGGTAATTAAATCAGCAAATGTATACCGGGTGGTGCGAAGTAAATATATACGACACGTACCTAGGGACGAACCCGAGCGAAGCGATGGTGAGCCCTTGGCTCTAATATATAAATCTCGTGTCACAGTGTTTGTTATCGAACTCCTCCGAAACGGCTTGATCGATTTTTATGATTTTTTTTGGTAGGTCTGAGAATAGGTTGTAAGCTATTTATTATTCCTCTAGGAGTCTAGGTGATATGGGTAGCCCACTCTAGATTTGTAATTTTTATCTTTAAACCAAATTTATTTATTTTTTAATTTTTTTATTACTTGGCATCAAGAAATACTTATAACCCTAAATTTTAATCCTTGTAACACCAATCCCTATTTTTGATAGTGATCAAGTATAACTTGGGCGGAGCCCCAGATTTATAAGCTGTATAGTGTATACTCTTGAAGAACTTCGACATTAGATGGTGAAGTCGTATTTTAATTAATTTTCAGATAATGTTTGTTTTCGCTTAGTTTAGAATGGTGTCTACTAGAATATAACATGACGCTGTAGATTTGAAGGTACTGGGTTCGAGTCTTGAGTGTGTTGATACTGTCTGTAACATATGTTATGCTTCAATACCAAAGGGTTACGAGTCATATTTCTTTAAAACTATAATATAGTTGCTCGTACTACAATTTTTTTTATTTAAGTACACTATCGTCTGAAAGTATCAAATGAGTATTTGATTAAATCTAAAAGGAAACAGTTTTTTAAAGTATAATAAATTTTGTTATACTTTTATAAAAAGATTTTAAAATCTTACTAAATGGCAAGTTAAATTATGCAGATAGCTAGGAAAATCATTGTGTGCAGTAGATTTCCGTGTTCATAGAATTTCAATTCTATATAAATATAAATAAATATAAATATGTTGGGACATTATTACAATAGCACCATCTAATCCCGTAGTAAGCTACGTTACGTGCTTGTGTTACGTATACCAGATAGTCATTTACTACACATATACATTTTAAATACATACATATTGTAAATATAAACACCCATGACTGGAGTACAAACATTCGTGCTCAACAAATGAATGCCCCCAGCGGGACTCGAACCCGCGACGCTGAACTGAGCCAAACGTGTCGTCATCAATTCTATATCCATCTATTGTTTACAATCCGCTTTGATGATGCAGTAACGTATCTCTTAATCAAATATAGGCATATCGTACCGAGCAAATATAGCTTCGCAAATAGATAGCGTTTAGGCCCTCAAATAATTAATGTGAGCTCTTAAAGCCTCCGGCTGTATAATTTTGATACGGAGCGGTTGATGGGTTTTGTTTAAAACAATGCTTGTAATGTATTGTTACGGTTTTTGTGGTGATAATATTATCACTTCGAGTTACTACTTTACATTTTTACTAGTGATTAACTCTAGCTTCGCTCGAGTGGGTTTCTACGCTTAACGCACACAAACGAACACGCGCCCACAAGCACACGCATACGCATACACGCATACGCACATATGTGTTCATGCACAAGTTTGTTCATCTTGACCGATTACAACTAATCTCAAAAATATAAGCGAAAATATGACCGTGAAGTACAATGGCTGTGACAAAAAATAAGGGATTTGTTTTTACCTTTTAAAAAGTACTTTGACAATAATATTAATACTGGTCCTTCCTTTTTTGTGGTCTTGTGCGAAATATCCGCCTATTTCTATGTTATATATTTGTTTAATTGAACTGCCTCGGTGGTGTAGTGGCTAGCATGTACGGTCGCACACCGGGAGGTCCTGGGTTCGAGTCTTGGGTCGGGTCAAATTTAGTTAATGAGTCTTTCTGTTTCTTAGCCTCAGTAAGAGCCTGGAGTTGGGAAGTTGGCGGTTTAACAACCCGTGCCTCGGAAAGCACGTAAAGTGCTGGTCCTGCACCTTAACTCGCACTGGCCGTGTCGAGTAGTCGTCCCACCGGAGTATGAGAGTGATAGGAACAGAGAGTGCTAATAGTTTGCTAGTCTCAATGATTTAATCCGTCCGGCCGTAATCGGTTGGAAGGACATTATTATTAGTATAATTATTGGTAGTATATTTATTAGTCGCGTGCGTCTCCACATCATCATCATTAGCCGTTTTCAACGTCCCATTGCTGGGCACGGGCCTCCCTCAGTACGAGAGGATCAGGCCATAGTCCACCGCGCTGGCCTAGTGCGTGTTGGCGGACTTCACATGTTTTACGAAAACTTGCTCGGTTTTCTCAGACACGCAGTTTTCCTCACGATCTTTTCCTTTACCGTAAGACAAGTGGTAATCATGATAGAAAATGATTCGCACATGAAAATTTCAGAGGTGCGAGACCCGGATTTGAACCCGCATCACTCGGTTATATAAGCGAGCGCGTTACCGCTGGGCTTCCACTGCCTTCGTCTCCACAATTGCATGTTAAATCTGACATCAAGTCAGGTCAAATGACTAGCAAACTACAAAAATTCTAATGAAACGGTATATTGTATCTCAATTGAGTTGTCATAATATAAACTGAATAGTGTTGTTCGCTAAAAGATTTTTCTCATCATTATGAGCTTAATAAAAGTAGCTCATCTAATAGAGTGCTAGCAAATATAACATTATAGTTCTTGATGAATGATAACAAATTATGACAAAATGATTGAAGAGGTACTTCGACTATTGAAAGTATACTTAATTTATTAAAAGGGCGTGATTTTTATATCTTTTTCCCCCTATTATTAATATTTATATAATAAAAATGTTGGGATATTAACACCATTCATTTAGTCCTATGATAAGCTACGGGGCTTGCACTACACATAACTTTAAATACAATATACATGTTATACAAATTACCTTTAACTAGAGTATAAACACAGTGAAAAAAATCACTCCAGAGGAACTCGAATCGGCGACCGCTGGCACGGCAAGCAAACTACAAACGTGGACGTCAACAGGATGGTTGTGCGGGGCAGAAAAAGTGATGATCATGTTAAGATATATTTCGCGCATTAAGATATCAGAGGTGCCTGACACGGGATTTGAACCCGCTTCACTCGGTTATCCAAGCGAGCGCGTTAGTACTGGGCCAGCACTGTCTGCCAATTTCTATTATACGCCTTAAGAATCTACTTCAGTGTCCTAGAAAATTTAATCTCATGGTAAACACATTCATATCGCTAATATCATTACGAATAGTGCCAAGCCTTTATTCTTTGGAGCCTTTGTGGATTTTGCAGTTTTTGAAAATGACTTTGAGAGAATCTCGGTATAAGACTTCACTAGCATTCTGTAAAATTACACAAAGTGAAATACGAGTACAGTTCGCGTAATGTATTTCAATAACATGAGTGGAGACAGTAGTGATCTAGATTTATCGTATACTAGCGACTCACCCTCGTTTTACTTAGGTTCGCCTCTGGGTAAAGTTACTACATACAACGCCTATCTGCATGTGACGGTCCCGTCAAAATTGGTCCAGCCGTTTCGGCGGTTAGCCGGGACATTACACGGACTAAAAATGAGTTTAACACAATAAAACAAGTACCGTATATAATTGCGTAGGTATGTATTTAGTAAATAGCATTGAATCAGGTTTCGATATCACAAGAACATAAATACATATGTCCTACCGGATATACCATTTTAAAAAAGGCGCGGGCAAAAAGTAGTATGTTATAAAATGAGGACGTTGGGACGATGTAGTATGTAGGTATAATTTTGTTATGAATAGAGTAAAGGATGATGTACCTACTTCGTAAAAGGTTAAAGGTCGTTAGTTCTAAGGAATGTTCGTATTGATTAAATAGATGTGGGTTAGTCCATAGTGCACCACGCTCGCGCTGGCCTGGTGCGGGTTGGTGGACTTCACATGTATTTCGAAAACTTGCTAGGTTTTCTCAGACATGCAGGTTTCCTCAGGATGTTTTTCTTCGCCGTAAGACAAGTGGTAATCATTATAGAAAAGATTCGCGCACGAAAATATCAGAGTTGCGACACCCGGATTTGAACCCGCATCACTCGGTTATCCAAGTGAGTGCGATACCACTGGGCTACCACTGTCTTTATGTGTTATTATGTGTTTTATTAAATATTATTAAAAGTGCTTAAATTTATGATTAAATACCTTAATGCCTACTGCATACTTTTATTTATTAAATTAAGGAGGGCAATTGTAACTTTTTGTATGGACCGGTAGCATCTTTTCTGTTTCTTCGTACCAAAAAGTTAAAAGAACAAAGTGATATTTTTTAGAAATAACGCCTGATAAAATTTAATAGCAGCCGATATGACTCTTGTTCTTCACGCTTTAGCGAGCTGATTTCTTCGTATATACGCTTTATTTTGTATCTTTTCCTTGGGTCTTTCTTAGTTTTTTTAGTAGGAACATAAAAATTACCATCATACTAAATATTATCAAAATCCGTTAATAAGTATACCTGTAATACGATAACTGATAAATAAACAAACAAAAAGATGCAGTTTACAGAAACATTCTATGTATATAGGTACGGATTCGACTGAGTTCGAGAGAATTTTGGTTCTGATTACATATATTTGAAACGTCGCAAAACTAAATTTTTAAAATATTACAGTATAATGTCTTCTCAGAACTTTATTTTTTTATATTATAGTATTCATAAGAAATATATGGAGATTTGTCACCTGTAGGTACTTGTAAGAAAATAAAATATTATGAATGTTGCTGTACACCTTTTGTAACAGTGTGTCACTGTTTAATTTCGACTTAAGATCTACGTTGTTGAATTCCAAGCATTTTTGTGCAGAGCGAGCGTACGTATACAGTTTATAGCGTGTAATCTTCTTCATACCTTCTCGCTTTTGTTAATATTTGCCCAAATATATTGTTTTTATTACAACAAAATGTGAACAAAAAACAATTTTATTATATCAAGGACGTAATTAGACTCTCACTTTATTTTTTATTATAATACTAGGTTTTAACCCTAAGTATAAATATTTCAGAGATGATATAGTTTAAAAGTATCTTATATGTTGATTTGATTAACCATCTATCATCATATCAAGTTTCATCAAAATCTCTCCAGTGGTTTTCTCGTGGTTTCACAAATTTTTAACTCTATCAGTAACTTTTAATTTGTTTGATAAAAACGTAAAATGGATAATTTTAAGAACTTTTCCCAATAGAAAATGAAACAAAGGAATTTTCTTTAAATGCCTGTAAGCATTTTATACAAATATTAAACTTATATTTTTATGTTGCAATAATTGAATATACTGTATTCAAAATATTTCATACAAACGGAAAGTAAGTCATAAAAAATAGGATAGATTTTTAATTCACATTTCTAAGAAAAAAGTGGGAAAATATAGCGAAGGGTCCTTTGTCCACCTTTTTGTTACGAAAACGGCATCATTGTAAATGTATGTAGCACATAATACCCGGCTAACGAACCACTTGAACTTTTCTTTAATGCGACATGTTTGTAATGTTTGGAAAAACTTCCAGAAATGTTTTTCTTCTTTATGTAAAACTTTGTTATGTAAAAATATACTTTTACATCTATAATATAAAGTATCTTAAGTAGAGTTTTAACTATTTATTTACGAGATATCAAGTTTAACACAAAATATTTTAACGACCCTTAAAACCGACCCTTAGAGAAACAAAACTAAATAGCTTAAAATTGTTATACATATATACTTACATATGCATTTAGTGAAAAGCTGTTAAACGACAAATATTAATTAATTATTATTGAAGTATCAAATAAGCGCTGCGAGAGCGCTTACAAAGAATACATTGAGATCGAATATAAAAGAAAAAGTAGCAACGAGAAAATCTTACAATAGTCGTAGTTAATTTGAAATTAAAAACAGACATTTAAATTTTATTTATATGTACTGATTACTAATATTTATAAGATTTTTTATATAACTTAAATTAATGTTTTTCATTCAAACTAGAAACCAATAGAGAACTAAATTAATTTTATTGTTGCAGGAAGCATTGTGTCCCGGCTCAATCGGGTAAGTACCTTATATTGATCAAACTTTTCGGAACTGGTTCCTAGTAATTTCATTATACACGTATATTTCAATGTTTTCGGAAGTATTTACAAACCAAATTCAAATTCAAATTCAAAATTATTTATTCAGCATGAAATTATTACAATTTTTTACTGAACGTCATGAGTCTACTACCAGTTCGGAAGGAAGAAACCTGACCTGAGAAGAACTGGCGAAAGAAACTCAGCGGGACTAATATATATATTTTTTTGTTTTTTTTTTTGTCTTAGTGTTTTTTTCTTTTTTTAATTAAATTGAAATTAACAATAATTCTATAGGTTGAAACAGCCTGGTGGCGATCACATCATTCCCAAGGCGTACCTACTATCTTAAAAAATCGTTAATCGTATAATATCCTTTAGTACACAAACGTTCTTTCACAATTTTTTTTAAATTTGGCAATAGAAGCTTGTTGAACGTTTTCTGGGATCCTGTTGTATAAGCGTATACATTGTCCATAAAAAGAATTACTGACTCGGCGTAAGCGAGTCACAGGCATTACAAGTTTATTTTTACTCCTAGTGTTAATACTATGCATGTCGCAGTTCCTGGGAAATTCGTGTATATTTTTATGAACATATATAACATTTTCGTACACGTACTGAGAAGCAACAGTCAATATTTTTATTTCTTTAAACTTATCTCTTAATGATACTCTAGGGCCTAAACTATAAATTGCACGAATAGCTCTTTTCTGCAGGACAAAAATTGTATTAACGGTAGCTGCATTTCCCCATAATAAGATACCATATGACATAATACTATGAAAATAACTAAAGTATACTAAGCGAGCTGTATCTACGTCAGTAAGAAGTCTAATTTTTTTAACCGCAAACGCTGCAGAGCTAAGCCTTTTCGCTAGCTCCTCAATATGGAGATCCCACTGCAATTTCGAATCTATGATAATACCTAGGAATTTAGTATACTGTACCGGTTTTAACATTTCTCCGCCTAATACTACACCATTATCAATAAGTTTAACATTAGGTGTTGTGAATTTTATTAATTTTGTTTTTTTGTTATTTAATAATAAATTATTCGAATCAAACCAATAGACAACCTTTGAGAGAGCATCGTTTACATCGTCGTACCTTTACCTTAAAAATAAGTGAAGTGTCATCAGCGAACAACTATACTATCTCATGTTTGTCCTGCACAAAAAATGGCAAATCATTTATGTAAACTAGGAAGAGAAATGGGCCAAGAATAGAGCCTTGTGGAACCCCCATATCTAACGGAGCCCCAGGGGATCTCTTACCATTTACATCAACCTTCTGTATTCTATTACTCAGATAGGAATTCAGGAGGTCGAGTGCCTTATTTCTAATCCCATAATGATGCAGTTTCCTGATCAATGTCACGTGATGCACACAATCGAAGGCCTTGGATAAGTCACAGAATATCCCAAGAGCATCCTGCGACTTCTCCCATGCCTCAAAAATATTTTTAACTAGCTCAACACTAGCATCTGCTGTGGAGCGACCTTTTGTGAAGCCAAACTGTTTCTTATAAAGTAGATTGTGTGCATTAAAATGCGATAACATTTGCCCGAGTATGATTTTTTCAAAAATTTTACTAAATGTTGAGAGTACTGAAATAGGTCTAAAGTTATTAGGGTCTAGGGTACTACCTGATTTAAAAATTGGAATAACTTTACTGTGTTTCATTAGATCAGCAAACACACCACGTTCTATACAGCCATTAAATATAGTAGCTAAATGAGGTGCAACAACATCAATTACCGAACTAACCACTTTAACAGATATACCCCATAGATCAGCTGTTTTCTTGATGTCCAGGCTTCTGAAGGCTACCATTATATCTTTGGGGTTTACAGGTTTAAATTTAAATATTGCATTACATTCTTTAACGTTTTCCCTTAACAAAAATTCTGCAATGTCTGGAGACGAATTAAGAGATTGCGTTGTTGACAGTGGAATGTCAGTGAAAAATTTTTCAAACTCAGATGCAACTTCTCGTTCTGAGGTAATAAAATTATCATTAATATTTAATTTAAAATCGAAGCTGCGATCTGTGACTCTTCCACTTTCACAAGCAATTATGTTCCATGTCATTTTGATTTTATTTTGCGCATTGCTTATTTTGTCTTTAATATACAAGGATTTTGCCGTGTAACATATTCTTCTAAACATTTTTGAGTAGGCACTTACAAAAGAAGCAAACGATACACTATGATTATAGACTCTTTCACTGTACAATTCGTATAGCCTTTGCCTGCTCCTGCAAATGCCAGGAGTTGCCCATTCACCAAATGTCAAGAGACCCCCTGAATTGACTGTTTTAGAAGTGAATATTGTAGAAAATTCAGTTTTTACTAATTTAAATAAAGAGTTATATAAGTAGTTGGGGTCATTAATGTAGGATAAATACTGAAGCTTAGCCACAATACTACCTCTAAACTTCTCCATACGTGTAGTATTTATAGGTATAAAAGTCTTTTTTAAAATATTTTTGTTGACATTTAATAAAGAATAAGAAAAGGAAGCTAACTGGCCACAATGGTCTGAGCTTAATTTATTAATAATAGCTTTAGAATATGGTTTACAATTTGTAAAAAAAAAAGAGTTTTATAAACTGAAACATTAAAGCATAAGCTTATGACGTAGAGTTCTAAAGTGAATTCATTAACTTAATTTACCAAATTCATTTGAAAATACATGCATGTGTAAAAATACATTTTTTCAATTCAGATGCATACAAAAAATGTGCTGAAGTCGATCCTACTTATATTATAGAGATATGTATGGTTTAAAAGTCGTTGAATGATAACTTTATAAATTATTTTGACGGCGCTAACAAACAAAGGGCACAACATTTGTTCTAAAAGAATTTTTTAGTGAATAACATTTAGTAATATTTTTTTTCTATATTTAAGGTTAAAGTTAATTACGTTTTTTATTTAAATTATACCTTTATAAAAGCTGACTTATCGTGTCTGGACACTGCAGAGAAGAGGAGCGTTATGTATGAAGAAAGCTATGTGAAGGAATAACTAAACGAATTTGTTTATTCACCAACCTCATTTGCATTATAATAATTTTATATTGTGTTCATCTTGTAACTTGCCTTTCTTGGGATGTTTCACTTTCCTTCTATAATAATATAACTTGTATTGGATGCTGATGTTACAATTAATGAATATGGAAGGTAAGTATTAATTTATTTATTATTTTATTATTGTTCGCCTCTTGGACGAAATTCGACCATTTTTACTATTGAACATTTTAGGAAAACATATTACATATATGAATCGTATTTACGTATGTACGATTGTATATGTATGTCTATTATAGAGTAATGAATCAGTTTTTTGTCATTACATGCCTTTCGAAAACATGCTAGATTTTCTCAGACTGGCAGGTTTCCTCATCAAGTTTAACTTCAATATAGCAAGTAATAGCGTAGTGAATAACTATATTATATATTTTCAAAATCATTCGTACATAAAAATAACAAAGGTGTAAGACCAGGCTTTGAACTAACTTCACTACTTTTTACGGTGAAAAATAGGATATTTACCATTCTTTCACATACTTTTATGAATTTTTCGATAAATCGACACAGTTACAAGCGTCATGGTTACGAGATACTGAAGACTTTTCGAGTGGTTATACACCCTTTCTCTGTGTCATGTCCAAGTTGTCATTGACCAAGAAATCCTTATATGTATCCTTATACCTCTATGAATAATATAATCATCATCATCAGCCCTTTTTAACGTCCCACTGCTGGGCACGGGCCTCCCTCAATACGAGGGGGATCAGGCCATATAGTCCACCGCGCATGTTGGCGGACTTCACATGTCTTACGAAAACTTGCTAGGTTTTCTCAGACATGCAGGTTTCCTCACGATGTTTTCCTTCACCGTAAGACAAGTGGTAATCATGATAGAAATGATTCGCACATGAAAATATCACAGGTGCGAGACCCGGATTCGAACCCGCATCACTCGGTTATACAAGCAACGCGTTACCGCTGGGCTACCACTGCCCTTGAATATCAATTTACTGCAAATATTATTTTTAAAGGCCAGTTCTGTAGCTCAATGATGATTATTGCAACTTCTAAAGCAACTACTAACAAGGCACTTTCCAACATGTGCTTTAAAGATAATTGGAAAACTTAGGCGGTTATCATAAAACATCGATTTACCTGAACAGCTATTATGCTTTAGGTGCATTTTAACAAAGGCAATTACAGTGCGGAAACGAGGAAATTACGAACGTACTATAGCAGTTAAATTTTAGGAAAAGGTCAAGAATTCATGGAATTTTATCTTTTGAATATTTGTCATACCTGGAAGAGTTTTATGGTATTACTACATATTATAAAACAAAGTCCTCCACCGCGTCTGTCTGTCTGTTAGCGATAAACTCAAAAAAACTACTGCTCCGATTTTCATGCTGTTTTCACCAATGAATAGAGTGGTTTTCGAGGAAGGTTTTAGTATATATAAAGATAATTGAAGCAAAACAATAAGTAATCATTTTTAGCCGATTAATATTTTAGAGTTATCGCTGCAACATATTATGACAAGATATCTCACTTGTCTGTGATTTTAAATTTAATAATAGTGATCGCTGCATTCAGCAGAATATCTCACTACTTATGACTTAAACAATAATCACCCCATATAGGCATACCTACTATAAGCATGTTTTTTAATTATTCATAGTGATCACCGCATAAAGCAGCATGTCTCACTTATAAATATAAATATGTGTTTCTACACAGGTGGGTTAGGTGGACCATGGTTTGGAAAAATCTTATTATGGCAAAAAAGATATTTCAATTAAGTCTTTTTATGGTTATAATACCCGAGTAGAGGCGCAGGAGAAAATTAGTCTACAATATATTTAAGGTGTTTAAATATTTATATTTGCTGTTCCTGTTTTAGTATCCTATAATAAATAGGTGTACTTTCTTCTCTCTGTTTTTTAATATAAATGCTAAATTAAAGGAATCTTGTTAGGATTGCTTAGTGAATGTAGTAAATAAACGGTATAATGGAATAAATAAATATATTGTATAAAATACAACATTTAAACTTATCATAACCTTCCCTAATCATAAATATTTGTCTCAACACAACTGTAAAAATGTTTTGGCAATATCTTTTAAAACTCTTGTAGTTATGGTAATGTGTTCTCGCTTGGAACAAACGGTAGCGGGTTCAAACCTGGAATAGGGTTCAATTCACTTATAATATAATTGACACTTATTTATAAAGCGAATAAATACCTCAGAACAGTTGGATATCTGGGAAAATTTGAATTGTTTTTATCCAAGTCTACATCTAATCTATGTTTTAGACTGTGCCTTATTACACTTGCACTTAGAGCAGGTCCGCCACTTGACTTTGAACTCGAGAGCAATCATTATATTTTTTATATATTAAATTCTTGTAAAACAAGCCCCATGCATGTCACGTCAGTTGCGTTGGCACCTAGCGGCTGACACGGCACTGGCGAGATGCCAAATGTTGTGGTCAGCTGAGGGTATAAATTAACTTCCTTATATAACTATTTAAATACAGCTATTTATGTATGTATTCTGTAAAGATTTTTCTGGCTAGTTTAGAAATTGGTGTGAGCTTTTTATATAATTATTTCGACGAACAAAGAAATTTGGTATTTCAAATACTTGTAAAGATGTCATAAACATAGCTAGAATTTAATTGTTTTTCAAGTTGTGTTACTTATTATATGTATGTATGTATGTATGTATGTATGTATGTATGTATGTATGTATGTATGTATGTATGTATGTATGTATGTGTGTATGTGTATGTCCTTGACGTACGTTATGCATCTACAATCTATATAGATTGAGTATTACTTACAAATACAATATACGGATAATACACAATAGTACGGAAAAAGATTTGAAAGGTAGAAAAAGCAAGAACTAAAATAAAATACCTCGTGGTTACGTCAAATACTAGGGCATGTATGGGAAATAGAGAGTACTGGAAAGCCGCCAAGCCTAGGCCAATGAGATACGCGGTTGATAGATTGAACCCATTTGTTTGCTAACTATGACGATTTTAACTTAATACGGCTATAGCACTAGCACGGTTTAGTAAATCAGTCAATCTCATTTCTTATTTATTTAAGTATTATATATAAAATTGACTTGGGATGTATGTACGTTGCTAACAATACAAAATTATGAAGATATCCTATTTATAAAGTATGGATTAATAACACGAGTGAAAAATTTTATGATTTTTTTTTCTTTTGGTATGACGGTGATGGTGATATTTACAAGGTCAGATATCTTTTTAATTATCTTTTTATAAAAAAAGTGGATTAATATTAAATAAATAACTTGACAAAAAGGAAATGATTAATATGATAACATTACCTTACCTTGGAAAAATATAGAGAAAAAATAAGTGTACAATTTCTATAGCTCTGACTTTTATTGAAAAGGTGGGAAAACTTGTATGATTATAAAGTTTACTTACACGTTTGAAAAATGGATTTTAATCAAACTCTGGAACACGTTTTCTTTTTTAAAAACTTGGCATATTCATGGGGCATTTTGGTTTCCGGCCAAAAGCTAAAATGTGAGAAATATCCGCGAAGCGTTGCTTGCTTTTGCTTTTGGGCTCACAAATTTCCCTGACGCATATTCCTATTCCTATAAAAAATTATATCACACGTAAGGTCATGAACCTTAATAACTTGATCATATCTATGGCCGCAAGACAATATGTATTTTCGAAAAATGATCATAAATAATAATGTAAATAATAAAATACAAACATTACAGTTTGATAATTGAACTCCTGTCCTTCGTAGTAATAGTCAATGCCAGATAAATCGCAACAGCTACCTTTTTTAAGAAAAATAATAAAATAGCTACCCCAGATAGGTATATGAGATACCATAATTAAACCCAAGGTACCTGTATCTCACATGAATCTCATTTTGCTTGAAATTCTGACTTACTATACCCCCCACCTCCCCCATAGGAGTTTTCTTCATTAACCCACAAGTATAGCATTACGTATACATATATGTATGTATATCTATTTTGAATACCATTGAAAGATTCACTTTAAATAACGTAGTTTCCATCTCGTGTAAGTAATAGCGATATAACGAGCCCATAGAAAATGATGGCCGCCATAATATTGTAGATAACAAACAATCAACTGAGTGGAGTTGCGTGTTGTACCTATAATGTCTAGGGCGGTAATGTGTAAGGGGAAAAGACTTTTTGCCTTTTTCTTTGCGGGAATTTCATAAACTTTTGAATATACCTACTGTGTTTTCCATTTACTTCAGTTTTAATTTTTTTAAGTAGGTATATATGGTTGTATGGATATATAAGGGCGAAATTGAAGTAGACCTATGTTTGATTCCCGGATGGAATTTTTGTTTCTACCAAGATCGGTCTTTACGGCCTGTAACTTTATACCTTTTTCCAATACCAGGACTCAAAAACAGCTACTAGATCAAAGAGGAAGTAAAAAAAAACCTCTAAGTAGACGGGTTTGACAGGCAGCCACGATATAAATAAAAATGCTCCTGATTTTGCCTTCTAGCCACGGAACTCTAAAAATATGAACAAAGTATTTCAAAGTTACTGAAAGCAACTTTGCCATAATGTATCTACAATGAAAACTTTTCTGTTGAAAAACAGGAACAAAATAACGTAAAAAGCACAGTTTGTGATAATAATATGACAATCTAAGTAAAATATTGTATGACAATTGGACGATTGAAAGAACCTAACCTTTCAATTATAGGTAATATAGGAATATCTAAAAGATACTACATTACTTTCACTTGTTTTAGGATATTATAGAATCTAAATAATAAAAATCAGTAAATACATTAATTTGGTCGCTATATCGCGTCTGTCTCTCGCTTCTCCCAAGTTCTTTCTCTATCGTTTGTCTAGTGAAAAACAAAAATAAATCTATTAACCTATTTTTTCGTGATAAAAATAGCCTATATACTATTTCAGAGCATAAAATATGCTTGTGCCAACAAGAATCTACTACTAAAAGTATAAATACCCATCCAAAAAAAAAAAAAGAAATCGGTTAGCAAACAGGTACAGAAACAGGTAAAGAAAAAGGTACTCGTATATATATTCGTTATTATAACGGTTAATTAATATCTAATAAGTCATTTATAACTAAACCTGATATCTAAATGATAACATTTAATTGCTCAAATGGATATTATTATTAATTATTATCCAATTAATACCGCAGAGCTTTAATTAAATATTCAGTGGTTAAAATACGCGCTTTTATTTTATGATAAAATTATAAAATTATGATTAAAATATTACTTGTATTTCTATTTTATGTTACAAAATATTCCTTTGACTAATTTAATTAAGTATATCTTTGTAATGGTCTAAAATTGTAAGTCCAGTCTATAACCTTACCATAATGACGTTTAATGATACTTATTAAATTTCCGACTACAAACTAAACGAGGAGTGCTACTATAAACTTACTATCAATGTCCTAAATTGAAGTAGCGCGTCCTGTCTAGGTGTTAAACTTAAGCACTAAGATCTATGGTAACTAAACCATAGATCTTAGTGCTTAAGTAATAAGAAATAAGAAATAAAATTAATATTTATCATAATTATTTATTTTTTAATAATCATAATTACATTTTAAAGTAAGGGATAATATCCAAAGTTCTTGATCCCTTGTGTAGGTCTGAAGTATTGCTGAGGTCTAAAGAGATGCGTAGGTCTGTAGATCCCTCTGTATGGGTTTAGGGGATAGTCTAAATACCCGTCGTATAAGCCTCTATTGTAAAAATAGGGTAGTCCACCAATTCTTAGTCTCCGAAGGATATCAATAGGAGTAGTGTCATACGATGACTCCCAATCCATGACGGATAGCTTCCCCACTCTATCATCGGCTGGTGCATCATACATAGGTATATTCATTAACGGACTGTCCTCTATTACTTTACTTTCAATAGGCTTATTTTCCTTTGGTGTATCCTTCTTATCCTTATCATCCTTTTTCGCCAGTGCGACTCCAACAATTACTAGTAAAAAGAAGACTTGGAATTTCATCTGTAAAAAAAAAATATTATTTTTTGGGAATATGAGTCTATTGCTATAATAAAATATGAAAATATGTATGAGAATTAATAACGATTCCATTTGTTTCCTAGCCATTATTATTTAAATGTTGCATTAATAAAAAAATTACTAAATTAGTTTTAATATAATTTATATTATAAGGATAACTTGAACTTTGAAGACAAAAGCAAATGAAATCGAACCCATGAAAATCGTCATTTTTCGGAATAAAAAGTTACTTGTAAAAGTTCGTTTTTCTAATTTTTATCCTTTAAAAAGTAAAAATTAAGTAACATTAGATTTAAAAATAAATAGAATAAAAAGGTGGTTATGCAGAGAAACTAATATTCAAGTTCTAGTAAATATTTTATCAAATACAATAATTATTAAAAAAAAATATTTGATATTACCTTGTTAAGTAAAACTCTTATGAACTGTGAAAATGGACGCGTAATACCAGCATATATATGGTGGCCTAATTACAGTTTCATTTGACGAGTTTATTTTTTAAATTGATATTCGATCTTTTTATCAATTTAAAACCACAGAAGCGGATCTATTATTAAATACATTTAACTGACCAAAAATTTAATGGCCTTAGATTAAAATAAACAAAGATTTTAACGATCTTTTCCAACTGGTAATTAAATTGAATATTCTAGAAATAAAGTGAAGCGGGTTTAAGTCCCAGGTCAATCATTTTTGAACCATTTTTATCTTTTAATTGCCAATTGTCTTTTATTGAAGAAAAAAATATAAAAAAAAGAAAAAAAAAATAGTTTCTAAAGGATATGTCAAGTTTGACAGCCCGTATTTGGCCAGCCTAGTCAAGGATCATAGAGTATATTGCTACAAAGGATACTACACCATCACACAAATCTATCCTACGCGACATAGGTGAAGTAAACTGTGCCCAACTGGCACTTCTAGTAGTCATGAAACAAAATAATTCAATAGAATAAATTCATGCAGCGATATAATATTCAACTTACCCCCGCTACACACGTTACGATATATCGTAGCGATTTCAAACTGTGCAGATAAATCGAACGTTCATAGTGTCTCCACACGCCTCCGATATCGACGTCGATCGTCAGTTCTCCGTAGAAGCTCACGCAAGAAACATGTCGACCAAGATGGAAGATGATGACGTACTTGCGATATTAAGCCTCGTTATGTGTTTAAAGAAAAAAAAAGTTGTTGTTGTGACACCCTTTCCTGCACAGCAAGTCATATATACTATTTATAAAGCTGAAGAGTTTGTTTGTTTGTTTGTTTGTTTGGTTGAACGCGCTAATCTCAGGAACTACTGGTCCGAATTAAAAATTCTTATTGTGTTGGATAGTCCGTTTATCGAGGAAGGCTATACGCTATATTACATCCCGCTATGATCAATAGTAGCGGATCACCAATGAAAAATGTTGCCAAAACGGGAGGAAAATATTGTTTTTGAGAGCTTCCGTTGCCTGCGCTGCGTAAACGGTTAAAGTTATGCACAAATTATGTATGACGGAATTGTTCCTCTTTAAAGGTTCTAAAAAAAGTCCGCAATAGCATATGTCTATCTTTTAAGCTTGACTTATAAAATTTGTTTTAAGATAATGCATTATTTGCGATGGTGTTTAATAAACATGATATTAATCCTTATCCAAATAAATAAGATATTCATCACAAGTATTCAATTTTGAATAAAATTGCTCTTGGAATCATTTGATTGCAATGAATATCTTATGAGATATCATAATTTTAAAATAACTCCGCAACAAAATAATTATCATCGCGTTGAATATGGGCGGACGGGCGAAAGAATTTGATTTCCAGACTTTAGAACGCAAGCGAAGCCGCGGGAAAGGCTAGTTTTTATATAAAGCGGGAGTAGAAACTTTTTAATTGACGCGGCGGGAAAGTATATAGCAACAAGCGAGCACCTTGAATACTGGCGCGAACTGAGCGATCTCCATCCACACGTGACGATAAAACTGTGCAAACGCAATCGACAACGATTTATTGGATAGAAATTGCAACTGCCACCGATGAACGAAAAACTGCAACGATTTACCATACACACGATCGATAAATCGACGCAAACCAGTTTGCGCAGTTTTATCGCTACGATATATCGTAACGTGTGTAGCAGGGGTTACTCGTACCTACTATTTCGAATAGAATTGAAGTATAATTGAATTGAATTGTAACCCACCACAGTAGACCTAAAAGCTATAACCGTTAGCGGTAACCAAAAAATAGGTTCAAAACACAAATTGAATTCACTATTCATATATGTTTTCTATTATTTACCTACACTCGCTTGCTCGTAACCGCCATTTATTTGCATCTTCCCGTCATAGCTTATCTGTTATTTTATCAAAATCAGTTTAGACATTTTTGTGTAAAGGAATAATATAATATATACCTATATTTTTTGGTGTTCATGTAATAACTATATTTTATTGATTAACATATCAATGGATATGTGATTTATTTATATGAATTTCCAACAGTATAAAATGTGTATAACATATTTACTTAAATAACTAAATATGTTATACACATTATATATACTGTTGTATAGTAATATGTATAACATATTTACTTAAAGAACTCATGCCTTACATCTAATTAAATTACTATATACTCGTAAATAATAATTTCAGGAGAACACATCATTCTATTGTCATAAAAGTGTTTATAATTTCTTCTTCTTCTACAGCCATTTTTAATGTCCCACTGCTGGGCACGGGCCTCCCTTCAATACGAGGGGGATCAGACCATAGTCCACCGCGCTGGCCTAGTGCGTGTTGGTGGACTTTACATGTCTTTCGAAAACTTGCTAGGTATTCTCAGACATGCAGGTTTCCTCACGATCTTTTCCTTCACCGTAAGAGAAATGGTAAACGGGATATAATGATTCGCACATGAAAATATCAGAGGTGCGAGACCCGGTTTTGAACCCGCATCACTCGGTTATACAAGTGAGCGCGTTACCGCTGGGTTGTCACTGCCTTGCTGGACTACATTTATGATATTATGTTTATAATTTGCTGGTATATATGTAATTGATTAATACTTATTTAACCAGGTAAGTTCAACAAAAATAAGTTTGGTGGACAAAATACAAAATAATTATGCGAACAAATGAATCGTCAACTTATTAGCTTTATTTCAATACTTATAATTAAAATTGATAATATGTATACATCTTGGGATACGCAAAGGAAATGTGTTACGTTGATTGGCCAAGTAGATAACGCTGTTTCCTACAATTTACAGCCTCACAAGCCTTTACATTTCGCACTTGCTCTGCCTTTGTCCAAGAGTAAACTGACACAAATAAATACAAACTCGACTATCTACGAATAGTGAATATACATACTATTTTGGTCTGTGGTTTCGCTTGCGTTATGATAAACAGTGTGTTATTAATATTCTCTTTTTTATTACATAAAAGGAATAAAGGTGCGTATTGCTTGCTTATAGTCTGTAGTAGCCTATGTGTAGTTACGTGCTTCTTTAGGAAATCGAGGGAAGCGGGTTCGAATCTCGGATTTCGTGCAATATAATAACCACTTTCTTTACAGTGAAGTGTAAACCTTGCATGTCTGATAGAACCAAGTAAGTTTTGAAAGACATGTGAAATCGGCCAACCCGCGCTTGTGAACTTTGGTTTGATCCCCTCATGTA
This sequence comes from Boloria euphrosyne, assembly GCA_951802675.2. Classification (NCBI taxonomy): domain Eukaryota; kingdom Metazoa; phylum Arthropoda; class Insecta; order Lepidoptera; family Nymphalidae; genus Boloria; species Boloria euphrosyne. The sequence goes on from OX637879.1 coordinate 13,206,658, forward strand.
AGTGTGGAAGGTAGCCCGTGCCCAGCAGTAGGACGGTAAAAAAGGCTGAATACATATAATATGTTGGGGGATTATTACAACAGCGCTATCTAGTTCTGTGGTAAGCTACGAGGCTTGTGTTACGGATACCAGATAGTTGATATACTGCACATATATACATTTTAATTACATACATATTATAAATATAAACACCCATGACTGGAGTACATTCGTGATCAATTCGTGATCAACAAAGGATAGCCCCCAGCGGGACTCGAATTCGCGACCACTTGCGCAGAAAATAGGGTCACTACAAACTGAGCCAAACGTGTCGTCGATATACAAGCATATACACGAATATATGGCTGATGTAACAGATACATAGATCACTATTGCCACTGATCCAGATGATGATCAAATATAAAATCTACGGTAACACTTTATTTGTTCAACATTTATCCCATTGATAATTAAATCATCTACTTGAGTGATAAAATGGTTGAGCCAATTCAACTGTAACGCCGGATAAATCAAAACGAACTGAGAGCTTTTCCACAGGGATTATTCTGTTAATATCTTACAGCTTTGTCGATAAAGCTCTTAATTATACAACAAGTTGTGTTAAACGTTACTTTTCTTTTTTCTTTTTCATCACAATATTATTAAAACCTTAGTAAATCTAATATATAAAAATCTCATGTCACAGTGTTTGTTATCGAACTCCTCCGAAACGGCTTGACCGACTTTTATGATATTTTTTGTGTAAATTTGGTAGGTCTGAGAACAGGTTGTTGGCTAATTTTTAATCCTCTAGGTGATAAGGGACGCTTTCCCGATTTTTTTTATATTTAAACTGATTTGGTATCAAACATTTTTTATAATACTAGATTTTCATCCTTTGGGCGCGGGCGGAGCCGCGGGTATTGCTAGTAATATTTAATATATTTTGAGTGCACTAGTAAGTTAGTTTGTTACTTCTAAACTCTGTTTCGGCTTTACAAATTCGTATAAATACTAAAAATATAGATAAATACATCATTTGAACATTAATATATAAAATACTTTCATGTTTCTGGCATATCTTAATATATATATTTCTTGTGTGCGTGTGTATGTGACTGAACTCCTCCTAAACGACTGGACCGATTTTGATGAAATGTTTTGTGCGTGTTCGAGTGGATTCGAGAATGGTTTAGATTCACAATTCGGTCCACTACAAAATGTATATTTTGAATTAATTAGTTATTTATACGTTTAGAAAATAAATGACATACTAAATTATAAATAAGTCGTTGCTAGGCAACGTTGTTTTGCGCATGCGTACAAGACAACGTCTGTTGGGTCCGCTAGTACTTAGTATAATAAAAAAAATCGCGAATATTATAGATTTTTCTATATCGGAGCTTATAAAGTTATTCAGTTATAAAAAAATCATTTAGGTAAATTTTGTGTTCTTTTCTTTTTGAGATTGTTGCTTTGCTTCTTTTTTAATTTGCTTGGACTACTACATAAAATCTTAATGGTAGTGCCATGCTTGTTACCTTCGGGTAGCAGCCGAATGGGCCGGCACGTCCCGTATAGTACCACTCTCTCTCAGAAGACCGGCGTCAAGTGGCAGCTATGTTGTCGCGTTTCGTCAGTTAAGTGAGAGTCCGGGAGGCCCACTACCCATCCCTACTCCCGTCCTTCTCCCTCCTCCCTCCCTCCCTTTCCTGAAAGGCTGGCAACGCATCTGCGAGCCCTGTGGTGTTGCAGATGTCCATGGGCGGAGGTGATCACTTACCATCAGGTGAGCCTCCTGCCCGTTTGCCCCCCTTTGGCCCATAAAAAAAAACATAAAATGTGTATAACATCATGTATTATACATTTGTGGACTCCTTATTAATAAAGTTTATGCCACAAAAATGGCGTTTTATAGGTGTTTTTATTCATTCACTACAAATAACTTTTTTTTAAACTAAACTAATTAATATAATAAGCAATGATGTAAAATATATTAAAACAAATTAAATATTTGTTTTATGTTATCAATTCCAAAATCCCATATGATAATTTTAAGCCAAAAAATCTATTTATATGTACAATAAAATATTTATTTTGTCCTTAGGCCTTACAATTTGCTGTATCAACTTTAAGTAAATGGGATGAGGATAAGAGTGTGTCGTGCCTCATTGCTAAGAGAGAAGCAAATATTTGGAAGTCACTCATTCGTTAGTTGTGTCTGGCAATGCTTTGTATTTACTTTACACTGAGACAAGTGTAGGACTAGAACTTGACGTATAATTAATATCTGTACATATTATAAAATTTTGACTGAAATCTGTACGTTAAATATTTTTTGAAACATCTTATTGAAATATTTATTATTTTGGATCAAAGGTCTAACTTTTTTTTTTAGAATTTTCATATCTAATCTCTGAGAAATGTGTCCTAAGTTCTACCCATTAAGTGGCACACTTATAATTTTCCTAGATTTGGGGTAGAGCTTGTAGTTTGGAGGAGCCTTTTTAATATTTTTTTGTCCAGAATTCCTTTCCTCTTAATTCTGCCGTAAAAATCGAGATAAAAGCAATTCCGTTCTTAAGTTGAAACAAATTATACATTAAAAAATACGTTTAGATCAGATAAGTAGTTTCGGAGCTCATCACGAACCAACATCGTGGTACGGGAATTTTATATACTCGTAAATATTAAGAAGAAAAGATTAAGTTAAGCAAAGGTAAAAAATCAGTACATTTTCTCGTCTGCTGCTGTCATTACTGTCTACATAATATTATAAAATTCAAAAACTACTGAACCGATTTTCTTCTGTTTTTACCAATGAATAAGGTTCTCGAGGAAGATTTGAGTATATAATATGTCAAGTTTTTGTATACATTTACTAGCGGAACCCGCACTAAATCTATGGACGAGTTCGAGCGAAGCGAAGGAGAGTCGCTAGTCTAGTACATCATTTTTCGCATTATCTAAACGAAATACTTCTCTAAAATGTAATAAATAATAATTAACTTTATAACTAAGGAAGAATTCAGTTAAACTGCAGAATGTTGAAACATATTATTTCTTTATTAGTTTAATTATGAAGTCGGTTAAAAATAGCACAAGTTTACATTTTTAATCACATTTCAGTGCAAGAAAACAATAGCTGCATAAATTTATTAGTCGCGAATTATTTGCTTATACGAATATAAGAAAGGATTGTTTATCCTGTCGATCTGCTGCGATCTAGGGTAGTACCAGTCCCAGCGTTGAGGGTACAATACGTTTTCATCTCGGAATCGTAACAGGGGATTGAAACCCCGATAATATGAGGGTAGCTCGTTGTCGATTATTTCGTACTTTCCGTCTTGATCCCAGATATATTTGCAAGACACAGTTGCAAATATAGCGAAGAGTATTATAAGCTTCATCTGCAAATAAAAGGTAAATTGAAAAGCTTTAGAGATTATTGCGACATTTTTAACTTCAATTTAAAAAATGTATAGTTTAAAAAAAATTGGAAATACGGTTATGATGAATAACTTTTAAATAGTAATTTCTTTGAGTGAAACTTGTTATTTAGAATATTAAAGTACTTTAAATATTGTACATATATTTTTTTGTTTTCTATTCAATGATCTAGTTTATTTTATCTAAGTTTATTAAAATAGTTGCGAAAATAAATAACAGATGTTACTTAAGTTATATTATTAAGAACTACTTTTAATTTATCGCTTCGCTAACATAAGTATGCTTTGTACTAAGATATAACATATCCCTATCCTAAGTATAAACCATCTCTATCCTGAACTAGTCATATTCATTGAGAAGTTACTGAATGAATAAGTGACAAACATTTTTACAAACTTTTGAATTTATACAATACCGAATTAGTTTTAATAAGGCATAAGTTATGTATTATAGTATATAAATATACATAAGGTGAAAAGGAAAATTTTTTCAGGAACTTAGCCTACTTTGTTAAGATTTCCTCACAATGACGAGTTTAATTTTAATTAAAAGGCACTTCGCCATTCCTGAAACATCTTCCGTAGTAAGCTTAATTAAAAAAATCGTCGACACTTAATGAATGACGAAAACGTTGAAATTTTACACATTTTTTATCCTTCAGAGTTTTTACAATTTACTAATTTCTTAATAAAAATAAAAATGTATCTAATTTATATAAAACAATTACAAAATACGCACGATTACGCAGTTTTCTTTTGAATAGATCAAAATTTTATTTTGAATATTTCATTTTCATTTTTTAGTAGACTAATATTGTTATTAATAACTAACTTACCTTTGTTGTTCTCTGCCCACGACAAATGTTCGATAAAAAGTGTTTGTTTACTTTATATATTAGGCGAATTCATTAATATATCATTATTTATCATTTAATGGAAATAAATCAACTTCTAAAAAGATTCAACAAAAACAATGGACAATTAAAACTGCAATTAATATAAACTTACTTTGATAGGTTTTATAATATAAAACATATTAAAAGATATTTAAAATGAACGGTTCGTGTATGATGTCAGCAACAGACGAATTTTGAGATATTTTTCCAATATTTTTAGATTTGTTTTGGTGTCTGTCATACTATAATCTTTCCTTATTTTACGATTCGTGTCGAATCGTGTACCTGAGCCTATAGCCAACCGGCATTCGTTATGAAGCGATTCCATTTCTACAATCGTCATCGCTTAAACGCAGCGTATGCATCTTGAACTTTAAATCACTAATAATTGAAATGAATTTACATTGTCTACTATCATCTATTCGTTGACAACAGATCACGTGACATATCTAAGTCATATGTCAAACCCATACATTTTGGACTTTTCTACTATCGCTTTCGCTAATCGATTGTTACATTGTCTAGGCCCTCTGATGGTGTAGTTAAAAAAACAATTTTTATGTCCATTTTCCTGGAGTCTTATCAGGTAGTAAGTATTTTTTATTTAAGACCTCAATTCAAGTACCGGATCGGGCGAAGGTTAGTTAGGTTAGTTCCGTGGTAAGCTACGAGGCTTGTATTACGGATACCAAATAGTTGATTAACTACGCATATAACTTTAAATACATACATGTTATAATTAATATAAATACCCATGACTGAAGTACAAACATTCATGCTTAACAAATGCCAGATCCAGCGGGACTCGAACCCGCGACCGCTAGCGCAGTAAGTAGGGTCACAACAAACTGAGCCAAACGTATCATCAAATTATTAATGTATATATGCTATAGCAAAACTTGCTTAAAAATTTTAGAACAATCAAAGAAGATTTGTGTTTAATTTCTTCAGGTAACCATATCTTATTGTAATAGCAAAAATAAATGAAACTCAAGTTATTTTATAAATTATTTTTTGTTATAATAATATGCTTATTTATTAGTTTCCTGTTCTAGAAGTGACAAGTTTTTGGCACAAGTTACATTACTTATATACCATGAAATCAATTACTCTATACAATAAAAACAATTTGTCTTATCGAATGTAAAATAATATTTTAAATGAATTACAAGCTCTTTAAATTAAATAATAGCAAACTCTAAGTAAGTTGCAAGTTATACGCAAAATACATCCCAGCTTTTACTACTTTAAGCGCAAGACAGCTTTTTTCAGGTCATCAAATTTCCAAGTTCATCAGACTGTGGATGAAGCTTTATTTAACTTTCTCCATATTTATCTCATAACAAAAAATACAAGGTAATACAATTCTTTGAGGGGTCCATTCTATTTGTTTTACTGATATTTGACTTTGAAGAATTCTAAAACAAGGATATAAATAGTAGTGGCATAGTATAAAGAGAAGAAGTAAGGCGACTTCGGCCCAATCCGCGATATAATTACGTGGTACACAGGGTTGTCACTGTAGCTAAATTTTAATTCAGTGCTCAGAAATTGGCAAGGGCCGGGAAGTGTGTTATTAAAAAATATTTATTATTTATATACATTTAAGAATGTAAAACATTTTGTTTCTACATGTTTATGATTATTTTTATTAGGCCTGTAGTTACTTGCTTAACTGATATAATATCAGTAGAAAATAGAATAAATTTATCTCGAAATGTATTTATGTAAATAAATAAAATAAATCCTTTAATTTCTTGCGTTTACAAAAACATAAACATGCTATTAGTCACAATTATAAAAATTAAAAGTATAATATATTAATAAAATCATATCACATCCTATTAAAATAATAAACTAATACAACAAAAATAAAAGTACCTACATAAGTATTTCATCATCAAGTATAAATTGTATGCTAGAATAAGTGATTTGTTTACCTTTCCTGTTCAGTAGGTAATCTGAACAAAGACAACTCTGGAATCGATGAAGAATTTAGACACCCAAACACACAGCAAAAAGTGAAAACACACAGTGAAAAGCCGTGACGCGCGAAACTTGTGCGGCCTTAGCCTTGACTGGCGCACTGATAAACGGTTCGAGATATTGTTTGAGTGTGCGTGCGGCAACGTAAAGATACTATGACGCACACATACAAGCCGCGCGCGGTGCGTTTGTATGAAGCCCTACTTGTCATTCTTTATACTATGGTAGTGGCTTACAATTCATTTGATAAATAATAATTATTCGTCTGAATCATGCCAACTTATCCATAGTTTTTGTATGTTTCACATTCGTTTTGTCATTGTCACGCTGACGACTAAAAACAATCCACCCCCAATGATTGGGATGCCTACCTAATTGAAAATTTAATTAAATTAAAGCTACCAGTAGCATATTATAAAACACATTATTTTTTGTGGAAATAAATATAAGGTAACGCTCACATTACCACTTAATTATACTCTTTACCTCATCTTTCCTTGTGACATGAATCATTGAATACTCGGTCGATGCAGTCTGCACGCGATATGCCGATGAACTTCGACATTCACAGTTAACTTTCTATCAATCGAAACAGATGTGAATAGAACACAATATGGTCTTCGACTTAATAGTTTTACACGAGGTTTCTCAATTTAATACCTTTGATGTTTAGATGCTTTTTATATCGCTGTTGTCGTTGGGAATTAGGAATATTTAATAATAATAATGACTTATGTAATAAGAATGCTTAAAATTATAACATGCATACGAATGTAACTATATATAACAACACTTTATTATTAGTTTTTGAACAACTTATATTTTTTGATTTACTGAGATTAATTACAGCAATGTAACAAGTGAATGTTCAGATTTTATCGCAGATTTATTTTGGTAGGTAGATAGGTACCGTCTTTATCAAAAATATAGATGTCTAGAACATTGATTACAAAAATTTTCGAAATAGCATGGTGGTGGTAGTGAAGTAGAATATTCGGCGTGTATCGATGGATGTGACAAAGCCTATAATGCTTGAATTATTATTCTGCTAAAATACTTATTATTTGGGATAAAAATAAAAATTGCGTAGAATTTATAACAATTTAATGTTATTCCATGGTTAAATTATCAAACACACATGAATTCAGCTCCATAATATCCACAGATCCGATCGTCAACAGTGGCGCAGATCGCCATCACGACGACGCAAAGGACGAGCACGGCCTTGTTCATCTGAAAGATCAGCAAAATGTACTATGAGTCGTATTCTCGATACTATGGATATAAACTACTGCTTAGTAAATATTCAAACTTATTTTTTTGTCACAAATAACAATTCAAAATTTCTAATTATTTGATTTTTTGTAAATATAAAATCTTGTACCTTTACAATAAGTTATTATGTGTGGTCGCTTGCGAAATAAAACTCTATTTGTGTCTGTTCTTCTAAACTTAACATTTATATACCTACTGTATTGTTCATTAAATTAATAGAATTTCTGACATACATATAATATATTCCAATTATGGCAACATTAAGTTAAGTATTTTTTAATTAGATCATTAGATAAATCTGAGATATGAATTCAACTAGGCAGGTTCATTACACTTGATCTATATATGGACCATTCTATTACAAACAGTACCGAGAGTGAAAAAATAAATACAAATTTGACGGGCTTAGAAAGAAACATTCCAAATTTTAATGTGTGACGAAAAAAAAAAAACAGAGGAAACACGTAAATGTTAAGTTATTTAGTCTGCAAAATCTGTACTGAAGTGAATGTGTATACGCAAAATGCATTCCAGCTTTTACTACGTCGAGCGCAGCACAGCTTTTTTCAGGTCACCAAATTTTCAGGTTCATCGAACTGTGGATGAAGCTTTATTTAACTTTCTCCATATTTATCTCATAGCAAAAGAATTCAAGGTAATACAATAATTATTTGAGGGGTCCATTACATTTGTTTTACTGACATTTGACTTTGAAGAAATCCAAAACGAGGATATAAATAGTAGTGGCTTACAATTCATCTGATAAATAATTAAATAAGAAAAATATTTAAGTTGTTTAAATTCGTCTGTATGTTTTTTTATTTTTTTTTATGTTTGTTACCTCAGTACTTTGGACTGGGTGAAACGATTTTGATAATTCTTTTTTTATTTGAAAGCTTGCTTCCCGTGTGGTCCCATTTTAATTTAGTTCAAGTCTGACAATGGCATCCATAAGAAATCCATAAAAGTCTTAAATTTGCATTAAGTATATCACGTCGACCGATTTCGATGATTATTTTTTTATTGGAAAGGATGTACTTTCAGGGTAGTTTGCTGAGAGTTTGGTAAGGTTCTGAGGTTCTGATTATGGGATCCATGACAAAGTAACGGAACTCTTCAATTCTTAGGAGCAAATTAACGATATTCGGCCGGATCTTTTATAGGCTATCCGTATATTTGCGTCACGTACCGTAATTGATGATGGAAGGTACAACTCCTCAACGGTTACGAGTTTAAAGAAAATTCTTTTATTACAATAGTAATAAAAGTAATACTTTTATTACAAATTATTCAAATCTAAACTAAAAAGTAGAAAATAATACTTTTAAGAACTTAGTTAATTTTGAAGTCGGTGCCAGCCAAAGCAAAATAACCTTAAATACCTACGTATTCGATAAATCTATCAATTTGTATGCATAATCATAATCCCGTTCGAAAGTCCATTGCAATGGCAAGATAAATCTGTCCGTCCTGGCTGGCACCGACTTCAAAATTAACTAATTTCTTTAAAGTATTATTGTCTACTTTTTAGTTTAGATTTGTTTAGTTTGGAAGTGGCTTTTTTGTATGTTTCACATTCGTTTTGTCTCTGTCGAGTTGACAGATGGCAAAGAAACAGATCACTCCCTATGCCTATGATTGCGATGCATACAACGCTATTAGTAGCTCGGTGGTGTAGTGTCTAGCATTTACGGTCACACCGGGAGGTCCTGAGTTCGAGTCCCGGGTTGGGCCAAGTTTAGTTATTAATGGAGTTGCGAAGAGCACGTAAAGCCGTCGGTCCTGCGCCTTAACTCTCACTGGTCGTGTCGAGCAGTCGTTCCACCGAGATATGAGAGTGATAAGGAATAAAGAGTGCACTTGAGTCTGCTTGTACACTTGTACACTATTATATCTCCTACGCAGATGGCTAGTCTCAATGTGATTGGCCGCCGTGAACGGAATCGGCCGGGAGGACGACATAATACACATAATTTTGTGTTAATATAAAAAAAAGGTTCACATTACAACTTTAAATTATGCTCTTTACCTCATTTCTTTCTATGGCCGTTTAAAAAGTTACTTCTTTTATTATATTTAGAACAAGACACCGGCCCGCTTCGCTGGACGTAAGATAAAATAAATTCAACGGTATTTACAATTTTCTAAGAAAATAAGAGTAGTTTCAGTTACTCATAGCTGTTTCAGAGATTAGCCGGAATAAACAGACAGACAAACAGACGGACAGACTAATATTTGGAAAAATGATTTTTTTAATGTAACTGCCGTATATATCTTTCATATGCATTAAATGAAAAGATGTTAATTTGAAATTAAAAACAGACACTTTAATTTTATTAAAACTATTAGCACTGTATACACTAAACACTTCTACTTTGCGTAAATTTCACATGAGGAATATAATGGATATATGGGAAAGCCATGGGCCATGAATCATTGAATACTCGGTCGATGCAGTCTGCACGCGACATACCGATGAACTTCGACATTCACAGTTTTCTTTGTATCAAACGAAACAGATGTGAATATAACACATGGTCTTCGACTTAATAGTTTTACATGAGGTTTCTCAATTAATAATAAGTGATTTACAGACTTTGAATTTTTTTTATTTATTTAAACCTTCCGTGTGCCTTAAAAATGCTGAAATGGTCGAGCCATTCTTGAATGTTGTGCTTAGCAACATTCATTTTTATTTTATTTATATAGATATTATCTCTATATAAATACAATACTTATGTAATAACTATGTTTAAAATTATAATATGCATATGAATGTAACTGTTTAATAACACTTTATTACTATATGAAAATAAATTAGGCATGCAACAATGATACTCACAAAATTATTTTTTATTATTAATTACTTATACTTATTCCATTTACTAAGATTAATTACAGTTAGGTTACAAGTGACGTGTATCTGTTCGGATTTTATCGCAGATTTATTTAGATAGGTAGGTCTAGAACCTTAGTCTCTTCCGTGGCCTTGATTGCGAAAATTTTCGAAATATTGTGGTGGTGGTAATAAAGTAGAATATTCGTGTGTATCGATGAATGTGACGATGCCTATGCTTGAATTATTATTCTGCTAAAATACTTTAGGTATATTTGGGATAAAAATAAAATATGCATAGAATTTTTAACAATTTAATGTTATTCCATGGTTAAATCATGAATCTTTCTCCATATCCACCGCCCGGATTGTTAATAGTGGCGCAGATCGCCATCACGACGACGCGACGCACAAGACGAGCACGGCGGAGCGGTCGTCTTCTCTTAATTTTTTGTGCCAAATAACAATTAAAAATTTCTAATTATTAGATTTTTTTGGTAATATAAAAACTTGTACCTTTACAATAAGAATAAAATCCTATTTGTGTTTGTTCCTCTAAACTTAAGATTTATATACTGTATTGTTTATTAATTTAATAGCATTTTTGATATAAACATAACATATTCCAATTATGGCAACATTAAGTTAAGTATTTTTTTATTAGATCATTAGAGAAATCTGAGATATGAATTTAACTAGACATTTTAGACTTGAATTGCTTCAAAGGCAAGCTCAATATGGACTGTGGACTTTTACTATGCATGCGGAATAATCATTTGTTATCATCCACGAAACTATTTTTTTGAATTCGTATTTCGTATTTCTCTAATGATCTATTTAAAAATACTTAATCTAATGTTTTCTTATGATGATCGTGATCATCATTATGTTTATGTCAAAAGTGCTATTTATTTAATTAACGATTCAGTATATAAATGTTGAATTTAGAAAAATAGACTCAAATAAGATTTTATATTCGTAAAAGTGACACATATTATCTTTTAGTAAAGGTAAAAGATGTTATATTAACATAAAATTCAAATAATTTAGCGTAATAACAAGAAAACATAATGACAACAAAACACAACTTTAATATTTCAGATGAACAAGGCCGTGCTCGTCTGTTGCGTCGTCGTGATGGTGTTCTGCGCCATCATCAACAAACCCGAGTGCGAATATATTCGCGGTAGATTATATTGTAGATAATGATTGATATATCCTTGAGATAATGTTAAATTAAATTGTTATACAATATACATTCCATGCGTGTTTTACTTTACTTACTTACGTTACTTCTGTGGAATCAAGCAGCAAGTTGAAGCATTGATATTATAGATTTCTTATTTTATTACGGCGAGACTTTTTAGTGAGTCTCGATCGTGCCCATGATTGCTGTAAAGCATTTGAAATGTCGGGTACTAAAAATCAAAATAAATCTGCGAGAAATCTGAAAAGGTAGTTTCATTTTTTCAAGTGGTAGTGCCATGCTTGTTACCTTTGGGTAGCAGCCGAATGGGCCGGCACGCCCCGTATAGTACCACTCTCTCACAGAAGACAGGCGTGAAGTGGCAGCTATGCTGTCGCGTTTCGTCCGGTAAGTGAGAGCCCGGGAGGCCCACTCCCCATCCCTACTCCCGTCCTTCTCCCTCCTCCCTCCCTCCCTTTCCTGAAAGGCCGGCAACGCATCTGCAAGCCCTGTGGTGTTGCAGATGTCCATGGGCGGAGGTGATCACTTACCATCAGGTGAGCTTCCTGCCCGTTTGCCCCCTTTGTCCCATAAAAAAAAAAATCGAATATTCGTAAACCTAAGAAAGTACCAACCCCCAAAATTTGTAACATCCCTAGGAGACCCAGTTGTCGTAGTAGCCAAGTGCACGAGGATAATGCTGGACGACAGGATGCTCGAAATGGCTAAAACCATATCGGGCGAAGTATATACCGGATTGATGCGATTGACAACTCTCGCTTTATTATGTAACGGAGAGTGCTTTCTGTTATGTTGCTACTACTGATGGATGAACAGATAGCATCGGTGCTGACAGCCATTAAAGGCGGCGATGGCTTGTTAAGTTTTTTCGTACAGTGATATTCAAATCAGTAGATTGTTCTTCGTTCTCAGACTCATTGGCAGATTTGTAGCAATGGCTGCTCTGACGGGTGCGTTGGTGTTACCTTTCTTAGGCCGTGTACTAGTGTACTACAATAGTCCGGACATTTCCAATTCGTTTTTAATTTCTGGTCCATTTTTCGATTTGTTTTTGGGATACATTTGCACATTACATTGCATAATGTGACAATTATTTATTAAAAGTAAAAATCGTTTTTAACCATTAATTCAATATGTAACAGTTTAATATTTAGCTCGAAAGATATTATATTGTGATGAATAGAGAACCTTAATAGTTTCATTATCAATCCATTTTCCATTACTTGCTGGTTATTAAGTCGTCTTAATAATACGACTTCTGACTGAAAATTAAATGAGTCTAGTAGTTCCCTTTCATCTTCCTCATTCTCTAAATATTTAACCGTGACGTAACCGTAATGTACTTCATTAGTTAAGTAAGATCAATAAGCTAAATCGATATTTTTTTTACTTTTATGTAACTTCTCGTGTATCAAAGTTTATAAAAACTCTGTACGGGTTTTTGTATTCTAGTAATGTTTTGCAAGTTTTTCGATTTTATTCGTTTAACTTACCCAATTTATTTAGGCAGTACCGCAATTGATGTTAAACATACTTCATATTTATTTCCTTCAAAATATTCAAATGCCCTTGTATCGTTATAAAAATCACTTCGTGCTACTCGTTTTACCTTATTTCGTCAGATATAAAATCTTCCGAACTCTCTGGATCACTATGTAATATTCCCTCATTTCGGTTTCTCTTTATGCGCCTTGCCTTTTCGGTTAATTCAGACATAACTATATTGCCTCGACTTCACATTCCACTCAAATTTCTACTTTCAAAAGAGATTCCGTTTACCGAAAGGACCTAGTAACCATTTTTAATAAACATAATATGTAATGTAATGTACGCCTCATTAAGAATAATTTAAAGTAGAAAACAAAAGAAAAGAGGTGAGGTGAGGTAAACCCATTTTAAATGATGAATGTGACGAAACCAATGCGTTAACTATTCTACTGAAGTAGATTTTGATGTTAAAAATAAAATACGTATAGAATATATTAAAATTTATTATTATCTCATGGATAAATCATTAAATACACACGATATAGCCGTCAATAACTCGGCAGTCGGGATTGTTGATGATGGCGAAGAACACCATCACGGCGACGTAGCAGACAAGTACGGCCTTGTTCATCTGAAATATCAGCAAAATGTACTATGTAATCGTATCCTCGATATAATGTAGTGGCAAACAGACAGTTGGTTATTTAATTTCAACATTTTTTAGACAGTAAATATTAACAATTGTTAATTTGAATTTTATGTTAATGTAAAATCTTTTACCTTTACAACTTGGGGTTATGTGTGGTTCCTTGTGAAAAACAATCTCATTTATGTCAGTCCTTTGAACGTAACATTCATATACTGTGTTCCTTATTAACTTAATGGCACTTTTGATCCGAATATAATGATTCCCATTATAGTCACGTTAAATTAAGTATTTTAGTTATTATTAATTAAACAATTATAAAATGATAGACTTATGAGTGGTTGGAATATTTGTTATCGTCCACTAAACATACTCCCATACAAACAATATTATACACTCACAGCGCCATCTAATGCCATGGTAATCTACGAGGCTTGTACTTCGGATACAATATACTTAATAATCAACCCTTAATTAACCAGGGGAGTAGGGTTCCACAGCACACACATTTGCGTGAATATTTTTTATAATTTTGGTGGTTACTGACAATATTGTACATTTTTAAAATCTAAAATAACTATGCCATTATCCGAATATTATAGATCTTGTCGATTAAAACCTTTATTTAAATACGTTCTTTAATTTGATGGGGAGAGTTAATCGTATCGACGGGATGAACATTAAATATTTGACAGTTACGAAGCCCATGAACATTTTGTATGGGAAAATGTTTTTTCCTATAATTTTGCGTCAATTTTCCAAATGTGTTTAATAGCTTATCTGCTATTTGGTACTGGTAATGTCCACTATAATTTTTCGCTTCGCCGAGGATCAATCCTAGTGAGATACAAAAACAAATCTATCTCACGGGAACAGTACATTTTACCACGCTTTAAAGTAACTATGGTGAAGGAAAACATCGTGAGGAAACCTGCATGTCTGAGAAAACCTAGCAAGTTTTCGTAAGACATGTGAAGTCCGCCAACACGCACTGGGCCAGCGCGGTGGACTATGGCCTGATCCCCCTCGTACTGAGGGAGGCCCGTGCCCAGCAGTGGGACGTAAAAAGGGCTGATGACATGACATGACAATAAAAGAGATTCTATATATTGACCCGGATAACCAGCTATCATTATACAAAATTTCATTCAAATTCTCGTGATGCGGTCACAGACAAACAGACAAAAATTCTAAAAACAATACATTCGGCCTCTGTATCTTATCTTTAGATAATAATGTCTTTTTCAATTAGATTTTCCAAAAAATACTTTACGTATAGATTTGATTCAGTTTTGATTATATGTATAGCTATAAAACGTAACTAAATCTTTAGCTATTGATACTTAATATGAAAATGAAAAATACTTGACTATTATATCACCTGAAGGGTACAGGGGCAAAACAAGGAATGTCACACAATTATTATTTTTTTTATTTACATTGCAATCTATAATACGTGGCATATGTGGCAAAATCTACATGTTCCCATACTTTTCAACTTTTTTAATTTTATGTGACATTCCTTGTTTTGCCCCTGTACCATTCATGTATTTTCCACTTCCATTTTCAAATTTTTGTATATGTTAATAAATTTAAAACGAGGAGGGTTCGTACTAAATAGGCAGTTATTAAGTATACAATATGATCGCTATTCGGTTTAGAATAACAAAAGAAAAGGTAATAGAAAAGTTAGAAATTTTCAACTAAAATTCATTACTGATTTGTAAACACTGAAAAATATAAAAGGGAAGTTATTTTATTATATCGTCGTTTACAAATTTAGATTTTTTTATAAATATAAATAAAATGCGCTGATCTAAGGAAATATTACTGGGTGCGGAAAATAAGAACCGCATACAATGTATTAGAATTTAATATTATCACATGGAAAAATCATCACATACACATGTATGTACCTCCGAATTCTTTGCATTCCAGATCTTTAATGATGGCGCAGACCACCATGACGACGACACAGCAAACGAGCACGGCCTTGTTCATCTGAAATATCAGCAAAATATACTATGCGTATTCTCGATAGTCGGTAGTGAACAAAAATGGCAGTTTAGTAAATATTATATATTTTTTATCACAATATGGAGTTAAAAAGACATTTATTTTAATTTTATGTTAATATAATATTTAATTGATATACCTTTACAATTAGATACTATGTGTAGTCGATTGCGAAATTAAACTCTTTTTGTATCTGTTCCTTTGAACTCAACATTTATATACTGAATCGCTTATTAAATTAAATAGAACTTTTAATACAAACATAATGTATCCCATTATGGTAACATTACATTAAGTACTTTTTAATGAGATTACTAACAGCAGCGAAGGTCAGGAAACGTTTTAAATGACTATAATATATATAATATTAATGTAATATTATATATTATTATCATACAATATAAAATAATGAAAAAAATGGAATTAATAACATTATAATTGAATATTTTTTATTCAATATTTACTGTTTAGTACAAATATATTTTTCATTGTTGGAATTTTGAGTTAATATAAAATGTTTTATTGCGAAATTAAATCTTTCTTTTGAACTTAACAATTATATACAGAGTTCATATTAGGTAAATAGATAAAACTTTTGCCAATAGCGTAGGTACGTATTATAAAATCCATCCAAAAACTTGCGAATAAGGGATTTAACTTAAAACTTCAACAGGTTCCTTCACACAAAGGTTTGCATGACAATGAAAAAGTTCATCGCCTCACAAAATCAGCTGTAGTTTCTGACTTAGTGTTTAATGGTTTTGGTTTACCTTATTTTAGTGATTTAGTCTATTTGATAAAAGAAAATGTTTTCATTTGTGAATGGAGCATTTTGACGCAAGGTCAGTTACAAAAGGAATTTGCTACAAAACTATACAACCGTCTCTGTCTCAGTCTCCGTGGTTTGCTTCTGTTGATTTGTGTAGATATGATCTTGTAACAGCATTCAGACTTCGTTCCGGACACATTCCATTGAATAACTTTGCATACCTGATACGTAAAGTCCCATCTCTTAACTTCTCAGAGTGTGACGTAGTCGAAGATGTTTACCATGTCCTAGTGGAATGTGTCCGAAATGAAATCGAAAAGTTACAATGAATGAACATTGAACAGTGTCAATTTATTTGAGTTAGGTGTTTGCAATTGTATTTTAGGATGTCCTGCTTCAAAGGAAGCTAGAATATTGTATAACAAATGGCTCTAATAAGGGTGACGTGTTCGATTATTGAACAAACTTTCTTAAAAAAAAAGAATAAAAAAATAATAAATTAAGTTTTTTTTAATTAGATCATTAGATAAATCTGAGATACGATCTCTTTCGTCTTTAATGTTTTATGTTTCTATACTTTTAGTGGACGATAACAAAAATATTTCAACTTAATTGTGGGATATAGTATATATTACTAAGACTAGCGGCTAACTCTCGCTTCGCTTAGGTAGGAACCCGAGGGACGACCCTAGGTTAAGCATCAGCGAAGCCACGGATTCCGCTAGTTAAAATAAATAAAATTTCTAAAATATAACCTTCTCCTTTTTTGAAGTCGGCTTTTTAAAGCCTAGCCTAAGTCACTTCTTACATCATTAGCTATTTGCCAGTGAAAGTCTGTCTATCTATCTGCCGTCAAAATAGATCTAGCCGTTTCAGTGATTACCCGGAATAAACAGATAGACCGACAGACAGACAAAAAAAATGGTTTTTTGTTGTTAGTTCGTATAAACATTCATCTGCATTTAGTGAAAAGCTGTTAATTGGAAATTAAAAACAGACGCTTCAATATTATATTTGAGGATGTATCTCATAAGTTTTAGCAAGAGTTAGCCATAATATATTTAAATTAAAAAAGAGGACTCGTTTTCCTGTCGGAATGAAAGACTTTTTCTGCAATAAAAAGTATTTTAATTAATGTTACCTCGTAACCAATGATATTATAAGTAAAAAGGTGTAGATACGTTACCTAAACGACATTCTACCTTCAAAAACGGCACACTAACGCACACATGAATAACTAAAAATATTGCAATAACATTGAACACACTACATTACGATTAGTTGTCAAAATAGGATGGCATGATTCAAGTATCGCCAGTGAAAAAGAGACAAATATAATTCGCGACAGTGCGTCGTCAACGCGTGACTATGTTCAGGTGGGCCAATTAGCCTAGTTTTGGTGTGCCGCTTTTTGAGCGCGTATGACTTATCTACACCTTTTTTCCTAGTATATCAATGCTCGTAACGAATCACTACACAAAATTTAGTTCAAAATGGTTCAATACTTTTTGCGTGAAACGTACACATCGACTCGCTAAGTTACAGTTTTTATACGTACTGATAAAAATAGCTATTTAATAAAATAGGCTTTTTAAGACCTACAATTTCCATCTTCATCGTTTTGATGTATCTCTTAAAGTTTAGCCACCGCTAGCTTTCCAAGGACAACCAATTATTTTGTTCTCCTGTGGAAATGGAATATTGTTCTCCAATTAAAAGTATCCTAAGTTATGAGATCCGAGTAACAAGTTATCACTACACAAAATTTGGTAAAAATCGTTCAAATAAAAGCTATTAAATGCAATCAATGATATTCTAACGGTGCGGTCCCACGGCGCGCCGGGCGACGGGCCGCGCCAGGCGTTGCTCCGCCCGTGTAAAAGCCGGGTCCCACGGCCCGTTTTCTCACAGATCAGTCCGCGCCGCGCCGGACCGACGGGCCGTGGGAACCGATGCATCCGATGAAGCCCGTGGTGGCCTCTTGTCGTCCGTCCGATCCATCGGGAGTCGGTAAGCTCAAAGGCGCGGCGCGGCGCGGCGCGTCGGCGCCCGTCGCGGCCTGTGTGGGCGCGTCTACGTTGCTTGTTAACCCTTAACTAACATAGTGAAGTAAATTAATACCCCAGTCGTATATTTTTGATTATATTTCCTTAACCTTTTGTATTAGCGACTTCCACGGCCAGGTATTCTCAGTCGAGCAATGCGCTAGGAATAGGAACAGGTAGATGCGCAGCACGCAACGTTGGATGGTTCGTGCTATTAGCCTTTGGGGTAAGTTTTTACCCCACTATGTTATTAGTGTAGCATATTTTTTTCGAACAAGTTCTTGTTTTTTTAATATTTTTAACATATTTTTGCCACAAAATGATAAAATATTTAAATGAAGAAAAAATAATGACCATGTTCAATGATTCAGAGGAAGATGAGCTTACAAATCTGCCACTAAATCAATTTGAGAGTGATTATGAAGATGGCGTAACTGCTGAAAGTGATCATGACACAGAAAGTGAGATGGAAATTGAAAGCGATGCAGAAGCATCATCAGATGAATATTTCAACAGTAATCAGTTTTCATATTCAGAGCTTGCAAACTTGAATCAAAAATGAAACGGCGAATCTTCATCAAAGATCTTGGTCCTTCTTTGATTAAACTTCATGTTACAAAGAGAAAACATGATGCTTTCAGGTATCCGAAAGAGCTAAGAGAACAAATTTATAATTTTCTTGGATGTTGATTAACGATGGCGAACCACCAGCTAAAAGAGTGAAATCTGGACACTGTTACCTCTGTACGTTAAGATGATCGAAAGTGAACAAAAACGAATAAGTAACATTTAGTCCTAAAAAAAAACTAAAACCAAAGTCAAAGTAAAATTTTCCTTTTTTGTATATATATATTTAAATAAAAATGATGAAATTAACTACAAAAAGTTATCAAGCAATGATATGAATATTATTTTGTAATATATATAGTCTGAAATTGGGGTGGATTTTTACTCCACGATGTTGGTTATTTAACAAAAAGTCACTATGTTAGTTAGGGGTTAATCGTTCATTTCGCCTGCGGCGGCGCATGCGCGTACACGCACTTGATGGAGTGGAGAATGTCAGACAACAGACCGCACCAGGCGGGCACGGGCCGTGGGAACGCTCAAAACGGGCCGCGACGGGCGTACACGGACGGAGCAACGCCTGGCGCGGCCCGTCGCCCGGCGCGCCGTGGGACCGCACCGTAAGCCCGTCGCGGCCCGTTTTGAGCGTTCCCACGGCCCGTGCCCGCCTGGTGCGGTCTGTTGTCTGACATTCTCCACTCCATCAAGTGCGTGTACGCGCATGCGCCGCCGCAAGCGAAATGAACGATTAACCCCTAACTAACATAGTGACTTTTTGTTACATAACCAACATTGTGGGGTAAAAATCCACCCCAATTTCAGAGCTATATATATTACAAAATAATATTCATATAATCGCTTGATAACTTTTTGTAGTTAATTTCATCATTTTTATTTAAATATATACAAAAAAGGACAATTTTACTTTGACTTTGGTTTTAGTTTTTTTTCAGGACTTTAAATGTTACTTATTCGTTTTTGTTCACGTTCGACCATCTTTACGTACAGAGGTAACAGTGTCCAGATTTCACTCTCTTTGCTGGTGGTTCGCCATCGTTAATCAATATCCAAGAAAATTATAAATTTGTTCTCTTAGCTCTTTCGGATACCTGAAAGCATCATGTTTTCTCTTTTTAACATGAAGTTTAATCAAAGGAGGACCAAGATCTTTGATGAAGATTCGCCGTTTCATTTTTGATTCAAGTTTGCAAGCTCTGAATATGAAAACTGATTACTGTTGAAATATTCATCTGATGATGCTTCTGCATCGCTTTCAATTTCCATCTCACTTTCTGTGTCATGATCACTTTCAGCAGTTACGCCATCTTCATAATCACTCTCAAATTGATTTAGTGGCAGATTTGTAAGCTCATCTTCCTCTGAATCATTGAACATGGTCATTATTTGTTCTTCATTTGAATATTTTATCATTTTGTGGCAAAAATATGTTAAAAATATTAAAAAAACAAGAACTTGTTCGAAACACAAAGTGTGTTGTTGTTACACTAATAACATAGTGGGGTTAAAACTTACCCCAAAGGCTAATAGCACGAAAACCATCCACCTGTTCGTGTTCCTAGCGCATGTGCTCGACTGAGAATACCTGGCCGTGGAAGTCGCTAATACAAAAGGTTAAGGAAATATAATAAAAAATATACGACTGGGGTATTAATTTACTTCACTATGTTAGTTAAGGGTTAACAAGCAACGTAGACGCGCCCATACAGGCCGCGACGGGCGCCGACGCGCCGCGCCGCGCCGCGCCTTTGAACTTACCGACTCCCGATGGATCGGACGGACGACAAGAGGCCACCACGGGCTTCATCGGATGCATCGGTTCCCACGACCCGTCGGTCCGGCGCAGCGCGGACTGATCTGTGAGAAAACGGGCCGTGGGACCCGGCTTTAACAATAGATATGTTGTGAGCGCGCAATCGTGAAGAATCGAAAACGTCCTAATTGGGACGTATTGCCTTTAGTCTGTGTCACGCATGGCGACGAGTGGTACGCTGCTACAAAATTTAAAAAAATGCCATCCTGTGTATTTAGGAAATGTACCAATTATGATACCAAAGTTAATAAAACACAAGGGATCTCATACGACATGTAAGAACGCAGTATACTTCGATTTATTAATATATTTCAATTATTTGCCTAATATTCTGATATGTCATCGGTCGCTAGATTAATGTTTGTTTACATTGACGCGCAAACGCGCAATTGACAACACTAGCTGTCTTTCTTTCTTATTGATTTTATCGACTATCCCGTTTCTATCATTTTGACTTGTAGTGAAATGTACCTTGAATGAAAAGTGAGTATGTGTGCTGCGCGGAACACTTTTTTCGGTTGTTTAGTGAGCGTATAACATATCTGTCTATTATAATATCATTGAATGCAATGCAATTCCCTTTAAAATTTAAAAGTCAAATATTTTATTCGGATTGAGTTCTGAAACTTGTGACAGTGTAAAATGTCATTTAAATCAAATTAACTAAGGAGTATTAATATCAACTAATCCCCAAAATAACTTTCTACCCCTTTTTAACCCCATTAGGCGATGAGTTTCAATAAATTATGAATCACGTTTTCATCAATTTTGCGTAAGAAAATTAGTTCATTGAAAAGTTACATTTAGGGATGCGTTTTTCAGAGGCAGCAATTTTATTTTTTTGATGTGTAGGCGGGGGGCCTTCAGAATAAGCTTAAGTTCAAGCTTGTGAGGACGCCGCCCTTGTCCCACGGCTGCTATTTTAGAAAAACGAGTGCAAAGGGTTTTCGTGCCATATCTCGTAAACTAGGAAGCCTATAAAAAAATATAGAGCAATATTTCTATAAAATTAATTTGTCTACAACTTTGACTATTTACTTTTTATTGTAAAACTAGCGGACCCGACAGACGTTGTTCTGTCCACACATAAATTTTTTATAAACGTTTCCTCCCGGTGAAATGTTTTATTACGCATTCGCAAAACAACATTTACTTCGCACCTCCCAGTATGTATTCGCTGATTTAATTACCATTGCACGCACCATGGCAACGGTAATAACATGATACGTCAAACGCCATTAATGTTATAAAGATTTTTTAATTTCCTTTTTTTCCGCACAACTTTCATATTTATTCACCTTTAAAACCTTCCCTGGACTTCCACAAATAATTCAAGACCAAAATTAGCCAAATCGGTCAAGCCGTTTTCATGATATGTCGTGACAACGGAAAACGGTTTCATTTTTATATATATAGATGGAAAATAAAAAAAAGCAATAAACAAAAATAGCTGAAAATTTTTAACAGAATTTCTTTCGAGCGTTATAACTGGTCTAAGATTGCTCTGATATCATTTTATTGTAAACAATAAAATAATATCAGAGCAACTATAATTTTTCGCTTTGCCGGGGATGAATCCTAGTGAGATACAAAAACAAATCTATCTCACATGTACGGGCTAGTACATTATATATTTTGTCTCATAAGCACTTTACGCCATACTGCGTAGAGGCCATATATATTTCAGCTTATGAGTACAAAAAGCAGTCGTAGTATAGTCGTAGTCGTGAGTCGCGATTCGGCGGACGCGCTCATATCATATCTATCATATCTATCATACTATCAATCTATCAATCTATCATTCTATCATTCTATCATTTAAGTTCAGTGAATATACAGTTATTAATTATTTTGGACTATCATTAATTATCTATCAATTATTTCTATCATATTACTATCAACCAAAGACTGTAGGGGTTTTCGTCTCAGCCCATACATCTTTGTGGTCCTTCGAGCAAAGAGAAATTATTTTGTGACCTCGCGTGTGTTTATAGTGAGTTTTATTAGTTCAGTGTATCACATGTGAGGACATACGTATCAGGAGACGAATAACGTGAATTAATAACAGCGCTTGGATTTATAACCATTGCCTTTGATTTGGTGGGTATAAACGGCTCACCAACGTAACGCAACGTGTGCAGCTGCAGATCCAGATTTATCAAGTAAGATCTTTCCTTATTTGTATCACTATCATCACTATCAGCATGTCGAGTATGGAAGATATATTAGCCAATCAACAACAGCTTTTTGAGGCAGTCGAGCAAGTTTATACGAACTTCAAAAAGGATAATGCCGACCGGAAGACGCCTGACTACATCAGGCGGAGGTTGGATACCTTAGATAAGTACTGGCAGGAACTACAGTCAAACCATTTTCTATTAGGCGAAATCGAATACGCTAAAACTCATTCTTATTTTACGAACAATCAATTTGAGATTATTAAAAAAAGGTACGATAATATTAGATTAGCAATTTCTAATTATCATAGTAAGCCAGAGGAGCCCGCAAAACTTATTCAAAGATCAGCTAGTCCATTAACTATACCCGGTCCGTCTCGTCAGTTGTCATCTCAATCTCAGGGGACGAGCAGCAAGACTGACGAGATGTTACGTAAGCAGAGCAGCAATTTTAAAGCATTTGAGCACACAGTATCAAATATTGATTTAGAATCGGTTTCAGAGAAATGGGAGTTCGAACATTTATTACGAGCAGTACAATCGCGTTGGTCCTTAATTGACACATTACACTGGGAATTAGATAGTGAAATTGGGAATAGAAGCCCAGAATACGAAGCATTATTTTTTAAATATGAAAAAACGTACAATGAAATAGTTAAATCAATAAACCGGAAGCTGTGGTCCGCATCACATAGGGACCAGTTGACGCCGCACGTAGAAATACCAACTTTCAGCGGTAGTTATCATCAGTGGAGCTCATTTAAAGATTTGTTCACCGAAACCATCCATAGAAATCCGTCTTTATCAAATGCACAAAAGATGCAATTTCTTAAAACAAAAGTAAAGGGCGAAGCAGAAAGACTTATTCAACACTTGCCTATTACCTCCGACAACTACACAATAAGTTGGGATATTTTAAATAACAGGTATAATAATAAAAGCTTAATATTCCGTTCGCACATTGAGATATTATTAAACATTCCGGTAGTACAACAGCCTTCCTTAAATCATATTAAGCGTATCCACGATACAACTTTAGAGACCTTAAACGCTATAAAGAACTTAGGTGTCGACGTGGAGTCTTGGGATCCGCTACTCGTACATATTCTTTCGCAGAAACTGGATTCAGAAACATATCATGAATACCTATCAGCCGTAAAACAACCAAGGGAGATACCTAATTTGCAAGAATTTTTATCATTTTTAGAGAGTAAATTTACTTGTTTAGAATCAGCTCGTAAGAAAACAGAATATCATAACATGAACAAAATGCATAAAACAAATAATTATACGCCGCCACAATTTAATAAATTTAATAAAAGTTTTAACAAGCAAGCATTTCCGGCACATTCTAGGTTAATTTCGCAACAAGCTAATATCAAAAACAACAGTTCATGGAAAATTTTCAAGTGCGGCATATGCAAAACCAACGAACATTCATTATTTTATTGTCGCCAATTTTTAAATATGACACCGGAGCTAAAACGCCGAACCGTATCAAAACTTAATGTATGCAAAAACTGTCTTTATTCGCATAACGGCAAGCCATGTATTTCTGAAAAACGATGTATTAAATGTAATGAAACACATAATACAATTTTACACGAATCGTTTGCGCAATCAGGTCAAACAAATAGTTTTAATTTAGAGCCTTCGCAGCAAATTCAAAGCAACTCGCACGTGTCGTTGCAACGCGATACGCCTGAGGTACTTTTAGCTACAGCCATTATTAAAGTACAGAAAAATGATGGAACTTTTGTTAGCATGCGAGCCCTTATAGACCAGGGCTCCCAAACTTCGCTTATTACCGAAAATGCAGCTCAAATACTTGGTCAACCTAGAGCAAGATGTCAGGGGGTGATATCAGGGGTAGGAGCGAAAGAGAGCAACTGTAAGGGTGTCATATCTATTAAATGTGTATCGAAGAATAGCCATTTTGAATTTAAGACCCAAGTTTATATCATGAAAAGCCTTATCAAGAATCTACCTAATTATACATTTTCTAAACCATCGTGGCATTATTTAGAGAACATTACTTTAGCAGACCCCGAGTTCTATGTTAGTCGTCCGATTGATCTACTTCTAGGTGCAGATATTTATTCGTTAATTTTATTAAAAGGAATTCGGAAGGCCGATAATCACATACCAATAGCACAAAATACACGTTTGGGCTGGATATTAACGGGAAACGTTAAAACTTTACATTGTAACGTGATTATTAACAACCTAGAGGAAATACAAAAATTTTGGGAAATTGAAGATATCAGTTTAGAGTCAAATTTATCATTCGAAGATCAACAATGTGTGGAATATTATGAGTCGACCACGATACGACGCGAAGATGGGCGATATCAAGTTCGTTTACCCATGACGCAAAATTTTGAAGATAAGCTAGGAGAGTCGAAAATCAAGGCTATAGCACAGTTTAAGTCATTAGAGAAAAGATGGAACAAACATACAAACATAGCAAAACAATATAAATTATTTATGAATGAATATCGTGCGCTCGGTCACATGATACCCGCGCGCGGTAACTCGAGTCCGGAATGTTTCAACACGCATCATTGTGTACAATCTGATGACACGATTAATTCTAAGTTTAGGGTTGTATTTAATGCCTCATGTAAAACATCATCAGGGTACAGTTTAAATGACCTTATGCAATGTGATCCAAATTTACAACAAGATTTGCTATCACTTATCATAAGGTGGAGACAGTATCAAATTGCCTTTACCGCTGACATTGAAAAGATGTTTCGGCAAATTTGGCTTCATCCAGATGACCAACAATTATTAAAAATAGTTTGGCGTGATTCAGCATCAGAACCTATCAAAGAGTATCAGCTTAGTACCGTCACATACGGCACTAAAGCAGCTCCTTTCTTAGCTATGATGACGCTTAAACAGCTGGCTAAGGATGAGAGCACAAACTATAGAAATAGTCAAGCTATAGATGCTCTAAATAATTCATTTTTTATGGATGACCTTGTCCACGG
The DNA here is from genome assembly GCA_951802675.2 of Boloria euphrosyne. Taxonomy (NCBI): domain Eukaryota; kingdom Metazoa; phylum Arthropoda; class Insecta; order Lepidoptera; family Nymphalidae; genus Boloria; species Boloria euphrosyne. The sequence goes on from OX637879.1 coordinate 13,232,821, forward strand.
GTGTCACGATATCAAATCAGCAAAAAAGCTACAGCTAGATCTTATTAATTTATTAAAATCGGGAGGTTTCCATTTACGAAAATGGAAGTCAAATAATCAAGAGTTATTACAAGACGTTGAAGTAGACCAAGCCTATCAAGATTCATTTAGTTTCAAGCACGCGGAGCATACCAAAACGTTGGGGCTAGCCTGGAACCCACAGGAAGATATTTTCACATTCTGTTCAAAATTAGAACCAACTGATTTAACAATTAAAGTTATGAAACAAAGCCTTCTATCAGACATATCAAAATTATTTGACCCGCTAGGGTGGCTTTGCCCACTATCAACGAAATTAAAAATCCTTTTTCAACAAGTATGGGCAACAAATATTAAGTGGGATGAACAAGTACCAGATTATATTTGTAAGGAATGGATTAAGGTTCGAAACGACATGCATAATATTAATAACTTAAAATTACAGCGATGGCTACATACGCACGAGAGTGATAACATTGAGTTACATGGATTCAGTGACTCGTCTTTGAAAGCATATGCATGCGTTATTTACTGTCGTATAAACAAGGATAACAAATCAACCATTGTATTATTAGCGAGCAAAGCAAGGCTCGTACCTACCAGCAAATCCGTGACATTACCCAGGCTAGAACTGAGCGGAGCACTACTTCTATCACGACTTATGAAGAAGGTCAAACATTGTTTGCAAGGCCATAATATCAAGGTTTATGGATGGGTTGACTCAACGGTGGTGTTGGGTTGGCTTAATGGTGATGCTGCCAGATGGAAAACATTCGTAGCTAATAGAGTGAGTGAAATTACTCAAACCATGCCATCGAACTGCTGGCGTTACGTAAAGTCAGAAGAAAACCCTGCTGATTGCGCCAGTCGTGGTTTGACGGCTACTCAGTTGAGAGAACATCAATTGTGGTGGCAGGGTCCAACTTGGCTGGCAGTTTTTAAAGAGGATGAGAATAGGATTATATATTCAACGGACCAGGAACTTAAATTATCAAAACAAGTTATTTTAGTTACGCAAAAATGCGACGATATCATAGAAAAATGTTTATCAAATTGTAGTTCATTTAATAAATTAGTTCGTATAATAGCATGGATACGGCGATTTATTTATATCAAGAAAAAACAATACGGTAGTTTTCTGTCCGTAGAAGAACTTAAACAAGCAACTTTATTAATTATTAAGAAAATTCAACAAATAGAGTATTCTCAAGAAATATCAGATTTACAAAGCGGTAATAAAATAAATAGCAAAAGCAAAATATGTGAATTAAATCCATATCTAGATGAATATGAGATACTTAGAGTCGGAGGTAGGTTGAGAAACGCGAATCTGGACCCGGATATGAAAAATCCTATCATTATACCTAGAAAAAATCGTATTGCGGAGTTACTAATTGATCAATCACATAAGCTAACTTATCATGGAGGTCCTCGATTAACATCAGCATATTTACGACGGAAATATTGGGTTGTAGGTGGCAACAGAGCTACCAAGAAGAGACTACGCCTATGTATCCAGTGTAGGAAGCAAGAACCTAGCAAACACTATCAGATTATGGGTGACCTTCCTAGTGCGAGAACAAATCCTTCTAGACCTTTCTATCATGTGGCAGTGGATTATACCGGTCACTTATATTTAAAGGCAAATTCAGGTCGTGGTATTAAAACCACAAAGGGGTATGTAGCAGTATTTACATGCATGGCAACCAAGGCTGTGCACCTAGAGCTGGTATCAGACCTGACGAGTACAGCATTTATAGCAGCCTTACGGCGAATGTCAGCTCGCCGTGGGACCCCGCGTCATATTTACAGTGACAATGGGACCAATTTTATCGGAGCAAACAAGCTATTACAACAGGAATATGAAGATCTAATGAAAATATTTACCCCAGAGTTCCATTCAGAAGTTGCCGAGATGGGAATCCAATGGCATTTTAATGCCCCTTCCTGGCCATCAGCGAACGGTCTTTGTGAAGCAGCTGTTAAGAGTCTGAAATTCCATCTCAAGAGAGTAGTTGGAGAACAAAAGCTCACATATGAGGAATTCACTACTCTCCTGGCTCAACTAGAAGCGTGTTTAAATTCTAGACCATTGTGTCCACTCACTGAAGACCATGAAGATTTAAATTATTTAACTCCATCACATTTTTTATCAAGTGGACCCATATTATCAATTTATGAAACTGAATGGGACCTAAGGACAAGGTGGCATTTTCAACAAAAAATATTCCAGGACATTTGGAAGAGATGGCAGCAAGAGTATCTCACAAACCTATCAGCGCGAAGCAAGTGGCGACAACCGCAAGAAAACATCAAATTAAATGACATAGTTATCATAAATGACGCGAATCTTCCTCCAGGAAAATGGGCGTTAGGCCGAGTCCTGGCGTTACATCCCGGAAAGGACGGTCATGTGCGAGTAGTAACATTAAAAACTAAAAATGGAATTATGAAAAGGCCTGTTATAAAACTCTCAATTTTGCCCGTACAACAAGAAACACCCGCAGTTGAAGATAAAAAATGTATACGTGAAAGAAATCCGAGTCGTATTAAGAAAAAACTCAATTTCGCGACCGTTGCTACTTCTATAATACTATTTTTTATGACTTTAATGACAAACGTCTATGGTTCGTATAATAATACGTCTTTACAAAATAATTGCGGTCTGTTCTTTGATAAAATTGTAAACATGCATTTAATTCAAGATGAGTGGCGCCTAGTCGTCTATTACGATATCAATCCATACTGGGAAGGAACTAAGGCGGCAAATAAATACATAAAATATCTACAAACCATATGCACTACGATAAGGGATCATTCACCTTGCGACGGTGTTATGTATCAATTAAATCACCAGTATTCCGACCTACAACAATACAATAGCAAGTGGCTAGATCAGCAATTTGACGTAAACACCTTCAGCGCCGGCGGCGCCGAGGTCTTATTAACGGTGTAGGTAATATAGCGAATTCATTGTTTGGAATATTGGATAGTAATTTTGCAAATAAATACGAACAAGACATTGGTTTAATTAGAGATAACGAAAAACATCTGATAAAACTATGGAAAAATCAAACGTCGATCATAGAAGCGGAATTTAACCTCATCAAAAGGGCGGAATCTATCATGAACAAGTATCATAAAACAATTAACAAAAAGCTTATGGAGCTGAATTCCTCTGTGAATACTCTTAGATCTGAACTTCAAAATAATTTCTATATCACAGATTTCACTTTATCAGCAATGATCACAAATAATATACTACATGATCTTAGGAGCATTCAAGATTATCTTCTGGACACTATCACCGACGTGTTCCACGGGAAATTCAGTGTACATCTTCTCCATCCCGAGCAATTACAGCAAGAATTAAGTGTCATATCAACAAAACTGCCCAAAGATCTCTGCTTACCAACTGACCACGCGGACCTATCTAAATTATATAAAATATTAAGGGGTAAAGCACACCTATCAAAAGAGTTCCTCATATTCGAAATTCGTATTCCTTTAATCACAAGAGATTCTTTCGAAATATTTAAAGTTATATCTATTCCCAAACAGACAGTAAACAACATGGTAAGCATTTTACCTATAAGTGAAATGCTGGCTTTAAACTTAAACAAAGATTTGTTTTTATCTTTAACAGAAACCGATTTAAATTCATGTATTGAACAGGATATTGATACTGTGTTGTGTTCTATCAAGAAACCGATTTACCATATGAGGAATGACCAAAGTTTATGTGAGAAGGAACAGAATTTCAATACATGTAAATCTATCATAAGTCCCTGCAAAAATATTTTTAATGCAACGAACAAACTAAATACGTATTTTTATTTTTGTTGTAATAAATGCCACCTCAGGTTACTATGCATGAATCATGTCACCGCGATACAATTAAACAATACTGGACTGCTGACAGTGGAACCGGGCTGTCATATAAAATCAGCTGATTTCTCTTACTACTCTCAAAATCAATATTTTAGCAAAAAGAACACGAAACTCGATTTTAAATTACCAGAAATAGCACCGATCAACTATTTAATTAATATTTCGGTACCAGATTCGCCTTCCAGTACTAGTTCAGAAACTTTAAGCAACCAGAAACAGCTACTTGCAATCCAAGAGCAATTAGATACAATGAAAGGAACCGAGCCAATTATAGAAGGAGTATCATACCATGATATTCATCATTACACCGTGACCTACCTAATTGTGGCGGTAGCCGCAGTGGTCGCAGTAGCATATGGATGGCGGCGCGTCAGAAGCGCGCGTCGCCGAGTAGTACCTTGCGCTCGAGTAGAAGAACCGCGTGACAGTGAAGTGCACAGTGTAAAGTTACAAGTGTTAAGTGACGTAGGGCAGTGTATGGGCAATGTAGCAAGAAGTGAAGTGTGTGACAAAATTATCAGTGAGCGTAGGTTAAGACAAAATAGGGGCACTTCGCCGGTGCTTCAGTCAGTTTTCCCTATAACTGACACCGGGGTTTAGTTTAAGATTTTATTGTTACCTATATATTTTACTATCATATAGCTTAAGTGACCAATGCCCATCATCTTGTTATTAGTTTAAGTGCACCTCATCAACATCCCTATCTTTCGGCCCGGAAGCATGTACGGGCTAGTACATTATATATTTTGTCTCATAAGCACTTTACGCCATACTGCGTAGAGGCCATATATATTTCAGCTTATGAGTACAAAAAGCAGTCGTAGTATAGTCGTAGTCGTGAGTCGCGATTCGGCGGACGCGCTCATATCATATCTATCATATCTATCATACTATCAATCTATCAATCTATCATTCTATCATTCTATCATTTAAGTTCAGTGAATATACAGTTATTAATTATTTTGGACTATCATTAATTATCTATCAATTATTTCTATCATATTACTATCAACCAAAGACTGTAGGGGTTTTCGTCTCAGCCCATACATCACAGGAACCACGCTTTAAAGTAACCATTGTCCTAGACTAGATTATAATCTATTTCTTTTTATCTAGATTCGACGTGATTGAGTAACAAACATTAATCCATCTAAATTTTTACATTTTTTTGAATTCGTATTTCGTATTTCTCTAATGATCTATTTAAAAACACTTAATCTAATGTTGTCTAATGATGATCATGATCATCATTATGTTTATGTCAAAAGTGCTATTTATTTAATTAACGATTCAGTATATAAATGTTGAATTTAGAAGAATAGACTCAAATAAGATTTTATATTCTTAAAAGTGACAAATCTTTTAGTAACGGTAAAAGATTTTATATGAACATAAAATTCAAATAATTTAGCGTAATAACAACAAAACATAATGACAACAAAACACAATTTTAATATTTCAGATGAACAAGGCCGTGCTCGTCTGTTGCGTCGTCGTGATGGTGTTCTGCGCCATCATCAACCAACCCGAGTGCGAATATATTCGCGGTAGATTATATTGTAGATAATGATTGATATATCCTTGAGATAATGTTAAATTAAATTGTTATACAATATACATTCCATGCGTGTTTTACTTTACTTACTTACGTTACTTCTGTGGAATCAAGCAGCAAGTTGAAGCATTGATATTATAGATTTCTTATTTTATTACGGCGAGACTTTTTAGTGAGTCTCGATCGTGCCCATGATTGCTGTAAAGCATTTGAAATGTCGGGTACTAAAAATCAAAATAAATCTGCGAGAAATCTGAAAAGGTAGTTTCATTTTTTCAAGTGGTAGTGCCATGCTTGTTACCTTCGGGTAGCAGCCGAATGGGCCGGCACGCCCCGTATAGTACCACTCTCTCACAGAAGACAGGCGTGAAGTGGCAGCTATGCTGTCGCGTTTCGTCCGGTAAGTGAGAGTCCGGGAGGCCCACTCCCCATCCCTACTCCCGTCCTTCTCCCTCCTCCCTCCCTCCCTTTCCTGAAAGGCCGGCAACGCATCTGCAAGCCCTGTGGTGTTGCAGATGTCCATGGGCGGAGGTGATCACTTACCATCAGGTGAGCCTCCTGCCCGTTTGCCCCCTTTGTCCCATAAAAAAAAAAGTCGAATATTCGTAAACCTAAGAAAGTACCAACCCCCAAAATTTGTAACATCCCTAGGAGACCCAGTTGTCGTAGTAGCCAAGTGCACGAGGATAATGCTGGACGACAGGATGCTCGAAATGGCTAAAACCATATCGGGCGAAGTATATACCGGATTGATGCGATTGACAACTCTCGCTTTATTATGTAACGGAGAGTGCTTTCTGTTATGTTGCTACTACTGATGGATGAACAGATAGCATCGGTGCTGACAGCCATTAAAGGCGGCGATGGCTTGTTAAGTTTTTTCGTACAGTGATATTCAAATCAGTAGATTGTTCTTCGTTCTCAGACTCATTGGCAGATTTGTAGCAATGGCTGCTCTGACGGGTGCGTTGGTGTTACCTTTCTTAGGCCGTGTACTAGTGTACTACAATAGTCCGGACATTTCTAATTCGTTTTTAATTTCTGGTCCATTTTTCGATTTGTTTTTGGGATACATTTGCACATTACATTGCATAATGTGACAATTATTTATTAAAAGTAAAAATCGTTTTTAACCATTAATTCAATATGTAACAGTTTAATATTTAGCTCGAAAGATATTATATTATGATGAATAGAGAACCTTAATAGTTTCATTATCAATCCATTTTCCATTACTTGCTGGTTATTAATAATACAATTTATAAAAACTCTGTACGGGTTTTTGTATTCTAGTAATGTTTTGCAAGTTTTTCGATTTTATTCGTTTAACTTACCCAATTTATTTAGGCAGTACCGCAATTGATGTTAAACATACTTCATATTTATTTCCTTCAAAATATTCAAATGCCCTTGTATCGTTATAAAAATCACTTCGTGATACTCGTTTTACCTTATTTCGTCAGATATAAAATCTTCCGAACTCTCTGGATCACTACGTAATATTCCCTCATTTCGGTTTCTCTTTATGCGCCTTGCCTTTTCGGTTAATTCAGACATAACTATATTGCCTCGACTTCACATTCCACTCAAATTTCTACTTTCAAAAGAGATTCCGTTTACCGAAAGGACCTAGTAACCATTTTTAATAAACGTAATATGTAATGTAATGTACGCCTCATTAAGAATAATTTAAAGTAGAAAACAAAAGAAAAGAGGTGAGGTGAGGTAAACCCATTTTAAATGATGAATGTGACGAAACCAATGCGTTAACTATTCTACTGAAGTAGATTTTGATGTTAAAAATAAAATACGTATAGAATATATTAAAATTTATTATTATCTCATGGATAAATCATTAAATACACACGATATAGCCGTCAATAACTCGGCAGTCGGGATTGTTGATGATGGCGAAGAACACCATCACGGCGACGTAGCAGACAAGTACGGCCTTGTTCATCTGAAATATCAGCAAAATGTACTATGTAATCGTATCCTCGATATAATGTAGTGGCAAACAGACAGTTGGTTATTTAATTTCAACATTTTTTAGACAGTAAATATTAACAATTGTTAATTTGAATTTTATGTTAATGTAAAATCTTTTACCTTTACAACTTGGGGTTATGTGTGGTTCCTTGTGAAAAACAATCCCATTTATGTCAGTTCTTTTGAAAGTAACATTCATATACTGTGTTCCTTATTAACTTAATGGCACTTTTGATCTGAATATAATGATTACCATTATAGTCACGTTAAATTAAGTATTTAAGTTATTATTAATTAAACAATTATAAAATGATAGACTTATGAGTGGTTGGAATATTTGTTATCGTCCACTAAACATACTCCCATACAAACAATATTATACACTCACAGCTCCATCTAATGCCATGGTAATCTACGAGGCTTGTACTTCGGATACAATATACTTAATAATTAACCCTTAATTAACCAGGGGAGTAGGGTTCCACAGCACACACATCTGCGTGAATATTTTTTATAATTTTGGTGGTTACTGACAATATTGTACATTTTTAAAATCTAAAATAACTATGCCATTATCCGAATATTATAGATCTTGTCGATTTAAAACCTTTATTTAAATACGTTCTTTAATTTGATCTTGAAGAGTTAATCGTATCGACGGGATGAACATTAGATATTTGACAGTTACGAAGCCCATGAACATTTTGTATGGGAAAATGTTTTTTCCTTTAATTTTTCGTCAATTTTCCAAATGTGTTTAATAGCTTATCTGCTATTTGGGACGGAGACAATTATTACAAATCAAAAATTATGAAAATCGGTCGGGCCGTACCTGAGTTATATAAGTGTTCGAACAAACCCGACATTGGTTTACATATTAAGATATAAAAAATTCTAACTTAATCGAATTAGTACATAGTATTTTTTGTAAATTCTTGCTTTAATAGTCATTATTATTAATACATCTATTGTTTTTAAATGTTTTGTCTGTTTGTCTATCCGCCTATCTGTCTGTGACTGCATCACAAGAAAACCACTGGACGGATTTTGATGAAATTTAGAGTGACAATAACGTTATCCAGATCAACTGGATCCAAGAATACGTTCAAAAATCTTCTTGCCAAATTAAAAAAAAAATGTAAAAGAATGTTTGTGTACTAAAGTTTATTATCCGATTAATAATTTTTTAGAAAACAGTAAGTTTCGGGAATGATGTGATCGCCTCTAGGCTATTTCAACTTATAGAATTATTGTTAATTTCAATTTCATTTGAAAAATGAAAGAAACGGATTAAGATAAATTAATAATATTAGTCCTGCTGAGTTTCTTTCGCCATAGAGGATACTTTTTGTTGCAGTAACATATATCTTCTGAGAAATCAAATTACAATCACCCACCGGTGGACCATAGAAGGCCACCTTAACAAATAAACAGTTATGATTAGTTAATTTACTGGATAAATGAAACAAACTTATTTTTTAATAACACTTTGTTTTATTATGTAGCATATTAAACACTTATTTTTATTGCAAAGTTAATCTTTATAATTAACATTTTACAGTTAATCACAATCTAACATTTTACAATAAAATTACATCAGAGCAATCTTATAAAGGGGTTTTTAACGAATAATGTCCACTATAATTTTTGCTTCGCCGAGGATCAATCCTAGTGAGATACAAAAACAAATCTATCTCACGGGAACAGTACATTTTACCACGCTTTAAAGTAACTATGGTGAAGGAAAACATCGTGAGGAAACTTGCATGTCTGAGAAAACCTAGCAAGTTTTCGTAAGACATGTGAAGTCCGCCAACACGCACTATGCCAGCGCGGTGGACTATGGCCTGATCCCCCTCGTACTAAGGAAGGCCCGTACCCAGCAGTGGGACGTAAAAAGGGCTGATGACATGACATGACAATAAAAGAGATCCTATATATTGACCCGGATAACCAGCTATCATTATACTAAATTTCATTCAAATTCTCGTGATGCGGTCTAGACAGACAAACAGACAAAAAATCTAAAAACAATAAATTCGGCCTCTGTATCTTATCTTTAGATAATAATGTCTTTTTCAATTAGATTTTCCAAAAAATACTTTACGTATAGATTTGATTCAGTTTTTGATTATATGTATAGCTATAAAACGTAACTAAATCTTTAGCTATGAAACTACACTATATATGAAAATGAAAAATACTTGACTATTATATCACCTGAAGGGTACAGGGGCAAAACAAGGATGTCACACAATTATTATTTTTTTTATTTACATTGCAATCTATAATACGTGGCAAAATCTACATGTTCCCATACTTTTCAACTTTTTTTAATTTTATGTGACATCCTTGTTTTGCCCCTGTACCCTTCATCTATTTTCCACTTCCAATTTCATATTTTTGTATATGTTAATAAATTTAAAACGAGGAGGGTTCGTACTAAATAGGCAGTTATTAAGTATACAATATGATCGCTATTCGGTTTAGAATAACAAAAGAAAAGGTAATAGAAAAGTTAGAAATTTTCAACTAAAATTCATTACTGATTTGTAAACACTGAAAAATATAAAAGGGAAGTTATTTTATTATATCGTCCTTTACAAATTTAGATTTTTTTATAAATGTAAATAAAATGCGCAGATCTAAGGAAATATTAAGAAGTAAATGGGTGCGGAAAATAAGAACCGCATACAATGTATTAGAATTTAATATTATCACACGGATAAATCATCACATACACATGTATGTACCTCCAAATTCTTTGCATTCCAGATCTTTAATGATGGCGCAGACCACCATGACGACGACACAGCAAACGAGCACGGCCTTGTTCATCTGAAATATCAGCAAAATATACTATGCGTATTCTCGATAGTCGGTAGTGAACAAAAATGGCAGTTTAGTAAATATTATATATTTTTTATCACAATATGGAGTTAAAAAGACATTTATTTTAATTTTATGTTAATATAATATTTAATTGATATACCTTTACAATTAGATACTATGTGTAGTCGATTGCGAAATTAAACTCTTTTTGTATCTGTTCCTTTGAACTCAACATTTATATACTGAATCGCTTATTAAATTAAATAGAACTTTTAATACAAACATAATGTATCCCATTATGGTAACATTACATTAAGTACTTTTTAATGAGATTACTAACAGCAGCGAAGGTCAGGAAACGTTTTAAATGACTATAATATATATAATATTAATGTAATATTATATATTATTATCATACAATATAAAATAATGGAAAAAATGGAATTAATAACATTATAATTGAATATTTTTTATTCAATATTTACTGTTTACTACAAATATATTTTTCATTGTTGGAATTTTGAGTTAATATAAAATGTTTTATTGCGAAATTAAATCTTTCTTCTGAACTTAACAATTATATACAGAGTTCATATTAGGTAAATAGATAAAACTTTTGCCAATAGTGTACGTATTATAAAATCCATCCAAAAACTTGCGAATAAGGGATTTAACTTAAAACTTCAATGGGTTCCTTCACACAAAGGTTTGCATGACAATGAAAAAGTTGCCTCACAAAATCAGCTGTAGTTTCTGACTTAGTGTTTAATGGTTTTGGTTTACCTTATTTTAGTGATTTAGTCTATTTGATAAAAGAAAATGTTTTCATTTGTGAATGGAGCATTTTGACGCAAGGTCAGTTACAAAAGGAATTTGCTACAAAACTATACAACCGTCTCTGTCTCAGTCTCCGTGGTTTGCTTCTGTTGATTTGTGTAGATATGATCTTGTAACAGCATTCAGACTTCGTTCCGGACACATTCCATTGAATAACTTTGCATACCTGATACGTAAATTCCCATCTCTTAACTTCTCAGAGTGTGACGTAGTCGAAGATGTTTACCATGTCCTAGTGGAATGTGTCCGAAACGAAGTCGAAAAATTTCAATTAATGAACAGTGTCAATTTATTTGAGTTAGGTGTATGCAATTGTATCTCAGGATGTCCTGCTTCAAAGGAAGCTAGAATATTGTATAACAAATGGCTCTAATAAGGGTGACGTGTTCGATTATTGAACAAACTCTCTTAAAAATAATAATAATAAAAAAATACTAAATTAAGTTTTTTTTAATTAGATCATTAGATAAATCTGATATACGATCTCTTTCGTCTTTAATGTTTAATGTTTCTATACTTTTAGTGGACGATAACAAAAATATTTCAACTTTATTGTGGGATATAGTATACATATACTAAGACTAGCGGCTAACCCTCGCTTCGCTTAGGTAGGAACCCGAGGGACGACCCTAGGTTAAGCGTCAGCGAAGCCACGGATTCCGCTAGTTAAAATAAATAAAATTTCTAAAATATAACCTTCTCCTTTTTTTAAGTCGGCTTTTTAAAGCCTAGCCTAAGTCACTTCTTACATCATTAGCTATTTGCCAGTGAAAGTCTGTCTATCTATCTGCCGTCAAAATAGGTCTAGCCGTTTCAGTGATTACCCGGAATAAACAGATAGACCGACAGACAGACAAAAAAAAATTAAAATTGGTTTTTTGTTGTTAGTTCGTATATACATTCATATGCATTTAGTGAAAAGCTGTTAATCGGAAATTAAAAACAGACGCTTCAATATTATATTGGAGGATGTATCTCATAAGTTTTAGCAAGAGTTAGCCATAATATATTTAAATTAAAAAAAGAGGACTCGTTTTCCTGTCGGAATGAAAGACTTTTTCTTCAATAAAAAGTATTTTAATTAATGTTACCTCATAACGTATCACTACACAAAATTTAGTTCAAAATGGTTCAATACTTTTTGCGTGAAACGTACACATCGACTCGCTAAGTTACAGTTTTATACGTACTGATAAAAATAGCTAGTTAATAAAATAGGCTTTTTAAGACCTACAATTTCCATCTTCATCGTTTTGATGTATCTCTTAAAGTTTAGCCACCGCTAGCTTTCCAAGGACAACCAATTATTTTGTTCTCCTGTGGAAATGGAATATTGTTCTCCAATTAAAAGTATCCTAAGTTATGAGATCCGAGTAACAAGTTATCACTACACAAAATTTGGTAAAAATCGTTCAAATAAAAGCTATTAAATGCAATAAAGGGAATTGCCTTTAAAATTTAAAAGTCAAATATTTTAATCGGATTGAGTTTTGAAACATGTGTCAGTGTAAAATGTCATTTAAATCAAATTAACTAAGGAGTATTAATATCAACTAATCCCCAAAATAACTTTCTACCCCTTTTTAACCCCATTAGGCGATGAGTTTCAATAAATTATGAATCACGTTTTCATCAATTTTGCGTAAGAAAATTAGTCCATTGAAAAGTTACATTTAGGGATGCGTTTTTCAGAGGCAGCAATTTTATTTTTTTGATGTGTAGGGGGGGGGGGCTTCAGAATAAGCTTAAGTTCAAGATTGTGAGGACGCCGCCCTTGTCCCACGGCTGCTATTTTAGAAAAACGAGTGCAAAGGGTTTTCGTGCCATATCTCGTAAACTAGGAAGCCTACAAAAAAATATAGAGAAATATTTCTATAAAATTAATTTATCTACAACTTTGACTATTTACTTTTTATCGTAAAATGGAAAATAAAAAAAAGCAATAAACAAAAATAGCTGAAAATTTTTGAACAGAATTTCTTTCGGGCGTTATAACTGGTCTAAGATTGCTCCGATATCATTTTATTGTAAACAATAAAATAATATCAGAGCAACTATAATTTTTCGCTTTGCCGGGGATGAATCCTAGTGAGATACAAAAACAAATCTATCTCACGGGAACCACGCTTTAAAGTAACCATTGTCCTAGACTAGATTATAATCTATTTCTTTTTATCTAGATTCGACGTGATTGAGTAACAAACATAATGATCCATCTAAATTTTTAAATTTTTTTGAATTCGTATTTCTCTAATGATCTATTTAAAAACACTTAATCTAATGTTGTCTAATGATGATCATGATCATCATTATGTTTATGTCAAAAATGCTATTTATTTAATTAACGATTCAGTATATAAATGTTGAATTTAGAAGAATAGACTCAAATAAGATTTTATATTCTTAAAAGTGACACATCTTTTAGTAAAGGTAAAAGATTTTATATGAACATAAAATTCAAATAATTTAGCGTAATAACAAGAAAACATAATGACAACAAAACACAATTTTAATATTTCAGATGAACAAGGCCGTGCTCGTCTGTTGCGTCGTCGTGATGGTGTTCTGCGCCATCATCAACCAACCCGAGTGCGAATATATTCGCGGTAGATTATATTGTAGATAATGATTGATATATCCTTGAGATAATGTTAAATTAAATTGTTATACAATATACATTCCATGCGTGTTTTAATTTTAATTCTAAGTTTAATCTACTTCTGTGGAATCAAGCAGCAAGCTCAAGCATTGATATTATAGATTTCTTATTTTATTATGGCGAGACTTTTTAGTGAGTCTCGATCGTGACCATGATTGCTGTAAAGCATTTGAAATGTCGGGTACTAAAAATCAAAATAAATCCGCGACAAAATCCGAAAAGGTAGTTTCATTTATAATGTCGAATATTCGCGTAAACCTAAGAAAGTACCAACCCCCAAAATTTGTAACATCTCCAGGAGACCCAGTAGTCGTAGTAGCCAAGTGCATTATTAGTGTCTAATACTACCCAAATACACTCAGCATCGTTTTTCTCCCATTAAGTAACCCGAGAAGAGGGTATCTCTCGAGAGATAGCAACCAGGACGCCTCCTCCATCCCCTTTAGACTGATTGGAGCATGAGCAATGAGCAAAAAGAAAAATGTTTTCATTTGTGAAAGAAGCACTTTGACGCAAGATCAGTTACAAAAGGAATTTGCTACAAAACTATACAACCATCTCTGTTTCGTTCTCCGTGGTTTGTTTCTGTTCATTTAGGTAGATATGATCTTGTAACAGCATTCAGACTTCGTTCCGGACACGTTCCATTGAATAACTACATACCTGGTGCGTACAGTCTCATCTCCTAATTGTTCAGAGTATGACTCGAAGATGTTTACCATGTCCTAGTGGAATGTGTCCGAAACGAAATCGAAAAGTTACAATGAATGAACATTGAACAGTGTCAATTTATTTGAGTTAGGTGTATGCAATTGTATCTTAGGATGTCCTGCTTCAAAGGAAGCTAGAATATTGTATAACAAATGGCTCTAATGAGAGTGATGTGTTTGATTATTGAACAAACTCTCTTAAAAAAAAAAGAATAAAAAATACTAAATTAAGTTTTTTTAATTAGATCATTAGATAAATCTGAGATACGATCTCTTTCGTCTTTAATGTGGGATATAGTATATACTAAGATTAAATACGATAAAAAGGTGATTTTTGTCATTTTACGGATACCTATTTGTAAAATAGCTCTTTTTAAAATTTAAAATTTTCGCGCAAATATAAGGATATTAAATAGTCGATGAGTTTACATGAACAACCACAAACTGAACTGCAAACTGCAAAGTTTATGACGGCGTAATGACGACGATGTGTTTTTAATGATTTATTCATGGGATAATATTAAATTGTAAAAAACTATACGATTTTTATTTTAGTACCAAATGCGAGTATAAGTCCAAATATATACCTATTTCAGAAAAATAGTTAAAGCATAGATTTTGTCACTTCCATCATGTAAATCCATGCACCTACTAATACTTTCTAAAATTTGACCGAATATTTCACAATTTAAACTATTTTTGTGAGTTTTTCGCGATTTTATTCTGATTTTTGGTTCTCGACGTGTCGAATGCTTCAGCAATCATGATCACGGATGGAAAAATGAAGGTTTTAGATATCTCAAAGGTCATGTTGTCATTATAGACGATATTTACCTTTCTATCAAAAAAAAATCCAAAAAATGTAAAATGAAAACATTCACCTCTTAAATTGTTTTTTTTCTGTTAGTGAAGGGAGGCTCGTGCCCATTCGTGGGATTTTTAAAAGGCTTTTTTTAGCTTTTTTAAGCTTATTTTCAGTCAAACAACGCTTTAGTTTTACATATAAGTAATAAGTACAGTATACTATTTCAAATATAATATACGTAAATTACTTTGGAGTAAAATGAAGTCAAGCGTGTACTGTGACTAGTTTGGAAGTAAGTTTATGCCGTCCACAGCAAGTGGCGCTGTGGGTTGAATATTAATTGACCTCGCAAGTTTTACACGCTGGGAACTTGCAGTTTTAGAGCAACTTAGGCTTATTTGGTACTATACATTATTTTAGAATTTGAAGAGTTTAACTATTTTTAAAGCTTTTTGAAGTGAAACTTCTTTAGAATCGTTGTGATTTGAAACTCGATGAAACGAAAATGCGTCACGATAAAGAAAGAAATACATCAAAGTATAGGATTAAGTCGGAGAGAATGTGATAGAATACATTCCCATGTTGCCATGGTAACCGTTGTTTATTTTTTGACATTTCTTTTTTCAATGTAAATATTTTAATCACTAATTACTGAAGTTTCACTTCTATCGTTTTGACGACTCGTTTGGCTCAGTTGGTAGTGACCCTACTTTCTGCGCCAGCGGTCGCGGGTTCGAGTCCCGCTGGGGGCATTCATTCGCTGATCACGAATGTTTGTACTCCAGTCATGGGTGTTTATATTTATAATATGTATGTATTTAAAATTTATATGTGTAGTATATCAACTATCTGGTATCCGCAACACAAGCACGTAACGTAGCTTACTGCGGAACTAGATGGCGCTGTTGTAATAATGTCCCAACATATTTATTTATTATTTATTATTTATCGTGTGTGAATCGCACACACACCTTTTTTTGATGCGAGGAATTAAAATTAACTAGAAGTCATACCTAGCGAGCTAGGTACGTTTGAACTGTTATATACAGTATGGGTTTTTTTATTATTATTATTAGCCTATGTACATATAAATAAAATTGAAGTGTCTGTTTTTAATTTCAAATTAGCAGCTTTTAACTAAATGCATATGAAAGTGTATACGGTACTTATATATAAAAAAAAATATATTACTCTCTGTGTTTTTTTTCGGCTTCGGCTGGACCGATTTTGGTGACTTTCACTCGCAGATAACTAATGTTATAAGGAGTAAATTAGGCTACTTTTGCTATAGAAATTATATTCATTTTAACTAGCTAAGCTCGCGGCTTCGCTTACACTAAATCTAGGGAAGAGCCCGAGGGAAGCGAGGGTGAGTCGCTAGTCAAACTATAAAAATGAGTGTACTCGTATATACGCTTGAATATCAGATGTTATTTTCTATCTTTTGTCCATCTTGCCCTTTATCTCCGCTTCCAGAATCCGGATAATTACGTCATCACGATACGCATCTTTAACACCGTTAACGCGTGCCCTAAACATATTTGTACGTTATCCCGACCTTAGCACTTGTTGATACCCTCGAGGGCCCTTTCGACCCTACGTGTGAGGTTTAATCTAAATAATGCACTTTGGATTGCCAGACAAACTGTTATCGGCACCGCTGAATCAACTTTAGCGAATTCGACACTGAGATAACCATTCTATGTTGATATGCTTGTGACCAGTTTATTTCATGTTTCTTTTAGGTTTACTTAGTCCAACATTATTTAAAAATATTTGCATGTTCGTCAGTCACTATGCTGAACTGGATATATTTGGTTGAAAGCTTGAACACATATTATATCGACTATGACTTGGGAAATACATAGACTTTAAAACAACTAAGGATGCACCAGAGAGAAGCGAGGGTTATTCCTAAAGCCTACTTATAGTCAAAGTGAAAATAATAAAAAAAACGTGTAATAAAAATAAATAAAAAAAAACAATAATTAGTTATACCTATTTAACAATAATATTTAAAGTACATACCTGTCTTTTTTGTATTTCCTTAAAATAAAATAAGATTGACACCTAACACACTTTAGTAAGGCGTATTAAAACACATAAAAAACTGATATAAATAAATATTCACTTCTTCAATTATTCAAAGAGCTATTCAATTCATTACAAGCAATCGTTAAAACGGCTCAGTTAATTTCACTTTGACATTTCCGATTGCAATGAAATGCTTTTCATTCGATAATAGCTATTGAGCGCTTTCCTCGGTAATGTATATAGATTACCCATATTGGATTTGAATTTCACTATTACAACAAAATAATTAAAACCGATAAGAAATGATTATTTCTAAGTGTAAAATGCTGTAGTCGAGTGTTTTTTTTAATGTTGGAAGATGCATTTGGGACTCACTGGTCAAGTTCACTAATATCCGTAACGGAATCTCCTCCGTCTTAATGGGGCGTTGCGTCGCAAGATCGCTTAGGTACCCATAACGCCATGGCGGCAAGTTAGCAGACTCAAACTAAAATAAGCATGGGGTTTTCCAAAAGTCCATTCCGCTATAGCGGAGCAACCCGTATAGCACACCGCTCACTAAGGTGGTCTACCTCCCAGTACGTTTCTTGGCTTCGCGGCCGGCTGGATTGCCGTACACAAATAAGTCCTGACCGTGACAAGATTTGGAGTGGACCTAGGCAGTCAAATGAGCTGAGCCAGTCGCTAGTGATATTTGAAGACATATTATTCTTGCTGATCACTTTATAGAAAAATCAATCTAGAGGTCCTTGAAACTTTTTTGGCACTTGAAGCTTCAAACTGAGATGAAACCCAATTAAGCCATACAATAAGCAATTCAAATTATTATAAGCCATTTAATAATATAAGTATTCAAGCTTAACAATTCTTATACCAAGATTCTCATAAATACTTTAGATTGTATTTCTGAGAATCTCGGTTGAGACTTGGTGCGTAAATAATATTGAAGTATAATGTACTCGTAGGTTATAAATTTTTATGTATTTTTTTTATTTCTAAACTAGTTAAAATATTTGAAAAGGCAATTATTTAACCTGTAAAATAAAATATAAGATATATTTTATTTGTAATTAGTGACTCACCCTCGCTTCGAGTTTGGCCCTAGATTTAGCGAAGCCGCCGGTTCCGCTACTTAATAAAAACAAATTAAATAAAAGTAGGCTAAGTTACTCCTTATAACATTAGCTATCTGCGAGTGAAAATCCCGTCAAAATCGGTCCAGCTCTTTCAGAGATTTGCCGAAACAAGCAAACATTCGGACAAACATACAAACATTAAAAATGATTTTTTGATGTTAGTACCGCGCATACTTTCATAATATGCATTTAGGGAGAAACTTATTTTGAAATGAAAAATAGACTTAGACAATTTCAATTTTATTTATATGTATAGTTTTTAATAGTAAGAAATTAATTAAACTCATTTTTACATATATTATTATTTATAATATTTCAAAAGCCCGTGTTTTCTGAAGAACTGACTAAAAATCACTACATAAAAGAAGATAATAATGCTATTCGTGACAAAATCCGAAAAGGTAGTTTCATTTAAAATAATAATGCTATATTAATTTTAACTATTATTACCGCTCTATTTATTTACACGAAAATTATGACCTTCCATTTATTTACTAAAGGGAACGAACCACTAAAATCATTACTTGCCCATGAAATATGTCGGCAACAAATCACTTTAAGTTGGTTAGAATAGAGCTATTTCTCTGCGGATCCACCCATCACTAACTTAAGTTACATTTTGCTAGCAATATTTTAAGTATACTTGCTGCTATATAATGTG
Source organism: Boloria euphrosyne (assembly GCA_951802675.2). Lineage (NCBI taxonomy): Eukaryota > Metazoa > Arthropoda > Insecta > Lepidoptera > Nymphalidae > Boloria > Boloria euphrosyne. The sequence goes on from OX637879.1 coordinate 13,251,948, forward strand.
CAATGTACATGGCTCTGTTTCTAAAACTTAAGTTTTTACCATATAGGTAGTGTACCCTGTGAATTATTTTGCGAAATGAAACTCCATTCAAACAAAATAAGCCATTCCCACAGCTATCCTTTGTTCTTCTTTAAATTATTATGATATTATAATATAAATAATTAAATAAATAGTACTTTTTAATTAATTTAAGTTCAATTTTTTGTAGCAGAATATCTTAAAGTTTTGAAATTAATAATGGCTGATTCAATAAGATATTAAAAAAATGTTTAATGTATAGATTAATCGACTGTTTTTTTAATTTACAGTATACTATTTTATGGCGAATTGATTCTTTTGTCTGATGAAGACAATGTTGGGTTAAATATGAAGCTAGGAGGATATACGATGATGAGTAAATGTGTCAGCCGCATCATGTCATTTGTGGTATTACTGACTAGGGCCACGCGAATAGAGGGTTTAACACTCAGTTTATAGTTTACGTCTTCTGGATTTAAGTTAAGATTCAATGCGATTTAATGCGTTTGCGCTTTCAATTTAACAAAGTTCTATAAAAAAATCTTCTAAAATGTGGGCAAATATTTAATTACAAAATTTGAATATATCTCTTTACTTATGAAAACTTTGTTCAAATCGAAAATAATAATTGAAATAGCTATTGTGACACCCTTGTTTTGCCACAGATTGGTGAATAATTTATTGTTTGAAAATAAGCGATGGACTAAATAAAACTACCTTTTCGGATCTTGACTCGGATTTAATTAGAGTTTTTGGTTTTCAACTTTTCGAATTCTTTGCAGTAATGATGATCACGACAGAGTCTCTCTAAATGTCAAAAAATCGCGCAAACTTATAATATGTATTAACATAAGAATTCCTTTATAAATATCCATCATTAGCTCTCCAGAGTTCAACGTGATAACACGTAACTGTTCTTTGGACGATTTGTGTAAAACGTCATTGACGAATGTAGGTCGTCTGCCCTCTTAATGGTCTCTTTCTTAGTCACCGATAGTTGACAGTTCAAATTGTACCAGTTCGACCCATGCGTTTTTCTTTACCAATGAAAAACGATTTTCAATTCAGCACATTAGCTTTCTGCACGTTTATCTAGACTATTCTGAACATTATCAAGTGAAGGCACTTATCAAAAAACCTTACCATTTCAAGTAACTGAGATTAATGAAACACAGTTTTCGAAGTCTTCTTAAAGGGATAATGAGATTTGTAAATTTATACGCCCCTATTTCGTTTATTAATAGGAATCGGTGGTAGAACGTTAAAAATTCTTCAGAATTTTCGAAAAATTCTTTGCTTCCTGTAAGAGCTATTATATAAGGTCGGCCATTGCATCAAGCGAAGCGGTGCTTGAAGCAGCGCTTGCATTTTACTCTCGCGTCCGTATTTTTTTGGTTCATTTTAGTCAAGGTATACAAAATAAATTAAAATACTTGTAAAAATTATTTACTAAAACCTACGTCGAGAATTACTCTTTCCATTGGTGAAAACAGAATGAAAATCTGTGCAGTAGTTTTTGAGTTTTGCGCGAACAGACAGCCATACAGACAGACAGACGCGGCGGAGGACTTTGTTTTATAATATGTATAGATGATGTAAATACCATACTATATGTCTTTATGGCTGATTTTAGCCACTCTCACTAAGACTAGCCATCTGTGCAAGAGATATTATTTTGCATAAGTGCTTGCGCAGACACAAGTACTACGCCACCTATGAAAGTGAAGACGTGGCTTTAGCTTAAAATTCAATCAATAATAAAACAATATTTTTAAACGTCATTCAAGTCTTATATTTATCTAAATAAATCAGCCTTATTTAAAGATAAAGAAACCTGTGTTATTAAAATATAATTTTCAATCACATCTTTTAATGGCCCGTCTTCTAATGTCCATTCCATGTATCTAAGCGCATTACGACATTCGACAAATTGTTTGTATCGTTGTGGTTAGATACAATCATTACACTGTGAAGCTATTTTACCATTACTACTATAGATTTAGAGTACATTTTCCCAAATACCATCGATGTTGTACTATCGACCGCAATGGTCAAACGATGATTGAATATAATCTCTTAATTTGTAAACTTGTTATAAATAAATAAATATATCAGTTTCTAAGTTTGAAGTTGTGTACTTCTTCACAATAAAACGACCAGCTATTTGAGAATTACTAGTTTTATCAAGCTTTATTTTAACACATATTTAATTTTTAATTGTCTTGCTTAAATATAATTTTAATAGTTTTAATTTTAACAGCTTAATAGGTGTTAGGTATTTTTATTAGAAAAAAAAAATACCTAAATCTTTGTTTCAGACACAATATCATTTAAAATGTATATACGTTTTTCTATTTTATAACACGAGCTGTCCCCGGACAGCAAAAGCGTACCTACCTACTGCGCAAATAACGGAGGCACGTGACATGTTTAGATATGTTTTTAAAAGTACCTTTCCCACAACTGGTTACGATGACATAAAATAAATAGTATTACCCACATTGGTCCTTCTATGGGCTCTAAGTACAAATACTCGTGTCATACCTGTGCCATTCTGGCTGCAATTGCTTGCTCTATGGTCAATATTATTATAAAAACAGCGCGAATAGCATCGATAGGAGTTGCCTATCATCGTTTTAAATAGTTTTTCAAGAATGGCATGGCAATGGCATAGATATAATAAATATTATTTTATAGAAAAATTATTGTTTTTGTGTTTGTTTGTAATGAATTAAAAGAATCTATTAAGATGTACTCTTATGTAATCACTACTTCACTACATATTATAAAACAAAGTCTTTCGCCACGTCTGTCTGTCTGTCTGTTCGCGATAAACTTAAAATTTACTACACTTATTTTCATGCTGTTTTCAAAAATGGATAGAGTGGTTCTCTATCCATTGCATTGAGTTATTATTACTAGAGTAGACGCCGCGAACAAAATCTGTTCGCCACAAGCGGCCGCCCGGGGCGCGGGGGAGGAGACGACCGCATCATAGATTGCAAGATTACTATGCAGAAGGGACACGGACACTGTGTTTATATTCTGCCTAATGAGCATACAACTAATTATTTTAATTACAATTACTTTTTAAGCTATTGGTGTTAGGTAATAGGTTTTTTCGTTACGGAATTTCTTGATTCGGTCGCCGCGCTCAAAGCCCGCGATAGAAGCTATGCAATAGCTTAATAAAAAAGTATATATATAATAATATAAAATGTTTTATCTGATAGGGAACTACAAAATAATTTCATTATCTGTATTAATTAACATAGCAACTCGATATTGTCACTTCTGCGTAGACCTTTTTTTTACTCTTTGATTTCAACAATCATGGCCGCCGCCGCATGGCGCGTCGGCATGACTTTAAAATTATACAAAATTCTTAAATTAAGCGTTATTAAACGAAAATGCAGTAAACTTACCCGTGAAAAGTCACTCCTTGACTTTTATTAGATTTTCCTGAACGGTTTGTACAGTACCTCACTACACATGACGGCATATTTAGACGTAATAATTTTTACTCCAATGCGTCAAGCTACCGCAGCCGCTCGGCACAGACTAAACGCGTATATGCCGATCGGCTTATACAGGTGTTTGAATAAATCTAGTTGAGGTGCCCACTCTATACGTAGTAATAATAACTCAATGATCCATTGTTAAAAACAGTATGAACATAACTAGCGGAACCCGCGGCTTCGCTCGCGTTTAAACTAGGACGAATCCGAGCGAAGCGAGGGTATGGTATAAATATAATTTAAGGCTGTCCTCCAAAGAACACTTTTGATTATAAAAATCATCATTTAAGGCGTGAAATAATTTCGGATAGGAAATCAATCATTTCTCAAATACATCCATAATTTACTAACTTAGGTACTAATATACTAATTACTAGTACATGTTATACTCTATTTAATTAAAAATGAAATTGTACCTATATTATAGTCCAATCTAATAGTTAACTATTAAACTAAGGTATCTTGGGATGAAAATTATACGACGCTTAATAGTCTGAATTTAGAACTAATACGTAACATGGAAGCTTTTGCATTTTGATGGCTTCAGAGAAATTTTGGTGGTGTGTTAAATCTAGTTCATTATACTAGACTGAGTGTAACTCAATTTGCAATATATAGAGTTTGTGGGATTTCTAGTCATGGCCGTGGTAGGTTTCAAATTAATTAGAAAATAAAATAACTTCATTGTGTTTTTTTTAATGTCATATTCATATTATGATAATTATTTTATTTTTAAACAATTGATTTGTAAATTGATAGTTTTTGGAGGAAAATAAAAGACAAACTTTTACGGTGAAAGAAAACATTGTGAGGAATCCTGCATGTCTGAAAGAACCTAGCAAGTTTTCGAAAGATTTTTACAGTCCGTCAACCCGCACTTGCTCAGTGCTGTGGATTATTTTCTAATCATATTGAAGAGAGGACCGTGTCCAGCCGTGATAAGGGCTGATATAAAATACATTTCAACTAAATTATAGAAATATCACACAAAATATGATTCATGTTAATTGGTGTACAAAATGATTATATATTTAGTGTTCGGGTTTGGCAGAAATAGCTTATTGTAATTTATACATTTTAAAATAATAACATTCGATTTGAGTCACTAGTTCATTTATACGACAAAAAAATTTTTTAGCTTTCTTGAAGTTACATGATTAATATTTAATTTCAATATTAGTTTATACCGTGTATCAAGTAATATATCTACGTAATAGTTGACCACTTTATTATTCCTTCCCCTGAACTTGTTCTGCTAACCGGCAATTATTTGGTTTGGGCGATCGTGTACCGCAGGCAAATAGCATGGGCACGTCACAGGTGTTCCGATGCGTGACTTGTATAGTGTAGTAGGGAAGCTTTATATATATGTACATATTAGCGCGTTATAAGAAAATAATATAATGAAACTTACATAATATAATTTAATATTAAGTTTTTGTATAACGACAGTTTTTTTTATAATAAATATTTTATTACAGCATTTTTAGGGTTGCACTACTTCTTACTTAAGATATCATAGTATTTATTTCAATAGTAACATAGTCTTATAATCAAATGCATTTCTGAGAGAACCTAATAAGTTTTCGATTGAAATTTAAAGTCCGCTAACCCTTGGCCATTGAGGTGGACTATGAGCTAGTCGCCCTCGTATTGAAGGGAGGCCTATTTCCAGCAGTGGGACGTTAAAAAGGGATGAATACAATTTGTATGACCAGGGATAATGGGAATAGGCTTCCTACATAGAAGGTTCAGGTAATAGTCCACCATGTTGGACAAATGTGGGTTGGCACTTGCCAATCAGACTTTTTAGTGGATTTGTTAGGTTTGTGACTAACCGCCGCACTCATAGTCACTTAATAAACCATTAAGTCGATAATCTCCATACTAAAGTGCGTCTTAATGGTTCATTAAGTGAATATGAGTGCGGGCGTATGAGTGGTTGTAGGTATCTAACGACGGGTTTCTCTGGTGTAAGGCTAGTGTGTTGAGGAGTGTTCTGTATTGGAAGTCACTTATTACTAAAAAAATCGGATAATTTTGCATTTTTATGTATACACCGAAATATATAAAAAATATTATTTTTTTAGAGTTTGTACTTTGTACATGTAATTAATAGGCCGATTTGTTTCAGAGTGACTGCTGAGTGGTGACTTGATGGCGCGGTGACGCAGCATGCGCCGCGCGCACCTCGCCGCTCTACTGCGGCTTTTAGTCATCGCAGGTTGGGTTATAATTCTTTTTAGACCACTTATTATTTTTTACATATTGTATGTTAAAGAGCATCTCTAGTATATACCATATTACTATGTACGAGTATATTATCTTGTCGTAGTTTGAGCTCATGCCTTATAATAGCGTCGGAAAATACAGGGCGTGAAGCCAGGAGAAACACTGGGAGGCGGGTCATCTTGTTCGCTAAAAGTCTATTTTGAATGTGAAAATAACAACCACAATGCATATGAAAGTAAATCATATAAGAAAATCATAATTTATAAAATTTTTGATGTCAGTCTGTTGGTTCGATGATAACTCCGAAACGGATAGAATTCTGATGGGGCTTTCACTAGGAGAGCTAATGTTATAAGGAGTAACTTAGGCTAAGACTTTAAAAAGAAGTACTGCTCGAAAGAATTAAAACGGACCTAAAGACGAAGCAAACGCAGCGAGGGTTCGTTAATCTAACATAACCTCATAATTTGACCTCACCCGCACCTAAAGAAAAAATGTTTCACTCTAGTGCGGTGTGAGGTCAATATGACCTACCACTCCGCGCACCCCACACCCGCACTAAACGATGCGCTTGCGCCGCTTTAAACCAGATGAAATAATACCTATTGGATAAAAATGTATTAAAATGCTGATACAAGTTTGACTATAACAAAAAAATACTACGCGAAAATAATTAAGTTGTATAAACCAGTCAAAGCAGATTTTTATAATAATACCGATTCAGGACTATACATGCGTATTTTATATACATCTAAGTATATAGTATGTGCATTGTACAATGTACACATTTCTCGCGGCTCCGCCCGCGTTTTTATCATTATTAAAAAATAGGGATTAGTGGTAGAAGGCTGAAAATTTAGGGTTATATTCATATTTTTATGCCAAATCATAAAAAAATAAAAATAATAAAAATTTGGTCTAAAAATAAAATATGAAAAATGTGGAGAGCTGTTAAGGAGGAGTTCGATAACAAACGTGACACTAGATTTTTATATATTAAATTCAAATTCAAATTCAAAATATTTTATTCAGCATGAAATAATTACAATTTTTTACTGAACATCATGAGTTTACTACCAGTACGGAAGGAAGAAACCACTGACCTGAGAAGAACTGGCGAAAGAAACTCAGCGGGACTAATATTTTTTTTTGTTGTTTTTTCGTCTTAGTATTTTTTCTATTTTTAATTCAATTGAAATTAGATTAGAATATGTACAATACTCTTTAGTATCTCAAAATTTGAATACTATGCGAAAATAGATTACTAAGAATATTCATTTACTATTTAATATTTAAGCCCAAAATAAGCGATGGTAAACAATAGAAAATCTTTGTACATTTGCAATAAAGTAAAAATATATTTAAAAATGAAATCTGAATACAAAGTCCAGTAAGGCGTGGCTTCAGTCGTATAAATCGTGCCTAATGTCTTTAGCCCCCGGCTTGTAATTGACCCATCGATGGGTTAGCCTATTTTGCAGACCTAGATTTTTGCCTAGAGCTATTTCTGTCTGGAATCTGTAAAGTTTCTTGTTACAATCTTTTGTATATATTGAATAAAATATATGTAAGAAAAAGAATCAAACCTGAGACCTGAGTGTTTAGATTAATTGTAATTTAGGTTTATTTGTCATTGAAGGACTAACTTACACGTACTTATAAATAAATGCGTATATTTGTACAAAAAAATCACAATCTTATTAATGTGAAACTGTATGGATATGGATGGATGTTTTTAACTCAATCACGCCACAATGCAACGGCTAAACTCAAAACGGCGCAGAAATAGATCATAGTCTGGAATAGTAAGTACATAGTTTACGTTTTACCCCGGAAAAAGTTTTTTTTTATTGACGCTCGACAAGATGACTTCATGCCGCCTGATGTTAAGCGACAGTGGAGTCCAGGAATGAGATCCATCGGTTCCGGGACATGATCTCGATACCGATCGACCTTACCTCGTCGGCCTGCTCATGTGCTTTTTTATGCTCCGTTTAAAAGACCCCGGATTATAAGAAGAGGGAAACACGTGAATTGGTAGTGAATTCCATTTCCTAATAGTGCGGCAGAGGTAGGAGCTGCCAAACCTTTTGGTACGAGAGTGTATGGGTAGTACCGTGTGAGGATGGAATTTCCAGCACGTGCACGTGTGGTTTTGGAGAGGAAAGGAGAGGAGGGTATAAGTTGGAAGAGCTCTTCAGAACACTCGCCGTAATAAAGGCGGTAGAAAGTGGCTAGGGAAGCAATATCTCTACGCAATTGCAGAGATTCTAGGTTTACAGTAGCCTCAGCTTTATTAATTATGCGGATGGCGCGGCGTTGCAATCTATCCAGAGCGTCTAATAGGTACTTAGCAGAATTTAGGTTCTAATGGAATAGATGTCCGTAGTCCCTCTAAAATTATATTGTTATTGATTTAAAAAAAGGATGTTTATTGTTTTAAAGATTGAATTACGATATTGTATCTGCTGGAAAATTGAAAAAGATGGAATTTACCGATTTTCGGAATAAAGTATTATTTAGTAGGAGTAGCAAGAAAAATTCTAAAAATTATTTTTTACCTTTGTAAGCCAAAATATACAGATGTATTTCATTTGCAATGCAATTCACAACCTCATAAACGCCTCAGACGCGAAATCGTACTGAAAAATCTTATATTACGCTTAAGAAGATGTAAAATACGCAATTTGTATAAACCAAGGAATTTATTTTGCAAATAAAACACCTCATTCATCTCAGCTTTATTCCAAGCATCGTAATTTATATAAACGATACCAAGAGAGAGTCCAATATAATTTGGCACGTCATTTCAACAACCTGTTTAAATTTGTATGTAATTTCAAAGGTTTTCAAAGCGTTTGAGACCTTTTTAGGCTAGTTCCACACCCCACTAGACGCACCAACGCGCGGTGGGTTTCATTTGCCTAAAAATAAATGAATGGGATTTTTTCTACATTTACGCGTACAGCTTTTGGCCAATAACTGAGCCTTTAAATTCTATCAACTTTTTGGTTATTGAAGAAAGTTTGGTTTAATGCTTGTGATTTATTATTCTGGGTTTAAAAATAAAAAAGGCTTACACAGTAAACATAACAAAGTGTTCCCATAAAGCTCTTATAGCCATGTAAAAAATGTAGTTGAGTAGAAACTAGCACCAAGTCTTTTTCCTTTTACCTTCATTTATCGGCAGCCGTATGAATCTAACGATAGCTCATTCATTACAATCAGGCATCAGTTTGAACGTGACGACGGACCATAGACTAATGAACTTCTATGTCTGTGCACATATGGCCTGACTTAACGGGGCTAAAGCAATTTAGCATTAATTTAGCATTCGAATGAAAATGGCATAAAATTATGTAACAAACATTCATCCATACTTACAAACTTTCACGTTTACAATATTAGTAGGATTCTTCTTTAGTTTGGTAATCTAACTGATTTGTGTGTTAAAAAAGATCAGCTCAGATTGTCACTATTTTACAGTTTGTTATTAAATAAAAAAAGGTACTTAACCTTTTAATTTCAATTTAATTCTTTATTTATCGTGGAGGCACAAATTGTCGTGTGGTACAGATAAAACTTACAGAATGACCAGAGAAAAAGAGAGAAAAAAAAACTTTTTTTAAAATAGTTGACTTTTCAACAAACGCTTTGTAATACATTTTAAGAAAATGTTTTACACAACATTCAATGTCCATATAAGTTGTTGAAAAAGCAGGTGAGATTTTAGCTCTTTTAGTCGAGAGCTATGGTATAGGTGATAAATCAAACAGCTAGGACCTATGATTTAAGTTCAAGAGATTGAAAAAATCTTTTTCCGACCAATACATTTTTCTTTTACCAAAACGATTTATCCCCATCCGGACTGTTTTACACTCCATTAACGACGATAACTGATTCACTAAGTTTTTAGGGCTGCCCATTCATTGAACTGGTTCGTAGGCTAATGCTGAAGTTTATTATTAATATTTATGGCCCTTTACAATTTTCCGGAAATCATAGAAAGTTGACTTTTATTATAAAGTCTGGGGTTTATAGGAAAAGGGAATTAGCAAGTCTAATTAATCACTGTAATGAATAGAAGCTTTCACAAATATTCGTATTACTTTAACTTTTAATGAAATTAAATTAATAAGATTTAGACAGTAAAATTGTGATAAGGTTTGTTTTTTCTTACAGGTGGCGCTAGTTTTGTAAACCCATATACAAACGAAGAGCAGTTCGATCTCAACCAAGTATGGCTCGAGATACCCACCACTCTCGTCGCTCTCGGCGGAGATGTGCATGTGTTCGTGCGAGGCGTGACTACTGGTGCCTTGCGGGTACGCCTCGCGCGAGAAGACGACGAAGGCAGGACACTCCTCGCTACTATGCCGTTGGCTCTAGATGCCGAAAACCGCATGACTTTGCCATGTGGTTACTTTTCTAGAGGCGGCGTTTACTACATAGATATTTTAGCGGACAAAGAAACTATCATGGAATACGAAAACTCAACAGTAAAAGTGAAAAGAGATATAACTGATGGTGGGGTCCTGGAAAGTGGCGACAGCATGGTGAAGTCTTGGAAGTTTGATGTTATGTGGCCCACTGCGAATTTAGATGTGACCCCTGAACAGATACAAACTTATCCAGAAAGGCAAGTTACAGCGATTTTGGAGTTTCCAAAGGTGGTATGCACTCCGGTGGAGACCAGTGCAGATTATTGGTTGGAACTGTTGTATTGTGGACATTCTAGTGGAGGTGCCGTTTTGTGTGATGGGAAAAATAGCAGTTCACACGCGCACGTTCTTTACTCAGAGCAGGTACGTATTAATAGGCTTCCCCCTCTATTTTTAGTCACACTTGGACATTTCTCGCCAAAAACATAAATTTTAATTTTCTTGAGAATATTTATATAAAAGAAGGGCTTAAGATATTAGAATAAGACAGATATTTTCAATCTCGCTTAAGATCCTTGCTCTGTATTAAACAAAATTAATGACTCCAGTTTATATATTGCAAGGTAAATGTCTACTATGATAAATGATGTCACATTTGCCTGTGTTGCCTCGCTAATAAATTAAAAATATTTATATTATATTTTATATTCAAATAATACGCGGGGGATCAGGCCGTAGTACCACGTTGGCCATGTGCGGGTGTTCGCCTCATTTTTACATACGTACTCAACAATATTATCGAAAATAAGGAAAATACGCACAAAAATAATTTTGTCTGACTCATTGCGCGTAAAAAATTTCGAGTTCAATTTAAATGTATTCTCCAGATGTACGGGTTCCCAGGACGACGTACTATGACGCTGCGATGCGAACTGTTCGGGCAGGCGGGGGACTACGCGCTGACGTTGCGACCGGCGGCGGCTGCCGGGCCTCAGGACCTGGCTGTTGCCTTTATAAAGGTTGGTACAATTATTATAGTTAAAAGAAAACCTAATAAAATAAAAGTAGCCTAATTTGCTCCTTATAACATAAGCTATCTGCGAGTAAAAGTCCCGCCAAAATCGGTACAGCCGTTTCAGAGACTAGCCGGAACAAACAGATTTATTATATTATAAGGTCACTTGATTGACGGACGGACCTTCGGATGAGAGAACTATAGATTATTTTAACAATATTTTTATTAGCATTTGTTACTGAGGTAAACTATGATCTAAATTATGTATTTAAAGATTTAATATCTACATATTTATAACGGCAACGTTATGTATAAATATACAGTACAAACTATTTAACAAAATATAGAATTTTGTGTTCACTAAACAAAATGCAATAGTTCGAAGAAATCTACCAAATTTCACTCTCACCATGACATATTGTGACATTTACAACGTTCTATTTGACCCAGTACTGCGGTAAAAGCCCATACAATCTACATACATGAATATTGTCGATATTTATGTACTACAAGCAATTCCCGCGGCTATTCTCGCATTCTAATCACTATTAAAATAGTGTATTGTGGTAGAAGGTAGCAAAATATAGGGTTATAAGTAATTTTTGATTGATAGCAAATCATAAAAGAATAAAAAATATTAATTTGGTTTAAAAATAAATTATTTAGTAGATCCTGAGAATAGGTAGGTGGTTGGCTATTTTTATTTCCCTAGTTGATAAGGGTGGCCCTCTCCAGATTTTTATTTTTTATTTTTGGACCAAATATTTATTTATTATTTATGATTTGACCTCAAAAAATATTAATAACCCTAGATTTTACCCTAGGAGCCGCGGAATTGCTAGATTCATATAAAAATCCATACAAAATATAGTTTCTGCTATGACTAATTTCTACTCCTAATTTATAATCGTCTCATACAAATGGCTTATACATATTATATTTGCCTGTGTTGATTGATGAAATTGAAAAATTCTGTGCCGACAGTAGTCTAAAATACTTTTCGACAATATTTTATTTAGATTCATTGGGTTTAAATGTTTATTGCGTCAAATAAAACCCTTTTTCCATCTTACGAAGTTACACATTTCATTCGTTATTTGCTATCGAACGGTTTACTGTAATATAGGATCGGTAGATTCCCAATAGGATGTAAAACGGGATATGAGGTATTTGTGCAAAATTTGGAATTGCTTTGTACATGCGTTTTGATGTGATTTTTTTTTCAACTTTATTTATTATTTATTTTAGATGACCTCTTTGGCCTAATTGCTATAGACTGTAGATTTCTCAATCTAGGCCCTGAGTTCGAATCTGAGGTTGGGTCAAATTAGTTTCAGGGCGTATTTGTTGTTGTAAGTTTCGAAGTAAATTTCTTTGCCTCAGCTGGTCCGGTTAAGGATTGGTCCTTCACCTTATCTCTTATCTTATCGTGTTATCATACCCACCGGAATATGAGGGTTAATGAAATAGAGGGTACTTATGTTTGCGCACATACTTGTGGCAGTTGTGTTCGGGGTCTCTATTCAAATGACATAGTATTAACGCGATATATTCGCCAATTTTGAACTAATTTATTTAATTCTTTGTTTTAATGAATAACTTATCGACTTTAATCTAAATCTCTAATGGGTTGGAATTATTTTTTTAAAGTAACGTTGAAAGTATTGAAAAACATTTTTTTTAAATTTCAAATCATTTATATTTAAGTATAATAAAACAAATTGAACTTACGAAATCTGTCTATAATTCAAAAAGGGTTCACTTTTATGTTATTATATACGGAAAATTTAAATTGAGAACAAAATCTTAATAAAAACCATCTCTTGCCTTAAACTAACAATAAACTTTTTGCAAGAAAATATCATCCCAGAGGAGCTTATTGTTAAAGTATAACATTTAATACCTATGTGTAATGTGTGCCAGTTATTGTATTCTTACAACTGTAGATTACTGGTTTTATTGAAAGTTTGAGGAACATTTAAATCAAATCAAATCAATTATTCAAATACACTTTTACAAGCACTTTTGTATCGTCACTTTTATATTATAAAATAGAATTTATATTAAATGTCAGTCTGTAAGTCTATGAGGAAGCTACTACCGACTCGGAATGTTAATCTGCTGAGAAGAACCGACAAGAAAGTCAACAGTTGCTCTATAAGAATAACCTAGTAACATTATTAACTTTCTAAAATAAAAATCTCGTTTTTAATTTTTTAATGACAACACTGAAGCTCGAAAAAAGTTACTACAAACTACTACTCAAAAACTAAAAGATAATCAATTGACAAACAAAGGGGGAAAGTACGGAACTGTTTGTCTTTACTTACTTTACTTTATTACATAGCATATAACAAAGTCGCTTCCCGCCGTCTTTACGCTTAGATGGTTTAACGGCAACAGATTTTAATGCGGTTTTTATTAAACCTGCGTGATTTAGGAGGAAGTATTAAATTAATAATACATGCATGATGCATGTGATATTAGAAAAAATCCTAGAAACTATCTCATTTTTGTGGTGTATCTATGTGTGGTGGTAGCACAGTGGTAATGCACTCACTTGGGTAAGCAAGTAAAGCGGGTTCAAATCCGGGCTCAAATCCGGGTCTCGCACCTCTGACATTTGCATGTGCGAAACGTTTCTAACGTGATTACCACTTGTCTAAAGGAAACCTATGTCTGAGAGAACCTAGCAAGTTTTCGTAAGACATGTGAAGTCCGCCAACCCGCACTTGACCAGCGTGGTAGACTATGCCCTGATCCCCTCGCATTGGAAGGAGGCCCGTGCCCAGCAGTGAGACGTCAAAAAGGGCTGAATCCAATCCAAGTATATGAAACATTCGAGACAAATTTAAAGGTTGAATGATTCGCTTATTTGCATACATGAGGAACCAAGTTATGAGTAAAATACATAAGCATAAATATGTTATTCGTCAATAACAACAAACCCTACACAAATAGAAACTTGTTACGTGGCTTGGTATAGTTGAGCAAACATTTGAAACATACTCTACTATTATACTTGTGGTATGTACTACAACATCCCTTTATGTGAATACTAATAGCTATGCAAGAAGCTGAACAGTTAGTTAGTTAGTTTGTTTGTTTGTTTAAATACGCTATCCTCTTCTTTTGTGCTATACTAGCAACTCGCGCTCGCTCCGTTTAGGCTCGTCCATAGATTTAGCGACAGCGAAGCCGCGGGTTCCACTAGTAAAAGTATACAAAAACTTGACAAATTATATATTGAAACCTTCCTCGAGAACCACTCTATCCATTATTGAAAACAGAATGAAAATCGGTGCAGTAGTCGGTCAGTTAAGCCGTTTCAGAAGAGTTCGATAACAAACACTGTGACACGAGATTTTTATATATAATAATAATAACTAACTTCTTTTTATCAAACAAAAAGCTAAATAAGATAAAAGACAAAAGTACTTTTATAGGCACTTATTATTCTCGTATCTCAAAAGGAAAAGGGTTGCTTTCTTATTTTGATTGATTGTTTTAGTGTAGACTTGTGACATATCACGGCTGAGTCTTGTTTGATGTTGCCTAAAATAATAGATGAGATAATTAAGGGGCAAGAAATTAAATGATCGTAATCAACTAGCGACTTACCTTCGCTACGCTGTTATAGATTTCTTAGAAATGATGTAAAATGTTACCGCAGTAAAAAATATTCTAATTCAATTATTTCTTTTTATGGTTTCCATGAGTGCCGACTGGGCACAGTTGACTTCACCAATGTCGCGTAAAAATATTCTATGTGTTGATCTAAATAACCAGTTATCATCATACAAAATTTCATCAAAATCTGTCCACAGCCTGACACTGACAGAAGACAGACAACAATTCTAAAAACTATAATACATTCGGCCCATGTATCTATTATAATGATTTATTTCTATAAAATTTTACATAAATATTACATGCACAGATTCGACTCACTTACAACACCGTAAAAGTTTCGCTGAAACCATAAGCTTTTTATGTAAATAATAAAAACATTCGTGAGCAAAATAATTTATAAGCCTGTAGCTAAAATAAAAATATATTACACCAAAAACCTCTAACATTTCAACATAAACACATCAAAGTATTGAACGAGCACAAAAGAAATTACAACATTATTTAAGTACACTTTTTGAAAGCGTCTATATATTAAATTCCTAGGTATTATCATTGAATCGAAATTGCAGTGGGATCTCCATATTGAGGGGCTAGCGAATAGGCTTAGCTCTGCAGCGTTCGCGGTTAAAAAAATTAGACTTATTACTGCCATAGATACAGCTCGCGTAGTATACTTTAGTTATTTTCATAGTATTATGTCATATGGTATCTTATTATGGGGAAATGCAGCTACCGTTAATCAAATTTGTTTTAAGAAAATGCCTAAATCGCGAAGGTGTTTAATAGACATGGTATTGATACTTATCCAAATAAATAAGTTATTCATCACAAGTATTTAATTTTGAAGTTGCTCTTGGCATCGTTTTATTTCAATAAATGTCTTACGAGATATCACAGTTTTAACATAACTTCGCAACAAAATCACCGCGTGCAAGAAAGGCGGACGGGCGGGACGAAAGAATTTGGTTTCCAGTCCATAGAACGCGAGCGTAGACGCGGGAAAGGCTTGTATAATATATAAAATATACATAAATACATTCATACATCTATATGTATAATATACATACATACATACATTCATATATTTGTATATATAATACATAGTGAATATGAAAAAATATATCAGAATTTTTCACAAATTGACTTGCTCGAGGTCGTAGATAAAACCTAGTTGTATAAACTGGCACTCTGTTACTTTTGTTTTGGCTGCCGAGCCCGATGAGCTTTTTATGATCTCATATTTCGCGAAGTGCGCTTTAGAATTGATACCGCTTATAACTGTTGAGAAGGAAATTGCTAATAAAAGCTTCGAATATAAATGACGGGGAAAATAACTCTGGGTGTTTCGTTTATGAGAATTGAGTGAGGTGTTCGTTGGGTGTATGTATGTTCTAGTAAAGATCGAGGAAAATAATTAAAAATTCTTGCTATATATTTTTTTTGTAGTATGACCCCTTTTTTATCAGACAGACGACAGACAAAAATCTATAAAATGTAGATTAGGCCTCTGTATCTATGATAATAACTGTTTCTATGTATTTTTTATTTAAATTTTACGTAAATTTTTATGCACAGATTTAGAATTTGTTTTAGCCCCTTTCATGTTGACTATCTTTAATCTATATAAAGCTTAAAAGGGTATATAATAAATATATAAACGCATTAGGTATTCTGACCATATTTTCTAATAACGAAAATATATAATCGTAGCGACCAGTAGAGAGATTAGAAAGTGTAGGGAAAGTACTCTTGTAATTCTTTCTGCATATACATGAAAGAAATATAGAGAGAACACTTGCTATGTCACATACACGTAATAAATGTGTTTTTTAAAAAACATCTAACGTAGCGCAGTTTCAAATTCTGCATCGTCTTCTTTTATTAAATTAGTAATTTAGAAAAGTAGTAATACATTTAATATAGGTATTTTTAATTTTTGAATACAGGCGGACTGGTCAGAACAATTTGTGCTGAATGTACACGGCGGTTCAGTATTCCCGTGTGGAGATGGTGTACGAGTTCTCTTTCAATATCCAGAATGCGTGCTGGAAGGAGCTGACAGAGTACGAGTCTTTGGAAGAGATTCGGATAGGCTGCGGTATGTCGCGGAGCGGCGCGTGCGCAGGTAAAGTGATCAGTGTCTCTTATATTTATTGCAAAGTTATAATATTATATTTTTAGGAACCAGAAGTGGATTTTATAAATAAAAAAGAAATAACCACTAAGAACACGTGTGAACGCTTTGACGTTTGACAAGCAAAAAGCCCTGTCATCGGTTTGACACTTCCTTTTATAGATGCGATGCAACTTGCTACCGTTCCTTACTATTAATTCCTAACACGGCCTCTCCTGATTGTGCGTCGTCCTCGATCGCATCTAGTCTGATGCTGGTTCCTGGTAAAGGCAGCGCATCAAGTTTACCGTTTAGTTCTTTAACCAACCTCAACAATAAATCACTACCTAGTGAGATGTCTCGCTTGCATATACAAACCATACAGAGTTAAAATCAACGTTGCGCGTGTTTCAGTAACCTTTTACTATTAGGACAAGTTCCTCTACACACTGCCACAGGCCTTACAGAATAAACTTGCCTCAGTGTGTCAGTTCAGTGGTCCAGTAGCATCTACATCGGACCAATACACAACAACCCAGTAACAACTACATCGGGTTTCCAACGATATTGATCCAGTAACATCTACATCGGATCATCTATCGGCATAGATCCAGTAACATCTACATCGGATCATCTATAGGCATAGATCCAGTAACATCTACATCGGATCACCTATCAGCATAGATCCAGTAACATCTACATCGGATCATCTATAGGCATAGATCCAGTAACATCTACATCGGATCACCTATCAGCATAGATCCAGTAACATCTACATCGGATCATCTATAGGCATAGATCCAGTAACATCTACATCGGATCACCTATCAGCATAGATCCAGTAACATCTACATCGGATCATCTATAGGCATAGATCCAGTAACATCTACATCGGATCACCTATCAGCATAGATCCAGTAACATCTACATCGGATCATCTATCGACATAGATCCAGTAACAACTACATCGGATCATCTATCGACACGCACCCAGTAACAACTACATCGGGTCGATATAAGTAACACAGTCAAATGGATAACCATCAGACTTAACCAACAACACAACATAAGTGTGTGCAAAATACTCACTTTAAAAGAACGCTACACACGTTTCATGGTACCACTCCCCTCGCTGGGGCACCATATACTCAGCCACCACCTATATCCAGCGAGTCCTAAGAACTGCCGGGCTTGACGTTTTGTGGCAAACGGATGCTTACCAATGCTTCTAATTTGCGAGGACTCGGCCTCACCTGACACCGACTCACCATCCAGCCTTCGGATACTTCGGTAACTTTTGATCTGTAGCCGCTGCCGCCACTCCGCGGCGCGCGCTTTCAGAAGTACATACCGAGCTGACTCGCTGTCGCCGTCGCCGACATTGCCACGACTTTGTAACTGGCACCGCCGCCTCGTCATAAAGCCGCCGCCGGCACCGCGGCCGCCATATCAAAAGCGCAGCCGGCCGCCGCTGAGTCACGACCTCACGCATGGCCGACGATTCTCAGAAACCGCGCGAGCAAATATGTATAAAAGAAGCCAGACGTTTTAAATAAAGACATTCCACATTTGACACTCAACGCGACTACTGGTCTTTCATTTCAATACGTGTAAAGATCCTTAGAACGTTTGCAGGTAGCGACTAGTACTATGCCTATCACGGGACATATGCATAACGCGGGGATGCGACCGTGACCTAGTTCGCGAACGACACCTATCACTATCACTGGAATGTCTTCCTGTCTATGAAAATCACATAATCCACCACGAGAATGAAGACGCTGCGATCTACTCATTATTTTGAGCAAAATAACGCACGGTACAAAAGTTACATATTTAACGAGTCGCGCACTGGTTAAGCGTTAAATTTAAAAAAATGGATAGTCCAAACGGTCAGGCTATGTGCAGATCCGATCCCACTTCTGATTTTAGGAACCAGAAGTGGATTTTATAAATAAAAAAGAAATAACCACTAAGAACACGTGTGAACGCTTTGACGTTTGACAAGCAAAAAGCCCTGTCATCGGTTTGACACTTCCTTTTATAGATGCGATGCAACTTGCTACCGTTCCTTACTATTAATTCCTAACAATATATTATATAAAAAATACAAGTTTATCTTTTTTTTTTTTGTTTATTTGCATGGTAGCTTTTTTTTTCACTGTTATTATAATACATATTAAGTGAGCAACAACCCTAATTTTTTGGCTCAAGTTTTTTTCAATGCATGCTGAGTTAGCCTATAATTGTGATATACTTTGTGATACTTTTTTTTTTATTTCAATCAATATTTTAAGAATTAATGTACTCTTAGTATATAACGTAGGCTTCCTAATAAATAAAATAAAATAAAATAAAATAAAAATATTTTCAATAATTTTTAACTTGATTACAAGTTGCCTTACGGTGAAGGAAAACATCATGAGGAATCCTGCATGTCCGAAAGAACTAAGCAAGTTCTCGAAAGACATGTGCAGTGGCCAAGCCGTACTTGGCCAGCGTGGTAGGCAATGATTCTCCGATTTATTGACCGATCCAACGATTTCCCTCGTATTGAAGGGAGGACCGTGCCCAGAACTTTTGATTATTGAGTATCTGGTAGTATCTAAGCTTTCGAACAATGTCTTAAACGTATAATGGATATTTTCTATTTCAATTGAAGGGTGCAGGGGCAAAACAAGGAATGCCACAAAATTATTATTTTTTTTAATTAACATTGCAATCTGGCAAAATCCTAATGTTCCCATACTTCCAACTTTTATAATTTTATGTGACATTCCTTGTTTTGGCCCTGTACCCTTCAATTACAATAGGCCTTTCGAGTTCACAATCTTTATGAATAAAACTGATTGGTTTTATACTTTAATTACAAATGTTTTCTTAATAATTACGTTATTATTCGACTATGTTTGAATATTTATTTACAAATTCATTCTCAAAGTAAAAGCAATCACAGAAATTATAAAAACTTTCAACAGAATAAACAAATTAGTTACCAAAAGCCGTATTATAAGCCGTTTACTGTTGCTATAACTTTGTTTCTAAGTTAAATTAACAATTTCATGGTCAGTAGTTGTAAGATTTGAATACAACTGAGTTTAATTATTTTGTAATTGAAGTTTAAAATAATCTATGTAAGTACTATGTACATACATCTATACATATTTAAAAGCTGATGTCTGTTCGTTAGTCTCGCTAAAACTCAATAACGACTGGACTGTTTTAAATGTTCTTTTTTTTGTTTTCTTGGCGATGTGTTGTGTGTCGAAAAAAATTAAAACAATTGGAAAATCTGCAAAATCTTAAGGTTGTTTAATTTGTATGGAAATCATTCATCGCTAAAGCTTAGCTACTAGCTCTTGTAATATATAAATATACTAGCACTAGTAATTTACAAAAACAAAATATTAGCCATTAATTATTTACGAAATCTTGAAATTCGGCAGGTGATATTAGGTAATTATTTAGCTGATAGGTATATGTTAAGAAAGGACTATACAGAAACTATTATAATTAATAAAGTCACCTTAAACGGGCATCGAACCTAATTTCTTTGATCTAACTTCAAAGTAGTCAATTTTATGTTATACACTTAAATATTTAGGTTTAAACTTAGAATAATAACGTTATTAATCTAAGATAAACTGCTTGTTTTCTAACAGAGGTCAACACACAGCGTCTTTCGACTGTCGGCTATTTAGCGAGCGGTACCCAGAGTACTGCTTCGTTTATGTATCCCAAGCTGTGACCGGCGCTGTGGCTGACGTGAGGATGGATTGTCTCCCTACTTTGCCTATATCAGGTATGTGTTCCTGTATTGTTATTAGAGCTTTGTTTTTGCCAAACACTGTACGTTTATATATTTATAACTCTAACAATACAAAAAACTGAAATGATTACCGAATTTTTTATATTCGTTCAAAATTATTTATTTCTTATCGACAATTGATACAGGCTTTAATTCCAATTCCGTTATTTCATTTTCCTTCTAATTAAAATGGATTTAGCATTAAAAATTAAAAAACTTTAAATCGAAATTGTATAGCATTCAAATTTTTCTGTTAACATGGGTTGTCAATTAAATGTATGACTTATAGTTTTTTGGCAAGTCGATGTTATCTACACGAAAGTGAGTCGCTAGTTTTTTGTAAAGCAGACGGGGGTGCTGGGGGATGGGGCGAGTGGTCAGCGTGGTCGGCGTGTCCAGCGCCCGCGCACTGTTCAACTCGCACACGCAGCCGACATCGCTTCTGTGACTCCCCTCCACCGGCGTACGGTGCTAAGTTTTGCGAGGTATTTTAGTAAATGATAAGATAAAATGTTTGACATTATTTTTACAAGAACTCATTATCGAAAAACATTTATTTAAATGGTACGTAGATACTATATGTACGTTAGGGTTAGATTTTTTCATTTATTATGCAATGGGCAAAGGCGTCACGTAAAATATTCATAAAAAGTACAGAAGTTGATTTGAAATCGCTAAGTAATAAAGTTTATTCGTTGTGTTATATTTACTTTTAAAATTAACGTTGTAAATATTTATTTTTGGGAATATTTCTTTTAAAGTCTTTAAGTTTATGAGTTTACAAAATCATTTTAAGCAAACATTTTGCATTAAAATGGTAGGAAAAAGAAATACTCTTTCGATAGATTCTCGATGGTTAAGATTTTAAACGATTATCGAAATAACACCCGTTCCTGAGACAAACGTGTCATAGCAACCGTCTAATCAATAAAATAGTGTCAATACTCGCGCCGAGCATTACACTTGTTTCATTTTGTAGTTATTTTTTTCTAATACATAACAATGGCTCCTAAAAAAGATAAGGGAAAAGGAAAAGAAGAAGAAGCACATAAAGGTGGGGTAGGAACCTTTACGGAAGTTGAGAGAACGTTTTTAGAATTGCAAGTAGCGGAATGCAATAGAAAAATTGCTAGACTCCGGACTGCAGTAGATGAATATGAGCAACGAAACGATGAACTCCAAAAAGCTTACGATAAACTTGATGAAGATAGAGCTGACATTATTGCATACTTGAAAAAAACCCTAAATCTTAAAAATGAAGAGAATACTGAATTAAAAGAAAAAGTAAGAGGCTTAGAGGAAACTAGAGAAATTGAAACTGCGCAATTCAAGGAGACGGTGACAGATTTGGAAAGAAATTTTACGATAATGAAGGATCAATTGACTTCGGAAAATAAATTGCTAGCTGGAAAGTTAAATACATTAGAAGAGTTCAGAGCAATTCGAGATGACTTGATGAAGAAATTTGATAAACAGGAACAAGCTTTCAAAGACCAGGAAATGAAGTATAAAAGAATAATTTATGACGCTGAAAAGAAATTTGTCATTGGTAAGGATAAATTAAAAAAAGAAATGGAAGGTCGCCTTTTGCAACTGGCGCAAGACTTCCAAGATGCTACCGAATTAAGAATAGCTGCATCAACACATAGAGTTATTAGAGAAAATATAGCGATAAATAATGAACTTGACAGTATATTATCGACTCAAGCAAAACTGGCCGATCAAAATGAAAAATATAAGGAAAGTGAACGTGCTGCTAAAGTGGCTATGGAGCTAGCTGAAGAAGAAAGAGATAAAGCTATAAATAAAAATGTTATACAACTTAAGGTAATAGACCAATTAACAGCTGCTTTTCAAGAAATTAAAAAAGAAAAAGCTTTATTTGAAAAACGGGCTTATGACTTTGAAATATTGCAAGAAAAAATCCAAAAACTAGTAAAAGAAAATGAAAATCTCTCATTGCAAGTTCGTATATTAGAACAAAACCTTCATGCACGAATGAGTGACCAAAATAAAGCTAGAGTAGAGGCTTCAAAAGTAGCAAAAGAATGTGCTAAATTTAAGGGAATACTTAAAGAAGCAGCTATTGCTGTTCAAGCAGCATTAAAACTCGACGATTGGGCTACTAAGGATCCAACAAGAGATATAATGGACAGACAGGCGTTATTATCTCGACTGCTTGATATTATCACACAATACCGCGAAATACAGCGAGTTGAATCGACTGACACTCTTGCATCTTTAGGAAGAGTTTACGAAGAAGGCGATCTAGGTTTTATACCGAAGCCGATAGAAAAAAAATCAGTGATCTCTGCTGTATCTGTTGCTTCCAAAGAGTGGATTAAAGACCCAGAGCGCGTTTCTGAGATTTCACTGTCTTCGTCTTCATTAGGAAGTATTAAAACAATACCAAGTATTAAGTTAGTTCCACCTTCCACAGAGCCTCCAATATGTCCTAAGGATAGTTTACCATCTTTCGTAACATCAACAAAGTCTACTTTTAGCAGTGAAGCTTTACCTGAAGAAGTTCCCGAGTCTGAAATGAATATTCAACAGCAATTAGAAGCCAGTAAGTTAGAGATACAAAAATCTATATTAAAAGACTTGCAATATTCACAAATGACCATGCACTCTCAGGATAAAATATCTAGCAAAAGAAAACTTGGCTCTAAATCCGTTATTTTGGAAGCTATAGAAATGGAGCCAGAGGCTGAATTTGAAGGAGATGAAGAAACAAAAAGTGAACATGAACATCATGAGCATATAGATGTTGATGGTGAACAAGTGATTGAGGTGGTTGATGATGATGGTAATGAAGAAAAGCAAGACAAAAATAAAATAGAAGAAACAGATGATGATCAAAAACCTAAGGAAGAATCATAAGCATTTAATTTTCTTTAATACATATTTACTTAGAATCAAATACATTTTTATCATATATTCTATTTTAAAATAACATTAATAAATAATTTGTATCGTGTTTTTTTTTCTTTACTTGCATTTTCATGGTATTTTTATTAACTAAAAAGCTCAATTGAAATTATATTCTCATAAACTTTTCTGATATCATATATGCAGCTTTAAAGGTATAACTTTTACATTTAAATAGTTTAAAGTTTTATTATTTTAATTGTGACATTCATATACAACATGATTTTTAATAGGGTCAAGCAGTAGAACTCGCAGCATGTGAGTGTACCGCTCGCCCATGGGCAGGAGACTCATCCTTGGTGGTAGCAGAGATCGGCTCCAGGTGTAGATGTGGATGTGTCCTGCATTTAGCTCCAGCAGCCAGACTCCTCGCGGGATCAGCCAGGGCCTGCCCTTCCAGGTCGTTCTGGTTGTTACAGGTAAGCTTTACAATAGTTACTAGTTACCAACATCCATATCTATATATGTATATTAACTACTAAGAAACCCGGCCCGCTTCGCTGGGCGTAAGTTAATATAAATTAAACAGTTATTATAATTTTCTATTAAAATAAAGGTAGCCTTAGTTATTCCTGAAATATTAGCTATCTGCGAGAGAAAGTCCCGTCAAAATCGATCCAGCCGATTCAAAGATCAGCCGGAACAAACATGCAGACAAATATTTTTAAAATTGATTTTTTTTATGTAAGTACAGTATATAATTTCATATGCATTTAGTGAAAAGCCGTTACTTTGAAATTCAAAACAGTTACTTCCATTTTATATGAACTGACGTACTGATTAGCGATACGTTGTAACGTTTAGTAATATAGATTTTTCAGAAATAAGATATTTTCAGGGCGTAAAAAGTAACCTAAATGTTGAACTAGATAACCAACTATCATTTTTTAGCACAATCTGTTTAGCAGTTTTCTTGTGATACGGGCACAGAAAGACAGACAAAAATTTTAAAAACTGGACTATTGAAATAGTCACTATTATCGATCAGACCCGCCTCTGTATCGATAATAGTGAGTATTCCAAAAAGATTTTTCAAAAAATGTCCCAAGTACACGACTTAGTTAGAACTTAAATTATAAAGGGACGAGAGTGAGTCGCTAGTTCCATATATTATTAAAACGGAAATTATCAACTTTAGTAATATTCTACACCTGAACAAATATTACCCACAGCGTTAGACATACATACATTTGCATAATGTTAAAATATAAATCGCTTACTAAGTATAGTTTTCGAGACGCTAACGCTAACGAATGCGATGTTATCGATTACTAGTTCCGTACTGATGTAACGAGACTTAACGTAGTTTCCATGCACTGTGCAAAATTAAAATTTTCTATAATATCCCTTTAATATATATTTAAAAATATTTTTAAGCCTTAATTGAAGTAAGGCGATGTAATGGATGAATTTATATAACTATTTTCATAACTTCAAGAGTATAATATAAGCTCCTTGTGTGTGTATTCAGAGACAAAATGTTCAATTTTATTTATATTATATATTATAGATATCAACTACATATAATTGATATAAAATTTTTACGAGCTCGCTTATCGAGTATCGAGCTTTCGAGTTTTAATACTGATTAAGTTGCGTTAAAATAACAATCAAACAAGTTTCGTGTAACAATAGTGGAGAACCCAGGTGCATGTATTGCTTACAAAGTTATTTAGATTTGTGGTTTTACGTGATTTGACGTTATTACACATCGTGCAGAGCTTGAACTTTAGTATTTAATGACAATATACGTCTGAATGTGTAGTTTTGAAACTTTCTTTAAAAATACTATGGTACATGACTAGCGATTTATCCATACTTCGCTCGGTTCGATGCCTTTTATATTTAAAAAATGTATAGGTAGCTCTTACCCTTAGGCAAATTGTATTATTAATAAAAACAGCTATTAGTAATAACAGTAGGTCCGCAGTTTTAGTGTTATAAAATGGCAACTGTACACACGCATACATACTTACACATTTGCATAAGTAGTAAGTTTTTCGTATGAAGATAATACACTCAGCTTTATCGAGTGAAATATTCTCATACTTTTCGAAGAGTCTTTTAAAAACCCTGCTTTCGAGAAAATTATACTTGCAGTATAACACTTTTTAAATACTCGTACGAGTATAAGAATGCTTAGATCGATAATTTAAAATAATGTTATTCAAACTAGTATATTTAAATGCTATTAATTTCATCAATACAGGTTTCTATTCATTACAAATAAAAAATATTTTCAATGAAGTAACTTTGTACACAAATTTCTCAAATTCAATTACACGAAACGAAGGCTTTGACACAATGAAAGTTAAATTGATTCAGCAACAGTAACGGACCATCAAAACTTCTCAATTCCCATCGATCGACGATAACTGAACAACGCTCAGCAACTTGTTATGTTTAGTTTCCTGGCAAATTCAATAATTTTGCGGAAGCTACGAAATCGTAAATTTACGTAGAGCCATTAGTTTCGCTATAAATTCACGACGAGAACGCTTTTACACTCTGGTATCGAGTCGCAAAGAGATTTACATGTTTTAAAGCGATGTATAAAGTTTTATAACAAAATTAAATGGTTTTGCTATTGAATAACGACTTCTAAAACTTCAATTATTGAATTTATTAGTGTAAATTATATGTAAATGACAAACCCGTAGTCCCTTTTGACGATGTTCTAATTCCATTTATAGATGAGGAAAGATAGTACCCAAAGTTAATTTAAGGTCTATTAACAGTTTCTATGGGAAAATTTCTTCTTCTTCTTCAAAAATACATACTTTCGCGTTTATCTTATACTATCTTATCTCATGTTAAATATGCAATTCGTGTATATATGAATCGTAAGTGTACTTATAAACTTATAAATTGCTTTAATGGTTTGGATGAGATTAAATGTGTTTAGATTTTTTGCTTTTTAAGTTTACCTATTTGTATGTAGGTTTCTTTCCTGAAAAGGAAATTTGAAAATGAAATGAAAATTTTTATGAATATATGAATAGTTTACCAACTTCTAGGAAAATAAAGCTACATAATACACACATGCGAATACGTATAAGAAAAATCTAAATGTAAAGTGTCTTAAAAATGCATTTTTTATAGACATGATATTTTAAGATGTTATAAATATTATGAATGTACGTAAAAATAATACAATATATCTCTACAAACAAACTTTTCAACCAAACATTTTTTACGAAGTAATAATCTCGGTCCTCCATCAAAACTTTGTTCATTTTTTACTATTTGTTTTCGATAACATCAATCATAAACTACTGCAGCAGAAAAACTGCCTTCGCTTTTTATCGGAAACTGCGGTTAAGTTTTTACTGACATTCAAAACCACTATTCAAGCTTCTCTTACTTGCCGAGTTTCTACCAAATACGTTGAATCAAATAAGGGCGGGTCTAAAAACTCGCACACTCACTGTATTCACGCAGTGAAGTGAAGTAACCATTAATTTTAAGAGACTCTTAACCTTTCTAAGATTGTCTCTACGGAAACATACATATTGGAATTTGGAAGATGTTTATTTACCATCTGATTATTAAAACAGCGTAAGGTTTATGTTCTTAAGGTAACAAATTAGAAAAAAAACGAACAAGCAAGTGCGAGTCTAACTCGCATGACGAAGGTTCCGTAATTTGATATATAAATAAAAAAATAACAACAGAATTTTGATTTTTTTATTTTACTTCTGTTATGAGACGTTGTTTCTTGCTTGTTCTTGCTTGTTCTTGCTTGTTCTTGACAAGTACCCTGACTAGACCTGAGTATTTAATATTACCGTCCGTGGTCCTCAAAAATTGTTTAGTCAGACAGACGGGTAGACAACGTAGTGATACTATAAGGTTTCCTTTTTTCTTTTGGGGTACGGAACCCTAAAAAGAACAAACATCAATGTTTATAATTTAGAAAGTCAGCTTTATTACCACAATTGTCTTAAACGTTAGAGTCCACAATCTGTTTAACGATCCAAATTAAACTGAACGCTTGAATTAAATTTAACGGAAGGACAATTATCCATGAAACCGGTATAGACAATGTAAGAAAAAGTTTTTGCTGGTGTTCTTTCCGACTTAGCACGCATTGTTAGTAACATCTATTTAATAGTTCATTGACTCAGAAGTAATTTCGCATTTACAGTAGCGCCTTACCCTCGCTCCGCCCCTGTTAGTTTTTAAGTACATTTAGTATGGAGATGAAATATTTTTTCCATAGTACCTAAATATGTCGTAGTACCTAGTAGTATTAGTATCCTATATACTAAATATCATCAACATCTGTCCGATGGCTATCTCGTGATACGTTTCCAGTACGACAGGCAGACAAACACACATAAATTCTATAAATTATAAGAATTCGGCCTTTTTATCGATAGTAAAGTCATTATTATTTCAATATGATTTTCCAAAACAATGTTAAATGTATTATATTATTTCGTATTTATCAAAACAATTACAATTTTATTATATGTTTATATTTGTAACATAAAAATCACACTGACTGACAGATTTTCAAATTTTAAAAAAAGGTGTGTGTGCGATTCACACACGATAGAAGTGAAACTTCAGTAAATCGACAAAAGAATGAGATGAATATGACGGCGCACTCAGTGCGCCATCTGGAGATGTTGGGTAAGCTTATCGGATAAGAGTGTGAAATCAAGCTTTGACAGCGCACTCTTGTAAAGCGTCGAAGCGATGGTAGCAAGGTGATACAAACTGGCATGTTTTAAAAAGAAATTAAATTAGAGAACTATTTGAAAGAAAAAAAGGGGAATGTCAGATTTGGACCGCCGATGCACCACGTATCATCGACGAATTACTTATATCCGAATAATGGAACTATTATTGATAATATAATGTTTTAATGTGTTTACGTTGTACTTAGTTATGAGTGTGTTAAGTTAAATTTAGTAATTTATGCACTGTGTTTCCCAAAAGACACTAACGATCACGCCCACATCTACGACCTACTTCTGATATTAGCCGTCTTGGGCCTATAGCCAACCGGCATTCGTTATGAAGCGATTCGATTTCTACAATCGTCATCGCTTAAACGCAGCGTATGCATCTTGAACTTTAAATCACTAATAATTGAAATGAATGTACATTGTCAAGCATCATCTATTCGTTGACAACAGATCACGTGACATATCTAAGTCATATGTCAAACCCATACATTTTGGACTTTTCTACTATCGCTTTCGCTAATCGATTGTTACTTTGTCTAGGCCCTCTGCGCTTATAAATATATATAAAAAAAGAAATGTCAAAAAATAAACAACGGTTACCATGGCAACATGGGAATGTATTCTATCTCATTCTCTCCGACTTAATCCTATACTTTTATGTATTTCTTTCTTTATCGTGACGCATTTTCGTTTCATCGAGTTTCAAATCACAACGATTCTAAAGAAGTTTCACTTCAAAAAGTTAATTTTATAATAAATGCAATTAGATAAAGGTTTCTTTTCATACTCTATTATTTACATGTAGATAAAAAAGTATTTGTGCAATTTGTCTATATTCTCACACGGCTATAGCATATGTAAGGGATTGATAATAATGATTGCTTGCTTAGACATGAATGATTGATTGAAGATAATTAAGGCTTCGCATAGGCTACGTTCGAACTTGTCTCTAAATATAATATAGTACCTATATATGTTATATAAAATATAACATAAATATTAAAATATAATATAAAAAATATTTTATTATGTCTTTATATTCAACCCGATTTTCATGAAACTTCGATAAGCTGTTGTTCTGCGTCTATTTGCGAAGGTTAAGGTTCAGTAAATATATTTTTATAAAAGTTTGTAGTTAAAATTATCAATTAAAGTCCAATTATAATTGAACTTTTTATTTTTAATAGGCAGAAGAAGGTCTCTCAGTTCGATTACGTTTTGAAGCAGTGAAGCTGCCCTGTACGGGACAAGCTCTCCTCGCCAGGGATGGGGACTCTCTCGGGTCTCCGCTTCTCGCGTCTTGGGATGGACCGGACAGTTCTGCTGTGGTATGATATAATTGCAGAATAGCATTAATTGAATTACACTAAAATAACAATTTAAGAAAAAATAATGCTGGGTTTTAAACACTGAACTTATCTCTTTAGTCTCAACCTTTTCTTATATCATTATTTATTTGATTTATCTAAATTGTTACAGATACAATACACAATTACATATATTTAATGATATTTACAATCTACAACTTATAATGATAAACATCACATGCATAATTAGAGACAGGAAAATTGAAAAACATGAAAAAAAAAGGAAATCTTATTGCACTACACATACGAATTATGTTCTGCTATTGTGCAACATCCTTCTAATTTATTTTTGAAGATTTAAACAGTTCGAACTTCTATTTGAATATCTAGAAAACCTTGCTTTTTTCTAATACTATTTCACAATTAATTTCATTAATTATAATTAGAAATAGAAAAATTGTTTTAATGTAAAAACAGCTTAGATATTTTGAGACATTACACAAGACCTATATTTGATGCAAGTATATTTGTCATAGTGATAGAATAAAAAATAATAATATATGATTTTAATTCAATAGGCGGAGGATGTAGAAACAACTACAGATAGTGGTGGCGTGATTGAAATAGCGGGCGGGAGACACATCCTAGTGGAACTCCGTTCAGGGGACACTAACGAACGTTGCGCTGGCGGCTTTTTAGCACACGCATCGCAAACTGGTACGTTTCGGAATTAAATCTTAATATTTAGGTACATTGTATACATTTAAGTCTAATTAACAAGTGAAAAATGTTTTAATTATTAATATTTAAATATTTGTTTTTATTTAATTATTACTGTACAATACAAGACGAATGCACAAAAAATAAATCACATAACTCAAAACCTACTACATAATAAATCCCCCATACTTCCGTAAAGACAGATTTTGTTTAAACGTATTTACGCACGTTACATACATTTTAATAATTAGTAATCACTATACGTTTCTCAAAGACGCGTCTCATATTTTCCGCAGTAAAAGTATTCTATATATTGACCGTAAACCGGCTATCTTATTACTAAATTTCATTATAAGCTACCTGTAAACAGACAAAAATTCTAAAAACTATAGATTCGGCTTCTGTATCAATAATGATGACTATTTCAGGCAGGAATGTAGTTAATAAGATTTTTCAAAAATATTTAATGTATAAATGAGTCAACTCAGTAAAACAGGTGTTTGACTCAAGATGGATTCCGGATATTGATACAAAATAAATAATATATACTTTTTTTATTATATGTACACAAATAGTAAACTATACATATAATAAAATTCTAACATTGTCGAATATTTGTACGTTGAATATTTTTTGTAAATTTCTTATTGGAATAGTAATTATTATCGATACAGAGGCCGAATAGTTTTTTAGAATGTTTATATGACTGTCTGTCTGTTTGTGAACGCTTCACGAGATAACCACTGGACAGATTTTGATGAAATTTGGTACGATGATAGCTGTTTATTTGGGTCAGAATAACGGGTACTTTTTACTGCTGGAAAATATCTCATTTCCGAGAAATCTCAATTAACCGTTAAAGACTGGCTGTAAAATGGCTGTATGTGAAATCTAAGAATTTAGTTTCTTTAAAACGCGAGAGGAGCCGTGGGAAATGCTAGGAAATAAATATATTTGATACAGAATCAATCCACAACACATCAGCGGCATACGCGTCTATCAGTACGGGGTGGTGGCGCGGCGGCGGCGGCGCGCGCGCGGCGGCCGCCACGCTCGCGGCGTTCGCTGCCCTCGCAGCACTGGCGCTTGCCGCCCACTCCGCCCATAGGACGAGGGCGTACCAACGTGCCGCTGATAAGGAATCCCTTACTGATAGTGATGGTAATGTTATCAATTATAACTTAAAGAGAGGTACCTATTCATGTTTAAAGTAATACGTATAATCAATGATATTATATTCAAGGTACGTTACGTTCATACTGCATGCACAACATAATTGTTCCGCGACACACACATACACATTTAATAACACTGTACAATATCTAAACACACGCTATAAGTGCGACAGGAAATACGCAAAGCGTAAGAGTGAAAGAAACAGCTATTCGACACGCGTGCTCGCAATGACAGGTGATAGCTCGACTGACTGGCTACAAATGGAACCAATCCACCGCACGCGTTTGGTGCGTTTGTGGCATATCTTGTATATAATATTATTGCGCATAAGTATATATTATATATGTAACTATATCTACTTTAATGTATATGACTTCAAAACTACTTATCCGATCTTAACGATTTAATTAAATGTGGTGAATTAACTTACATGATATAAAGATATTTTGAGACCTTAGTAAGGTCATAGGATAACTATCCTATCACCCCTGAATGGGGTGAAACGGCTGAGCAGATTTAAATGAAATAATGGTAAGCAATGACTGAATAAGCACATAAATTACATCTAGGAATGTATCAAAGCAAAGAAACGCTACATCGTTACTAATGTGAGAAATATTTTATTAATTACAAAATTTTTTAGCCTGTTCAGCGTCTCTTGAGCTCGGAGGCGCTACATCTGGATCTCGTAGTACATTATTATCAGAAGTCGTGGGCGGAGGAGTGTCCTTACGACGGCTACTGCCGGGACGTACGAGACACACGCGCTTGCGAGACTCGGATAGAAATTCAGAAAATGTTGAAACTAGGTATGTGAAGTGGATTGGCTTATAAAAATATATTATGGTATTGGATTTTTCACATTTAAGTTCATTTATTTCTCCAAAAAGTATTGTAATTCACTCAAAAATTATGATAATTTAACAGAACTTTTTATTTTTATCATAAATATAACCAACCATGACTGGAGTAAAAAATGTTTGCTCGTTGCACGAGTGAATGTCCCTAGCGAGTCTCGAACCCGCAATCGCTTCAATGAGCCAAACGTCGCCGTAAACGGTAGCACAGTTCCACAGAATTAGCGTTCGCTAAGAGCTCGGGATTTAATTGTCATTAAATTTTACGATATTTAAATATATTTGTTCATATTCTCAAAGCAAAAATTTTATAGAAAAAAGGCACTTGAATTTAAAAAGTTTGAAGCTATACATCCAAACAAAAATATATAATTTTTTTAGTTTTCTTTTTTTGCGAAATCTACCTGGTATATTTTTACGCCTCACCTCTCGGCGTCATATGTGTCACATGAAGACTAACATTCGCGTGATATAACTGATCGGTATTTCAATGATTTTTACACCCATTTTACCGTTAAATAATGTTATTTAAATTTAACTTAAAACTTAAATAAAGTATAGTGTAAAAAATCCGAAAAATAGAGACGAAGAACCGAAAAATGTACAAAACGGTTTTATTTAAAATGTCTAAATAAGTCAAGTTAATATAAAAATGTATTTTGTAGAGACATCAGGAAGTTCACAAAGTGTATGTTTGTAATCATAATTATAATTAGTATTAATTATTAATTGAGTATTAGTAATCAAATAGTAAGGGAACTTTCTCGATATAGGTACATCCTCACCTTAATACACAAATTGTAAGGGGAACTTGCGGAGAAACCTTTACAAAGGCTTTTCCTTTTCGTATTTCCTTGCGATAAAGGTAAAAAGAACTGGACCCTGCATTTAATTTTTTTGTCAGAGGATTTAGAAGTTCAAAGTCAGATTTCAAAGAACTTTTATCATTTGTAATGTGCTGGGTAGGTAAGTTTATTAGTAGTTTATTAGTATGTAGTTTGTATCAACATTTATTATAATATAATAAATGTTGATACAAACTACAACACTACTCGTACAGTAAAAAATAAGGCAGTGGTAGCCCAGCGGTAACGCGTCGCTTGTATAACCGAGTGATGCGGGTTCAAATCCGGGTCTCGCACCTCTGATATTTTCATGTGCGAATCATTTCTATCATGATTACCACTTGTCTTACGGTGAAGGAAAACATCGTGAGGAAACCTGCATGTCTAAGAAAACCTAGCAGGTTTTCGTAAGACATGTGAAGTCCGCCAACACGCACTGGGCCAGCGCGGTGGACTGTGGGCTGAACCCCCTCGTACTGAGGGAGGCCCAGCAGTGGGACGTTAAAAAAAAGGGTTGATGATGATGATGTTGATACAAACTTGAGTTTTGTCATAAGTTTTAACCTTCATTGTCCCAACATATTAAAAATTAAAAAAGCTACTCCTCTTTCGCTGTCTATTAAGAATGTAGTAGCTTATTCAGTCTAACGGTAATTTAAGAATGTCGTTAATATTAACTTAAAATATTCTAACTTACTAACTTTTAATAACAAGTTATAGTTTTTACAATTTAGTGACTTTAATATTTAATTCACACAAACAAGCACTATTATTATGTATAAAAAATGCGTCATTATAGAAGTAAAGTGATAATTAACACGCAATCGACTCCCCATGGATACGTGTTTGAACAATGCCACTACGCGACTCTCACTAATTACATACTCAAGGCTTGTTTTGAAATCTCTTTAACGATGGCAATAACTTCGTTTTGTTAAAACAAAATATCATGGGGTTGAGGATTTTGTAAAGCGCCCTTTCAATGCTTTTGTCTTAATGTCAGTCTGTTCCTTATTGATGTCATTATTTAATTTTAAAGGCCCAAAGGCAGCGTTAATAATACAATTATACGAAATAAGGTAATATATAAGTAAATAATAAATAATATATAATAATAGGCAATAAAACGTTAAACTTTTACTTAATGACACGTTAAACTCAGTTTTTAGTGACCATACTTGTTGCGGGTTCGAGTCCCGCGTCCCCATTGGTATAATGAGCACGAATGTTTTTACTCCAATCATGGGATATTTATAATATGTTTGTATTTAAAGTTACATGTGTAGTGTATTAACTATCTGGTATCCGTAACGCAAGCCTCGTAACTAGCCTTGGAAGAAAATGGTGCAGTGTGCTAATTGTACCAATATATTTACATTTATTCTATTACTATAAAACAGAGATGAAGAAGAACACACAGATGGAGAAGCAGATATACCAGATAATATAAGCGTGGCAAGTGCTGGCAGTGCTACCAGCCAGGCGACGGTCACTCCCGAGAACGTGTCTTCAAGTAGCGCGCCCGCCGCCACCGGCTCCGAGACTATGACCCATTCGACGCTAAGAAGATCACATACAGTGTCTAACACACATGTGCCACAGGTACAAAATAATCATCATCAATACATAAAACCTTTTTTTTTTTCTTAAATAAAAGTAGCCTAAGTTACTTCTGCTATCTGCCAGTGAAAGTTTCGTCAAAACCTGTCCAGTCGTTTCAGAGATTAGAGGAAGCAAACAGACATGAGGTAATAATGAAAAAAAAAATTAATAGAATTATAAAGAAAACTTAAGAAAATATGCGATAGCGTTGATGACAAAAAATACAAATATTATAATGCAATATTATAATTGAATAACACCATCTAGATGACGTCACCCCCACAACCGTCGACAAGCGAGGCGATTACTGCGGAAATGCATACTAGCACAACCAGTGTGAGTGAAAGAAACAGCTGCAGCGAGAAGGACCACGACAGTGTGTGGGAAAAGGACAGATGTACTAGTCGAGCGTCCTCGTCTGTATCCGCCGCAACCCTTACTAATGTGAGTTACATAAATTTCTTATTACTTTTTTGGTTCACATTTTACAGTTAATTTTTTAAATCTTTAATATATTAGGCATTCTATATTTCGTTAAAATATAGAGATATAGCGATTTTTTTCTTATAAACTAAGCAATCATCCCTAATTTTAAACTAGGCTAAAATTTTTTACTAGGTAAATGGTAGTCCCGTAAATTAAAGCAAACCGATAAAAAAGTATAGTAAAAAGTCTATGACATGATATCTATTTCCATGTCCAGGGCTGGTACTCTCCAGCTCTCAGCGGGGTATCTTCAGCAAGGATCAGAGACAATCCCAAGCATAACAAAGAGACTTGTAACCGACGTCTGCTCCGGTCCGACCTTAGCCTCACATCGCACCCGGAGATGGAGATCGATTATTATGATTACGAAGTTAATAATGCAGGTAAGTAGCGCTAATTAATAAAATATAATGCGTATATCAACTTAAATAAATGTTTGTGTATTATATTTATGTATTTAGCCTTTTTTAATATCCCAGTACTGGGCCAAGGTCACTCTTCAACGATAGTGGAAAAAGGCCATAATATGGTTGTTCACTATGTTGACGAACTTTACATGTCCGTTAAAATTTTCTGGGGTCTTTCAGACATGCAGGTTTTCTCACGATGTTTTACTTCACTTTATCAATGATTGTTTTCTTTTATTAAATGTTGGTAAAATATTTTTAATGATTTATTACTTTTTGTAACTTTTTTTTTTCGTATAGGTCACAATACTTGTAGTTTCTACGTTACATTTATACTACAGCATAGACGAAGAAATTTATAATCGAATTTATTTCTTGTGAAAATACATGCTGAAAGTTGATAAGATACATTGTTCCAGGTTCCGTACCAGGTTCATATCTAGGCATGGATCCGGCATTCCTCGTGTGGATACCGCCCATAGAGGAGGGCGATATCATTGATGAGATGGACAAGAACAATATTTATGAGGTATACATTATTTATAAGGCAATAGTAAGCTAGTAATTTTAAGGCTAAACGGTAAAAATTTATTTATCGAAAGAAAATTTTTTTTTAAAGTCAGTCAAAAATGCCAACTTGTTATCTTAAATTAGTTGCGTGTGAGAAATGCGTGCTCATATGATTGTTTACACAATATTTAACTTAACAATGATGGACAAAATGGTTCTTTATCAAAATTATTCGAAGCTAACTTATCTGCTTATAACATATTTTGTAATAATAAGCTACAAATATTATTTAAAATTTAATTATTCGCAGGAAGTTGTACCAAAAGAACTACGTCCAGACCCAGGCAGCAATACAGAATCCCCTGATGAAAAGCCGTCAGCCACTCTCAAACGATCTAACAATCGCTCAAATAAATCAAACGAATCCATAAAATCGATTAACAAAGTAATGGATCGAAGTAACATAATACATCCACTTAACTTCAGTATAAGTGATCTACAATCACCAAAACTACCAAAGAGGAATAGGAAGAAAACAGAAGTATCGATACCAATGAAGGATTTAACCCTCAAAATGTCCCCAGTAAAAGTCCACAGACGAGATAATCGAGACAATCGAGAAGATAATTCATCGACTCTCAAACGAGTAAACGATACTCGAGAAAAAGATGATACGTTAAAAAGAACAACAAATTTCAATGATATAAAATTCGCAGATGATTCAGAATCATCCAACGATATCATATTTGCTGACGATTCTCCCGACAGTAATCGATTTAATGACAAATATGAAGTTAGGGCTTAAGTGACGTTTTAAAACCTTATGTTGCTGAATTCCATAAACGATTATTTCTTTTTTTTGTTAGAAAACAATTAATTCAGTAATCAATTGAAAATGTCATACAATATATGGCCGTTTAGACTTTGAAAGTATAGTGGCTGAGCAATTTTACATGTATGAATCATACATCGTCATACCATTTAGCCCCTTAATCCCAGTAGTTGTATGTAAGGACCAAAACACACCATGTTAACTCCATATCATCTTCATATTCATAATATTATATATTTTTCAAAGTCGTATCCACCTATAAATATATCGTAGAGTCGTCTTATGTCTTAAACGAAAGTCGCGGTCTCAGATTGCTTTTCATCATTAACTCTCGGTTACTTTTAATATTTTCAAGTCCAAAATTCTAATTTAAATAAAAATAAAGTCACAATGTGATTCATTTAGCAGATTTTTTTAAGTGTTTCTATATTGAACAAGAAAAACAATGAAACATAAAATATAATAACCAACTTCAAAAAAAGATAATGTTTATCATAATTTTCTTTATTTATCAAGCCGTCTGAGAACCTCGACACGACTTAGACTAAAGTATATTAAAGTAGAGTTTTATAATCGATCTATTTAATGACTGTTTAGAATATCCACAACTGAACGTTTTTCATTTATTATTTTTCTTGAAATTTTAATTTGCACTGTAACAAAATTTTACATTTTCTTTTAAATTTTAGAAGACTGAACTCGGGCAGTGCAATATTTTGTTTGAGAACTCTGCAAAATAAACATTTAGCCATCTTTGTGATATTGTATGGTATATCTTCAGATGTATGTTAAGATAATTCAGTGTTATTAGTATGAATGCGTATGCTTTTTCGGTCTTATTTACGATAGTTCAGTGAGTAAAATAATGTCCTTTTAAATGTGAAATAACGTTATTTTCAGATAAATATATTAATTTATTGTTTGTACATAATTTATTTTGACTACTTTATTTTGATTTCTAATTTCTATGGTAACCAAAGATTCGTTAAAAATATACGAAAAGCTTATCTAAGATTAAGTTTATAGAAGTATATGCACATTTTTTGGCGAAAAAGAGCCCTTTTGTTAATATAACGATAGAACGATAGTTATTATTGTTATAGTACCTGTAATTTTAAATACTGACTGGCCTCACTGGACTATTACGCTTTATATTTATTTTCAGAGCAAATTTAACACAAAACGTTACCAATATTTTTAATCACAATATAATTTCTAGTCGTAATTTTAAGGCACAATTTGTTTTGTTACTAATTTATTTAATTGTAAAACCACTGCATTTATTAATTTATTGTAAATTATTGTAGAATTAAGAATGTAATATTAACTTTTCTTATGTGATCTTCGTTAATATGTGAAAATAATCGTACGAGAGCTAGCAACGTCGGGAAAACATGCATTTCAGTAAGGCCAGTTTTTAGATATGCTATCTCTCCCACTCTCCCGGACATAATACGGGCTGTCTGGCTGGCGCTAGTGGTTGCGTTCATCAGTGCGCATCGTACTTGGATAGGTAAAATATCAATTTTTCAAAGAACTTTAAGAAGGTTTCTTTTGTTTTTATTATGTTAATTGCAACTAACTAACTGGAACAAACTTTTTGCAACTTGAATCTATTATTGCCACAGTTCCATTGTTGTTTAAATTGTGCCAGACGCTGATTTTAAATATAATTTTTGTTAAGGCTGAACTTCAAGTAGCAATATTTTGTTTAAACCAGTAATTGCTTCATTTTCCTGTTAGGCGCATTGACAAATGTATGTAATTATCGTAGTAAATTGATATTTTACGTATCCAAGTACGATGCGCACTGATGAACGCAACCACTAGCGCCAGCCAGACAGCCCGTATGATGTCCGGGAGAGTGTGAGAAATAGCATATCTAAACACTGGCCTTAATGAAATGCTTTCTCGAAAACGTTACTAGCTCTTAAGCTATAAGTAAAAATGACAGTATTATTTTTTAATAAAATAAAGTAATAGTTTTTTTTATTTTAAAATTTTTATTTTTTTAATTTTTTAAAATAATAATCTATGTCTATATAGGATTGTATATAATTTTGGGAGATATGAAAGTATTATTTGACTGGTTTTGTTTAAATTCATTAAATTCGTTTCCATTTTGTATTCAGTATTGTTGTTTTATTTTTCCTCCAAACTAACAGATACCTCTCACACAAAGAGAAGTCAATAAAAGTAAATAGTTTTACTTCTCCGTACAACGGGAATTTAAATAACAGTATTCATGTAAATACGCAATAATATAAAAAAATAACGACTCACTTTCCCTCAGGTCGGTATATAATATGTACGGAAATAAAGAAATATATACCTACTATATATGTCATAGTCAAAGGTCGATATGCAGTCTCTTCCCGGAATGACTGGTTTATCCTAGGTTTGACAAAAGCCTTTTGGCAAACCCCGAAGTATATTCTAATTTCGGCCTTTGACTAAGTCAAACCTAGAAGTTCCTAACTTTTCAGTCCAACGTCGAAACTAAAATAATCTGTTTTAGGCTTTGCCTAGTCGATCCTAGAAGCGACTGACGGACGAAACACGGAACGATAAACACACTTTTTTCGAGGAATCAAATAAAAGAATGCAAAGAGAATTTTCTTAATTTCAATGATGTGCCCGACGTTACGCTATGTCTAAGAGAAATAAGTGCAGAAGATTCTAAATTCTAAACTAATCGTTAAATAAAAATCATTTTATTACACCTAATCAAACAAACTAAGACATTCTAATGCTTAATTTTTTTTTATGGGGCAAAGGGGGCATACGGGCAGGAGGCTCACCTGATGGTAAGTGATCACCTCCGCCCATGGACATCTGCAACACCACAGGGCTTGCAGATGCGTTGCCGGCCTTTAAGGAAAGGGAGGGAGAAAGAGGGGAGGAGGGAGGAGGGATGAGGGAGTAGAGATGAGGGAGTAGAGATGGAGAGTGGGCCTCTCGTGGTGCCCTATACGTTGGATAACTAGTTGTTTTCTCGTGATGTGTTTCCAAACCGACAGTCAAAAAGGCAATTATTCTAAAAACTGCTGATTCAGTCTTGGTATCGCTAATAATTAATTATAATTTAAAATTAAATTTTCAAAAACATTATTTAATGTACAGATTCAATTCAGTTACTTTTTATATATTTTACATTTATAGAATACAGCAAATGTCATAGCGAGTTTGATTCTCGTGCAATGTAAAGGTTTATATCGAATAGTAAGCAAATAGCAATATGTATTTAAAAAAATGGCTTATTTTATAGAAAGCTGCTAATAATAAACCTGTAATATTTGGTAGTGAGATCAATAACCTAGGTTATGCCTATGTTGGCTAAGCTTAATTCATATTTCTTAAAACTGAGATGTTTCTTTTTAAAACTAGATGCGAAGTCATTACGTCACAGTAAAAATATCAACCAGTACGGAAACTGCATACTTAACGTTCGAAACGGCACACTCACACAAATACGCGCATCAACGAGGCCTCTTAGCGGACGCTGCGGTGCTGTCAGTCGTGTGTGCCGCGTTGAGTCTTTTTAAAGATGCCACGAACTTATTGCGTAGTATACGGCTGTTCATCGAACTCTGCTTCATCAAAACCGGAGATTTCGTTTTTTAAACTCCCTACTGATTTTGAAAGGAAAGAATGATTTATTGTTTTATTCGATATTAAATAAAAATAGTCAACAATAATTATAAGTTAATAAAGTAACTAAAATAATTAATCTTTTTTTTAAATCGACACCCGAATTATGACACTATAATTTTAACCATTATTATTTTGTTACATAATATTATTGTTTTTTTGAGATTCAATTCTTAATATTAAACTGTTCCGCTTTATAAACTATCATCTTTTACTGATATTAACACCATGAGATTATACCCATTTATATTTTATTTATAAACTACTTACGCATTTCAACTCGATTGTTAGATCACTACAGAAAACAAAATGTTTTAATAAATAAACAATTTCAAAAACATTAAGAGCGACAACCCTAAAACTCCAATGGAGCGTAGGTATTTATTTTAACAACTAGGCCTAGTTTCCATACTGGTTGATATTTTTACTGTGCTAGAGCGCCCGAATCGACGCACGCATACATACACGTCGTTTACACGGCCGCTAACCAATCTTGGCAGTGCAAAGCTATGCAGTGCCACACCGCGCTTCGCCGAGCTTATATAAATTGCAAGATTTTAGCATCAATTTTAAAAGAAATTAAAGAAATTAACCTTTCTCCACTGCCGCGTGTCCCTGTTTTCCAAAACTTTATTTAATGAAACTTTTCATAAGAATGCGAATTTTTTTTATAATAAAATTTAACAACACAGCATTTAAAACTTGTCGCAATAGGCGCAAATATTTATCTGTTACCAACTAATAACATAAATATGTAAAAAATAAATATTAAATTAACATACGTTTCATTCCTAAAAAAATTACCTGTTTTACTTTTTGTATGTACCAACCCTAGCGCTCCGCTCAGCTGTAGGTGTAAATTTCAAAAAGACGGCTGAGTTACGCTACTGTTCTATCTCTCTATTGTGATTACGTGCTGTAAACAAGTGTTACACTTTCATGTTGAATAAAAAAGGATCAGATCTTAGACTTTACAGTAACAAGGCTTAGAAAAGAGTGTTAGTTCCATAATGTTCACTAAACTACCTTTCAAAGGTAATTAAGATCATATTATATATGGATATATGTACATAGAAACGGTAATGTATCGGCTTAAAAGAAAAAAATAAGATGGGATTTAAATTGACTCAACACTATGATAAAAATCAAAAATCAAAATCAAAATATTCTTTATTCAAATAGACTTTTACAAGCTCTTTTGAATCGTCATTTATACATTATTAAACTTTAAATTAAATGTCAGTCAGTAAGTCTGTGACTAAGAGATAGCCTGTCAGTCGCTTTGATCGCTTACTTATACCTATTTACTGATGAAGAAAATTCATTCAGGAGATATGTGTAATTTGTATGACATAAAGATATTTAAATTTTCAGGAGGACATTCTGAGTCGAATGTTACATTGAACATTTTTGAAAAATCTGTTGTGAAAATACGTTTTAAATACATACATAATATTATAAATATTAACACCCATGACTGGATACAAACATTCGTGCTCAACAAGTGAATGCCCCCAGCGGGACTCGAACCCGCGACCGCTGGCGTAGAAAGTAGGGTCACTACCAACTGAGCCAAACGTGTCGTCATTAATATTGATACAGACACCGAATGTATAGTATTTAGAATTTTTGTCTATCTATCTGTGTGTGTCCGCATCACGAGAAAACTACTGGGCCAATTTTGATGAAATTGGTTTGATTATCATCATGATGATGCCGGAAAGTATCTCATCTCTGAGAAATATGTACTAACAAACGTAAGGATGAACCTGAGCGGAACGAGAGTGAGTCGCTAATACCCATATATAAAAAAATATTGCTCTTTTACGTATGAAAGAAGTCCAAATAACAAACAAATGAACATAATGTATCAGCATTTCAGCTATATTATGTCACTTTATTTATATCTTCAGTCTAGTCTCTAGAATAATTAAATCTATTTTTGCAATAATCAATACAGGATCAGTGCAAAACTGAAAAAGATAAAAAATCTGAAAAGAAGAAGAGTTTACATGTGTTATAAAAATTACTAAACGTAAGACGTTTTAAATCGTAGAAGTAACGAGTAAAACCAAAAACTAGAGCTAGTTCTAAATAAAAATGAAGAAAATTATAATGATTATGAAACGGACTTATCGAAGTAGGGCACGTGGAATGCAAAAGCTCGACAATCTCATTCATTTGCCTACGTGCATAACACATTATGAACTATTATCCGTCTGTACGGACGAGTTGAGTAGATTAACTCATACACAGACACTGTACACTGCTTTTGACTCATTTATTATACAATATTGGAAAAATATTCATGGTTTTATTTATCAACCGACTTGTAAAAGAGGAGGTTTTCAATTTGACTTTGAGAATATCTGGTGTATATGTATACTATATACCTATATCGGATTCGGTCAGGAGGACATCATCATCATAATATATAATCAATAGCCTTTCGCTAATCCCTCGAATACTCAAAAACGTCTTGATTATGGGCTTTCTATAATATTATTTTTATGTATAAATTACATATTTTTTAGTTTTATCAAAATATCAATAATTATATCTTTATCTTACGGATATCTTTATAATTATCTTAGAGATTGTCATAATTTTAATACATTCTAATTTTTCTGTTAAAGCGTGCCTGTTAGAACAGATTACTTAGCCAATCTCACGTAGAACTTTATAACTGCAACTTTATAACAGCTTTAGAAGAGATGAAAATCAAAACAAGAAAATAAACCTAATGTATGAAAATAATAGTAAAGCATATTGAGTCGAGAGCGTCGACATAGGTTGCGCTTCGTTCTATTGATTAATTATTTTTTATAAACTACCGAGATGGAGAAAATTTTCGATTGCGTTAAAACTTACCATCAACATGTAAAATGTACTTCTACATCCTTATTAATAAAAAAATCATTCAAAGGATAAAAGTTATAGGCAAGTCTATTTTAGACACATACGTACATACACTAAAAACACAACCTCTTTAGAGGCAATAGGGCAAAAAATGAAGAAAAGACAGGTCTCTGCACTAAAACACCTGTAGCAAATGATCGATACGCGGCGACAAGCAGGCATGTGACTTAATTGGAGCAACCCGCTGCGCCATATTAAATTCCTATGCGGATATGGCCAGGAAATAACCGTATCAACGCGTTTTCATTACTTTTACTAAAGATGTTCTTCAAAAGGTTAAGATGTCACTAAAAATATAAAAGGTTTCGTTAACACTATTGTACTATTACGGTGAAGGAAAATTATCGTGAGGAAACCTTCTGGTTTAAGAGAACCTGGATGAAGTCCACCACCGCAAGCATTTAGGCGGTATGGTGGACTATGACCTGATTGCTGGGAGGAGCTAAATACATATTTCTGTATGTAATTTTTTTACGTAAAGTAGTTTCTGAGGTACATTTACTCTGT
This sequence comes from Boloria euphrosyne, assembly GCA_951802675.2. Lineage (NCBI taxonomy): Eukaryota > Metazoa > Arthropoda > Insecta > Lepidoptera > Nymphalidae > Boloria > Boloria euphrosyne. Next base: position 13,296,114 of record OX637879.1, read on the forward strand.
TGCTGGATATTAAAGTATTTGACTGATATTCTCCCTTTTTTATAATTTAATATTTATCTCAATTGGTGCTTCTATATAATATAACCTTTTTTAGTTACGTGTTAAATTTTCTTTTATTTTTTGTGTCCTTCTGCTTCTTCTTTGTGTTATTTACAAGTGGAAACTTTATTGGTGAATGTGCTATATTATTTTTATTTATAATTATTGTATCATTATACACTTTGTTTCCCAAATATAATAAAAATAAAAATATGTAACTTAGTATTTTTATAAGCGAGATTAGTGTATTTTCATCTATTTATTTGCATTCTTTACTACTCTAATTATTCTATTTTTGGTTTGTTTAACGGGTCTAAATATTTAGAGTGGAGATAGATTATAGTCTGAAATAACACACCCGTAATTTAATCCCGGAAAATGTACGATTCCCGTGGAATTATTTGTGTTTGTTTGTCACAAAGCATCAACCGTGCTCTGCAATATCATAAGTCAAATAAAAACATAAACTACACTCGCAATAACTATTTTATATCTATTTAAAACTTACGTAGAAATGCACAAGAGAGTTGTCAGGATACGTCGCTAGTATAATATAATAAAAAGATAAAGTAAAATAAAAATACTAGAGTCACTACATATTATAAAACACAGTCCTCCGCCGCGTCTGTTTGTCTGTTCGCGATAAACTCAAAATCTACTGCACCGATTTGCATGCTGTTTTCCAAAGGACAGAGTTATTCTCGAGGAAGGTTTTAGTATATATATATTTTGTCAAGTTTTTTTTTCATTTACTAGCAGAACCCGCAGCTTCGCTCGTACTAAACTTAGGGACGAGCCCGAGCGGAGTAAGGGCGAGTCGCTAGTGTAGTATAAAAGAAAGATAAAATTAAATAAAAATCCTCTTCATATTCTATAATAGTCTCCGGTAATAGCTAGAGAGGCGCTATGCATCAGACACCAGCTGCCAATTACGGCAATTATGTAATAGAATACATGATGCAGAATATTGGCACAGTGTTCTTGATGTTTGAATGGAAGAGACAGTCAATTACGTACTGATAATAATAGTTAATAAGCATGAAATTTTTCACATTCTCAAATACCTGCCATAAATTATGTATGTTTTCGCATTGGGGATGATAACCGATATTATTACTCCACTAATTTGAAATTCATACTAGGTGGGTGGACCATGGAAGGCCACCTGAACAAATAAACAGTTATAATTTGTTTATTTACTGGATAAATGAAACAAATTTATTTTTAATGACACTTTGTTTTATTATGTATCATATTAAACACTTTTTTTATTGCAAAGTTAATCACTATATAATAAACGTAGGTTTTGGAAAGTTATTTTAAATGGCCTTACTAGGAACAGGGTCCATACAAGGCCAATATTATAAATCAGCCATTGAACTGAAAACTAACGTTATGATTATCAAAATATCCGCTTATACTTAAACTACATTAAAAGGTCTTTCATTATAACGTAACATTAAACGCTCAACATTATTTATCCATTTATAAAATACACAATGAAAATAACTCGATCACAATTGTATAAGCTAGTATAGTATTATGTGATATGTTACCACACATATCACAACTAAGAATCTTTTAGAAATTATAATAAAGAAATATTTTTAAAAGTAATACTTATGAGTTTTATATTGATAAAAAATAAGTTTTCAAGGACCTTAATAGTAAAATTATAAAATAATTAACTGACCTAGTTTGATTGGCCTCACAAGGAACCATTGACTTTGCTAGGAAAACTACCGATATTTTGACTGAAATCATAATGAAGTGGTTTCTTTTTTTTATTACTATAGCCAACCCTTGTTATTAATTCAAAGTAACAAAAAATAATGAAAATAGTAGGTTATTTACTTATAAACTTAAGTTTCTGTGCGACTGTGTGAGCGCGACATACAATTAGATAAGAAAAGTCAATATATCGATGGACCGCATTGACATAATATCAGCGTGAGGGACTTGCCGCCTCGTCTATGTCCTTAAGATAGTTAGGTATTGGTGTAAGTAAAAGGAATTTGTTATCACGTGGCAATAACTATGACTTTTTGATGATTGTCCTTCGAAGGAACATGGCCATGGCCAAGATATATTCTATTTAGCTATCATCATACAAAATTGTTTCAAAATGTGCTCAATGGTTTTCACTTGATGGATTTCCAGACACATAGATAGTCAAAAGGGACACAAATTATAAAACTATAGATTCGATTTTAAAATCTGTTCAGAGGGTTTTTCGTGATGAGGGCAAAGACAAACAGACAAAAATCCATTTTATATAGATTTTCCAAAAAAAAGTAAGAATTTTATCATATATATAAAATTTTATTAAATTATGTATAGTTATTTATTGAGCAAATTATTAGAGTATACCACAGTGTGTTTCCTTATAGATAGTGTACTCTGTAGGCACTTTCAGATTGGAATTCTGAAACGATTTGCCTTCCTTGCCACTTCAAATACCTCCGTACTTAATCGGAGTGATGAGTATTGAGTACAATGTATATAACGTATGTACATATGTACACTGTTTGTGCAGACCTCAAAGGAAACATAATATATGTCTGCGTTGAGGGAAGAGTCTTATTGAATAATTTTGAATTCAACATGTATGTTGAGTATAGACGACTCGTTTGGCTCAGTTGGTAGTGACCCTACTTTCTGCGCCAGCGGTCGCGGGTTCGAGTCCCGCTGGGGGCATCCATTTGCTAATCACGAATGTTTGTACTCCAGTCATGGGTGTTTATATTTATAATATGTATGTATTTAAAATTTATATGTGTAGTATATGAACTATCTGGTATCCGTAACACAAGCACGTAACGTAGCTTACCACGGAACTAGATAGCGCTGTTGTAATAATGTCCCAACATATTTATATATTAATTCAAAATTACTTATACTTCATTAAATAAGACTTTTTTGTATATTGTAAAAATGTGCGAGTTTCGCTTTAACACTAAAGGTTCCGGAAAATGAATATTAAAATAAGTTTATTACTACGTAACTATCTATTATATTACATTAAACTATATAATATATTACATTATACAATATATATTACATTAAAGTCGTGAAAAAGTCGAGGAAATTTAATATATATTACATTATATTATATTATACTAGGATATTTTCCTGTACTAGTTCTATATAAGGTATTGCTTCTAGAAAAAATCGTGATTCTAAGCTAACTGAAGTTAAGCTTAGATTGCTTTTCAAGTAATATAAAACAATTTGATTGCGTTTACTAAGAAGTTTTTTGTCCAGGTCTAATTGATTGCAGATCTGAATATTAAATATTACATGATACATCCACGTGTTCCTTCGAAAAGATATCTAAAGATAGGCGGACAATGAATCCTATAAAGGTCCGTTTAACCTTTTGTTGTCCGAAACTCTAAAAACTGGAAAGGATGTTTGCACCAAAAAGTTATTTACATATAAATAACTTAACCTTGCCTTATTCGCACATTTTTTATCAAAAGATGCTCGTGAATATGCTTTACGAAGTAAGGCACTTGCGGATAGGTTCTGAATATATTTTATGTATTAAACATCGTATAGGGACTGTTTCTCATATCACACACCCCTATAAAACCATTTAGGGAAAACTAATCCCATTTCATCTGGCTATTCATACTACGGTTAGACCCACTTATGTAGGATGAACCCTTCTAGATTCTCAAGGTCATTGCCTAAATAACTTATTTTTATCTACATATATACATATTATGTAGGTGAAAGATGTTGCGGATATATTTTCTCTGTTATTTAAACTTGAACGACAAAATATAAGTCATATTTACAGAATTAACCATAAAAGTTACTGCATAATGCTTTTTGGGTTTAGTATAGTAATAAAATATTAAAAAAATTGTTTTCGTTTTACAATAATTGATTTAGAATATTGTAGGTAAGAAAAACTACCTTATTTTTTCCTGTGGCTCACATAGTAAATCACCCATACATACTTTTGTAGGAACTTATGATAGCCTATGTTATAAATTATTAGCCGTGTTGGCCCAGTGGTAACGCACTCGCTTAGATAACCGAGTGTTGCGGGTTCAAATCCGGGTCTCCCATCTATTTTCATGTACGAATCATTTTCTTTACTTGTTAATATACGGTGAAGGAAAACATCGTAAGGAATCCTGCATGTCTGAAAAAACCTAGCAAGTTTTCGATGTGTTCATATGAAGTGTGCCAACACGCTCTAGGTCAGCGCGGTGGACTATGGCCTGATCTCCCTGGTATTGAAGAGAAGCCCGTGTCCAGCAGTGGGACGCTAAAAAAGGGCTGATTACATATAATATTACTCCAGGCTATAAATTCTATACTATTTACTATCCAATAAAGCAAAAAATACACAAACTTTCATATTTAAGTATAGTCCTATTATAATTTAACCGAAACACTAAATTTCAAAGATAAGACGGTACGGAAATACAATGCCCTAGAGACCCCAGCGCGACCCTTGTTCCGAGCCCAGTACACTCGAGAAAGCGCCTTTGCAATTAGCTCTTTGGCATCGTCTATGTTGAGATTTTGAATAATTTATTACCTAAGATATCTAGATTAACATATAATTATGTAGCCGATGTAGTTGAGTACAGCTCTTATGAATTAATAATTATATATAATAACTACTGATACGCCCGAGCTTCGCTTAAGGGAGTTGTAAAATGACTTCGTGTAATCGCTTCTTTTGTCGAGTAAACATTACAAACTTATAGAAAAATTGATAGTATGCTGAAATAAAAACACCATTTTTAACTCAGTTTGTAGTGATCCTACTTGTTGTGCCAGTCGCGGGTTCGAGTCCCGCTGGAGGCATTCGTTGGTGTGATGAGCACGAATGGTTGTATTCCAGTCAAGGGTATGTAATACTTATTTATAAGCATGTATTTTAAGGAATATATAATAAAGGAATATAAGGAATATATAATAATATATAATATATAAATATATATATAATATAATATAAATATATATATATATATATATATATATATATATATATATATATATATATATATATATATATATATATATATATATATATATATATATATATATATATATATATATATATATATATATATATATATATATATATATATATATATATAAAGGAATATATCTTAATATCTGGTATAATAACATAAGCCTCGTAACTTACCATGGAATTAGAGAGTGATGTGGTTAATTACGCTGAACACCTTTAATGTACCCTCACATCAGGTCATGTTCACCATGGTTTGCAGTTTAGTGAACATTATGTCAGGGTGACAATTCAATTACTTTACTAAAATCAAACTCGGTCATCGTAGGTGAGAAGGCTAAAGCATGGGTGAGCGAGTCAACAAGTTTTAATAGTGCCGTGTGTGGAATCACAAATTCTTACTTACGAGTGAGTACTTAAGTCTAATACTTACCTTTACTATAGATTGATATACCATGGTATGGACACAAGAAAAATAAACCAGACATTTAACATGAAATGAGATCGGCAAGTATTAAATCACAATCGGACCAGACACGAAAAAATACGTAAAAATTCTCATAATTCTAAGAAAATATTAATATATTCATCCATGGTGCCACCACATTTTTTGAAGCCAAAGTAGTTAAACGAGTCGCCAAAAATGTAGAAACACGCTAACCTGACGATATAAGCTTTCTTAAGCTCTGCAAAAGGCTCTCGACGTTTTACAGTGCACTTACCACTCAACACGTGTCTACGATCCTTCGGGATTAAATCTGCCTTCTATTTAAACTAGCTATACAAAAGCTATGTATATATCGGGCTTTTCCATACTATAGCGATAAATATTTCGCCCTGTCGGTGTACTTGCTTTTATTCTAGATACCCGACTGCGACGAAGCAAAAAAAGGGGTATGTGTTTTACTAATACATATATGTATGTTAGTATGTTCAACCCTATGTTCCCTCTTAATTACTAAACCGCTTAACCGATTTTGATCATTCATACGTCGTTAGATTCCTCTTGATAACATGTCATTGTATATAGTATATACCTACGTTTTAGAATACAAGTCCAGCTATGTGCATTGTATGTGTGCGCTCTCATCTTCTATAGTTCGATCTCTTCGTCTATCTCACTAGTTCGTTTTGTACGCTGTGGATGTTTCTTTTTGTATTGTTAATTCATTACCTAATTATTATTTTTTGTTTATGTAATTTCAATAATTGTAGAGTTCATTTCATTACATTTTTTAATCAACAACAGAAAATAATAAATTATATTATATACTGTTCAAAAATTATCTAAACTAGATATCTTATACCTTTAAACGAGCATATTATATATATATATATATATATAATATATATATAAATAATAATTATATATATATATATGTGTATATATATATATATATATATATATATATATATATATATATATATATATATATATATATATATATATATATATATATATATATATATATATATAATCTGAATCTCGGAAACGGCTCCAACGATTGTCATAAAATTTAGTATACAGGGGATTTCGGGGGCGATAAATCGATCTAGCTAGGTTTTATTTCTAGAAAACGTTATTTTATCAATATTTTCAGGCAATGAAAAAAAACTACAATAACATTATAATACGAAGGTAAATTTCGCTGTTAGCCACAAGAATATAATAGCTCAGATTGATTGACAGCGGAAACCGGGCGGTCTCTAACCAGAAGTCCTCGGTTCGAATTCAGGTGTTTCCAGTCCGATTATTATTTTTTTTCTTTTTTTAATTTTTTCCCAAAAAAAAATGGGATTTATATTATTTAATATCAGGGTCGCCTGATATTAAATAATATAAATGTAAATAAATATGTTGTTCATATAAATGTTTAATTTTGTACAACTTTAAACTTTGATAATGTTAGAATTTTATCTACGCTTTGTTCTGAAAGGAGTTAAATTTAAAATGTATAAATACCAAAACAGTTTCAAATAACACACACTCTAAGACCGTCGTTCTCGAGTGAAGTCGGGGTAAATTGCAAGTCATTTATAAAGATTAAGACAGTCAACTCACACATATTATATGCTTAAACATGACCCAAAACCATCTTTGTTGTTATTTGAATACAATTATATACTAATGTTTTGTACTTACATTACGTAATATCATCTTAATTGCTGAGCGGTTTAACTCGAGCCGGACCGGTGGCTCGCTCGAGCGTAACACCCATGGGGATTAGTGAACAATGTTATAGCGTTGAATAGATGTACTAAGGGTTTGTTTTTTCGTTTACTTTAAATTACTTTTTTAATATTGTCATGTTAATGCTTTATGAAGATAAAACGCTTTAAAACTTCAGATCATAGCATAGTCTTCTGTTTATTGATTGTTGGGTGTGGTGCTGTGGTCGGTCTAGCTACGTCAACCAGTTCTGATCCATTGTAGGTCTGTCCGTCTATCTTTAATTGATTAATATACAAAAATATTCACAAAAATCTCTTACAAAATATAAATATATATTATGTAAAGACAATCGCATCTCCCGGTGAAAAGAGGCGTATGCGTAGTAAATACCACCAATTTCCTGAATCCGCGATATTTTTTATTTATACACAAAAAAACATATACTAGTACATTTTAAAAAACTTAACCTATATGTACTTACAATAATTATAGAAGAACAAAACATGCCCTTACATCTTCGAATTTCTTAACAAAAAACTAATGACTATGATGTAACTGGGACTCGAACCCAAGACCACCGGATATAATATAAGCATACATCAACAAGTAGAAGTAGAAATTATTTTATTGAAAAAATATTATTTGCTTTATCGCATCCAGTATAACAGTGGAACTCCACTGCATATTTGTTAAGGAGTTTTTGTGATCTAGAGAGAACAAATTAGGTCACAACGCGATACGAGAGCAGCATTTAGGACAAGGGGGTTAAAAGCACTTTATTTAGTTGATGGATGCCATAATCCTATGTTCTACTCACGTTTAATGTTTAATACAAATTCAACAAATTCTAAATATTATATAGCGATTGCATATCTATACATATTATTATAAAACAAAGTCCTCCGCCGCGTCTGTCTGTCTGTCTGTCTGTTGGCGATAAAACTACTGCACCGATTTTCATGCAGGTTTCACCCTTGGATAGAATAGTTCTCCAGGAAGGTTTTACTATACAATTTGTCAAGTTTTTGTATACATTGGCTAAAATATAATGATATCTGTTGGAGGTGTCGGAAAAATAAGCCGTCCGGGACTTTTCAACGAAAACGCTGCCTAAACCCTTTGAGATATAACAAAATGATGTATGGTGGAATTGTGTATCTTATATAGGTCTACAAAAAAGTCCGCGATGGTATATGTCTTATCCCTTAAGGATAACATACTATATCGAAAAAAGTTAGGAAATTTAAAATAAACTTTATAAAATTAACGGCGTTTTGCATACCATGTTATGACCGTTGCCATGGTGCGTGCAATGGTAATTCATATAATCAAGTCAAATATATACCGGGCGGTGTGAAATATATACAACACGAACCCGAGCGAAGCGAGGGTGAGCCCCTAGTTACGTAAAAAAAAATGTTGGGACATTAACATGTACACGACCATTTTTCTAGTACCACGATAAGGTACAATGCTTGTGTTATAGATACCAGACAGTACTGTTGATACAATACACATATATAACTTTAAATATATACATATTATAAATTTAAAGACACATTATTTGGTACAATCACAGCAGGACTTTGGACAGACAGGAATTGTCACGACTCACGATAAGCTGAGCCAAATACAAATATATTTTTTTACTATGGAATAATGGAAATGTATACAACTTAAAACATAAAAATTCTATACAATATGTCCGTTTTTAATTAAATTAACAGCTTTTCACAAAATGCATATTATGAAAGTATATACGGTATTTAAATTTTTCATTTCATTTTTTTGTTTCTCTGTCTGATTGTTCCGGATAATCTCTGAAATGGCTGGATCGATTTTGACGGAACTTTCACTTATCGCAGATAGCTAATATTATAAGGAGTAACTTAGGCTTCTTTTATTGTATGTACGGTCGTGGTCTATAGATTACCACACACATGCAGTTTTTGATATAATTATGCAAGCTTAACTATCATTTAAAAAAAAAAGAATTTATTTTTTAGTAGTGGCAATTTCCTTGCGAACGTGAGGACGTCTAAATCTGGAAAATCAAAAAACAAAGAAATGTTCTTGCGAGTGTTGCTTTGTCACTCATCCGAAAGTCGACATCTCGTAGCTCTGATGTTAAAATTTTCCTAGTAAATTGCCGTGAAGTACTTCTTAACCTCATTTTTTTTCATCCATTTTTATTATATCCTAGTAATAGTAGTTTTATTGTTTACATTCTCTTTATTGTGATATATCGAGCGATAATAGTGTCCTCTTGGCTTTATAGCATTTTGAAAGTCCTATCAATTTCCAATCCATACTACTTACAGTTAACTAAAGTTAGAGATTTTATATCTAGACGCAGGCACGGTGGTTCTGTGTTCGCGTCCCGGGTCGAGACAATATTAAATACTGAATATTTTTCTTAAAGTTTCCTCAGTACCTCTTAAAACAACTAAAATATATTTATAGTTGTATATATGTAAATGTAGTTAACTAATATTGTTTTCCTTTTTGAATATATTTGTTTCAGCCTAGAAAACTTTACATGTCCGATTTTAGTTTCGGTGAATTTAGAGTAACATCTGCGTAAAGGAATTTGGTGTAAATTCTTATACCTTTTTTACTTGCTTTACGTTTTCCGACGTAAGTAAGTGTAAAAGTGCCATTTTCTCAACTCCAAGTATATTATGAGATTCACATACCTAATTACCTTATAAAACAAGAGTCGCATATAGTGCCTAATAACTCAGACTATTATAAAGAGGACAAGCAACAAATGACTAGAAAAAGTTGCTTAAGCGAGTGATTTACGTCACGTCTGAGTGCCATTAGTCCTGTTTATGTAATTAAGCAACCATTTAGGTTTTGTGTTGAAATATTAATATAATTAATTGTTTTTTTAAAAATACTAATGTTAAAGTTGTACTGTACATTAATATTGAAGAGGGTTTGTAGGGAGTCATGTCTGAAAACGATCTGATTGAGAAAGTTCCTTCAGTATAAGTTCAGCAGTAGATCACCACGATTTTATCATTGTTCCAGCTAATCTCTGGAACTACTAGACAGATTTTACTTTTATTTTGAAGGATTCTGCTCAAACAAATAAGGGCCACCTGTTTCTTGCAACGACAACGACAACAGAGGTTAAAATATATCAATAACAGTTTTGTTATTTAGTTAGTAGTTAGTAACGAGCGAAGATTGTTTAATCTTCGCTCGTCTATTGTCCCATTCTATAAGTACGGGTTATTACACAGATTATGTAAAAAGATATTATGTACGTAGTTTAACGATTTTTTTAATAACTTGAACGTTCCCATTCAACTTTGTACAGTATATTAAAAAACTTACCTCAACTAAGAGTATAATGAAAACTAAGATAATGACGCTGGCTAATGCGATGCTATAAACAGCAATAAAAGTTAACGCGATAACTTTAAAAGTATTAAATATTTTTGCTCAAAGTTCAATATTTCAAAAAGTTCAGATTTGGATATTAACATAAATATACAATTTAGGGAAAGCCCCGGTTTCGTATCAAAACTAATTAAGGAACTCTGGTAATGCATCAAATTTTGTTATTTAGGTTTACTCGTAAATGATATATAATAATATTAAGATAATTTTTTTTAGAAACTAACTTATTATTATAAGTTGTTTTATTTTGAAAGTAATTTTTAGATGGCTCCATAGCCAGGATGAGGAAAGCGGGTACTTTTTGCCTAGTAGTCTTAAAAGTTGGACTCGCTTGTCATAACGATTGATTATTTTAAAATTGTAATAATTTAATTGGTCAGAAGTGCTGTTAAATTGCCTCGATGGTGGAGTGGTAAGTATGTACGGCTGCACATTCGCAGGTCCGAGTTCGAGTCCCGGGTCGGGGTCGAGATATAGGAGGTTGGCGGTGTTTCATCGTCGCTCTGAGAGCATGTGACGTGCTGTCGGTCATGCACCTTGATTCTCACTTGGCATGTCGAGTCCCACCGGAGTCTGAATGTCAAGAATAGATAGTGTCACGCGATCCACTATAATATCTGCGCAGATGGCTAGTCTCAATGAGATTAGCCGTCGTGGCCGAAATCGGTCCAGAGAACATTATTATTATTAACGACAGTACTTAATATAATAAAAAAATTTTATTCCTAAAATAATAGTGTAATAAATAATTCGACAAGACGAGAGACGAAAATTTAAGCCTTATTGTATTGAAATATACTATGAAGCTATATTACATGTACAGTTCTGGCTTAGCAGTTTCCAACACAGATGGTTAAAGTACTTTTAAATGAAGTAACTAGAAACTACTGGTATAATTTAATCACAGTACAAAGTTTCACCTCTAGATTTATAGAAGTTAAAATCCTGAAGTAAGGCGCGCTCTCCATACTAAATATACACATTAAGTAAAAAAAATGCGCGCGTGTATGTCTGTGGTTGTGTGCGTATGTTAGGTATGTTAGTGTTAGTTACTTCTTTAGATTATAATATGGACTTCACAAAATACTCAGCTGTATATTTTGACGACAAATGTTTAGTTCAGTTTTTAGTCTACTTCAGTTTGTACTTGCTGTGCTAGTGGTCGCGGGTTCGAGTCCCGCTGGGGGCATTCATTTGTTGAAGTTGATTCACTCCAGTCATGGGTGCTTATATTTACAATATGTATGTACGCGTATTTAAAGTTATATTGGTATGTGTATTGTATCAACTACCTGGTATCCGTAACACAAGCCTCGTAGCTTACCATGGAACTAGATGGCGCTGCGTATAATAATATCCAATATTTATTTATTTTTCTATCTGATTTATTAGAGTATTTACTCTAATACTTATTTGCACTATGTATTTTCAATATAACATATACTTCAAATAAGTAGCCTCTTTTAAAAAGTTTATTTTATTTATTTATTTATATAGATATAAGATAGCATAGCATATTATATCGCAGTGGATGAAATCCTTACTCCGTTCAACCGTTGCACATAATAGCGGACGCGGGACGCAATTAGAGAGCCTCAGCCACGTAACCACTCGGAAGCTTCTGAAGGAAATGGTTACAGCTGAGAGACAATGAGGTTGGCTAATCATGGAAAAGTGAAAGGAGCTTTTGAAAGCTCGCAATGTTGCTTCAGTATTGCGTTATATAGATTTATGTGTAATAACTTTATCTTAACTTTGATTCTTGTAATACGAGAATATATAATTAGTGCTTTTTAAGTCAAACATCATCCTATGTGATTCAGTCCGTCTGTCCAGCTGTAATGTATTATTTTTTACTACTACCATAATTTTTTTTCACATATATAAAACCAAACATTCAGACCTATCCGAGAGAAAAAATAAAACGCTTTTTGACTACGGAACCCTAAAAGTGTGACGACTAGTTAGTGAAAAACGCATTAATATGGATATAAAATAAATTACGAAATACCGCGCTACGAGCAATCAGTGGCTCCGGATTTCAACACATTTAAATGGAAACTGGCATAATTTACATAATGCAGAGGCGCAAACAGTTTCGCAGTGTTTTTGTAAATAAATAAATGATTTTAATAGTATTTACGACGACGTATATCAAATTCACAGTGGTAGTGCCATGCTTGTTACCTTCGGGTAGCAGCCGAATGGGCCGGCACGCCCCGTATAGTACCACTCTCTCACAGAAGACCGGCGTGAAGTTGCAGCTATGCTGTCGCGTTTCGTCCGGTGAGTGAGAGTCCGGGAGGCCCACTCCCCATCCCTCCTCCCGTCCTTCTCCCTCCTCCCTCCCTCCCTTTCCTGAAAGGCCGGCAACGCATCTGCAAGCCCTGTGGTGTTGCAGATGTCCATGGGCGGAGGTGATCACTTACCATCAGGTGAGCCTCCTGCCCGTTTGCCCACTTTGTCCCATAAAAAAAAAAAAAAAATTGGTATTTTTTTTCTTAATTTTTTTCATATTGAATTGACTCTGGTACTATGGGACCTACTAAAGTGACTAAAGACAAGATTTATATCTATATCTTCACTAGATGAGCTATTTTCGCGTAGTAAGGAGTATCCTTTTTCTTGACCGGGACAATCAGGTGTAGCCGTACGTTTAGATCTTTTAAATTACGCAAAGGAGCAACAAAACATGCGGTTTTCAACAATTGATAGAGTGATTCAAAAGGATGGTTTATATTTATAAAATAATACATGTATAAACATTGGAAGTGTTATACATTGGAAGTGGAAACATATTTATCTATGAGAAATCTATAGTAATCGTTGATTTGTGTGTATGAACTAACAAGAGCGAATAGGGGTGAGTCGCTAGTGTTGTATGCAACTGAGACATTAAAATTATTATAAGTAAACTTTCTTTTCGCTTTAATTTCTTTTTCTTTTCCTGATTCCTGACGTTTCGAAAGTTTAGTTATATTATGCTGATTACTCCTGAGACGTACGCTATGTATTGAGTTATTAATGTAATAGAAAAATTTGCTTACATAATGTTTTTTTAAGCTTCAGCCAACTTCTTTCATCAATATCGATGTATAAAATATTTGTCTTTCTTTTTAATAATCGGCTTTTATTAAACACATGTAAAAGTTTATGTGGTATATATAACACAATTTATGTTTTTTGTCTGCCCGCAAACAGACAGACAACTGTCTGTTTGTTCCGGCTAATCTCAAAAATGGCTGCAGATTTTGACAGAACTTTCACTGATAGATAGTTGATGTCATACCGAGTAACTTAGATTACTTCATTTTAGAAAAAGAAGGATTTTGTTTAAAAAAAATTAAAACGTACCTAACAACTAATTTAAAAATGTATTAAAAAGAAACTAATAAGATTAAGCATTTCAATTGCTTTAGTCTAATACTATATCTAATCCAATCTATATTTAGATTTAATAATCACAGATAAAAAAGAACCATTAATATTACTTATAAATACTTTTTATAAACTAACCTCTACTGTATTATATTCTGTGTTATTTTAGCTATTCAGTTTTAATCTGTATTATAATGTCGCTGAGCATTTTAATTACTACATTATGTACATGGAGATTAGAAACCAGGAGAACCAAGGCCCTACAATGTAGTGTCTCAGAAATATTGTCAAACCAAGGAGGCGCTGCGATCGCTATGTTGTCTCAATGCCTAACTTCACGTTGTCACAACAGTGACAGTACTCATAAATAGCTAACTTCACAGATACTACTTACCGCCGGCAGCGCGTTGTAAATTCTACATATTTTCAGAGACAGGCGGGTAATGCTTTAGTATGAAGCGATGGTCCTCCTGGTTTCTAATCTCCATGATTATGTATTCGTGAACGCAAGTTGCTTCGATAGAAAATAATTGAGAATTTTAACTTAAAATGTAACAAACGATGTAAATTGAGCATGTGCTTGTTACAAAAATTACTAGACCTGGTTCGAGAATTGTAGTCTACCTGAAATATACGTATTTTATATTTTTAAGACCAGACGTAAATAGAGGGGAGTTATAAGCTTGAAATGTGTAACATCGTAGCACTCAAGCGGATGGATCAATGTTAATTTAGTATTTTTAAAAAGGTATCTAGATCGAGAGTATTCTTATTCCATCTATTTTCTAGATGGTAAAATGATATGAATAACTTCCACTCATTTAATCGATTCAATTTATCGCAGCAGGTTCATTAATAAGCGTATGGCAATCCAGCCGTGGCCTAGGCATGAAACCACTTGGCACACTGTAAGGTAGGTAGAATAAACCATGGGATCCACCCCATGAGTGTTGTGGTATGCCTCGATAGTGTAACCAGACTGTCGTAGTTGAATGAGAGATCCTGCGACATGTAAAAAATATCTTTAGTAATTATAGTAGTTAGCACGGAACACACAGTATGTGTGTTTGACACTTGAACACTTTAACTTAATCTATAATATTATGTTAATTAGATGTCCTAAATATCTCATTATTAAAATATTACACATACGAGTACGTCATTAAAATACTTGCATGCGGCATTTCAGTAATAACAGAAAACCATATTGTCATCCCGTTTACCATTTAGTGTATTTACGATAATAAAACAGGGTATTCATAATAATTAATTTAACTAGTCAATAATGGCAGAGAATAATCAACACCACAGCCATTTTCTTGTTTATTGATATATTAAATAGCTAATAAGCTAATTACATGTATGGTTCGAAATTAATGTTTTTAGAAATATTATTTTACACCCTTGCCGTTCCCTTTAGCTAAGAAATAAGAATATAATAATAATAATGTCCTCCCGGCCAATTACGGCCACGGCGGCCAATCTCATTGAGGACATATTATAGAGCACAAGTGTACGCGCAAACACAAGTGCACTCTCTGTTCCTAATCACTCTTATATTCGGGTGGGACAAATGCTCGACACGACCAGTGAGAGCTAAGGCTCAGGACCGACGGCTTTACGTCCTCTCCGAGGCACGGGGGTGATACACCGCCAACTTCCCAACTCCGGGCTGTTACTGAGGCTTATGAAACAGAAAGACTCAATAACTAAACTTAGCCCGACGCGGGACTCGAACCCAGGACCTCCCGGTGTGCGACCGTACATGCTAGCCACTACTCCAGCGAGGCAGTTAATATGAATAAGAATATACATGTATAGTAATAATTCATTTTTTGTGATCGGTGAGCTTATAAAACTCAGCGGCTAACGCTTAGTCGAAAACAATTTAAAAAAGGTAAGAGAGCTAGATAGAGTATAATGAGATGAGGGTATAATGTCCTGTCATTTCTACATTTATTCATTTTTTTAGCTTTTTTAGGTTTCGATTCCTAAACGACGATGTCATCTTATATCCTTAAGTATTAGAGCCTAGAAAAAGATAGTAAAATGGGTTGACTACACCCGGGGAATACTCTAAATGAAAGCCACTTAACAGAATATTGACGTATGGTGGCCAACATTTTGTATTCAATTTGCAAGTAAGGTCGATGGAGGCTTAATGATTTTTAGGGTTATGTAACTCAAACGTAAAAACGGTGCACTTATAAGGTCTATGTGTGCTTTTGTCTTTCTTTTTGTATGTCTGTATAGGGCCAGTCAGTTCTTTTGAGGTTTCGTATTTCGGAACCCTCGGTGTGGAAATCGAATTCTCTTCCTTATTTGAACACCCAGCTATAACTTATATTAGTGAGTAAAACATAAGTAATTATTTCTTTTGTAGGAGTCATCATTGAAACAACCTTCAGCTTCCAATAATATGTGTATTAAATATTTATTACTATTATAAACATGACAATATCCTCCTCTATGACAATATCGAGGTTACATTCCTCTATAGAACTCTTACTTAAATAATTGGTACTTACGTACTAACGATGACGCACTTTTATTTTTTCTATAGATTTGTGAGAATGTGCTTATATCGTAAAAAAACTATTTTCTTTGGGTTTTCATATAATAGGTTCATTAGGTTAATTTTATGACTCTTTCTTTCTAGGTTGGTTAGGTTAGGTTAGATATATGACCACAATATCGCACGAGCCGAGCGAGCGCAGCGAGCGTGCCGCGGCAGCGGCCGGCGAGTGCCATAGACAAAATAAATTAAAATTCTTAAAATTAACCTTATGAACCTATTATTAATGTTTGTCTATGGCACTAGCCGGCCGCTGCCGCGGCACGCTCGCTGCGCTCGCTCGGCTCGTGCGATATTGTGGTCATATATCTAACCTAACCTAACCAACCTAGAAAGAAACATTCTTAAAATTAACTTTATGAACCTATTATTAATTTTCGATTTAAGATTTTACGATATAAGCACATTCACACAAATCTATAGAAAAAATAAAAGTGCGTCATCGTTAGTACGTAAGTACCAAATAATTTAATAAAAGATAGACTCTTCAACTACTATCAACATCCACCCATCTCAACTCCTCGCAGATCAATTCCCATCCTCTCGTCCTGTCATTCTTTTCTTTTTTCATTTTTAATATTCTTTATTTTTATAACAATTTTCATAATATTGACTGCCAGAGTTACAAAATGGCCAGTTTAACAAATTAAAAAAAATAGCGAAACCTTACACTTTTAGTATAATAATTTTATTAATAGCATACACTTACAAGTTTCTTTGGCTTTTATCTGAGCAAGCTTTTGTGGTACAAATATTTAAAGTAAGAAATATACAAGGAGACTTAACCATTTAAATTCAATTTCATAACAAAATATGAAAGTTACTTTACGCTAAAAGATTTAAATTGAAAGAACTACATATTTTATTTTTTATTAATGCATTAGTACTTCATTCTAAAGAGCTAAAAATAGCATCAGAAAATTCGACGAAGCGTGTGAAAATAATTCACAAAGCTCTCGTCGTAGTTAAAGTTTTTGTTCGTCGAGTGTAGTTTTTTCGTCGGTTCCGACGTCGACTTTTAATATAAATACAATAAAGTAACGATAATTACCCCCGCGCGTGTAATAAGGAGTATTGGAAAGTCATTACTGCTACGAATGATTTTTTAATTACTATAATAATATCGGTGATACGAAATCGGAAATCATGACATGTTTACGGTAAAAAATGTAACTTTTCAGAACACAGTAAGTTTCATTTATTATACTTATTAATCACTAGTAATTTGTTATGTTTGTTTATTTTACTTGTTTTTAACAGATTTATATCAAGAAAGCATTTCTATGTAAAAGGCAAAAAATGATCGGGGATTCTATAAATGTAGTACGTAATATTGGTCCGAAGTAGAGGTTTTTGGATCGGAAATTATAGTTGTTCTCTTATAACGCAATATAGATGCTTTTTGGATATCCAAGAGTTATGTTCTGTTGTGCGAATCATTTTCATTATATCTTATGTCCAGAAGAATTTATTAATAACCTCCTACTTTATTGAACTTTGTTAAATAGGGAGAAAATCTCAATGTAATGTATCTACTTAAATACTTTTAAAGCTAGAGTTGTACCAAAAACCAATTTTTGTACCTAGTAAGTTATTTAGTAAAAAATAATATTGACTGCAGATCTAAACAAATAATTTTGAAAATATTATCAAACGAAGCGATTAGCATCTATACATACATATAAAGAAAATTGAAGAGTCTGATTTTAATTTCAAATTAACAGCTTAACACTAAAATGCATAATATGAATGGTACTTACATCAAAAAATCAATTTTTAAAATTTTTGTCTGTCTGTCTGTTTGTTCCGACGAATCTCTGAAACGACTGAATCGATTTTGAAGGGACTTCCAACTCGCAGATAACTAACGTTATAAGGAGTAACTTAGGCTACTTTTATTTTAAAAATTCTATTTATTTTAACTTGCGCTAATTCTAGGGACGAACCTGAGCGAAGCGATGATGAGTCACTAATTTTAAGATAATTAATAAGAAAGCAAGTCACCCAAGAACTTAACTGAATAAATCAATAACATATTTTACGCTTGTGTTAAAAAGTTCTTTTCAATTTCCATACTTGATTCCATTATTAAGCTATTAAAAAGCAATATCAGAAACTTTTGAAGCTTATAAGTTCTCTCTGGTATTGAAAGTTTTATTGAAAATAATTTGTTTAATTCATTATACTAGTAAATTATAATTTCGTGATACATTTTTATGTATATTTATTATCTTTAACATAATCAAAATTGTTTTATTTTGATATTTGTATTGGTTGTACAAGTACCTACTACCACAATATATTACTACTACAAAAATATATTTTAACTGCATAAATAAGTGATAAGCCTTTGAGTTGAAAAAAAAACAGGTATTGGTTTTAATATTACTTTTTCAGTATTTACTAATAACGGAAACGATGCAGAAACTTAAAACGAAGGCCTAACTACTGACTTGCAAACTTCATCGCTTTGGTTAAACAATTAAGAAGGAACTGAATTATTTTTCCTGTTTTAAAACTTATTACAAATACGCGTAAAGACTTTCAATATTTTATGAAATGTATCGCAAATTTTAAATAATAATAGGGGTTAGTAATTATAAAAAATGGTTTCAGTTCAATAACATTATTATTATCTATAGTAATAATTTTAATCTCCACGTATTTTACAAATTATTATGCATACTGGCGACTCAACACTTGCCTCGATCTGGTTCGTTCCAAGATATATTTTAACTGTTAAGTATCTATTTCTCAGAATTAAGGCATTTTACCGCACTAAAGAGTATCCTAGAATAGATGACAGACAAACAGACAAAAATTCTAACAACTATAGATTTGGCCTCTGTATAAATAATAATGACAACTTCAATAATAAGATTTTTCAAATAAATAATATTTTATATATAGATTCGACTTATTTAGGATTTTATTATATTAAATTCTATATCCACTATGCGTGATGTATCTATTCATCATATAAATAAAATTAAAGTGTCTGTTTTTAATTTCAAATTAAGAGCTTTATATAGATAATAGATATATATATATAATACGGAATTAACAGAAAACTTATTTAAAAATTTTTGTCTGTCTGTTTGTTCCGGGTAATCTCTGAAATGGCTGGACCGATTTTGAGGGGACGTTCATTCGTAAATAGTTAATGTAATAAGGAGTAGCTTAGGCTACTTTTATTTTAACAATTTTATTTAATTCAATTACGGAACGGATTTTAGTGCCACAAACTTTAAATTTGGCAGGGAGCGCCTGTGGATGGATCCGAGCAAAGCGAGGGTGAATCACTAGTACTTAATATAACACACAAGTATGTAAAGCAAGAGGCTATATCAATAATTTTATCTATTTTCCAATAATTCCCCTTTCCGTCAAATATATTTTCTCAACAGTCATGTTACTGGAGTATGAAAAAGGTTCAAAGAAAAGTAAGAGACGTTTTGAGGACTTTCCGTTTGATCAAGATCTTTTGAATAATATCAAACATGCTTTACGTAAATTGTGGAGGACCCCTTTTGACTAGTACTGTGTTTGCTGTTAACTGAATTAAAAGAAAATTCGTACTGAAATTCTAAACGTGATGTATATTATATATTATACGAATATGATTATCATTCAATTTGGCTCAGTTTGCGGTGACGGTCGCGGGTTGAGTCCCGCTAGGATTATTTATTTGCTTATAATCCAATAATGGGTCATATAATATATTATGTAGTGTGTCAACTATATTATGTTATACATAATAGAAGCCTACTCTGATCTGAAACTACAAATACTCGTGAAAATCGAATTTTATTAACCCGTCAACGCGAAAAAACGAGACACAATAGATTTTCAACTGTTATAAATCTATATTGACCGCGCGCCCGTTGATAGGTTAATGTGTGTTTTTGTTTAAGAATATTACTAATATTTTGGGCTGAATTGATATGTCAGGTCTTATAACTTCTATAAACTTACATAATATATTTGTTAGTATTAACTTTTATTAGTAAAATAAGTTCCTAAAGCAGCTTTCGATTAAACTGGCTTTTGATCGATCGTATAGTTTAGCACTATGCATAATTACAGAGTATTCATTGATAGAACAATTCGTGCCAAATGAATGATTCTCGCGTTGCGCGACCAAAAGTTTCAGAGAACTTCCAACAAAGCTCGTGCCGTAAACTTTACCGTAGCTTTGGCTTAAGTTTTGATTTAAATACAATAGTTCTGTGAGCAATTAAAAAGTATAAAGCAAATAAAGTTTATACTAATAATTTTTTTACCAATGAAACACTAATATTTCTATCTATACATATACTTATTACTTATTTACTTATATAATATATATAATATTATAAAGAGGAAAGACGTATTTTTGTATGTAACAAATAAACTCAAAGACTACTGGACCGATTTTGATGAACTTTTGTACACCGATAGTCTAAAGCCTGAGTAAGGACATAGGCTACTTTTCAAAGCGAAAAAGGGGGCCGTAAAGGGTTGAAATTGGGGATGAAAGTTTGTATGGAAATTACGTCATTTTTAAAGCTAGAAGCTTGAAACTATTGAATATATATAAATAACTAAAACATTTAAAGTTTATAAAAATTTTATGCTAAAGCTAACTTTACTTATAATTGTATATTATGTAAGGTAATTTATGACGTATCTAAGTTCAATATAAAATAACTTGTTTATAAACGTATTTTTTACATTATTACTAAAATTTATCAAATCTGTTGACTAATACTGACTTTACAGAATATTGTGATTATTTTTTCTGAACTAGAGTATTGTGAAAGAAAAGGAGTTTCGAGTCACGGTAACCAATGGTTAACTTATATAATCGGTATTGTACATATGTAGAAAGTATTATGTAAAAATTACGTAATTTTATATTAAGGGAATTCCACTCTAGGTGTCTATTTTTAAAAGATTAGAATTGTTATTTCTAGATTTCCTGATTTTTTTTAAGACTCTAGTCATTTTCAGAAATACACTTATTGTTTGTTTAATTTCCACCATAAGTTCGAAAAAAATGCCTCAGTCTTGAAAAACTGCCAAAAAATATGTATCTATAGTACTTTTACTACTAAGCATCGAGTACCAACATGTTAAAGATCATTCATAATCTTCTAACCAAACAACATCCAAGTAGCACTTGAACAGTACCACCGAAACCGGACTCAATCCGACTTATTCACGGATAACGAGCTTTAAGCTCCTTGGTAGTAAATTAAGAATAGTATTAGCTGATATATTCGTATATTTATCTTAAATGCTTGAAAATTTTTGAACTGTGTAACTTAAAGGTAATCAGTTATTTTGACATACTATTAATATAAATGCAAAAGTCTTACATTTAAAACGTTTTTATCAAATTAACTTGTTATTTATTATAATAAACTGGACCACAAAGAAAAATGGTCGGTTGGAAAATCTTCAATATCTTCAAAAGTATAAAGAATATTTTAATGTGCTTAAATGAAAATAAATAAAAAATAATTCATGCATTTTATTTTAATGAAATGTAAAAAAAATGCGTAATTTTTCGATATTGAAGATTTTATTACCGAACCTTTTTCTTTGCAAGACGGTTTATATTAAATATATTCTTCATATAATATGTAGGTCTATGACTTAAGTAGATACAAGAATAGAATACAGTAGTACTGTTGTAGAGTAGTGGGTTATCTTAAGTATGTAATCAATAGTTGGAATTTGATTTAACTTGAAAAAACTTTCACTTGCTTTTTAAAAACTAAATGAACGCTAAAATAAATAAATATATAAACTTTACAATACCTTAAATAGTGCATCGTAAAAATCTTTAAATTGCTCTTAGCAATTAATAAATATTTCGTATATTTAAACATCAGTCTTTAATCTCTATGACCTACATCGAGATTCATGGAAAATTGCATTCGAAGTCAATCGGAGCTTGACACTTTGCGCGATCAAAACGAAATTGAAAACAAATTTCTACTCGGAATAGTTTCTAGTCCCAAGTGATGCGAATTTTTAGAAATATCAGAATTTCATATGAAATCCTAAGAATGTGCGAAATAATGCTGATATTTTTTCTAACCTTCTACATACATATGATTTCTATTGAGAAGTGAAAAATACGTGGATAATAATCCATATTTACGTGAGTATTCTCTATTCACATAAATTAGTTAACAATTTTAATTCACTCATTATTTTCTGAACTCATTTTCGAAACAAACTTAGTTTCAGCTTAATAAGAAATCACCTCGTCGATATACTTTTAAATTTGAAAAATTACAATACATGTGAATGAGAAATAATCAAATCAAACATGAATTTTCATGCAAATATTATAAAGTGATAATTACTATAACTCGTAAGTTATCTATAGATTTCGGCGGAAATTGGCACTTCTTCTTATTGAGTCAATGCACATACTGATACTTAACTTGAATTCAACTAAGCTACTTAAGCCCAGTAATTCTAATAGTTCCTAGAATATTTAATATTTTTCCTAAGGATTACTTGTAATATAATATAATTGTAGCCCATTGCTGGGACAGAAAAAAGGGCCGATCAGGCCATAGTCCACTTACACTACACACGTCTTTCAAAAAGTTGCTAGGTTTTATCAGACATGCAAGTTTCCTCACGATGTTTTCCTTCACCGTAAGACAAGTGGTAATCATGTTAGAAATGATTCGCACATAAAAATATAAAAGATGCGAGACCGGGATTGGAACCCGTTCCACTCGGTTTCCCAAGCAAGCGCTCACTTACTTTACCACTGCGCTACCACTGCCTAATGATATATTATTACAGTAATAAATTATAATCTACAACAATTTTACTATTCACTTGTTCAGGACATCAAATTACAAGTAAATTGGTAAAACAATGACGTTTCCGTTTCCAACGTCACTCGTAGTGAATCGTGAGAAAGCTCTTTCCCTGATGAGATTTCTTTCATTGCTGCAAAGATCTGAATTTTTAAATGCGATGTTATAAGGCTTTAGAAATTAGACGAAGTTGTTTTCAAATGAAATGAAAATGTACCTAGTTGTTTCCTTATTCGTTGTTATACTAGTAGTAGTATCAGGCTTAGGTTTGATATTTGTATGTATTTTTTGATAGGTAACGGGTGATTTTTTTAAGCGTTTGGTTTTTGAGAATATTGAGAGAGAATATTTAAGCTGAAGCCGGATGCCAGCCGATATGCTTGAAAAATTACCTCACAATTGGACTTCGCGTATGGATCATTTAAAACGTATTGGAGGACAACATTGGCACGAAATAATTTAAAAAAAATAAATGGCAAGTAATGAGTTTTTACTTGCTATGGTTATGGTTTTTTTTTCAAATGAAAAACCAAACGCTTAAAAAAGCACCCCTTATATAATATAAGCTTAGTTACATTATATTTGTATGGTGGCGCTTTTCGAAAAGTGAGTTAACAAAAATAACTTCAGCAGAAGATAAGATACTTCTTCCTAAATTAAAACACCTAATTAGTAAATAATTGAAAAAAAGTGACTGTTTCCTTAAGTGACATAATAAATTGTAAAAAAATAGGTCAAATTCCTAAACCCATGTACTCTGGGCTTAACAATATAAAATATTAACTGATTTTTATTGTTAAGATGGTAGTAGTAGTCTGCTACTACTACCATCTTAACAATAAAAATCAGTTAATTTTTTTTCTCACCCGAGGCTCGAACCCAAAACCTCTGGAGGTGCAGTACATGCTAGCTACCACACTACTGAGGCAATATCACTTTTAGAGATATATCTAATATATTAAGAATTTAGAAAACAATTTCGTTTTTCCGTCGGTAATCGAGCAGCTCCATAAACGAACGGCCTAATAATCGATAAGTCATGAATATTACACAAGCTCTTTCAGTACAAGTTAGACTGAAAAAACACAAGCGTAACTATACATTTATGAAATTTACTCTCAAGTTAAACTGATCCAGCTTTTTAATAAATTAAAAAGGAATCTCACAGATTTTGTTACCTAATATTTTAGGAACAGGTGGGTTCCGCTTGGTCTAGACACGCTAACTTATTATTTAAGCCCACTTAATATCATACTACCTCTAAGAATGAGGAACAAAAATCTATTGAAAAGACTATGTATATCAAAATTATCTACCCAGAACTTTCTTAGTTGACACTAAATAATAGCTACATTAATAAAAATATTTTTTAAAGTATACAAAATCAAGTGCTCTGAGCTTTTAATAGATCAAAATATTTTTTTAATTAAAAACGTCTCTACGGTTTTAATGTTCTAGATTTCATCACGTAAGAACGTTATATGAATTCATTCCTGAACGGTGGACAGGTAGAAATTCTTGGAGTACGTACTTTATGACGCAAATAAACTAGTTGTATATTTTGACTATGTCTGTACGACTACAGTAATATTCTTTTTATTTACTTCAACTTCATTTTTTCATTTTTAGAATTTCATTGCAGAAACAGAGTAAATCTAGTTATTTTTAGTGAAACATACTGAGAGAAAATATGGCCAGTTGTATGTTAGTTCATTAAACGGTTTCTTACAAATTCAGTATCCACTTTTAGGGTTCCGTAGCCAAATGGCAAAAAAACGGAACCCTTATGGATTCGTCATGTCTGTCTGTCCATCCGTTTGTACTCCAGTCATAGGTGTTTATATTTACAATATGTTATATGTGTAGTATATCAACTATCTGGTATCCGTAACACAAGCTTACCACGGAACTAGATGACGCTGTGTGTAATAACGTCACAACATTATATATTATTTATTTATTAATCATATAACAAATAATTCATACATATTGACTACTCCACTCCATCGAGTTCTTTGGTCATAGCGCAGTACCTCCTGTATAGTTTACGGAACCATTTAAATTTATAATAAAGACGAGGAAAGCAACATTGTACTTTGGGCCTGGGCGGAAAATGTAGAAAATTTCATACCAACGATAGCACAGAAACATGTAGTTGTTAGTTAGAAATGTACGTTTTAACAAATATTATGAAAAAAATAGACTGTATATATTATGTTTTTCCCCTGGGAATTAGATAATTTTCATTTTTACTCAACTTTACGACTATTTCCACATAAAAAGCACGCCAATCCGTCACTCCGTTTCGAATAATATAATCAGTAAACACCCATTACCGGTGTACAAATATCCGTGTTCATCACACAAATGAATGCCCGCAGCGGGAATCGAACTTGCAATCGCAGGTAAAACGTGCCAAGTCACGGAATTCCGAGTCAAACTGTCGTTATTAACAAACACTATCAAATATCGAACCTACTGCCTCCGGCTTAACAATAGATAGAAATATAAATTTATTATTCCTTACAGATTCTCTCTTTAATGTGGGATCACTTGGTAAAGTACATATTTCAGTAATTGTTAGACAGGTAACAGCGGCTCGGGAATTTTTACAACCCTTTAAAATTTATGTTGGCTCCAAATTGGAAACTCTAAAATGTAAAAGTGGCGGCATTCACGCGACGTTACACAAAATGGCTGTGTTTATTAAACCACAAGCAAAGAACTGTATTTGGGAAAGTTCTGAAAATCTAATTTACGATGGGTCAAACTGATTTCTGTGATATTGCGCTAGTAAATGAGATAGATAGGGCCATGATGTAATCTCTCCAAAATTTGTTAGACTTTGTTATTTGTAAGGAGTATAAATGTTTGTTTGTAACGTATATACGTATTTTGTATCATTCGATATACTTCAATGAAATGTTATAAATATTGAACTGTAGTTATTAAAAAAGACTATCTTTTCAGATTTTTTATTTCATTTTGATTTTTGGTGACCTTTCTTTCGAAAGATTTGCAGCAATCGTGTTCAAGGAAAAGATTGATGTAAATTATTCGAAACGTTGGAAGAGAAAATCAAAATACCTCCGAAAAGAAACTTTATTTCAAATGTCAAATTACCTTCGCATCTAAGAAAGTTTAAAGTATAACAAATTAAACTTAATACAAAAGCTTTACTTTAGAACAAGTTAGAACCAATTGTTTACTGTTATTGTTAGGCTTCATGACACTAACTTTGTTGGCCTCGGTAATGAAGGGAAACACCAATTTAAATTATTTATCGATTACATTATTGATTCTTCAATTATTATCAAATCATTAAATTAAAAAAAACATGCAGGTTTCCTCAAGATGTTTTCCTTAACCGTAAGACAAGTGGTACTGATGTTGAAAATGAATCGTATGTGAAAACATCAATGGTGCGAGAGCCGGTTTTTAACCCGCCTCTCTCGGTTAACCAAGCGAACACGTTACCACTGGGCTATCACTGCCTTTTTAACATAATATAATATCAATGTATAACTGTTAATAGTTTTTGACTTAAATAACACTCATTTAAAACAAAGTTGCTATCAGCCTCTACTTGTTTCTCTGCTTACTTTGACTTGTGGTTTAGAACCACTCGATGGACTTTGGTAAAGTTCTTACTAACAGAAAGTCCGATGAATGAGGAAGGTCTTTAAAATTCGTAAAATATAATAAGCTGAAACTTAACTGATATTTGCCAAAAATCATATTCAATATTTTTATAATACCTACGTACCTACTAGAAAATCGGAAGTTTAAAAAGGGCATACAGAAAAGTCTACGATTGCATCTTCCTTTGTCCTAAAACATTCAAAGTAACTATTTTTTCTATAGAAAACAAACCCAGGTACGAGCCCAAGCGAAACCAGGGTAAGTCTCGTATGAAATAAATACACACACAGCGTATTATATAAAATAAAAGGCACGAGCAGAGCTTAATCTTAAAAGTTCTAATAAGATACGTATGTACATAATTTGCCTTTGAAGATACGAGTATATTCTCACATTTTGTTTGATAAAGCATAATGAGCTGTGACTGATGCAAAATCAAAGAAAGTTACTTTGCCAGTGACACCCATCAGCTTTGTTTCTGTACATAAAATAAATTAGATTGGGGTGTTTGTTACACGATTTTGATATAAAATAATGTACTAACGTATTTATAATATGTTGGAATATTATTACAACAGCGCCATCTAGTTCCGCAGTACGTGCTTGTGTTGCGGATACCAGATAGTTGATGTACTACACATATAAATTTTAAACACATACATATTATAAATGTAAACACCCATGACTGGAGTACAGACATTCGTGCTCAACAAATGTATGCCCCCAGCGGGACTCGAACCCGCGACCGCTGGCACAGAAAGTAGGGTCACTACCAACTGAGCCAAACGAGTCGTCAAAGTCGTTTATTTCGCTAGCAATTTATCCTCACTTCGGTCGGATGCGACCTTGAGTACACGGATTGTGTTCTCACAAGTTTTAACCTTTATTATTTTGGTCGAAACCAATGTCGAAACTGTATTTTTCCGAAATAAAAGTACCCTGACTTATTTTTTATAAAAAAAATGAAAGACAAGAAAAGCAGTCCAGACATTGTGGAGATTACCCGACACAAAAAGACCGAAAATAAAACTATTAAATTATGAATTATTATCAATAATTGTTTTGTTTCTTTAAGTACTATAGTGAAATAACCGCTTCAAAGCATGCTAGTTGAGTACAGATTATTTCGCCAATGTCACGTAGAAAGGAGAAGACAAGAAGGGATCGAGATGAAATTTGACACAAAGATAGATAGCACATAGGTTCCTTTTTATAACGTAAAATATATTGTTTTTTTTTATTCTTAGGACAAACCGAGCGAACTTAGTTTGTATTAAAATATAATGGACAAAATGAGAAACGTTATCGTTCGTAAGAACACTAAAGTAACTTATTTTTTACTGGAAATTAGAAGGGTCTTGCGGCAATATTATTACTACGATTGATGGATTGGATCAGTTAAATGGCCTGAACCACTAGGCTCGAGAGGGAGAGGCCGTCCATTTGTAAGATGGAAATGAAATTGGTATTAACTTTATTGTATCAGACTTATACAAGCACATTTGAATGATGATATAGTGGCGACAGCTGGTTGAAAATGGTTAGCCACAACTATGGACAGATATTAATTGTAGTCCTCTGAGAAGGCTTTTGCGTAATGCGAGTTAAATCGATACAAAAAAATTAATCAAAACATTTATAGATATATCGTCTAATACATAACTTTTCGATTGTAACTGCCTCGGTGGTGAGGTGGCTAGCATATACGGTCGCACATCCGGAGGTTCTTAGTTAGAGTCCCGGATTGGGCCAAGTTTAATTATTTAGTTGTTGTGAGTCTTAGTAACAGCCCGGAGTTGCGGATTTAGCGGTATTTTACCCCCCTGCGTCGAAAAGCACGTAAAGCCGTCGGTCCTTCGTCTTGATAGCGAAAATAAAAAAAAATCACATTAGTTGATCGACGACTTGCGTAAATGTCTCGTACCTCCCAGTTGCGGTTAAACAAAAATTAAATTAAATTATTTCAGTATATATAATAAATATAAGTATTTCAAAATAAATATTAAATTATTAAGTGAATTTTTTTTGAATTAATTTTGTTTTTAAATTTATGATCTCATAAATTTTAATATAGACTATTCACCGTATCGGGTGAGTCCCACATAACCAACCACCTGTGGTATGCGTAAATTCATTTCCCAATAATGAAAAAGGTCGCATACACACGATAACTCATTTCTTTTGAAAACGATCGCAAAATGCTACTACAGTTCAAGTTACTAAAATATTAATGTATGGAACATGTAAATTACTTATGTTTAATTAAAGCAACCAATGGATTCTAAATGGAAATCCTGCTTCGATTCAGTATTTGTGAATTGAGGAGAATTGAATTGCTTCCAAAGATTTGCATGAGAAATGATCTTAATACCTTCCCGAGTTAACGGTAAATCAATTATGTAAACTATATTATGGCCTGTAAGAAATTACGGTTTGTAGATGTTTCCTAAGACTTAATTAATGATTTACTTTCTTAGATTTACGTAAATATTTTTTTGTTTTTGACGACACGTTTGGCTGAGTTTGTAGTGACCCTACTTGCTGCGCAAGCGGTCGTGGGTTCGAGTCCCGCTGGGGGCATTCATTTGTTAAACACGGATATTTGTACTCCAGTCATGTTTAAAACTATATATGTGTAGTGTCTCAACTATCTGGTATCCGTAACACATGCTTCGTAGTTTACGACGGAACTAGATGACGCAGTGTGTAATAATGTCCCAACATATTTAAATTTACGGTGCTTTTTATAATAAGTACCTATATAATGACATTATGAATTACTATTGTTTCGGATTTTTCTGTGACTTATTTTGATTTTTTGTTCCCGGCGTTTCAAAGGCAGCAATTACAGTCACAGGAGGTCTCTAACTATTGCTAAAAAAACTGGAAAGATAGGCTATTTGAAATGTCAAAAATTATCGTAAATCTAAGAAAGTGTTATGTAACATATTTATATCATACAAAGCAGGGGTTATATTGACTGATTTCAGATTGAGTAAGCAATACCTAAACTCGAGTAAAGCCGCTAGCAGTAAGAAGTGCAAATAACTGTTCTCAAAACCATTAAAACTTCAATAAAACATGGCTTAGCCCACATCGTTCATAAAATTCCATTAAGACTCATCCATTAGAATATTCTCTCACTTTTACTACGTAATAGAAATTAACTCAATCAACAAGTAAATTACGATACTAACTTAAAGTTCAAGTTTTGTCATTCTGTAGTAAATTAGAGTTTAAGAGCTTTCTAAGTTGATTTGTAACTGAAACGAACTTTCCAAAAAGCTTATCTATTGATTTATATAAGAAAGGGTTATCTGTGACTTTTTCATAATGGTGTCGCCAAAACTAAGTACTATATATTATGTAAACTATATAACGTTTGACTCAACCTCGCTTCGCTCGGGCTTGCCCTTTTTTTTAAAGGGTAAGTATTGATTTCTTGAAAATGAAAAATTCTCCTGCACAAAAAAGTACGTTTTGACCCGGATATTCTATCAAAATACCAAATTGCATCAAAAATATAGTAGTTTTTTCGAGATGCGGTCACAGACAAAAAAAATCTAAAATTTATGGATTTCGCCTCTGTATAGATTTAGGAGTATACTTAGGTCAGATCCTAGAAAAAATATTTAATTATAGACAAAGTGTCATAGAACTTAAAATGAAGCCAAAAGTAGGGCTTTTCTAAAATGATATGTAATTAACTATATAAGGTCTAGACTCTAGAGCATAGAAATTATAATATCTAAGAACTCGTATATGTTTTACGTAAAGTAAAAGTAATGGAAACAGCACGAATCAATAGTTCGTTGATGACATATACATATACACACATGAATCAACAAATACGCTTCTTATAATTATTTATTATATTATTAAAAAATCTATAACAAACTATTTAAAAGTACATTTAATTTTAAAGAAAGAAAACTTAGAAAAGCTTCATTATTTCTCCAAAGAACATAAGCTCCAAACAATAAAAATGATCGATCTCAGTTTGTTGGTTGTCTCTACTGAAGCTACCGGCTGTCTCTACTGAAGCGTCTGTAGCCAACGTCCATACCACGTTGAACACACCGGTTCTCGTCCGATCACCGAAGTTAAGCAACGTCGGGCGCGGTCAGTACTTGGATGGGTGACCGCCTGGGAACACCGCGTGACGTTGGCTTTTTGTTTCTCATTTTGTTTGTTGGTTGTCTCCACTGAAGCTACCGGCTGTCTCTACTGAAGCGTCTGTAGCCAACGTCCATACCACGTTGAACACACCGGTTCTCGTCCGATCACCGAAGTTAAGCAACGTCGGGCGCGGTCAGTACTTGGATGGGTGACCGCCTGGGAACACCGCGTGACGTTGGCTTTTTGTTTCTCATTTTGTTTGTTGGTTGTCTCTACTGAAGCTACCGGCTGTCTCTACTGAAGCATCCGTAGCCAACGTCCATACCACGTTGAACACACCGGTTCTCGTCCGATCACCGAAGTTAAGCAACGTCGGGCGCGGTCAGTACAGATAGTAATCATCACTAATCATATTATACCTATTATGTACAATGTATACCTACAAGTGATGTGGATTTATAAGAATATAGATACACATTTCTTAACACATATGACATACCTCTTCAAAAAGTGCCGTAAACATGTGAGGTTAAGTTAAACTGAAAAAAATATTTGGATTAACTTAATTTTTGAAATTCTTCTAATATCTAACGGCCGCACTCATAGTCACTTAATGAAGATTTAAGTCGAGAACCTGCATACTAAACAACGACTTAATGGTTCAATTAGTGACTCTGAGTGCGGCGAAAAAAGTAAAAAATTCTTCAAAAAATGTGGAAACGCTTCACGATTTTGCGTGTCATCCTTGCGCAGGGGCCATGCTAATCTTCTCTGTATCGTTCCAATTTTAGTATATGTACTGCCGAAGCGAGTACACTGATGATGTCGTCAACTTTGTATATATACTCAACGAGCTAGAAAATTTCGATAGCGCGATTCAGGACTTTGTCGCGCTGTCTATTATACTGAAGCATTGTAAAACTACGCGAACTCTTGATAGCGCCATCTATATTATTTGTATAAAAAAAAAGTTTGTTTGATTTGGGTTAAATGGCTTTCCAAAGCCTTGTCAGATGAAAATTGCATAATATTATTAAGTAATGGAACTTTAAAGCTTACATTAAAATGAATAATGCCAACTCGTTACAAAACGAATCGTTTCATAATTATTACTATTAACTACATAATATATAAACAAATATGTATATATCTGTATGTCTGTTCGCTATAAACTCTGAACCACTGAACGGATTTTCATAAGGTTTTAACAAAAGATGGATTGATTCATGTGGAAAAATTAATGAATTATTATTAATATTAAGTAAATAATAATTCATATTTTTTTTCTTTCATTAGCTGAAATATAAAATTTGTTGAAGTTGTTGGCAAAATTAGGAAAGATCTCTATTGGCGTGCGTCGCGTTAAATAATAAAGTTATATGAAAACTATGTGCACGTACCTGGGGACCTGAGGAGGTTGGCTACGGATGCTTCAGTAGAGACAGCCGGTAGCTTCAGTAGAGACAACCAACAAACAAAATGAGAAACAAAAAGCCAACGTCACGCGGTGTTCCCAGGCGGTCACCCATCCAAGTACTGACCGCGCCCGACGTTGCTTAACTTCGGTGATCGGACGAGAACCGGTGTGTTCAACGTGGTATGGACGTTGGCTACAGATGCGTCAGTAGAGACAGCCGGTAGCTTCAGTAGAGACAACCAACAAACAAAATGAGAAACAAAAGCCAACGTCACTCGGTGTTCCCAGGCGGTCACCCATCCAAGTACTGACCGCGCCCGACGTTGCTTAACTTCGGTGATCGGACGAGAACCGGTGTGTTCAACGTGGTATGGACGTTGGCTACGGATGCTTCAGTAGAGACAGCCGGTAGCTTCAGTAGAGACAACCAACAAACAAAATGAGAAACAAAAGCCAACGTCACGCGGTGTTCCCAGGCGGTCACCCATCCAAGTACTGACCGCGCCCGACGTTGCTTAACTTCGGTGATCGGACGAGAACCGGTGTGTTCAACGTGGTATGGACGTTGGCTACGGATGCTTCAGTAGAGACAGCCGGTAGCTTCAGTAGAGACAACCAACAAACAAAATGAGAAACAAAAAGCCAACGTCACGCGGTGTTCCCAGGCGGTCACCCATCCAAGTACTGACCGCGCCCGACGTTGCTTAACTTCGGTGATCGGACGAGAACCGGTGTGTTCAACGTGGTATGGACGTTGGCTACGGATGCTTCAGTAGAGACAGCCGGTAGCTTCAGTAGAGACAACCAACAAACAAAATGAGAAACAAAAAGCCAACGTCACGCGGTGTTCCCAGGCGGTCACCCATCCAAGTACTGACCGCGCCCGACGTTGCTTAACCTCGGTGATCGGACGAGAACCGGTGTGTTCAACGTGGTATGGACGTTGGCTACGGATGCTTCAGTAGAGACAGCCGGTAGCTTCAGTAGAGACAACCAACAAACAAAATGAGAAACAAAAGCCAACGTCACGCGGTGTTCCCAGGCGGTCACCCATCCAAGTACTGACCGCGCCCGACGTTGCTTAACTTCGGTGATCGGACGAGAACCGGTGTGTTCAACGTGGTATGGACGTTGGCTACGGATGCTTCAGTAGAGACAGCCGTTAGCTTCAGTAGAGACAACCAACAAACAAAATGAGCTGCAACTACTTGCCGTGAAAGCGGGACCGCGAGTTCAATTTCCGAAGGGGGAATTTACTTATGTGATGTGCACGAACGTTGTACTTCAGTTAGGGGTGCTTATAGATATAATATATGCGTGTATATAAACTTAAGTAATGTTATACCTATGTTACTTTTTTGGTATCCATAACACAAGGTACGTACCTAGTACATTCACGGCAAGTCAGAACTAAATGCTCTATGTTAAGGTCCTAACATATTTATTTATTAAACAAATAAGTAAATATTAGCTGGGCTAAAATTTAAATATTTTAAAAAAGGCGGTAAAATATCTCAATTTTGATTACTTTTTAATTTACTCAGGCTTAAGTTGCTTGTATTGCATCACTCCGCTCACTCCGCACATCACAGCGGAAGGTTTCTTCAGTACGTAGAAAGAACGACAAGAGATTAAGATTTGTTATATAATTTGTAGCATACCTACTGCATAACTAATTACCTCCTAAGCTACCTTGCAACCAAGCTAGAGGCGTTCCTCAACGAAGCGAGGCTAAGTACTACGAGAACGTCGCTAGTTAAAAATAAATTAAAGAAATATTTCCGTGTATATTTCATATTATAGAATATTTTATTATAAATATTGAAGTATTTTTGATATAATATGTTTTGATATATGTATGATATTAATTGAACACTTAAAAATAAGTTTGTGAAAGAAAATTAGTAAGAGTAACAAAGATCATATTCTAGAAATGAGAGAAAAGGACGGAGAGTGAAGAAAAAGAAGCATTTTACGAACACCTAATACCGAAATAATATCAAGTCCTTCATGTATGTAGAAGCGGAGACGTGCCTCGACATAAGTGGCAGTAATGCATTCTATTATATCGAATAGCAAACCATCTAAGTATATTAAGATAAAGCGATATAAAATATAAGTTTTAAAATACATTAAACAGTAACTTATAGTTTTACTCAAACATAACTTATTTAAAACTTAAAAAAACTTAGAAACTTTTTAGCCTTCTGACACATCAGCATCTGGTGATCCTCGTCATCAGATTGTGTAATAGAAAGTACTCGCAGTCTACCGACTACTGACTAGTACTACCGTAGGTACCCAAACATACTACCCCAGTTTTTGACGTCCAACTATATGCCTTCAGAAAGTTCTACTACCTACACCCTGACTCCATGATCAGATCAGCTCGATGGTACCATAATCTTAGTCTATTGAGTATATTGTATACTCAAAATTTCACCACCACTAAATTCATGCTTGTTACCTTTGAGCTCAATTGAATAGCAGGCAGTGTATGTAGTGTTTAATGTATTTGTTACTAATTGACGACAAATGTCTTGAACGAGTTTTGATTAAACTTTACAGTATAATAGCTTATATATCTGAGTAGCACATGAGCCATAAAATAAAAGTACTTAATAAATAATGAAATACACAGGCAAAGCCTCGGGAACACACTAGTCTTGTATATATTTTAAGCAAAGCTACAATTTTAAGCAAAAAGCTTATGATTATAAACACCTAGTCTAAGAAAAAGCGAAATAATAAAATATAAAAAAGTTAATAAAATGTTCGACATTTTTTACAACCGGCTCTTAGACTACATCGTGCCCGGACATAAGATGCCGTTGATGGCGTCGAGTGTTGAGCGCCGCGTTTATACCCACTTAACGTTTCACGAACAAATTACTTGAAATTAGGAAAATTCAACGAGAAAAGGTTTTTTAATGGAGATGGGAGTAATAAAATTTAACCGGTTCCCATCAGCCCTGCATGACGCTCTCTTAAGGGGTTCCATTTAAATGCGATCCCATTAAAGATCCCGCACACTGTAGACTGTTTGTAACCGACTGATAAACTATCAGTTCGGTTTATAATATTATTAATATGAACAGATAGAAACCATAATATATGTATGCAAATTATGTTAATATGTATAATATATAAGATATTGATACATCATAATATTATTACCTATATATTTTCTTAAGAAACACATCTTCAAAAAGTGGCGTTAACATGTGACTTGTGAGGTAAAATTAAACAGGAAAAAAATATTTGTAAGTATTTTATTCTTTCGATTGACTTTATTTTTAAAATTCTAATCTAATAATATTATCTAAAAGTAAAACTCTTCAAAAAATGTGGAACGCTTCACGATTTTGCGTGTCATCCTTGCGCAGGGGCCATGCTAATCTTCTCTGTATCGTTCCAATTTTAGTATATGTACTGCCGAAGCGAGTACACTTATGTTGTCGTCAATATTGTATATATACTCAACAAGTTAGAATATTTCGATAGCGTGATTCAGGACTTCGCAGCGCTGTCTATACTAAAGCATTGTAAAATTACGCGAACTCTTGATAGCGCCATCTATATTGTATTATAGAAAACATTATATCTACTGACATGTAAGTTATTTAATTCTAAAGAATCAAAGAAACTTTAAAACTATAATACTATCGGTACCTAATCACATATGAAATTAATTTTAACCTCTTTATGTGATTTATTAAAAGAAACGCCCTTAAATAAATTCGCGGATAAATCGGTACATGATGCACTTCTCAGGGGACACTAAAAACATTATTATTTCAATACCTACTAACGTTTTTCAATTACACATTCGTAAAAAAAATAGTATTATTTATTGTTTTGAACTTAGAATAAGAACTATTCTTAGGTTTCGAATTAATAAGTATTAGAGAATTACTTAAGATTTTGCTTGCCTCTGAAAAATTTAGTGAACCAGAGTATGGCGATTTGCAAATTAAAATTTCGATTTGTAGTCGGGAAGATCCTTTACTAAGTAATTTACTATTAAAATTAATGTCATCGGAGACACCAAACAAACAAACGGACAGGTAAAGTAAAAAGTTAACAAATATTCCAAATCTTTAATAGTCCTGTTTACAAAATAGATATAAAGGGAACAAAAAGCCAACGTCACGCGTCGCGGTGCACCCAGGCGGTCACCCATCTAAGTACTGATGGCGCCCGACGTTGCTTAACTTCGGTGATCGGACGAATACTTGTGTGCAACGTGGTATGGTATGAAGTTGGCAATCAAACAAATATTAAATCATGATTTAGCCATACATTGCAAATTTTTGTATACTTATTTAATAAAAGTAACATTGAATGTAAATAATAATATGGAAAAAATAAGTATTAGTAGTACATAAATTAATATTAAAATTTAATTTTTGTTTCATTTTAGTAACCATCCAACTATTTCCTATAACGGTTTTTCATTTAAGAAAAACAAAATTTCATATATAATATAATATCTACTTAATTATTTCAAATAATATTGTTAGCGCCATCTATTGACACATCTAAGAACTATGACAAATGTGATCAAATTATATTCCTGGACACTTTATATAAGAAACATTTTTAATTGTTGTCGTATTTATTTAGCCTACTTAAATTATAAAGATATTAAAAAATATAAAACATCGTAAAACATGCCTGTTTTGTTTTTAAGAAATACACAGCTAATATATAATTTTTTTAATATCACCGCCATCTAGCAAAATAAAAGCAAAGTAAGAAGTTTTTGAATTTTACATCACGAAGTTAATATAAAATGTTGTAGATGGCAATATCAAGGTGACAAGCTATTTTAAATAATGCGTTTTAATTATAGACCAATGTGTATTATTTTTATTAATCATGGTTATAGGCTGCTATATACTTTTCTTACATTTACGCAGTACAAGAAAAAATACTAAATAGTGTACATATTTTTCACTAGATGTCGCTATTATAATACGAATGATCCTTATACGACACGTAGACATTTACGACAAGTAATAAATTCGCAAAGTTTTGTCTAAATTTAATATTCGATAGCTGATATATTCACAAATATTATATAATATTTGATAAAAAAAAACCGTATCAACAGCAATCACTAAGCACAAGTATGAAGTGGTTCAGTACTCATATAGAAGATGGCGCTTATTTATAAAATTTTTCCTCTGAAATAATTTCAAACCTTCAATCTAATTTGGTGATAATTTAGAATATACTTATGAATCATAATAAAACAAAATATTTTCCTAGATGTTATAAATTATAATGTTTATAAATATAAATAAAATTTTCTTGCAAACAGATATTATTTATAAATTTTAATATTTAATCATCGTGCTATATTTTTAGTATTGTGATAAGGTATCTATCAGTGGCGTAGGGTGAAATTTTAGCAGAGGTAAGCTGTCCAAAAAAATGACAAAAACTAAATAAATAAATGCGATGCAAAAGTACCTAGTATCTACTAGTACTCACTTAATACCTACTAGTACCTCGTTGTAGTGAAGATTTTTTTTCGTAATAGGCACTGACCTCTATAATACCACTGGACTGGCTGTTGTCAACGTGCTTTTGTGGCTGCTTGATATTCGCCATTTTGGCGCTGTCCGCCGCTGTCGGACGTAGCGAGAGTTCGTGGTACTAAAACTAATGATGTCGATATAAAGATTTTTATTTTTTTATTTTTATTAATCAATAACCGTATCATCATAATTACTACTTATGTTATATTTACAACGAAAATGCAAAATTACTTTACAGTAAGCAAACACTTCTTGCTGTCATTTGCAATATACATCAAAATTAGTTCTCGGGACTCTCGCTAGTGGCGCTTCAAATGGACACAAAAAAATTGCTGTCAAACGCTTGGAACAGTCAACAGCCAGTCCAGTGGTATTATAGAGGTCAGTGGTAATAGGTAATTAAAAAGTAAAAAAGTGTTCATAAGACTATTGTTTATTTTTTTAATAAATATGTAAAGTTATAGCAAAATAGTCAATATATATAATATGTATTTACTAAAATAATAAGAAAACATTCATGACGCCATCTATGAGAAATCATTACGCATCATTTAAATTTCAAAAGTGAAAGTACGGCGATTTGATTTAAGGCCGCATTATTTTATTTTGTATTCTAGAGACAACCAACAAGCAAAATGAGAAACAAAAAGCCAACGTCACGCGGTGTTCCCAGGCGGTCACCCATCCAAGTACTGTGTCTGTACATGGTTATCTCTACTGAAGCTACCGGCTGTCTCTACTGACGCATCTGTAGCCAACGTCCATACCACGTTGAACACACCGGTTCTCGTCCGATCGCCGAAGTTAAGCAACGTCGGGCGCGGTCAGTACTTGGATGGGTGACCGCCTGGGAACACCGCGTGACGTTGGCTTTTTGTTTCTCGATTTGTTTATTTTTTGCTTTCACTGAAGCCAAGTCCTTATCAGCTTCGACCGCTTGTTGCCTAGTGGAACATAAATATTTTATTACACGTTCATTCTTTTCAACCGACTTCCAAAATCAAGGAGGTTCTCAATTCGTCTTCTTTTTTTTTGAGTTGTCAAGTTACTGCGATGAAGACCTTATATGTGTATAATATGTTATAGATATTTACTATAAGCATATATAGAAATTCTATAGCGGCTATATTCACGTGTGTGGCCGCTATAGAATTTCTATATGCCATAGTTATATCCCATCCCATGTATGCCATAGAGATATCCATTAAAATAATAGAAAACCGACTATCTGTCTATCATTCATGACTAAAAACAGATTTTAATGAAATTGTATGATGAATTATGATAATTGGTTTTCCGAAACTTTAAAAACTATAAACCGACTTAAAAATAAAATAAAAAATTAAAAATTAGTAGAATAACTGATTGGTAATGTAGTTTCCATTTACTTACGACAGATACCTATGGAATTACATATTTTCTGAGTCAGTGTCAGCCGACAATAATTATTATTATAGTTTAAAATATTATGGACTAGCGACTCACCTTCGCTTCGCTCGGGTTCGTCCCCAGGTGTAACCTATTTAGTATAGTTTTAAAATGACGTAATTTCCATATATAATCGCCTAAGAAACGCTTTCATTCGACCGTTTTTTCTCCGATTCACTTTGCAAAACTGACTACCACGTAAAAGCCTTTTTATTTTTCGGTTTTTTATATAACCTATGACACTCAGACTCAGCAATAATGTGGCTTTCTATTGGTGAAAGAATTTTTAAAATCGGTTCAGTAGATCCCGAGATTACCCCTTACAATTTAACAAATATACAAACACACAAACTTTACTTCTTTATAATATTAGTATAGATACATCAATTTGTAATTGACTCAGACTCAGACTGAGTCTTTTTTGATGTTGTTGAAAATTGATCTCAACTCTAAGAAATCAGTATATAAAAATAAAATTAAAGTGTCTGTTTGTTTTTACTTTCAAATTAACTACTTTTCACAAAATGCTTATGAAAGTATATAAGAGCCGGGTCTGCTAGCCTTGATTCAAACCCGAGTGGACCGAGGGTGAGTAACTAGTCAATAATGTAATAAGTATAATTTCGTTATTATGCATTGAAAAGACTGTTTACATCCATTGTTTTTTATACGCGTTGATTTATTTCCGCTATAAATAATAATTAGTACCCTTATTACAATACGACGAACATTATACAAAAGATGCCAAATTTCCAATAAAAAAATATAATAGGTCTATTTGAAGGGTTGAATGTTATAAGAAAAACTGGTGTGCTTCAAAGATTCTGTTGGTTATTGCAAAATAACTTTTATTTTTTAGCTATAAAGGTGATAATTCTTAGTAAACTTATATGTGAATTCCCATGCTATTAGGGGTTTCGAAAAGTTTAATTCAATGTGGTACAGTGGTTTAGTAATGAACTTGAATGATTTAGAAAAAAATATATATAGTAGAGTATAGTTTTGCATCACTATGCTGTATTCATCATCAGCCCTTTTTAACGTCCCACTGCTGGGCACGGGCCTCCCTCAGTACGAGGGGGATCAGGCCATAATCCACCGCGCTGGCCCAGTGCGTGTTGGCGGACTACTATGCTGTATTACTAATTAGTAACTAGTCTAAGTACCTATATTATAGTATTGTAAATTATACATTATATTCATTTTAAACTGGTCCTGCTCCAGCTGACAGTCTAATATAATATGAACTAATTTTATCATCTCAAGTCCAACCGTTTTAGCGTAAATGACAAACAAACCTACAACAAACAAACTTTCCACTGATATCTAATAGATAGTAACCGCTTTTCACCACAAGTAAATGGTATTTAGATACTTCAGCATTTTAAATGAAAATATCTCTTCGTTTTTTTCGCAGGTTTATTTCGATTTTCGGTTCCCGACGA
This sequence comes from Boloria euphrosyne, assembly GCA_951802675.2. Classification (NCBI taxonomy): domain Eukaryota; kingdom Metazoa; phylum Arthropoda; class Insecta; order Lepidoptera; family Nymphalidae; genus Boloria; species Boloria euphrosyne. The sequence goes on from OX637879.1 coordinate 13,337,116, forward strand.
TTCAAATGCATCTACAGCTATCATGTTTAATGGAGAGACTAAGGTTTAAGACGTCTCAAGATTTTATATTCAAATACTAATAGTACCAAAGTACCTATTAAGCGCGAGTGGAGCAGGGTAAATCTAGTATTTTAAACATTTTCAAGTCTTTATGATTATTGACAGTATTTTTAAGGTATAACCCAGAATTTCGGACATGATCTTCATATTTATAATCATCATCATCATCATCATCAGCCCTTTTTAACGTCTCACTGCTGAGCAAGGGCGTCCCTCAGTACGAGGGGATCAGGCCATAGTCCACCGCGCTGGCCTAGTGCGTCTTGGCGGACTTCACTTGTCTTTCAAAAACTTGCTAGGTTTTCTCAGACATGCAGGTTTTCTCACGATGTTTTCCTTCACCGTAAGACAAGTGGTAATCAGGATAGAAATGATTCGCACATGAAAATATCAGAGGTGCGAGACCCGGATTTGAACCCGCGTCACTCGGTTATACAAGCGACGTGTTACCGCTGGGCTCCCACTGGGCTATTTATAATTTTAATATATTAATTTTATAATTTACTCTAAAAATCAACTCAAAGAGGTAAAAACGTGATAAATATTGCTTTTCACATTAGAAAAATATATTAAGATATGTCAAAATATAGTGCACAGCTTTTAGGTTTAAGAATAAATATGAATTAAATATCAATATAAAAGAAATTAAGATACCATTTTACTATAAGTGAAGTATAAGGCGTGGTCAGTTCTCGCCACGCCCCTTAAAGGGTAGGGCAGATGCGCGTGAGTCGACAAAAGCGCGTTGAAAGCTTAAATATGACGGTTGATAGTGTCAAGTTGATATTTAATTTTATTAAAAGTGGGCTAATAAGTAGCAACATTAAATTCGGCTATTTAATTTTACTAACTCGTAGCTTAGAGTTTTAAAATATATTTTTAAGTTATCTTAATAAATAAAATTAACAAGACAGTGATATGCAACAAAGTTACTATTAAGTGCGTGTAATAAAGCTATATTTTATATGTATGTATAATAGTAACATAATATACAAAAAATATTATGGAGAATGGTGATTCTTATAAACACATTGTAATTGTAAAACTCGCTCTTAATATCTACCAAATTGTATTACATTTATTCAAAGAATTTAATATAACTCTAACTTTTTTATATATACGATTATATCTGACGACACGTTTGGCGCAATTTGTAGGGACTTGTTGCGTCAGCGGTCGCGGGTTCGAGTCCCGCTGAGGGCATTCATTTGTTGAGCACAAATGTTTGTACTCCAGTAATGGGTGTTTATATTTATAATATATATGTATTTAACATTATATATGTGTAGTATATCAACTATCTGGTATCCGTAACACAAGCTTAGCTTACCACGGAACTAGATAGCTCTGTGTGTAATACTGTCCCAATATATTTATTTATTTATATTTATGTATAAATACTAAACAGGTAAAAACAAAAAAAAATAGTTTTTTAGTTAGCTATAGACAAGATTTAGTGTTATGGTTAAAGTAACTCTCCTATTTAAAGTTTTAACGATAGGTAAAACAGCTGACGAATGGCGACAGTGTAGACTAGTTCTTACTAAACCATATTAATATAAAACCCTAGAAACAGTATGTAACTATACTAATTTGTTTAATAATATTGCATCCATTGTAAAAAAAACATTCTTAAATTTTTAACCTACAATTTGGCTATAATAAAATGTATGATTACGATCTTTACTATATCTATAATCGCTTAAATGGCAATAAAGCGACAATTATTATATGAAAGAGAAACTCGATAGCTATTCATACGTAGCGGTAGCATTTGTAAGTCGATACTTTTGTGAGAGGTGTTAAAGTTTAAACGCTTAGCGCTGTATGTAATTGAAATAGTCTTGATACTTTGTACAATGATATTTTTAACCAATTGCTGCGAAAAAGAGTAATGGTTTTTGTCTGTATGTATGTTTGTTTCTTTAGAGAGTGTAAATATGTTTAGCTTCTTTATTCATCTTCGTTGTGGTATCATCATCATCAGCCCTTTTTAACGTCCCACTGCTGGGCACGGGCCTCCCTCAGTACGAGGGGGATCAGGCCATAGTCCACCGCGCTGGCCCAGTGCGTGTTGGCGGACTTCACATGTCTTACGAAAACTTGCTAGGTTTTTTTAGACATGCAGGTTTCCTCACGATGTTTTCCTTCACCGTAAGACAAGTGGTAATCATGATAGTAATGATTCGCACATGAAAATATCAGAGGTGCGAGACCCGGATTTGAACCCGCATCACTCGGTATACAAGCAACGCGTTACCGCTGGGCTACCACTGCCCTTTTGCCTGCCCTGTTGTGGTATAACATACGGTATATTTTATTGAAGCATGTGATATGTAAATAAATACGATATATTTACCTTAAATTACCTTTTTACTTAAATACCTATAGTTCATTTAAAATAAAATAGGTCACAGTTAAAACAACAGCGTTTCCGTCCGGTTACAATATGGGTGTCTTCAAGGCAAGAGTGAAGTGAGTCGCAGAGTCGCTAATTCAGTAGCCACCTAGGGCCTAGGCTATTGAATTAGTACGTACGTAAAATATAAAAAATATAAAACTTTGTTAAAATTAGGTACACTATAGATATGAAACGAAACCATAATTAATGGTAATTTTAAGAAATAATGTGTTAAGTAGCTGGATACGATTGTTAAATAAACTAAAAATAAACTAAATTAAAATTATCGTTTCGGATGTTTTCGTGGAATTATTTGCTCTTTGGTTCCCGACGATTCGAATGCTTTACAGCATTCATGGCCACGGAAAGGAGGTTTCAAAGATCATTATAATATGCTTGTTAGATAGTGGCTGGAACTGGAGCCAAAAATCAAAATAAATCCGAAATATACGTATGTAGTTTTATTTAAAATATCAAATATTCGCGTAAAAGGAAAATATTATATAACAAAGTAACGAGGCCTTTTTTAGGTTATTTATTTTTCCATATTTTGCCCTTTAATCTTATTATTTCACTTACCTGTACATCTCGCTTTCCCTATTTTTTACGAAAATTATCTCAACCTCTGGTTTTATGTAAGTACCAATGCTTAAATTAGCATTTACATATTCATTACCTATATTTTTAGTTTTCGGTCTTTCTCTTCAGCAATGTTTGTTGGTCTTAAATAAACAACAATATTGATAATTGGTACCGAGTTTTCTTTAATATTACAGATATACCAAATAATTCTTGTAATTACCTATATTACTCCCGCTGAATTTCTTTCTAAGTTTCTGCTTTCCGAACTGGTAGTAGAATCATCATGTTTAAATTAAAATTGTAACATCTTAATACTGAATAAAAATATTTAGAATTATCACAACATATTATAAAACAAGGTCCTCCGCCGCATCTCTCTGTCTGTTCGCGATAAACTCAAAAACTACTGCAACGATTTTCATGCTGTTTGTTTTTGTTTACGAATGGATAGAGTGGTTCTCAAGGAGGGTTTAAATATATAATTTGTCAAGTTTTTGTATACATTTACTATCGGAACCCTCAGCCTCGCTCACGCTAAATCTCGCTAAATTTCACTCGCTCAGCCAAAAAGTCATTAAAAAATACCTTCAAATTATAGAAGTTTTAGAAAAAGAAAAAAAATACAGGTAATGCATCAGGCAAAAGCTTGTGTAGCACAAAATATTCTACTCTTACTTAACGTAACATATTTAAACACTTTCAAAAATCTGAGCGTAAAATGCCGTCGGCGTTTTCTGTAACACTATACTTCACACCCTTATTGAATGACACATTGTATTTTCGTCGTTTTATTCACATGAATATGTTTAAAAGCGGCATTATTACGATAGAAATTGTATAAAATGTGATTACAACTTACTAGGTTCGACAATAAGCCTATACTTTCTTAAATTTAATGCAAATATTTGACATTTTAGATAATATAATATGAGTATGATTGCTGTAAAGTGTATAGCCAAAAAATATAATAATCATAATATATCGAGCTTCGTGGTGTAACCTAGGAGATAACATGCCTATGTCTTAAAAACTTCGAGATGGCTCTCAGAGATTCTTTAAAATTTGAAGGTAGATAATAGCACCAAAGATTTAATGGTAGAACCATTTGCACGAAATTTAATAATTTAATTAAATTATATTCAACAAATCAAATCAAAATATACTTTATTCAAATAGACTTTTACAAGCACTTTTGAATCGTCACTTTTACATTATTATATAAAATTTAAATTAAATGTCAGTCTGTAAGTCTGGGACTTGGGAGTAAGCTACCACCGACTCGGAATGCTGTTCTGCCGAGAAGAGCCGGCGAGAAACTCAGCAGTTGCTCTTTTCAAAAAATATTTGATTACAATATTTATTTATTTATCCTACGTGAGACACAACAAGACATTATACCACACATTTACAACTTCTAAGTATTCACTGATGGTGTAATAAGCTTTATTCAATAATGTATTTTTAATTTTAGACTTAAATTGCTCTAAAGGCAAGCTCAATATGGGCTGTGGAATTTTATTATACATACGTACACCTTGCCCCATAAACGATCTATTTACTTTTTGAAGGCGAAAACTGGGTGTTGCAAGTTTATCCTTATTTCTAGTATTTATACCGTGTTTGTCGCTATGTCTTGAGTAGTTATTAATGTTTTGTCGAACAAATATAATGTTACAATATATATATTGCGAAGCAACTGTAAGTATACCTATTTCTTTAAAAAGTTCGCGGAGAGTATCCCTAGTTTTTATGTTATAAATAGCCCGAACGGCCCTTTTTTGAATTATAAATATGGATTTAATGTCCGCTGCATTACCCCACAATAAAATACCATATGCTAAAATACTATGGAAGTAGCTAAAATAAACAAGTCTAGCAGTATCAACGTCTGTTAGTTGCCTGACTTTTCTGACAGCGAAAACAGCGGAGCTCAGTCTACTGGCAAGAGAAGAGAGATGAGGACCCCATTGCAGACCTGAATCTAATGTCAAAACCGCGGAATCTACGAATACGAAACGAAATAACCAATGAAGTATATGCGATAATGCACTATTCACTTTGTCGTAATTATTTAACTTTCTATCAACTTTAAAAATTAAGGAGGTATCATCCGCAAAAAGTACAATATCACAAAACTTGTCGGCATAAAATGGGAGATCATTAATATAAACTAAGAACAAAAATGGACCAAGGATAGATCCCTGTGGAACGCCCATTCTAAGAGGTGGAATAGGTTTTGCAAAAGTTAAAAATAGTTGAAAAATCGGTTATGATCCTGCTACGAGTTGAATTGAAAATTGAATTGAAAATGAAAATTGATTATTTTAAGATTGCAATGACATAATCCATAACATTACAAAAACGACATCCATAATAATATTATATAAGTACTGTATATTATATGGCATGTTTTTAATACCGCAATTTTAGAATAATAAAGAAAAATATTATAAGAAAGATAAAACTTTTCTATTCTTTGAAATTGTACGTGAATTATTTTCCTCCTACGTCACGTATAAGATTTCACCTGAACAAGTAAGTTCATTTGTGGTAGGTTTCATTTTATTATAATACTAGTGCCTCACTTGTGTTCGCCTTTAGCAAAGTTTTTTTTGAGCGGCTGAATAATACTTTTTTTTAATAAATGCTAAGTTACTACTCATAAAATCAGCTGTTTGCCGAAAGTTATGTCAAAACTGTTTTAGAGAAAAAACAGACCGACAGACAGTCAAAAAAAAATTTTTTTTAAGTAGGTACCGTATCAGACCTCTCATACGCATTTAGTAAAAAGCTGTTATTTCAAACAGACACATTAATTTTATTTATTTACATAGATCTATATATTATGTAAGTTTATTGATAAAGTGTATAATTTAGCAAAATTTTAAATTGAAGTCCCATGATCGCTGTAAGGCAAAGGAACAAAAAATCCAAACACAATTTTATGACAAAATACTAGGTATTATATTTAAAATGTCAACTACTCTCGTTAATCAAAGAAAGTATTATAACATTTCGAGGAAATGGCAGGTCCCAGTGGGATTAGAAATTCTCTTAAAGAGAAAAGGCTAACAATATTTTTCATCTCAATTTACTTGATTTTCTATTTTAGTTAGAAATTAATTAAGTCTTCTCTTTTCTTAGGTATTAACTTATCACGTCCGGGGAAAAAACAATTTATCAAGCGCCTGAACTTTGAGTAAACAAAGCCTTTGCACACATTGTGCTTGCTAAATATATTATTATCGTTTCATACATGTGTAAATCTTTATAAATAAAAATGAATCGCCATGTGTTGCTAAGCGCAAACCTTGTGAACGGCTCGATCGATTCGATTTTTTTCTATATTTGCGTTAAGACGGAAGGTTCTTAGAGAGAAAAAACGGTAAAAATGCTAGGAAAATGCTACAAATGGTAATGACAAAAACGACAATTTTCTTTTAACTTTATCATAAACATATGCCGTTATACATAACTGTTAGTAGTTTGATAGGATGAAAGTTTTTATGAGTATTAAGTAGTCAAGTAAGAGATGTATGTAAATGTATTCAGCTATTTTAGCGTCCCACTGCTGGGCACGGCCCTCCCTCAGTATTAGGCGGATAGTCCACCGCGCTGGCCTATTGCGTGTTGGCGGACTTCACATGTCTTTCGAAAACTTGCTAGGTTCTCTCAGAGGTTTCCTCACGATATTTTCCTTTAGATAAGTGGTGATCATGATAGAACAGATTCGCACATGAAAATGTTAAGGCGATAATAGAGTTAAAAATAGCAATTTAATCCTATCCCACCGCACCGTTGCAATCTGGCCGCGATCGGGAATCCCCCGCGGGCAGAGATAAGAACTTTTATTATGGGTACAATAAGTTTTATAAGAGCAAATTTACGCAGGAAATAGGCTAACTTCCATTCTTTTTATAAGTGGAGGTAAATGTTATCATCTCACCATTTGTTGTCTGTTCGCATAATTGCTTGTCATACTTAAAAAGTAATGTATTCTCATGAATAAAAATAAGCGCATGTTACTCAAATAACATAAGAATATTTATTATGATCTTTTTTTTTATTATATTTTATGTATATAGTATAAATAGCGACACAGACAGATTTTTAAAACTAATTTAAACTAAATAGTATGTGGAATTAGTGTCGGAAGAACATAACGCGATGTTATCTACACAACTGTAATTGGACTTTGTAGACATTACTGTGATAATTTATATGTCTTGCAGGATTCGAACTCTGAACCTCCACCGTCGTAGATTAATGCTCTATGATACCAAACTATTTAGATTTTTTACAATGACTCGAGACATTCACTTGGTCGAAAACGATATTTCTTCTTGAAAACTCCGCCCCCATATTCGTAGCTCAAAGAACGCCAAGACACGTCTAATAAAATGACAGTTTAAAGAAAAATGTGTGGACACGTGCGCATGACATTAATCGTTTTATACGTGTATTTGTATCACATATAACAAACTAGTGTTTCCTCGCACTTTGTAGCTCAACGTTTAATTTTGAAGTTTTTATTCACTCTCAGAGTGAGATGTACTATATGTAGTTAGATAACCAAAAACCTTACCAAAAACCAAAAAAATTAAAGAAAGTATTTTTCAAATCAAACCACTAGATCCAAAGGTATATCCAGAGATAAGTGGGTTAAAACAAACAAATTGACACACTCTTCAGTTATATATTAGTATAGACACAGACCACATAATACTATACTCTTGTTAAGAAAAAAAAGGATGAAGCAGTTTGAAAAAATGACTTATGAATTTTGATATTACATTTGTAATACTTTTTACATTTATATTATAAATATAATTTTATAATACTTTTTCCTATTAAATGTCGACTACTCCGGCCAAGCGAAACCCATAGGGCTTTGAGCATACGTAGAAATGCGACATCATATTCATATTAAAAGAAATAAAAGATAACATCATTTAATCTTTTACGTCTAGGAATGTAATAATGTAAATATAATAATATACTAGAAAAAAGCTGTGCTATGTAAGTTCGCGTAGTTTTTCTTACGGGTAATAATGTTACAACGATGTTGGTTAAACTCTTTGGTTTTCTAACAGATGGCGTTAGTAGTACAATAACATTCTTTCCAATGAACAAAAAATTGTTAGTGTACGTTTTTAATGGTTATTAAATTATTTATTTTTTGGCAGATAACTCATCTAGATATGAAGTTAAATTACTATGTTACAACACAAATCAATAGGCGTGATAGTTTTTGAGTTAAGCGTACCGCAAATTGCTCAGATTGTGGGAGATGAGAGATGATACGTAAGTAATGTATGTATGTATACATCTCTTTTTGACACACGATAACAAATCAGGCCATAGTCCGCAACGCTGACCAGATGCAGGATGGCAGACTGCATAGTGCACATGTCTTTCGAAAAGTTTTTGGGGATCCGACATGCAGGTTTCCTCACGATGTATTTAAACATGTTGGATAATATCAATTTTTCGACCTTGACTTTGAACTCACTTCACTCGCTTTCCCAGCGAGGTAATAGGCAGTGGTGATGTAGTGGCAGGTAGCGAAAACTTACTGTACGGTATCTGTTATGTTAAAAACATAACATAAAAATATATTAGACATAGTTTCTCATCGTTTTTATATAATTTTACTTCAGCGAATAGTTTAACGTCAGTTAAAATGACTAAAATTTTAAAAATATAACCTCCTCTTTTTTTGAATTCGGTTAAAAAGTAGCTTAAGTTACTCCTTACATCATTAACTACAAAATCGGTCCAGCCGTTTCAGAGATTACCCGGAACAAACAGACAGATAGACAAACATTTTAAGCATTGTTTTTTTTTGTTGTTAGCGTCGTATATACTTTCATATGTATTTAGTGAAAAGCTGTTAATTTGAAATTAAAAACAGACACTTTAATTTTATTATTAGATTCTATTTAAAGGGGGCAAAGTCACACTGATGTTTATTTTAAAGCTCCTTGTAGGTACATTAGAGGACATTAAAGTTCTTAAGCGTACACCTGAAAGAGCTTAAACTGTTTATGTTCGCAAAGAAATTCTCTGAAGCAGAAATAGTAAGCTCGATCGTTCCCGATATTTCCTTTGAATATAAAATGCACTGAGTTAGAAAAATAAGAAGTACTATTTAATATTAACTTGCTCATGCAGACGGTTTCTCTTGTTTATAACGTTTAATTTCTCCCGCTGAGTTTCTTTCGCCAGTTCTTCTCAGGTCAGTGGTTTCTTCCTTCCGAACTGGTAGTAGACTCATGACGTTCAGTAAAAAATTGTAATAATTTCATGCTGAATAAAATATTTTGAATTTGAATTTGAATTGATCTGGTAACCAGCTATCATCATATCACGTTTCATAAAAATCTGTCCAGTTTTCTTCTCGTGATGTGACAGACAGACTGACAAAAATTCTAAAGACTATAGATTCGACCATTGTTGGTTTGGTTGTTTGTTGTCAATGATAATTAATTACTAATGTAATGCGATTTTTCCAAAAAATATGTTATAGATTCAGGTACAATTTTTTTATGTGTAAATAGATACATAGATGTCGAATATTCACCAGTTAATAATATTATTCTATAATATTCTATGAAGATACTGATATCGATTTCTTTAGTTAATAAGGTTTTTTTATATAATTATTATGCTTTTATGAGTGTTTTTTTTATGAAAATCGATCAGCATACAAAAAAACAGTTAACGAATTTGTGAGTTTTCTCCTTTTGAAGGTTAATAAAGCTTAGCTTTTGCTAATAAATACTCTATGCTCTTAAAATGTGTTCCAAAAAAGGAGGAACATTAAGAGTGGGTCGCTGATATTGAAAAGGAATTGAACAAAGAAACTGTTTATTTCGATTTGCTGACGTGCTTTCTCTGAACTATTCAGGATTATACTGTAATCAGTGTGCAAGTGTGCTGTATGAGGAACATATATATTATACACATATAGGATAAAGATCAACATATTACATCATTAGTTTAAATTACAATAACAATGTTAACATTATTTAAAAGGCTAGGCTATCCGGTATATATAAAAATCTCGTGTCACAGTGTTTGCTATCGAGCTCCTTCGAAACAGCTTTCAGACCGATTTTTATGAATTATTTTGTGTATATTTAGTAGGTCTTAGAATAGGTCGTAGGTTTTTTATTCCCCTAGGTGATAAGAGAATTCACTAGATTTTTTGATGTTTTATTTTTAGACCAAAGTTTTATTTTTTATTTTTTTATGATTTGGTATCAAAAATACTTATAACCCTAAATTTTCATCGTTCAACCACCAATTTTTAATTGCGATCAGTATGCGGGTGGAGTCGCGTTAAGTTATTATAAAGATATTGTTTACTGACATTTTGTGAAGGACGACTGTATCGCCCTACAATTAACAAGAATTTCCAAACAAGAAGTCCCGGCGCTATATCTTTGAATACCAATGAGGTAAGGACAGTGCAGACTAGAAATTATATACTTTGAAAAATATATTACATATAATGTGAGTGTAGTCTTTTTTTTTTTATGGGACAAAGGGGGCAAACGGGCAAGAGGCTCACCTGATGGTAAGTGATCACCTCCGCCCATGGACATCTGCAACTGCTTGCAGATGCGTTGTCGGCCTTTCAGGAAAGGGAGGGAGGGAGAGGAAGGGAGGAGGGAGTGAGGGGGGGAGGTAGGGGTATGGTGAGTGGGCCTCCCGGACTCTCACTTACCAGACGAAACGCGACAGCATAGCTGCCACTTCACGCCGGTCTTCTGTGAGAGAGTGGTTCAATACGGGGCGTGCCGGCCCATTCCGCTGCTACCCGAAAGTAACAAGCTTGGCACTACCACTATAAGTCTATACATAATGTAATAAATTTGTAACTGAGACGAATCAGTATATTAAATATTTTTTAAAAAATGTTATTAAATAGTCATTATAATGATAGAATGCCGAATGTCGGTCTTACTGTACCTAAATTACGAGAAAGCCACTGGGTAGATTTTAATGAGATTTAGTACGATAATGGCTGTAGAGAGAGTAGAATAGATGAAAATTTTGGAAAGTATTAGAAGGCCAAGACTTTTTTTACTTAGAAACGGCCAGTTCAAAAGTCTAAGAAGCCGACGACGAATGGAATACACATGAAGATAAATAAGTAGAGATTGAAGCTTTGCACTTGAGATCATGAAAAGCTGCATGCTAATATATTTTTTTTATGTGACAAAGTGGGCACATGGGCAGGAGGCTCACCTGATGGGAAGTGATCACCTCCGCCCATGGACATCTGCAAGACTGTAGGGCTTGCAGTTTTGCAGATGCGTTGCCGGCCTTTTAGGAAAGGGAGGGAGGGGGAGGGAGGAGGGAGAAGGACGGGACTCCTCCCGGATGGGGAGTGGGCCTCCCGGACTCTCACTTACCGAACGAAACGCGACAGCATAGCTGTCACTTCACGCCGGTCTCCTGTGAGAGAGTGGTACTATACGGGGCGTGCCGGCCCATTCGGCTGCTACCCGAAGGTAACAAGCATGGCACTACCACTTTAAAATAATTGTCTTATGTTTGCGGATCACCGTTATTCTTCCTGAAGTTATAACTATAGAGTGGTATCTGCGACGGATTGTTGCTAATCTACTCGCAAAATTATTCATTGCCCATAATGAGTTCTTTGCGATGTTGTTTTTGACCCTTTGATCTTATCTGCTTTGACTCTCTCTAGTCTTTACTTCTATGTATTAGTTTGATGTCCACGTCTGAGTCTGTGTGTCTGTGTGTTGAATTGTAGGTAGCTCCTAAACGAAAAAGCGGTTAGGAAGCGGTGATTTTAATTAAAAACTGGCCTAAAAAAATATTTCTAAGTTATATCTACTGTAAAAATAATTTAAGGAAAATTTGTTATTTAATCAAATAAAGTATAGCTAGGCTTAAATTGAACCCGCGACTATCGTCAAATATACGTAGGAACTATCACGTTACTTTAATCATTACGCCAAAAGTAATTTACCTCATTCTCTATGTTACCCTCCAAAATACTGCGTATATTTTATCAAAATTTCGCGTGCCAATATCTCATAAGCGCGGAAGGCGTAACCCATTTTATCCGACACGTAGATTATTGCAGAGACACTCGGATATTGCTATAAAACACGCGTTGAGTGTCTTTTTTATTTTTTACTTGAGAATTTCCTTGTGTAAATCTTTTACATATAAAAAGAGGAAATTTGTTTGTTCGTATGTCAGTAAGGTTTGATCTAGGAAACTGCTAAGTCAAATTTTAAGATACCTTAGTAAGCTACCTAAGTATATTCGTAAGGCCGTATTTCATTCAAGTACTACCCTGTCCTTAAATTTGTATAATGTAAGTACTAGTACCTTAACCCTAGTACAAATAATAATCCATAATTTATTTCACTAATATATAAACTAAAACAAGGAGTTTTGGTTACTACTAAAAACTAGTTTTTAAATCGTTACGGGGCTCAATAGGCCCCGTACAGCCACAAGTCTAGTACAAGGTCTAAACGCCCCGTACCACAGGAATGGAAAACAAATAAATCAGTGCCGCTGTGAATGTGTTAAAACTTTTGGTATTTGGCCTTTGAAGCTGAAAACGAAATGAAAACTTACATTTAAATATCCAATGTATCAGTCGTGGATGAAACATGAAACTGTTTATATTATTACACTATTAAAAATAGGGATTAGTGGTAGAAGGATGTATTTTTTGATGCCAAATCATTAAAAAATAAAAGTTTGGTCTAAAGTATAAAATAAAAAATGTGCTTTGGCGTAACAAGATAGTTTTTTTTTCAAAAAATGTATCTTTCGCCTTATTCTACGTTTGTAGAAAAAACTAAAATGTTGACTATAGCTCTAACTTCAGGGTGTCAGATTTTCGTGACGGTGTGCGCGCGTATCGAAAAAATTTACTCTCATCATTTTTCCCTAACGCGCCAAAAGAAGTATCACTTCAAAAATCTGGAGAGGGCCACCCTAATCATCTAGGGGAATAAAAAACAGCCTACGACCTATTCTATCTCTAATATTCACAAAAAAAATATCATAAAAATACAAACACTGTGACACGATATTTTTGTATATTAGATTTTCCAATAAGTCCATAAAAATGCTCGTGTTTGACACCACACTACCATGTATAGATGACAGTCATTTGTCGCAGCTTCTATGTCAGAGTTGCAATACACGTTGTAAACTAGGGCGGGCTTATTTTATAAACATACTCGTATGCACAGAGTATCGTAGATTTTCAGAGCCCAAATGCAAAGAATAAAGAAAAAAATGAAATAGATTTTCTCTATAACATAATCAAATTCTAAGTCGGACTTGGAAACCTTATTTAAATTCTCGAAGTAGTTATTATCGATACAGAGGCCGAATCTACAGTTTTTTCGACGAACGATCTTTTGTCTGTCTGTCTACACATCCATTCGTCTAAAGCCATTGAACCGATTTTGATGAAGTTTAGTATGATGACGAGAGCGAGGATGTGTTGCGAGGAGTACAAGTACATAATAATTTATAATACCAAAATAAAAAAAAAATTCAAGAAGAAAAGGAACTTGCATCAAAACCAAAATAAAATCAGTGGCGATCGAAATTATTCATAAAAAAAAAACGTTACCAGCACAAATATAAATATTGCAGTTTTCCAATATTCTTAGTACCTATACTATTGATCTTTGACGTCTTTATTCTCAATCCCCGGCTAATATATGGGCGAGGTGAGTCCTCACTGGTCTAACACGTACGGATTGATGACCTGATTACGCTTTTTCAAACAGTGGACTGTTTTCAACCTTTCGTTTGTTTTTTAGTAATTGATTATATTTCTATTTATTTATCTCCTACCATCTCCTTATATCTTCTATGTATCTTTTATACAAATCCACTAAATACCTACAAGTGTAATTTTATACGGTACAAACACAATTTTTAACATTTTTGTCTGACTGTATGTTTGTTTGTTCCGTCTGTGTCAAAGTCCTGTCAATATTTTCACGCTCAGAAAGGTGATGTTATAAGAAGTAACATAGGCTTATTGCTATATAAATGCTAATACTATATTATTATAGGCCAGACTTTTATTTCATAAGAACAATTAGGGTCCCTAAAAATTAAAAAGTTTAAAGTAATTACCTAGGGACGAACATGAGCAAGGCCTGGATAAGTAGCTAGTAATATTACTATAAGGTAATTTTAATACTTTCTTAGATTTACGCGAATATTCGACATTATAAATGAAACTACCTTTTCGGATTTTGTCGCGGATTTATTTTGATTTTTAGTTCCCGACGTTTCGAATGCTTTACAGCAATCATGGTCACGGGAGAGAGTCTCTCCCGTGACCTTGATTCTTATATCTGAAAATCAAAATAAATCCGCGACAAAATCCGAAAAGGTAGTTTCATTTATAAGGTAATTTTAAATTATGTATAAGGCGTATTGTAAGAGAAAAATTGGTATTATTATTGTCATTTTTTTCTTTTATCATATCGTTATTTTAACGGCCAATTAGATATACAAAACTCACGTTTGAACATTTGCGAACTTCATTACCGACAGTGTCTAAGCGTGAAACATCGAAAGCTAACTTACTTTCTTAATTAATTCAATGACTCTGCATATCGAATCTCGACATAACGCATTCGAGTGGAATAAAAGAAACAAATTAAACGTGCCATTCAAAACATACCAACTGGCTTGATTCGTCACACGATGTCATCAAATTATACACTTTTACATTTAAACATATATATGATGAGCTTATTTCCTTGGTTTAAGGTTCAAATTTTGATAAATATTGCAAATACGGGGGTAAAACTAATTTTGTTAAGTTCGAGGGTAGCTACTGCACAAATATTGGTAAAGAGTTGTAACATTTTCAATTCTGTGTATAAACAAATAGTGCTTAAATTTCAAAAGCACGGAACATATCGAAGGGTGCATTTTAATTAAATTTAAAAGGTCGTTTCGATATTGGTAAAGAAAGTCGATTCTAATTAGTTATCTACAGGGTTCATTTTTGGCTTACATTTTTGGGGCACTGTATAAACACATGCATACTTAATGCATAATGAAAAAGCTTTACATTGAATATAATGTATGAATGCAAATAATTAATTGTGATTGTGGCTTAGACGTTTTATGAAATGTCACTAACGTAATTGGGTACATGTTAAGTACTTATAGCTACAATATAGCCCTTTAAACATTTTGTTTTGTTAAAAGTTGACAAAAAAAGCCCTATCGTTGATAAAGTACTCGAAATTTCATGTATACGAACATATTCTTTTGGTTTTAATACAATGTGCGCTAAAAAGGCAGTGGTAGCCTAGTGGTAATGTGCTCGCTGTGAACTGAGTGAAGCGGGTTCAAATACGAGTCATGCACCTCAGAAATTTTTATATGCGAATCATTTGTAACATAATTACCAATTGTTTATTGGTAGACGAAGAAAAAAATTGTGAGGAAACCTGCATGTCGAAGAGAATCTAGCAAGCATGACAATTAATGAATTTTATATTATACTTGCGATCCCCGCGGCTCCGCCCGCGCCCGAAAGGTTGAAAATTTAGGGTTATAAGTATTATTTGGTCTAAAAATAAAAAATAGAAAATCTAGAGGGCCACCCTTATCACCTAACAGCCTTCTTATTCTCAGACCTACCAAATAAACAAAAAAAATTTTATACAAATCGGTCAAGCCGTTTCGGAGGAGTTCGATAAAAAATATATTAGAGAGATAAAGCAATTTTTGACGTTGAAAGTTTCCTTTGTCTTCATTTAACGCCTAGTCCGTATTCTATTTATTGTAGGTACATTTTGTCTATCTCATTCTCTTAGTCTGGGTTTCTTAATTATATGATTAGATTCAAAGATACTACTTCAGCTATTTTAGTCTCCTAAGTTTCACTTAGTAGTTTTTGATTGAACTAAATGGAATACAAAAAAAAGTAGAGTCACTACCACAATCTTATTACTGTTATACAAAACTCTAAGTCACAAAATCTTATTACTAAAGTTAAATAAAATTCTAAGTTTGAAATACATACGAATAAGCCCTAGTTTGTCCACTGATGATGACATTTTCCAAATCTGACTAAGTACATTACTATGACCAGTGTTACTTAGCGCATGAATATTTTCATCTAATTGCTCTTGTAGTCTAGACACTGGATGGTTCAAACTCGATGATATTTGCACTAAAATATAAACATTCCATTATTCTTTAAAGTCTCATATTATAAGTATAGATGGGATAGTATAATTAATATAATTAATTGGTAGCATACCTACTAAAGAGTGTATTATTGATTAACGCCCGCACTCATAGTCGCTTAATGAACCATTAAACCTTTCTTTAGTATGGAGATTCTTGACTTAATTTTTCATTAAGTGACTATGAGTACGGCGTAAGAGTTTATTTATTTTAAAATTTAAATGTCTTGCTTACTCTTTAACTTACACTGTATTGACTTACAATGTTAACAATTCATTTACTTATGTAATTATAATATGTATGTAATGTATGAAGATGTAGTTTTGAAAAACGTTTGACGACACGTTTGACTCAGTTTGCAGTGATCTTACTTGCTGTGCTAGTGGTCGAGGGCTTGTGTTCCGCGGGCGGCATATTTTTGGTATCCATAAGGTAGAATGTGAATCTTACTATCCATTCGTGAGACAAATGTACTAAAGAAACGAAATATTTAAGACCATTCTTAAAACAAAAATAAAACAAATTAACAATACAAACTAATTATTTTTTCGATTAGACATACGTTTTGTTACTGTTAGCATCAGTTTACTTCGCCTTGACATGAAAGAGAAATAATTAAATAAAAATAAGGACTTGCCCCGTTCATTTTTTAATAAAAGTAAGTGCTATTCACTTAACTCTTCCCATAGACGCTTCAGTAACTATCAGTTATTTGGAGTACCAACTTAAATTATAAGCACTCAATGTCACACATTATGGTACTTTAAAACTTTGCTATACACTAAAAACACAATTGATTCGCCACAAATTTATCAACAGAACACAAAGACAATTTCACGGGAAGGACTTTCATTGACAAAAACCTTTTTTTCAAGCAAAAATGTATTCAGTATTATTTATTACAAGGAGGAGCGAGGAAGATTATTGGCATAAAATTTATTATAGAAATGATAGAAAAATGGTTATTATAAGTGGTAAGTGTGTCGATGTAAGGTTTAATGACGCGTCAAATAACAGCGGACTCGTGTAACTTCGAACAGATGTTTTTTTTTATACTAAAACTCGATAAAAGAGGGTTTCATTGTGGATACGCGAGACATTGATAAGCAGCAAATTATGGCTGTAATAAAATAAAAATCTGTTGTTAAAATGTTTTTTGGGATGGCTTAGATGGGATCGTGGATGAAGATTGTTTTTGGTAGCTTTCGTTTTGATTGCAGTTTTCAAAGTTTTAAGTATACATAAAGTATATTATGTACATATAAAGTTAAAATTACTGTACATAATGAAAAACAAATTCTATATGTTCTATAAAGTGAAGATAGCCAGTTCGGTTCTCATTTAGAGCAGGTGTTAATTATAAGGATTGTCGCTTACACTGGCAGAGGAAGAGGTCTTAAAACGTCATACTCGTAGTCATTTACAGTTTAAATACCTTAAAAAATCTCTATTTCTACTTTCACAGTGTCTATATACGTTGTACTAATTAATAGAATACCTACATGTATTATTATAGCAAAACCTTTGATATTAGTTTACTAATATCACAAATTATGGTAGATTCATACCAACTAGTAAGAAAATGGAAATTGATATCTTCGGACTTCAAATTTCCAATGAAACGTACATCCAATTTCTAATCGATGGTCATCTGTCGAGATAACAACACATGCTGCATCTGCCAAAGACATCATATTAGGGCCTAAACGATATAAAATAAAAATCATTCGCTCTTTGATAACCACTTACCGTGACAAATTTTCATTCATTCACACAAAGTATCGAAGTTTGACTGCAAAAAAAAACGAAGGCATGCATGAAATTCCTCAGCACAATGTACATATAATAAATATAATAAGATAACAGCGTGTCATTTTTACAAAAGCTACACTCAAATAAAGGTTACATTATCCAAGTAAAATCATTCACAAACTTCTATATTCTCCACCAAAGTGCCTTCTTTCTACGAGGTAAAGTTGAAAATGGCTTGATTTTTGTTTATTTATTCGACTAGAACGTCTTAGCCGATTTGTCGCCGCATGTCAAATGACTCTTATGAATGAACGAGTGTGAATGGGTGCGACGGTTATGCAATCAATTAGAGGGGGCGGTACTTGTACCTTGAAGAAAAAAGCTTCGTCAGTCCACGGAATATGTGACTTAAGCTTTCATTTAAATATTATAGTGCTTTTCCTAAAGTAATTACTTTTCGTAAAAATAAATGTAAACGCAATTATTGAACCAGTATCTCTTCTATAATATAAAATTATGTCATATAATATTTATAGATGATACGCTTGGCTCAGTTCCTACTTGCTGGGTTAATAGTCGCTGGTTCAAAACAAGACATCTTATATTACCAAAATTTATATATACATTTTTATAAAAAGTAGATTTAAATAAAAGTAAAATATCTAATATATTACACTAAAAGTTAAACACAACATACAAACCGACTTAAAAATTAGAGTAACTAACTACTGTTATGGGTTTTCTATCGAGCAAGCTTACAAGGGATATCGCTCAGCATTCGTTTCATCCTTACATTTAATGGCCCGACACGATTCTGGTAGTCAAAAAAGCCGCTAACTAAATACGGTGACACTTTGCACACGATTGATCTCACATTGCATTGATCTTTTTATATTCCATCTATCGCCTTTAAAACTAAAATAAAGTTTACTTCTGAACCATTTCGGCAAAAGAAGCTTACAAAGCTTTTATATTTTGACTCCATTTTAAGTTTATACAATTTTTCGCTACTTCACTACTATGAATGAAATTTGAAGTGAGCGTATCGGTAATGGGTAGTTGCTTTCTACCCATTCATGTAACGTAGTAAATAATTAACTGCTTTAGAGATTTGTGAGCTTTTGTTGCCATTTTCGTAAAGTTACTTGAGTTTATTATAAATTATCTTTCTATACCGACAAATAGTTGAATGAATGTTATCAGTGTAATAAGCTCTTGTATAAGCTTTACAATTAGATTATATCTAATATACAAAAATCTCGTGTCACAATGTTTGTTATTGAACTCCTCCGAAACGGCTTGACCGATTTTTATGATTTTTTTGTGTATATTTGGTAGGTCTGAGAATAGGTCGTAGACTTAGACTAATAATACCTAGACTGATAGTTTCATACATAATTCCGCTCAATATTGAAGTAGTATTACTATGAATGTGTGCGTAAGTGTCACAAGCTAATGGCGTCTGATTTGTTTACAAATTAATTTTCTGTATAGACGAATGTTTTACTTTAAATGATAAGTTGCCAAATAGTACTTTCCTGTGAAATGTGATTTTCTTTTTCTTAGTTTTATTATGTGACGTGTTATGACACCTTTTCACTGTACAGCAAGTCATTTTTAAATAAATAAAGCGGGAGCTAAGACTAAGTAAGTACCTAAGTTGTACGTATGTAGTTGTGTAACTTGACAATTGACATTGACACGACGGGAAACGTATCTAGCCATATCTCGAAATCTAGCCAAAAAAAGTGGTTAAAATTCGCTTGGACCTACACTCCATCTAGGTGTTATATATCTATGGTCGTAGACTATTTTTTATTCCCCTGTGTGATAAGGGTGGGCCTTATCACAGACCCTCCAGATGTTTTATTTTTTATTTTTAGACAAAATTTTAATTTTTTTTAATGATTTGGCATTAAAAAATACTTATAACCCTAAATTTTCATCCTTCTACCATCTACAAACCTGGGCGGACCCGCGGGAAATGATAGTTATGTTATAAGTACGAGTATTTAGTCAGAACTTTATATCTGTGTCATGAATTTAATACATAATATAGATTCAATGAACTATAGCTTATTTTGAAAATATTTAAGATATTTTTTTCTGGTATGTTATGTTGTAAGAGCTTTAAGAGCAAATGGAGTTATTAAAGAGACAGTAACACTTTTTATAAATGTTTAAATAAACTAGTAACTTACTATGGCTTCGTTCGGAAACGTTCTAGTATATGTTCTACTCCATAGTTCACCTGTGCACTAAATGACATCAAAATCAATATAGCCGTCTCCACAAAGAGGAGTAAGAAAATCACATAACGTATATTTTTTAATAGTAGTTTTATTATTATCGATACATAAAACAAATAAATTTAACTGAAACAAAAAACGGTGGTTCGGAATCTTCGACGCTTCACACTTGACCGATTTTGTTTAACTAAAAACGTTATGGATTACTATTAAATTAGCGGTGGTGTCTAATCATTTCCGGACCGGAAGTGACATTGAACCACCGGATGTTGTCATCAAATTTGTCGTCGTTTAAATTTTCCATTATGCAACTAAAAGCTCAATTTACTTTTTCCTTTATTTTAAATTGGTTCCATTATTGATACATTAAAGCTCCCTTAGTGTGCAGAAGCGGAACAAAGCTGCGGTTACGTGATGCCGTCCATGTGTAACTGTTGCACTATTAAAGTAGTATCGACGAAAGCTCTGTATTCACGCTTCATTCCTTTATAGTAGTGAATGTAAATAGTTTTACTTGGTTTACTTAGTGTTTAGTAGTGCTGATTACATTGTGACCCTAATTGTTGATATTAAAATTAAAAAAAAAACTGCCATTGTCCGATAAAGTCAAGTGCTCCATTCTATGTATTTTATGGTTGTTTCAACTCATTCTCTTATGATATTTAAATAAAATAATCATTGATAACAGTTAACTATTATATTGTGTAACATATAAAATTGCTTTTGAACTCTACGTTGCTTTTTCTCCAGAAATCCTCCCAAAATGTGGAATTCGATTATTTTTTCATTAAAAATCAATTGTCAGAATAAAATAATCATATCTTAGAAGTTGATATAATGAGAGGCAGTGGTAGCCCAGTGGTAACGCGCTCGCTTGGTAACCTAGTGATGTGGGTTCAAATCCAGGTCTCGCACCTCTGATATTTTCATGTGCGAATCATTTCTATTATGATTAACACTTGTCTTAAGGTGAAGGAAAACATCATCATCATCACAAGAAACCTGGATGTCTTAGAAAACCTAGCAAGTTTTCGAAAGGGGGCATTCATTTGTTGAGAACGAAAGTTTGTACCCCAGTCATGGGTGTTTATATTTAATTATTTAAATATGTGTAGTATATCAACTATCTGGTATTCATAATACAAGACTTGAAGCTTACCACAGAACTAGATGGCTTATGGCACTGTTGTATTAACGTCCCAATATGTTTAAAAATGTTTTAAAAATCTCTAATCAACATCGTGAATTATACATATTAAGACTTGCGACTCAAAAGCAAATTTGAAGTTTGTAACACATAAAATAAAGCATTTTTTTACAAACTTTCGAGAGCCGTTAGACCTCCTTAATCCGGCCCTACCGCATAATCAATTCTTAGCAGACTACTAACTATAAACTACCTCCCTGCCAAATTTCTACTTTATACATCAAGTGGCTTACGATAATTCGTGATGAGTGAATGTGACCTTTCATTTTTATATATTTAGATTATAGACAGCTACATTTTATATATAACAAACATTAAAATACTCCTTTTTCGAACTTCAATAACAATATGACATCTTCCAAAAGAAATCAACTGTCGCCAAATCCAATTGAACATTCACTTCCGTCTAAACTCTAAAGCTTACAAATATTGCTAACAATAACCCTTTAGTTTGCTAGCTTTTGTGAAGTTCTAAGGGCCTCGGGGGCGGATATTGGCGTATACTATGCTCGGGATAAGTTTGTATTTATTTTTACTAAATAAGAATATATTTAGATTGGCAAATCTCGTGGGTTTTTATCTTCCGGGGCTAAAGGCTATATCGAAACCCTTCATTTCGTTGTCGGTCCATATGTCACACTCATTTTACTAAGAAGCTAGCGTTTAATATTTAGCTGTTCCATAAAAACCTGTGAAAAAATAAATGCAAATTACGAATATCACGTTAGGGGTGGAATCCAATTCATGTTATTGAGGGGAGAAAAAAATATTCAATATGCTACTATGCTACCAATAGACATTTACGTATGGACTGTGGAAATTAAGTGCATAAGTCACTCTCCCTTTACTCTTGGATGATGAAGAGATAAGGCGGAACAGACCGCTTTAGAACCTCTTCAAGGGTGAGGTTTCGTCAACTTCGTTCTAGATTATTTAAAAAAACCCAATGGCTATTAGTAGGTTTCCTCACAAAGTTTTCCTTCATGGTAAGAGAAGTGGTAATCATTTTAGAGAATATTCGCACATGAAAATATCAGAGGTATAAAATCCGGGATGTGAACCTACGTCAGTTGGTTTCCCAAGCAAGCGTGCTATCTACGGGCTATCACTGCCTATTAAAACATGACATACACATTATAAAATTATTTTTGTAGACAATACAACGAGTATAGAAAAGCAACACAAATATAGTATTAACTAGCAATTCCCGCGGCTTCGCCCGCTTTCTAATCACCGTTTAAGAATAGGGACTGGTGGTAGAAATCATGAAAAAATTAAAAAAAATTAAAAAATCTAGAGAGGGCCAACCTTATTACATATGGTAATAAAAAATTGCCCACGACCTATTTTCAGAATTACTAAATATACACCGGAACATTTCATAAAAATCAGCCATGCCGTTTCGGAGGAGTTCAATAACAAACACAATGACACGAGATTTTTATATATTAGGTAATAATAAATGTAAGTAAGTAGGCTTTAAATGAGCACTCTAAATTTATAAAAGGTAACGAACGTATAATATTTTTTTTTATATTTCAAATACAATTTACTTTTGTGTTGAGAACCGCAAATATTTTAAAGCAGCTGTAATTTACATTTTGTTAAGAATAAGATAAATTTCCACATTCACCGTCCTTATTTAGACCCTGTATTAATCATTTTGGGGAAGTCCCGACGTTGCGATACGAGTGCGCGAAACAAATTGTATTTTAGCGTGACACATCTAGAATTTAATATACACTTTATGAGAGGCGGGAGCTTTTGTAGACACTGTCCGGGTACCAGAATTGCAATATTATGGTTAATTACAACCGTTTTGTAATTGAATTTATTATTTTATTCAATGCATTAAGTTATATGTTATTATTATTATCTAAATTTGTGTGCATATATAAAGAAATAAATATGTTGGGACATTATTACAACAGCGTCATCTGGTTCCGTGGTAAGCTACGAGGCTTGTGTTACGGATACCAGATAGTTGATATACTACACATAAAAATTTTAAATGCATATGAGTACATATTAAAAATATAAACACCCATGACTGGAGTACAAACATTCGTGCTCAACAAATGAATGCCCCCAGCGGGACTTGAACCCGCGACCGCTGGCGCAGAAAGTAGGGTCTCTACCAACTGATCCAAACGTGTCGTCATTGTATGTATATTTTTTTTAAAGCTGCCTAATATAGATTTAGTCGCAAATGCTTCATCATGCATGCATCAGTAATCATGATCACGAGAGTGGCCACGATGTAAGCATTCGAAACGTCGTTAACCAAAAACCTATATCCACATGCCTAATATTAGCGTAAATCTAGGAAAGTATTACCTGTCTATCATTCAGTACCTACCACTGGTAGTTGAGCTGTAAATGAATAATTATAATATATAAAACTCGTCAAACATTAAAAAGCAAATCTCAAAGGATTTAGGGAGGACTGCGAAGTTTGATAAAAAAATTCTAGCTTGACTTCCTAACTACGTATGCGTTAAATGATGAATATTTAACAGGCCTCTGAATGTTTCACTTCTACATTATTATTATACAACTAGCGACACACCTTCGCTTCGCTCGGGTTCGATCCTAGATATAGCGCGAGCGAAGCCGCGGGTTCCGGGATAAATAAAATTTCTAAAAAGTAGCCTTAGTTACTCCTTATAACATTAGCTATCTACCAGTGAAAGTCCCGTCAAAATCGGTTTAGCCGTTTCAGAGATAAAGAGGAACAAACAGACACAAAAATTTAAAAATCGATTTTTTGATGTATATACCTTCATAATTTATGCATTTAGTGAAAAGCTGTTATATTTAAAATTAAAGACAGACACTTAATTTTTTCTTAAATTTATAGATGTATTAATGGAAGGAACGAAAGTTGTTTTTAGAAGCTTGTTCTTCTCACTGGCAAAGTTAAAATGAATTAAATAAATCATTGAATATTTAATCTTTTACAGTCAAAATACCAATTTTTGAGTAATATAATAGGATATGATCGTACTATTTCCTATAAAATACCAGACCCTTCAAATTATGAGCTTCGTACGCTAATCAAAATGTTACTTGTAGAATAGTTTGATATCTTTGCTAATTTATTAAATAACAATGTCTATAATATCAGTATATTCATTTATAATTTTTACATTTATTTATTTAATGCTAAAAAATAGAAAAAAATATACATTTAAATTTTTTGTGTTTAAAAAAAATTCTTTGTCATCAATCACTTAAAAATGATGATATTGTCAGTTGACATTGTAATTTAAAGGATAAGCTTTTATTTTATGCCATTTTAAAAAAAATACGTCATTCAGAAAAAAAGGGTCATGCAATGTCATCAACTCCCGCGCACTAATAAATTAGTTTCGTACTTGCAATTTCAAACGCTATGAAAACACCATCAGTTTTCGTACACGTGTTTAATTTGACATTAAAGGGGTTAAATTTTATTACGGGTCAATGATACAGAATGATTTAGATATTGATTTTACATTACATCTAAAATTCATATTCATAATCATTGAATTCACCTATTTTACATTCTGGTATAACACATAAAATCGACTTAAAATCAGAAAGAACCTAACTTTATTGTTACTTTTAGTAGTTTTATAGAATTTCCTAGATAAGCATAGCTAAATCCGTCCCTGAGATCCATTAATTTTATCTCTATCTAGAACTCTTACTGAGAGCCTGGAGCCTTCATCAGACGTGTTAAATTGTTTTACAAATCGAATCAGAAAGAGTCAACGTTGCTTCTCCATCATAATATCTCCTACAGACGGCTAGTTAAGTTAGGAGTTAGCTTAAAATTGACCGTAGTGACCGAAATCATTCACCAGCATATTTTTTTCGCTTTTTATATAAGAAAATAATTTTTTCGGCATTAGTTTATTAAAAAGGGTTAAGATATGAGAACAAAAGCAGTCAAGCAGTAGTGTCCTTAGCTTTCTCATAAGAATGTGTAACACCTTTTTCCTCACATACAAGAGCGGTACAAGAAGTCTTAATGAAAAATTCCTTACCTGCTATTACTACGCAGACAAAGTATGCAAAACAATGCAAATAACGTTCTGCAATAAAAATTCTATCATCCATCGCTTTACATACTTAATAAATAACTTCAGACAAGAATTAAATTTTTGTACAGTAAGTATTTACTAGGCAGTGGCAGCCCAGTGGTAACTGGTAACGCGCTCGCTTGGTAAACGAAGTAAAGTGGGTTTGAATCCCGGGTCTCGCACATAATATTTAAAAGTGCAAATCATTTACAACATGATTACAAGTTGTCCTACGTTGAAGGAAAACATTGTGATCCTGCATGTCACAGAGAACCTAGCAAGTTTTCGAACTCGTTTTTCACTAGGCCTGGTGGTCTATGGCCTAATCCCTCGTATTAAAGGGAGGCTGAATACCTTGAATAGTTATTGTCTTTACGACTTTAAAAGGAAAAATTGGTTAAAGTTAATCTGATTGTACGTCTCGCGATATCATAGCTTTCTGTGAAGACTTTCATAATTTTTATTAAAAAAACATGTCTATAATGTTGTATATTATTAAAGTTATATTATTGCAAAATTAGTTTATAATAATGTTGAGGTTCTTTAGATAAGATGTTGAGGTTCATATAAGATTTTCATTATAAGATTAGGATTAACGTGGTTTCAGTAGAGAGTATTAAATTTTGCGAATACCTAAATATTGTAATATACGCAAAACCACTTTTCTTAACTTTAACTTCAACTCAATAACTTCAAAACGAGAGCGTATTGATTTCAAAATGATTTAATTACAATACGTAAATAAGGCTGAGTGTTTTAATTAACTTAAGTCAAATCAATCCAATTTACTCTTAAGTTAAGAAAGCCAACAATACAAGAAAGAAATAATACCCAGGGTTGAGAGCTGAAATTATAAAAAAAAAACATAAAGAAACGTTAAATGTCACATTGACAGTAAGTCTTGCTTTAATGGTGTAGTGGTAAAGCGAATTGTGGTTACTTCTAGTGAGGGGAGTTGTGTAAGAAGTATGGACAAGATATGAGCGGGAGCGGAATAGATGCTTATTGAATGTCGGTTCGTGATTCAAATTTTTATATTTTTAGATGTTATTATTATTTTAACCTATCAACGGGCGCGCGGTCAATATAGATATATAACAATTGAAAATCTATTGTGTCTCGTTTGTTCGCGTTGACGGGTTAAGTAAAATAATATAAAAAAAAAACAAATTAATAGTTTTAAACGTTTTAATAATACTATGTGTGTTTTGTGTTTTTTTTATGAAAGTTAGTAAAATATAAACGTACGATTTATTTACTAAGTTTCACTCAAACCATATGTTTTTCGTTTTTTTCCCAATAAATTTACCATTATTGTAAATTATTATTTAATGGGGTCGTACAAAGAACTCTTATTTACAAAAATTAAAGACTTGTCATGAAGAAATCTTTTATTATACTTGGGGATTTATTAGTACAATATATTATATAACAATAGTCAACTTAATACATTCGTATGTCTATAACAACATTAATTTTAATGCAAGTTGTCATTTATTTTAAAGTTTTGCAAACGATTTCGATGGAAAAGCCGCCAGATAATTTAGAAAAAATATGAGACATTTAATAAATACAATATGGATATGATAAAATAAATTGAAATTAATAAAAATAATATAAATAAGAAAATCGCTTCTACTTTGCACCAAATACGTTGAGTTTGTCAAAACCTAAAGACCACTTCGCTTGACAATCGATTGGGCAAGCAATTAGGGCGTTAAGAGATTTAGAAAGCATGGGAATTTTAGACTCCTTGAAATCACTGAAATAGAATGTAAAAGGAATATATCATAAGCACCCATTAAACTTATGGTTTTAATTTTTAAAATAAACTATACTAAAAAACTATAGATGGTGTTTCTTAATATTAATAATACTCGTTACTTTTGTTTACAATACAAACTATTTAATTAAACTTATATTACCATTAGAAAATCATTTGACGTCAGTGAAAATAATATATTAATCTGTTTTCATCTAGCATGCTTTAAATTTATAAAAAGCAGCATGTGAATAAACCAACTTTGTTTACACACTACTTTCTTAGACTACTTCTTATTTACGCGAATATATAATATTCGCGTAAATATATCAAAGATTTACGCAAATATATTATATATTCGCGTAAACCTATATATACATCATAAATTAATCAAACTATCTTTTCGGGTTGTCATTATTGTTTTCGGATCGTTTCGAATGTTTTACAACAATCATGGTCACGGAAGGTTTCTCCCGTCTAACCAAAAATAAAAATAAATCCGTGAAATAATCCGAAGAGGTATTTACAACTTTCTTTAGTTGTTTTTCTAGGAAGTTTAATTATTACTATGGTTTAGAGTTTTCCCTTCCCACCCTTCTTTAAGTGTTACTGCTGCAAGGGTAGTTACTAAGTACTAAGTGTTAGTTACTGCTACTTCAGACTAGAACGATCAAGAGTTAGTTTACATGTTTAAGGTTCTCTTAAACATGTCGGTTCATGATTCCTTCACCATAAAACAAGCTGTAATCAAACATATTATCGAAACATTATCGCACATGAGAGTATCACATTTGCGAGATCCGGGATTTAAATACGCTTCACTGGAAATCCCTAGCAAGCGCGTTACCATTTGGCTACCATCGCATATGAATATTTTGGTTACACATACTTTTTTCTACTATGCTTATAAAATTAAGTATAAATATATGTATTCTGCCCTTTTGTGCCCGTTTAAGGAAGGCCCGTGTCTAGCAGTGGAACGTTACAAAGAGGGTTAAAATTAATTAATATATGCCAAATTAATTAATAATTATTAATGAAATATCCATTTCGTTCTACCCCCGAAAATAGATATGGTTTATGATAAAAATTAAAATTCAACGTAAACAAGTTAAAGTTGTACGATTGAATTCCTGTAACCAAATTAGGCAACTGTCAATAATTTTACCCGTTTCATCGTCAGCATCAACAAAATGTTCTTCCTTATAAAATTAATAGATACAACATTTTGTTTTTGTTAATTGAAAATATATTTTGGTTCGATAACATTGATAGCAAAAAGTTTGGCGACACGTTTAACTTGTATTTTGGTTTGTAGTGACTACAGTCATGCCAGAGGTCGCGGGTTTGTGTCCTGTTGGCATTTTTTTACTTCTTTACCAATGATTTGAGTGAATTTTAAAATTTAGAAAGCAAATATCCATGATTAATATGTAGTGTATTCTCAATCGACGATATGAGATATCGATGTCACAGTAGATAGTGAATAAATTGAAATTTCATCGAAGTTGTACAAGTGTGGGCGTTTTCAATAAAAATTTAATTTTGATGTAGAAAAATGTTTAACAGGATAAATTCTGAACATTTCAAATTCGTCTAAAATGTCAGATGTGACTTTATTATTTAATTACCGCGGCTCCACCCGCGTTCTAACCATTATGATAAATAGGGATTTGTCGTAGAAATAAGGGTTATAAGTCTTTTTTGATGCCGAATCATAAAAAAATAAAAATTTGGTCTAAAAATAAAAAATTAAAATCTGAAGAGGGCCACCCAAAAAAAGGGTAGGCTGTAGGCTATTTTTCCCCTAGTTGACAAGGGTGGCCTCCTCCAGAATTTTTTTATTTTTAGACCAAATTCTTTTACCTTTTTATGATTTGGCATCAAAAAATACTCGTAAGCCTTAATTTTCATCCTTCTACCAGCCGTTTTTTTTGTCACCAATTATTTTTATTTAATAGTAATTAGAACGCGGACGGATCCGCGAGAATTGCTAGTATCATATAATATTATAATTATTATTAATAACGCACCCTCACCTAACTCGGGTTCATCTCTAGTACATTCATTAAGCGATGGAATACCTACTAGACTAGAATAATAGAGACTAGACCTATATATTATTAGTAATTCCCGCAATCCGCCGGCGTTCTAATAACTATTATAAAATAGGGATTGGTGGTAGAAGGATGAAAATTTAGGCTTATAAGTGTTTTGTTGCCAAATTATAAAGAAATAAAAATAAAAATTTGGTCTTAAGATGAAAAAATTAAAATCTGGAGAGGGCCACCCTCATCAGTTAATGGAATAAAACAATAGCCTACGACCCATTGTCAGATCTACCAAATATACACAAAGAAAAATCATAAAAATCGGTCACGCCGTTTCGGAGGAGTTCAATAAAAACACTGTGACACGAGATTTTTATATATTAGATAACGCGGATCCGCAAGAAAAGCTATGGTAATACATTCAAAACTAAGCTAATAGCTAAGTTGTGAAACATAATTAGCCCCATGAGTCAAGGATGCGAGGCACGTGTAAGCGGGTGGAGGATCTAAATCCCATTGGAATCAACAACGTGCTTTATTAGCTAAGAAATGCTCTGCATAGCGAGAAGAATAATGGCAAGTTTTGGTAACAATTTGGAAGCTGTGTGAAAGTTGTAACGTAATACTACTCGTATATAACAATAGGTTTAAGGAACTAGTTCTATGTTATACCAAAGTGTTTTAAATATTGGGACTCCTTTCATAATTACTAATGAATTTGCATTCCATCGATAATCTTATACCTTTAAACGAGCAATTCTTGTATATATATATATATAATCTGAATCTCGGAAACGGCCCCAACGATTTTCATAAAATTTAGTATACAGGGGATTTCGGGGCGATAAATCGATCTAGCTAGGATTCATTTTTAGAAAATGTTGTTTTATTCGTGTTTTCAATAATCAACTTTATTGATAATCAACATAATCATAAACTATTTTTTTTTATTGAAAGAATATAACAAAAAGGTGGCGTTTGGGTAGCCCAATATTGCCACTTAAACAGAAAAATATGACTTTTCCCGACATCTATTGGCGAATAATAATAATAACATTTTTCTTAAAAATACCGAGCAAAGCTCGGTCATCCAGGTACTAATCTTTTATATATGTAATACCAGCTTTCGCCGGCAGCTCTACTCGCGTAGAAGTAATGAAATTAAAATTTAGATTCTATACAATTGAAAAAAATATTTAATTAATACCAATCGATTCCAATTTATTAATAAATATAATATCACTATCATTTATCGTATAATTATAATTTTTATTTAATATAAATTAAGAGAAATGTAACAATAAAACCTTATATACAAAAACAAAATACGTCATAAATCAACACAAGCACTTGCTGTCCAGTGTAATAAAGGATACCATTTACATCCTTAAGATACTACAAACTATCAATATCTAATCTTTGTTCACAATACATAGAATACGATTACAATGCTTCATTCATCGGTTCTCAATGGGTCCCATGAATGAAGTGTGTCTAGACACCATGGCGACATTGTACTAAGAAACCGTATTGAATTTGACTTTCGCAGGTGGTCATCAAAATACCTTTCCGAAGTCATTTCCGTTCACTCTATTGTGCTTTACATAGATGCCACTTAGTTAATTGTGTTCTAATGGACTTAAAAATTTAGTATGCAGCTAAATTGGATTTTGAAATATTTTAAAATCTGTTATATTAGATATTTAGATTTACGTGACTTTATATTTTTAGTAAGAAATATCTTATTTTACTAACGTAATTGTAATGCACTTTTGGTAATGCACTCGCTTGGATAACCGAGTGATGCGGGTTCAAATCCGGGTTTCACATCTTTGATATTTTCATCGAATCATTTTCTATCATGATTACCAGTTGTCTTACGGTGACGGAAAACATCATCAGGAAACCTGCATGTCTGAGAAAACCTAGCAAGTTTTCGAAAGACATGTGAAGTCCGCCAACACGCATCAGGCCAGCGCGGTGGACGAAGGTCTGATTACTCTCGTATTGAGGCAGGCCCGTGGCCAGCAGTGAGACGTTAAAAGGGCTGAAGAAGAGAGAAGATAGATCTTATTTTGGTTCGGGACGCGATGTTCGAATGCTTAATACTTTTAGCGACATGATCTAGGGAAATAAGATAAGATAAGAGTCTCACAAGATATAAAATAAAATGACGACAAAATCATAAAAGAAAATTTCTTTGAAATATTTTTATTAGTTAAGATTAATTAAGGACCGTTCAGTATCATTTCAGTTTATCCCGAGTGTTTTAGATAGGGAATAGAGCGCTATTATTTTTACATAAGATTACAAAATTTATGCGTGTTAAATTATCTTACTGTGCAAGTAGAATTTAATATTTATGGTTAACTTTCTTCATAATTAAGTTTTTTTGCACAAATAGAGATATAATTATAATGTTCTGCTACTTTGGGTACTAGCACGATTAAATATAGCAATAAAAAGGATTTCTGATTAATAGTTCCTGAGACTAGCACGTACAAACAAACAAACACATATTAGGCAAAATCATATGTTGATAGTGGCTTAGTGGTAGTTTTTTTTTATGGGACAAAGGAGGCAAACTGGCAGGAGGCTCACCTGATGGTAAGTGATCACCACCGCCCATGGACAACTGCAACACTACAGGGCTTGCAGATGCGTTGCCGGCCTTAAAGTTATTCCCTCTAGAATAAAATAACGTGAAAATATTAATAAATTTCAAGCGTAGTGTTTGTATTTACAAAATAAAGGTTTATTTGATTATAAAAAATGGCAAAAAGACCGTCCGTGCTTTGCAGAAAAATTTCATTGTTAAAAAATCTGTCGAAGCTAAAGATGATCACGAATCACGACACCGAACAATGGGTGGATAATAACAATGTAACACAAACAGTCGAATAGATCAAATATGTTTTCATTTTGGTCTCTATATAGTTAGACTTTAAATTACTTTTCACGGGAATCGAACCGGCTATAGATAAAGGGTTGATAGGTTGAGGGAGTATATTGTGAACCAGGTGCATTGTTAATTCGTTAAATGATTGCAAGATAATGTGAATCTGTCGTATAACATGATATAATGTAGCTCAATTATCTATAATAATGAAATAGATAATTTTTGATACGTTTAAAAATCACTCAGCCTTGACCTTTTTTTAGTGTTATTCATTTTGGGTAAATTTGTCTTATGCAATGTAAACATTTTTCAATTGTATTCTTTGAGTCTTTTTAACCTACCGCGGCGGCCTAAAGGAGGGTTGTGGATGACTTTCTTTCTGAAATTTACTACAAATATACTTATACATTGTGTAGATAATATTTTGGTCTAGAATATTTTTCAGTATAAAACCTTGTTTAAGTGTGATATTCATCGATTGTACTTAATGGATAAAGTACTGATTTAAAAAAAAAATTGTAGTCTTGTCGAACAATTACTTTAGAGAGTATTAAGAGCCAGTCATTTTTAATTACTTTGGAATCAAAGTACACTTTGAATCTGCAATCCAAAATAAGTTATTTACCCAAATACGAGTACATCAAAATATAAAATCAAATAATATTAAGACATAATCATTTTTTATGTAGTTGATAATTATTAAGCTTAGCTGTAAAAATGAGAGATCAAAATTATTGAAACAGACAAACAGACTGTTCCTTATAAATTCCACTCTCTATAATTTGATTATTTGAAATTTATTTCATTAACTCCTAATTAATGATACAAAACTACATTAAATACATTCATTTACATGTTTCCGATATCATTAATTCGAAATCACAGTTTTAATTAAAATAAATCAATATCAACATTTATTTATTTATTATAATTATATTAATATAGAAAGGTATTCATTTTATAAAATTTTACAAAAATAATATTTTTATCACTGCATAGTATAAAACAAAGTCGTTTCCCGCTGTCTGTCCGTCCCTTTGTATGCTTAGATCTTTCAAACTACGCAACGGATTTTGATGCGGTTTTTTAATCGATAGAGGTATTCAAAAGGAAGGTTTATATGTATAACTAGCGGAACCCGCGGCTTCGCTTGCGCTAAATCTAGGGACGAACTCAAGCGAAGCGAGAGTGAGTCGCTGTATTCTATAAATGATTAAATTAGAATACTTATTGTATAACGTTATAAATAATGTTATAGGTTTTTAAAAGCTTTTACACAAATTGAAAGCTTCACTATCTATGCTGAAAATGGGATAGCCGAATAAAATGGCGTAATTATCTATAAACAAATTAATAATAAAATAATTTCAAGACTGACGAAGTGGTGCTTGAGATTCGCCATATTGATATTTTATGGTATTTATACCCTATGATACTTGCGTTAACAAGTCTCATGTAGGAATTATTGAATCATCAAAATTGGTTAAATACTTTAATATACACACATGCATACATACATACATACGGTATACATACTGGTAGAATACATAACTATCCTTTAGGGGTTTCACTACAGTCGGGTAAAGATACATCAGAATTGAGTACCTCCGTTCATCCTAGCCAAGCAATAAAATATTATAGTTATCATAATTATTCATTTCTATTGTAATGATCTCTGATACTTATTTAATGGCTTCAATGCGAAAGAAGCCGCGGGTAAAAGCTAGTAGTACGTATATAATTATTTTTATTGTTTGTTAAAGCTGTGTACAAAAAATAATATCACATTTTGGATAGCGCTCAAGATCCATGTATTACAAATAAAAATCATAATCTGCTTTTTGATAGAAATAATAGTGAATATGCAAAATCAAATAAAAGCTCGTACAATAATACCTACGTATGTACATCGGAATTCGTAGGCGACAGGCAAAGATGATATTAATTGAAATGAAATTGTGTGGGCATACTATGTTTCACTTTCCTTTTGTTTTTTACTTTCATCCTTCTCGAATCTTATCCGATAATCTTCATAGGTCAAACTTATAAAACGTTAAATGTACTTTAATGTGTAATGTTTAATTGCGACGTTAATATCATTAACAAGTGTTCAGAAAAAATATATAAGATGTATACACAACTGTATGAATTAAGTGAAATTCGATCGATTTCGTAAATAAAAATAAATTGTCGACATTAATGTTAATTTTGTCACTTGTTTTGTTTCAAGGCCTAATACTTAAAAAGCTCTTAAATTCAACAACCAGTATTAATACTTTCTTAGATTTACGCGAATATTCGACATTATAAATGAAACTACCTTTTCGGATTTTGTCGCGGATATATTTTGATTTTTAGTTCCCGACGTTTCGAATGCTTTACAGCAATCATGGTCCCGTGACCAAAATCAAACCAAAAATCAAAATAAATCCGCGACAAAATCCGAAAAGGTAGTTTCATTTATAACCAGTATTAAAATATCAAACTTTTAAAAGTTAATTTAATATGGAGCTTTCACTTCTTCACTTGAAGGCTGGAGCTTTGCACGAATAGAGACATTATATGACAAAATTCTTTGATTTCTTTATCAAATAAAACCAGTTACTAAAATAAACCATGGTACAATTTGGTCTCCCATCACATATCACTTAGCGTTCAAAAGAGTAGAGTTACTCTTAAATTATTCCTGACATGATAATAACACGAATTGATTCACAATTACTTTTATAACAATATTATTCATCCCTTTAATATTTCATAAACTAGTTCTGTAATAAGGGTAGCTGAGGGCGGGGCTAAAGTTCCCACCCTACGATTTCTTTGACGAGTATCAAAATCACGTGTACAGCATACGGCTCATATTATAGGGTATTCATACCTAATTAATGTGCTCTGAATTGTTGGATTGAAGGGTTTTGGTACTGATGAAAGCAACATTTAAAACTCTTCTGATTTTATAATTTATAGTTACATTTTGTTTTAAGTTGTCATATTTATACGTTTATTTCTTAAAAATTAAATTATATTTTCAAATAGAGCTTTTTCATGTTTATATCATATATGTATGTAAAATGCTTTAAGCTACTAAGCTTAATAAAATCAGAAGCTTATGCAGTCAACTTAAACAGATACCAAATCGAGTTTAATGAGACAGATATGAGGGACGTTAGGAGACCATACAAAATTATTCATAGCTACTAAAATGTTCCATTCATAAAAATACAGTTTTTTTACTAACACTGGGGCTGACGGCTCGCCGACAAAAGGGTGGGACGGGCCAAATAATTGCCAAAACGCTTCGAGTGAGGCCATTGTGTTTATTTACAATAGGGTGCAGTAAGTGGGGGTAGTTTTTGTAATTGTTACTTTAGCAGATCTCACCCTGCTTAATCAGTCACAAGGCAATCGCCACAGAGAGACGTTCTCAAAATGTCCCGATCATTTTTGGTAGACGCGTTGATAAGTGAAACGAAAGATTGCAAAAATACAGAAATGACCAGTGATCCGCTACAAACGTATACAAGTCTTATGAACCACCACATGGATGTTAGACCTAAGTTCCTACCTTATCCGTATCCGGGGAGCTTAAACAACTTATTGAGTCTTGGACTTCAGCAGCAGCAACGCACGCCTGATTTGTTCAGGCCGTTTTTAGAACATCTCAATTTTCGTTACCCATTAATACATCAGTTGCCACGTCAACCGATATATGAGCCAATACAAGGTGAAAATCATCCATTTGAGTATGCAACATCTGAAGAACAAGGCGCATTTGTTAAGCGAAGAAAGAAGTCAGTATCTCCGTACTTGCATCATCCCTACAAATCTGCAGCAACATCACCGTCGAAGAGCCAAGGTCAGAGATCGCCTTCACTATCTAGTGAGAGTAGAAATGGTACACCGAGCCCACCCATCGCCCATCCAGAAGAACTTCTTCCAGGATATTCAAAGGATTTGAAACGTTTGCCTCTAAAAGAAGATTCTAGCAAACGTATACGAACTGCTTTCACCGGTACCCAACTTCTGGAACTCGAAAGAGAATTTTCGATGAATATGTATCTCTCTCGTCTGAGAAGAATAGAGATCGCTTCAAGATTGAAACTATCGGAGAAACAAGTGAAAATTTGGTTCCAAAACCGTCGCGTTAAGTTGAAGAAGGAAGAGAGTCCCATGACAAGTGATGGAAGAACTAAAAAATGTTGCTGTTCCAAGGCCTCCTGCACAAAAAGCAGTTCGGCGTCTTGTGAAAATGATCAAGAACAAATAGACGTAGTCAGTGACAACGACACGAGTTTCGAGGCGCAAAATTTATCGCGATATTCTTAATTTTTTTAAAGAAATTAGTGTAAGTTTTAAGGGACTGTGTTTTGAAAAGACATTGTGATTAAAAGATTAATGTATTCAATATGAAATTATATTTGATTGAGCTTTATAATTCAATTGTGTATTGGTCTAGAGATGTAAATAAAATAATTTATAAAAATAAATGTATATGGAAGTTGATAACAAATATATTTTCTTAAAAATCGCTTGTTAGTGATAAATAAAATTTTATGATTTGTACTCACTTGTTTGATTTCTTAATGGAATGTCGTAGGAGTGTTGGATTGTTGGAGGGTCGCAAATAAAATGTCCTTACAAATTTTATTAGGGGATTTGGAATTTCGAGAGCAAAATGGAATTCGAGATCATTTCATTGACATACCTTATGACAATACGCTCTTTGCACGTGTTGTTTAAATTAAAAATGAGAATGTTGTAATGAAATAATAAAGATGACAATGATTTTTTTTAATTAAAAAAAAAACTCTTAGTAGTTTGTATATTTTTGTATAAATTTGAAATATTTTTTTTTTGATTTGAATATTGAAATTTGAAATATAATGAGTTTTTATGAAAAATTTATAAACATATTATAGTAATTCGTGACTCTCATGGCTCATGACGATAAAGACGTTTTAATTTATTTATATGACATCAATCATCTTAATATTAAATTAAAGGAAACTCCGCCAGTTATAAACTTTTTATGCTTAAGCTGCTGAACATGTTTCACTTATACTCGTAAGCCAAGAATGAAAAATAGTTCTTTATAAAAGTCATTAATAATTTATGTATGTTTCACTAATTATCTGGCGGGACTCGAATCCGCGACCGCTGGCGCAGAAAGTAGGGTCACTACCAACTGAACCAAACGAGTCGTCTAATATTTATTATTATTAATATTTTGCCTTTGAACGCAGCTCCTTTCGTTCAGGCTTATTAATCGATAAAACTAGTAAGAAACGAACAAAATCAAATGAAAAATAGTACCAAAATATTTATTTTACAAATAATTATCAGCTCTTAATAAATTTACTTCAGACAAATATTGCAAATATTGCAAGTAGTTACATCGCAGATCCCCTTTTAATAAGTTCATGCACCCATTAAACCAGTGGGTTCATATAACATCAGGTGCGTCACTAGGGATTTGATAATGGACTATTACTGTTAAAATATTTTATGCGAATAAATAACAATTAGGTACTAATTTTTTAATGATAGTTTTAAAATAAACTTCGTTTTTATAATGTAAAATCTATAATTATAATCCTATTACTTATTAATATTTGCTTTAGCGTTAGTACAAAATTTACTTTCTTACATTATATACTTCTACATAATATATCAAATGTGATTTTACTTTGTCTTAAGGTTTATAATCTAGCGATTCCATATTCTAGTTACATTATAATATATCCTTAATGTTTAGTTTTTTTAGTTACTTTACGAAGATAGACAGAAATGCCTGAAAGATACAGGCGAAGCGAAGAATAACTCAAATAAAAAGAACGTATTATGTAGTAAACACGAATTGTACATATCAATGTACAATATATTTTTATGATTCTCTATCTTTTTGTAGAATTAATATTTATAACCCATCTTCAAATTAGTTAAACAAGATTCACGTTAAGATGTAACTAAAGTATATGATCAAGATGTAAATTAAAATGATGTAAATAAAAATATGTTACTTTTTTTTTACTCTAGGACTTTTTTTTTATGGGACAAAGGGGGCAAACGGGCAGGAGGCTCACCTGATGGTAAGTGATCACCTCCGCCCATGGACATCAGCAACCCTGCAGGGCTTGCAGATGCGTTGTCGGCCTTTCAGGAAAAGTAGGGAGGGAGGAGGAAGAAGGACGGGAGGGGGGATAGGGAGGGGGCCTCCCGGACTCTCACTTACCGGATGAAACGCGACACTATAGCCACCACTTCACGCCGGTCTTCTGTGAGAGAGTGGTACTATACGGGGCGTGCCGGCCCATTCGGCTGCTACCCGAAGGTAACAAGCATGGCACTACCACTACTAACTCTTTTCCGTTCCGTTCAACTGTTTTCCGTTGACTATAATGAAAAACGTTTGGAACATTAGTAACATAGGAGGCAAATTAAAATTTTATACTAATAATAATTAATGAAAAGATTAAAAAAACTATATTAATTTATTTTTAAATTTCTAACTCAAAGTGACTCACTGAGCACTATAAAGTGTTGGCGAGATTATTAATTTGATCAATACAATACACGAACTTTGTTAAATGAAATACAGAGTATAATATCTCATCTAACACTAACAATAGATGCCTTATTATTAATTCAGAATGTTTTATTACGAATTACGTTTGAATATAATTTCTAAAGCACTATCTACAATACCTTATCTAGTGAAATAATCAAGAGCCATGGCAAAGTACACGAGAGATGCATTTAAATTATATTATTCTAGTATACAATTAAATTCATATGTTAATCCTAAGCAAGTAAATGCATATGTTATCTCACTTATCTCTGATGGAGTAGAGTAGGTAACTTAGTGTATTTCAATTTGTATTAGGCGACGGCTAATAAAATACAATATCCAGGATAAAAATGATATTGTCTTGTATAGGTTGCCCAAAAATGAGATGCTTTCCTGCAGTAAAAAGTATTTTATATGCTATCCCTACGTAATACCTACACATACACCGTACCATCATCATGGTGGACTATGGCCTGATCCCCCTCGTACTGAGGGAGGCCCGTGCCCAGCAGTGGGACGTTAAAAAAGGCTGATGATGATACACCGTACCAAGCTTCATCAAAATGTATTGAGTGTTTTTTGTCGTGATGCGTTGACATACAGACAGACACTCAGTCAAACAAAAATTCTAAAAACTATAAATTCAACTGCTGTATCGTTAATAATTACTATTTCTATTAGGTTTTCCAAAAAATATTCAATGTACAGATTCGAGTATACTTTTAGTTTTTCATATTATACGTTTCTTGTGCCAAACTCAAAAATTTAATTTAACACAAAATTCCCCAAAATTTTCTTAATTCCTCAAAATATGGTAAACTAAAATATTCAGAGGCATTTATTATTATTACCTTGCTTATTAATGAAGATAGCACTCGATATTTAGCTTTAATCGTATCTTTCAATTATAAAATCAAAAGTGACGCAAAGCTAAGCCCCACAAGCTCCCACGAGGGGCTATTTGCGAACTACCATCATCCGTCTAAAATCAAATAACGTAATTATTTGCTGAAACCATTTATTATCTATGGCAGGACGCGTGCGTCCAAAATAGCCGAAAATTTGTATGCCACTTCCAAGAATAATTAAACCCTATTATGTGTGCGATAAGAATCAAAATTGTATGAACATGTTAATGCAACTGCACATATAAATTTGCTTTATATTTGAACTCTACGCTGCTGCACTGGCTTAGTACAAACGATATTACTACTATATGCTGTAATTGAGATTTCTAATTCTATGTACATAAGGTTTAAATTTCGTTGATTTTTAATTTTATAGCAGCAGTAATTTTATGGTAGAGCTGTAGAGCGCCACGCGGCACTTCATTGGTATCTATTTGAATTAGGAAACCATTCTGAATTTGTTTTTCATCAGTTCTTCTTTACGTCTGAACTGTCATTAAGTGTGTTTCCATTGTTGGTCTGATTTATTTGTATTAGTTCTCTGTCGGCGATCGAGTGGGGTGGGAAAAGTTTATTTGTTCATAATTTGCGTCATTTAATTTGGTAATAACAATTATAAAAAACTAGTGATTCACCCTCACTCTGCTCTGGTTTGTTGCCCGGTTTTAACGGTTAGTATAGATTTATTTGAGACTTAATATTTCCCGAAATAAGGACAAGAAGTATTCTATATATTGCCACAGAACCATCTACCATCATACTAAATTTCATCAAAATCTTTCATGTGGGTTTCTTGTGATGCTCTCACAGACAGGCATATAGAAAAATGGCCACTGTATCGATATTAGTAATTTTGTGACCAAAAATATTTAATTTTCTATGTATAATTTAATAAAAAAAATAAAAACAGGTTAAGACAAAAATATATTATATACTAGTCCCCCTGAGTTTCTTTCGCCAGTTCTTCTCAGGTCAGTGGTTTCTTCCTTCCGAACTGATAGTAGACTAGACTCATGACGTTCAACGACTTAAAATGTTTTTTTTCGAGAACCATTGCTCTTAACAAATTTATAAGCCTTATGTATAAATAAAATGTAATATTTAGGTAATACAATTTTATTCGTAAATCTCACAGATTTTCGGTTCTTAAAACTTTACTTTCAGTACATACTATCTACATATTATATACTGTGACATAAGTGAAATTATAATGTCTATTCATGTAATCTTCAAAGTGGGTAAAAAAATTAATGACGCATAAGCCATAAAAATAATAATAAACGTATTATTAAAAATAGAATCAATGGTAATTCTTCCTATTGTCTAAACAAGTAAAGTTAGAAAAATAACAAAGCTGATTTAAAAATAACTAACTAAACTGTTGATTTCACTATTACAAGAGCATAATTTTATTGCAACAACAAATAAAAGCGACCCTTGTTACGCTTCTTCTAATTATTTGCTACACAAAGATACCAAACAATTAATGTTAAGGGTGAAAAATTCAACTCAAAATGAACTCTAATACAATAATAATAAGGATAATCAAAATCTATTAATCCTACCCCATAATAAATCCACTGTCACGCTGACAACCGTATGTTTTGTCACTGCTAATAGGTCACGGCTTTCAAAACGTATGTCACTGGTTCAGATACGCAAGACATTCAATTTTAAACTTTAAACCTTTAAAATAGATAACTTTTTAGTATTTCATAAATATCTCGGTTACGTCTCTCCGCTTTTGAGCTGAATTTATTTGATAGTTTTTAATATGGGAAATTGATTCTTACTCCTTAGTTTTACAGTACTTATTTTATTTATTAAACTTTCGAAAATGTCATTTACATCGTTTTCCTTTACGAGAGTTTCAGCTAGATCAGATTTATTATTGCGAAATGAATCTTTCGGACTCATAAATAAAGTTGATTTTTCTGATACAACCTTTGCTTCAGATAGGTCCTTATTAAAATAATCAGTCAGATGAGATGTACAATACAATGCAATATCATTTGCTAGTGGAACGAATGGATCGGGTTTGATCCTTGATAAATGGAAATTTAAATTTGTTTGAAAAGTGTATTCGCAAAGTTTGCAGCAGATTCGATGCGGATAGTCGTTGAATTTGATACAATCTGTTGTATTCAATACAAAATTACAAATTTAAATTTTATGTTAATTATTTTTGGTGCTTATTATTAAATATTGTTTGAATATGTCGTATATAGCATGTCATTCATTCGTAGTTTATAAAAACAATAGATGCATTACTGTAATATTATATAGAATAAATAAAAATCTATAAATATGTTGTGACATGCACAGCACCATACCTACTTCCATGGTAAACTATAAGGCTTGTGTTATAGCTGCTAGATGTTTTTAACACTATGAATGGATTACAATCATTCGTAATTATCAGTGATCCACACTAATAAAGACCCCAACGGGACTCAAACCCGTGATCGCTAGCACAGGAAGTAGGGTCAAAAACCGAGCCTAAGGTGTCGTCTAATATGGAAAGAATAGAATGAATAACTTAAATTTAAAAAAACAAAGTTAATGTGGATATTTTATACATATTATCGATTAAGTAAAAATAAGAAAAAAAAAAATCGATGATACATTTTGAAATTCAATATCGATAATACATTAGTCCAATCTAGTATGAAAGAACGTGTCATTTAACGTTTCCATATACATTATACATCTATGACCTTTGAATTTTGAAATACCATTTTCTGTAATGTCAATCTAAATATATAAAATCGATAAAAGCTTTATCACAAGATCGAGCAATAATGCTGGAGAAAAAAGGAATTCGATGTTATACTTAAAAATACAAACAAGCAAAAATAGACCTTTTCGTGAATGATA
Organism: Boloria euphrosyne; assembly: GCA_951802675.2. Lineage (NCBI taxonomy): Eukaryota > Metazoa > Arthropoda > Insecta > Lepidoptera > Nymphalidae > Boloria > Boloria euphrosyne. The sequence continues at coordinate 13,379,741 of OX637879.1, forward strand.
TTTTTCATAAGAATAGACCAAATTTGTGTACAGATTTAGCTTTAACATTTAACAAGCATTTCCCACGGCTCCGCCCACGTTGTAAAAACCGGAAACAAAAGTCTTAGATCCAGATTTTATATATTACTGGAAAATACGTTTTACCTATTAACTATAGATTTCTCAGAAAAAGTATTCTATTGGCTATTAGTTTACCTGACTAGAACGACCTAGAACAACCAGCTATCATCATACCAAGTTTCCGTAAAATCTATCTGGTGGTTTTCTCGTGATGCGGTCACAAAGTAACAGACAGAAAGAAAAAAAAATCTAAAAACTATAAATTCGGCCTCTATATCGTTAATAATGATTATTTCAATTTTATTTTCTTAAATCATATTTTTATCACTGTCATAGTTCAGGGGAAAAACGATGCGATATGATCGGTAACAGATCTGGTGCAAAATATTCGGCTTAACGTACTCTCCGACACATGGGGTTGAAACTTAACACCCCCTAAATCCAGACTCTCAAATCATGATTATTCCGTCAAAAATACTCAAAACTATTCTTAACCTGAGACTCAAATCTAGGATCTCCAGATCTATAGCTACTAGATCAGCATGGTGGAATCTGAACAGAGTGAACACATTCAAAGTGACCTAACCTTAAATGAGAATTTCAATCTAACCCAACAACCAATGACTATGTTATTTTACGCGACGTTGACTGCTATCAATTTCGTTTACACCTGTCGTTTTACGTAACGGAATTATATGGGTATCGAATAACAATAAAGTTTATGATGTGTGAAAGCAGTTAACATCTTGCTGTATTTTAAATATTGAGTGGTTTCCTTTTATATGCTGTAAAATTCTATGTGTTTTTTTGTAATTATGTAGGAAATGAAAAAAAAAACTTTACTTATATCTTCAGGTCATCCTAATTTTCACTTACCCATAGTTAATATGTCAGTATAAAACGCGCTATCTTGGGTACGCCAGAGCCTGACTGCACTTTTTTTAATGTCGAGAAATGTTAAATTGCCTTCTTAGACATGCCTGCTATTAGACAAGTCCATACCAAGAAAGTGGTCCTCTCTGCTCTTAGAAAATTATCTGGAGCAACCCGCATAGCACATCGCGTACCGAGGTGGATCACCACCCAATATGTAATTTGGCTTCGCGCCTTTGGATTGCCGGACACTTGAGCTTAATGAGCATCCTCCTATTACGGCAAGGTGAACGCACATTAGGATGTACAGCACTTTACCCCAAAATCTATTTAACCTCAAACAACTAAACATAAATAAACAAAAATATTCAAAACTAACATGCCGAATATAAACTGAAATCAAACTTTTGTTTATTTATTAGTGTACGAATGCAGGAGCGAGAGCTGAAGCCGGTAATTGCCTTTTTATTTACTTTGTGTCACAGTTGCAGCGCTTCAAACGACCTTGTTATTTACACTGAAGGATCAGTTTGTTTTTACGTTACGTTTTAAATTTTAAATCCGAAATCATGTCTACTGAATAACTATTATGTTACTAAGGAGTGTGGTCTAACTAAAGATCCTAGTAGGTTTTTTTAATAGATAAGTGTCCGCCAACCCGCACTAGCCCAGCGTGCCCAGCAGTGGGATCTTATAAAGGGCTGAGTACGAAGGTAGTTCATATATGTACAGTTCTTGAAATATAAATTTCCTTTTTACTTTCGGTTGAGTTTTATTCTTTCACATTCTCATGTCCCAGAGCATTTATCATTCTAAGATTGTTACGATGTAACTTTTTGAATATATCAGAAAAAATATTACATTTGTACGTTATCGAGTCACGTATTGAGTCCTGGGACCAATAAATGAAGGACCCATCTACATATTTATGAGATTTGATCCCCTAGACCTTCAGGGCATTGTGCAATGTTCCAATCTAGCTCTTACTACTGCTATTCAAAATTCGTAACCTAGTTCTGGTAATCTAGTTATCTATGTTATATACACTGAAATTGCTATAGAATATTTCTGTCTTTCTGTCCTGTTTCTTAAAATGTGACATCTTTTTTATCTAGATATTAAAGTGTTTCAATAAGTTTAGTTAGTTTTTTTAAAGGTATTCATGTAACTTTAGGTCTAGATTCTTTATTGGCGATATCACATAATTAAGATAGACACCTATAGAATTATCTCCTTTATTATTATTACTCTATTTTTATTACTACGAGACCATATTTCCAAAGTGCTTTCTCTATACCAAAGTTCGTCGAAATTGGTTCAGCGGTTCAAGCGTGAAAACGTAACAGATAGATGAACTGACAGACTTACTTTCACATTATATAATATTAGTATAGTCTGTAGAATAATTTTTCTATCTTAATTTAATCTGAGTATCTCAGCATAAAACATTTCACTCAATAATACTCGTATATCGCGTAAATAAATAACGCGTAGGTTCGTAGGTTAGGTAGGTACATCCAATTTTTGCTTCTCATGACATTTATGTTTCCCCAAAAGGTTTCGGACCTTTCAACCTTCTCAAATTGACGTTGGTCAGAATATTAAATTATTTACAGTTGTCTCGTGAGTCGTGACCAGCGAGATTATTCTTTTATAGTTTTGCTCGTAGTTGAACTTTGTCTTTAAATTGTATTTGCTGTTTTGTTATCTATACATAATAAAAAATTACTAGCAATTTTCGCATCTCCGCCCGCGTTCTCCCGGTTAAACCCGGTGGTAGAAGGATAAATAACCCTAAATTTTCGGTTATAAGTATTTTTTGATGCCAAATTATAAAAAAAAATTAAAATTTTGATCCTAAAATAAAAATAAAAAGTCTAGAGAGAGTCCCGCTTATCACCTAGGGGAATAAAAAATAGCCTGCCACCTATTCTTAGATCTACCAAATATACACAAAAAAAAACATAAAAATAGGACAAGCCGTTTCAGAGGAGTTCGATAGCAAATACTGTGACACGAGATTTTTAAATATTAGATATGAGTCGAATCCGTACATTGAATATTTTTTGAAAAATCTCATTGAAATAGTCATTATTATTGATATTAAGAACGAATATATACGAGGAGTCTACATCCGAAATCGCAATCCGTGATCGCATTACGAGAAAACCACTGAACAGATTTTGATGTAATTTAGTATGGTGATAGCTCGATTTAGGTTAACTGTAAAAAGGATCACATCTTTGAGAAATATATACAATGAGTTAAAACTTTTTAAATAACTTTAGTATGACCATTGCTCATTATTTATTAATTTACTCAATATATTTATTGGTCATCCATAAGATAAAAACGTTAAAATACGCATTGCTTTCAAAAAATGAACTTAGGGGTAATATTCAGTCATTATACAAATATTTTTAAAATTAACAACGCACTTACGAAATAAATATGGTTGTGATAAGATGGCGAAATGCCTAATGACAACGATAAAGTCTAAGGAGGAAATTAACTATATATATATTTAATATTTCTACTACCATAGGCTCTTTGCTTCATTAAATTTTTATAAATTGTTACAAAATATACAAACGTGTACTGTATCTACAAAGCCTATGAAACATATAGTCGGCCAACGAACGTGACAGCCCAAGCTGCCGTACAGTAATGTCCCAAGCGAGTGTATGGCAGCTTGGGCTGGCTGTCACGTACGTTGACCGACTATATATTTTGTAGGCTTTGGTATACATATTTGACAAAACCATCCTCGCTCTGTCTCTAAGCCAACATTCCTCAAAGACGAAACCAGTAAAAAAGTATCGTATAATTAAGCTGATCCGGATAACCAGCTTCATCAAAGCCCATCTTGTCGTTTTCTCGAGATGCGGTCACAGACAGACAGACAGACAGACAAAATTCTAAAAACTATAGATTCAGCCTCTCTAATAATAATGACTATTTCAATATAATTTTCCCAAAAATATTTTATATACAGATTCGATTCGATTAGAATTTTATAATATTTTATATAAATTTAAATTTTAAATGTAGTGTAAAAGATATTTAATTCAAACATTTATAGAAAAAATAATATTTTTTTCTTTTGAACCCTAAAAACTTACACCCTCTTCAATACTATGGGTCATTTCAAACGATTCAATTAAAAACTGTATCGGTTTTTGATTAGAAATTCCATTTTATGGTTCACTTGAGTCACCTGCTATGGCCCCCGTGAAATGATGGCTTTCCTACAGTTAATAAAGAGGGTATCAAACTTATCTAAAATCAATCGTATTGAAAGTCATTGTCGGTTAACGGAAGTGTTGAAATAGTTAAGCGACGATTATTACTGGCTGTTTGTGGATTGGTCACCGTTTTAATAAAACAATTATTTTTAACAAAAAAACAAAAACCGACTTCCAAACTTAATAAATCTAAACTAAAAAGTAGAAAATAATACTTTTAAGGACTTTGTTAATTTTGGAGTCGGTGCCAGCCAGGTATTTTGATTATGTTTACAAATTGATAGATTAATCGAATATGTATCTATTTAGGGTTACTTTGCTTTGGCTGGCACCGACTTCAAAATTAACAAAGTCCTTAAAAGTATTATTTTCTACTTTTTAGTTTAGATTTATTAAGTTTGGAAGTCGGTTTTTGTTTTTTTGTTAAAAATAATTTATTTTTAAATTTTTAGCGGAAAGTAGATACGTATTGTGTTAATGACTATTAAAATTTACCTTCTATTATGAGGTAAACCTAATAGCCTGAAAGTATACAACTATCGGTCCATAATTGCGTATTATATTGAAAGAGTTTTCTTTAAACTGCTAACCGTTGAGGAGTTGTACCTTCCATCATCAGTTACGGTACGTGACTCAAATATCCATATAGCCTATAAAAGATTCGGCCGAGCATCGTTAATTTGCTCCTAAGAATTGAAGAGTTCCGATACTTTGTCATGGATCCCATCATCAGAACCTTACCAAAATCTCATCAAACTACCCTTGAAGTATATCCTTTCCATTAAAAAAAGAATCATCGAAATCGGTTGGCGTGATATTGAGTTATTCGTCCATTTGTCGCGCAAATACTTAATGCAAATTTAAGACTTTTATGGTTTTCTCATGGATACCATAGTCTGAACTGGAAAATATTAAAATGGGACCACATGGGAAGCACTATCTTTCAAATAAAAAAAGAATTATCAAAATCGGTTCACCCAGTTCAAAGTTATGAGCTAACAAACATAAAAAAAAAAAAAAAAGAAAAAAAAAAAGAAAAAAATACAGACGAATTGATAACCTCCTCCTTTTGGAAGTCGGTTGAAAAAAGACGGAAATTGATGCATGAAACTTAAAGTAAGTTTTTAAATGTACGAGTTGATGTTTGAACGCAATCGTATATCGTATATCGTATTTGAACGGGACCAACCAAAGTATCGGCCGATCGAAAGTCAGTTGTTTGCGGGGGCTTTTAGTATTAAATTTGGAGAAGCTCGCTTGGAATATAATTATTTATATTGACCTTAATCGTAATATAAGCTAAAATAGAGATTGAAGACAGAATATTTAGTATAAATTCCCTAAAAATACTTTAATCAACGCTAAAGCTGATGTATAATTGAATTTTTCGTCAACATGTTTTTGTAGTAAAAGTCAAGTTATTAAAATATTTATTTCAATTTTTCATCTAGATAGGTATTTGGGAAAAGCTTATAATGAAGACTTTCATAATAGTATTTTCTCTTTCTCTCTACACTATGAGAAAGAGTATAAAAATAAAAAAATATATATATAATTTTGCCTGAAATTACCCCTTCATAATTAAGGTATCGGATGCGGCACGTGCCGGATAATGCTATACGCAAAAATAAACATTAGTGTTTGTTCGTAAGCCCATCATCCTCGGGCAGTGTCGGCGGCAGAGTACTGTTAATTGTTAGTAATTATAATGGGATTACTTTCATAATTTTAGATATTTATTTACCATTCCTAAATATTTGTTTAAAATTCTTTTGAATTTATTTTTTGATGATATGTAAAAAAGAAAAATATCGGGAGATTATTATCACATAAAATTACCCTAGGACAGTTTTGCTTTTGGATATAAAAGTGAAAATCGCATTAACAACGCTGTTACAAAGACATGTGCGATTAAAGATACTTATCAATAGACCAATAAATAGATAAACCATGTAAAATATCAAAGAATTCTATTATAAATGATGACATTGTTTTAGTAGATATAACGTAATTTGACAGATTAGTATGGATCGAGCCCTAGATTGATCTTAGTAAAAAAATGCGGTTTTTAAGAATTTATTAGTAAACCGAGCGAAGCGATTCTAGAACAAGGCAAACAATACCTCTGATATATTAATGTCTGAATCTTTTCATACATATTTACCACTTGTGTTTCATTGAAGCAAAACACCGGGAAGCATATCTGAGAGAACCTAGGCAGTTTTAGAAAGACATATGAAGTTCGCGACCACGATGGCCAATTGCAAGCGTGGTGGGCTATGGTCTGATCCCCCTTGTAAACGTAAAGGTCTGCGTCATAAGGAAATTAAAAAGGGTTGACAAATATTTTTTCTTACGAGTATATAAATTGCTTGATTTGTGTCTGCACAAGAAATAAAAAGCAGTCCATAAATTTAAGTATAGTTGGAGAGCCGACCTTATTTTTTCTCACCATTCCTATTCTTACTGAAATGCAATTTCCTCTCTCTAATACTTTTTTTTAATTCCATTCCGTCGGCTCTCGGTTATAATTTTAATTTGCAGTTTTATTTTTTAGTGTTGTGAACAGAATTTCATCTCGTTTTCCTCCATTTGTCCTGACGTTTATTTTATAATATGCGGAACGTTATCACGATAAAGTACTAAGAGCTTAGAAGTTTTTACAACAAAAAAGATTTTGTTTTGGTTATTTACAATCACTAAATATATTAAAGGATTTTTTTTAAAACAATTAGGTAGTGTACTTCAGCAAAGTTTTGCAGAGAACGCTTAGGATCTCTTTAAAACAGGATACGCTTTAAAGCAGTTTTTTCAGATTATTTCTGTACCAAATTTAATCTAGATCGGTTCAGCCGTTCTGGTGAACAAACATACATTCATCGAAACTTCCACATTAATAGTTTTACTTATAATAGGATACGATTATGATATTATTCTTGAAATGTCTTCGCGATTGGTCAAAATTAGTAGATTGAGTGATGCTACTTTTCTCATTTATTTTATACAGATTGTTTACTTTGTTGAATGAATAAGGAATGTATAATATGTATTTATCAAGTAATAAGACCGCTTTTGCATCGCAATAAATTTTTCGAAAGAAGATTATCGTATTTAATATTTATTATAGCATAAAAGTTTAAAAATTAATACGTTATAGTCGAAAATGTCGTGTAATATACCCATAAAAAACGAATAAAGTATTTTTTAAGTCGGACAAAAATAATAAGTATTTGTTTTAGGTAAAAAATTATAACAGACTTGCATAAAGACATAGTGAATGGTAATTTTTTTGCCTACACTACTCGCATCATTACTTCGCATCTGCTTATTTTGCCGCAGAATTCTGCACAATATCGATATTATCTTAATCGATCACTATCGATCTCCCAGCATCCCATTCATGGGGAGTCGTGCGCTTTCTAAGTTGCATCTATTTGCCGAATTCATGCCTAAGGTACAAAAGGCTGCCGACATACGCGTTTAAAGGATTGCCGACAGTTTTCTTGAAGGGTTAAGTACCATACTCACTGGGTTGTCATGTATAGCAAACATTTTTTCATAGCAGCGATAGAATTGACCTTTTTGTTAAAAAATCTCTTTGCTGATACCGATTCGGAAAAATGTTTCGAAAGGTAGATCATGTTATAATTAAAAAACTAGCAATACTAGTGACGTCGTTCTCGAAGAATTTCAAAGAAAAAGGAAAAAAATACGAGAAGAAAGACTAGAATTTCGGAAATCAAATTAGTTAGTTCCATGGTAAGCTACGAGGCTTGTGTTATGATACCGGTTATTCATACTTATATCATGGAACTGGATGGTGCTGTGTTAATGTACCAACAAAGTTAATTGTTACCCCCGCTTAGCTTCGGTCGGGTTCGTCCGTAGTTTTAGCGCGAGCGAAGCGGCGGGCTCCGCTAGTTAAATTATTATTTATTCTTATTATTATATTATAAATTATTATTTCCAATACAATCGACAAGAGTACCGTTAGTATTACGGATACAAGCGCATTCGTCTAATTTTGGGGGACGGAGAAAGAAATGGTCGCCCTGTGACGGCTGTTACGGAAGAAAACTTGCTAGCAGTGAAAAATTTGATCCTTCACGAGCATCTTTGCGTGAAGTGGATAGTTTCACGCTGGATGCCACATAACTCACCGATGCTACAGGTGCTAAATAAATCAATGCGATTTAAAACGAAGGCCAGTCGACGGTTTAGGTGTTTCAAAACAAATCAACACCTATAAAAGTAAAGCGATCTAGAAACGAGGGGAAATTTTAATTGCGAGCTTTTTCAATTTGGCTATTTGATATCAATTCCGTAACCAAAGAAGCAATAACGCTGAATGGTATACTGCAAAATACTGCAAAATACTTGGCAAAAGATCTTGCTGTAGTGAGCAACAAGCGACCAAGCACAAGGCTTCGCAGGCTACTCTCCACAATGACAATGCGCCACACCGCGCCCAAAACAAGGGTTTTCCGGGACAGTACGCCGGCCAAACTAATGGATCACTCTTCTTACAGCCCTGACCTAGCACCGCGTGACTTCTATTGCTTGCGAAATTAAAAAATCAGCTCAAAGGCATACTATTTTCGTCGTCTAAAAATGCGCCGTGAACGTTCGAGCAGGCTGTAAACGAGGTTTCTGCAGCGGACTGAAAAAATCGTTTAAAAAACTGAGACGCATGGAGCTTTGTATGTAATTTAAAAAAAAAATATTGATCTATAGACCACTTTATTTTCGCAAAACTTGTTGTGTTAAAAAAAATCTAAGAAATAGGTTACCGGCCTGTAGAACGCCGGCGGAGCCGCGAGAATTGCTAGTCTTCAATAAAACTGTGATGACCGTGACTATTCGGCTTCGCCGACTAGTCGGCCTAAGTCATAGTCGGCACATCTCTAATACAAGCATAAAGCATAAATACCTACAACATGTTGTTTTTTAAGTTTTCAAAACTTTCATAAAGCAGTTTTGAAACAAAAAAAAAAAAAAAAATACATAGTTTAGAAATTCTAAGTTATAATAGCAATCTATGCTAGTACGTCTGACTAAGCTTGTTGTTGCATATTCAACTTGCCACAAAGTGAACGTTGACATGTACATTGTACATGTACTAGTACAGTGTACACGCAAATAAACCTCGACATAGTAAATTCTGAACAGCACTGTTGTATAGTACTAGAAATTGGATCCAGTAGGTAACAAGCGTTCATTTTGCTATAGAAATATACGGAAATGTAGGTATATGTACACAGAAATCTCGTGTTTCATACAACATTCTCATCGATCTTTTATCTATATATACAGTCTATCAAACCCTGCCTTCGCTAGGCGTAATTGAAAATAAATTAAACTTATATTTTTTTAATAAAATAAAAGTAGCCTAAATTACTACTACTAATAAATTAAATAAAGGATGATTTTGCAGAAAGAAACCGTGACCGCTGTTTTAGCAAGTACCTACTTTTTACTAATACAAACTGAGCTGAATGTGTCGTATGTATGTATATATGTATGTATGTATATATGTATGTATGTATGTATGTATGTATGTATGTATGTATGTATGTATGTATGTATGTATGTATGTATGTATGTATGTATGTATGTATGTATGTATGTATGTATCATGTATGTATGTATGTATGTATGTATGTATGTATGTATGTATGTATGTATGTATGTATGTATGTATGTATGTATGTAAGTATGTAAGTATGTATATACGTTTATAAGGACATATTTAGATCATTTATTTCAGTGTAGCATATACATCACCTACAATTTCTTATAATTAATTCTACGCCCTAAGCTTGGAAGGTAAACTTATAGTAAATAGGCAGCCTCCTGTAAATCATCTATCATATAAAATAACCTGTGCGTTATAAAATAACCGTTCGAAGACGTTGTATTTTGTCAGATAACACAAGAAGTAGATATTAAAACAAAGTCTTATTAATTAAACACAAATTTTAACATTCGAAAATGATGAAAGCAATTGCTATCTCCTAACAAAAAAAAAGTATTATAATCGCTTATGTCAGAATTAACGAAAAAGCTTTTTACCCAGTGTGTGTTGACATTCCAGGAATGTGAGATTAATGGGATTCCCCGGGATTATACCAGCGGTAATCCCGGACGCGTTACGTACGTAGGATTAGTCTGTTATTTTAGAAGTGATAGAAAATCGTTTTGCTGTAGGTATTATTTATTATACTAGCGGTCCGCCCTCGCTCCACTCGCATTCGTCGCTAGATTTAGCGTGATCGAAGCTGCGGGTTCCTCTACTAAATGTATATACAAAAACTTGACAAATTAAAATCATATACTAAAACCTTCCTCGAGAACGACTGTATCAATTGGTAAAAAGAGGATGAAAATCGGTGCAGTAGTTTTTGAGTTTATCGCGAACAGACAGACAATCAGACGCGGCGGTATGTAGTTATTTAAAAAATTTTACTTAAATTTACGAGTAGTTTATGAGAATACAACTGTTATCTAGATTCTTACACATACCTATACAGATAAATAGAATGGAGTTTGTGCATAATTGTAATACTCACATTACAGCTTTAAACTAAATGCATTTGTAATCATATACGGAACTTATAAAAGAAAACCATACATTATAATGTTCTTTCAGTCAGTCTGTGTAGTGAAGAGACTTATTTTAATAATAAAAACACGTTGAGGCACAAGGGGATTCATTTATATTATTACACGTTACAATTAATTAGGTGTTACTCCGGTGAGGCTTGACCACAGAGAGAGGTGAAACGCGTCGCGTCTGTAAAATGTCAAATGACTATAGATTCTTAATAACGATTCATTTCACGTTCACCACATCTTCCCCCTTTACCAAAAAAAAATAGCATTCACAGTCTGTTCGTATTTATGTCTGTTTGCTAATCTCTAAAATGGTTTGACAGATTTTGATGGGACTTTCATTGGCAGATAGCTGATGTAACAAGGAGTAAATTATTAATTTATTTAAAAAAAAAGAATTAGGGTCCACATGAAACATTTTAAACCTAGGTAAAAAACTGAATAAAACTATATTGCTAGTAATTACTGTTATTATTATATATTTTTTTTTAATTATTAATATGTCGTATAATACTAATTAAAGGAGAAAAATATATGTAATCAAAATTAAAAAGGATTTACTCAAACCTCTGTTATTTTAGGGTATTGACTCGATCAGACAGCACCTACTTATAATCTTTTAATAGTATTACTATTTGGTTTATGTTATCACTATCAGTACATGTTATAAAACAAAGTCCTTTATCGCGTATGTCTGTCTGTTCGCGATAAACTCAAAAACTACTGTACCGATTTTCACGCTGTTCTCACCAATGGATAGAGTGTTTCTCGAAGAAGGTTATAGTATATGATTTGTCAAGTTTTTGTATACATTTACTAGCAGGACCCGCGGCTTCGATCGCGCTAAGGGCCAATTAGTTAGTCGTTAGTTTAAAATACAATCAATTTATTTTGTGTTACGATATAACAAAAAACATTGATAATAATGTTCCGAGAATGATAAATACGTACATATATACTTATGTCAATTGTCAATAGTACAGTGGTGACTTAACGTCAATTATTCCTCTGTGTGCTTGTTTAAGAAGCTCTCGTGGACGAGTTGGCTTTCTAATCCCTATGTTTTAGTATAGTAGGTTTTGTCTAGACCCTCAGGGCGTTTAGTAATGGCAAGTTAGGGTTTACGGATTTGTATTAGTATTCAAACTGTAGTTAGGTCGAGATTTTTATAATATAGTAGGTATCTATAATATTTCTTGTGAGAATCAATTAGATGTGTCGAAATTTCATTACATTTTCAAGTATTTGTTATTCACATCCAATAACCTATTTACATATAAATTATCTAATATAATAAATTATCTACATCTAGTCAATATAGTAGTGATTTTTTTTCAGTTGCTCATGTCTCGTAAATATATTAAAAAAGTATCCATTGAATTTATAGAAAAACGTTTTAAAAACCGACACGCCGTCCAGGTCCAGGTCCAGGGACCGTCCATATTTTGACGTTATAGAGAGTTGCGTTAAATAGAGAGATAAAAAGAAAAATCTGTATAAAAATGAAAATCTGAAAAAGAAAATGCTTATTTCAGACTAGTGTTAGTAATTACATACATAAAAACAATTCTTATTAAAACGTTTGTTAATTTCGTCTGAAATCTTTTGCTGCACCAATAATTTTAAGTATTTTTTACTTATTTTATTCATATCTTGCGATATTGAGGCATCTTGGTGATAAAGAAAGTACTTTGCCATTAACTTTGCTGCTTCCAAAGCTTCTTTAATGCACAGTACGATTTTACCGCTTTAGGGAGTTTGTCGTTAAATCGAGTTACGTTACATGGAGTTTACACTGTAATTGAATTTAAATTAAATGTCAGTATAATTTAAGTCTGTGAGGAAGGTACGTTATATGTATATTTTGTTAAGTTAGATATTTAAAACATGGTAATCTTATTTAGTTATTGGCAACACTTAATCAATAATTGTTATACTTGTATCAAATTAACTATTGGCGTATATTCTTAACTTAAAATCGATCAAAGATACTTTATTAAATACAAATGCCTTTAAACCTGCACAATTCAGTAGGCGTTATTTAAACATTTAGTTCTTGCGAAATGCATTATGAATGAATAAAATTTGTACTATACAAGGGACAGCGGGGTCAGCTTACAAAAGATGGAGCAGTTTCATTTAACTACCTGCTGTTAGAAGGTGTAATAAATTTAGAAAATCGATTCACCACAAATACTCTAAGAGACCCACAATGGATTGAAAAAATGTCAATGAACGTAACATTGAAATATGCGAAAACGATGAATGAAAAGTGTCTCAGACGTTCTGGCGTCGCTTATTTGGCTATTTGAAAGTAATTTTTTGCACCGGCACGATTCTTTTGTCGCGTCTCGATGGGTTTTTGTGTATGAAATAAATATTATTTATTTTTAAGTCATTTGTCAGATTTTATATTATAGCTTGAATATTAGTTTCGGCGGATAAAAAACAAATTTGTAATGAATTGCTGCTACTTTGTCGACTATAGTTTTAGGCATATAGGTACACAGTATGCTATAGCTTAGTTTTAATCGATATAACTTCCATTAAAAGACAAAAATACAGCATTCAAAATATTCATAATTACTTAGTTTTTGGATTTTTGGCGTAAAATAATTATATGTACGTTTTTTTTATATTGCTATGTTAGGTACATAATATAAAAATAGGCAAAGACGAAATAGTATAGAGCCTTTTTTTCTGTCAATTTTAAAAATAATTTCATTGTTTTAAAAAGGATAGAGTTTTTGTATATTATTTACTACTTTGCGATCTCTAGTTTTATTATTACAAAATTACTTTAAAAGTTTTGTCAATTTTAAATCATTTAGCCTATTATTAAATAGGACTAGGACCCTTGCTTGAGTGCATTCCTATGAACCTACCTGCGTGTACACGGGCGTTGAAGTTCCATGTCGGCAAGGTTTCTTTCCTCGACATCTTCAACAATCATCATTATATTTTGCGAATGAACATAAAACATTGAAATTTAAACTTTCTTAATGAAACACTCCATATATTGATGAAAACCGCACAAAAATCAGTTATTGAGTTTATCGTGAACAGACAGAAGCGGTGTAAGAGCAAAATAACTTAATTGCAAAATAACTTAATTGCAAAATAATTAAACGTAATTGCATAAATTAATTAAAACGAAAACATTTTCAAAAAATATAATATACCAGTATACATACAAATGTATGTATGTATTAAGCAATATAAGAACGTAGGGACTGTGCGAAGCGAGTTATCAATAAAAATTATATTTTCTCAATCATTGACTCCATACACTGCGCACACTTTGTATCACTTGAGTAGTTTTCAAACGATTTATCAAATATTCGAGTGCGATTGAAGTTTGGGAATTCGAATGATTTATACTCGAAACTGTCTCTATTTGTTCCATTTCGCTGACCACGTGTGTGGCCGAAGGTTTTCACAGAGTTTTGTAAATATAAATATAGCGTACTTTTTATGCTTTTTAGTATTGTATTCAGCCCTTTTTAAGTCCTACTGCTAGGCACGGGCGTCCATTTATTTCGAAGATCAGGCCATACCATCTACTACGATGGCAAAGTGCATGTTGCCTGTTGGTGAACTCCACATGTCTCTTGAACTTGTTCTCTCCGATGTATTCCCTAAGCGTAAAGCAAGTCATAATCATGTTGCAAATGATTAGCATATGGCAATATCAATGTAGTAATTAATTTTGAAAGCTTCTGTTTGTAATAAAATTTACATTCAGAGATGAAATGACGCTAAGCAAGAGTTAAGTCCCTAGGGACATATAATGTAGGTATACATTATTTTTACCTCAATGAAGGCACTTTCGTAATGAAGTAGTACAAAAGAAATTTTAATATTTCCATTTGTGAATAAAATTTTTAAACGCGAGAAGAATGAGAATATGAATATGCAACGAGTAAATTAATATGTATATAGTTGAAAATATGAAATATTACTTAAACTGGTTTAAATATTAGCTCTTTGCTCTACAAGTATTTTTTGGACGTACATAAAAAGCCTGCTTTTTATGTTGATGTTCTGTAGTATTTTTTCTAGATACACTCTGAGAAAAGACAGACGAATTGAGAACCTCCTCCTTTTTGGAAGTCGGTTGACAAGAGTTAATCATGTTGGAAACGATCATACAAAAACATTTTATCAGAGATGCGAGAAACCGGTAGACCTTTATTTGAATTCGTTTCGCTCTGTGTCAAGCAAGCGCGTTACCACTGAGCTACCACCGGATAATATTTAAATATATATTATAATAAAATTCTGACTGATATGAGTCGAATCTATACATTGAATAGGTTTTAGAAAATCGCTTTTAGAATATTTGTCTGTCTGTCTGTTTGTCTTTCCGTCTGGAAATGCATTGTGAGATAGCCACTAGACAGATTTTAATGGAATTGGTTCCCGAGTGAAACGAGGGTGAGTCGCTAGTGTATATAGAAATAGAAAATAATATTATACAAGTTTTTTTCTAACAAAGCGAAGTTGATTCGAGATTTCCCAAGCAATCATGCAGTTCAGTGGCTTCTAAGTAAAAGACAATCTACCTTTTAATAATATCGTTGTTTATAAGAAAAGACTAAATATTTTACATATTTTTATCTTAATTACGTGTATTTTAACGTGGTAGCTTAGTGGTGGCACCTTTACTTGGCAAAATGAGTGAAGTGGGTTCATTGCGGATCCTGCAATTCTGATATGTACAAATTGTAACCAACTCAAGGTACTCTATGTGCTATCTTACTGAGTGGAGATGAAGCAAGGTAGAGAGACCTACCTTGCCAAACCCCAACCTCTCTCAATTCCCCTGATTATAGACAACTGATCGCAGGTTCAAGCTCGGAAAAGAAAAAAAATGTAATCAAACGATGAACAGTCGATTTATTTGTAAGTCGCAATTATCACCCAGAAAACATCAGAGTAAAGCAAGGGAAAATCACTAGTTATATTACGAGTTAGCTTTTTATAAATCTTCGCCATTCTAAATTTAAAACAATACTACATTAATGTCAATATTTTATTCTATAATGGCCTTCCTGAATTTTCTACAAAGACTTTTAATTAAACGTTAAATAAGCTGCTGTTTACTAAAAAGGAAGCTTTCATTGTTTACGGTCTCAAGAGAGTTTTTATGATAATTATATTATTTAATCATTTCTGTCCTGATTATCACTTGTCTTACGGTGAAAGAAAACATCGTGAGGAAACCTGCATGTCTGAGAAAACCTAGCAAGTTTTCGCAAGACATGCTCAGTCCGCCAACACGAACTAGGCCAGCGGTGGACTATGGCCTGATCCCCCTCGTACTGAGGGAGGCCCGTGCCCAGCAGTGGGACGTTAAAAAAAAGGGATGATGATGATATTATTTAAGAAAGTTATGTTTTAGTTTAGGTACATAAAAATAATAGATATGGGTTTTTGAGTTTGTCGCATACAGACAGACGCAGTGTGATACTTCGTTTTTTTTTAATATGTAGTGATAGTGATATACATTGTCGAATAACCTAATGAAGTGCCTATATATGAATTAAGCCTTTCATAACATAACTTTCGCATAAAAAATACGTGAATAAATAATGTTCATAAAATTACAACAAGCGAGGACCAAACCCGTGACCTTGGATAATAAAAAGTTAAATTATAAATATTACTTCATTGAAATTTACGGTTATTACTCATTAATTTGGACAAGTTTCTCGCCATTAGTGATTAAATAGGCTTCTGCGTTATATATGAGATACAATTTGACTATGGTTAGCCGCTATTGCAGATATACTAAAACCCACGTCACAAGATACTAAAATTAAAAAATTAAAGCAAATAAATAGTAATTGTTTCCTAAAAAAGCAGTAAAATGTAATATAATATTTAACTCAATGAAAATATACTATGTTCGTTTGTATTTAAAGTTATTTATCTTAACTACACGTTTCGCTCAGTCGGTAGAGACCCTACTTTCTGCGCCAGCGGTCGCGGGTTAGAGTCCCGCTGGGGGCATAATATATTAATTGTTGAGCACGAATGTTTGTGCTCCAGTCATGGGTGTTTACCTGGTATCCGTAACATAAGCCTCGTAGCTTACCATGGACATATGTAGATGGTGTTGTGGGCTTATGTCAAAAACTTTTACCAACCTATAATATAGATCAAAACTAATAAATAAGTGACTTTTTTTTCAAATCTATCAATTAATGATAGTTGAACGGCTGTTCAATGGATTATTCTCATTACTTCACCAATTTTTTTAGAATTCGATCACTTTAATTGTAAAGGCGTTTTTAATAATTCTTTCATATTTTATTATATTTACAAATAATTGTAATTAATACATTAAAAAAGAAACTTCACAATTTAAACTATTTACTACATTTAATATTGTTATTTTTTTTTAAATAAACGTTTCTCATACATTTTCTGACTACCCTAAGAACAATCGAACAGTCAAAATCGTGTGAAGGGAGCTTTATTTTCTTTAGCAGCGCGCGTGATGAAGTACACGTTTTTAATATAATTACTAGTGTTAATAATCTTTATAATGATATTAATGAAGGCACATTTAATGCTTATATTAGAACTTTTTAGACGTGAAAATTCACAAGCTTTTGCATACTCGCTCCGTTTTAAACCAGCACCTGTAGATGTTCGTATTTATATTCTGTACAGTATATGTATAGATACTTTGTATATGGCGCAGGAATTTAACTCATTAATATTAAAAACTCTAAGCAATTTCCTATTCACCATAAAATCTGTCATTTATTTCTTCTTCTATAAGAACAAAAAAAGTATAGTCATAAAGTTCAACTTTGGTGAACAAGCATTTGCCCTTCGCTCAAATAAATACCCCATCGGGATTCAAACCCGCGACCGCTGGCACAGCAAGTACATTCAACAAGTCAAACGTATAATCTAAACGAAAAATTTGTTTTATACATATTGCCACAGTGGTAAAAGCTAATAAAATGTTTTTTGTACAAAATTATATCAATATAGGGAATGCAATGGGTTGCAATTTAAGAAGGAAGACTCGCAAAAACGTCGCCGAAGGGCGTTGTAAATCGCTTTAAAGAAAAATTACTAACAGATAGACAAACATCCGCTTATTTTTATGTAGCTATTATCATTATGTAGGGTATTATAAAATTTATAACTTTGTTTAATATTCTCACAGGCTGGGTTGATCCAAATTTAAGTTTGCAAAAGATTGGGGTTAGGAAAACAGCGATTTGATAGCAATAACCGCCCTATGGGTAACGATTTCTGGATAACGTAAAGTAATTCTTCTAAACAAAAATAATGTATATTTTTCGAAATAATTTGGCCTTAAACTTTATCAATTGATATTATAATAGGTAGATGTTTAATTACAAAATTCTTAAAAGTATAATATGTAAGTATTTCAAATTTAGTGGATATTAATTAATTTTACAAGATTTTATTGATTTTTTATTTATTTTAATTAAAAATATACAATATATTAAATTTCTATTTTTACTCAGTTTAACTTACATTTATCCGCTACGTTCGTGGCCCTCGATTATGTTATGATAGCCATATTTTAAGCGCAGCATTTCAATGGGTTGTTTGGTTTTGTGCTAACATCCCTTGAATTATTGCTTCATAAAACTAATAATGAAATATTACTAAACAAACATGGATAAAAATATTTTATAATGCATCTAATAAATGATATGAATTCATAGGGTCAATTGTGTTTAAAATGGAATAGGACTATTAACAAATTGTAGCATAATTTACACGATAGATGCTGTGGGATTAGAATTTTTAATAGTTTTTTGTTTCTTTTAACAGATGGATGGCATGGTTTAAGCCTCTTTACCTTCTCAGCGATTACTTATTGTGCTATTAAAACTTATTTCACAATACAATACTAGTACATAACATATACCTTTAACGGTCAAAATATAAATTATTTTTAACAGAAAAATGAAAACCGACTTCAAAACCATTCAAACCTAAACTAAAATGTAAAAAATAATTCTTTTAATTACTTAGTTAATTTTGGAGTCGGTGCCAGCCAGGATGGACAGTTTTATCTTGCCTTTGCAACGGACCACCACAAGGGAAGCACTAGCTTTCAAACAAAAAAGAACCATCAAAATCCGTTCACCCAGTCGAAAGTTCTAACAAACATAAGAAAATACAGATGAATTGAGAGCCTACTCCTTTTTGGAAGTCGGTTAAAAATAGATATATATATATTATGACGATATATTGCCGTCTTCCTCAATAAAAAGGCTGTAGTGTGCAGGAAGAATTTTTTAAATCAGATTAGTAGTTCCTTATATTGAGGCGTTTAAACAAACAAACTCTGCCTCTGAATTCCTTATATAAGTACTCAATTTAGGTTTCTCTTCAATACGCAAAGTATTTTACGTTATAAATATACGTTATAATACGTTAGTATTTGAAACATTTAGCATGTATACTTTTTCATTTTAATAAATCTAGTGATGTCCCATCTATTAATACCCAGCACAAACATTACCTAATGGCTTAGTTACAAATACCTGTAATGATGTCTTATTGTCTTGCCTAATAAGTTTGTTAGACATAGAAATATCAGTCATAGAGAGCTTCGTGACTTAACGACTGTCTCAATCGTTGTCGAACGACATAGCATGTCATCCGATGCACGGAAACGCTTAATTGATATGCCAGTGGGTGAAAGCCGATTTGAAATTTGACAAATTCCTACTATTCCAAAATACCAAGACTCAGGCTTTGATATTATTTTTAAATTGCCTTAAAAATGCTGATTATTTACGTTATTTACAAAGCTCGTGTAGCGCATCGATAGCGCATTAAAATAAGTGTACGTGTGTATTCATCCATTATTACGTTCGACTGCTGGGCCTTGGCCTGCGAGTGGCTTCGGGCCTTAGGTCACTACGTTGGCCAACTGCAGGTTGATGGGTTTCACATGTCTTTCAGGAACTCGCTAAGTTTTGTCAAACATACAGCTTTGATCACCATATCAAATACTTTCCTTAATATCAAAGGTATGAGATCTGGAATTTGAGCCCTCTTCACTTGGATCGAATTCTAAATCTAGATTGAAAATAGTAAGCCTTAAACCGGCTACGTTCAGATGTGAACGTACTCGTATGTATAAGATGTGTAAATTAAAACTCTTCACAGTTCCCTCGCGGTTAAATAATTGACTTTACAACGAATCGCCGAAATTATTTGTTATACATCGTTATCACGTTCCAGACTATCTGATCAAAGAGAATGTAAAGGAGTTTATCTGATAATCTTTATCTACAAATATCAATTTTTTAAATAATCGACTTAAAGTGCGCTGATTTAAAAAAAATGCTTACTTAAAATAAGGAAACGCTGTTAAATCGAAAAATTATATCACTAGCTTTGAATTATTAGTTAACAGTAAAGTATTTTATTTTTACAATAATATCTCCACCTAAAACATGTAAACGGCACAAAGGTTAGTTATAAACAAAAATCAAAATTGCTAAATATACTATTATTGTTTTCTTTCTACCGTATTTAGTACACTGTGTACAATATTGGTATACATTTCCCCTCAAAACGAATTAAATTAAGCCATCAATTCAAAGCACCTGGGACGCCCCGATATTATCATATTTAAATTACTTTAGACAACCATTGTACATACTTTTAATAGTAGGTCTATACTGATAGATTGTACAAGAACTTAAATTATGTTTGGCTCAGTTGGTAGTGACCCTACTTGCTGTGCCAGCGGTCGCGGTTTGGGTCCCGCTGGGTACATTCATTTGCTGACGACGAATGTTTGTATTTCAGTCACGGATGTTTATATTTATAATATATAGGTGTAGTCTAGCAACTATCTGGTATCCATAACACAAGCCTGTAGCATGCCATAGACATAGGTGGCGCTGTGTGTAATAATGTCCCAACATATTTATTAATATTTATTATATTTATATTCTCGCAAAGGCAGCGGTAGCTCAGCGGTCAACCACCGAAGTGAGTCACCTCCTTGTGCGTTTCTTAGCTACATGCCTGTTTGGATCGCTGAATGCGAATTAGAACCCCCCATCCCGTCACCTCCCTTCGACGACAAGGTAAACAGTAAACACGCGTTTCCTGGTATTTGTGCGAAATACACCAGACGCAACAAAAACCAGATGATTATTTAACTTATTTATTGAACAAGATTAAAATGGGCCTAAAATTTAATTTGTCCAATTTTAATTTACTAAAGCGAACGCCATTTTTTGAACGGATTTCGCGTCAGCCGAGGATGCCTTATTAATTGAAGTATATCCGTAGAAGACAAAAATGTCGTTACATTACATCCGGCTGTTGGGAAATAGTGTTTAATAGTTCAAATAAGTACGTAGTTGTTCCATAGGGCGTTCCGTGGTATGATCGAAGTTAAAAGGACTGGCTGAAGCGGTTTTAATTTAAAAATTGATTATTAACAGTTTATTCAATTTTATGGAAAAAGTCTTTAAATATTAAAAGCTGATTCCTACGGGCTACGAGTGGTTCCAGCGCTGAATCAATTTTTAAATATGTAAATTAAGTAATTCATGCATATTATGTGCATTTTAAACTTTTTTTTTATTTCACACAAAGAACTTTCATAACCAAATCATCACGTACAGTTTGTTAGTTAGTAACTGCAACAAGATAAAACTAAATTGTACATCTACTTGTTTGTTCTACTACTAACTGTGTAGTTTAAAGCTTCACTTAAGTTACTTAGAATTAAACTTTGATCACTAATTATTATTAGTGATTTAATAATATTTTTTCTTTCATTTTTGATTCTTCTTCAGCCCTTTTTAACGTCCCACAGCTGGGCACGGGCCTCCCTTAGTACGAGGGGGATCAGGTCATAGTCCACCGCACTGGCCTAGTGCGTGTTGGCGGGATTCACATGCCTTACGAAATTTACTAAATTCTCTCTGACATGCAGGTTTCCTCACAATGTTTTACTTTAGTGTAAGACAAGTATTACACATGATAGAAAATGATTTGCATATGAAAATATCAGAGGTGCGAGACCCGGATTTGAACCCGCATCACTCGGTTATACAAGCTGGGCTACCACTCTTCATTCTTCATTTTTGATTATTTAATAATAATAGCTTTTAAAGAATAACCCTATCCTTAAGTGTTTATATTTTCTTCCTACCAACACTCGTTGTCAGAAATGTTTCATTTCAGTTTTTGATGTAAAATATATTTTAATATCAGTAGAGTATTTCTCTCCATACGTAAATTGCTTGTTTGGACCAATTGGTATAGATTGCTTATTTTAACGATTATTATAACCTAGAAAATTTCCTTTTTAACATTATCCCATATAATAGTAAGCTTATATATTGTATTGAACTATAATTATTGTATCAACCAAAAAATAGTTCAATAAATCCAAAATATCGACGCTTTTATTCAGCATTATTTAATTATACAATGATTGACAGACCTTTTGTACTGCAGTCGCCTCATTATAAGATTATTAGGCGCGTGTCATGCTTTTGGGGATAAATCGGGAATTTGAGGGAAACAAGACAAGGTGTTTGCCCTTTTTGCTGTCCCTAATACCAGATTAGCCAGTTCAAAGGGCGGTTTTAATAGGTAGATTTGAAAAGAATTTTTTTTATAAAAAAGTAAAATAATAAAAATAATGTTATATGTTTTTCAATTGTTCTTTCTGTTCTTATAATAAGGATTTCATACAAGCTTAATGATTAAATTTACTAAAAATATATGTTGCGAGTAGTAGTTTTCGAAATCCATTTGAACCAACCAATTTGCGCTTGCCAGCAAGATGGACTATGCCCTGATCATTAATGCGAGAGGGACTCGAAGAGAGACCCTCGCCCAGCAGTGGGACGTGAGAAAAAACTATAAGATTTTTTTATTTTTTTTACACCACGAGACATAGCGTCTACGTCATTTTTAAATATGCTTATAGATAAAAAATATTTTTTTTTAGTGTACATATGCAATAATACATTAAATAAACACATTACATTTACACTACTTTTATCGTAAGTAGGGATGTATTCAGATTTGTTTCGAGAAAACAGTTTTTAACTGTAAATCATCAAATACATGAGAGAAAACATAGTAGATGTTAATCTTTTCTCTCTTTTTAATAAAATAATAAAATGATGAGTATTTAGATCTTAAATAACCTAACATAGCCACAATCTGAGCATTGAGCATGTGGTACACTTTACTGAAAAACTATCACGCCTATAGATTATAATAATTTATCTTCGTATCTAGATGTGTTATCTGTCAAATTATATGGTCTTACAGCCATTAAAAAAATGAACATTAACAATTTTGTGTTCATTGGACAGAATGTTATTGTACTACAGCTAACGCCATCTGTTAGAAAACCAAAGATTTAACATCGCTGTAACTTTATTACCCGTTAGAAAAATTTTGCAAGCACTCACAAAGCTCAGATTTTTGCTAGTTATTGTACAACATATATTTTGAAAGTTTAACTATTATCTTTATCTTTATTTATACAGATATTCTCCAACCTTTCGCTTCTCAAAATCTTTTTCAAATAATTTGCATACAAAGACCCTTTTGAAATTTAAATGTACAAAGTTTTAAATTTAATTTTCATTAGAATCATTTTAAAAATAAAAACCCATAACATTCGTTTTATTGCTCGACACATTCAATCCCTAGTGATAAAGCCTGTAGCTTCATTCTTACAGTGAGATATATACTTTTGTTACCCAAATAGACGGCTTAACCCTTACAACCAGATTTCTAACAAAATCCGCTAAGCCGTCGGTAAATTTTTTGCACATTCTGCCAACAACGATCATTTTTCTGATCGTACACAAATTGAGTAAACACGACTAATAAATTCTTGTCTAGCCTAGCTTTTTTGTAAAAGCCGATGAATACCTAAACTTGTGTTTAAATCAAGCTGATGTACGTATTAACAGAATTTTGGGTTTTAAGTTTTATTTAAAAAAAAGTGTAATCTAATACGAATATCTTTTATTAGAACTGCAATACATAATATTTATATGTAATACGGAGAAAATATTATAGTGTACAAATATACACGCAAACTTTGCAACCTCTATTGATGGTTTTACGTACCCCTTAAGCACAGAAGTAATAACTATAACGTATAATATGATTGACATGAGCCCTTTTTAAGGTCCCACTGCTGGGCACGGGCCTCCCTCAGTACGAGGGGGATCAGGCCATATATCAGAGGTGCGAGACACGGATTTGAACCTGCATCACTCGGTTATACAAGCGAGTGCGTTACCGCTGGGCTACCACTGCCTTATGATTACTACCGATGAATTTCTATTTTCAGTCCACCTTCAGTTGTCTACAGATGTATATCATATTTATCAACCAATAGAAATCTTTATTAGATAATAATCGTCAGAGATCCCTGAACCATAAAAAATATTTTTATCACTTTGATTGTCACTAATTATAACTTTTTTTTCTCTATGAAAATTATAAACCATTCTGACTAATAGTAAGTGGAAATACGTTAAATACGAACGTAAAACGTTGTGAAGAAAACAATCTCTTCATAATGTTTTGTTGCATATTTATATTACAGTAAATAAATATTAAATATGTTGGAACATTTTTACACAGCGCCATCTAGTTCCGTGGTAAGCTACGATGCTTGTGTTACGGATACCAGATAGTTAATACATTACATATATATCACTTTAAATACATACATATTATAAATATAAACACCCATGGCTAGAGTACAAACATTCGTTCTCAACAAATGGATACCCCCAGCGGGACTCGAAACCGCAACCGCTGGCGCAGCAAGTACAAACTGAGCCAAACGTGTCGTAATATTATATAGAGACAGCCGCGGAAAGCCGGGGCACAACACTCAACATAATTTTAAAAAGCATATTAAAAAGTTAATGAGCGGGGAAATTTGTTTGATAATAGAATTTATTGATAAGTGATCGATTTTTTAAATATTATCACTTAAATGAAATTGTTAATAATAATGTATTTCACTTAAATTGCTAATTAGGGAGAGCGAAGCGAGACCTACTACCACTATCCTACAACCTGAGCATTTTGTGGTACACTTTACTGAAAAACTATCGCCCCTGTACATTTGTGCTTTAACATAGTAATTGAACTACGTATCTAGATGTGTTATCTATAAAAAATATATATATTTTATAACCATTAAGTGTTATTGTACTACTAACGCCATCTGCTAGAAAACCAAAGAGTTAACATCGCTATAACATAACCCGTTAGAAAAACTATGCGAGCCCTCACAAAACTCAGCTTTTTGCTAGTAATATTTACATAATATTAACTATTTCAAAACAATAAATCATAAAAGTAAGCATTTTTACCTGTTAATTAGTTAGCAGAATTAGCCCATTTAATCTTTTAGCGATCTCAATATTATAATTTCAATACTTAACTAAGTAAATAATAAAGGTTGTTAAAAATCTCACAAAGTCAGCCACTTTTTACTGTTCAATTTAGGATTCTTATTCAAAATTGTTTGATTTCTATAACTCTTTCTTTTATTTATTAAAAGTTACACTGACTTAACATAATTAGAGGACACGTTTTGCTCAGTTGGTTATAGTGACCCTACTTTCTGCGCAAGCGGTCGCGGGTTCGAGTCCCGCTGGGACCATTCATTTGTTGAGCACGAATGTTTGTATTCCATTCATGGGTGTTCATATTTATAACATGTATGTATTTAAAATTTATATGTAACTACTAACAAAAAAATAAGATAATTATTATATATAATATAGACTTTATTATATAACTTATAATTCTAAATCTAATATAAGTTAATTCGAAGTGGCTTATCTTGTTGGAACTATATAGGAACATGTTTTTTTTTTCAACATATGTCGTTATTTACGTACATTTATCGTAAATATACGATTATGTTACATACATTTTATAGACAAATAAAAAGTCAAACTTTTTTATATATTTATTTAAAGTGCGAAGACTAACAGACAAATGATTCTGTTTTTACTAATTCAATGATAAGTGACGTAGTTATTTATCAAAAAATCTTATCAGAACACAAAATGGATAGCCGCAATCGAGAATACATATAAACAAATATAATTAGGAAATGATTTTAATTTTCACGAAAACAGAAATCAAGATGTTATGTTTAATTAACTTTTTTGTCATTTTGATATCTTTTAAATATGTTATTTGTTTGAGTGACGTTGATCGAGCTTGTGCCAATACTTACTCGGATGCTGCCAGTAACGATGATCTTCTTGGAACCTGGTATGACGTTTTCAAATTCTCCTTAAACTTAAACCTACCACCAAGTTTGACTTGCCGAGAAAGTGTAGTGACAAAGGCTAACCAATCTGAAGTGCAGAGGTATTCGCAAGCTTACAGATTAGACAATCCTTACTCTTTTGACGATAATCCAGTACTGATAAGTGATAATTACTTTTTTGGCATGTTAATGGGAAACACGGAAACGAGATTTTTTGTTTACGATCCTAAGTCAGTTTTCTACCAAGAAGATAGGTATGAAGCAAGGGTTTATAGAAAAGTGAATGACGAATATATGCTTTACCATAGATGTGCAATGAGAGGTCATGAGAAGTGGCTGATGTCTAAAAAGAGAAATCCCTCTGCAGCTGAATTGAATGAAGTTATCAAATCTATAGAACGTGAAGTGAGAAATCTCCAAACTCAAAGATTTTGTCACACTCCATAATGATTTTGGGCAATAAAGAATGATGGCAGTAACATTGTTGTTTTTTGTCTATGATAATAAAATTAAACGAACAATTTATTCAAGCGCAATTTAGATACAAAAGATATCAAACAATACACATTATGGATATATTTTTTATGTATATTTATAAAAATGATGATGATATGATTAATTGAGACTAGAACCTTTACGTTATAAAAAAATGTCGTGAGGAAATCCACAGGTCCTATAGATCTTAGTAAATTATTGGAAGACATTGGAAGTCCTTCAATCCATACTTCGCCAGCGTGATGGACTAACTATAGCCTAAACCTAATTTTAACATTGATCGGGGATTGCCTATGCCCAGCAGTGGGATGTTCCAAAGGGCCGAATACATGTCTGTTTTGACCAGTCCCAGTGCTAGACATTCAATACGAGGCCTTCCTTTCAATACGAGGGAAATCAGGCCATAGCCCGTCCTTGGCACTTGGCCAGCCAAGTGCGGATTGACCGTTCTCATATCAAAACTTAGTGATGATATGATGATGTGATACACTTTCTTACTTCTCTTACTTTTTTAAATTTTCTATGACATGCCCGTCTGTCCATAATGAGTTCTTGCACCGTAAGAAATGTAATCGTATTCACTCCACTGCACCTCTAGAGAACACGTTACCAATAGATTGCTGGCTTTTTATTCTACATGTCGCATAAAATTTTCTCCACTCTGATATTTATCGTAGTATCGTTTTAGATGTTTCTACTTGACTTTTTTATTATTGAGTTAGCTGCCATCGTTATTTATTTTTCATGTAACAGGTAAGTGAATCATCTAGTTCGCTAGTATTTTATTTACGGACATTTGAAAATATTAGCTTTTATTTTTTATGTTTCTTTTTAATATTTTTTTACATTGACGACACGTTTGGCTCAGTTCGTAGTGAACCTACTTTCTGCGCCAGCGGTCGCGTGTTCGAGTCCCGTTGGGGGCATTCATTTGTCGAGCACGCATGTTTGTACTTCAGTCATGGGTGTTAATATTTATAATATGTATATATGTAAAATTTATATGTGTAGTATATCAACTTTCTGGTATCCGTAACACAAGCACGTAAGCTTACCACGGAACTAGATGGCGCTGTTGTAATAATGTCCCAACATATTTATTTATTTATTTCACATTGATTCAAGAAATAGCTTGGTTTTTAGATTAAATTTATAAAAGTTAAGTAAAATGTTCTATTTCTAAAATACAACAGAAGAAATAAATTTTGATTAACTAATCGACAACTACGAGTAATTTAGCTTAAAACAAAATATTAAAAGAATACAAGCGAACCTCCTTTTTTTTAAAGTTAGTTGAAAAATATAAACAAATAATACGATTTTAAGTACGAGTCTTTTTTTTCTAATAAGATGTAGAAGAACATATTCAAAGTTTTTATATTAGAATTTATATGGCTGTCTATCTTTAAGGGCCGAGTTCACGGACTATCATTTAACCAATGTTTAACTAATAAGCCGATGAATTCTTAACCATCGGTTATGCACCCGGTCAAGTATTCACTGTTCACCACGAATATTTTAACCGTGGTTACTAAATCAGGCAATCACCATACGCTCAGAGTGAATGAACCACTAATGAACGAATGCTATAAGTCTACTCATTAGGGAAGTCACATAGTTTTATTTAATTGACACGAGTTTTGGTGACATCTATATTTAGTAGCATAAAATAAAACGCTTTCAACTTGAGAAGTTCGAAAACGCATTGGAAACTTTTACATTAGCATGTAGTGTCCAATTTGGATGGGTAATAACGTCATGGCGCTGTTATTGTCAAATAAAAATTGTTATTATTTCTTTGCACGTGCTAAGATTCTCTTTGTTGATTATTATTTTGTTGTGTTGTGAAAGTGTTTTATTTTTAAATTACGGTTTACTTCAAAATGGCAGCTATAAAAAAGATAACAAAAATTTTTCAAGCGATGAGAAGCGTATTTTAACGGAGTTGGTGTTAAAATACCTACAATATAATACAATACAATATAATTGTTCCTACAATAGAGTAAAAGATTAAATAAATATTTAAACATTTTAATTTCTAAAATTGGAAGTTTGTGAGGAAATATCAAAAAACAGCATTTGTTCAATTATTTCCAACTATTTGGTGAATGAACATGGCATTTTTTATTACTAGCTTATGCGATATTGAACTTTTAATAACAAACTACATAATAAGTATAATCTATAAGAGGCTGTGACTTGAAAGAACTTACACACAGTTTTACCCCTTTTTAATAAAGATTGGTTATAAATAATAGTAGTGACTTACTTATCGTTCGGGAATTCTAATTTATTTTCTACTAGCTGACCCGGCAGACTTCGTACTGCCTCAATCGATAAATAAAACATCTAATTTCTTTTTATATTTATTCACCTTTTTAAACCTACTCTGGACTTCCACAAATACTTCAAGACCAAAATTAGACAAATCGGTCCAACAGTTCTCGAGTTTTAAGCGAGAATAACGAACAGCAATTGTTTTTTATATACATAATATATAGATTAGTTGTAGTACGTTCAGTGCAGAAGATTTTGACAAACGGAATCTAGTTTTAAATGATTCCTCATTATATTCTTCGTAATAATTACGACGCATTTGAAATACTCTCTAGGTTGCCTTGTTTTGGTCTATATATCTTCTAGATTTTCAAGAAGGCCTAAGTGGTGATCTTGATAGTTATCAATTAATACATTGAATCCAGACTGCATGTTTATCTATTATCAAAAACACTTTTAACTAATAACGTAATGTTGCAACGGTTGTAAAGTCACAGCAGAATCTGCTGAGCAGATGTTAAAATATGGCATTAACGGACGGTTAAACGATGCTGTAGAGCTCGGTTATAGTAATCGACTGTTTAAGGGCTGTAAACACTGGTTAACGTGTGGTGAACATTAAAAATGATTTAATCAGTTGTTTAAATGATAAACAGCCGTTTTAAAAGTCGGTGAACTCGGCCCTAAGGCTGGTTTGGTACAATTCATTCTTAGTGGATATCAAAAGTATTTGTTGTTCCAATTGGCTTTATTTAGATAATTTATAACAAGATTTTTTATTTTTACACTACACAGTTATAGTAGGTTTAAAAATGGTGTAAATATGTCCAAGACTGCTTTGTTTGCTTCATTTAATCTCAGACGAAAACATCGTTTGTCTCCGCTTCAGGGCATGAGCTGGGCCATGAAACAGGAGTTAACAAATGTACAATTATAGTTATTATGTTAATAAACTTAAGAATCATTATTATTTTACTTATTTTATCAAAATCCTAAGTTACTTTTATACGAGACTATAAAATCTAAGGTAAACCGCTCGCTTTAACGCTATTTGAAGTAAACTCAGGAAGGTACTTCTCTTAGAAACGGAAGCTAAAGCTAAATACCATTTTTTACATTAAAATATACTTGTTATGCTATTCCTTCAACATATTAAGCAGAAATGTCTGTTGTGTATTATATTAAATAATTTATTTTGCACATTTCGATACTTTTTCTATTAAATGTTTAAATGTACAAATTGAAAGATTACAAACTCGTTCAGTGGCCACAACGCGCAAAGAGGGCAAGTATAATGACGTTTACTTGGAAAATAATTTAAGCAATCCACGGCGCTAATGAACCGGCCAGAGACATAGTATATTAGGGAGATGAATCTTCGTAAATTACAAGGAAATACGAGTAACTGATCTGTCTGATGAAGTATCCGTTACTAATATAAGGCAATCTCTTATAATAACGGATGGCTTATTAAATCTTGTTTGCAAACTTATTAGTTAATATAGTGAGTATAATTTGAATTATTTAATGAAAAATACACCTGCATAAACTTCAAATTTGAACTTTCGATCTCACTAAGGCTGGGTAAAAGGTACGAGAGTGTTCAAACACTCACTGGTGATGAACTACGACGATGAACTGTAACTGATTTCTTGGAAGAAAAACTAAATAACTAAAGCTAATCTCGACCCGGGACTCGAACCCAAGAACTCCAGATCTACAGCCGTAGATTCTATCGAGGCAGTTGTAAAGCAAATGTCATTGTCGTTCATAACCTCAGATCGGTTCACTTTCTGTTAGATTAATTTCAATATACATGTAATTATGTATGTACATTGTACATAATAGATACATAAGGTCTAATATTAATATTCATACCTCCACAATGAAGCGACACAGCTATTTGATTATTAATAACTGAGTGTTACACTGTGGTTGGGTAACAATTGTGCTTATTGATTAATGTAAAACTATACCTATTTCTATTAGCAAAATGACGAATGAGGTAAATTACATTCAGATTCTGGAATTTAATACTGTTGCTGGATTAAAAGAAAGTATGTAGGTAAATATTACATCAAATAGTAGTGGGTGTCGGCCAACTCACACTTGGCCAGCATGTTGGACTGATCTCCGTCGTATTGATATTATATTGATCGTCTATACAAATATGTATAATAGTGGGTAGATTTAAAATCTGTTCACGTATAGATTAACTGAAACGAAGCAAAAAGTTATTTATATGTTGCCGTCGCATATTGTATAAAATCCTTGAGACATAATATTTTGTGTGGTTGCTGTGTGGAAAAAAGATTCAACTACCTTATTTCATCAGTTCAGGGGCAAAACAAGGAATGTCACATTTTTTTTGTAATTAATATTGCGATTCGTAATACGTAGCAAAATCTTAATGTTTCCATACTTTTCAACTTTTCGATTTTTTTATGACATTCCTTGTTTTGCCCCTGTACCCTTCATTTTCTATTATATACCTGTAATAATCCTAACGTCTAAGTCGAATCAAAAGATCTTATTGAAGTTTTCATTATTATGCATACAGAGACCTGAGATTTTTGTCTGTCTGTCTGTCTGTCTGTGACCGCACTACGAGAAAACCAGTGGACAGATAGTGATGAAATTTAATATGATAATAGCTGATTATAATTTTCTGATAAATGTATATTAACATAAGCAGGATTGAACTCAAGTGCAGCGAGGGTAGATTATTTCTGTTATAATATTAATACAAACCTCGTAGCTTACCACGGAACTAGATGGCGCTGTTGTAATAACGTCCCAATATATTTATTTATTTATTTATTTATTTATTAAGGTAAGAATCCCCCAGAATATATAAAAAAATGTTTATAATATGTTTCAGTTAGTAACCAACTAACAAGGTTTATTACGGTAAAAAGATGTGACACATAAAAATTACTTTAAAGCGATTTTTTTGCTAACGTAGCCAGTCTCATAGATTATGATGGATGGACTCTCCACTCAACTGAAAACGCCATTACGATATTTACTTTACATGAAGACATCCCGACTGACATTTGTTTACTACTGGCGTGTTAGTGAATTTTATGAATATCGTTAAATTATTTTGTTTTTATACCGTAACCTTTTAAAGTGTACTAATTATCACCACGGTGTACCATATCGGTATACCATCTGGGTTGCTCCTGGTATATTTTCATATCAGAGTGAGAAACCCTTCGTTTTTATGCAAGACGTAGATGACCACATGATGATGATGCGGCCTTTAGTAGAATATAAATACAAGATTCTAGAAAAAAATTGCAAATCTTTTCACGAAATAAGTTAAAATAGTAAAAAATATAGAAGTCGTTGCCAAAAATACTTACTTTTATGGTAAACAAAAGTTCGAAACGTATACTCTAGAACCATTATCTGACTGTATAATATATAAAACTAAGTGTGGTAGCCGTAGTCCAAAACCAGCATCAAGTCAACTATACTGTATGTGTAAATAGACTATAATCTTCTGTAATATGGCTCATAATCATTTGACTTATAAGCAAAATATTTTAGATACATGCTTCTCATAACATGTACTAGTATAAAACATAATAGGTAGTACACGTGTATACGGTTTTTAAGAAGAAATAAATCAAAATAAAAAATAAATATTGCAAAGTTATTTTCCTGCGAGCTTACAATACCGTAAGTATGAAGTAACGAGGAAACTTGAGTTGTCTTTTTATAAAATTTCTTTTAAAGTTGTTTGCATATACGAAGCTTCGATAACAATTCACAGGAATCAGCAAAGGTCGACTAGTTCAAGTCTACTTTGCAGCAACTTTTATAAAAGCTTCAACGGTCTTTGAAAGCGATTTCTGAAATTTGTTATGATTTTTTTTTTATAAGAAAATGATCCTTATTTTTTATTTATTTATTTATTTATTTAATATTTTCTGCGCCCGACCCTACTTTCTGCGCCAGCGGTCGCGGGTTCGAGTCCCGCTGGGGGCATTCATTTGCTAATCACGAATGTTTGTACTCCGGTCATGGGTGTTTATATTTATAATATGTATGTATTTAAAATTTATACGTGTAGTATATCAACTAACACGCACGCAAGCACGTAACGTAGCTTACCACGGAACTAGATGGCACTGTTGTAATAATGTCCCAACATATTTATTTATTTATTGTGTAATGCTAGGTTTTAACATCGTAACAATCTTTTCGCCCTTCATTTTTTTGTGTAATACAAATTGATAATTAATGTGTTTGAACTTTGAGACAAAGGTTCCTCTTATATATTTTTTGGCTGTTATATTCCTTTATCGTATCTGTGATTAATTCATACAGTATGTCCTTTTTTATGGAAGTTAAAAAAACGTGGTATTCGATTTTTGCACTAGAGTTTCACTAGCAATTGATTTTTTCTATATTGATGTGGTCTTCAACTGCCTGACGACCAAAGTTTTGTAAATGTATTCTGTAACAATATAAAACTCAAATTAACGCTGTACAGGAATCAAACCCACGTTCACTTATATAAAAAAATTATCCCTCACTTAGCCTTATAAACGAAAACACTCATAAAATATTTAATATTATCAAGTCTAGCTTGTCACTTTTGATACTTTCAATAAAGTGAAATTTGACTCTATTGCTTTTTATATAAAGTTAAAGGAATTTTTCTTTTAAAATATTTTCCTCGATGTTGTGATTTTCAGAATTTATAGGTTTATTTGTAAATCTACAAAGTTGAAACTTCCTATTAATAATTTTAAATATTTAGATTACCAAAAGATGAATACATATGCAATGATGTTATATTAATTCTGAGTTCCAGAGAAATCATACGAACTAAACTACTAAACTAGAACCTACATACTTATAACTGAACATAAATTTTCCATTATCTTTTATCTTTATCTTTATCTTTCTTACTTTATTCTCTTGGACTTAAAATTATTCTACTATATTCATTCTAGTATTATCATTAGGAAACAAATGACCAATACGAATAAAAAAAATGTTATAAATACATTTTTTATTTATTTCACCATTAGCAAAGTGGTAACTACGTAATTTGCTCATGAAAATCAGAGATGTAACAGCGGTTTAAACCCGCTTTCCAAGGGAGCGTGCTACCAATATTACTGTTATATATAGAAGGTCAGTTAAGCCAAATTAAATTAATTATAGTCTTTTTAAATCTGATCTCCACGTACAGGTCAGAATATCCGGTATCCCTTGCAACCCACGCGAACCCGCTACCCTTTATTCTGTTAATTAGCAAAATATAATGTACTAACGACCTTTTCATACTTAGTCCCACTGTGTAGATATTTACTGCGTGCGTGTTGGCGGACTTCACATGTCTTACGAAAACTTGCTAGGTTTTCTCAGACATTCAGGTTTCCTCACGATGTTTTCCTTCACCGTAAGACAAGTGGTAATCAGGATAGAAATGATTCGCACATGAGAATATCAGAGGTGCGAGACCCGGATTTGAACCCGCATCACTCGGTTATACAAGCGACGCGATACCGCTGGGCTACCACTGCCTCAGTTAGGTGATCCGTGTTAACTCTTGGTACGGAATAAATAAATAACAATCCTACGCGTATGATGAGTTTTAAATATTTATAATTTGCCTACAACAACACATAATACATGAAACCCAGTTAATTATATTAGGTTTCTTGAATTTTTCTAATTTACCGCTCTTTTTTATATTTTTTTCTTTCATAAGTAGGTAGGTACCTTCTCCTGACAATAAAAAACACAACAAAAAATAATTAGGGAAATCGGTCCAGTCGTCCACGCGTTATGCCGTGATCAAGGGAAATAAATATTTATTTTTATATATTCTAATAAAAAGTACTGCCGGTTAGAAGGACCAATTGGCAAACAATCTTTTGTTATATAATCTTGTAACAAGCTTCGATTCTAGGATCGGAAATTAAAGCTGTCACTTTCAATGTACATGTTTATTGATTTTAAGTACACAAAAGTTACTCTTCATTCGGCAACTTATTTACTTAAGCTTTTTTAATATCTTCAACAATGGCACGTACAAAAAGGAAAGTATCTAACTGAAAAAGTGAGTAGTACTAGAAATGTGAAATACCTTTTAACTTCGCCATGGATTAACACACATCTTGAAAATTATATAATAAACTTGGTTCAGTGTGTGCTAAATTGGTAATTTTAGAAACAATACTTGTTATTACGTAACATATTTTCCAAACCATCTTGGTACATATGTACCAAAAAGTGTGTGCTAGTTTCGTTGTATTGTGTATTAAATTCCTAATTAGTGAACTTCCGTTTTATTCCCAGACTAATTGACCTTTGGATTTGAAGTGAAATTCAGTTACGTTTTAACTTTAATAATTTACCTGAAAATCAATCAAAATGATTTTTTCCAATAGAAACTTTTATTAAATGTTTAAACGCCAATTAAAAATATATACTTTAATCCTGACTTCGTTACAATTTTTTACATTATATTATGTAGTGGTATTGAGTAAGACAGTAAGACAGTAAGACAGGAATTACACGATTTAATTCCCCCATCCCCCTTCCATCATCGGACGACCCGACGAACGGCTGGTCTCTATCCTTACGTCGTGGACATTCCACCCGTCCGGACGAAGTGTTTCGCTTCGTCATTTATATAACGTGCGGCAAAGGATTGGAACAATCTGCCTGCGTCTGTGTTTCCGTCCGGTTACAATATGGGTGTCTTCAAGGCAAGAGTGAATAGGTGGCTACTGAATTAGTGCGACTTACTATCTACGTCTACGTTACCACTTACCATCAGGTGGGACGTAGTCAAGCACTAATTCAGAATGAAATAAAAAAAAAAGACAGTAATAGCCCAGTAATAACGAGCTCGCTTAGAAAATCGAGTAGAGGTTCAAATCAGGCTCATTTTCTTATGCTTTACATGATTACCACTAATTGTTTTACAGTGAACGAAAACATCGAGACTTCGTCTGGATGTTTCCAGCTTCTATTGAAGGGGCGCTTTAAAGGCACTATCTGGTAGGTAATAGCAATACAATATAATATGAACAGTATTAACAATATTTTTTACACAAAAAATACCTTTTGTCTCTCACATAAACATGATGCTGTAAACTGTAAAGCATTCGAAACGAGATTTTCCAGGTATGTAACAGGATCCCAAAGTGAGGTACTGTCGCTCCGTAGAGACGTCACGGTTGTATGAGAAAACAATCTCGTTACGCCACATTATGACAACGAATATGCTGTAGGGATGTGAACGGTCCGGATTAAAGTGTTGTGAATTGTGATCCATTTAATTTTAATGCTAAAATTTTCAGATATATTTAAAGAAATACATATTTATTACTTTTTATTTACATGCTTCAATGAAATATGCAAAAGCTATTATATAAGAACAGTAAATTTTTAATAAGCCTTAAAAAATAAATTGACTATTATGATTTAATATTACGACGGAAGTAGTTGCTTAAAATTATTAAACAGGGGGGTAGACTGAAATTAGAATTATTAAATTTATAGGCGTGCTTTATAAAACTGGGATTCATTGCTGTTGAGCAGAGTTACTGTGAAGAGTTGTGATTTTGAGAGA
This sequence comes from Boloria euphrosyne, assembly GCA_951802675.2. NCBI lineage: Eukaryota > Metazoa > Arthropoda > Insecta > Lepidoptera > Nymphalidae > Boloria > Boloria euphrosyne. The sequence continues at coordinate 13,416,228 of OX637879.1, forward strand.
AGTCATAGTGCGGTGTAATAATTATACTAATTATTATACAAATTAAGTATACGATGGTGCTTTTCATTACAAAAGTAAAGTAAGTTTTACTTAGGGTGGAAACTAAAAGTTCATATTTTACATCACTGCGCTTATAGAGCTTTTTAATCGGAACTTCAGGTCCGTTTTATCAAATATATTGGTATATTCTAATAATATTAAAGGTATAGTAATTAGTAGTAGTAGTATTTCAAAAAGTATATAATAATATAGTACTTAAAATATATTTTAAACGTAAACAAATAAATATTTCGTCTTAATGAGATTGAACAGGTATCTTTAAAGCCAACGTGTCTTATCGCATCGATCGCATTCTATTAAATTAAATAGCTACGCCAAAGAAAAATATCTAATCAAAGTCAACAGTTTTTTTCCAGCGTCTCAATTTAAAATGATTAAGCTTAGGTTAGTGATCGTATAAGGTGAATAGAGTAGACGATAATTAAAACCCTTACTAATATTATAAATGCGAAAGTAACACTGTCTGTCTGTCTGTCTGTCTGTCTGTCTGTCTGTCTGTCTGTCTGTCTGTCTGTCTGTCTGTCTGTCTGTCTGTCTGTCTGTCTGTCTGTCTGTCTGTCTGTCTGTCTGTCTGTCTGTCTGTCTGTCTGTCTGTCTGTCTGTCTGTCTGTCTGTCTGTCTGTCTGTCTGTCTGTCTGTCTGTCTGTCTGTCTGTCTGTCTGTCTGTCTGTCTGTCTGTCTGTCTGTCTGTCTGTCTGTCTGTCTGTCTGTCTGTCTGTCTGTCTGTCTGTCTGTCTGTCTGTCTGTCTGTCTGTCTGTCTGTCTGTCTGTCTGTCTGTCTGTCTGTCTGTCTGTCTGTCTGTCTGTCTGTCTGTCTGTCTGTCTGTCTGTCTGTCTGTCTGTCTGTCTGTCTGTCTGTCTGTCTGTCTGTCTGTCTGTCTGTCTGTCTGTCTGTCTGTCTGTCTGTCTGTCTGTCTGTCTGTCTGTCTGTCTGTCTGTCTGTCTGTCTGTCTGTCTGTCTGTCTGTCTGTCTGTCTGTCTGTCTGTCTGTCTGTCTGTCTGTCTGTCTGTCTGTCTGTCTGTCTGTCTGTCTGTCTGTCTGTCTGTCTGTCTGTCTGTCTGTCTGTCTGTCTGTCTGTCTGTCTGTCTGTCTGTCTGTCTGTCTGTCTGTCTGTCTGTCTGTCTGTCTGTCTGTCTGTCTGTCTGTCTGTCTGTCTGTCTGTCTGTCTGTCTGTCTGTCTGTCTGTCTGTCTGTCTGTCTGTCTGTCTGTCTGTCTGTCTGTCTGTCTGTCTGTCTGTCTGTCTGTCTGTCTGTCTGTCTGTCTGTCTGTCTGTCTGTCTGTCTGTCTGTCTGTCTGTCTGTCTGTCTGTCTGTCTGTCTGTCTGTCTGTCTGTCTGTCTGTCTGTCTGTCTGTCTGTCTGTCTGTCTGTCTGTCTGTCTGTCTGTCTGTCTGTCTGTCTGTCTGTCTGTCTGTCTGTCTGTCTGTCTGTCTGTCTGTCTGTCTGTCTGTCTGTCTGTCTGTCTGTCTGTCTGTCTGTCTGTCTGTCTGTCTGTCTGTCTGTCTGTCTGTCTGTCTGTCTGTCTGTCTGTCTGTCTGTCTGTCTGTCTGTCTGTCTGTCTGTCTGTCTGTCTGTCTGTCTGTCTGTCTGTCTGTCTGTCTGTCTGTCTGTCTGTCTGTCTGTCTGTCTGTCTGTCTGTCTGTCTGTCTGTCTGTCTGTCTGTCTGTCTGTCTGTCTGTCTGTCTGTCTGTCTGTCTGTCTGTCTGTCTGTCTGTCTGTCTGTCTGTCTGTCTGTCTGTCTGTCTGTCTGTCTGTCTGTCTGTCTGTCTGTCTGTCTGTCTGTCTGTCTGTCTGTCTGTCTGTCTGTCTGTCTGTCTGTCTGTCTGTCTGTCTGTCTGTCTGTCTGTCTGTCTGTCTGTCTGTCTGTCTGTCTGTCTGTCTGTCTTCTAATGGTTATCTCCATACAAAATATAGCCATAACATTATAAAAAACTTTTTAATTTTCTAGGCTTTTTTATTTTGCCTTTATTTATACTTAAATCACCAAAAAAAAAACAAAAAAAGATTTTTCAAATCAATTTTAGGTCGACGTTTTTAAGTTTTATCGATACTAACGAACAGCAATTGATTTTTATACATAGATAATGTGAGTCGTTATTCTAAGCAAATCGAAAAGTGCCGGATTTGCCTAAATCTAATACAGAATGTGAACTGTCTGGCGGATATTGATGTTTTTGAAGATAACACGACAAAAGGAGATGAAAGGTTTTTATTGAATAATGTACTTATACATAAAAAATGGTGTTGTCCGTTTGTTATGTGCATTTGATAGTTAGGAAACTTTCGTCTAGGAAGGTTTCTGATGAATGGCGTGTGGATTGTTTTTGTTAATTTTATTTTTATAATCTTACCGAAACATGTAGGTAATTTAATTTTTATTTGATTTAGATATATGTTTGGGTATTAGGTATTGTATATTAGCGTCGAATCCGTCAATACATTTTTAAGTGGAATCTTAATTTTTTTTCAAAATGAAAAGTTGCTTAAGTTACTTCTCAATCCTCATAACGTCAAGCTATCTGCCTCAGAAAATCTTTAAAAGTCTATGCAGTCGTTTTGGAGAATAACGAGAACAAACAGACGAACAGGTACATATTTTATAATTTGTGTTCCTATAAGTAACGTATATAATTTCAAATTCATTTAAAAGCTGTCCGTTTGACATTACAAATAGGTACTTAGTTTTTTTATCTATATAGGTTGATGAGTCACATTACACTTCACATTGCATGAACAGGTTGCTTATTTATTTATAAAAAATATACCTCGGGAGCAAAATGACGGAGGCATTTGAGCGACGAAAATAAAGGCGAGAAGTAGAATGCAAAATAACGTCAATCTTATTATTACTGTACGACACGACTGACAGTCTTCACATATGGAAGCAGGAAGCTTTAGGCCCGGCACACTCACTGTTTCCGTATTAACGTTTAAATAATATAATATCTATACCAGCCTTTCCCGCGACTTCACCCGCGTTCTAAGGACTGGAAACCAAATTCTTTCCGAACCGCCTAGTGCGGGAGCCTTTTTCGATAAACGGACTATTCAACACAAAAAGAATTTTTCAATTCGAACCTTTAATTCCTGAGATTAGCGCGTTCAACCTAACAAATAAACAAACACTCTTCATCTGTATAATTAGTATAGGTAAATAAAATTGAATTGTGTTTTTAATTTCAAATTAACAGGTTTTTACTAAATACTTAATTACATTAAAAAATCAACTATTAAAATTTTTGTCCGTCTGTCTGTCTGTTCGTTTGTTCCGTCTAATCTCTGTAACGTCTGGACCGATTTTGATAGGACTTTCACTTGGAGATAGCTAATGTTATAAGAAGTAACTTAGGATACTTTTAGTTTATTAGAAAATCATAAAAACTGCTTAATTTATTTTAACTTACGAATTTTTATACGAATATTTTAACCAACGAAACGACCCGGATTTGCTAGTGAATTAATAAAATATAAGTTTAACCACTAAGTGGTTAACTGATTCAAAAAGTTCAGAAGAACAATGTTGAAGCGTTATTTTTCACGCATACGATGCGACATTTACATGTATATTTATAAATATTGTTAAAAAGTTTTTGACTAAATTAGAGTGTACTTCTTCTTCTTCCTGCCTTTATCCCACGCTATGTGGGGTCGGCACAACATGTCTTCTTCTTCCATTCTCCTCTGTCATTCGTCAACGTAACATCCACCCCTTTTACACGCATATCCTCTTTTACACAATCTATCCATCCCTTTTTCAGTCTTCCTTTACTCTTTTTTCCTTCTACATGCATATTTAACATTTTCCTCGTAATATGAAATTAGAGTGTACATTTTTTTTTAAATAAGATTCGACGAATCAGTTATTCAATCTGTACCTGATACAGAGTGCAATACTCAGTATTGTATTATGTTCAATAGTTAATCTAGTAAAAGGCGAGAAAATAATACATTCTATATTTGTATTATGTAGGTTTCAGGCGTAGGCGGCTAATCTCAGTAAAATCGTCATTTCATTTATATAAATAGCGACTTTATCTCACTTCGCTCGGGTAATTCTTCGTATTACAAAGAGCAGGCTTGCTTTCACGGTATTTGTAGTATACGATTTGCGTATTGGCAAAATTATATAACATTTTTAAAATGTTGAGTCTAACTAACTAACCAGATTTCTTCTTGCTTCGTAGATCGGGTAAACATAAAGATTGTGATAATGGGTATTAATTAGTTAGCTTCGGTTTTCATATACGGTTTTCCAAATAAAACCGGTTTTTTATATATCAGGTCTTGCCATACGGTGTAAATTCAATTTTATTTTTTCACATGCCAATGGAAACGAAAAGTTTTCTTAAATCTATTCAGCCTTTAAAGTAATTAACAGACAAATAAACAAACAGATATAAATAAACTTTTATATTTTTATTATTATTATATACCTGCTGGTAGAATTTTTAATATAAAATAAATGATGTCCCAAAAATACCAATATGTAGAAAATATTAGGTTTCAAACGTACAGTATAAATGACATGAAGACGCCGTCACTTTTCTCGTAACCATCGAGTGCTTCAAACGTAATATGGTCGCAAAGAAATTGTTTCCTTCCACACAACTACGCAAATGCCACCTTCAAATGATTTCAACCTCGTTACTTCGCGGAAATTCTGTAAATTCTTTCTTATTTCGTCGTTTACGTGTTTCTAAGAGCTTATTATAGCTTCAATATAAATAATATCAATTTAGTTAAGTAAATTTTAACGTCTTTATGTTAGAGTAACAAGAAGAAATATATATTTTATTCAAATTATGTTAGAACAGGCTATTTAGAAATTGAAGATACAGAATATGAATTAGTGACTCCCACTCGCTTTGCTTTCGAATCAGCCTTAGAGAAAATCAAAAACAAATCTAATACTTAGCGCTATGTCAGTCTATAATCTATCTCTGTGACAATATTCATCTAGATCTGCTTAGTCGTGTTGGCGTAAAATGCTTACAAACATCCATCGTAACAATTTTGCACAAGCATATATATTAATTGTAGTATTAATTGTTTGGAGAAAACTTTAACGCATTCTCTGCTAGAACATGCTTCATGAATAAGTCATGAGGTAGAACGCCAAATCGCATAATAATACAACGGTACGTAAACAAGAATATATTATAAGCTTACGGACTCCTTCGCATCATACAGGAGAATGATTGATCAGATGAAATAGCTTAGTCGTAGAGAATTAATTTGTTAGTAATAGATTAACAGGGTTGTGGGGATATTGTCCCTGTGAAAGTACCAGATCTATAGATAACTATAAATCTGGTACTAGATTGGTGCGAGTGAAGCCGCGGGTACCGCTACGCGCTAACATTCGTGCTCAACTAATGAATGCCCCCAGCGGGACTCGAACCCGCGACCGCTGGCGCAGAAAGTAGGGTCACTACCAACTGAGCCAAACGTGTCGTCAAATAAATAAAATTTATAAAATATTACCTTCTCCTTTTTGAAGTCGGTTAAAAAGTAGCCTAAGTTACGCCTTAAAACGTTAGCTATACAAGTAAAAGTCCCGTCAAAATTGGTTCAGCCGTTTCAGACATTAGCTAGAACAAACAGACAGACAAAAATTATTAAAATTGATTTTTTTATGTAAATAAAAACCTGTTGATTTGAAATTAAAAACAGACACTTCAATTTTATTTACATGTACTGTAACTGTGACTCAAAATGTAATAAGAAAGTAAAAGATTTAGGGGGTCTTCATAGTCTTCATAAAACTTGATATAATTCTATAATCTAAAAAATTGCTTTAACTTTATTAAAGTTGCAAATGCTGCGTAACAATAATTTACAAGCTTTATGATGTTACCAAGTTTATCTTCGAAGAGGTGATTTAATGAAAAATTCATTTTATGTCTGGAAGATTTCCAGGGAATAGAGGAAAGTCATAATGTACCCTCAAAATCTTTACGTAATATTATACGAGTATAAACTAAGAACAAAGTTAAGTACGCAGAGGCTTAACAGCAATTACACTTTAAAATCAACTAATGCAGATTTTATTTTAACTTACCTCCAGCGAAGCAGCCGCAGCTCAGCTTTTGCAGCTCAAAATAGAGTTTTGACTATATTGCTCTTATATCGGGTAGTACTTACAACTGCACATCCTGAGGTTCTAGGTTCTAGCCGCAAGTCCAAGTACAGGTCTTCAATAAATAATGTCTAGAGTTGGAAACTTGGGTAGTGTTAGCCCCGTGCCTTAGAGCATTACGTGCCGTCAACCGTTGGACCGGACACCGGACTTGACAGTCATCAGTTAAATACAATTCAAAATATTTTTTAATTAAAATTAGATAGCTGATGTTATTTATGATTTGGTCACTAATATTACCATAGCGGCATTGGATTGATCAGAGGAACAAGTTGCCAAAACTGTTGCTTTTCAGGGACACGAGTTTGACTTAAACGTTAGTTTATTCACAAGGAACATGATATACGATTTATAATAAATATTTACAAGATAAAAAACTATAAACCAGAATAGTCTGCTTTCGGTTTCCTAAAGCGAAGTGTGGGGTAAAGTACCGCCACTCAACAAACACAAGTTCCATCGTGAAATGAACGGCAGAGATCAAAGTGCTGGGCGTCTGATGCTGTCGATAAAAGCGTTTGAAATCACTCTACTTTGAAGATAATAGTTCTTTAATCTTTATATAATTATACTAGTGACTCACCCTCGCTTCACACGGATTCGTCCGTTTTAGCGCGAGCAAAGCCGCGGGTTCCACTAGTTATATACCAAAACCTTCCCGAGAACTTCCCTATTTAATGGTTAAACAGCATGAAAATCGATGCAGTAGTTTTTGAGTTTATCACGAACAGACAGACACAGAGGATATTGTATTATAATATGTAGTGATATTTTACATTAAAAATTATATTGTCCTTAGCGCAGGTAATATAAAAAATAAAAATTTAATAATTTATACATGATCATTAATAGAAGCAACTTTTCTTGTTTTTGCACACTATTAGCACTTACTAGCATTAATTTGCAGTATGTTCTCCTTCAGGTCACACTTTTTTTTAAGAAAATAGAAAGATTAACAGATTTGAGTAGTAATTAGAATGGAGAAAGCTTATATTTACAAATAAAAAGTAATTTATAATGCTGTAAGCATATGTGAGAAGCCACAAGAAAGCCTAGTATTTTAATAAATTATTATAAGCAATTTCCATGGCCCCGCCCGCGTTCTAATCATAAGGTTATAAGTAATTTTTGATGCCAATTCATAAAAAATTAAAAAACCAAAATTTTAGTCTAAAAATAAGAAAATAAAAAAATCTGGAGAGGGGCATCCTTATCACCTAAGGCAATAAAAATAGCCTACGACCTATTCTCAGACCTACCAAATATATACAAAAAAAAAAAAATCATAAAAATCGGACAAGACATTTCGGAGGAGTTCGATAACAGACACTGTGACACGAGATTTTTATATATTAGATTTTCTGTTTCGTTCAGATGTTGTGTAAATAATAATACAATGTAAACAATATATATAAAAAGGGATATTACACAATATCATAAGAGTATGTATGCTACTAGAATCGTCTGTGAACTCGACCTTTCGACGAATAATATGACTTTTTGTATGAAGTAATTTATGAAGTTAATTGATCAAAGTATTTTATGGGAAACGCCTTAAGGGAAAGATAAATACAGATTACTAATTCTAAGAATAAATACAGATTACTAATTCTAAGAAGACCGAATCTAAAAATAAATAAACATTATAATAAACATTAGGTAAATATTTTTTGGAAAGTTATTACAATCCTTACTAATACTATAAATGCGAAAGTAACTCTGTCTGTTTGTCCGTCGCGCTTTCACGCCAAAACTACTGACTGTATTAAATGAAATTTGGTACACAGATAGTCTAGAGCTGATTGCTGTTCGTTAGTCTCGCTAAAACTCGAGAAGAGCTGGACCGATTTGGCTAATTTTAGTCTTGAATTGTTTGAAAGTCCAGGGAAGGTTTAAAAGGTGAATAAATAGGAAAAAAAAGTTTAGGTCTTTTATTTATCGATTGAGGCAGAACGAAGTCTGCCGGGTCAGCCTGTAGTATATAATTTCCGAGAAATTTATACTAATTTCCGAATTAGGAGGTAGGGAGAGTAACAAATTATATTTCGCACCTTTATTGCTTAATTCATTTTAGTTTACTGTAAATGTAAATTAGTTTAAAGAAAATATAAAAGCTACTCTCAAAAGATCAACTCTAAATTTAAATTGAAAAGTATAAATCCAAATACGAAATAACCGACTGTAATTTCTCGTTTTCGTAATTAAGGCTTTTTCAAACAAATTACGTCTTTGCATGTTTAGAAAAACAAATCGACGATAAGTAATTCTGTAGAAAGGAATAAAGTAATGAATTACGTCGCCAGGCGGCTTATTGGATTTATTTGAATTTATACGCTAAGGTGGGAGGAATGTTCAATGTACAGAGTTCTTAAAATACACATTTTATTACCAAGTTACTTCAAAGACATTCAACGTTATAAAATAAATTATTTCAAGTATTACACTCAGAAAGGTAAAGGTACTCGCTTGGGTAAACGAGAAGCGGGTTCAATCCCGGGTCGTGTTTACCATACATCATTGTATACCGTACACGATAAGTACGCGTACAAGAATACGACTTGTTTACGGTGAATCAAAACGTCGTGAGGAAACCTGCATGTCTGACAGAAACTAGCAAGTTTTCGAAAGACACGTGAAGTCCGCCAACACGCACTTGGACTATACCCCCTGATACCCCTTGTAATTAAGGGACACTGACGCCCAGAAGTGAGACGTTAAAATGGCTTAATACGATTACACGAGTGACGAAAGTTACTAAGAAACATGAGTTTATGATTTGATATTACTTAATTCATATCTAATTTTGAACTTAGGTAACAACATGAATAAACGATACGCGCCTCCAAACTTTACCAATTAAAAGTTCGGTTAAACTCCTTTGTGCGGAAAGATTTTGATCAATACGTTAGTTATATCAATATATTGATTAGTTATTATATAGAAGTAAATATATAAAGTACCTTATCTGGATAACCCTAAGAGCAAAGCTACCTAAAAAAACTTAGTGTAAAAAAGTGAACACATCAAAGTTGCTTTAACTATCTGGATTAAATACATTCTTAGGTTTACGCGAATATCGACATTATAAATGACACTATCTTTTCCGATTTTGTTGCGGATTTATTTTGATTTTTGGTTCCCGACGTTTCGAATGTTTAACAGCAATCATGGTCACGTGAGAGACTAAGGTATTTGACGTCTCAGACGTTTATAATATACTTGGTACAGACAGTGCCACTGCCAACCCATAATTTACAAAAAAAATTCAAAATGACATCAAAGTACCTTATAAAATTTTGATTCTAAACATTTTAAAAATATATTAATGGCAATATCTAGCTAATATTATAATAATTATTACATTTTTCTATTATAATATTTGTTATTGAATTAATAATCGACACTAAAGTAAAAAATAACTGAACGAGGGTTTTCATTTACTCTATATTATACCAAATACATAAATATAACAATTTGTGAACTTTAATGTTAATAACAGTTACTTAAAATATTATACATCAATTTGTGAAATATTTTACATATTGGAATAGATTTGATTAGCGCTTGCATCGGCCTTCAATTTACTAGTCCAAATCGGTTAATAAATGACGGAGTTGTGAGGTAGCCTACATAGAAAAATACAGTTGAATTGTCAAGTTCTCATTCTTGAAATCAGTTAAAAAGTATCCCAAAAATCTTCTTTTAAGTAGAAAGTATAGCAAAATTTGTATGAATAAAAAAAATTTGGGTACCTAATTAAACCTCGCAAGGAGCTTATTTTATAACATTCATAAAGTTTGAGAACACCAAACTACCATGATCCCAGGGCTAAGTGGAATTTCACCGAAACGAGAGCTTTAGACATAAAAGTGTTCTGGGAACATAAAATGTTACACTCGATTACCAAATGAAATAATTCACTTTCTATTTTACAGCTGGCTCTTAATAAATTATATATCTTAATTTTCATATGACACAAGACAATGTGCAATTTGTGCAATCCAAATAATGATTTCTGAGTATTAGATATAATATATGTACTCGTAATAAATACTTTGCTCTTTTTATAACACATTGTGTAGGTGTATTTTGGACTGGTAATGACCTTTTTTCTAGAAATTGGGTAATATTACATTTATTTCACCTATAAGTAAGACAAAAGTGAATCTTAGTCTTAATAAAATCTCTTCTAGAATTATAGTAAAATAACTCAAACTAGAAATGATACAAGCCAAAACTTACTTAGTGTTTCGATTTATAATTTGCTTTCAACCATATTGGTTAGATACAATTCTGTCCAGTGGAAAGCGAATGTATCCTACATTTGAATCTCTCGAGATTGAGTATTGGAAATAGGCTGAGATTTTCATCTTTTTGTAGGGTCCTTTTGGGAAAACAACTCCAGATTATTGTACGATAAAGTTGTCGCAGTAACAATGATTGGAAAAATAAACATTATGTTTATGTTTTATTATGCTCCATATAGGCTGTGGTAGCCCAGTAGTAACACGCTTGGTAAACTGAAAGATGCAGGTTCATATCCCGGGTCTCGTACTTCTGATATCGTCATATGTGAACCATTTCTAACAATCATTACCTCTTGTCCTATGGCGAAGGAAGACATATTGAGACAACCTAGCAGGTTTTAAAAGACATGCTTAAAATCTATTGTTTCCCTCATTTTTTAATAATAACTAGCGACTCACCCTCGCGTCGCACGGGTTCGTCCCTAGGTACGTGTTGTATATATTTACTTCGAACCGCCCGGTATATATTTGACTTGATTATATGTATACATCATTTAGTTATATCTCAAAAGGTTTAGTCAGCGTTTCCGTTGAAAGCTCCCAGACGGCTTATATTTTTCCGACACCTCCAACAGATATCATTATATTTTAGCCAATTTATACAAAAACTTGACAAATTATATATTAAAAACTTCCTGGAGAACCACTATATCCATTGGTGAAAGCTGCATGAAAATTGGTGCAGTAGATTTTGAGTTTATCGCGAACAGACAGACAGACAGACAGACACGGCGGAGGACTTTGTTTTATAATATGTATAGATATAGATTACAGTCAAATTTCGTGTGACCCGAACCACCCGGTGAAAACAGTGTTTTTTATCAAACAAAACAAATTAATTACCAAGTAAGCCAGTGACATATAATCGAGTATAAGAGACGAGTATACTCGCGAAAAATACAACAAAAGATTTTATGATGTCTGTCTTAAATAATTATTAAGTACTTACAAGAACTTCTTATATTAAGGAGGGATTCTTAGTACACTTTAATAACTATTACATACGCGTCTGTCTACGCAAAGAACCTACACATTACTGCCGGATTACAACAGCATTGTGGCTAAATATGGAATGTTAAAATAATATTATATAACTTCATTTATTTAGCTTCATTTTAATTATAATAACGACTTTGTAATGCCACTGGTACTCTTACCAGCAACTCGTCATCGCTCTGCTGGGGTTAGTGTCTGACATTTAGTGTAGATTTATCAAAGATCAAGTATTCTATCCCAGTTAAACTTACCCTATAAATTAACCTACATACAAAAATTCATCAAAATCTGTCCAGTAGTTCCCTCGTGATGCGTTCATACTTTTATAAAAAATAATGATTCTGCCTCTGTTTCAATTGTAATAACTATTCTATAATAGATTTTACATAAAATATTTACTAAGAATTTTAATACCTACATGTAAGTACTATGTAATTATATTTTTTTAATTCACCTGTTATTTTTTTGGGCACTAGTCAACGTAAATAAGTTCATATTTTAAGCTTTTGAAGTGTACTTTTTGTTTCCACTTCCGAGTGTTTTAACATCAGCGAGTCACTTAACGCCAACTTCCCAACTCCAGGCTGTCATTGAGGCTTACTAAACAAAAAGACTCTATAATTAAACTTGGCCCGACCCGGGAATCGAACCCAGGATTTCTCGATGTACACTAGCTACTAGTCACTACACCAACGAGGCAGTTGAACTTATTTGATAAGTGTAAATGAAAAGTGTAGTAAATTTTAAAGTAATGAAACTTTAAAGCGAAGATGTAACATGAAAGACTAATTGGAGCAAAAGTTCGTGAACTAGGCGACGTAGCTGTTATAATTTTAATGAAGGATTTTGTCATAATTATAATTAGAGCTGGCTTCACTTCTAATGTTATAGGCATTTAAAATTACCTAGCTTTTGATGTTTTGAGCATAAAATAATATTTTAATAGAGCAAATTTTGACTATGTATTGGAATTGTAAATGAATTTTATTTTTACCCGAATATATTTGAGCGCCCACCTAAAGCTTATAAAAAGGTTGTGTTTGATCTAAATATTCAATATACATACCTATACGTATGCACTTGTATATGTATGCATGTCAGATCGTATCTAACTGCTAAGCATCTAGGGGTGCGCCGGAGTTGTGATAGGGCAAGTTGTTAGTAGTTGGTAGTGACCAAAGCCTATGAAACATTATAGTCGGCCAACGGACGTGACAGCCAGCCCAAGCTGTCATACACTCGCTTGGGACATTAGTGTATGGCAGTTTGGACTGTCACGTCCGTTGGCTGACTATATGTTTCATAGGCTTTGGTACTACTGTTAGTGTGTATTATTATTTTAACTTAACGCCAAACTATTGGACTGATTTGGATGAAATTTACTTGACAGATAAACTTTGAACAAGATTAGTACAAAAATATGTACGAGTAGGCACCTATCGAGGACTTCAAAGCTATAGGGTAAGCTATACTAGTGATGCCATAATCCCTATAATTATTCTATAGATACATGGTAAATGACATAGCCATATATAGATCGACATGCTACAAAAGCTCGCTCGCCGAACTCAATTAACGTCGGCGCCAGTAATGCACCATCCTTTTAAAGGATCGGATTTTTAAATTTTCATTCAAAGAGTAAAGGAAAAAATATTCAAAATTTTATTTTCCTATAACGTTGTAAAAACTGTATTTAGCTCAAGATTTTAGCTCAAAACTATCCTTAAACAATAATTACTTTAGAACAATATTTTCCACTAATCCCCCCAGACATCATAAATCAACGTTAACTAGAAACTTAAGAGTACAGTCTTACGTTTTGTATATTGTTAGTTATGTGAAAAGTCTAAGAAAACTAAGTTTTAGGTTGAAATTTATTAAAAAACAACTATAAGCAGCTCTCTAATGAAAAGAATCTAACGATTTTTAACTCACAAGTAATAATTTAAAGGAAGCTTACAAAAGCATTTTATACAAATCAAAGCGACACTTTTTTCGTTACATTGAATTTAGGTACATGGTAGAGGCGTGATATAACAGAGAGGTCGTACGTCGAACTTAATTAACTCGTCAGCAATGCACTCCAACCCTTTTACACTGTGAAAGCTTATATATTTAAAAAATAAATTTCTAAGTGCGAATTAACACAGATATACTCGTAAAGATTTTAAAACGAGAGAAATATTTTACAATATAATATGCAGTTAAAAAATGTTATATATTATTTTCCGTATTATAGAAGAAAGACAGAAGCTCTACAGAATAGAGAATCGGAACTATTGTTTTTTCTGTTTCTGTTCTAATTTAAAAATACAGCTTTTTATACAAGCAATTTCCGCAGCTTCGCCCGCGTTCTGTTCACTACTAAAAATATTGATTGGTGGTAGACGGTTGAAAACTTAGGGTTATATGTATTTTTTGATGCTAAGTAATAAAAAATAAAAATTGGTCCACAAATAAAAGATAAAAATCTGGACAGGTCCACACTTATCATCTAGGAGAAAAAATTGCCTACGACCTATCTCAAATCTACCTATCTAAGTATACACTAAAAATTTAATAAAAATCGGTAAAGCCGTTTCGGAGGAGTTCGATAACAAACACTGTGACACGAGATTTTTATATATTAGATATATTTTGTATGTTTATGTGTAGTTTAGATTAGAGAAGATATAATTAATTGTACTTTGTAGGAGAATATCCAAGTTATAATACGATTGTCGTAGTTCGGCGGAATATCAGCACATTGTTCAATTAAACGTCTTGTAGGCGTAATGAATAGAATGACAGAGCTACGAGCTACGAGGAGGAGATATGGCTTTCTGAACTGAATTATATTATGTAGGTTCTCGTATATGAAAGTTTATACAGATTTTGTTGATTAGAAACTAGCGTTTTCCTGCGTCTCGCCTTCCTTTGTACGTTTTTATTTTTTGAGCAGAACCCTAAAATAAAGGTATTCTAAGTTACTTCTGACAACATCAGCTGCTATATGGCAGTAAAAATCCCACCAAACAGTAAACCGTTTCGAAGATAAGCGCATACAAACAGACAGTCTATTTTATCGTGGTTATATATGTATACTGTTACTTTTATGTGAAATCCGAAACTTTTTTAAAATAACAAAAGTCTAAGGAAGCGTTCCTTGAAAAGCTTACTTATTTTAACGCATTTCTTTGCAGAAATGTATTATTACAGAAACCACTATCACAAGATATCATTAAATACCTTCTCCACATTTTCTTTGCCCTTTAATTAGTTGTGAAACACAAACTAGACTGTAATAATCAAGTCAGCCATTTGCAAATCAGAATAAACAGATTTGTTCTAAGTAAACGTTAAAATTAGAGACGTATGTCACAACACTGCCTTCGTGCGTGTTTTTAAAGTTTTAAGCTTAAGCTCTTTATCACTTTAGTTATCCTGTCTTTGTGTGTAATTTGAAAAAATAAATAAAAATATGTAAAAAAATATATAGTTTTTTTATATGCATAAAAACTCGAGTAAAATTGATCTATTATTTTATAAATAACAAAGTAAAATAACTTTGAAATCTATTTAAAACTATTCTACAGATCTTACGGCGATACGGTTTGAAGGCAGATTTTAGAATTAGATTTCGACGAAATGAGACAAAGAGTTATTGATACACATTAAGATTTTCGGTATTTAGTTTACTTTTTGATACGATAGTCAAGAATAGACTAGGGAAATTACTAAGACGAGAGATATTATAGTGCAGAAGTGCTTGCTTAAACACAAGTGCAGTCTTTATATCTTGAATTTTGAGATACGTCATTGATTCGACACGACAAGTTATCATACTACCAAATTCCCATTTCCGTGTTGCTACTGAAAATTTCATTACATAAAAAATCGATCAAAGTCACGTACTAATTCATTATAACCAAGTTTAAATATTGTATTAAGCAAGCGACTCACCCTTGCTTCGCTTGGATTCATCCCTAGATTTAGCGAGCGAAGCCGCGGGTTTCGCTAGATCATATAAACCTTCCTCTTAAATCACTCTATCTATTAAAAGAACCGCATCAAAATACGTTGCGTAGTTTTTAAGATCTAAGCATACAAAGGTACATACAGCGGGAAGGGACTTCATTTTATACTATGTAATGCAAATGAATTTTACAGTACAATCGTTAAATTTAGTTATGAATATAATTAATGGAAACAAAAACATTGTTCATGCCTCGAGCGTTTCTTTGTGTGGTAAATAGGAAAGCTTTGCGCGTTACCTCTATTTTTTTCCTAGAAGTGTTTTTTTTAACCTGCGAGGTATTCATATGTTTTTTACCTTCAATCCACTGTATACTAATGTATGTGTTACTAGATTTTTGCCAATATAAAAAATACAAGTTCTTAAACTCTTTTCGCTTAGTTCGTAGTGACTCTACTCGCTTGCCAGCGGTCGCGGGTTCTGGTACCGCTGAGGACATTTATTTATGTTATGAGCACGAATAATTGTACTCCAATATATTATTTATAATATGTATAAAGTTATACATGAGAAGTGAACAAAATATCTGATATCCACAAGCCTCGTAGCTTACTATAGAACTAGATGGTGTCGTGTGTCAATTCCTTACATATTTGACTACTTGCTTACAATTGGTAGTTAAGTCGATTTGTCTTTCTTTCATGTTGAAATAAAACAAAAAATAGTAGATAATTTCTCACATACCTATTTAATATAAATAAAAGCAGAACCTAACTGACTGATGGTTCAACGCATAGCTGAAACCGCTGGGTCTAGAACTATGAAATTTTGCACTAATATTTCTTAAGTTACTATGTGATGAGTGATTTTTAAAAATTCAACCCCTAAGGTGAAAAGGCGTTGCAAAGTGTGTATGGAACAACGTCTTTTTTGGTCTGATCAACTTCAAACTTGGCGTTTATATTCTTTATAAAATTTAATTAAACACGTGTTTTATCGATTTTTAATATTCAACCCCTAAAATTACAAAAGAGATACTGCGGACGAAGTCGCGGGCAAAATCTAGTAGCATAGATAATAGTATTTTACAAGTATCTTACTAACTTCATGCCATAGTGTCTAATAATTTCGTAGCCAACACTATTATGTTTGTTCTAAAGGCTTTGTGGTTTGTTTACACAATTATTTTATGCTTACATTTCATTAACGTTGACTTTCCGATACCACATGAATGTAAGGCATTTTGTGAAAATAGACATATTATAAGGTTTTGTTTAGGTGTTGAATACCTTCTGTTATAGGTACTATAGAAACTTTAGAATTCCATTTGAAGAGAATCATATTTTAGAAGAGCTTACTTCAAACTGTACTATTTTTTCGATTTTTTCGGCGTCTGTCCGTAAATTTATCCGAAAAAATAATTTTATTTTAAATGTCTAATTTTTGAGTGAATCTAAAAAATGATTAATTATCGCGTTTTAAACTTAAAAATAAAATTAAATTTTACATATTTTATTTTTAAGTTTTACGAATTTCTTATATTTAGGCACACAAACGACATAGAACAGAACCATGACTATGGCGATCGTTATTCTATCTAATTTTTCTACAAAAAAGCTTTTTCAATTGCCATGAAGGCTACTTGCATTCTTCTTCGGCCTTTTTTTAACGTCGCCCTGCTGGGCACGGGCCTCCCTCAATACGAGGGGGATCAGGCCATAGTCCACCGCGCTGGCCTAGTGCGTGTTGGTTTCACATGTCTTTCGAAAACTTGCTAGGTTTTCTCACGATGTTTTCCTTCACCGTAAGACAAGTGGTAATCATGATAGAAATAATTCGCACATGACAGTATAAGAGGTGTGAGACCCGGATTTTAACCCGCATCACTCGGTTATCCAAGCGAACGCGTTACCGCTGGGCTACCACTGCTGCTGCATTCAAATCTCCGTTAACCAAGTAGAAGTGAATCAATTTAAATTCTACCAACTAACTGTGAGCTAAGCACTTCTATTGAGCGTTATTTAGAAACTTCGAGCAAAGTAATTTGCCAAGATTCGATACTGTTTAGAAGTTGAAGGCATTTCATCGATTTTCTATTAGAGTTTTACTAAGAATCTATTAGTTCTTGCGGTGGAATTGATCTTAATTTAAGATATTTATTCACAATACTAAAGCAATATTATTATTGGGGATATTTGCTTAATTTCTTTATTAGATAACCATCAAGACATTAAACTGTTAGAGGTATAAATGAAAATCATTTTAAAATTGAGGAAGGTATCACATAAAATTGACAAAATACATACATCGCAACCACCTTTTTTGAAGTCGGTAAAATAGGAACCAATCATATATAATATTGACCTACTACTAACACTTAACTTTTTTATTCTGAAACAAGATTTTGTATCTTTATATGTTTATTTTCAACGTCCCACTGCTGGGCACGGGCCTCTCTTCATTACGAGACGATCAGTACATAGTCCACCACCAGGCTGGTCAATTACTGGTTGGCGGACTGCAGATGTCCTTCAAAAACTAGGTAGATTTTCTGAGAAATGCAGGTATTAATGACGTTATTCTTCGCCATCGTTCGTCATCATGTTGGAAATGATTTACACATGAGAATATCAAAAGTTCGAGATTTGAATCCGCTTCATTCGCTTTTCCAAGCCAGTACGCTACTACTGCCAAAATTTTTATTTTGTAGAGTTTAATAAAAATATACTAACAAGTTTGTAGGTATAATAAGAAATTCTTTTTCAATTTGTCATTGTATTATTAACCGCCATTTCCATATTTTAGTCGGATGGAACTACCAAAAAAAGCCTGTCATTCCCTTTTTAGTGTTAATTAAACCAAAATAGCTTATTTTATGCTGCATAAAATGTATAACATCACTATTTAGACGTATTGTTGTCGATATCAAATTTTCTGATTTCGAATTAAATTACATAGTGAACTATTGATAAATTATTATTTTGGTGGGCGTCAACAACTTGCCTTCACAAACCTTATCTTAGAGATGCATACAAAATTTATTCAAATTTCCTCCACTAGGGAACCAAGTTGGCCAACTTTCGCCAATCTATCATTCAAAGCGACGAGTTACCAAACTGCTGTAATTTGGCGCGCACCGTTAACCGTGGGTTGATCCGTGAGTTTAAATTGAAAATTGATTTTCCAAGTAAAAGTCAATTTTTTCTTTACTTCAAAGCTTTCAATCTTATAATTTTACACAGAAAATATTTTGTTTCTAGCTCTGGGTCACTGCTCTGTTTATGTACGCTTACGCTGCTTTGTGTGTAGATCCATAACATTCTCAGAGATTTGAGACATCAAAGACAAATTTGAAAGTGGGATTTTAACTTTAAATTAACAGCTTTTCACTAAATGCATGTGAAAGTATAAGGGTAATAACTGTGATTTTGACAATGAAAAATTTTAATAAGTTAAAAATGCTCCAAAACTTGTGTTCTGGGTTTTATTAGACCTTAATTATGGTCAGAATTAAGCTTGTAACGTAGTTCTACTATAGCTTCAATAGCCAAGAAACAAGAACAAAAATTAAAAATTTCAACGTCGCGGTACTGACATCTAAATGAAATATTCAAAGTACTTGCCTAATTTTAAATTAATTAGAGACAGTTTTGGTATTTTCTTTCTACATTTTAACAATCTTTGGAATTAATACTAGAAACCCAAGTTTAACATGAGTTAATTAATGGAATTAATTAAAATTTGATAAATAAATTAAGTACTGGAGACATTTTTTATAATACTAGAACAATTAAAAATGATAATAAATTAAAACATCACGGAAATATGAATTTAAATATTATTTATTATTTTTACCATGGTACTGACATTTTGGGTATATTTCTATAAGTTATTCATAGTCCATTATAAACTTATGCTTCAATATACAATGTTGAAGGTAAAATACTATCAAATTTATTATATTTATAGTTTTTTAATCGAAAAAAATCATGTTGAATAATAAATAATGTACTAGACACAAAAAATCACAGTTGTCTGAGAATCACTTTTTGAAACTTTCGTCTGTCTGTCCCTCTGTTTGTTCCAGTTAATCTCTGAAACGGCCTAACCGATATTGACGGGACTTTCCCTCACAGGTAGCTAATGTTATAAGGAGTAACTTAGGCTACTTTTAATATTTTATTAGAAATTTATAAGAACCGTTTAATTTACTTTAACTTACGCCCATCGAAGCAGGCTTTGCTAGTACTAGATGTAGTTTCATTTAGTTAATGTATGTAAATCGTATTATTACGGTGAAAAAAAAAACACATGTAAAGTTTATCAACCTGCATTTTTTTTATTTGACAAAAGGAGCAAACGGGCAGGAGGCTCACCTGATGGTAAGTGATCACCTCCGCCCATGGACATCTGCAACACCACAGGGCTTACAGATGCGTTGCCGGCCTTTCAGGAAAGGGAGGGAGGGAGGAGGGAGAAGGACGGGAGGAGGGATATGGAGTGGGCCTCCCGGACTCTCACTCACTGGACGAAATGCGCCAGCATAGCCGCCACTTCACGCCGGTCTTCTGTGAGAGAGTGGTACTATACGGGGCGTGCCGGCCCATGCGGCTGCTACCCGAAGGTAACAAGCATGGCACTACCACTTAACCACATTTTGCACACGTGATTAACTATGGCCAGTTGATCCTCGTATTGAAAGAATACTTGCCCAGCTGTGGGAGGTTAAATAAGAATAAATACATTGTTGCCATTATTTTTTCGCTATATGCTATTCTTTTAAATATAATAATAACTAATTCTGAAATATAATAGCCTATTAAGAATGACATTTATTTTTCACAAAGAAGGTTTCATTTATTATTAGTTATCACGAACCTATTAAGATCAAGCGCGCTTAGTTGGGAGATTAGCAAAGCCTGTGAAACATATAGTCGGCCAACGGACGTGACAGCCAGACGAAGCTGCCATACACTCACTTGGGACATTAGTGTATGGCAGCTTGGGCTGTTACATCCGTTGGCCGACTATATGTTTCATAGGCTTTGAGATTAGTGAAAGTATTATTAAATGTCTTCATGTAAGCTGTATCGAAATACATTTTTACACTAGGCTCAAGAGGTTACATAAGAACGTACAACATTAAACTCATCCATTATTCGGAACAACGAATTACATGCGATAAAGACGAAAGGGTGCGTATTGCTATTACTTTTATTCAGGGACTTAGTGTCATCTAATAATACTTTCTTAGATTTACGCGAATATTCGACATTATAAATGAAACTACCTTTTCGGATTTTGTCGCGGATTTATTTTGATTTTTAGTTCCCGACGTTTCGAATGCTTTACAACAATCATGGTCACATGATTGCTGTAAAGCATTCGAAACGTCCGCGACAAAATCCGAAAAGGTAGTTTCATTTACAGTGTCATCTTCTAGTCATATAATAAAATTCTAACTTATTAGAATCTTTAAATTGAATATTTTTTGGAAAATATTATTGAAGTTTTTTTTATAAGACAGTACGCCTTGGGAAAGATGTGATCGCCTCCAGGCTATTTCAACCTAAAGAATTATTGTTGACTTACAATTTAATTTAAAAAAGAAAAACAGGTTAAGACAAAAAAATATATTAGTCCCACTGAGTTTCTTTCTCAGTTCTACTCAGGTTAGCGGCTTCTTTCCGAACTGGTAGTAGACTCATGACGTAAAAAAATGAAATAATTTTATGCTGAATCAAACATTTTGAATTTGAATTTCAGTTTGAAGTAATCATTATTATCGCTATAGAGGTCTAATCTATAGTTTTTAGAATTTCTGCCTGTATGTCTGTCTGTGAATGCATCACGAGAAAACCACGACAGATTTTGATGAAATTTGGTATGATAACCTGAGTCAGGATATAGAATACTAATTTAACTGCTGGAAAATACATAATTTCTAAGAAACCTGAACTAAACGTTACAAACCGTCTATACGAGTAAGACATCATGCGGAATGTGACATCTAAGGTTTTGGTATCTGGTCGTTAAGTCACGCGGCTTGCTCGAAATTCTAGTCATACGCATACCTCAGTAGTATAATTATTTCAGAGCTACTGATATAATTTAAATTTAAACAAAAATATTATGTAAGTATACCTACACTTTTTATTACAAAAAATTAAGCTTCTCTTTAGATTTATATTAAATATTTTCTAATAAAAGAACTACAAAAGACAGAGATCAAGATTTAATAAAGATTTCGAGTAAATTAAACATAATTATTAATTAGATTCGTTACCAGTGATTCCAATACCGGTAGATAAAATTATAAATGAATGTTTAGATATCGCCTGCGGATGCTTTTAATGAATTCGCATCAAGAAAATTTTACATAGATTTTGTTTATTTACTTTTCATCTGTTGCTGAAAGTTATTGAATAGATTTTGATACTTTGTTTCAAAATAATTTTCCAAGTTTGAGAAATTATTGTTATTAAATTGTGTTAACGAGATATTTAACTCAAAATAATATATATTTTAGTATTTTATCTAAAGACTAGCTACTCACCCTCGCTTCGCTCGGCTTCGGGTTTTAACCATAAGTATAGATTTTTCTTAGCGGCCTTAGCCTTAGTGGTAAGGCGCCGTGTGAAGCGGATTCAAATCCAGATCTCGTACTGCATGATTATCATTAGTTCTTCTTATATTTGGCCAGCGTGGTGTAATATGGCTTGATCACCCTAGTATTGAAAGGAGGCCCGGTCTCATCGTGGAACGCTAAAATGTGTGAATAGATAGATTTCTCTACTTGGGTCAACATATATCTCATGTCCGAAAAATCCTAATTGTTATAATAAACATTGACGACATGTTTGACTCAGTTGGTAGTGACCCTACTTTCTGCGCCAGGGGTCCCGCTGGGGGCATTCATTTGTTGAGCACGAATGTTTGTACTCCAGTCATGGGTGTTTATATTTATAATATTATGTATGTATTTAAAATTTATATGTGTATATCAACTATCTGGTATCCGTAACACAAACTTCGTAGCTTACCACGGAACTAGATGGCGCTGATGTAATAATGTACCAACATTAAAAAAAAAAGTCTAGGGACAAACAGTAGTAAAAATGAAACTAAGACAAAATCCAAAATAATTGTTTAGCATAATACATTCTAGTAAATTTGAGAAAAATTTGAAATCTTAGAAAGTAATATTAGGTGCTTATCGTACCATATTCCAATCCAATTGCGAGGACTTAGAGGGAATTGTTGCGGAAATGTTCGAAAAACGGTAATCCAACTTGTTACCGGCACTTAGCGTCTCGTAATTTGAATTACTTCTATTTTTACTTTATTTAAACATCAAAGAAATATACAAAATATTATTTCTTACAAAATTTATTCTTAGTGACATGGAAAAGCCATGTAAAAAAAGGTATTAATGCTATTTACGTGGCCTCTCTGACGTCCGAGGGGCGATTTATACGCTTTCCGAGTTATTGTTTAAAGGGGTAAAAGTTGACGTTCCAGATGACCATGACTTCAAAATCTTAAGGCTGTATTATCAATTTCATCTTTCCTACATGGTTAGAAACATCAATTAATAGTAATTTGTACCTTTGGAAGTTAACTCAAAACTTTTTATATATTATACCATAAATAACCCACATACATCTCTAACATATTTTGGTATTTTCACAATAAACGTAATAGTTTCTAAAATAATGTGATAACAATATTCATATAAAATGAGCTATTTTTCAGACTTTAGGCGCGGGCTTTAGAAATATACAAAGTATTATTTCTTAGAAAATGTATTCTTTTGGACATCGTTTAACTTATTAATAAATTAAACGAGAGAATAGCACAAAGTTAAGTAGTAGTAGTTGAAGTACACGTACAGTAAAAACAAATGTTTATATTTTACAAGATGCACACCCAAAATAGGCACATGACACAAAATGTAAGCCTTCACTCGATTAAGCTTCATTCATTTTATTATAATTAAGTGAATTTCCTCCTATAGGTCAGTAGGATTTATTTAATAATTTCAAAGGCGTTTCACTGCGCACTGACAAACGCGGGGACGCTAATATGTTTAGTCGTCATAGTCACCTATTACCACTACGCTATATAATCCTATAAATATTCTAACCGTTAAAGGAACTTTATGAGACTAATCACATAAACATGCACCTATACGTGACTTTTCATTACTAGCTTTTGTCTGTGGCTTTACTTGCGGTATAAAAGGAGCGAGTTTAAAGAGTTGTATCCTTGTCAAACTTTGTCGAAATCTGTTTGAAACTATTATCTGTTTACCGGTTAAAAGTATCTATTTTTAGATCAGTTCGCTTTTCACTTAAATATACAAAATTTTTACCAAGGTGGATCTGCACATTAGGATAGGCATTTTTATCGACATATACATAGGATTCTTGTCAGTCTGTCTGTAACCGTATCATACATCATTATAAAACTACTAAACGGATTTTGATGAAATTTGGTATGATAATAGTTGGATATCCGGTAAAGCATAAAGAAGAACCGCAGCGAGGGTGCTTCTCTAGTGATATAAATAAAGAAACTACATAATACGTCATCAGTTACTGATTCATCAAATATCTACGAGTATTAATTAAGCATATTCAATTTCAAATTCAAAACATTTTATTCATCGTTATATTATTACGATTTTTTACTGAACGTTGTTAGTCTACTACCAGTTCGGAAAGAAGAAGCCTCAGACCTGAGAAAAACTGGCGAAAAAAAACTCAGCAGAAATCTACTTATATGTTTTAAAACATACAATTTTAACAAAACAAAAACTACTACAATCCAATTCGCAAAATGGAGAAATGTGTTTAATTAAGTATGCCATGGTATTCCGTGACATTTCAGGAGTTATTAATTCATAATAGCACCGTCCTCGCTTCGGCTAAGTTCATGAAATATGGTTATTCAGGTATAACCTAGATAAATTGGGATATGAGGGTACTATACATCCAAATCATGGCATATTTACTATCTACGTGCGTGTTTGATATCATTAGCCGCGTGTGAGATTCATTAGCACCAAAATAACAAACATAGAAATTAATTATTAATATTATGTAACTATCGATTTCATATTAATTATTTTTTCTGAACTTATTTCTTATTCTACTATGTTTCATTAATCTATAAGGGAGAGTGGGGTAAGATGGGGTACTTAAGCTTTGAAGAACAATAAAAGCAAAACTTGCATATAAACAGAATCGTATTATTTTTTAAATGGAGAACTATTTAATAATCTTCAAATATTTGGTGATATTAGGAGCTATTTGTTATATATTTTAGAAATATAAAAACAAAATAAAAAAAATATTTCACCCCATCTCACTCCGACTCCCATCTCGACTCCCTACATAATATAAAAAGTAGCTGAGTTGAAGATGGCTATTAATTAATATTATTTGAAAATCTTATTTAAATATTATACATCAGTGCCAGAAGCCAAATTTATAGCTTTTGTGAGTTTATTGTCCAAGAGGACGCATAACAAAAGTGCCACTGCAGATCTTGATGAAATTTGGTATGGAGAGCTTTATCCGGGCTATTCAGGTAAAAATATGGGATACCTTTTACTGCGTTTAAATATGTCATTCTTAAGACATCTAAACTAAACATTAAAACTTATAGTCCTCCCGGCCGATTACGGCCAACGGTGCGGGAGATATTATAGTACACGAGTGTACGCGCAAACACAAGTGCACTCTCTGTTCCTTATCACTCTCATATTCCAGTGGGACGGCTGCTCGATACGACCAGTGAGAGTTAAGGCGCAGGACCGACGGCTTTACGTGCTCTCCGAGGCACGGTGGTGAACCACCGCCAACTTCCCAACTCTGGACTGTTACTGAGACTTATGAAACAGAAAGGCTCAAAACTAAACTTGGCCCGACCCGGGACTCGAACCCAGGATTCCGGGTGTGCGACCGTACAAGCTAGCCACTACACCAGTTTACAACATATCTAGGGACGAAGCCGAGCAAAATGAGGGTCAGTCGATAGTATAAATAAATAATTCTGAAATACCTATCTAAAAGCCATATTTTGAAATGCTAAATCTCCCTGTACGTTGATAGCTTAGATGATTAAAAAATCGACTATTTTAATTAAGAGTTTTAAGCCGTACAGCCTTGGAATGAAAAAGGGGATGATGTGAAATTGGAGATTCTACCGTTTTAAACGTATAATGAAAATTTATATGAAGACTTTTTATGTAAAAAATCAGTCAGTCTCTTGTTGGCTCTATTATATAATATTACTAGCTGACGCGGCAGACTTCGTGCTGCCTCAATCGATATAAAAGATCTAAACCTCAAATAAAAGATTTAAACTTTTTTTCCATGTTTATTCATCTTTTAAACCTTCTCTGGACTTCCACAAATAATTCAAGACCAAAAGCCAAATCGGTCCAGCCGTTCTTGAGTTTTAGCGAGACTAACTAGTAGTATATCTAGCTAGACTAACTAGTAGTATATCTAGTATTTACTATATATTAGACGACACGTGTGGCTCAGTTTTCAGTGACCCTACTTGCTGCGCCAGCGGTCGCGGGTTCGAAGCCGTTCGAGTCTCGCTGGGGCATTCATTTGTTGAGTACGAATGTTCGCACTCCAGTCACGAGTGCTATATGTTTGTATTTATTTTATATATGTGTAGTTTATCAACTATCAAAACTATCGACGAGTTTAACAACTACTTACTATTTAACAACAACTATTATAGATATCCGTAGCATAAGCCTCGTAGCTTACCAGCCAACTAGATGGCGTTGTGTTTAATAATGTCCCAACATATATTCATTTATATAGAAATGAGGGTTTTTTAATTCTTTAAATATAATAAAATTCTAAGTCACATCTCTACATTAAATTTTTAATAAACCTTATTAAAATCAGTCGTTATTATTGATACAGTGGCCGAATATATAGTTAGTAGAATTTTGTCAGTCTGTGGACGCATCATGAGAAAAACCTCAAACTGATTTTGAAGAAATTAAGTATGATAATAACTAGTGGTCCCGGTCAATGTATGGGATACTTTTAACCGTGAAAAATTAAAAAAAATATTCAATATCTGTGGACTACTTGTTAAAACGTACCTAAAAAAGAAGTAGAGTAGAGCGTGGGTGAGTCGTATACAATAAATATATTTGAAAATGCCACTTAAGCATCGCCTTTTATTGTCGAAATTCAACTCGTGTATTGTAAAGTTCTACAACATAAATAAATTTGCCGAGTCTCTGTCGCTTGTGCTCTATTCTCTTTATGTCTGCCTCTCGGGATATCGTAAATGTAAACTGATCTTTTGTTTCGTTGCTTTTATTTAGTTTCCAAGTACAATCGTGTACACAAACTAAAGTTGTACTTTATCTACATAAATAATATAGATTCCATGATAAATTTTGAATGATTTTTTCGATTTACTTCAAAAATAAAAAGTATTCATTTTAGACGTGTTATCTCAAGAACGTAACGTTGTACAATCTTTTTTTTAAATAAGTTATATTTCTAAGTCCCATAGAAATAGTTTAGACACCTCTCTTACGAGGATGATAATGATTTTTATGCAATTTTAAATAACTTATTATTAGAATTGGCATTCGTACAATTTACTTCATATATTCACATTTAAATTTCGCAGAACAGAACTGGCCAGTATCAGAGCTCACATAACGAGCTCACTAGTCGTATTGAATTAATTGGTTCCGAGCTGAATGAACGGCGAATAGTAGGCTACCAGTACACGTGCAACGATAAATACGTTTTCCTCGAAAATTTGGGAGATTCCTTATTTGCACACGGATAGAATATGCCACAATCGAACTAACTCGAAATGTGTTAAAGATTGTGTACGGTGTTTATCTACGATGCATACAAGTAAAGCCTTGGTATTGGTATAACTGCTTCGATGGTCTAGTCTAACATAAACGGCTACAGATCAGGAGGACTCAAGCTCAGGACGTTCCAGTTCTTGGTCGGACGAAATTTCATTATTGAGTTTTTGTTATATTCATTAACAGCCAGGAGTTAGTAAGTAAGTGGTGTTTCACTCCTATCTGTACTTTCTAGAGTACGTAAAACACGGTCCTGCACTTTAATTACTCTCACTGTACTATTTTGGACTGTAAAACCATTTTTTGAAAGAGGTACAAATTTAATATCAATCTTAGAAGATAAAAGTAATATCCTATTACACATATTACTACAACTTACGTAAACTCATAGAAAAAAGCGAGTCAGATTGTAAACAAGTAGAAAGCTCTGA
Organism: Boloria euphrosyne; assembly: GCA_951802675.2. Classification (NCBI taxonomy): domain Eukaryota; kingdom Metazoa; phylum Arthropoda; class Insecta; order Lepidoptera; family Nymphalidae; genus Boloria; species Boloria euphrosyne. The sequence continues at coordinate 13,443,991 of OX637879.1, forward strand.
CCTACATTTCACTATAATTAGTATACCAATTCAGTTTTTGTACTACAAGCACTATTTAAACTTCTTTACTTTTCGACCTATTTCCGTAAAAAGCAGTGGCTTCTTCTCAAGTGTTTCATGAATAGAAAACTATTAAATCATGTTAGTTTAGTTTTTTAATAATTCCGTAACAGATAGGTACATTTTCTTTTAATTTATAAGTTCTAATTAGCGTCTCTAGCTGTCTAGGCCAAGGAGGTGGCCCACTTCGGTTTACGGTGTATCATGCGGGTTGCTCCTGGTACTTCTCTAATAATATAGTGGACTGTGAAGCAAACCCTTGGCTATTTGGTCTGCTTAGGCAGACTTACCAACGTGATTATTTATATAGGGCTTCGTGATTGAATGCGTAAGGGATCCTGCGACGCCCTACTAAGACGGGGGAAATCTCTTGGTTTTAAGAGGGTAGTACTGGCTTCTGTTAACCCGATGAGCCTCAAATAATGAAAATGGTCATGGTCAATCCTAGGTGAGTCCCACACAACCACCTGTACGTATCGAAGTAATATGCGTAAATGTATTTTTCATTAAGAAAATATTAGGAAATTAACAAGCTCAACCGGTATCACCATCCAACCAGACAACTCAATAAAGCCAAATTAAAGTTTGATGAAATTTAGAGTAAAAGTTACGAATTTTGTTTAACTCAATTGTAAATACGGACGGGTATTGCATATCTAATTGTATAATGAGTCTTGTTTCAAAGACAAGGTTTTAAGCTTTTGAAATAGAAGCCTTTACAATTATACTCACATTCTTTTATTAAGAGTGTTGAAATTTCACGACTAGACTAACTTAGTCGAATCTGTAAAATATTTTTTTTTTGTAAATCAATGCAATAAGAAACAGCCATTATTATGAATAAAGAGACCAAATTTTTAGTTTTTACAATCTTTTTACCACATCATGAGAATACCACAAGACCGATTTTGAAGAAAATTTGATATAATGGCTGCCCAATATCTAGAATATTTTTTACTACTGAAAAATATAACATTTCTAAAAACGTGTCTAAATAAAATAATATTTCGCTTTATTTCAAAGTAGATGGATCCATAATTTGTTTTATAATCGTCCATTACCTATTTTTCTCAATGAGAAACGATTTCAAAAAGCATTTCCGTAAAGTGGACTATTAGACTTCTGAAGTCTATTACGTCAATGGTGTTCATTATTCGACAGAAAGAGAGTACTGTACATTAGGCTGTCGTCAAATTAAATACATTTTTTATATAAAATTTTCTGTTTAAAAATGCTTTGCACTTTTTTACATTTAAAATACAATAGCTGAACAACGAGTAACTTAGAAATAAACTGCTTTAGTGTTTTCAACATTACAGAAGTCCATTTTACTCAAGCAATAAGTCACACTCTCTTGTGAATACCAATTAAAAAAAAATAGTGTGCGTACAAAGTACATATGTCAAGTAAAACTTCTTTGGCAAACTAATTTTTAAATCTCGTTTATATTTATACTAATCTAAAGCTTTAGATTTCCGTGAAGAGCACGAATGCTTCTACTACAGCCATGGGTATACACTTAAAATAAGTATGTAGTTAAAATTATATATGTGGAGTATATCAACTAACTGGTATCCGTGACACATGCCTCGTAGCTTACCATAAAATTTAGATGGTGCTGTGCGTTTATGTCCCAAAAAAACAAGTAAAAGAAATAATAATAATATGTTGGGACATTATTACAACAGCGCCATCTAGTTCCGCAGTAAGCTACGTAACGTGCTTGTGTTGCGGATACCAGATAGTTGATATACTACACATATAAATTTTAAATACATACATATTATAAATATCAACACCCATGACTGGAGTACAAACATTCGTGATTAGCAAATGAATGTCCAGCGGGACTCGAACCCGCGACCGCTGGCGCAGAAAGTAGGGTCACTACCAACTGAGCCAAACGAGTCGTCAAAATATAGATATCATTTACGAAAAAATCAATTCTGCTGAGTAATTTTTTTGATGTGGTCGAAACTACACGCGAGGCTCGGCATCCGAGAATACGTTGTTACTGAATCATAGTTAATACTTTCTGCACGTCTGATTGTAAGTAATATCAACATAACAGTTTTTGATAGTGCATATTATGTGAAGTATATGTATACGATACTTATAAGAAAAGCACATTTTTTTTTCTGTGTGCTTGTATCTTTAATCTCCGAAGCGGCTGGACCGATTTTGACGGTGATAAGAAAAACTTAAGTAACTTTTACAAAAAATAAATAAACTAAAATACATAGTTGAAAATAATTTATTTTAAAGAATAGCTTTCACTAGTATGAATTTGTTTAAATATCACTAATTATTGGAGTTTATCAAAGGCAAAGACAAATCTTTGCATAATCTTCACAAAACGAATACGCAGTTCGTTCAGCAGCAAACCGCAAGTAGGTACTTAAGCTTTCGTATCTTGTAAGCGCAGAAAGACGTCGTTTAAGGGTCTACTCATACCTTTTTATGAGATTGTAAAATCTATCTTATGTTATGTATGTTTTTTCTTCGACTAACTAACGTTGGACCTAATATGATTAGATAGAGGGCTTATAGATAAGATGACATTCTTAAACCGACTGCATTATACAATAACTAGCGACTCGTCCTCGCTCTGTTCTGGCTCGTCCCTATATTTAACGCGAGTGAATCCGCGGCTTCCGCTAGTAAATGTGCAGAAAACTTTACAAATCATATACTAAAACCTTCCTCGAGAACCACTTGATGGATATATCCATTGGATGGATTATCCACATGGATCCATTGGTGAAAACAGCATGAAAATCGATGCAGTAGTTTTTGAGTTTATCGCGAACAGACAAACACTCGACAGACGCGACGAAAGGCTTTGTTTTATAATATGAAGTACTGTGTATGACTCTGCTATTCAAATTCTAGTATTCTGATGAACTTTCTGTGAGATGCTAGAAGTTTACAAAATCCTATCACTTTGCACTATACGAACCTTAGCCTATAATAATATAAGCCTTTCTTACTCAATAGGCTTTAAATATAGAAAGAATTTCTTAAATGATTGATTTAATATTCGCCATATTTAATATTTAATGTGATCAAACTAATGTACAAGCACTACAGCATATATTATATGAAGTATAGGCATTGCCTGTAGATATGTGAACATTTTTTTACTTGTCATTTTTCTAATTTCTCTTCCTTCACGGACTAGTGATAGTGTGTATGTACCATGTACATATATATAATGTACATATATAATCCCTACTAATATAAATGTGAATGTAAGTTCGTTTGTTTCACGCTTTCACGTGAAAACTACTTAATCGATGTTCATGAAACTTTGTACACGTATTCTTGGAGGTATTAACTGTCAAAAAATAAAAAAAATGTAAAATCTAGCTACTTCAACGCCATCTAACATTCCAATAATGAAGGTCAAACCCTGAGTCAATGATGTTATACAGGACTAGATACGCAATGTACGGCGTCGGTACTTGAAAAGGTCTAATATGTCCGCTGACATATTAGACCTCAGTTGACAGCATGATGTCATAAGAGTGATTGCTTGGCAACAAAAAATACAAAATGGTGAAATGTGTTGTTAAAGTGTGCCAATCACGGTCTGAAAAGATAAATAAAGCAAGTGGTGTTACTTTTCACAAGTAAGTTTGTTAAATTTTCTTCAGATTATACATAAAAACATTATAAGACGAAATAAATTTTTCAAACATCGTTTTGTCATTGATGACACATTAATGTGACCAGAATATTCGATTTTGAATTTCCCGGATTGTTGGGAGTTTAGTGAATAACGTATGTACTCGTATGTATGTTAGTGTAAGTGTAAATTTATTATTAAAGTGTGTTGTGTTAAACGCACTGTAGTATCATACTCATTGAACGAAAAAAACACACTCACGTACACAGTTTACTTTACCTTAATATAGACAGATATATTTTTATAATATAAATAAATTTTAATAATAATATTATATAAATTTTAATAATATATTTTTTTTATAATATAAAACAATAATATTAAAACAGCTTTGTTGTAAAAACGCTTATAATTTCGGATCCCGAACCCGTAGTACGCAACAATAGTAATTACTTATTTCACCTTGATTTTACAGTTTTGAAATACATAATATAAATATAATATACATTGACGCATTTTTTAATCATCCTAATCTACCTAGTCATCCTTATTAACTTTTCTAATTCTTTAAATCTATTGAAAGATCCATCGAACAATATTTCATAGTAATTAATTCAAGCCTTGTGCAGCAAGAAAAAAAAATCAAACCTTCATTCATTCTGGGGAAATTATGTTGATTAATAACAACATCTGACCGTTTGTCAATGACAATGTCTTGTCTCTTTCCAACGTAATAGCTTGACGTTAGAAAAAAATGAGACAAGCATACATTATTTGATCGTATTGACATATTTATGTATCAGTTTCAAAGCTACGACTTTAAACTCGTAAGTTGACACGTTTTTTTGCAATATTTTTGTTAGACATTGCTACTCTAGTCTTTTATAACTCAATGCCCTGAGTACAGTATTACAGTTGCACTGTTTTACCGACGCGACGGTCACGTCAATATCCAATCCAATTGATTATAGTTTCAGTTGCTTGGAATTCTTTCATAATTATTGTTATTTTTTCTGTCATTATATGCAACTTAGAACTTTTAACATTTGTTGTTGTATTTCAATAAAGTATATTTAAGTTCTTGAAACTTATTGCATGTAGTAATTTTAAAAAATTGATAATTGCAGCCAAGCAAAGAAATATATGATCTCTGGTACTTATTTAATGGCTTCAATGCGAGCGAAGCCGCGGGTAAAAGCTAGTATGTATATAAAGTAGTTCCACTTGTATACAAGCCTACTACTACTACTAATATTACTACTACTACTACAAGGTACTACTTGTACCTAAGTATTTCATAAAATGTAATATTATAAAATGTAAATATAAGCTTACATGAATCGAAAAAATACAATATGCCAACAATTTTCGATGTAATATAATATTTATTAGTTAGTAATATTCTGAAGAAAATAAGACCATATTACTTCGGTTACATATTTGATTTCGTTCCGGCGACTAATTAACGAATAATCTCCAAGTAAAGGTTGTTGTTTTGCTGAATAATTTCTTAGATTTATGCGAATATTAGACATTATAAATGAAAATATCAGCTCGGGTTTTGTCGCGGATTTATTTTGATTTTGTTTACGAAGTTTAGAAAGCTTTTTGCCGAATAACTGCCGATTAGTTGACTACTAAAGTGGTCGGTTGGTTAAATAAGATATCTATTAAGTTTAAAAATTGTAGCCTTATCTAAATACAAAATTTTATTCAAATCATTAGAGCCGTTTCTGAGATACGCAGAAAAGATTGATATACAACAAATTCTTTATCTCATTTAATATTATAAGACAAGAGAAATATCATTTATATAAAGGTCTATTAATACTACATAATATTTTATTAAAGCATTGGGACTCGAAACAAACCTTAAGAGGTTTTGTATGAAAAATTGCTCATTTATAATGCAAGGAGTCACAATATGTGGAGAAACTAACATGTATTTTGACAAACATTAAGTTACGAAATAGAAACATATTAGATCTAACAATTTTATATGAATATCTGTCCGTTTGTATTAACTACGCTTTATGTTCGAAAATAAAGTCTTTTTAAATACTTATACTGGAGGACATCTAAATTTCAATTTTTTTTTTATATTTATAGTTTTTTTAATGTATTGGTAACAGTTTGCAGGCAGTGATAGCCCAGTGTTAGTGCGCTTGCTTGGAAAATAAAGTGAAGCGAGTTCAAATATTATTACTGGGTTTCGAACTTCTGATGTCGTCATATACGAATTTTTAATGTTTACCACTTGCCATATGGTGAAGGAAATAAGAAAATTAGTATGTCTGAAAGAATCTATCAAGTGACAAGAAATTAGAACCTTTAAAAGAAAACAGTTTCGCAGCAGGATGTTGTAACATGGCCTAATCGTAAGAATGGAGGCCGTGGGACTTTCCAACTAACCTCCGAAACAGCTGGATCGATTTTGAAGCGAATTCCACTTGCAGATAGTTGATGTAACGACACGTTTGGCTCAGTTGGTAGCGACCCTACTTTCTGCGCCAGCGGTCGCGGGTTCGAGTCCCGCTGGGGGAGTACATTTGTTAAGCACGAATGTTTGTACTCCAGTCACGGGTGTTTATATTTATAATATGTATGTATTTAAAATTATATGTGTAGTATATCAACCATCTGGTATCCGTAACACAAGCCTCGTAGCTTACCACGGAACTAGATGGTGCTATTGTAACAATGTCCCAACATATTTATATTTATGTAATAAGGAGTAATTTGGGCTTCATTTATTTTAGAAATCAAATGAGAGTTCAAGAAAAATCTTCCTAGCAAAGAACTGAGCGATGCGAGGATGAGTCGCTAATTGAAAGTAAATATTGAAACTATATATATTATGTTTATAGCTACCTGTAAAAGAATAAAATTATAAAATAATTGTTCTATATAAGTGAATAAGAAAAGTTACAGAACGATGCTAGATAATTACATACTTACTAACTTACTAACGCAGTTACTTCGTATTTATGATGATATCATCATAAATACGAAGTAACTGCGTTTGACCGTCGCGCTTTCACGCCATAACTACTGAACCGATTTAAATGAAATTTGGTACACAGATAGTCTAGAGCCTGAGAAAGGACATAGGCTATTTTTATATATAAGGACAAAGGCTACTTTTATTAATACGAAAATTTTTTGAAATTTTTAGGCTTAGGCTGTTTATTTGATATCATTATTATGGCATTCAAAGTTTGTGAAAATTTAAATTTGGCAAAGAGCACATAGGGATGAACCCGAGCGAATCGAGGGTAAGTCGCTAGTTTTTGATATTTTCGCTTACCGTAAATGATTTTTATATGCTAAGGCAGTATTGACAGTGTCCGTCTTTAAAGAAAATCAAACGCGACAAACTTTCCCTTGTCAATTTGGGCATTATGCAAATATCAAGACTGAGCGACGAAACAATCTTTTTGAAAGGAAATTTTTGTTTACAGAGGCCACGATTTTTCATGTTTCATTAATATTTTAAAGGTTTATCAAAAAAAGCTCGAGTTTTGTTGTGCTGTATAAACATTAAGTACATATTATGCTAATTTGTATTTTCAACTTTGTTACTTTGTACAATTATCTATATTTGTAAGTACGTATAGCCTGATATCTATGTATGTTATTTTATTCAGCCCTTTTTAACGTCCCATGCTGGGCACGGACCTCCCTTCAATACGAGGGAGATCAAGCCATAATCCACCACGTTAGCCAAGTGCGGCTTAGCGGACTTCAAATGTCTTTTAAAAATTTAGAAGCTTCTCTCAGAAATGCAGGTTTCCTTCACTATGCTTTTCTTCACCGCAAGACAAGTGTAACTAGGTACATGTGATATTTCATTCAATTGTGCAGAACTGTTTCAGTGTGAAGGCATTTATGATTTTAAATAAATAAAATTAAATATGTTGGGACATTATTACAACAGCGCCATCTAGTTCCGCAGTAAGCTACGTAACGTGATTGTGTTGCGGATACCAGATAGTTGATATACTACACATATAAATTTTAAATACATACATATTATAAATATAAACACCCATGATTGGAGTACAAACATTCGTGATTAGCAAATGAATGCCCCCAGCGGGACTCGAACCCGCGACCGCTGGCGCAGAAAGTAGAGTCACTACCAATTGAGCCGAACGAGTCATCACGATTTTGATTCAATACTTATTACTAGTAATCATTTTCTATTGCTTATTATATTAAACCATAATTAAGTAAATATGTTGGGATAATAACACACGCTACGAGCCTTGTGTTATGGATACCTTATAGTTGATATACTACACATATATAACATTGAATACATACATATAAAAACACATATGAACTGAAGTACAAACAAAGCGACTCGAACCAGCGACCGCTGGCACAGTAAGCAGGGAAGCTCTACGAGTTGTCACTTGTCGTCATAACTGCTTATCAAGTAAAAACATGAATTATTTCATCCATAAACCTTTCTTTTACCATCGACATGCTTTAAATATTTTATCTTTTAATATATATAGTTTGCAATTTGCAACTTTTCACGTAAAGGTCACATTGACAAACCTATTTGCTAAACTTAGTGTAACTAACGAGACAACATATTCATAAGGTCCTTTTGGTACAATCCAAATTAGACGTTCAACCAAACTGTCGATTAAGTTAACTAGCCAAGTTAAAGTTCATGCAATATGACTTGCTTTTAGTGTTCCAATGAATTTTACAGCTTTCTGCTTCATAATATATTCTCATGTGGAAAATTTTGAACTAAAACTAAATATTACATATTTGATTTTACACTGAAGTTAAATTTACGTTCACTTTGAAGGGTACACTTGTTTCTTTACAAACTCAAATAATGTCTCAAGTGCGTCGTTCAGTGAAAATAAAACATCGAAAGTATTTCGTGCTTTTTTAGCAGATGATCCGAACAAAGACTGTACAGCAATTATAATAACGAGAGGCTAAGGTTGTAGATGTTAAATTTTTTGTTACATAGTTGTTTCACAAACATTTGTGGGAAAAAATGAAGGTGGGCAAAATAGACCGTTAGATATACGAGTATGGTTTTTTATAAAATTTATATAGGTACTGGACTGTGTTACTAAAGCACATACTAATATAGAATAAAGATCAAAGTTTAACAATGATGAGAAGTATTTGATAGTTCAGTAAACTCTTTATTTCTTTCTCTATCAAATGTCGAAGTGACGATAACTCGATACGACCGATTGAAACACCGGTTAATTCTAACTGCGGGATAGGTAGTGTCTTCGCAGCAAGACTCCAATGATTAAAGTTAGCCCGCCCTGGGATTTGAACCCACCCTCTAGTCTAGACTATTGAGGCTGTTTTAACAATTCTGTAATAACAGACAATGATCAACTTATTATAATACTCTCTTAGGCTTACGCGAATATTCGATATTATAAATGACACTATCTTTTCGGATTTTGTCGCGGATTTATTTACATTTTTCGTTCTCGACGTTTTTGTCTCTCCCGCGACCATGATTGCTGTTAAGCATTCGAAACGTTAAGAACCAAAAATCAAAATAAATCCGCGACAAAATTCGAAAAGATAGTTTCTTTTATAATATCAACTATTATTGTAAAATGTAAAATCACAAACAAAAGCCTTTTAACTAACATTTCTTAATGGAACATTTCAAAACTACATTAAAATGGATGATCTATGTTCCACTAAGATAAAACTTAGATGACTTATTTCTGTTACTTAGTTAAAATTTAACAATAAATTCGTACTCTTTCATCTTAAGTACTGAGAGCTTTTACATTGAATATTCTAAGATCAGTCAAAAAGACTTGCTAAGTGGTAACTGTATGATAGGGAATTATGGAGAAGTTTGTAATACTTTTAAAGTCTAAAAATAATAATAAATTCAGCCATTTAAAAAATAATTTGGAAATATTCGTTAAAATTTGATTTTGTGGCACTTATCTTAAAGGACATGTAAGTAAATCACACTTTGAAAAAATATTAATCAAAGTTATAATAATAAAACATATTTTATTAATGTTTTGTCTACAACTTTTACCTTTATTTTCTTAAATATAATAATGATAAGTAAAATAAAAACATAAGCATTTTCTTATTAAATTGCTAAAGTAAAACTTGATTACAGAAGTGGTTGGAATAAAATTGTCGAGATTCTTTGTACTCTTAAATTAGAATGAAAAATATTTCTTTTCTTTTATTGAACGTAAAAGAAAATGTTAAATGCTTACAATCACTTAATGTGTATTTTGATAACTTTAACTCATCAATGGTTTCGTAGCTAGCGTGTATGGTTGCAGGTCTTGAGGTCGTGGATGTAAGTTCCCGGGTAGATCAAGTTTAGTTGAGTATTTCTGTTACAGGCCGAAGGGACGTTGGTCGGTGTGACATGTCTCACTCTTTGTTTAGGAAAACATGTAAAGCTATCGATCCAGCTTCTTATTTGCAATTTAAGAGTGGCATGAATGCACTGTATAATAATATTACCTGCGGAGTTGGCTTCAAACCTTTAATAATTAATCTTCTTGTAAGATACAATGTACAGTGACTTTTAATTTGATTTGCAAAAATGTAGCGTTTTCCTTCTACGGTAAATCTTTTCAGATGACATCATTCACATAACAAACACACAAAATTTAAAAATTACAATATTTATATAAGACAAAATCGATTGAAAATCTATTTCCGTATCTCTTACAGTACCTATGTATATTTATAGCTTAGCTACAAAACACTTAGGTTCCGACACAGCGTGAACTATTTCATTATTATCTAAGCGACGCCGCAATCAGTATAAAGCCGCATTCACATAATGCTTGCTTCTTGCCTAGAAGTCAGTGTTAATAATATAAATACCTAACAGTTAAGTAATTTTTTTCCTCTGTTTTTTAAATAATTTCCTTTTTTTAACCGACTTCAAAAAAGGAGGAGATACTCAATTGGACTGATTTCGTTTTTGTTTAGTAACTAACAAATACATACATACATACATACATACATACATACAATATACATACATACATACATACATACATACATACATACATACATACAAACATACATACATACATACATACATACATACATACATACATACATACATACATACATACATACATACATATAGATTATAGATACATTAGTGAATTTAATAATTAACTTAATTTCCTTATAAAGTTTTATCCATATTTAATTTATTTTTTCTTGCATTTATTGTTATTTTTATTCAGTAAACTTTCAACGTGTAAATGCGACTTAAACTCCCGTAGCGACACTCGAGTCGTCCTATTTACATTTTCTATTAAAATTTTGTAAGTTAACTTTAACAAACTGTTGTATTAATTTAATTGGATGGCCTTTGTACTAAAGTAGTTTAGTAGTAGTTTTATTTTCCAGCAGCACAAATATTACTTTATCTGTTTAACAATACATACGTACGAGTAGATATTATATTACGTGTATTTGCTTTTACAATTCCTATGTATTAAAATATTTTGATCTGAATTAATTGGTAATCACTGAGAATTAAGTGACTATTTGATAATAAAACAATTTTTCTGATTTTTGTTAAAGATTTTTAGTCTGAATTTTGAAGTTTTCTTTGCTCTCGCCTCTTCCCGTTACGCGAGGTCGGCTTTCTTAACCATTTGGTGCCATTTACTTCGTTGTTAAGCATCGTCATCTCTAAGGCTAAGCTTTTGCATGTCCTTTCGAACATATTTTGTCAGAACACTGAACCGATTGAGATTTTTAGTATAGACATAATTAGTTCGGTAGTTTTTATCTCAGAAATAACCTTAAGAGGCTGAAAAGGCATCCCTCCCTATACCTAGTTTGTATAGACAATCAATAATTTATCTTGTTTACATATTGTTTTAATTTTTAAAATACTTATTCACTTATCTATACTTATTTATGTAATGTTCTCCGACCGACTTCAGCCATGGCGACCAAGCCAATCTCAATGAGACAAGCCAACTGCACAGTGTACGCGCAGACACAAGTGCACTCTCTGTTCCTGTAACTCTCATACTCTGGTGAGACGACTACTCGACACGACTAGTGAGAGCTAAGGCGCAGGACCGAGGGCTTTACGTGCTCTCCGAGGCACGGGGGTGACACACCGCCAACTTCCCAACTCCGGGCTGTTACTAAGGCTCACTAAACAGCAAGACTCAGTTTAGTTAACTTGGCCCGACTTGGGACTCGAACCCAGGACCTCTCGATGAGTGGCCGTACTTACTACGTAATGTATTTTATGTAAACCGTTATAATAATTAATGACAATCATCACATCCCAATATATTATTCGTTTAAATTTAACTTTTTAAAATCACAATATCCAATTAGTTAATTACATTTAGTTTAACAACAATTTTTGTTTACTTCTGTAAAACCAAGAACTGTTTGTTATTTAATAACCTATTTACTTCTCATAATAGCGGTGGCGTAAAAATTGAATTGGTGACTAAAGCGGTACGACGCGAGTGCCGGCTAATTGCGGCGATGTAGGTCAGAGCTGTTAAACTTATTTAAAAAGCTAACATTATGGTTTCGATACGAGGCAATAAAGGTTGAGTAGTTATGTTTAACTAAAATTGTGTAGTTAATTCTAGTACGTACATGTATTTTTTTGAGTTTTTTTATTTACTAGCGACACCCTCGCTTCATTCGGGTTCATCCCTAGATGCTCCCTACACAATTTAAAGCTTGTAGCACAAAAATAAAGGATTTTCATACATACTTGCGAGAACACTAAGACCTCCTTAATTCGGCCCTGTCGCAAAATCCATTCTCGTCTCATTTATACGTCAAGGGATTTTCGTTTCGATATATCGTGAAAGAATGAGTGTGTGACCTTTCGCTTTTTTTATTATTTTCAAAGTAATATAAATCCGAAAGTTTTATTTGACAGTGAATCAACGTGATAGTATATAGTATAGCAACACTATGTAAGTCAGAAAATGACATACGTAGAGTTTCATTCTGTTTATGAAGTAGTTGGTGTTATAGCGGATACGTCTAGACTGCTTAATGAAATTTCTACGTCTTCGTAGAATATATTTTGTTCACTTTCTTTTTATATTATAGGCTAGCCTTTCCCGCGGCTACGCTCGCGTTCTAAAGGCTGGAGACCACACAGCGCAAGCAACGGAAGCTCTCGAAAGGAATATTTTCTCCCTTTCGAGATATCATTGATGCTCTGCTCCTATAGGTCGTAGCGGGATGTAATATAGCCTATAGCTTTCCTCGATAAACGGACTATCCAAGACAAAAAGAATTTTTCAATTTGAACCAGTAGTTCCTGAGATTAGCGTATTCAAACAAACAAACTCTTCAGCTTTATAGTATTAGTATAGATAAACTACAAAATACCTCCCATCCAAATTTTATATTTATGCGACAAGCGTTTTTAGATTTATTTATTTTTTCAAATCAAACCAACTATATAGTTGTAGCTATAAAAAATATCATACAACGAAAAATACTTTTTTAATGTTGATACCAATACTTTAATGAGTTCTTGCGATACTCCGCGATACAAAACAACTCCATACAAAACAAGTCGTTTATCAAAAAATATCGAGTTGACAGCTAAAATAAATTATAATTTATTACATTTCATTTTCAAATAAAAAATGGGAAATATTTTGCAAAATTGGCAGGCTTCATTGAATTTCAATCGCTTATATTGTGTATTATGGGTGATCGCTTTATAGCAGGACTTCTGAAGACAAAGCTTGCCTGCTTAGACAAAGTTTCAGTTGCTATACGAAAAGAATATTTACATACAAATATTAAAATATATACAGTGGAACATATAACCTCATCCTTTTTAAAGTCGGTTATCAATAGGCAAAAACAAAATAGTTTTCCCGTGTTTGTCTATAATAAAATCAATAATGTAATTTAAGGAGTTTCCTCTAAACTAGTTTTGACTAGTTAAAACGCGTTATAACTGAGAATGGATTTTAACTGTAACATATAGATATCATAGCAATTCCCGCGGCTCCGCCCGCGTTCTAATCACTATTAAAAATAAGGAATTAAATTTAGTGCTATAAGTATTTATTGAAGCCAAATCATAAAAAAATTGTCTAAAAAAAAAACATCTGTAGAGCACCCACCCACCCTTATCACCTAGGGGAATAAAAATAGCCTGCAACCTATCTTCAAAACTACCGAATATACACCAAAAAATCATAAAAATCGGTCAAGCCATTTCGGAGGAGTTCGATAACAAGCACTGTGACACGAGATTTTTATATATTAGAATTAGATAATTTCTATTTCAGAATACGTATGTATATAATGTCGACGTTTAAATTAAGACACCACCTTAATATAGTTTTATAAAATCTATTTCGTACAAAATGCGATAAATTCTATAATATCTGCGAACCCAGAAACTTACTCCAGTCGTCGTTCACGCGCGAAGTATTCCGATAAAGGAGAATATCATACATATTTCAAAGCTTTTTGTTATCCGAGACGAGCTTTATGTCGCAAATATGAATTTAGTGTAAGCTTTCAAGTGTAAATATTGATTTCGATAAAAACCCAAGTTTATCTACGAAAACATATTGGCGGTGAAACTATATTTACGATAATAAGTAAATATTTTTATTCATATTAGAGATAAATACCTCAATATTTTGTAGATTTTAACGAATATTTCTAAAAAATTAGGATATTATAAAAAGAGTTAGTTTAGTTTAGTTAGTTTAGATTATGTTTTTTAATATGTCATAATGTTATATGTTGTTATGTTACATATGTATATTTTTTAGCCAAATACTTTGAATCTTTATAGTAGGTAAGTAATAAAAAGTAAAAGCCTATTTTTGAATAAAAAGTTAGCTATATTACTTTAATATTATTATCCTTGGGTCGGGACTAATCAATCACTATGGCGTCCACTTACGCTATCGACATCACCAAAAAAAGAAAGATAACTGCGAAAACTATGGTTTCGTTTAAACACGTAAAATATTCGCGTAAATCTACGAAAGTATTAAGGATAGGAACTTGAAATAATTTATATGGAGCTTACGTTAACTCTAGATTACGAACCATTGTCGAATCGAGGGTCGAAAAAAGCGCAGTAAATTTTATGTGTGTAGTCGAATTTATTGCAACTCACAGTTTATCTGAAACTCAAGATAGGTTGTTGGGTTCCGCAGTACATCATTTTTCTCAAGTATATTTAGTTATTAAAGCTTAAATATAACTTAAATATTTATAAGATATATATCGACGCTTGAAAGGCAAACATACTTAAGCGACATTGAGAAAACTTTACAGGAGAGTGATTTAAAGTTCAAATTTTTTGAAAAAAAATCATAAAAAGTTACGTAATGGTCGGATTTCGATACTTTTAACATACATATATATTATGTATTTCGATATAAGTAGTTTTCATCTAAAGACGAGGGATGATTTTAATGAAAGAGAGAAGATCGCAAGTGACACAATACAAGAGGAATGGTTAAACTTATTTTATTGAGGCTTATATTATAGGAAAGCGAGGTTTATATTATAGGATATTGTTCATCAAGCGAAAGAACTGCTAAAAGTTTCCTTACGAAAATACTACAGTGACTACTTTACTGGTTAAATTTTTATGAGTGCTTGTTAAATTCAAATTTAATAAAGCTAAATTAATTAAAGTAAATGAAACAGTCACAGGCGATACTCTCGCCATCTCGCCATGATTGCTGTAAAGCATTCGAAACGTCGGGAACTAAAAATCAAAATAAATCCGCGACAAAACCCGAAAAGGTAGTTTCATTTATAATCTCGAATATTCGCGTAAACTTAATTAAAGTAAGCAGCCATATTTTCATTACCTATACTTATCTTGTGACTGTAAGCTACAAAGTACGTGAGCGGAAAGTCGCAAATATAAAGTAAGTAATAATTACGAGTATTTCGTTGGAAGATAATTTTTATCTCTGCTGTAACTTTGTGGAGGCTTTTAATAATCTATATATATTTTTAGGACAGCCATCTGGCACAATTATGGCGAATAACTTGACCTCCAGACATAGCTATTATAATCTTGACAAAAAAAAAACAAGAGAGGTTAAAAGATTTTTGCAATCATTTTCATCACATCATGTCTATAAGGACTGTTAAGATTGTAAATAAAAATGGGAGACTAGAAATATCAATTATCATAAATATATGTATTTAGTGTCTGTTTTTAAGTGGTAGTGCGATGCTTGTTACCTTCGGGTAGCAGCCGAATGGGCCGGCACGCCCCGTATAGTACCACTCTCTCACAGGAGACCGGCGTGAAGTGGCAGCTATGCTGTCGCGTTTCGTCCGGTGAGTGAGAGTCCGGTAGGCCCACTCCTCATCCTTACTACCGTCCTTCCTCCCTCCCTTTCCTGATAAGCCGGCAACGCATCTGCAAGCCCTGTGGTGTTGCAGATGTCCATGGGCGGAGGTGATCACTTACCATCAGGTGAGCCTCCTGGCCGTTTGCCGCCTTTGTCCCATAAAAAAAGAATAGATTTCATCTGAATCTAATGAACGATGCTATGTTATTTTGTAATATAAAAGCGCCCAAATTCGTACGACGGGCTTGAACTTAGAAATGAAAAAAGAATTATTTTATTTTATAGAAGTGTCAACGTTATCTCTCTTCTTATCTTATCTCCATAAATAAAGAGATACAAAGTAGTTTTTACGTTTGCTTAGAAAGTAACGTTTGACAATTATGTTCCATTAAATTTTATTAATATAATATAATGAAATTCATAAGTTTATTTGAGTTATTTTTACTTTATTCTGTTATATTTAAATAACCTAAAATGCTCAACAAATTTCAATGGATTTTCGTATCGATGTAGACTTTATCTTGTAAAAGGATAAGATACTTTTCTATTAAAAGTAATATTTGAAGGAAAGAATTGAAAGCATGAAACTACAACCTTTTGCTGCTAGAGATGAAAATGAGATATATTGTGAAAGGTGTTTTATAAAATAAATTTTATACTTAAGATCTGGACCGCAAGTGTCGCAACATCATCCACAGTTAAGTCTTAGATTTTTATAATAACAAAATTATCCTCATAGATGCTTAAACATCGTATAAACCCATATTATACGTATTACTTCAACCCTTTTTAACGTCCCACTACTAGGCACGGGCCTCCCTCGGTACGAACGGGATCAGGCCATAGTCCACCGCGCTCGCCCAGTGCGTGTTGGCGGACTTCACATGTCTTTCGAAAACTTGCTAGGTTTTCTCAGACATGCAGGTTTCCTCACGATGTTTTCCTTCACCGTAAAACAAGTGGTAATCACGATAGAAATGATTCGCCCATGAAAGTGTCAGAGGTGCGAGACCCGGATTTGAACCCGCATCACTCAGTTATCCGAGAGAGTGCGTTACCGCTGGGCTACCACTGCCTATGTATGTAGACGTATTGATCCGCATTATACGATATCTAGTGGAATTTATGGGTTCGCTTATCGTGTCCGCTTCAGAGCTTAGAGCTAGACCACATTGCTTTAATAACATTACCTAATGACCTATTGGTGTACGACTATTAGATTGAATGGCCTTTATTATTATTTATTAAGTATAATATTATGTATATAACAAATCAAACAAGTAATAACAAATCGTTCTGCCTAGGTTGCGTAGTGGCTAGCATGTAAGGCATCCGGAGGTCCTGGGTTAGAGTCCGGGTTGGGCGAAGTTTCACGACGGCGAAATTTTTAACGGCGATAAACATAAGCCATAGGTAATGGAGATATAATTGTAGACTCATGTAGACAAAAATGCATACAAATACATAACATGTTTATCTCTATATTTTTTTCTCTCATTAGGATAGCACAGTAGTTCGATACGACTTGTGAAAGATTAAAAACAGGATCGAAGGCACCATCTACTAGCCATGAGTTTACCAATTCTTAACTTAGAGTAGTTTCTGTTCCGTTTTTAAGAGTAAGTCTTGACCCGACACGAGAATCGAACCGAGTTACTCAACCAGGTTATAAAACGTACATGCTAGCCTAAAGACCTTTATTGGTTCAAAACGTTTTGTTCCAATGATTTGAGATGTAATTGGTTTGTTTATGTGATATTTTCTATGAAAGAGAGATAAGTTCTATAATAGTTCAACAAATGGTTTATGTAGCTTAATGAAGAGATCGTTTATCTAAATAGCCAAGGGAGGCGACTAATACTTGGTCTTTATCTATATACTAGTGATTCCCGCGGCTTCGCACGCGTTCTAATCACTATTAAAAATAGGAATTGTGGTAGAACGTTGAAAATTCTTCGCTTCTTGTAAGAGCTATTAGCTTACAACAGTAATCAAGACAGTGCGCGTAGAGTCGGCGATTGCATCAAGCGAAGCGGCGCTTGAAGCTGCGCTTGCATTTTATTCTCGCGTCCGTATTTTTTTGCGATATTTTAGCCAATGTATACAAAATAAATTTAAATACTTGAAAATTATATACTAAAATCTTCCTCGAGAACCACTTTTTTCATTGGTGAAAACAGCATGAAAAAGGCGAACAGACAGACACAGCGGAGGACTTTGTTTTATAATATGTATAGATCAATGATATTTTAATAGACAGATATGTTATACGCTCACTAAACAACCGAAAAAAGTGTTCCGCGCCGCACACATACACACTTTTCATTCAAGGTACATGTCAAAATGATAGAAAGGGGATAGTCGATAAAATCAATAAGAAAAAAAGAGACAGCTAGTGTTGTCAATTGCGCGTCAATGTAAACAAACGTTAGTCTAGCGACCGATGACATATCATAATATTAGGCAAATAATTGAAATATATTAATAAATCGAAGTATACTGCGTTCTTACATGTGGTATGAGATCCCTTGTGTTTTATTAACTTTGGTATCATAATTGGTGCATTTCCTAAATACACAGGATGGCATTTTTTTTAATTTTGTAGCAACATACCACTCGTCGCCATGCGGTGACACAGACTAAAGGCAATACGTCCTAATTAGGACGTTTTCGAGTTTTCACGATTGCGCGCTCATAACATATCTATAGTTAAAATATCATTGGTATAGATATTATAAGTGAATCAAACCTGTACATTAAATATTTTCGATTTGATTGAAGTTGAATTTTCAACAAGCAATTTAGTTCATTCTAATAAATTATACGATTAATATTAATATTATATTATTCGATTAGTACTTGAATGCTTTAATAGAATTAAAGCGAATTACTAATTGAGCTAGGCACTAATATTACTACCTTAACTTATGTTCTTACTACCGACTAACCCCTACTTTCCTCGAGTTCGTCCATAAACTTCCTATAGAACCTTAATTCGTCAACCGCTATCAAGCAAAAAGAACTAAAAATAGTGGACAAACAGAATAAATAAATAGAAGAAAAATATAATTTACTGTTTTATATTGGCCTATTAATATATTTAGGAATATAGATATGTGAGAATATTCTACGGAATTTGTTCTCAGAACTAAGCAGTCTTATTTCGAACTATTGGTAGACTGTTCGGCAAATAATAAGTTTGTTTCTGAAACCAACTTTGAACAAAGAAGTTTTGATATCCTAAGGGAATATCGGGCCTATCTACAACCTATGTCACTTTTCGACCTTAGAACTTCAACTTTTTATGAACCATTCTTTAATTTGTTGTACCGTAGTTAACTAAATTCATCATTCATGTTAATGATATTTAAATGATGGTTGATTTTAAAGCCACCTTCATTTGGTATTATAGAAATAACCTAGCTTTTTCTTACTCTACAATTAAATTTCCTAGAACCGTTATTCAAAATGAATTTACAAAATAAAATAAATACACGTGTTATTAGAAAAAGAAACAAAAATATTTTTTGAAGCAACTAAAATAAATAAATAAATATTTTTTTATATAACATTTGTATTCCTTAAATACTTTTCTAAGCTCTATTTTTCCGGGCAACTTATTATCAATCAATTTTCCTTATCCAAATATACTTACAAATTACGACATGTGTTCGATAAATGCGACACTGATTGTTTTGGCCTTGGTAGAGTCAAGTCAACGGAGGAAGGTAAGGAACGATGTATTCTGTTTGATGTTTGTGATATACGCACTATACATGAACTGGCTATACTAGCAATACGAAGCTATAGGATAATACGACAAAAGTTATTTTATCGAAGTGTCTAGTCGTCCGCTAATCGGATGAATAAAAAAATTTTATTCGTCCGACTGTTGGTGTTTAATTTCTTTTGCGACTGAGACTTTTGTTGTTTCTTATATTTTGTTGAAATAGTTTTATTAACGTGTGATAAAGAATAAAAATAATTTTGAGGGTGTTATGTTATGTTAATAATAATAATAATAATAACGTTTATTTCAGACAAGAAGTCCATAAAAAAAAATTAACAGTCTTTTTTACAGTATACAGTAGAAAAACAGAAAAACAGAAATAAAATAATATAACATATTAGCTAAGTAAGCATAGAAAAATAGGAATATATAATTTAACATTAATTCAAATTAAAAAAAATAAATAAATAAAAAACTTGTATGTCGATATAAGACAATGTCAATCAATTAATTTTACATTATTAATAATTAAATTACTTTACGTCAAATTTGAAATAATTGTAGCATAATAACTAAAATAATAAAATACAATAACATAATAAAATAACAATAACAGTGAGTCAATGTTGTCCTATTGTAATACTCATCATTCTATGTAGGATGGGGCAATCCGTACGTGAGGCTATCATCTTGAGGATGCCATTGCTGCTGTCTCTCAACCGTCTTAATAATGAAGCAACCTTTTTACGAATCATCGCTTGATAACCGTCCGTATGATACTCAGCAAACATAAGCGACGCGGAGCAATATGAAGGCAACCGCAGTAGCATCCTAAAGATGTTGTTATATTGAACACGCAGGACTCTAGCGGCCCGACGGGTATGATTCACCCATAGACTGCTCGCATAAAACGATTGGCAGTATGCCTTAAACAAAGTTATTTTTACTGGCGTAGAGCAGCGAGCAAATCTACGGGCGATCATATTCCCCCGGACCGCCAGTGCCCTGCGCTCCCGTTCCAGATCCGCGTCATCGGACAGATTATCTGTCACAATGTGCCCGAGGTACTTAAAACTGGTTACCCGCTGCAATTCCTCACCGTACAATTTAATTGGAGGCACATAGACCGGCACACTTGATTTTCCCCTAAAAAGGAGAATTTTACTTTTTTTGGTGTTATACGTTAGTCCATGCTCCACCGCGTATGATTCACATATATTTAACATTTTGCGGATAACTCCTACCGATGGTCCCAGCAGCACCATATCGTCCGCGTAACTAATATTATTCCTGCATACATTATCTATATGACAACCGGTATGCGTGCAGCTAAGCTCACCGATAAGGTCGTTTATGTAAATGTTAAATAACAAAGGAGAGGTCAGTCCACCCTGCCTAACGCCGCACTCCATACCGTATGGCTCGGACAGAGCTCCAGCCCATCTTACCTGGTTCCGCTGGCAGCTATACCATTCCTGTAATAACAATACTACTTCCACCGGCACACCCGCACTTCCCAGTTTGCCCCAGAGCTTACCATATAGGACTGTGTCAAAAGCTTTTGACAAGTCCAGGAAACACGCGTATATCGGCGTTTTCCTATCCGTATAGTACTGTACAGCCTGCTTAAGACATAATATGGCACTTTCAGTGGAAAGCCCACCCCTGAAACCGAACTGAGCTTCATGCAGCTTAATGTGTTTTTTAAGAATATCATTAAGCAGGCCATCCAGCACCTTGGCCATTATGTTCGCAAGTGAGATGGGGCGGTAGTTATTTCTATTCGAGATGTCCCCTGTTTTGTTCTTAATAATAGGAACTACTATAGTTTTAGTAAGTTCCTCAGGTAAATAACCGTGACAAAGACAGAGATTGTAAAATTGGGATAGGACGCGTGGCAGACAGACCCCGGCATGCCTAAGATGCTCGATGCTGAGACTGTCATATCCAGGGGATTTACCTTTAGTCATACCCTTGATAACGCGACTAACCTCCTTCGCTGTAAACCTAACCTTAATTCGGCTGAATCTCCCAGCACCGAGCGTCTGAGACATACCTGTGTCATGCTGCGGTTTCACCCTAAAATGTTCACTAAACATATTTGCTATCATATGATGGTCTCTTATGCCATTAACACTCACAGGAAGACCAGGCTTCCGGCTCATATGTCCCGTCTCTTTCCAGAACCGTTTGAAATTGTTAGAAGAGTGATGGGATGCAAGTGCATCCATTTTAATTTGTTCCTGCCTATCTTGGCACCATTTTAGCTTTTGTTTAAACAATTTCCTACTTTCTTTCATGTCAATATATGTCTGACCCGTATTGGGTTTACCCGCTTCCACCCAGGCCAAAAACCTCAGCCTGGCCTCCCTGTGGTAGTATGCTACATAATTGTTCCACCCCGCAACATAGCCACCCTTCCTTCTTATTTTAACCTTTTTACATGTGGCTGCTGCTGCATCGGACAATATAGTAACCAGTTTTAAGTACATATTTCTTACCAATAGCTTGTGCTCAACATTTGCACATATTCCACCACAACAATGACTCATTTCGCCCGGGAAATCAATTTCTCGTAATTGATCATTACATAATTTACTGTATCTCCGGGCTTGTTGGTCGGTACGTTCACCCCATACAACCTCACTAAACACCTCTGCAGATATCGTTGTGTGGTTATACGACACTAGATTCAAGTCACAATCTATTATAAGGGGGAAATGATCTGACCATTGTACGTCGTACTCAACTTGTACATTAACTACTGTGGATAACGCTGCATTCGTGACAACGCAATGATCCAACCATCTCACACAACCATGGGCATCACTAATAAAGGTATACGTGTCGTTCGTTTTCATAAAATTAATATCTATGCAAGTCCACTTCTGATCATCACAAAAGTCCAATAAGTGTCTACAAAAGAGTTCATTAGGATGTGCATTGAAGTCACCTAATACGTAAACCACCGAACAGTCACTATTTTCTTCAATAATAGCACTAATTGAACTTAAGCACTGAGTGAATGTAGGTAGATTCTCTGCACAGTCAGTTGGCATATAAACGCTAAATAACATAAAAGACGCTCCACTTACTTGTATTTTCACCGCACATAAGCGAGCATCACCACAATCTATAACTGAGACCGACCGAAATACACTTTTTCTCCACAGAATAGCAACTCCACCGTAAGGCCTGCCCGTAAGGAGGCCCGCTGAGATGTCTACCGCAGAAGTCCCGGTACTCCCAAACTCCTTACTGACACCCGCTAGCTCCGGCAACTCATAAGGAAGTAGCCATGTCTCTTGTAGTGCTATGATGTCCCCTTTACCGCATAGATCTCTTACTCCATCTAAGGATCTTTTTAGAGACTTACAATTAAAAGAAATAAATCTTACATTTCCTTTTTTATCCATTAATGACGTCTTCTATATGATGCCTCTCTGCCATACGTTGATGATGGCTTTCATTTTTGCCCGTCATATGAACGAAGCGCCTAAAAGATATGCCCATAGGCCACATACTATCGTCAAGATATATGTGCATATTAACTTTGCTTACATATATTTTAAAGGCACTATAATTACGTTCTCGTGACATTTTAATCTTGATAGGACATACTTTTTCTTCAGTTTTAGTGAATATATACTCGGCCACGTCATCCTCCGACACATCCTTGTGAACATTAGTGATAAACAGGGGTATCTTAGTATCAGCAGGCTTAAATTTGCTATTTTCCTCAATGCGCGCTTTCCCCCTTGAAGTTGTGAATTTGTTATTATTTGTCTTTCTTTTATTATGTACTACTGTCCACCTTTCATTATCATAATGTTTATTAATTCTATCAGTCCCCGCCACCGCCGCAAATGTACGATTCTGTTCTAAAGAATTCATTTGCCTATTTTGTTTACGTTCCATACTGTCACTAAGAACAGGTGCCTTCTCGCTATTAATCGCCACTCGCTCGTTGTTACAATGATTCATAGATTCCCCCGCCAACGACGGCGCGGGCGCATTCACAGAACTCGGGAGTGAGCGAGGCAGACATTCGTTTTGTCTTTGTCTCGCGCTCATAGATTCCTCCACAGGTGTGTTCATTGATAACGACTCAATGTCAGCAATATTTACCCTCCGCAGTTTTTTATTTATGCATGAGGGTGTCTGACTAGGCGTACAAAATAACGTATCACATTTTAAATGTTCCGTTTTCAATTTTATTTCATTTAATTGATCAATTGTAGCGTAATTGTTTTTGATGTGATCCAACTGAGTTTTCAATAAAGATATATCTTTTAAAAGGCTAGTTACATCTACATGATCGAAAGTCACTGGTGGTAGTCTATGTAGTTCCTTAGCCACGAAAATAGGAATTTTCTCTGGATCCGTACTTTTAATCACAGTTAAGATGTCCTCTAGATCTCTCTGTATTTTACCATCATTTTTCTTTTTTCGTTTAATGTTTTTGATATCGGTGGAGATGGAATCGAAGAGAAGTTTTTTCGATTTCTCCACTTCCTCGACATCGAAGGATGAAACACATATACGAACTAGACTTTCTTGGTCCATCACATCCACTTTGTTCATAATAAATGTCAACAATTCGTCAATAACAACATTACAATTTGCACACTTCACTGTATGCGATGTCATTTTATAACAGAGGCCAATGACCCCGAGAGAACACACGCGCGTCGATACGCTAGCGATGCGTGCGACGAACTGTTAAAAGTCGGTGGAATTTAAATAATAAATTTTCAGCTCGGTAAGGTAATTTTTTTTTATATTTTGCATAATCCTGCATCTAAAACTCACTTATTTTTTATTAGAAAGCAAAAAAGTTATAGATATTCGTATAAACCGACAATTTTCGGACGAATAATATTTTCTTTATTCATCCGATTAGCGGACGACTAGCAACAGCCTTATTTTATTTTCTACTTTCAATCTTTTTAACTACGAGTATGTTGGACGACTCGTATGGCTTACTTTGCCAGCCAACGCGGGTTCGAGTCCCGCTAGGGGCACTCATTTGTGTGACGAACATGACGTTTATACTTCAATTACAGGTTTTTATATTTCTTATATTTTGTATATAATGTGTAAAGTTATTATATATCTTCATCATCATCATCATCATCATCAGCCCTTTTTAACGTCCCACAGCTGGGGGTGGACCTCCCTCAGTACAAGGGGGATCAGGCCATAGTCCACCGCGCTGGCCCAGTGCGTGTTGGCGGACTTCACATGTCTTACGAAAACTTGCTAGGTTTTCTCAGACACGCAGGTTTCCTCACGATGTTTTCCATCACCGTTAGACAAGTGGTAATCATGATAGAAATGATTCGCACATGAAAATATCAGAGGTGCGAGACCAGGATTTGAACCCGCATCACTCGGTTATACAAGTGACGCGTTACCACTGGGCTACCACTGCCTGTCTATATTATATATTTGTAGTGTAAAATATCTGATATCCATAACACAAACCTCGTAACTTACCATAGCACTAGATGATGATGTGTTAATGTACCGAAATTATTATTTATTAAATTTATTTTGTACGAAACTATCTATGAATGTACCTAAAAGTAAATATAAATCAGTTTAGTAGATTTTTCTCCTATACATGCAAATCAAGTTTCGTATTACGTTTTAAATTGTCATACGAAGCAGACTCAATTGTTATTTTCTTTGAATAAATGTTCAATTTCAGTTCACATATGATCATTGTGTTACTAAATATTTCTAGGAAAATGCTGTATTCATAACCGAAAAATCAATTATGAATCACCGAGTGATTTGAACACTGATTTATAGAAATATTATTACGAAATTTATATATTGGTTATATACTCTTTAATATTTTAATTTTTTCCTTGAATAGAGCAACATTGATTCATATGCTTGTATTCAGCGGTTTTTAACCATTGTTTTGTTCCATCGGCTAGGTGGCACGATGACTAGGTGGGTGTGGGTTGGCGGACATTATATATCTTTCGAAAACTTGCTAAGTTTTCTCAGTCGTGAAGTTTTTCTCATCATATTTTCTTTCTCTGTTTTTCATTTCGAATTATTAGCTTTTCACTAAATGCATATGAAAGTATATACAGTACTAACATGAAAAAAACATTTTGTTAATTTTTTGTCTGTATGTCTGTTTGTTCCAGCTAATCTCTAAAACGGCTGGACCGATTTCGACGTGATTTTCACTGGCAGATAGCTAATGATGTAAAGAGTAGCTTAGGCTACTTTTTAGCCGACTTCAAAAAAGAAGGAGGTTTTATTTTAGAAATTTTATTTATTTTTACTAGCGTAACCCGTGGCTTCGCTGACGTTAAGCCTAGGGAAGGGAAGGGTTAACGAATCCAAGCGAAGCGAGGGTGAGTCGCTAGTTTATAATATAATAATAATAGTACTAGTATGGATTAATAGGCTTTACGTGAATCAGAATGTCAGAGTGCGCTTCAAATCGCGGAAAGAGATTAATGAGAGTCGTTATCACGTCGCGTATTTTAAACGTGGTCTGTGACATAAATTGTGACTGAGTGTAGCGATCATAATGCTGGTGAACTGTTTCGTTCGAAGCTTTTTCGTAGGCTCTCGAGCTAGATAAGCTTATGAATTAAAGCAAGAATGGCTGGAGGGACTTTTATAAAGGTAATTAGGTATATTGTCAGTTTTCAGGACAATACTAAAATTATTGTTTTGTTAAGTAACTAGCATTTGCCACGGCTCCGCTTGCGTTTGAACGCTGAATAAAAATTCCTAGATTTTACACATTAATTATTATTCCATGTTATGTTATTAAGGCTAGCTCTATAGCGTTTCTCGATAAATGTGCTATTCAACACTAATTTTTCAATTCGAACCAGTATTTCCTGAGATTAGCGCGTACAACCAAACAAACTGTTCTACTTTATAATATTAGCATGATGATTGATAAACAAAGCCCTCGTCTAGTTATAAATTAAGTTCTTATAGTTTCGGAAAAAACTGGCCGTGACATGCGGACGGACAGACAGACAGACATGACGAATCCATAAGGGTTCCGTTTTTTGCAATTTGGCTACGGAACCCTAAAAAGGGCTCCATGAGTAAAAATATATATATTTAAAATTTTAAATTGAATTAAAAATAATGCGATTAAAACATAACTTTATAGAATTTCTTAAAACGATTTATAAGTTTACATGAACTTTGACATTTACATACATCTGACAAGGGTTAACCCGAATATAATCTTGCCTGGATCCCAAGCGAGCTCTCTTGCAAAATACACGGTCCAAGTTGATTATATATCCTGTCGCATTACCATGTCATATTTATCTTTATACTGATCTCCTATAAAATAATTCATTTTGAAAATTTTTAGTTTCTTACCTATACGTATAATTAGAAATTCCCGCGGCTTCACCCGCGTTCACTATAAAAAATGGGTAGTTATGGTAGTACGTTGAAAAGCCTTCAGAATTTTCAAAAAATTCTTCGCTTCTTGTAAGAGCTATTAGCTAAGCAGTAGGCAAGACGGTGCGGCGTAGGATCGGCGATTGCATCAAGCGAAGCGGCGCTTGAAGCAGCGCCAATGTATATACAAAATAAATAAAAAAACTTGACAAAGCCGTCCTCGACTCTTTCTATTGGTGAAAACAGCATGAAAATAGATGCAGTAGTTTTTGAGTTTATCGCGAACAGACAGACAGACAGACGCGGCAGAGAACTTTGTTTTATAATATGTAGTGAAGAGTTGCTTATATCGTTTGTATCTCTATTTTAGTTTGTAACGTAACTGCTGAGTTTATTATTTCTTTACAAAGGATTACAGCTGACGTTGGGTTTATGTCCTCTCGTTTGGCACTGCCCTCTTTGGAGGACCCTCGAGTTTTGCTAACAGATACCTCTCAATGATCTCTCGATTTTAAGAGCTTTTTATAGGTCACATCCTGTGTTTCATTGATATATAAAGTATAATTGTGTGTGGGCGAATTTGGATCAAGTGAGTGTGTACACAGCCGTAAGCGTAATTAAAATGCCTACGTTTAATTGAAATGTTAAAGCAATTTCAATTTTAAATGTGTATGCGATTATTTTACCTGCTTTGTTTATATGTAGTTCAAATAGGTTTCGTTTTATTTTTAATTGTAATACTAGCAATTCCCGCGGTTCCGCGTTCTAATAACTAATAAAAAATGGGGATTGAAAGAAGAAGGATGAAGTGAAGTGGCTCTCGAGAAAGGTTTTAGTATTAGTTTGTCGTTTTGTTAAATGTATACAACATTTACTAGCGGAACCCGCGGCTTAGCTCACGCTAAATCTATATTTTATAAGATGAAAGTGTACAAAATATATTCTACAAAGATGTAGAAATTTCATTAAGCAGTCTAGACATATCCGCTGAAACACCAAGTACTTCATAAACAAAATGAAACTCTCCGTATGACATTCTCTGACTTACATAGTGTTGCTATACTATTTACTTTCACATTGATTCACTGTTAAATATAACCAAAAATAAAATAACTTGAACATTTTTATATTACTTAGTAATATTAATTTGAATATATTAAAGCTAGAGGACACTAACTTACTCACTCATAAAGAAATATCAAAAACCGCTTGATATATAAAGCTAAAAACGAATTTTGCGACAGGGACGGATTAAGGAGATCTTACGGCTCTCATAAGTTTGTATGAAAATCCTTCATATTTTGTGCTACAAACTTTAAATATGGCAGGGAATACCTAGGGACGAACTCAAGCGAAGCGAGGTTAAGTCGCTAGTATTATACCTTTTTACCTAATAATATAATGTACTTTATACTATTATTTTGTTGAAAAAAAACCTTGAAACTAGTTTGGCCCGACCTAGGATTGAACTCTGCAACTCAACTCAATGGCATCAATAGCTGATCACTATAGTAATAGTGATAGCAGAAATGGAAATTAATACAGAATAAAGCGGGCTACAAATTGAATGAACACGATGGACTGAATACGAAATGATACGAATCTATGATTAAATCCTAGTCTAAAATTAGTATACTATAATAATATTACTTCTTATACGAAGATATTATACAATTGAAAACGAGATGCAGCAGTTGTGTGATATATGAATGTCAGTAGAGATTAATATAAGGCAATCTCTTTTAACTTTTTATAAAATATCAAGATTTGAGATTCTTCATTTCTTTTCTATAACGGAAACCAATTTTAATGCATGTTTTTGTTTTTTTTTATCCTTGGGAAATACATTTACGTTATCTGTAGAGAACAGATCGTGATGTAGGGCTCACCAGCAAGCCACCCAAGCCCCTATCTTCCCTCTTTAATTCAGCGTCGTAGGATGGCTTCCCTATCTGTCTGTTTGTCTGTTATAAATAAATAAATAAATAAATATGTTGGGACATTATTACAACAGCGCCATCTAGTTCCGTGGTAAGCTACGAGGCTTGTGTTACGGAAACCACATAGTTGATATACTACACATATAAATTTTAAATACATACATATTATAAATATTAACACCCATGACTGGAGTACAGACATTCGTGCGCAACAAATGAATGCCCCCAGTGGCACTCGAACCCGCGACCGCTTGCGCAGAAAGTAGGGTCACTACTAACTAAGCTAAACGTGTCGTGTGTATGTTAAAATATTATTAAATTAAAACGAAATTATCTATGCAACAACATTATTTTACTGCAAGAGTAATGTATAAAATTATTTAGCATAAAGTAAATATAACTATTACAGATTACAGCTCTTTACAGGCTTAGACCTTTTACGAAATAGGAGATGAAATAAGGACCTGTCATCAAAAGTTATTGGCATTTATATAGATGCAGGCGTTAGGGTAAGCTCCATAAAATGTTATAAGAGTAATTGCTTGACGTTATTCTGGATGTATCGTAAAAACTGTGTTGGATGATAACATTTAAAAGGATCTAAGATCGTCAAAATAAATACGCTATTATATAAAACTAGCATTTCTCGTGGCTCCACACGTGTTCTAAAGACCGTAAGCCTAATTCGTAGATTTTACATACTACTGGAGATTGTTTTAACTGTTAGTAAAGATTTCTCAGAAACGAGCTATATTACTGCAGTAAAATGTATCTTATATGTTGTCTCAGATAACCATCTATCATCATGCCAAATTTCAGCATAATCAGTCCAGTGGTTGTTTCGTCATGATGTCACATGACTGACAGACAAACAAAAAATGTAAGCTCTAGGTTCGGCCCCTACATCGTTAATAATGACAATTTGAATTAGATTTTTCAAAAAATATTTAGTGTACAGATTCGACTACGTTACAATTTTATGATGTGCATAGATTGTCTAATTTGACTTATTTTAGCGATCATTTCTAAGGCCTGATCCCCCGAAGGAAGGCCCGTATCCAGCTGTGGGACGTTAAAAATGTTATTATACGTGTACATTTACATTACATTACATTTTTGTGTATTATGCTCCCTTAATAGATAAGGTATCAGAGCAATTGACCGCTGATATTATAATTTTTATTATTTTTTTAGTAAATATGTGCCTACAAAAGTGAAACAAAGGTGTTTATATATTATTTATCAAGTTTCGAAAATCCGGTAAGATAGCCCACAATGCGATCTAATACAAAAACGGGTATCAAGGCCCAAATAAATTATAAGTCGGTAACGTGGATAAAAAGGGTGAAGCGTTAGAAAAGTTTCTCCAATGTAAGTAATATAAGAACATGTTAGTTCGCAAAAAGTTTCCTACTTTTATACTTCACACTCGCCTTTGATAAAAGGATCTATGAAGTCTCAACATCGTTATTTCCATTAATGCTCCTTTATTTCTATTTCGGATTAATAATGCGTTTCTTAACTGCTTCATTGATTTAGAATGTACGGCTGTATATACTGGGATGGTCCTATGAGGTCCTAGATTTGAATCTTGGGTAGAGCTTAGTAAACCAATATCATTGGAAACTTAGAGGTGTTGCAAGCACATAGATTAGT
The DNA here is from genome assembly GCA_951802675.2 of Boloria euphrosyne. Lineage (NCBI taxonomy): Eukaryota > Metazoa > Arthropoda > Insecta > Lepidoptera > Nymphalidae > Boloria > Boloria euphrosyne. The sequence goes on from OX637879.1 coordinate 13,474,771, forward strand.
TATATACCCATAGATCCTCACCTTAAAAAAATAATTCTACATTTCATATTTGATCTATATAATATGAATCTCAAGACAGATTTGTCAAGAACTGGAATGTTCAACAGCTATATTGTACGTCGTTACCAAAATGCTACCCAGCATTTCTTTAAGCCTAATAATTCCATCGTGTAAGTTTGAGAATTGTTGAGCTTAAAGCTCTGTAAGTTTTATCTTCAAGTTTGTTGTATTATCATATTACAGTATAAGTACAGATATTTTTTTAGCATGAAACGTGATTTAGAAAAAAAAGGCGCATAGAAAAAAAAGTGCTTTAATGGAGTACTGCTTCAAAAATTACTAAGCAATTAAATTTTCCTAATATTGGTGCAAACTAGCTCGAGCTTCCTCTATTTGAATAAAATAATTGTTTTAGATTTACGCTAATTTTTTACTTTAAAAAAACTTTTTTTGATTTTATCAACCGTTTTTGAATTTTTCTTTTATGTAATTACATAAATAAAAATAAAAATAAAACCCCGATGAAATCCAATAGAATGATTTTATTTAAAACAACTGGTAATGAATACATTTTCGCACTCACATTAACCCATCCCTTATGGAGGTAGAGTCCTTATCGGTTTCCGATTCATCAAAGGTCAAGGTCGATACCTACTGAACTCTATGACTTCTCCCTCGTACAGAGAACAGAGATTAGAAGCGATACTAAGTATTGAAACTCCTGTTTTTGCACATACAAATTTAAATCATTTTCATTTTGTTTTAGAATCAACGGTAAAAGAGAAAATCGTGAGGAAACCTACATGTCTGAGAGAACCTAGCAATTTTTTGTAAAATGTGTGAAGTTTGCCGATGTGGACTTAGCCACTATCTAGTGGCCTGTCTCATTATTATTCAGAAGTGGTACATTAAGAAGGCTTGTCTACATTGTTTACATCCTTACTAATATTATAAATGCGAAAGTAACTCTGTTTGAATGAAATTTGGTACATAAATAGTCTAGAGTTTGAGAAAAGTCATAGGCTACTTTTCAAGGCAAAAAATAGCTCCAAGGGGTTTAAATAGGGAATAAAAGTTTGTATGGATTTACGTCGTTTTAAAGCTAGAAGCTTGAAACGTATTTTTTAGGCTTTTGATTTGATGTAAATAAAAAGACATTCAAAGTTTTTAAAAATATCGAACACGAGAAAAGCTTGGGGTGAGTCACCAGTATTATAATACTTCTTAAAACACAACTTTTCTAACAACCAAAACTGACGAACTAAAATACTTTTCCCTTATTTTATTTACTCAAACCTGACGCACATCAAATTACTGAACCATCTATATTGTCACACGTAATATTTGTAAAAGTGTGACATTATTCGTTGACTTAAGTGTCGTGACATCAGCGGCTCTATTTGGCTACTACTAATTATTGAAGCAACCGTTTCCGATTAAAATCTGCTTCAGTTTTCATATCAGGATTCAGCGTCAACTTCTAAACCAGCTATGGATAGCCTTGGGGCTATGTTTACGAGAATTAGCCTTAGAATTAGCTTCCATCAATCTTTTTTTTTTCATACATATTTTTTTGGACTTATTTTTTATCATTAACCCTAAAATATAACAATTTAGGTAAAGAAATGGTATTCTAACGGTATCTTGTACCATTAACTATTTCTCCAGCCATGTAAATTTAGTTGAATTCTATTTAGAATTCGTAAATTAGTAGGCAAATGAATTTAGGCCGGCTTTGTTTAGGATAAACAAATCTCCGAGCAATTCTGATAAGGGTTGTTTTAAAATTAAGCCACAATCAAAAATAAATAAATATAGCCAAAGAAACTTTTATTATCGTCTTTTATCTACTGCGTATTATGACAATGGTATCAGGTTCGATTCTCATTCAGATAAAGAAGGTTTATGACTCTATACTTGAACTTACGTTATGTCTATACATAGATTGTAATACTGTCATCTAAAAACTGTCATACTGTCCTTACACTGGGGTCAAGGTGTGTTTCAGACTACTACTAATAAATAGACTAATGGACTTATTAAAATAAATTTGATAATAAATTGTGTAAATTTATTAAGAATCAAATATTTTTTAATGTTGGAAAATGCATTTACGCATAGCAGCAGGTAGGACTCACCGGCTTACAGAAAGCCAGTACTACCCACTAACACCCAACAAGACCTCCCTCCGTCTTACGCGAGGTTGCTCCACATTACTCTCTGCTACTTCTCTAGTACCAGAGGCAACCCGCCTGAAACACCGCCCACCGAAGTGAGCATTTCTTGGCTTCAAGCCCGGCTGGATTGCTGGACGCTATTACAACCAAAGATTCAAAGATAGTGTTTCACAGATAGTAATAACTTTTTTAATTATAAATTATATTTTGGTCATCTACTTATATAAATATAGACTAGTAGTAGCGTAGAAATAGTTAAACATAAACACAATATGTTGGTGTAAATTTATTTACATAATATTTGGCACAGAAAAACAATCATGGCTCCCAAACTATCTACCGCAATACCACTTACAATGTAAACCCTTGTCTTAAACCGCAATTCTTACCTGACGTTTATTTACCTCAATTACTTCTATCAAGTTAAATGTTGATGATAACTTTGTGTTGCTGTATAAGGCTATCATCATACTAAATTTCATCAACATCTGTGCAGTGGTTTTCTCCTGATGCAGTCACAGCCAGACAGACAAAGAAGCAGATAAAAATTCTAAAAACTTTAGGTTCATCCTCTGTATGATAATAATCACTGCTATTTTAATAAATAATATAAAAAAAAATAAAATAAGCCTTTATTACTGCAAATGGTATAATACAATATTAAGTTCGGCAAACGTCATTCCTCTGTGGCAGCTTGTCTCCCGACATAGGCCTCCTCTAAATAGTTCCTTTTTCCCTATCCTTAGCTATCCGGATCCATTCTGAGCCAGCTATCTTTTTAACATCATCTTTCCACCGTTTCAACTGTCTACCTCTCTTTCTTATGCCATCTCGTGGGTACCATTCTGTTACAGTCCTTGTCCATTTATCTTTCTTCTCTCTTAACATATGACCTATCCATTTCCATTTTAATATTTTCGATACTGTTTGTACATTTTTAAATTCAGTTTTTCTTTTGATTTCTTGTAGTCTTATTCTGTCTCTTCTCCAAACTCCAATAACACTCCTTTCCATCCCGTTTTGGCATACATTTATTTTTTTGAGTATCCGATCTGTAAATACCCATGTTTGGCAACCATATGTCAAACATGGTAGAATGCACGTGTTATATATTCTTCTTTTATTTTCCATAGGCATTTCTTTATTTTTCATGACTTCACTTACAGACAGACCAGTATCTTTTACAGGTATTTGTTACTCTTATGTCTATTTCTTTTTGCATAGAATTTGATGTAGATATCAGTTGCTCTAAGTAGACATATTCGTTTACATATTCTATTTTATCATTATTTATTTTTATTATATACGTTTGCGTTGAATTTGTCATTATTTTGGTTTTAGATGTATTTATTGATAACCCGGCTTTAGCACTCTTGTCAGACAACTGTTGCAACATTTGTTCTAAATTTCTTGGACACTCGGAGAATATCTATTTTAATAAGATTTTCCAAAAAATATTTAATGTAGGATTTTACTATAGGTGTGTATAAAATTAATAAATAAGAATAAACATGTTAGGACATTATTACACACAGCGCCATCTAGCTCCGTGGTAAACTACGCGGCTTGTATTACGGATACCACATAGTTGATACACTACACATATAAATTTTAAATACATACATACATATTATAAATATAAACACCCATGACTGGAGTACAAACGTTCGTACTCAACAAATGAATGCCCCCAGCGGGACTCAAACCCGCGACCGCTGGCGCAGTAAGTAGGGTCACCACCAACTGAGACAAACGTGTTGTCAAATTGTGTGCATATTTACTTGTTCAAGGTAAATTAGCTAGAAGTAAAATTTAGTGCAGTTGAGCTAAGACTAGCCTAATTTTAGAACAAAAATAATTGTGTGTATGCGTAAAGTAATATATACTATGTATAAACTTACGCCTCTCACAGGCATCTAATTTTTTTTTAATTTAAATAAGCCTTTGGTAAAACCAGTTGCCTATGTATATAATATTATGTAGGTTTTTCTATAAGAAACCCCCATTGTTTAGTGGTTTGAAGAAGTGGCGAGTAGGCACAAATCAAATTACTTTACTAATGTCGGGTAGAATGGAGAGTTAAAGCCTTTTTCTATCTGTTATCACGCTAAGAATGTCACATAACGCCATAGAATGTTATTGGCACTTACATCGTCGTCGGATGATAACCTACTAAACGAGCGTACTACCTTTTCGTATTTTTTTCGGGGGCTTACATTCATTTTTGGCTACCAACGCTTTCCGTCACTATGATTCATATAAAAATTGGAAACGTCGAGAACCAATGATCAAAAAACATTTGCAAAAAATTCTAATAATTAATCGTTTACAAAAAATACGATGTTCCTGTAAATGAAACAAAGTATTAACTACTCGTGTATGAATAAATTTATCGAGAAATTCATTTTCATAAGCACAATTTTTGCAACTAATTCATAGTAAAATTTTGACATTTATTTTTTGAGTTTCATGTTACATTATATCTCTAATAGTGTGAATACTACATACAGAGGTAGGAGGTAGAAAGAGAGGACAAAAATGTAGCCATTACCATTATTAGTAGAGTGCTATAGACAATTTTTCATTCTGTTAAAAATGTGTTTACTACAAGAAGTCCTAATAATTTTGGTTTACTAAAAATCGCCGTTTATTTACTTTATTGACTCGGCTATGTACCGGTCCCGAAGCGAACCAAGGCTGATAAATAAGTATAGTAGCGAAATAATAATAAATTATTTTCTATCTGCTTTTGTTTATTAATATATCTTACCTTTTTTAAAACTGTTGTATATTATTTATTTTTATGTATAACTTTTAAATAAATTTAGAATAGCTTTATACATTTTCGTACTCGTATGTACAATGTACATGTTATGTGCAATGTGCATAAATAGACATAGCTACCCTAAATCGAGCTTATAATGGCTTTTTATCTTAATTTGTTTCCCTTTTTATTGGAACTCGCTTAATTACTTTCCAATGAAGAGAGCACTGTTATAAATCAATAAAAACGTATTGAATAATATATAATATTATATATTTTTGATCCAAATATATTTATACTAGAAACAGCAACTCGTGTATTAATATAGTGATTATAATTCGTACTTACGTGTTTGAAACTTTCTATTTAACGCCATGTTCGGCTCAGTTTGTAATGATCCTACGTGCCAGCGGTCGCGGGTTCGAGTACCAGCGAGGGTATTTCTTTATGTAATGAGCACAAATATTTTTATTTTCCAGCCATTAAACACATTTATATTATGTATATACTTAAAGTTTTGTGACTATGAAGCTAGATAGCGCTGTGTCTAAATGACCCAACATAGTAAAAAAATCACAAGCCTCAATTAAACCCTATTTTACCTAGTTCAAAAGTAATTCAATTGTATATAACATTTTCTTATTACTAATCAACTAAATATACAAGGTAAGTTACAATTACCATATTCTAACAGAAACATGAAAAAGACCTAAACCAGATATACTATGGTATTATGATACCTATCTATATAGTCCATCACAGAAGCGGTATAAAGCTCGTCCAATGTCATGTTACGGCATATAACTGAAGGGTCGTGACCCTTTGACCCCTTACTGTACCACCAACGATATCCCCTAACCTACTAAGCTTATATTATAAGCTCTCTGCCCACTTGTAAAGCTTTAACCATGTTATTCGGGTTACATAAATATTAATCTGATAGGTGATACTTACTGCTAATCTAAATATATAAAAACGAAAGGTCAGTCACGCACTCATCTCAAAATGTCAAAAACCTTGATGAAATTTATTAATGAGGTAGTTTATAGTTAGTAGATGTCCGCTATGAACGGATTTTGCGACAGGGCCGGATTAAGGTGGTCTTAACTGATTTAAAATCACCAAGTGGTAAAAAATACATTCAAATAACTTTATAGCCTAAGCAAATATTTGCTTTTAGCAAATCTGCCGTAGACGTTCCTCAAATATTTATTCTGATCTCTTATAAATCTTGGAATATACTAGTCTTTCAAACTTAAAGCCTTAGTTCTATTCGTAGGTATTACATTTATCTTTTCCATATATCTTTTAGGAGTACAAAATAGTTAAAGTATTTGAGAATATCGTAGATTTGAATCCTGATTGACGCAATTTTTTATAAAAATATAAAATTATGGAAGTCACAACTTTTTGTGGCAGCTCAGAAATAAATGATACACGTTCTCCTAACAAAAGCTAATTTAATAGGACCATTACGTGGGTAGCATTATTTTGTTAATTTATATTCATTGGTACTCGTCATAGAACAGTGGTACTGTAACTAAATCAAACGCCAACTCGTTGGACATCACTATCATTTTTTATATATACAAGTAAAAAATTGAAGTGTCTGTTTGTAACATTAGCATATCAAGTTTTTATTAAATGTTAGCTAAACATCTTATAATATTTTTCGATCTCTCGATTTGAATTATAAAAGCTCTCTATTTTGACCCAAAGCCTACAACTTACTTGAATAATATTAAGGCTGACTGGAAAAATCTTACAAAGATAAATCACCTTTGCTAAATGCCAATACCAATTTAGTTATACATATATGCAATAAAGAATATATCAATAATAAACTAGCAACTTCGCTGGGCGTAAGTTTATGTAAATTAAACCATTTTTATAATTTTGTAATAAAATAAAAGTAGCCTAAGTTACTCCTTGTAACATTAGCTATCTGCGAGTGAAAATCCCATCAAAATCAGTCTAACCGTTTCAGAGATTGGTCGGAACAAACAGGCAGATAAACATTTAAAAAAATGATTTTTTGATGTAAGTACCGTATAAACTTTCATATGCATTTAGTGAAAAGCTGTTAATTTGAAATTAAAAACAGACACTTCAATTTTATTTATATGTACTAACATACATAACACGTGGACAAACAGTAATAAATCTAAGGTGTCCTCATAACTGATCACCGTTATTCATCGTCATAGGAACGTAATTCCTAGAAGGGCTGAAAGCTCCATCAATCATCTTTGATAGAGCCTATACGACGTGTAAACACTGAATTTTGTGTTTGAAAAGGACGCCCGTCTTAAGCTTCACCTGAAATATATAGGGTTAGATATTTTCTCATACATATTATATTATTATTATACAGAAGGCCCAAATTCAGAACAGTATAATGACTTATCACCTTAAAAGGTTCGCGAACTAAAACACATTTTAAAATAATAGATTTCACTACAAGAGTGAAGTTTTTTTTAAATTGTATATTTTATACGAAACAAAAGTATATAATAAAAATTGGTTGTAATTTTTTTTATCTTTTTATTAACAAATATTATATTAATTAAATCAAATGAATGAATTATTTTAACCCTCGACAAAAAAGGGGCATTTGTTGCGTGTATCTGTTTATCTGTCTGTCTGCCTGTCACTTCTTAGAGTCCACACCGATGAACCTATTTTAATTTAGTTATATTTTATATCCCAATTTTTTTCAAATGGTAGTGCCATGCTTGTTACCTTCGGGTAGCAGCCGAATGGGCCGGCACGCCCCGTATAGTACCACTGTCTCACAGAAGACCGGCGTGAAGTAGCAGCTATGCTGTCGCGTTTCGTCCGGTAAGTGAGAGTCCGGGAGGCCCACTCCCCATCCCTACTCCCGTCCTTCTCCCTCCTCCCTCCCTCCCTTTCCTGAAAAGCCGGCAACGCATCTGCAAGCCCTGTGGTGTTGCAGATGTCCATGGGCGGAGGTGATTACTTACCATCAGGTGAGCCTCCTGCCTGTTTGCCCCCTTTGTCCCATAAAAAAAAATCTATGTTAGAAAGGTGACTTGATTGAAATAGTTCTTAGTTAGAATAAAAAGAAAAATATTTGCAGGCTACCAGTTATTACTATTACTGAACTAGATGAAATACAGACTTATAATAATGAATAAATAGCAGGATAAATAGATGTTTTTATTGTGTTGCAATATTGTATCCATTTTTTTTAAAAACAACTGATGAGTTTCTCGCCGGCCCTTGTCAGTAGAACTGCCTTTTGAGTCGGTGGTAGCTGAGTCACAGACTTACAAACTAACATTTAATTTAAATTCTATAATAATATAATGTAAAAGTGACGATTCAAAAGTGCTTGTAAAATTCTAATTGAATAAAGTATATTTTGATTTGATTTGAAATTAGCCAATGTCCCTCCTGTTCTTAGCAATTACGAAACTACTGGGTTCTAGATATGCAGGTTTCCGCACAATGCCTTCCTTTTATATAAGACGTTTGCTGTAAGACTGAAAATATTAGAGTTGTGAGACCTGGATTTGAAACCACTTCACTCAGTTTTCCAAGCAAGCATCTATTTAAAAAAACTACGTAACTGTTTCAATCTTTAGGATTTTAATAAAGCTCTTCAACAGATATTAAGAAGAATGTAGTGAAGTGTTTTGTCTTTGTCCATTTATACATAGGTATTAGGTACATTAACCATTAAATGTTCGGAGACAATAGTATACGGTATACGCTGAGTTAAACCCTCGTCACTTTGGACTAATTATTACATTAAACTCCATTACTATAGATGTCAACTCGTATTATTCAATTCTGAAGCAATTTATAAGTACATAACTTGCCTATAGCTTAGCACCCAATTATAAAACTGAAGAGTTTGTTTGTTTGAACAATTTTTCATTGATGCTCCACTCCTATAGGTCTTAGCGAGATGTTATATAGCTTATAGCCTTCCTCGATAAATGGACTATTCAACACAAAAAAATATATTTCAAACCAGTAGTTCCTGAGATTAACGCGTCCAGCCAAACAAAAACAAACGCCTCAACTTTATAGTATTAGTATAGATAACAGCTTTTAAGTTAATTTTATTATTTAGTGTGACGATGTCCTTCTTCTGACGGACTTAAACCATGGCGACCAGTTTTAATAATCTTACCGCCGCACTCAGAGTCGCTTAACGAACCATTAATTATTCGAGAATCTCCATAATAAAGAACGACTTAATGGTTCATTAAGTGACTCTGAATGCGGCGGTTAATGAGACAACTCCAAAGGAATGATTATAGTACACAAGTAGACGAGCAGACAAACGTGCACTGTCTAATTTCTTCTCTTTCAAATTCTGATGGGATAATAATTTGAGACTACTGAGAAATGAGAGGTACAGACTCGTTGGCTTTTACGTTTCCTCCGATTCTTCGATGATTCACCGCCAGCTTCCTAGCACCAAGCTGTTATTGGGACTTCCTTAGTAGAAAATTTTTATAAATAAGTTTAGCCTGACCCGGAACTCGAACCAAGGACCTTGCACATGCTAGCTACTAGGCCACCAACAGTATAAAGATATTATAATACATAATTTAACTATACGCAAACGCAGATGTGGGATAGTACTCGTAGTATCGGGTTATTGGGGTCTTCAGGTAGGCAATCTTATTACCTAAGAGATTAAATTATTATTAAGAACAAGTGACCCTAGATGAAATTTTAGCCTGAAAACTTATTATTATTGGAGGGAACACGTAGGTATAGTTTATATAAATTTAATTGAGCTTTGAAAATATTAATTGAACATTTCTTGGTAAAGTAACCATACTTTCCGTTATTATAATACATAAACTAGATTTAATATTTTGAAAGTATACTACAAAGATATAGACAGTGATAGCCCAGCGGTAACGCGTCGCTTGTATAACCGAGTGATGCGGGTTCAAATCCGGGTCTCGCACCTCTGATAGTTTCATGTGCGAATCATTCCTATCATGATTACCACTTGTCTTACGGTGAAGGGAAACATCGTGAGGAAACCTGCATGTCTGAGAAAACCTAGCAAGTTTTCGTAAGACATGTGAAGTCCACCAACACGCACTGGGCCAGCGCGGTGGACTATGGCCTGATCCCCCTCGTACTGAGGGAAGCCCGTGCCCAGCGTGGGACGTTAAAAAGGGCTGATAATGATGATGATGATGATGCTATAAAGAAACAAATACTAGTACATAATTCAAGCAGTAAAAAACAACTTTTTAAGTACTTCAAAAATTGTTAAAAAAAGGTTGTTATAAGATTAATTTGAATTAATGAGATCGTTTTGTGGCATTGTAGCCCCGCCGAAATGCATAACCTGATTTTAATTTAGTTTTCTTTGTTGGAAAGGCGATTTCATTCAGTGTTCTTACCTATTAATTATATTTGAAATAGGCGTTTGAATATAAATATAAAGTATAAAATTAAAAAAAATGGTAACCTGAACTGCTGTGCTACAGTATTATCTGCAAGGTTTTTAATTTAAGAGCTCTATTTTTGGTACACATGACATCTTTATGAATTATGAACAAATAGTAAAAATAGCGTGTGTAGGGTTAATACCTCTAGAAAAATAAAACTAAAATTATGCCAAAACATTTATTCATATCTTCTTTACAACAAAATCGTGCGTTACATTTTTATATTGTATACATTAAATTATTTTACAATAAAACATACACAATTGAATAATCAATGCACGTAATAGTCGATATACATAATCGATATTATATAATAGTCTTAATTATAATTGTATGATATATTTTTTAATCTAAACTCTATATAATCTGTGGACACCGACATACATAGATTAAGAAAAGATTTAGAAAGATATATGCGAATCTGTTGAATCGTTTAAAATCTTTTTCCATTAAATATCATCATTTTTAAGGACCGTCGTATTAAATAATAAAAAAAAACCAAAATTTTGTCCGAAATCAATTGACTATTTCTTGGATAGCTAATAGATCTGCTTAAATTTATTCGTAAATTATTATACTAATATCTAAGAGCTGAAGCCCAATCCTACATTATTGATATTAAGAGTTGTTCTCGGTCCGATCAGACCTAATCATACGAGACTGTGACAATGAAAGCGGTTGAAGCAACCAATTTTTACATCCGAGTTCGGAAATAAAAAGCTTCACTCCAAAGAACTTTCGGAAGAAAGTAAATGGGACTAAAATATATATTTTTTTCTTTTTGATTAAAATTAAAATATATTACAATAATGATTTAATATTGAATTGTTCTGGTAGTTTATGATGGTCGCAATTAAATATCAACTCCCTTGAACGTGGTGTTACTTCGTTATCTTGTATAATAATAAAGCCATCATACTATTTGTATTAATCGCATAGATATGTCTAATAAAATCCTTAAATATAATATTAATATATAACTTCTAGGATACCTAATTAGTCTGAATTACTATTTCAGATTTTTTACGCTTAGGCACTAAATTACATCTAATTTACAGGCGTAGCTAGAACTTTGAGCTCGCTATGCCTTTAGCTAGTGCCCAAACGACCTAATTTATCCCACTGTTGGACAAAGGCCTCTTCTAAGAAGACTATTATATTAATATGCTACAAGAATATAAAGTTTCTATATAAAATGTTATTTTATTCAACATTTCACCTCTACGATATTAGTGATTTAAAGTACGAATATGAAAATTTGGCTAAATAGTTTTAGTTTTAAATAAATAAATAAATATGTTGGGACATTATTATAATCGCGCCATCTAGTTCCGCAGTAAGCTACGTAACGTGCTTGTGTTACGGATACCAGATGGTTTATATACTACACATATAAATTTTAAATACATACATATTATAAATATAAACTCCCATGACTGGAGTACAAACATTCGTGATTAGCAAATGAATGCCCCCAGCGGGACTCGAACCCGCGACCGCTGGCGCAGAAAGTAGGGTCACTACCAACTGAGCCAAACGAGTTTTAGTATAACATGATTTGAGAAATCCTTTCATAATCACTTTCTTTGTAATACTAGAAAATGAAACAGATCACTACTTATCTCGTCAATGCATTTTAATCGAAAAAATACAGCGGTCTTTTTATACAGACAGAAATATTCTCTTTTTCATGTTTATATTAAACTTACTACTAAATCCATATGGAATTATATACGGTATTAATAAGAGAAACTCAATTCTGAAAGTTTTTGTTTCTTTGTCTGTTTTTAGGAATAATCTCCGAAACAGCCACTTAGGTAACGGTTAAGTTCAAAGAAATACATAGCTAGTGAAGTATTCAAGCAAAGCTAGGGCGAATAGCTTGTTTTTTACATAGTGCAAACTGATACAAATAATTAGGCTGCCTGATCTGGGAAAAATAAAACTTACTTTTAACTCGAGTTTTTTTCTGAGATTCAGATGTATTTTAAAGAATTTTGAAAATAGAAGCCATAGTGTTAGTCAAAACTAACTAATTAACGAAGAGGACGCTTTGTAAAGTTTATTTTATAATACAGCTTTAGAAGTCTAATACGCATTCGTTTGTTCATTTTAGTCATATTTTTTAACTTTTACTTTTTTAAGCTCTAATTTTCGTAAGCAAAGTTCAATAGATGTCACATCAAATTATAAGAAAGTTGCCGTCATTATTATGAACTTTGCGGCGCAGATGTCTTTCAAAATAACATTAATTCTTGTTTTTATTTTTTTCTTAAAAACTTTGTGAGCTTCGCAGCCATAAATTACTTTAGTCTGCAAGTTGATCATAAAATTAATTTATTTTATATCCCTAGACTTATAAGGCTTCCTATTTTATTAAAAAAAAATTTCAAAAGGAATGTATGAAAATTTTTGAAGCCTAAATTTAAAGATTTATGTTCCGAACAAACCCTTTAAATGCCATTTTATTTTACCCATATTATTTTTTAGCAAAACAAAATCTTGTATATTTTAGCTTATTACTTATGCTATAAAATCAGTGCTAGATTGATTTTTGTACGATGTATATTCTCAAAGTTTGCCACCGAATTTTGTTACGCCACGGTTTTTGTATATTTTGGTAAATTTAAGGGGTAGTGCGTTATGAAGGATAAACTAACAAATACATTAACATAAAATTTATTAAGGTACGGTGTGAAATTAAATATATGATTCAATTTAAAGTCATAAAAAAACAATACTCGCACATGAAAGTGCCTAACTTAATATTATATTTTTTTACTTTCTATTAGCGAATCGATCTGTCTAAGGATATCTAAAAATTATATCAGACAATACCTTGGAAAGACACGTTAACTTACTCGAGTCATTCATATTTTATAGAGGTCATACTAGAAGGCAACGTTCATAAAAAGTATGTTGTATTTTGTAGCTATATAATATTATCTACATATTATAACAAATAAATTGGTTAGGACATATATTACAACAGCGCCATCTAGTTCCGTGGTAAGCGAGGCTTGTGTTGCGGATACCAGATAATTGATATACTACACATATAAATCTTAAATAAATACATATTATAATTATAAACACCCATGACTGGAGTACAAACATGCGTGCTCAAAAAATGAATGCCCCCAGCGGGACTCGAACCCGCGACCGCTGGTGCAGAAAGTAGGGTCACTACCGACTGAGCCAAACGTGTCTTCAGTATTAGTTTTATATAATGGATGAAATTAAGATTATACAAATTCTTATTACTAAATTTACTAAGTAAGTAAGTAGGTAAATTACTAAGTAGGTAGGTACTTTATATCGGTAAAGTTTCAAATTTCAAGAATCCGAAACCAAGTTCAGTTTGAATTTTCACTTCTAAGAAAGGATTTTTCAAGAGCGTTAATATTTAATAATACTGTACGTTAAATTCAGAAAAGGCTTACGAAATACTAAGTTTCAAATTATCTTTCAAACATTTTCAGAATCATAATATTATACTTATTTTGAAGTATACATTTATATATAAATTGTATAGCATAAATAAGTTGATATTTGTTAGAATATTTTATAATACAAAAATACTACGCAATACTTTCTATGTTCCCAATTCCAGAATCTTTTCAAGTTTCTAAATGATGTAATTATATTTATATACATTATACATACATTTTAATCAGTATAAGCTAAAAAAAATTAAAACATTTTGTCTATCTCTATCACGTGGATTTTTGTCATTGTAAGAAAAAGACAAAACATATTTTGACTATTAGGTCATTTTTACTCATAAAATGCGTAGTTGTATGTACCATACAATTTACATGTAGTGAAAAGGTCAGACCTTCTTTACATTTCCCATACATTTTCTCTATTACTAATTTTTTCTTAATTTACACGTGTATTACAATAGAATCTGAGTACACGATACGATTATTATAGAAGACAAGAAGATATTAAGAATTATGAGTGATGTTCTCATTAATACACTACGTATCAAGATCCACTAAATGCTTCAAAATGTTCCTTTGAGATAAATTTGAGATAGAAGTGCGCAATTCGACATTGATTTGCACTTTTTCAAATAAAACAACGTTGTTTCGTTAAAAAAATAGTAAATGTGGTATACGTAAGTATAAAATTGAATTGTTTTCGAATTATATTTGAGTAGATGCTGTTTTTTAAAGACACATGTGTATTATATTATAATGATTTTATATATCAATGGATGTCCCATGTAACATTAAATTTTCTTGAAAAAGGGCAAATATTTCAATTGACAGTAATACTTCCGCCCTATGTGAGGGACAAGCCTACATTATATAAGCACGACCTACATTATAATAATTATGTATATCATACCATGCTTAGCGTTTGAATGGACATGTCTACGAATTTAGAGTTCATTTTAGGCGAAAACTATGTTTTGATTTCCACCGTTTTTATACTTAAAAAGAACAATTGTAACAAAAAGAACAAGAAAAATAAAAAAAATTCTTATATTATTTTTGGAAAATGGTAGTAAAATATAATAAACAGAATTTTCATCTCTAATTTAAATTCTTGTCTTTTGTTACTGTTTTCTAAATATTCTACAAAGTACTCGTAAGTATATCAAGAGGACATATTTTATGAATTACATAATATTATACTAATTTTACTTATATTTACGTTATTTATGTTATTTTATGTATATTATTATTTTTTAAGTAATAAATATTAATTAAAACAAAAATAAACGATAATTTCTAATACATTACATCTTTTTTTACTTTTTACATCATTTTAAGAAAACACTGAAAAAAAGATAAATAAAACAAATAATAAAATAAGTCATCAATAAAAACCATTTAAGCTAAGAATCTCTAATTAAGTCCAATTTTAATTATACCTATCATGTTTTCTAAATAAGCGAAGAAAGTACTAGACTTCCGTCAAATTATAAACAAATAAATAAAAATATTGGAGCATTATTATTGACTAATAATTAATTAATTATAGATAATATATTTTATACCATTCATACAGTAAATAAATTTTATATTATAATCTCTACATAGAGTCAATTCTAATGCATTGCTGTTAATTTTTCTCTTACATATCCAAGCACTTATAAATATATTAAATTCCTTTAAGTTGGTACTTTGTTGGTAGAAATATATAAAAAGCCTTCCATCGTAAATTGGTCTATTTAAGGACGTTATTAAATTCAAATGTGGTAGAGCTTAATAGAAATTACTTTTACAATAGAAATAAAAGAAGTCTTGTTAGTGATAACATTCAGAGTCAAAATTGGCATTTTTGTATACAAAATTTGTTTTGTTTACATTGTACTTAAATGTTTCGTACTGTTAAATTAAGTATAACGTCTAAAAATTTAACAAAATTTTAAAATAAACGCTTCGAGTAAACGAATAATATAGCGGACGGATGAACATAAGCCAAAGTCAATTTTGTTAAGTTTCTGTTATATATGCAAAGGAACTTAGAATAAATATGTTTTTCGTACATGCATATTGTAAACTGTATTGCGTATTATAAAAGCGCCGTAATTTGCAAACTTCCAATAAAATAATAAAAAGTTACGATATGTAAAAGCCACGTATACTGTACAGCGCTATAATATGATATATATGCACGTATGTATGTATAAATAGAGACCTATTAGAGTACAGTTGACGCACGTTTTGTACCGATATGCAAATAGTAGAGTCATGACGTGACACCATTTGTAACGAGGAACATAGAGGTTACGAGTTTGAATCCTACTAGAGCTTTTTTATTATTTATACCATAATATTATATTTTTAAACACTACAAGTTTTATTACAGTACATATATTAAGTTACTATAAGTTATGATTTTCACAAAATAAAAAAGTCGCCAAGTGCGAGCTTTCCAAAAGCACATCAAAATACATCCAAACTTTATCTATTATATAAAAAATATTATCATGTTAATCCACGATCTATTAAAGCCTGTTCCACGCAGTTGCTATGATTTATTTTCATTTGAGACTTGAGATAATGAGGTGTAAAATTATTTTTAACATAATCCCAAGAGAGATCGAGTTAGCTTTTACGTGATTTTTATATTTTATGGTGATATTTTATCATTTTTGCTAAAATTTAATGAAAAATTATTACAGTAATAATTATGAATAGCACTTTCATTAAATTAATTTTTTTTAGAAAAAAAATTTAAGAAAAATAAACGAGTATTTAAATACGTATAGTAATTATACTACAGTGTTTTGTCTATATAAACTTCATTAAGAATAATTAAGTAATTAATAAAGATTATAAGAAACAACCAAACAGGCTTCAAAAAATAGAGAAATATAGAGTGGGGTGATACTTAATGGGTTAATTCGTCTCAAGCCTCAAATATAAATCATAAATATAATAAATTGAATAATACAGTAATCATAGGTTTTGTAAATAATACATGTTTTACACAAAATACATCTACCAATATGTTTAGTTCGATATGTTGACTATTGTTACATTTAAATTGGCCACAAACACTCCTAAATTATTTACATGGACACATAAGGGTCTAGTAAATATTCGTTGTTAAATAAAGCAAAGTAAAACACCTTACATAGCAGCGTTACGCATGGACGTAGTTAGGTGGGACTGGTTAAAGTTACTGGTCGACGTCCATAATATTTTTATAATACATTTCAATTCCATAATAATCCAGCGAATTTCCTTCAATTGTCAGAATTCCTACTAAATTATCTTTGATATTGGAGCTTCAATAACAAATCTCAAGTACACCTAATTACGTCCAAGGCTTCAAGAAATTATGATTCCACCAACATTTGCGATGCATTTGAACACATATCAAAAGCACTGAAAACCTACGTCTTTCATTCATTAGAAGTAATATATTTCATCAGTTGCTTCGAAGTGTACGTGCTTTCTGCCATGCGGTAGCACGACCAACAACCATCAGGCCCGGTTTACAGTGTTACCATTACCACTACCATTTACGTCTTTTTTAGGACTTCTCACTTCGTCGTCATTTTTATCTGGTTCATTTATTTCAGGGATCTTAAGTTTCGTTTCTGTTTCACGATCAGCTTGGGTGAGAACTTCTTGAACATGTACAGTTAGTTCTGGTCGGACAACTTGGGTGAATGGTAGGAGGGCTCCGGCGACATCCATGGTGTTGTTGATGTTTCTGTGCCACAGCTCAAGCACGACACTGCGCCGTTGCTACTTATATCTTGGTGGTCCCAGCCAACCACAGCCGAATATCTAGGTCAAAATCAGTTAAATTTATACCGTCCCTTATTATATAACATAAAGAAATTATATAAATATGAGATACTACTTTTGATCTAATGAGGTTAAAAATATAAGGTTTTTAACTATCTATTTATCTATTTACATACCCTTCATACTAATCTAATATTATTAATCTTCATCTAATTAAAATGGCCCAGTCGTTTTGTGTAACTTAAAAATTTGCGAGTTTTTTTTTAATTCTATGTTTAGACTGTAATGTTATCGTATTTCATTTATATGTACGAGTATGTAATACGATGATTTTCATAATTTATATTTTTAATATCTAATACTAATGGAAAAATATTTTCTAAACAAAAGAGATGACATTAACCTGAAAATTAATCTACACATTTAATATAATTCTAACACTTACTTGGCAAATGACAAGAGCTAGCAATAGCAAGAGAATAAGTGCTATCACCCCCCACACCACGCCGAGCTGGATCAAAGCGAACACGTACAATGTCTTGTGGCACCATTTATTTGGTTCAAACAATGTCGGTGTATAGTCCGGCCACATGATGCCGAGGGTCCAGTAGTTACCGCACGCAAACCTGTTTAAAAAATCACAAATTATAAATATTGTGGTATATGCGCAAGTGAAAATGCCTGAAGGGTTCTACTGTGAGTTTTAGTGAGTAGGAGTCCAACAGTACCCTGCCTGATGAAGGCCGTTCCCCATGGTTTCCCATGATGGGTTTCGACAGCGCAACAAAAAAATCTATGTTTATAAGAAGTTAATGCAAAAATGGCATAACCTTCAAATACATAATTTATAAACTCTAAAATCTAGACTAAGTTTTACAACGTCAAGCCGTAAAAAAAGTAACAAACAAACGCACGGACAAAACAAGTACGAACGCCATGTATTTGGTAGTGGGCAGTGGAAGCTCAGTAGTAAGCGCTCGCTTGGGTAACCGAGGGAAACGGGTTCAAATCCTGGACTCGTTTCAAAATCGACTCAAAATCGTTTCTAACATTATTACCACTTGTCTAATAGTGAAGAAAAATATCGTGAGGAAACCTGCATGTCTAGAGAGAACGAGAAACGTTTTCAAAAAATATCTGAAGTCAGTCAACCTGCACTAGGTCAGCGTGGTGGACTATGGCCTGATCCGCCTCGTATTTAAGAGGGACCCGTGCCCAGTAGGTGGAACGTTAAAAAGGGCTTAACTCACATCAGTGATCAATTACGAATTAAATTAATATGCTATTGATAGAAGAATTGAATATAATTATAATTCTTCTTTGTCGTAATTATGAAAAAACAACAAGTTAAGAGTTATGTTTAAAGTAATAAGTAACATTCAATAGTATATTTTGATATACTTTAAAAATGTCAGTCAGACGGCTGTTTGCACAAGCATGATATTTTCATAATATAATAGAACTTATCCGTACTAACAGCTATTTATTGAAGTGAAAAGCGATATGAGGCTTTAGTGTAATCGTTGACTGAATAACTTTATTCTCGTAGATACCTACGCAAGACGTTACCACGTACACCCCTTTTGTTCACACAGTCGACGCTACCAGTTGATTATAATAATATTTTTAGGCAAATGCTATGATTCACATAGATTTAATACATTATGTTATGTAAGCCAACAGAAATCGTAATTTTAGTGTATTATTTTATAATATTTTTATAAAGACTCTTGAATCACTGTCAGAATGGTCTTTGAAGCGGGCTTAAGGTCTTTATCTTGGGTTGTGACAAGAATACATGATTAAAAATTTGCATCGGGTGTGTTGAATCCTTTTACTAGAGTATAAAGCTGTCTGTCTAACAGCTGATCTGGCAGGTATTTTCTTATTTTGTTATTGATTTGATCATCTGAGATTTGAACCTGCTTCACTTAATTTCGCAAGCGTTATCAATACTCTGATTTGCCGTATACAATTTTTATATTAGTATTCTTTATATTATTCTTAAGAAGTTTTAAAAGTACGACTACGTATGCTAAGATGGTTTTTGGTTTCATATAAAATATAAATAATCTATTTAAGCTAATCGACCCATCATCCAATGTCCATACAATTGGCAAAGTAACATCAGTGCGAACATATTGTGCAACGCTCAATCTCCGACGTAGAACACCGATTGCTTTCACTTAATTACTGTGGCAGCCGACACCTGCCGCTCATACATCTTCGGTGACTGATTTCATCGCTTTCGACTGAAGGATTATCGCTAATGGAATTGCGTAGTCTATTCTTATTGTTGCTTGTAAATGTATATTAGTCCTATGGGGTAGTTTGAGGGTCCATTAGTTCAAGCCCTTATATAGCCTTTATTGGTAACTTTGTTTTATAATTAAACCAATGTGGGTGAATGTGGACTTATCTCTGACAGACAGGAGATGAGAGAGTAGCGTGGGTATATGTCAGTCCTACATTGGTAAGTATACCTTCCACAGATGCAGTTGAATATTCCTTGATTAATTTATAGATTTCTATAATTGTATCCAATTTATTACTGAAGTAAAACTTTTTAGTCCTGGCATGGATAAGTCAGTACATTAACGACACGACTTGTACAGTAATAATTAAGTGTACATTTGCTTCGTATATATAGTTAAGTTTACTTCCTTTAAAATATATTTATTTATATATCATTTTTTTTTTCAATTTAATATTTATAGTTTTTTTTTTCAATTTAATATTTTTCAATTTAATAGTGATATTTGTGAAAGCGCCAAAGAATTTTTACTTCAACCGCGCGTAAAGATCACAGGCAGTAATTTTTACAATCATATATTTTATTTCATTTTAAAATATTAAAATGAAACTGCTGCACATTAAAAATATTCAAACATTTATAAAATATTTCTCCAACTTCATAAAGGTTCAATAGACATTATGCCCAAATAAATATAATTCCGGTATAAAAGCTTAAATTGTAACAAACTTTTTTATTCCATAGCCTTCTTTTCTTAAACTTAAATAATTCTCTATAAATAATTTAAGTAGTAATTGTTTCTAAGTTAAAAAGCGTCATTACAAAATTAACAGTATTAATAATTAACGGTATATACATCGAACTTATTAACTGAAGCGTAGTGAACAGTACGCACGTGTAAATGACATATACTTGTTATCGTTGTAATAATAATATTGAATAATTAATCAAAAACATCGTTTCCGCAAAGTGAATCACCAACAAAAGCGGTCCATAGCTATAGGTACCTCGAGGGAAATGTTCCAATTAACGTCAAGCGTATCGCTGACAAAAATAGACTTTATAAAACACAAACCGCGATACAATATATAATAGACTAGGAGGTAACAAACAAAAATGTTACTGTATCTATTGTTTCGATTTCGATGCAAAAAGTAAAAGAGATGCATGGAAAGGTCGTATTGTGTCCCTAAGCTACGCCGCAAAGGTAACTACTGCCATTATTATATAAACTAAAACAGTAAATTAAAATAAAACTATGTTTAAAATGAAACTAATCAAAAATTTAATTTTAATTCTGTAATAATCAATGTATTTCTTTAAAAAGTAAATAGTGATATAAGAGGCTTTAGGTTATTTTTTATGTATTTCTTATTTAAAGTCCTAATTCAATATGGCTTCAATTATTAGAAAGTAATTACTTGCAGATGTCAACTTATATGCCCTTTTCGAGTACTTTCGCAGCAGACTAATACTTCACAGAAACATAAAATACACTCACATTAAGATATAAAGCTTATCCATATCCAATCCATTTTTTTTAATATAAATAAAAAAAATATAAATAAATATAAATATGTTGGGACATTATTACACACAGCACCATCTACTTCCGCGGTAAGCTACGATTCTTGCGTTACAGATACCAGATAGTTGATAAACTACATAATATATAACTTTTTTTAAATACATACGTATTATGAATATAAACACCCATGACTGGAGTACAAATATTCGTGCGCTACAAATGAATCCAACCAACGGGACTCGAACCCGCGACCGCTGGCGCAGGAAGTAGGGTCACTACAAACTGAACCAAACGTGTCGTCAAAATGCAGGTATATTTGTACGAGTACGTGCAAAATGAGATAAAATTGCTGTGTTCATATGTAAAGGTATTGATTTACAAAAATATAATTGTACACTAATATTTCACGCCGGCTTTTTAAGCTAAAGCTTTAGGTAAGCTTTTGTTCGTGCCCAGGATAAAATCTATCTTCTTGATAAATTTTATCGAAATAAGTACAGTGAGTTAAATATAACTGACAGACTCACTTTAGTAGAAACTAGTTCAAAATACTCGACTGAATCTTAAACTATATCAAACAATCGCAGTATTTCTTTTCTGAAAGCACTTTTAACTTCTTCTTAGAAATTTTATGTCAAATAAAAAATTGAGAATAAGGAATAAAGGACGTGATTTCAAAAGTTACTCTTAGACTGTTTGAACATTTTCACGAACTTTAGATAATAAATTAGCCATTTTAAATTTATTTAAACGTGTTGAAAATTAAGAACTTATTAAGAAAGCTAATAAATTCTTTAAAATTATCTGTAGCTGTGTAGAATAAAATAACTTAACGCTATAGAATTATTTTACTACAAAATTTTCATAAAATAAAAAAAAATACTAAAAAATGTATTATTATAATTAACATCTCATTGTCTATGTTTATAAAAGCCTTGTTTTAGAAATGTCTGCGCGATATAATCAAATAATCCCTCAAATACAACCAATTGATTTATTTAATTTGACTTCAATAAGCACTTTTGAATCGTTAACTTCATTTGAACAAGAGTATTTATTTAACAAGGAAACTGTGACTCAGCAATTTTGCTGAAAAAAGCCGGTGAACTTCTACCTTTGAAAGCTACAATATTTCGTATAATATATATTATAATTATACAAAATCTGGGCCAATCGTCGACATTTGAATGACTACACGTTTGGCTTAGTTATAGTTAATATTTATAATATGAATGTATTTAAAATTTATATGTGTAGTATATCAGCTATCTCAGTGTTCCGCAAACTTTTTATGTTCAAGGTACATTTAGGAAAACGAAAACTTTTAGAGGTACACCATAATTTAAAAATCAGTTTTTAAGTAATATATATCAACATTTATTATTAAATCCAAACGAGTATTGGCCGAATATTGGCCTTCACCAAACACGCAAAATACCAAATCCCTAACCAAACGAAACGAAACATATTGCTCGTGTTATTTACATTATTATATTATGTGGAATAATTTTTTTACCCTCACTTACTTACTAAGTTTATAAGATAACCTTATTTTTCCGAGGCACACCAACTAGTGACCACGGTACACCAGTGTGCCGCGGTACACACTTTGCGGAACACTGAGCTATCTGGTATCCGTAACACAAGCACGTAGAGTAGCTTACTACGGAACTAGATGGCGCTGTTGTAATAATGTCCCAACATACAACATATTAATTTCTAAATACTCTGTGCATATTGAAAACATTTTTTGTTTACATTGTTATAGTATGCATTGTTGGTGAATTGAATATAATATTTGTTTATTTGATTATTTGAATTATGTAATATGAGTAACTTATTACAACTGTTGTTACGTGTTTTGGTATTTTCCTTTATATTCCCTAGAAAATGGGATAACCGGGTCTATTATCATTTAGTCTAGCTTAATAATGCTAATGCTAATATAGTCGCATCAGTCTAATTAAGTCAAATTACAGCCGTTTTTCAAGTGGTAGTGCCATGCTTGTTACCTTCGGGTAGCAGCCGAATGGGCCGGCACGCCCCGTATAGTACCACTCTCTCACAGAAGACCGGCGTGAAGTGGCAGCTATGCTGTCGCGTTTCGTCCGGTAAGTGAGAGTTCGGGAGGCCCACTCCCCATCCCTACTCCCGTCCTTCTCCCTCCTCCCTCCCTCCCTTTCCTGAAAGGCCGGCAACGCATCTGTAAGCCCTGTGGTGTTGCAGATGTCCATGGGCGGAGGTGATCACTTACCATCAGGTGAGTCTCCTGCCCGTTTGCCCCCTTTGTCCCATAAAAAAAAAGCCGAGTAAATAATAAATAAATACCTCGAATACATTATCCTTATAATCAGACGTATCAAAGTAACAACACATGTATATCACGAGTGTAATAATAAGAAGTAAGAAAACGTTAAAAGAGTATGATATAAAAGATAAAAGCTGGAAAAATGACTTTTCATCATCTAAAGTTAGAACTTTCGATAAAAGTATAAGTTCACTAACACTCTAAGTTTATAATAGTAGCAATTTTTTTTTATTTTACCTATATTTTACGATCAATTACTTAATATTTTTCTCGTTAAGCCATAAAAAGAAATCTAAGAAATTATTTCTTAACTTACCAGCCCATGACGAATACAGTGAGGATATATGCGAGCACTCGCTCTGGGACACTTGCATTATTGTTAGTGCCGCTCAGTGCAAGTTGGGCCCAGAGCAGCCACAATATGCCTGCTCCTCCTGCGGCACCACCGACCACCATGTACACTGGGATGCGAGGCTCAGCTGGACAGTCACGAATGTATTGGACACCTGACGACAATGACAATTCAATTTTAATTAAAATGATCTTTCCTGAGGGCCTAGACAATGTAACAATCGATTAGCGAAAGCGCTAGTAGAAAAGTCCAAAATGTATGGGTTTGACATATGCCTTAGATATGTCACGTGATCTGTTGTCAACGAATAGATGATGGTAGACAATGTAAATTCATTTCAATTATTAGTGATTTAAAGTTCAAAATGCATACGCTGCGTTTAAGCGATGACGATTGTAGAAATCGAATCGCTACATAACGAATGCCGGTTGGCTATAGGCCCAGATCGTTTCATTATAATTTTTTTTGATTTGGTGGTTAAATGATTTACAGCTATCTTGGTCACGGGACAGACTATGGTTTTAGACATCTGAAAGGTCATAATATACCAGTTAGAAACAGTGTGTTAACAATTAAAATATTATATACAACAAAATTTCTACACATGTACTCGTATAATAGGGATTAAGATCATAAGGGCGTCAAAGTTCCACTTTCATAACAATGTAATATGGATTGTTCTATCAGGAGTACTAGTCCAACCGAGCTGGTTTTGTTCTGCTAATATTTGCAAGACTTTGTGGCAGGTAATAGTGGTTGAGACCTGTTTATATACGGATCCCAAGATACTCGTACGTTAGCTTTGAACGCCGATGAAACATCGTGTATGCAATTAAGTATGTTTACCAACAAATTGCTGGAAGAAGGTGAGATGAATAGCTTTAATTAAGAGAATTGCTCTTCATGAGAATAATTTTAATTACGCCATTACCACAACGTAAACTAAAATATATTTTTTATAAAATATAACCTTGTTATAACAAGCTGAATAACTCGCAGTAAGCAAACTAGCCCTCAGATGTGTGAAAATAAAATAATTTATCTTAACTGTTGTTAAGTTCTTAAAATACATGCCGACTCCATTCCATGTGTAAGAAAATTCGTGTTCCAAAGTTGCAAATGATCTGTTCTATTCTTATAAATAAGTTCGCATTATATTTATCTGCAAAGTAATTTTATTGGAAGAAGTCTTGTTAAAATGTATAACACTAGCGACCTACTGACATACACCATTGTGGGTGCCTAATAGTGACCTATAAGTTACTCCATATGTATGCATACATTTACTCATATTGTAGCAACAGTAGTTGTCTTTTAAAGGCCAAGACACAGTAACCTTTTCTATTTATTATGAAACAGTGAAATATAAATCTACACTTATTTATACTTCTTCTTTATCTGTAATAATTATCTATAAAAATAAAAATGAATGTTGGTAAGTGCATAACTCGAGAATGGCTGGACCAATTCAGCTAATTTATTTTTTTGTACGTTCCTTAAGGTCCACGGAAGGTTTTAATACAAAAAAAAAGAAAAAAATAAATAAAAATGATATGTTATATGAACCAATTCGGTTAATTTTTATTTTGTATGTTCGGTAAGTCACACGGAAGGATTTAATAATAATAATCATCATCATCAGCCCTTTTTAACGTCCCACTGCTGGGCACGGGCCTCCCCCAGTACCAGGGGTATCAGGCCATAGTCCACCGCGCTGGCTTAGTGCGTGTTAGCGGACTTCACATGTCTTACAAATACTTGCCAGGTTTTCTCAGGCATGCAGGTTTCCTCATGTTTTCCTTCACCGTAAGACAAGTGGTAATCAGGATAGAAATTATTCGCACATGAAAATATTAGTAGTGCAAGACCCGGATTTGAACCCGCATCACTCGGTTATACAAGCGAGCGCGTTACCGCTGGGCTACCGCTCTCTTTTTTTAATAATAATAAAAAAAATCAAAGTTTGTAAAAAACTTATACTAAAGGGGTCACCTAGGGATGAACCCGAGCGAAGCGAGGATGAGTCGCTAGTATTATTATAACTAGAATAAATGTATTTTTTATGTTTGTTTGTAATGAATATAATAAAAACTGCTGAATTAACTTAGAATTTTTATGAAGATAGTTTGAGACCCTGGAAAGGATGTAGAAGAGTTTTCATCCCCCAAATTTAAGGGGATGAAAAGGGGGATGATAATTTGTTTGGGAAACAAAAAAATCTATAAGTTGTTTGGGAAATAAAAAACCTATGTGCTGTCTGGGGATAAAAAACCTATGTGTATAATATCTTATTAAGTATATTATACTAACCGTTACAACGTACTTAAGAAGAAAACCGAGCGAAGCATGGATGAGTTACTAGTGTCATTATACTCATATACATTATACAGTATTGCTAAAGCGTTCATTATTCAATGCTAATATTGTTTGCCTTAAAATTAAGTTTCTATTTAACTTATCCTTAATAATTAATGAAAGTTTCAAAAGCTGGCAACTTTTTCAATGCATAGGTTCTTGAAAAATATTTACTTTAGCCCTCAAAATTTTGTTCACGCCTGAAACCTAAGTTGTATGTTATACCTAAGGCTAAGGCATAGAAATTTAAATTATCATATAATATATTATGTTTTAAAACATTAAACAAATGTTAGTAGAACAATAATTGCTATGAAAAGTAAATTTATATGAATATTTTTTAACTAAAAACTTAAATGAACTTAAATAAATTAAATTAACTTAAATGAACTTAAAATATAAGTTAGAAGCTTCTAGCTTTAAAAATGGCGTAATTTCCACCTATATTCCACCTTACAGCCCTTTTTAACCGACTTCCAAAAGGAGGAGGTTATCGATTCGTCTGTATTTTTTTTTTAATGTTTGTTAGCTCATAACTTTGATCTGGGAGAACCGATTTTGATGATTCTTTTTTTATTTGAAAGGTAGTGCTTCCAATGTGGTCCCATTTTAATATTTTTCAGTTCTGGTAATGGCATCCATAAGAAAACCATAAAAGTCTTAAATTTGCATTAAGTATTTGCGCGACAAATGGACGAATAATTCAATATCACGCCAACTGATTTCGATGATTCTTTTTTTAATGGAAAGGGTATACTTCAAGGATAGTTTGATGAGAGTTTAGTAAGGTTCTGATGATGGGATCCATGACAAAGTATCGGAACTCTTCAATTCTTAGGAGCAAATTAACGATGCTCGGCCGAATCTTTTATAGGCTATATGGATATTTGAGTCACGTACTGTAACTGATGATGGAAGGTACAACTCCTCAACGGTTAGCAGTTTAAGGAAAATTTTTTCAATATAATACGCAATCATGAACCGATAGTTGTATACTTTCAGGCTATTAGGTTTACCTCATAGAGTCATAATAGAAGGTAAATTTTTATAGTCATTAACACAATACGTATCTACTTTCCGCAAAAAATTTAAAAATAAATTATTTTTAACAAAAAAACAAAAACCGACTTCCAAACTTAATAAATCTAAACTAAAAAGTAGAAAATAAGTCGGTGCCAGCCAAAGCAAAATAACCCTAAATAGATACATATTTGATTAATCTATCAATTTGTAAACATAATCAAAATACCTGGCTGGCACCGACTCCAAAATTAACAAAGTCCTTAAAAGTATTATTTTCTACTTTTTAGTTTAGATTTATTAAGTTTGGAAGTCGGTTTTTGTTTTTTGTAAAAATAATTTTTTCGCCTTAAAAAGTAGTCTATGTAATTTCTCGAGCTCTAGCATACCTGCGTACCAAATTTCATTTAAATCGGTTCAGTAGTTTTGGCGTGAATGCGCGACAGACAGACATAGTTACTTTCGTATTTATAATATTAGTAAGGAAGTAAGGATTATGGTTCTCGACATTAAAAGATGACGTAATATTATAAAACATGTTTTAAATTATTAAAATTAACACATACTGTAAGGTACTTAGATGTCACGTGTTGATATTGATGTTTTTCATGCAGTATGTAAATTTTGTAAGTGAAGTATCTGAACAACTATAATGCCTTGAGGACAAAAGAAGGCGACTCATGCCGAGAAGTGGGATGTTACAAAAAGGCAATGTAGGTAATGAATATATAATTTAATAATAAGTAAGTATAAATGTAATTACTAATAATGTCGTTAAATGAAACAGTTCCATACAATTCCAAGCATAAAAGGAATAGAGAAGATAACTTATTTAATGTAATCGTAGTTGGAGCGTCTTTTTTATTACAACGATTTTTCACTGCCAGAGATAATACAAGATTGAATTTCATTATCTGTGCAAAGAAATGAGTCGAATCATTTTAAATGTTTTTAGTCGAGATCGAGATTACTCGATCTCGTTTGTGACAGCGCAGACTCTCGTGAGGAAAGTGTAATTTTTATATGTCAGCACTAATTTATACCAATGCCTTTCTGATAGCTGGTTACGTTGAAAATTAGTATCCTTATGCCAAAACCCGTGGGAAAGCCATAGAAAACTAATGAATTAAAAGGCCTTATTTTTGACAAAAATCATATAAATGTATAAAATTTTGGTTAAACCTGACAGAATCAGCCTATAACCTCTTCAATAATTATATTTTCTATCATAGAAAATATGATTCTTTTTTTGATAATGAACTATTTTATTTATTACTTAATCATTTTTTACTAAGAAAATGTAAAATGTTTATCTGTTATCATTTGTTATATTCTTTTTATAACTGTAAGCAATGCATGCATGTATGTTGGTCAGTGCTATGGAACCATGTAAATGATCAATATGACTCGTAATTGAGAATAGATTTAAAATGGATTATATGTTATTTAAGTTCGTGTTCCTAATAAAATATAATATTATTAAAAATATATTATATGTATATCATTAAGAAAAGTCAGGACAAAAACAAAAGTTTCTTTTTCTAATAATGTCATCGCAGATCTACGCCCAGTCGCCTGTAAAATTATAATATTAAGACTTTCAAATATTGAATCAGAACTAAAATTGGCAAAATTTTTAATAAAATCATTTGGAATTAATACTTTTGTAAAAGTTATTAAAGCGAAATAAAAAGGTACTTCTTGTAATACTCCTTTTATATTTTAAGGGAAAAACCTGATCCTGGCACCCCCATCCCTGAGACTATTATCAACATGCCACGGTTATACATCAAAATTAGTCCAACCGTTTCAGAGATTAGTTGGAACAAACAGACAAGCTAACAAACATTTTAAAAGTAGTGTTTTTCGTATAATTATTTAGTAAAAAGATATTATTTTAACATTACAAATATACACTAAAATTTCAATTTTTGTTTTTGCGACCTTTTTCAAGATCCCATACCTACCAGAAATCGTAATAGGCAAAAAGATAGTTACGAGTACTTTCGCACTTGTGATATACGAGTACGGATTTCGTGGTATTTAGAGTACAGCTTTTGATAAAGATTGAGGGATGAAGATTCTATAAGGGATGAAATAGAACGTTTAATAATACTAAACGCTACAATAAATACGAGTATTTATAACATATAACTTCCACTTAATAAATCTCACATCAATACAGTCATATATAAGTAAAGTAAAAAAATGTGATAGAGAATTGTTAACTAAGCTATTGAAAGCTTAATATTACAATCTTCTTCTCGTGATTTTTTTTTCTTTTGCTATCTCATGATTCTATTTCTTGAACATTTCTAACTTGTTTGTAGTTGGCCACGTCTTAAATCCCAAAATTTCTATCATTTTTTGAATAAGTTATAACAATCTATTGTTATACAAAAATTTATAGAGGCTATGTTGAATAGAAATATAAACTTGTTTTAATTTAAATATTTTTAATCACAGCGTGAACGAAATTTCGTTTTCGGACTTATTATATCACTTTTTTTAATTTAAAGTTAAGATATGTTGCGAAAAACGTTAAGGTCAGGTTTCTTTCAACATTCTCTACAAAAGTTATATAACATAAAATCCTCCACATCCGTATACTTTCTTTCTTACGTAATAAAAAGTTATTTTCAAAAAAGCTCAGGAAATTTTTGAACAAAAAATGTAAGCTTCGTGGAAATGTAAAAGCTTTCCGAGCTTTACGAGTTTTCTTCAGGCCTAGTATTGCGTATTCACTATACTTTTAACATAAGCTACGTATAACGTATACATTTTCTTACTTTTAACCAAATGAAAAATGTAATGTATCGGGACTATATTTACTTTAATGAATACGTGATGATAATATTCGCAATTTACCATCCAATCCTTCTTGTCTTCTGAAATCTACGTGACATTGGCGAAGTAATCTTTGCCCAACTTTGTCTAAACACGTTTTAAAGTTATTTACAAGAGTATTGAATCGAATATTTGGATCTAAACCACGTACTCCTTAGCAAATAGAAGTGCATAGACAGTAAAATAAAATGTTTAGTATTTGTAACTTATATGTATATATATATATTTAAATTTGATTTCACTAAAATCACCCAAAAATATATCTGAAAAAAAATAACTAAAAATATTGGTCTTTATTATCTAATAATATTCGGAACCTCCTTAAGCAAAAAACAATGCACACTTGACTATTTTATGTAATTTATATGTATATAAGTATAATTTTAAAACCTAAAACCTTTTATAAAACCTTCCACAAGAACCACTCTATCCATTGGTGAAACAGCATGAAAATCGGTGCAGTAGTTTTTGAGTTTATCACGAACAGACAGACAGACGCGGCGACGGACTTAGTTTTATAATATGTAGTGATTCGTATTTCTGATTAGTAATTTTTCAACAGCCTTGTAATTTATTTATCAAATTTGATAGCTCAAGGGTTATGAAGGAGGTTAACTCGTGAATATTAATAAGTCATTATCGTATCCGTGTTTCTCGTGAAACCATATTTTGTTATAAAGACTGTTAAAAAAGATTGATCTTACCAAAAAAAATAGTGGTCGAAATTTGATTGTAGTTATCTATATAATATATTAATATAATTTAGGTGTCTGTTTGAAACATTAACCTAAAATCTTTTTTTTACTTAATGCATGTACTTATGGCACTTTAAATGACAAAAACAAAATTAAAAAAAAATCTGTCCGTTTGACTGTTTTTCCCATGAATCTTAAAAACTTCTGGACAGATTTTGACAGGACTTTAAGCTGATGTTATAAAAGTAAGTTACACTTCTATTTCACAACGCCATTAAGGTTTCACATCAAAAATTTAAACGTAATATAGAAAAACTGTGTCCAATTTTTTTATATATTTTATACTAACCGTTAAAAGGTATTTAAAGCGCATCTGAAGCGAAGCGAGTGTGAGTAGCTTGCTTACAATATTTTAGTTACTCACCCATGATAAGCATGATGATGGGTACAGTGGACAGGCAGGCCAGGAACACGGTCATCACGACTGCAAATATAAATGTCATAAGTATCGCCTTGAAAATATACTTAAAAAATAAATAAACCTCCATAGTTATGGATATACAATAATTGCTATTAATGATATGACGAAACTCATAAATTAAAAAAATGATGAAAAATTTATTATTAATACTTATAAATTAAACGGAAACTTAAGGTCAGTTATGGAAAACAAACTTCTTCTTAAAGCCAACTGACCTAAACATGACCTGGTTTAAATATAATAAATACTAGCGAATCACCGTCGCTTCGCTCGGGCTCGTCCCTAGATGCCCCCTTTAGAATTAATTTTTTACAAACTTTGAATGCCTTATTAATTTATATCTAATCAAAAGCCTAAAAAATAAGTTTCAAGCTTTTTTCTTTTAAAATGACGTAATTTCCATACAAATTTTCATCCCTTAAGGGTTCCTTTACAGCCTTTTTTCGCCTTGAAAAGTAACCTATATCCTTTCTCAGGCTCAAATGTGTAACAAATTTTATTTAAATCGGTTCAGTAGTTTTGACGTAAAAGCACAGTACACAGACAGACAGACAGAGTTACTTTCGCATTTATAATATTAGTAAGAATTTTAACATAAATTAGTATAAGATACGAATTGAAATCAAAGTTTTGCCGTTATATATTGGATATCAAAAAGCTAAGCTACAGGAAAGTTTAGATAAAGTACTGCAATAAATGTTCTGAACTACTTAAGCTTCAAAGAAGCGTTTCAAAGCTCTCAAGGTGTAGAGGAAATTAAAACAGTCTCTCAAATGTCTTCCTTCATTTATATCCTCTGATAAATAATTAGCTATTTCCATGATAAAAGATGAATAAAACGAAATCTTTTACACAGATTGATAATTACTTTATTGCACGCAATAAAAACATAACAAAGATAATTACTTTTAACTAAAAGTTAGCTGACTTCAAAATTACTTTCGATGTGATTTTCGAACGAAACTCTGTTTCATAAATATGGGACGCTCCTTTTAAAAAACTAGCTTTTCAGATATTTTTGCAGATTTATTTTGATTTTTGGTTCAAAAGTTTCGAATGCTTTACTACAATCAAGGACACGGGAGAGACTGCTTTTAGAGGTACACAAGCATTATATTATAGTTGTTACAGACAGTCTACCAATAATTTCCAATAAAATGAATTAAAATAATGTGTTTCTAATAGATAATTAACTGAAAATATATCAAATATATGCGTAAATCTAAGAAAGAATTATCAGAATACCCTTGTCAAAGAGTACCTACGTACATGAAATTGAAATGAAAAGTGATTCACAGCAGGTGGGTATTTATACGAATCATTATATTGACATAAAACACTTACTGGTTCTATTCATAATTTTTGCTGCTCGGCATATGAAGTCTATTGTACCCGATGCTTCCATATTCGCATCTTTCAGCTGATATGCGACTGATCCATAGGTGGTGAGACCAACGCCTAGACCCAAGCCAGTTCTGTCACTGTATTTCGCGTGCTCCCCACATAGTCTCCGTTGCTCATCTCCTGATACCTGTTTTTATTAATTGTTAGTGAAAATTATAATTTTAAGTGAAAATCATAATATTACGTTAATATGTGATATGTGATGCATAGAAATTTTAACGACACGTTTGGCTCAGTTGGTAGTGACCCTACTTTCTGCGCCAGCGGTCGCGGGTTCGAGTCCCGCTGGGGGCATTCATTTGTTAATCACGAATGTTTGTACTCCAGTCATGGGTGTTTATATTTATAATATGTATACATTTAAATTTATATGTGTAGTGTATCGACTATCTGGTATCTGTAACACAAGCCTCGTAGCTTACCACGGTACTAGATGGCGCTGTTGTAATAATGTCCAATAATGTCCAATATATATTTAATTTACATTGACCAAACTTAGCAGGAACTAAGGTTTAAACTTAATTTTCTGTTGAAAAATTTCGTCATTGAATCCAAAAAATATATTTATCATTCAAGTACCTATGCTAGCAGATAATAACTGTATTTTAATGTTTTTTCATCAAAGAATATTAAAAAAATATTATTATTATACTTACTTGGCTGACCGAACTGGAAGCTCTTCTAGACCCAGTGTCGGATAAACCACCGGTCCCACTCTGACGACCACCAACAGAAGCTCTGTATGGAGAGACGCGACCTCTATTACCTATACAAAAAATTGATAAGTAAATCTTTAACTATATTATGTACGTTTCATTCATAGCATTGTGTAATATTAAAAAGGTTTTCTCTTACCAGCACTTTGACTGTCTTCACTTGCCCGCCTCTCTCTTGATACTAGTGGTTCTTGAAAAGTAAGAGTCAGGCTGCCTCTTGGGCTTATTCTCGCAGTATCTACTTCTCCTGTAACTAAACTTCCCCTGGCGCTCCTCTCGGATGGAGCTATACTACCACGTGGACTCCTTTGTGAGTCCGGAATCAACGAACCTCTCGGGCTTCTGTTCAATTCAGGAAAATCCTTCTTTAAGCTATCGGGTGCTATGCTTCCGCGTGGACTAGTCCTTGGACTTGGCCCTAATTCTTTTTGACTTCTTGCAGGGTCGATTTGTATGCTTGCAACAGAATGTCGCGGACTCCTGCCTACATCCGGCACCAAAGAATTCCTTGGCTGGTTCCAAGAAGTGCCTTCCGGAACCAAACTTCTTCTTGGACTTCTAGCTGCCATATCAGGAGTTATGCTATTTCTCGGACTTCTGTTAAAATCTTGTGGATTAAGGCTCAGCCGTGATCCATATGACTGATCTACTGCTAGGTTATTTCTAGAAGGTGCCAAAGTATTTCTGACTATTGGTGTTTCTGGTGTAATAGAATTTCTGGCGGATCTTGTCTCAGGAACTAAAGAGTGACGAGGACTTCTATGATATGTATCCAATGCGGCATCAGGGGCCAAACTTGCTCGAGGACTTCTTTGTGGCGGAGGTTCAAGTTCATCATCCGTTTCCGTAGTTGCTAGTGATGCGCGACGAGAAGATTGGGCTGAAGGCCTCGGAGATCTAGTTTGAGGTGAAGTTGCAGCGCTTCTTGACGCCCTACGTCTTCTTGAAGAGGACGTTCTGTGTAACATCTTGTTTGTAGACAGACTGCAGGATCAACACATCAGCTAAGATTAATCTTTAGAGTTTTGTTTTATTTAGAAGAAAATTCTTAATTTCTTCTTTGCATCTGAAACAACAACAAAACAAGTCATCAGAATATTAAATAGGTTCATTTTTTCATAAAAAACAAGAATACAAATTTCGTATTCTGCGGTTTATCTTCAATGTTTAGATTGTATACAAACTTTTTAAGTGGTATCTTAAGGCCTTAATTTAACTTCTGGGTTTTCAAGCACACCTAATAAATCTAAATTATACTTAAATAGCTCGGCTGTTGAGGTAATCGCCCTTAATTTACTGTATTCCGCGAGGATCGCGCGAAGTATTACAAAGATGTTTCCTTCGATGGTAAAATTATTTCATTATTTAACGATAAACGTGACTAGAATGCTAATCGCTTGAATCATTAAAATATCGCCGGAGCTTGGACTATACTTTTTGTTTTTTATTTACAGAGCATTATTTTATGGTAAATCAATTAATACGTAAATTAGTTTCTTCTGTTTTTGGTGTTTGTATAACTGTCATAAATATTGCCCACAAAAAGTGCGAATACTCTATTTCTGTAACAACTTATGGTGAAGCTTTAAGTTGAAAAAAATTATATCCCCTGAAAAATCTTCGACTATATAAGCCAAGTAAATTGTGTTACAGTAAAAGTAAAGCCATAAAACAAACATATGATAAAAAATTATTATTATTAGCAAAAACAATATATTACAATATAAGACTTCTATAGATTATGTTCTACAATATCTTCTAAATTCTTAATGCAAACACCATAAATTTGCATCTTCTATTAATTTTATTCTGTGAAAATTGAAAGGCCCGCTTTTGTAGATTTTTTTCACTTGTTACGAATGACAAATCACCACTTTCTTAGAACATTCAATTTATTCAGATAATTCAAGACGAAATTCTGAACGCGAGTTGATTTGAGCGTATTGAATCTATTAAATAAATCGGTTTTGATCTTTCTCTTTTACCCTTGCATTATATAAATTACATTATCTAAGACATTAAAATATATCCTTAATTTGGTTATACGAGTATAATATGAAAGATTGGGCTATAGGTAGATATAAGAGTAAGACCTGGAGTAAATTAACTGTTAGGTACATTGATATACTCCCGATCGAAGCAACAATAAATTATTTTTATATTGTAAGAAGTTGCTAAAGAAATATCGAAAGTTATTTAGCATAGCATATTCTATTATTGCCATTTTACAAAGACTTTGTGATATCAAACGATAAAAATACGATTTATTATTTGTTTAAAATAACAAATTGATATATCTTGTACGTCTTTGTACAAAAACATTGCCGACTTCAAAATATGTATGCCTTATTTTAACTGTCTTTTCTCATTCAATGTGACATTGAGTTCAGTAAATTATGAGGGTAGCTCAAATAAGTTTTGGGTGTTACACATAGTTTTATATATTAATTATGTAACTGGTAGCTACCAGTTTAAAATTTCGATAGCCCAGGAAATTGTACCTTCAAACCAACCGTCTCGCGGTCTTCACCCCGTCTAAGTCTCCACCACTATTTGTTTAATCATCATTAATCATAGTTACAAGTTGATAGGCGTAACCTCACCTGTCCCTCCTATTCTTACTGTCTACCTTTAATAACATAATTACCTCCTACTACTATCTAGATATTCATCAAAGATTCAGCAGTTTAGGTGAGCAATTTGAAAAACAAAAAACTTATAGTTACTTTAGCACTAGTAATATTAATACGGATTAAGAGTTATTTAAGCTAATTTATACTTCAGTACAAGTTATTCTATGGATTATTAATAAGTATTAAAACTAAGCACGGTAACAACTATAACTTAATTCCTCCTACAGCCACGTTGAGCCATTCGAAAGGAATAAAAAATATATTAAATCAGCTGTTTCAACCAACAAAACAAAAAAGCATTATTCAAATCGGTTTAGCTATTTTCGAGTTTTAGCGAGACTAAAGAACAGCAATTGATTTCAGAAGAAGCTAAGGTATAATATCATAAATCAAATATTAATATAGGTTTAGATTTTTATTTAAAATTCGAACCAATTGTTAGTGAATGGTTATGATGGAAAATGAAAGGAAATCAGCGGAAATTGCAAATTTTATCTCGACCTTTGTGTAACACAAAATGTTATTAGATAAAACAATTAAGGGAAGTCTGCACTAGACAAGCTAACGTAATAATGCTAGTGTTCGCTTAGTGGTTAAAATTCGATCATAATTATTATTGTATAGGTGAAAATACAGTTCAATAGAATTTATGTCTATGTAAAAAATAATTGTAAAAATATTGTTATCATAAAAGCTCTTCGAAAGCTACTAAACAAAAAAAAAAGAAATTCGCT
The DNA here is from genome assembly GCA_951802675.2 of Boloria euphrosyne. Classification (NCBI taxonomy): domain Eukaryota; kingdom Metazoa; phylum Arthropoda; class Insecta; order Lepidoptera; family Nymphalidae; genus Boloria; species Boloria euphrosyne. Next base: position 13,511,709 of record OX637879.1, read on the forward strand.
TGACAAATAAAGAACAAAAGGGTACTGAAAAGGTCATCTCATTTCATTTAAGATTTTTGTACTTGCCCATTTAAATATAGTACATATAGTATAATATGTACGAGTCTATAGATTAAGTCTTAATTTTTAATCTTCTTAATTTCTATATTATATGTAATAGTAATGATGAAGATGAAGTACACAATATAATAAAATTCTAACTAAGTCGAATCTACATTGAGTATTTTTGGAAAATGTAATAGAAATAGTCATTTCTATTGATACAGATAATATAACAATCAATAGTTTTTATAATTTTGTCTGTCAGTCTGTTTGTGACTGCATCACAAGAAAACCACTGGACTGATTTTAATGTTTAGTATGGTGATAGTTGGTTATCCGAGACAACATATAGGATACTTAAGGTCACCCTTTTATAGTTTAGGCCCTAGAGTATCATTAAGAGATAAGTTTAAAGAAATAAAAATATTGACTGTTGCTTCTCAGTACGTGTACGAAAATCTTATATATGTTCATGAAAATACACGAATTTCTCAGGAATTGCGACATGCATAGCATTAATACTAGGAGTAAAAATAAACTTGTAATGCCTGTGACTCGCTTACGCCAAATTTAAAAAAAATTGTGAAAGAACGTTTGTGTACTAAAGGATATTATACGATTAACGATTTTTTAGAAGACAGTACGCCTTGGGAATGATGTGATCGCCACCAGGCTGTTTCAACCTATAGAATTATTGTTAATTTCAATTTAATTAAAAAAAGAAAAAATACTAAGACAAAAAACCAAAAAAATATATATATTAGTCCCGCTGAGTTTCTTTCGCCAGTTCTTCTCAGGTCAGTGGTTTCTTCCTTCCGAACTGGTAGTAGACTCATGACGTTCACTAAAAAAATGTAATAATTTCATGCTGAATAAAATATTTTGAATTTGAATTTGAGCTTTTTGATACGGGAAAATATCACATCACTATAGTAGGCATTATTTCTATTATAAATACTAGGGTTACTTTTATTCGTCTTTTGCTTCCGTTTTTTGATATAGTTACGGATACTTCTTCTTTTTCATGATTATTATAAATATAAACACGACTAGAGTACAAACATTCGTCGACTCGATCCCGCAACCGCTGGCGCAGCAAGTAGGGTCACTACAAACTGAGCCAAACAAGTCGTCAATGTTATGTGTATGTAGGTGTATATATACGTAATCCCCTGACCTTTTGCTATTAGTATATAGCCAGAGAACAAAAGAAAGAAATAAACTCTAAATGTACCTACTAGATAATAAAGTGCTTTAGGCTTACCTACGCTACGCTCTGGTGCGTCCCTAGGTACGATTTAAATAGGATAAAAAAACAAACTATAATTTGATTATGTTATATATATTATGTTTGAATCGGCTTTTCCTTAAGGGATTTCCTTTTTTCGCTGAACTTCAGTATTTTTCCAGTCCTTATAAGTTATAACGTCGTAATAATCGTACCAGTGAAATTCCCATTAAAATTGGTGCAACCGTATTAGAAATTAACCGAAACAAATCGATCGTCAAATATTTTAAATTTTCTTATTTGTACCGTATATACTTTTAAATGTAAGGAAAAGCTGTTATTTTGACATATGTATGTAAATATCCTTTGAAATTTTTTAGCCTTCGTTAACAGTATGCCTTGGCATGGACTCCATGTAATAGGCATGATGACAGTAACTAAAAACCACTAAAATAATGTGTTCATCTAATGAGATAAGATTAATAGGTTTTGAAAAGCGTATTTATTTTCATATTTAGGGCGAGATTGATATTTTATTTATTAAAATAAAACGACAAAATACAGCAGTCCGCCATGATAAGTTGAACACCAATCAGAGTGAATTACGTCATGGCCGTACAAACGTCACTTTGTTTTGTATAAAGTACTAACTAGGACGTTTAAAATCTGCATTCTGCGTTTGTATTTTGTGAAGTATTTCATTATTTCTATCAATTAGTTGCTTAGTTTGTGTTTTCATAACATGGAACAAGGATTTACCAAGGCAAATAGCTCTAATTTGCCTAGAGTTGATTTGTTGATGTTGGGGGAGTTTTTGGCATCAAATAAAGACTTTTGTTCAGCTGAATTTAGAAATGTCAAGACTACAATGTAAGTTGTACATTATTATATCTTTATAAACAATAATTTAAAAATTCAAACCCGTAAAATTTTAATAATTTTTTCTGTATTAATAAAAAGCACTACGTAATAGATTAGAGATTGTTTCTAAAACATTGTTTTTATTGACTAACATATCGATTTCTTTGTATAAATAAAGTACTCATTAAGATAAAAATAGAGAACATATTTAAAAGACGAAATGTTATCTCAAAAAGAATGAACTTTATAATTAAATTTAGTTAAACAAAGTCGCAAATCATGTCACAATATATGAAATTAAGTAAAAACTTACGTCAAAATGATCTTCACAGAAATAAAGTGAAGAATTTATAGATATAACTGTTGGATCTCGCCGTGCAAGATTAAGCCACTTATTTCGCAATTTTTGATTGCGTGGAACGTAAACAAACAATTTGTTAGGTGTTTTTAATGACGTATTAACGCACTGAGGGACCGCACAGCACTTGTACACTTTTGAATTCATATTTAAACCCAAATTATCTGATTTGTTGCTTTGGCTCCCTAGTGTTTACAGTCAGATTATACGGTCGTAACGTCACAAGCAGACGCCATGACACCGTCGATCGTTTTGAAGCAAATTTTAAAACTTAAAATTTAAATAGCATTTTTTTCGTAATAAAACTTTGTTTTCTGCAGAAATAATGTATTTTTTGGAAATAGTAGATACTTTAAACCATTATAGGCCAGTTTTTCAAAATCAGTCATCATGCCTATTGTAACGTATATTAGAAAATAGTGAGAAAACTGGTTGGCAAAAAAGGGCACGAAAGCGTTTAACTGACGTGGTATGTGTAGGCGGTTATTGTGTCTCGCCACACATCCGGTATAAGATGAGTTTTATAGGAATATACTATGTATTCATATATTTTCATGAAAAAAACTAACAATTCCCGCGTCTCCGACCGCGTTCTTATCACTAATAAAATAGGGATAAAAAAAATGGTCCGAAAATAAAATCTAGAGAAGGCCACCCTTATTCACCTAGTGGAATAAAAAATAGCCTACGACCTATTCTCAGACCTACCAAATACACAAAAAATCATAAAAATCGGTCAAGCCGTTTCGGAGGAGTTCGATAAAAACACTGTGACACGAGATTTTTATATATTAGATGATAAATCTACGAGTATATAAAGTAAACCAAAAGTGACTTACTATACTAAAATTACCAATGTAAAAGTTTTTTAAGATGGATGGATGTTTTTACTCTATCACGCCAGACAAGCTGAACGAATTTAAATGAATTTGGCACAAAGATATATTATAGTCTGAAATAGCACATAGGTTTTTGTCCCGAAATATGTACAGTTCCCATATTTTTTTTTTTGTTTTTCGCAAAAGTGAGTTACTAATAGTACTAATATAATATGATAAGTATACTTATTCTATAATGTAAGAAATATTTTCAATTTTCATACTTTATTGGCTTATTCTTTCACGCAGTGTATAGCAAAACGTTTGCTTAAGAAATCTGTATTTACTCCATGCCATAACTAGACACTTGGAATATTAAAGCTCTTATTGTAACAATATGATTGTAATTCACATATTATACACTAGCGATTCACCCTGCCTCCGCTCGGGTCCGTTTGAAGAACTGTACCTAGCGAGAGCTTCCTCGGTAGGTTTTAACTGTTAGTTTAGATTTCTCAGTGATGTTTTCCAGTCATACAGAGAGACAAAAATTCTATAAACTATAGATACGGCCTCTGTATCCATAAAAATGTCAATTTCAATAAGATTTTCCAAAAAATTCTCAATTCAGTTAGAACTTTTTCATATTTATAGGTTTTTATATACATGAAAGTTCTACCTGTAATTACGCCTCAATGGATTCTCAATGACTTCATCGAGAGCTTTCATTTCATATTAAATTTAAGCTCGTATTCGATGCTTTACGCATCAGTCGTTTGAAATATTTTTTTCATGAACTGTTCATAATTATCGGTTTCATCCGTGTTTTATTACTATAATAATTTTGAATATTATCTTAACTATAGCCTAGGAGTTAACATGCACCGCTTAGGATTCGGAGATTCGGCTACGAGTACCAGGTCATGCCAAGCTTAGCTCACCGCTCAGTATTGCCTATAACTTCCTATAACTTCCCAAGTTAGAAAGTTGGCCGCTATTCCCTGCCTACTTTACGCCTCGTAGTCTGATCTCTCAATGATTTAGTCAAATTGTTTTAATATGAGAACTTTATTATAATATCTATATTATGTAATCAGTATACGTACATACATGATGGAAGAATTTTATGGTGCTGCCAAAATACTTTCAAGTTATGTTGTACGCAAATCAATGGTTAATTATAATAAAAAAGCAGTTTCTAAGGGATACCTTAATTAAAAAATGATAAGAGATATAGAACGATGTAATATTTATTGCAATTGTAATTGAATATATTTACAAAGTTTCAAATCGTTTAGAAGTAAATTAAAGTTTTGTTACTACAGTATATCCCTGTTCTATAATTTCGCAAATTCAAACTTTCCTTGGATATAGGAGATCTATAATCAGAACTCGCCTTTCCTGAAAAAGTATAGTTCTTCTCCACTTTTATTACTATATACTATAATATATTTTTAAATCATTCCTTTCTTGGTAAATCGGTGCGTTTTTCTAAAGCAACGTTAATGCTAAATTTCATCGACATTAAGGAAAAGTCTCCTGGGCTTTGACTAGATGTCTACCGAACAAACACCATCGTATTTTTTCGATTCAACATGACTTTGACGAAGTAACAAATTACTTCGTTCTTCACTAGTTTTATAGTTAATTTCAAGAGAATTCAGGAGATGAGTTGAATTAATTACATAACTGTTTTTGTCATTTTAATCTATACATGCATTCAAGCCGAGTCAAATCTGTATATTAAATATTTTTTAGAAACTCTAATTGAAATAGTCATGACCGCACCAGGAGAAAACCATTGGACAGTTTTTAATGCTTTGTTTAATTATAGCAAGTACGGCCACTCGTCGAGAGTTCCTGGGTTCTAGTCCCGGGTCGGGCCAAGTTTAGTTATTGAGTCTTGCTATTTAGTAAGCCTCAGTAACAGCCCGGAGATGGGAAGTTGGCGGTATGTCACCCCCGTGCCTAGGCAGAGCACGTAAAGCCGTCGGTCCTGCGCCTTAGCTCTGACTGGTGGTGTCGAGTAATCGTCCCACCAGAGTATGAGAGTGATAGGAATAGAGAGTGCACTTGTGTATACTCGTGTACTATAATATCTCTTGCGCAGTTGGCTAGTCTCATTACAATCAGCTACAATGGATCAGAACTGGTCGACGTAGCTAGGGCCGTCCTCCGCACCACACCCAACAACCAAAATAATAATAGTCTCATTAAGATTGGCCGCCATGGCCGAAGCCGGTCGGAGAACATTATACGATATTTATTAAGAACGAGCCCTAGCGGAGCGAGGGTGAATCTCTAGTATATAAAAATTTTCTATTCTTCAACGACAATGAAATAGCATCTTTTCTAAGACTAGCAATTTATCCGTTAACCCCTTTAGCATACAGTAATAAGATTAAATAAATTTGCTGGATTGAAATGAAAAACCAGATTCTAAGGGTTGAATGATAAATAGGTTCCATCACAGCTTCAAATGAGTTTTATGTTAATTCAGTTTGACGGAGGCCATTCCAGAGAGAATCTACTGGATCCGACCCTTCGCGTTCGCGTTTCTCTGAGATGGAGTTAGTATGGTTAAAAGTTATAATGCTAACCTACATTTGAATTTAGTTCTAGAAATTAGTATTATGAAATTTAATAGGTGATTGTCGTAGAAAGTGAATTCAATTTTTTTAATAAAATTTTTAAATTGAAGTCTTACTTTGTAATGTCTAAATAATATCATTTACTAATTTACATTTTTGATATTTTCTGTACAATATGGGGCATTTGTATTGGTTTAGTTTTATGTCGACACGTAGGCTCACTTGGTAGTGACCCTACTTTCTGTGCCAGCGGTCGCGGGTTCGAGCCCCGCAGGGGCCATCCACTTGTTGAGCTCAAATGTTTGTTCTCCAGTCATGGGTGCTTATATTTCTAATATTATGATGTATTTAGAGTTATATATAGAGTGATTCAACTATTTGGTATACGTAACACAAGCCTTTAGCTTACCACGGAACTAGATGGCGCTGTGTGTTATAATGTCCCAACATAATATTTTTTTATTTTTATATCTCTGGTAGTACTATAAACTACTATAGATCCGAAAACTAAATTCCCTAGTGGCTCTAGGGAAATTACTATCAATACAATATACATAAACACCAATTCCAAAATTGAAATCACAATTTAAAGCCAAAAAGCAATAAGCTATATTTAATTACGATGCGAAGGGTTGACGTCGATCAAATATAATTACCAGCCCTACACCCCAATTACAGATCGATAACATTTGTCTCTTAGGTCGCTTATTTTCTATAGTCGATATACTCGTAGATTATAAAAATAGAAATATAGGAATTAAGTATTTTGATGACGATGATACGTTTGACTCAGTTTGTGACCTTACTTGCTGCGCTAGCGGTCGCAAGTTCGAGTCCTGCTAGGAGCATTCATTTGTTGAGCACAAATGTTTGTAATGCAGTCATGGGTATTTATATGTATTCTTGTGAATTTAGACCAGAAGTGAGCCTTTTTTTAAAAACACAAGCTTACTAAATCGACCTCAATTTATTGTAAGTATCTGAAAACGCTAAAACACAATTAAATTAACCAAAAAGACAACTAAGCTACCAACAATGATATTTTAAAGAAATAAACCAACAGAGTAACGACAATGCTACCACGACAAGCGTCAAGATGCAACTACCCCCCGATGCCGGTTATGCATCGACTTTTATAGTTTTCTCCCCACTTCAACATTCTCTATTCTGTTCATCTTCCACACGGCCTTTCCTGACAGGAGACCGTCCTCGGGCTCTTTTACTTCTAACCTTGGAGTTCAGTTAGAACCTCGACATCGAAAAGCAGAATGACGCCAGGAGCTATAGACATCACACTCTCGTCATCTACTGCCATATAAACGATAAAATAACTAACTAACTAAAATTTTCAAAACTTGCGTGTCTATATAAAGGTTTCAATTTGATTTATTCATGGGCTAAGCTCACCTAGCATAACCTAAGCACAATGGATGTGAAACAAACAGATATCTGTACCAATTACCCGGGGCAGGACCCGTCGGGGGAGTGCGCCCTCACGACTCGCCAGAGAACCATGTCATAGCTTTGCGTGTGTAAATCAGTACCTATAAAAGCATGTTTCAATCCAACCTACCCCCAAATATACGTTTAATGTTTGCTACACAAACATTTGCAACGGTCAACGACCAACTCATAGTATGATCACAGCTCCAGGACGACATGTCTGAGTAACCTCCAAGACACTGTTCACCAAAATCACGGTACCCTCCAAAAAAAACTTTTAAACAAACACAACCAACAAATACCACACGCTATCAAAAGTAGTGGGCGAAACAGGACCTATCCCACTTCTGATCTTGTGAATTTAGACCAGAAGTGAGCCTTTTTTTAAAAACACAAGCTTACTAAATCGGCCTCAATTTATTGTAAGTATCTGAAAACGCTAAAACACAATTAAATTAACCAAAAAGACAACTAAGCTACCAACAATGATATTTTAAAGAAATAAGCCAACAGAGTAACGACAATGCTACCACGACAAGCGTCAAGATGCAACTACCCCCCGATGCCGGTTATGCATCGACTTTTATAGTTTTCTCCCCACTTCAACATCCTCTATTCTGTTCATCTTCCACAGTATAATATGAATGTAATTAAAGATAATATATATGTGTATTGTATCAACTATCTAGTTTCCGTAACACATGCCTCGTAGCTTACCTCGAAACTAGATGGTGCTGTGTATAATAATGTCCCAACAACATTGATATTTTTTCATACAATTTTAAGTGTTTTACTTATTTTTGCCCACGTATTCAAGTTTTTTAATTTAATTCACTATTTAAGTAATGCACTATTTGACGACATGTTTTGCTCAGTCTAAAGTGATGCTGAAATTGCTGTGCCAGAGGTACAGGTCTGAACGCCAGGGGCATTCATTTCTGTGATCAGCACGATTATTTGTTCTTCAGTCATGGATATTCATAATATATATGTAGTTAATGTAGTGTATCAACTATAACATTACTAATTATAACGAAATATACCTAAAATATATTAAAAAAATATTATCTATAGTAAATTATAAAACATATCCTTAGAATAAGAAAAATCTTTAATTTAAGGCATTACAATTGGTACATGGTATTATAATATTCTCCTCCCTCACAAACCTTCCCTTTCCTTAAGTGCGTCCCTTAGTCCCTTTTGTATTTAGAATATTACTTGCAAGCAGCGTATTATTTCCTTTTGTGTATGTATGTATGTGTGCTCAATAATTTTTAACGTCCCAAGAGGCCACCATGATGGCTAAGTGCAAGTTGACAGACTTCACGTGACATTAGATAATTTATTTATTTAATAGCTTTTACCCGCGGCTTCACTCGCATTGAAGCCATAAATAAGTATCAGAGATCATTACAATAGAAATGAATCAATATGATAACTATATTTTGATGCTTGGCTGGGATTATCAATAGTTTTGTACAAATAAATCTAATTGACTATAGTTTTAACTGTTTGGAATTTCTCTATATTTAGTTCTATGTTCTTCTGTCATTATAAGCAGCTTAAAATAATAACGCATAGAACGATAGTTTTATACATAATTCTGCTTAATATTGAAGCAACATTAGTGCCATGCTTGTTACCTTCGGGTAGCAGCCGAATGGGCCGGCACGTCCCGTATAGTACCACTCTCTCACAGAAGACCGGCGTGAAGTGGCAGCTATGCTGTCGCGTTTCGTCCGGTAAGGGAGAGTCCGGGAGGCCCACTCCCCATCCCTCCTCCCTCCCTATCTTTCCTGAAAGGCCGGCAACGCATCTGCAAGCCCTGCAGTGTTGCAGATGTCCATGGGCGGAGGTGATCACTTCCCATCAGGTGAGCCTCCTGCCCGTTTGCCTCCTTTGTCCCATGAAAACAAAAAATCAATGTGTGTGCAAGTGTCGCGTAATTACAACCGAAGGCACGCACACATACAACTAAATAGATTTACTTCGAAATGTATTAATGTAAATAAATGAAATAAAAATTGGATCTTCACTATTGAAATGCTAGATGGCGTTGAAGAATCTAGATTTTGTGATTTTTTGATAAACAATTTTTCATGTTTCGTAAAAAAAATTTACAAAAAGTATCCTATGTTACTTCTAATACCTCCAAGAAAATATTATGTACAAAGTTTCATGATGTTTGGTTAAGTAGTTTTCGCGTGAAAGCGTAACAATCAAACTTACATTCACATTTATATTAGTAGGGATTTATTTGATTCACCTGTGGTAATTACAATGTTACAGTTTTTAGCAATTGTGTTTACAGAGGTTCTTATAACAGGACTGTCAAACTGTACAACATAATATCCATCCATCGTCGTATATATCTTACAAAAATACCATTCAATTTTTTAACAATTTGATCTCCTGCTCCTTAAAAGACTCAACTTTCGCGCCAATCCTGGTTTGAGCAAGATCAATTCTCTTTCTCCCGGGAGGCTTCGAATAGTAAATTCTTTTGCGGATTATTGCCAATGTTGTTACTACGAGTGAGTGGTCCGTGTCACAATCAGCACTTTGATATGAACGTGTATGGTGAACAAAGTGAATATCCTTTTTCCTAGTCAGGATCAGGTCCAGCTGATGCCAATGCCCGGAACGCGGGTGCCTCCACGAGACCTTGTGCGTGGCTTTGCCTCGAAAGTATGTGTTGGTAATACACAGTTGGTGATTTGAACAAAATTCAAGCAGTCGCTGACCGTTTTCGTTTATTTTGCCAACACCATGGTTACCGAGGCAGCCTGGCCATGCGATGTTATCTTGACCGACTCTGGCGTTAAAATCACCCATGATATGAAGGTGGTCACTAACAGGAACCGCGTTTATGGTTTGTGTAAGCTGGTCATAGAAACGATCTTTCACTTCAGGTGTTGAATCTAGTGTGGGAGCATATGCGGAAATCAATGTTATAAAGCCGCAGTTACTGAAGAGACGCAATATCATTAAGCGCTCTGAAATCCCTTGAGGCGCCTCAATAGACGAAAGAAGATCGTTACGAACGGCGAATCCTACACCATGCTCGCGATTATCGTGTTGACCTTTTCCTACCCAGAAAAATGTGTAATGGGCTTCTTTGATGGATCCAGTGTCAGGGAGTCTTGTTTCTTGAAGAGCCGAAATGGCGATGTTAAGTCTCGTCAACTCAGTGTCAATCACAGAAGTTTTGCGCAGGTTTTGTGCGCAACCCGAACCTCCGCAGGTCTCCGGAAGGCCTGTCCTCATTGTGCGGACATTCCATGTCGCTAATCGCATGGATAAGCGTGGTCGGTTGTCTTTATGTATTTTATTCTGTTTTTGCGCAGGTGACAACATTTACAGCACTGACTATCTAGGTTTTGACTAGTGTTTCCTCCACCCTACGGAAACAAATCAATGCTGAGACGGACCAGTACCTTATTGGCCGGGGGCTGCCCAGCTAGAGCGGGCGGTAACTGGTCAGTGGACCTACGATGGGCCCTCCCACTGTCGAGAATGACCCCTAGCGCCCGCACTTACGCCTATTCGCGCAGACTTATCACTGGTGACTGCCATTCTCCGTGTTGGTTTCACCGCTCTTGAGATTGCGATGGCGGAGTGTCCTCTCCACAGATGTTAGCTGCTTTGCCTGGGTTTGAATTTAGGAAGTGCAGGTTTTCCCACTGCCTACACCACCCTCTCGACCTTGCCAGCGGGACCCACAGGAACGACAAGTCGCTACGTGTGGAGCTGGTTTGGTTGCAGGACCTGACTCGTGTCTTACGGGGGTCCACTCCGAGTACCTCAGTCGCCTCTTACGACACCTGGTACTTAAGGGAAGCACTATTCTATTCTGCCGGTGCCCCACGGCTAGAAACCTTCTAAACCTTAAACCTTAAACCTTCTATAAAAATTAAAAAAAAATACATATTTTAAATAATAATGAAAAAGCTTTTTAGCGATTACTACTAAATAAAAAAATTGGTTGACAAATGAGGAGAAAAGGGTACTGAAATGTTTTGTCTCGCCTGTACGAGTAGATGTGTTAAGTGACGACCCTGCTTCAAATAACTCAATATATTTCACGGTGTCTGATCGTATTGCTTTAACCTTATTATGCTTCAATAAATTCATTGCCATTTCTACATTTACGAGAAGAAATTGTCTTGTTATTTATAATCCGACTTAAATATTATCTAAAACTGCTAATACTTCTGTAATCTAACTGCTAATTCAATTATATGTGTACTGTATATGTATCTATATGAAAATGCCTCGGTGGTATAGTGTCTATCATGTACGACTGCATATCTGAATGTCCTGGGTTCCATCCTGGGTTAGGTCAAGTTTAGTAATTTAGTTTTTTGACATTCTCAGTAGAAGCCCGAAATTTGAAAATTTGCTTAATTAAAAGGATATAAATGATTAAATAATTATATATCGATAAACATAATGCTTTTATGATTTATATAACGTTATATACTTTTTATAAAATTAAAATTATGATCTATAACCTTAATCTGAACTTAACTAGCTTCATTCGATAAATCAATCTTTATCATGCTATTTTTCCTACAGAGCAGATTCTCAGAACAAAATAATATTTTGCACTTTTACGTCTTAAGATATTTTTTTATAATGCAAAGAAAATTTGATCTTATCATTGCCGTTAAATCCTATTAATTAATATTTAACTTAAAAAATCGAATCTATTAACTCCAACGAAATAGGTGCTAACATTCCTTAACTAAGCTCACGTATATAACATTTATGTAAATCTATGTATTTTAGAAGTTCAAATAGTAAGTACAGTTTTGCTCGGGTTTCAAAATGATAGGTTTGGTAGAAAAAGACTGGATTAAGATGTATGTTTAAGTATTTTACTATGGCTTATGTGCTTATAAATAGTATTAGCAATTCCCGTGGCTCCACCCACGGTCAAAAGACTGAATTAAAACACTTTCACTCCTCACTGCAATATTGAAATATTGCAGTACCTCAATTGCAATGCCTCCCTTATCACCTAGGGGAAAAAAATAGCCTATGACCTATTCGCAGACCTACTAAAATACACACAAGTAAGTTTCATTGAAATTGGTCAAGCTCGGAGGAGTTCTTTAACAAACACTGTGACACAAATTTCTTATATATTAGTATAGAGTAGATTAGATTAGCTATTGTAGTTGTTTTACTTAAATTTGATTGCGAAAATTAACGACTGGAAATGCGAAAGTAAACTTAATTAAAGTTTGCCTCATTATAAGCATAACTGAGCTTGATAGTTCAACGATAAAGCTCTACAGTATATCTCGACATTTTCATAAAGACAGGGCTGTAAAGTAAATTTTGTTTTTAATAAGCTTTAGATGGTTATAAATACAAAGTAAATAACAGTATAATACAATAAAATATTAAATAAGGCAGTAGTAGCCCAGCGGTAACGCGCTCGCTTCGATAACCAAGTGATGCGGGTTTACCGGTCACCTCTGATATTTTCATAACATGATTAGCACTTGTCTCACGGTGAAGGAAAACATCGTGAAACCCGCATGTCTGAGAAAAGCTAGCAAGTTTTCGAAAGACATGTGAAGTCCGCCAACACGCACTAGGCCAGCGCGGTGGACTGTGATGACTGGGACGGCGGGCCTGATTCCCCTCGTACTGAGGGAGGCCCGTGCCCAGCAGTGGGACGTTCAAAGGGCTGAAGACAATAAAATATTATAACTTAATGTCCATAAAAATAAGTATTACTTTAAGTACAACCTATTTCAAAAATATCACATTTGTGTAACTAAAAAATTTATTTATTTAGTATTCATAGAGATAAGTCCACCTTTGTTCACGTCATTCTCAATGTATGATTTTCAAGTTGATACAAACGAAATATATTGTTTTTCATACAGTATTATTATAAATAATCAGTACATAATAGAAATAAAATTGAAGTGCCTGTTTGTAACAAATTAACAGCTTCTTACTAAATCCATATGAAAGTTTATACGGTAGGTACTTACATAAAAAAATCTGTAGTTCAATTTTTTGTCTGTCTATCTATCTGTTTGTTCTGGCTGATCTCTCAAAACAGCTCTACTGGTTTGATGGGACTTGCACTCGTAGATAGCTAATATTATAAGGAGTAACTTACGCTACTTTTATTTTATAAGAAAATTATTAAAACCGTTTAATTTATTTTAACTTAAATCCAGCGAAGCGGACGAGTTTGTTAGCATTAAAATATAAACGAAGGATTTATCACGAAATCGAATAAGTGATGGAAAACACGACGTGTTTGCTTTGTCAAATGTCGATTGTTCTTCAAAACGAAACTCCATTGTGTCGAAATTCGAAATTCTAAAATACAATTTCGCTTGGCTTAAGACAAGTGTTCGTAATTTGAAATAATTACTTGTTATTTTCAGCATTAGAATGAATAATATATACTGGTGAGTAGTGACTCAGCTCGCTTCGTTCAGGTTTCGCTTAGTCTTAATGGTTAGTGATTCCCATCGACAAAATAAACAGTTGTGAACGTTTTTAGAAAAAAAATAATTTTTTTTTGGAAGAATATTTTTTAGAAGAAGCATCGACTTCCTACGTTTTCAAATCCTTGAAAAAGTCAATCGTGGATATTCAATTTATCGCCCTCCGCTCGCTGTAAGCTTGCATTACTGAAGTAAAGCTCCAAGAATCTATACGATACACGCTGAAAGACAATCCACGCCCACGATAAATGAGGCCATTAGATGTGAACTGGATGTATATTCTGTTTATTTGCATAGACTGTAACAGTTTAAAAAAATGGATATTAAAATACATCCTAGCATTTTCAAATTGAATTTTGAAATTCACAGTTTTGTGTATTTTGTAAACTCCTACTTTTTAAAAATAACTTTTATCGCATTAGCTGTCTATAATGTAAATTCCGTTAAAATCGGTCTAGCTATTTTGGAGATAATTGGAAACAGACAGTCAGCCATAAAGTTAATAAAATGAATTAAAAAGACTGGTAATAAATAGACTGTGCGACAGAGATATACCTACTTCAATTGGTTTTTCAACGTCCTCTGCAGAATATTTCAAGCTTCACTGAGCGAAGTGGAGCTGACTTAGGAAATAAATTGATGTTAAGGTTATTAAGAAAACAACATTGGTTTAGTTATAATTATAATTTACAAAAAATATTTTTCATAATTATTTGAAAATTATATTATAATAAACTTAACTATTAAGGTAATATTTCAAAAGCATCTCTTAGTATTCCGCATTAACTGTGAAGTTCGAATATTAAAAAAACGGATGAGGTTATTCATCCGTTTTTTTTAATATTCCTCCTTCACCCGCAGTAAAGTTAAAACTATATTTTGTTGTTAATGGAGTAAGGATAAAAATGTTACTCAAAAGTAATGTACGAGATAAGATAAACTAGATACACTTATGGCTTGGGCGAAGCGAATAAAGCTAGAGATATAAGAAGTCATTGTAGGTAGGTATAACAATTTAAAATAATTTAAAGACAGTTGTTTTTCTTATAAGTAAAAAGTTGTTATTTAAACATTCGAGATACTTTAGTTTTATATGTATCCCTGCTTCTATAAATGTGAATGTAAGTTTGCTTGTTACGCTTTCACGCGAAAACTACTTAACCGATCGTCATGAAACTTTGTATGCATATTCTTGGAGGAATTAGAAGTAACATAGGATACTTTTTTACTTTTTTTTCTAGCCGCGGGTACTGCTAGTATTAAATAAAGATGTACCAACAGATAATTAAGAAACATTTGAAGAATTAATATTCTTAATAGAATCATGAATTTCAGTTTTAATTTGAACTAAATCGAATTTGCGACCAACAATATAGTAAAATATATCGTAGAAACAGAAACAAAGCAACCTGTCTAAACCATTAAGCCTATAATGGTTCTCTTGAAGGTGACGTTGCAAATTGGATGCGAAGCGCCGTACATTATATTAATTGCACAACGAGCATGCGCCTCGAAGTG
The DNA here is from genome assembly GCA_951802675.2 of Boloria euphrosyne. Lineage (NCBI taxonomy): Eukaryota > Metazoa > Arthropoda > Insecta > Lepidoptera > Nymphalidae > Boloria > Boloria euphrosyne. The sequence continues at coordinate 13,527,053 of OX637879.1, forward strand.
AATAACTTTAATCGAATTACTCTAATTCATATAAAAGTTTGTACTCTTGTAGGTTTCTTACTACTTCACATAGATTTATTTTATTATATGATGAGATTTGTCTACAATGCCAGCGGTCGCGGGTTCGAGTTACGGGATTAAAATTATATTTATTTATTTAAAGTTGTAAATGTATGTGTACTATATATATGTATTGGGATATTAAAATACTATCTAGATTATCTAGTTACAACACTATCTAGTTCCATTGTAAGCTATAAGGCATGTTACGGTTACCAGATAGTTGACATACACATCAAGACTGCAGTACAAATTTTTGTGCTCATCGTACAAATAAATGCTCCCAGCAGGACTCTAACCCGCGACAACTTACACAGCAAGTAGTATCACCACTACTTGCTGTGTACATCACAAACTGAGCCAAACGTGAATGAAATAAAATTATCGTAAAACAGCCATCGAAAATATATGGAAGCGAATGTAATATGTCGTCAAAAGAAACTTTAAAAGCAACTATATTGCGAGTATCGTTATGGAAGAGACTAAACTAACTTTGTAGTATCGTATATAATGAAATTTTGTAATGTTGGTAGCTGGAGAGGTCTAGAAATGGATATTGCTATTTGTTGCATACAAAGTACGATATGAAATTTTTACTATTCCATATAAAACAAAATTAAATTATCCTAAATAAAGTTTGGTGCAAGCTAGGTACGTGTTGTATATATTTTTTACTTCGCACCGCCCGGTATATATTTGTCTTGATTATAATATGAATTACCATTACACGCACCATGGTACTGATACGTCAAACGCCGCGCCGTTAATTTTATAAAGTTTTTTTTAATTTTCTAATCTTCCGCACAACTTTCTTATTTTTTTCTTTCATAAGAACCTTCTCCTAACAATAACAAACATAACAAAAAAAGAATTGGCCAAATTGGTCCAGGCGTTGTTGAGTTATGCGCTTACCAACACATTTTGCGATTCATTTTTATATTATAAGATATATTAATTACATTATCTTTGACTTCCAACTAGAAACCATTTTGTTAATAAATTTTACCTCAAAATATAAAACTCGTCAATGTTGATATTTTATATTATATGGAATGACAAAAGTGAAAATTTCTTTGTTTTGGTTATTCAACTATAAAAAGAGAAATATAAAAGCTGGCTTTTGACGGGAAGCTTTGCATATTTATTTGTTTAAACTCAGTGGAAAAATCATAGACTTTTTTACTTAAAGCTTTATAACTAAGTGGAATATCGTTTTAGGTGCCATTTTGTGAGAAAGTCTAAAGAGAAGTGGAATTAAACTGTAAAATCTTAGATTTTTATACTTTGCCATTCTACATTCTTGGCAGAAACAACAAATAACATGGGACAAATGCACTATATTCATTAAGATGTAGAAATATAGAAATACGAATAGTAAAATTAAACTGCAGCTGATTAAATGTTTAAGTTCTAACGTTATTAAAAGACAAAAAACAATAAACTGCGAAGTTTTATTGGCAGATGGAAGCTATGTTTTACGAGATGCATAGATAGCTTAAAATAGCATATAATATGTATATTGTACATATAAATAAATAAGTATATGGGGACATTAACGTAATGCTCCATCTACTTTCGTGGTAAGCTACGAGGCTTGTGTTAAGGATACCAGATAGTTGATACACTACACATATATAAATTTAAACTTATACATATTATAAATACTAACATCCATGACTGGAGTACAAACATTCGTGCTTATCACTCAAATTAATGCCCCAGCGGGACACGAACTCGCGACCGCTGGCATAAAAAGAACTATGATTACTAACTGAGCTAAACGTGTTGTCACTATATGTACATCAAAAACAAAATCAAAATAAATTGAAAACATATTTAGAGCAGCGAATACTTTAAAATTTTATATTCATCCAGCATCAGTGAAGCTAAAAGCTTCAAATAAAAATCGTATTGATAGCTCAGCGAGCATGTAATTGCGTGTCTCTGATTCACGTATATTCCATACTGCTCGGCTCGATTTTCTTCATTTTAGATTCACTTGATTTTAAATTTAAATTATTATATGTACTTTTTTAAATTTAGATCCAATTTCCTTTTGCTATAAAGAACTTGAATATATTCTCGGTGCATTTAATAATTTTGCGTGACTTCGTGCTTGATAAGAGGTAGGTTTAAAGGTAGTCCTATCCCAGAATGCAATCTATGTCCTTGCCATACTGTGATAAAATAACAGACAGTTCAAATTCAAATTCAAATTATTTTATTCAGCATGAAAATAACTACATTTTTTTACTGAACGTCACGAGTCTACTACCAGTTCGGAAAGAAGAAGCCGCTGACCTGAGAAGAACTGGCGAAAGAACCTCAGCGAGACTAATATAACTTTTTTGTCTTAATCTGGTTTTCTTTTTAAAATTAAATTGAAATTAACAATAATTCTAAAGGTTGAAATAACCTGAAGGCGGTCACATCATTCCAAAGGCGTACTGTCTTCTAAAAAAATCGTTAATCGAAAAATATCCTTTATTACACAAACGTAACTTTCATATTTATTATTTTAGTATACATTTCAATGGCCACATACCACGGTACGACACCGAGCACGGCCTCTTTTTAATTAATAATAAATAAATATGTTGTGACACCATTACAACAGCGCCATCTAGTTCCGTGGTAAGCTATGAGGCTTGTGTTACGGATACCAGATAGTTGATATACTACACACATAAATTCTAAATACATCCCTGTAAGTCCATTATAAGTAAGTCCCTTTTGAATCATATTAATCACACACACATGTCAAGGGAAATGTAAAATATTTTGCCATTTAAGCAATAATAATCGAATTATTACAAAATCATCATCATCATCATCATCAGCCCTTTTTTAACGTCCCACTGCTGGGCACGGGCCTCCCTCAGTACGAGAGGGATCAGGCCATAGTCCACTATTACAAAATACTACCTATTAATTAATTACATACAGTTTCGTGGTAGACGAAATAAATGTTACATTCCTTTTAAATAAATTTTATTTGAAATGGATCATAAAATAAATATAATGCAGTAAACGTTTTCTATATAGAATATATAGAAAACAAAGCTGGCGTGTGATGCGCACTCGTGCTTGCTTTCTTTCTTCTTCTCTCGAAGTCGAAAAACGAGAGATGTTATTACTTATTACTGCAAAATGTACATATTACTTTCTTTACTTGGACAAATCAGCTGCAATTATTATAAAGGTAGTTTTACTTTACCACACTTAACAAAATGTAGACATCTAGACTTATAAATAAAATTGAAAATATGATTGTTTTTAATTTCAAATTAACACCGTTATAACAATAACAATTTTCACAAATTGCATAATATGTATATATACGGTACTTACATCAAAAAAATTACTTTTTCAAATTTTTGTCTGTCTGTCTGTTTGTTCCGGCTAATCTCTGAAACAACTTGACCGATGAATGTTATAAGGAGTAACTTAGGCTACTTTTATTTCAGAAATTTGATTTATTTTAATTTTTATGCCAAAAACTATACGTATTTTTGTGCTACAAATTTTAAATTGAGCAGGGAGCACCTGATGTTTTAATCATCAAAAGCTCTCTCATGACATATGAATACACTGAAAAATTAATTTTGAAGTAACCATATTAGCGATTCGCAGTAGACACGGTATAATGCTAACTTCAAAAGCGAAACAGTATAAATAAATAATTTCATTACAGGACGAGGCGCATTATATATACCTTACTCGTATTTATTTTTTAAATTAATGTAACTGCACGTTAAAATATCTTCTTGCTTAGTCTTAACTAATGTTATAAACGAAAGTTTCTGTTTGTTTATAGGTACTTTTTTCATAGCAAGTAATCAACTTTTAAAAAAGTTACAGCAAAAAAGATAATATATTGTAGACCATAACATAATAAAAGATTCCCATCATATATTTGGTTTATATTCCCCATTGTGCGTTCACATTGTTATGGTGGTCATATTAGCGTCCGGCAATACAGCCAACCTTAAGCCAAAACTTGGACAAGGGGCCTATCTTGGTGGGCGGTATACTTTGTGGGAGCCAGGAGCAATCCCGGTACTTTTCTGATGGCAGAGTGAACTATTGAAGCAACCCCATGGTTGATGTGATCAGCTTCGGCAGACCTGACTATTAAGACTGGGGATTTTGTTGGTATTACTGGGTAGTACTGGATTTTTGGTGAGTCACACATTACCACCTACATTTATTCAGGAGGTATTTCTGAATTTTCCAAGGAATTTATGAAAAACTACAATGAAAATATTTCCTATAAAATATGCAGTCTGTGCCAGTCATAATGACTAGATGTACAATCACAATACTACTTTAACTAAGAAACTTCACATCTGTATAAGTTTGTGATAGCTTAATTGATGAAAACTAAACAGATAGACTCGTCTGATATATTTTTACCCATAGGGCATAGACTACAATAAGTTAAAAAATATTTCAAAAGATTCAGAAAAAGCCTTTTAAGCAGAAAAAAAGAGCCCCTGCAAACAAAGAAGGGTAAAATTGCAATAATAAATAAACTTAATACTTAGCCACGAGTATGTTAAACGTAGCAGCTACATACGCTAAAGCTAACAAAAGATACAACCCCGACTCCTCACAAATAATTCCACCAAAACAAACACTTGAGTTAACTCATTCCAATTTCTAAGCGAACTTTATATGACTTTAAAGTTGGGATAGGAATAATCGTTGCATACTTTGTACCTATACATATATCTGAGAGCTGGAGAGTGTCATAGGCTACTTTTATCATGGGAATTCTTAACGTATTTCCCCTTGGGAATGGGGAAATTGAGTATTTCCCCATTCCCAAGGGGAAATACGTTATAATAAAACCTATCAAAAATTGAAAATAGTTTTTTACTGTTTACTAATATGAACGCTTTCTTAGCCTAGTGTTCTGAGTGTCTCTACTCCAAAAATCGGTCTAGGTAAATGTCTGTGTTTTTTCAGCAGATATCGTGCACTACCGACAAGTAACTGATATTTTAATGTTTTATCTAAAGATGGTACAATGTCCAGTTTTAAACAAAATAATATTTCTAATTTCTATATTGAAAAATGATTTATTCTCCATACAAACGATTTCTAAAATAAACAATAAATAAAAATCTTAAGGGAGTGATAAGGGGATCACCCTTTTAAGGGAGAAATCATAAACTGTCTCCACACCAAATTCATTTAAATCGGATGAAGCGTTTAAAGGTAAATGACAGAAAGACAGTCAGACAGACACACAAACAGATTATAACCAAATTCTCAGAATTTAAATATCATTATACCATTTTTGATTCTGATTTGTATAGCTTAAAGCCCTCCTTCATAAATGAGGCTATTCAATATTTAAAAAATCAATTCAAACAAGTAGTTCCTGAAAATAGTGCATTTAGCCAAATAAACAAACTCTTCAGGTTTATATATTAAGTATAGCTAGAAGGTCATCTTGTCAAACCCCCTATTTTGTAACCAATATATACATATGATCCGACATGTTCAAAATGTTGCGTAAATCAAAATGATTGCGGTTGGCCTTAAGCCGTTAGATTGGAAAGGCATTCGTCCAGTTTTAGCAGGAAGAAGGCTGAAAAAAATGGACAAGCACAGTCAAATACGCTCAGAAATTGATGCTTACTCCCGCCGGAAATTAAACAATTTTTCCGTAGGCACTTTCAGAATTCGTATTTCCTGAACAATTACGGTTATAACGATCAATCACATTAATTATAATACAATAACCATATAAAAGTTCAGTTCAGATTTTTAATGGATAGAAATTACATTAATCCAGTCCAATATTTAATATCTTTAATAACTATAGAAATCATTTCCCTTCACCAAGTTTGCTGTAAAATATTGGAAAAGTCAAACAAAAATCTAATTGAGTAACCGAAAACTAATGAAAAAACAATTATTATATTCGCGTCAATTGAATAAAGTATCATTAAACCGGATTCTTGCATCATTTATATTAATCACAGTGACAATTGCTATGTTAAATGTAGATCACCAAGATATTACTTTAAAAATCTGTTCTACATCAACAATGATGACCGTATTCAGACATATTTTACCCACGAGCCTACCGAAAGCTTCTTCACATGTACTCGTAGAGATCCCAAAATGTACATAAATAACTTGGACTTCACATCCCAACGCTGGTTGAACGTATTTCATACATATTACACGTTCCAAGCGCTGTCTTGAAATATTTCATATCTCGAATGAGCTTAAAAGCTTCCCCTAACTGTACTTACATAGACATAAAAGGAATCAATACACACAACAAAGTAACAGCAGGTGTATTATTTTCTTTAGGTTCGTACTTGTTTGGTTTTTAATAAGAAAAAGTTTTTAGTCCTTTTCCTATTTGAATCTTTCTGGGCTTTTTTCTATACTGATTAAAAAAATTGAAGTGCCTGTTTGTGACATCAGTATAACAGCTTGTTACCAAACGTATTATAAATGAAATTATAACATATTTATATCCTTTATTTGTCTGTCTGTTTCTGCTAATCTCTGAAATGACTGAACAGATTTTAACAAGAGTTTCACTAGCAGAGAGCGAGAGCTGATCTTATTTGACAAACTGTACAACTATTAATTTTATTATAGTGTATGTCACACTACTTATTTAAGTTTCAAAGCTTTGATAGAAATATTTATAAATGTAATATGTTACAAAATTTATACTAAATAAAAATCCTAATACACACAATATGTATTATTTAATTTCAAGAAATACTCTCGACGTTACTGGCATCGAAACTTTCATCAATTTCTAAAAGGACGCTTTCACCAAATTAAGTATGCAAGTTATATTTGGGGCAAACCCGAGAAAACAGACCCTGATGGCATATCACTGACACTATAGAGTCATGTAAGGGAAAGAAGATATGTAAAGCCTAAAAAATAACGATCGCTGCAATCAAGTTACATGGAAACTAGAGAATCAAACACAAACTACTTTGTCTACGAGTATGTTCCATACACGTATACGAATCAACTTCTATCGTACTCACGAACTGAAATTCTCCTCAGACACTACATACAAAGGCTAAATTCCATTCTATTTGCTTCATGAAACCTTAACATGAATAAATACCTGCGCGTTTACTCGAAGCCTCGTGTAACAACGGTAGGGCAAATAAAACCGTCGCTGCTCGAATGAAGCCAAATAGACGACAAATGAGTGATATTCGCAAGGTTTTCAGCGTTCTTCTAAAATTTGATCAATAAACAAGAACAGCCGTCAAGTATTTTCAAGAACTTTATTCTATTTGAATCTTGATAAGAAACTTGAAGTTAAAACTTAAAACTGTTTTTTTGATTACTTAAAATGTTCAACAACTCTAAAATCATGCTTGTAATAAAATACATGTAGGTACCTGCAAAGTTACATAAACTCGCAAAGTGTTAATGAGTACTTTTGGAAGAATAGTTGCTGCTATAGAAATAATCAAGTTAGAGTTTTCGGAATTTCGTTTGCTTTAATAATTTCCTATTATAACTGTTTCAAATAAAATGCCAAATCGATTTTATCATCAAAGATATTCTAGCTATTTGACAGTTTGAATACGAATGTCGCAGTCTAGAGCTCCAGTTCCACATTATGTTTCGGCCACTTTCCTTCGACCCAAATTATCGAGCACAATCGCAAATAACATTTCACGTTGTATGAAAAGGTCAAAATATAGAGCAGAAACGTTTATAGACTCTTTTTTTGTGGAAAACTCAAGTTGAACTTATTCAAAAGTTGAAAATTATCTTGGACGTGACGTAAAATAATTTTGGACAATTTGAAGCTTTTTGCCGTCATCCTAAGGTTTATTTTAGTGGTTATGAGAATATTCGTGAAATATTCTCAACTGACAGATTGTGTAACAGCAATTTTCAGGCCACAATGAAAAATCTATTAAAAGTTTGGTGTTTTGTTCCATTTCTTATACTTTCAACATTTGTGTGGAATCTTTAAATGTTAAAATTTGGAGAGTTTTATAAATATCTAATCAGTAATATCACATACATTTTGCACTAACGTTTTATTATTCATGCAGTCTCTATCCTGAAAGCATTTGAATACACTCTTATGCACGAATGTGGAATACGTGAGATCCTATTTTCCCCGAAACGTAATCATAATTGAAAATTTTAGAAAAACTTAGTAAATGTTGAATTGATCTGTCTATAAAAAAGGAATGGCTTAATAAGTTTTATTGCTAACTCTAAAGCTCGATAAAAGCTACTAAACATGAAAAATATCGATAATTTCCTGCAGTAAAAAGTATATATTCGCCCGGATAATCAGCTTATTATACAAAATTTCATTAAAATCTTGCGGTCAGAGACAAACAGACATGCAGACAAAAATTCTAAAAACTATACATTCGGCCTCTATATGATAACTATTTCAATAAGATTTTTTAAAAATATGTTAATTCAGAATTTCATTATAGTATGTATAGAATATAGATTATAACAGGATCTGACAAACTCTTTTATACTGTAAAATAATTCACAGCGCTGTGCATCGCGCCTCGATACATCACGTCAAATAAAATTTACTTTATAAAATTAATCTCCTCCTCGAGTGAAGTTGTGAATAACTGAATTTTAAAATGTAATTGCTATCGTAATTAGTACAGAAAATTTAATTGAACGTTTAAAATCAAAATCATTATCATTTTTTACACGATACGATCAAGAAAAGAATTAAAATCACTACATCTATGTATACATATTATAAAAGTCCTCCGCCGCATCTGTCTGTCTGTTCGCGATAAACTCAAAAACTACTGCACCGATTTTAATTCAGTTTTCACCAATGGATACAATGGTTCCTGGAGGAAGGTTTTAGTAAACATTTTTTGTATGTTTTTTGTATACATTAGCTAAAATATAATGATATCTGTTGGAGGTGTCGGAAGAAAATAAGCCAGAGCCCAGTAATACCATGCTCGCTTGGGTAACCGTGTGATGCGGGTTCAAATCTGAGTCTCGCACCTCTGTTATTTTCATTTGCGAATACTTTCTTACATAATTACCACTTGTCTTACGGTGAAGGAAAACATAATGACAAAACCTGCATGTCTGAGAGAACCTAGCAACTTTTCGAAAGACATGTGTAGTCCGCCAACCTGCACTAGACCCGCGTGGCGGATTATGACCTGATCCCCCTCGTATTGAAATACAATTTATAGTTTACTCGGATTTACACCACTAGGCGTGATACTAGTTAATATGAAACTTTAATTTTTTTTACTATTACTTGCTTATACAAAATCAACCAATCCATTACTCGTAAAGTTCACAATACTTTTAATGGATTTTTACCTTCACATATACACTCTGAAAATATTTCCCAAATAGGGCAAGTGTATTTGAAAGATAGTAGATTGTAATGTTTACCAAACAGTCGCTTTCTGGGTTAATGGCGTCGGCTATCGATTTATAAACCGCTACGACTACTTCAACTCACGCGAAGTTTATCTTTTAAACTACTTAAGTAAGACTTAAAGCTGTTGACCGTAATGTATCTAAAATTACAAAAAAAGTGATAAGACCAATGGCCTATCCTCTTGTCTTTCTCGTCCATAAATGCATATATCTCAATTTATATACCTATCAATTTATGTAATCAATTAATTATTATGTAAAGGAAACTTCGTACTTCTAATTGCGTGTAATGAGGACTCGTAGCATAAGCCTTGAGCGTATATATGATGTTTAGACTTTAAAATTTATCAAGTTGCTTTTTCCCGCGGCTCCTATGTAATCATTTTATCCTAAAAGCTGCAGCATGTACAATGTACATTGTACATCCATGAATTTTAAATTAATACTAGACTACTACTAGGTACGTTACTATATATTTCTAAGAGATCAGATATTATCACCCCGTAAAAAGAACCTACATGTTGACCCAAATAACCAGCTAACGTCACACTATTTTCATCAAAATCTGTCCATTGATTTTCTCCTGATGCGGACAGACAGAAAAAAATCTAAAAGCGATACGTCTGAGAAGCGAAGCGAGTCGAAGCGGGTCTATATCGATCACAATTACTATTTTATTAAGATAAAAAAATATGTAATGTACAGACTTGAAACTGTATTAGAGATTTATATGTATACTGTACTCGTATGTATGTATGCTTGACAGTAGGTGCAGATGTATAGACAAGCTTATTTAGTAATTAGATAGATTTTCGATCAAAGATCGATTATTATTACCTTATTTATTTTAGATCCCATGGACTCTATGAAAAAATCACATCACAGTGCCCCGAGCTACGCAAAAGGACGACAAAACAAAGAACCTAATTTATTTTTACTCAATAAAAGATTGAAATAAAAAAATTTAGTAAACACAAAAGATATAATTTCTGAATAAAAGAGATTAATTTCAGAGGACTTATTAAATCTAACACTGTAATCGTTCACTTTCGCGTCGCAAAATCCATTTCGTTATACCTTTCATACCTTCTGTTTGTTTGTCTTCAATTTGACCGAATTTCGTCGAAATGGCCGTCGCTTATTAAATTAGACCGCGTCGCTGAGATTTCCTAAAGAAATTGAACTCGTAGAGTTTATTAAAATATTGTAACAGATTGAAAGATATTGTTTTTGATACTTGTTTAAATTTCATTTTGAGCTTATTCAAGAACGAATGTTCAAAATGTATAATTTTATATTTCTCTAAAAGAAGTAGATTTTAGTATTTTATGAAACGTCAAATATAGGTCAATATTGAGTGCTTAAAGGAATCACGAGATTATTCCCCGTTCCGTTATTTCTTAATAGCCTCTTTCTTTTTGAAAGTACATTTCAAATAAATAGCACCCAACATTATCGTTTAGTAGATTATTAGTTTTAATTGATAAAATGTACATTATTTGTTAAGACAGCCGGTCCAATTTCCAAATTAAATTTTAAAAATTCGTTGAACAGCATGGAAAAACACCATTATAGTGTCTCTATGTTTGGGTATCAATTAATTATCTGTTATCCGTAACATAAGCCTCGTAGCTTATCACGAAACTAGATAGCGCTGTGTGTTGATGTCCTAACATTTTTTTTATTATGTTCATCTAGAGCTGATCGAGGTATATGTTGATAAATAATACAGCTAAAAAAAAAGAGGAAGCTATGATATTTATGCAACATCAACCTGCTCTCCAATATTGTTATACAAATTTAATATGTCGGGAAGCCAAAAGCAAACCGCTGTTCGTGCCAAATCAATTTAACATTAACGTAATATAGTTTTCATATTAAATTACTATTCCAATAACTATATATAATAAACCTAGTAATTATTATTACTTTTTCATTGCTCCAACCATAATCCATACAACCTAACGAGTCTCTTTCTGATATAAGTGGCTTGGAAGAGATCACTTCCCGTAATAATATCACCAAAGAAATATCAAATTGATACCGAATGGTATTTTACATAATATTTAATCTAGCGTCTAATGTGTCATCTGATACATTATGCAAAATTTTATTAGGAAAGCGTAGTCTCGCATGAACCATATTGATTGAATTCGTAGAATTGCTCACAAATTGTCCCGAATATAGGCGAAAAAGTGAAGAGAGGAAGGAATTAACGTTCGTTTTGGTCCTACGTAATAGCTCAAAGCTTTCGACGGAAACTTAATGCGCGTTAAAGTGAATGTTTCAGCAAAAGCTACCAACCAATCTTCTTATTGTCTTCTTTATTCTACGAAATATTGTGTGAAGTAGTCTGTACTCAACACTCTTTAAGCCATTAACTAAAAAATTTAATATACGTAGGATACTTACGAGTTTGAACGTGTAATCTCTAGAAGAAATTCAGATATGAATTTTACTTTCCAACATTTTGCATAGCTGCTTATAACATCACTTCCCAATGCTTAAGAGTTATAAAATTATACATAAATAAAATTATACAAAATGATATATTATTTAATAATAAAAAAATGATGGACCATGAACATATCTTTTAATATTAAAGGTACCAAAGGTATCTGTACCGACATCAAACCGATGATGTCCAGCGAAGAAGCTTGTGCCAGTAAGGTCTATGTTCATATAACAGTATGGACTTCAATCCTTAAAAAAAAGTATAAAACTTTACATTTTAAGTCCCAAACCTAGAACTTTGCCAACATAGTTGAAGTTAACAATATTTTTTTGTATTGAATGAAAAAGGAAAAACGAACCTCTGTTGCGAGAGCACTTTATCAAATAAAAAGCATCGGAAATTTAGAAGACTTTTATTTATAGCGTAAAAAGTTTTACATATATGTTACATCTATTCGTTTAGATGAAAATCGGGGTTCGAGGGATGTGTTTTGGTTTAAAGTCTAAACTTTTCTTAGAACATTAACACACACCACCATCTAGTTCCATAGTAAGCTACGAAGATTATCTTATAGACACCAGATAATTGACACTCTGGACGAGGTGTCTTGCGGGTTGCTCCTGGTACTTCTCTGAATAGGAGAGAGGACCGTAGAGTAACCCTCGTGGCTTGTGGTCCTTCGGCAAACCTGCTGGATCGTCGGGGCGTCGTAGTTGAATGCGCAAGCGATCCTGCGACGTCCCATTAAAACGGGTAAGGTAAGTTGGGTTTTAGTGGGTATTACTGGCTTTAGTGAGTCCTACATAACCACCTGTTTTCTACAGGTGATATGCGTCAATGCATTTTCCAACTATTAAAAAAAAGATAGCTGATACTCTATACTATAATTTTAAATACATACAGTGCTTAGCACACAAATGAATTCCCCAGCGGGAGTCGAACCTGCGACCGCTGGCACTGCAAGTCACGACAAACTGAGTCCTCCAAACCAAACATGTCGTTTAAACTAAAATACTATTCGTGAAATCACTTAAAAAGCTATTAAAAATAACATTATTATAAAAACCCAATTTAAAATTCCTACGGATTTTGTTTTCAAAACTCAACAGTTTCCTCAGAAATATAATATTCATTACTAAGTTCGTTAAACTTTTCTACCTTATTATGAATGTTAAACTTTCAAATTATCGCGGTAACTGGCATTGTACAAGTACATTGGCTTAATCATTAAAATTGAGTCAAAATTTTGTTTTAAACTAAATTAAAATCAGTTTAAAAACTGTTTTTAATTATGATTTTTTCATTTTCACGTTATAATATAAAAATCTGGCGCTTTGCAATTAGTTAGTGCTCCTTTCTCGTGTATGTATTCAGCCTTTTACAAGGTCCCACTGCTGGGCACGGACCTTCAATAACAGAGGGATTAAGCCAGCAAGTCGACTAAGTGTGGGTTGGCGGACTTCACATGTTTTCGAAAACTTGCTCGGTTCTCTCACACATGCAGGTTTCCATACATTTTTATGTAAATTTTTCGACTAAAATATCAGAAATAACTGAAAATATCAGAGTTGCAAAACCGAGATTTAAACCCGCTTCATTTTAACTTAGGGCCTCATCATATTACATTACAAGGATACAACAAGTCTTAAATTTCTTGACATACATATTATAAGAAGCCAGAAATATAACAGCCCTGATGTAATAAAGAAAGGGTTCCGTACCGAAAGGGTAAAACAGGAGCCTATTACTAAGACTTCGCAGCCCGTCCGTCCGTCTGCCTGTCCGTCTATCACCAGGCTGTATCTCATGATCCGTGTTGGTTAGACAGTAAATTTTCACAGATGATGTATTTCTATTGCCACTATAACAACAAATACTAAAAAACAGAATAAAATAAATTTTTAAGGGCGTCCCATAAAACAAACGTCATTTTTTCCCCGTTTTTATAGATAGTCGTACGGAACCTTTCGTACGCGAGTCCGACTCGCACTTGCTTATACCCAACAAAACAAAAAAAAATCATATCACTCCAGCCGTTGTCGAGTTTTAGCGAGCCTAACGAACTGCAATGGGTTTTGAATAATAAAATTAAATAAATATAAGAAATATATAAGGCATTGCACACTAGATACAATTAAAACAAATCTCGGAAGCAATTGAATTGGGTAATGAAACGAATTTTACGATACAATCTTGTACATAAAATATCGGATTGCGTCCGATTGGTCTTCTAGTTTATGGCTCAATCTAGTTCGAAATGTTTATCAGAGACATTATGGCAGAGAAAATTAGAGACTTAAATCTTTTAGAACACAGCTGAGACTGTAAAAAAGATTTTAAGCTCTTGAAATAACAAGGCATTCGCCCTCTCATCGGTTACTTTTGTTTATATTGTTGTAGTATGTTATATGTACATGTATAGGTACTTAACTAGGTACGTTTTGGTGCTTAATTGAGGAATGAATGATTTCCCATACAAAATTTTCACCCTTTTAAGGAATGATTTCCGCTATAAAAACATTCCAATGTCCTTCCCAAGGTTTCGAATTATCTGCAAACCAAATTTCATCACTTGTATTGTTAGTATGGATTGATATCACTATAATACTGGGTACAGGTCACCACGTACGAATTGGCGGACTTCACATACCTTTCGAGAACTTGCTAGGTATTTTCCGATATACAGATTTCCTCACGATGTTTTCCTTCACCGTCATGTCAATGATTTATACCTGAAAAACTCTGATATTTGCATGATTCGAACCCACATCACTCAGTTTCCCAATCGAATTTGTTAGCACTGGGCCACAACGGTTTGTATAGTAATTATTATTTTATCATAATTATAATAATTGAAAACCCTCCTAAAATTTTTATCTACTACACATGAACAATGACACGTTAGAATTTAACGGCTTCGGTGAATAATGAAAGGGTAGTCAACAGCATTTTGTTATCAGCGTTGAACAAAAAAGTTTATTTGCACTTTTACCTCCACTCCAACGGACGTTTCGTTTTTAACGAATTTCCAAACACTCCAATAAGCTCATGTCCTGAATTCAGTCAAGTTTTTATTCATTCTGATATATTTAATACAATTCAGATATAAAATAGAGTTTGCAATTATTTATAAGCACAATTTACCTTGTTAGTTATGAACAAATAATAATATGGTAATAATACTTAAGGTAATACAATATATTATATTAATATCTAGTGTTAATAAGGAACACCTATCCAAAATATGGGTGATAAAAGTTTAATTTTTTAAATTTTTACGTACAAGTAAAAGCAAAGTAGAATATCATTCTAGAACTACGAAAGAAAACGCCAAATCTCAAGCAGAAAGTGTTTTAATTTTCAAAATTGTATTTGGTAATCTCAGATTAAACAAAAATTCAAAAATAGTTCTATTTCTGGTCTGTGGTAAAAGAAAAGGGAAGCAACTAATGTTGCAAGAGGCAAATAAATTCCTGACGAATAGAGGAAACTCTGGAAATCTCCACTAAATTACTTAAGAGCCGCAAACAGTGAACCTTATATATTTATAGGGTGAACCTAACTTAACTTATCTACCTTAATATTCTGATTGTTAGATCCATAAAATACCCTTCTTATTTGCATTTTGGTTAGCTGAATTTGTAGCAGTGGAAGTCGCAGGTTTGAATTTGTGCATGGTAAAAGTGTTTTTTCTGTTCTAAACAGTAAGTTAGAGCTTTTTACACTTAATATCTTATATTTATCAACGCCTTACAGGATGAACTACTATACTTATATACCCTACAACTTACATAGACCTGTCCTAGACCTGACGGCCTGTCGCGAGCAAAAGCTAGCATATAAATCGGCGAAATTTATATTCACTTAATTAAAATCTTTATTTTGGAACAGAACAGATGGTATGTATAAAGCCCTATTTTTACGGTACTAAAGACCACCACGCTGGTACATACGAGTTGACGGACTTCAAATCATGTCTTTCGAGAATTTGCTAGCATCTTTCAGACATGCACGTTTCCTCATGATGTTTTCCTTCATCATGTTAGGATTGATTCGGACATGAAAACACGAAATAGATGCGAAACCCGAGATTTGAACCCGTGTCCCTCGGTTTTCGAAATAAGCGCGTTACCACTGGTCTTCCATTCCCACAGGTGATGCCTGAATGAATTATCCAACGTTAAAAAAATAAGTTACTCATAATAAGGATGTGTATATCGGTATATACTTTACCCTTCAATAACACAGGCAATATTTTGGCTTAAATTTAGAGGTGAGGTTACTATTGCGTTACAACAGTTATTTGCTCACGTATATTAACGTAAAACTGATTTACCAGGAATTTCATATACGTGGAAAACTGTAACACACGATATTCTATGAAAATCGGGAATATTTCGTTAGAAAGCCGTATTACGTTATAATCAGACATTATAATAAAATAAAGATTATGCCTTTATACTAATTAATAGCTATTTTAAACGCAAGTTTTTTATGGCTAGGAGATTGCGTTGCATGTGTGGCAAACTTTTACGTATCGTTAGGTAAGTGCTTGAAGTAAATACAGAATTCTAAGGAAAATAGTCATTAACTAATGTGCCATTTCATACGGTTACAGTTGAAAGTGAATATTTTCAGTTTCAATTTCTTTTCTACCTCAAGAAAGCAAATATTTACCTGAATTTGAATAAAATTAGTTTAATTTTATTTTAATTTCAGTGTACCTTCTCTATTATATATTTTTATTACCTGTATATGTTTGTCAATCCCCATTAATCTCCTAAACGTGTGACAAAATTTTACCGATACTTGCAATGCAAAACACAGTTCTTTTATCACAGAAGAAATCCCGTTGGATAAAAGTTAGAAAACAAAACCCAGTTATTCCCCGACGGGTAGTGGTGTTAGTGACAATGGCTATTACCGTCTTAACGGTCGTATTTACCAACGATGTCATAACGTCGTCATAAAATGTGTCAAGTGTAAGTCGCACTCGCGGGAAAAGGGTTCTGTACTCAATATTTTCCGTTTTCTACGGGTACAATTAGATCAAAAATAACCTTTTCTATGCTTTCTTGTTTTGTTCCTCCGTTTTTATTTGGTTTTGCAGAACCAGAATTATTAAAGCTATTCACGTAGATATTATTTACATTACAAAGAATGAATTAATGGCTAGTCCGCGTAATTTTTGGTATATTTTACCATCCCGTTAATCTCCTAAAGGTCAATCATAAATATGGCACTGTCTAAGTTTAATATTGGATCACTAATCAGTCAATTATTTTAATCTTTACAAAGATTATTATTTAAGAGATAAAATTTATTTAAAACTACTGAACTAATTTTAAAAAATAACAGATTGTTTGTTTAATTGTGTTCCAATAAAAATATGTTTACTGACAGAAATGACAGAAAAGCCGTAGAGTTACTTTTTTCATTCGTATATAATATATATGTGATATAATATTCATTTCGACTACGCAACGGATTTTGATGCGGCTTTTTTTAATCGATAGAGTGTTTCAAGAGGTAGGTTAATATGTATAATTAGTGGAATCTGCGGCTTCATTTGCGCTAAATCTAGGGACTAACCCGAGTGAAGTCAAGGAGAACCTCTGGTACGTAATATTTCTGAATGTCTTGTTCATAATTATGAACTCTCTCATTTGTTAAAAACTGATCATGGAAAAATTTAAATAAATTGACTCTTAACATCTAATTCTTATTACATATCTAACCATAACACCTTATTATTATTTTATTTATTACTTTAGAAGCTATTAATGAGGTTCAGTGTTATCAAGAAAAATACTGGAAAACAGCGAGAGTTCACATTCGATGAACACAAGTTTTATGATACGACGTCATTTAATCGAATTGACTTACTTATTGATACTACTACTACTATTGATTCTTGGTTCCAATCTATATTTTATTCTGAATAGTTTAATTTATTCATACATTGGCGTATTAACAATGAATGTTCGTGGCGTCGTCTTTAGTAGTTTGGTTACTCGTATATTGTGTATATTCACCCGAAACTCACCCGAATTTCGTGTTCGTTGTAGTTATTGATGCAGAGATATAATTAAACCTCCAAAGTCACACAAGTATATAATATTGACTTTAAGTTCCTAATAAATATCCCTAGCACGATATGTACCTTTATAATAATAATTCACTTGAAACACGAATCGGTATGCGCTTACGAACAACTGGGGCCATATAATTGCTACATAGCCAAAATGTGCGCGTCAGCACTCTCACTACAGTAGGATATGTTTTTGGGACATAGCTGACATTGTTTCGCTTCAAATTAAATTTCATTTAATTGGTAGGAACAGTGCAAGCGCACAAATTCAAATTTAATCACTTGGAGGTATTCCAAGACCGACACACAAGAGGTCAGTCAATTACACCTTTTTGTTCAAGTATCCTAAATTTAAATTTTTTGATTAAAAATCGATACATGCAATAATTATCGACCTTAGTCGAATCTACACATTTAATGTCTTTGGCAGTCATTGTTATCGACACCGAGGCTGAATCTGTAGTTTTCAGATTTTTTTAAAAGAAAATTACTGGACAGATTTTGATGAAAATCCAGATTAACATATAGAACATTTTTTGCTGCGGAATAATCTAGTTTCTGAAAAATCTATATTAACTGTCGAAGTGAAGAACCGAAGTTTCGAAAATTAAAATATATATTATGTGGTAATAAATAAAAAATATTTCCTACACCTAAGAACCTAGAACAATACGCTGTTTTAACGATAGGGCCACCACTTTTCCATTGTCTTAACGACGTGTTGTTTTTTGTCTTCTTGTTGGGCGTAAAACAATGACTTTTTTTATTGTTATTAATTCTTAATATTATCAGAGGGACGACACCCGGCTTCGAACCCACTTCATTTGGATTTACAAAAGAACACGCTATTACTAGGCTCCCACATCACCACGCATTAGTTAGAATAATAATATTACTTAAAGTTACACAAATACGTTTAAATGTAAACTGTGTGTGATTTAATTTTGCGCTTCAATGGTAATAATTTGTGCTATTTCGACGCAATTGAAATTTAATTCACTAGACGGCGATAAAATAAACTTTTGAAATTGATAGCCTTGTAATTAGATTTATCTCTATTTACCGACTTAAAAAAGAGTAGTATAAATTTGCTTATATTATATTTTGTAGGGTCCCGTACCCAAAGAATAAAACGTTAACCTATTACTAAGACTCCTCTGTCCATACATCCTTCTGTTTGTCCGTCTGTCACCAGGTCGTACCTCATGAACCGTGATAGTTTAAATTTTCATAGATGATGTATTTCATTGCCGCAAATACTAATAAACAGAATTAAATAAATATTTAATGGAGCCCTTCCATACAACACTCATAATTTTTTACCGTTTTTATTGATTCGTGCGCGAGTCCGACTCGCACTTGGCCAGTTTTATCATAACACCCCAAGGGTTTGTTTACTGTTATTTTATATCCCATATAGATAATGACCTAAAATAACAAAAAGTATTTTCACAACAAAATAACAAAAATAATAAGAGGAGACAGTAGACATGACTACTAAATTGTCACTTGAGGTAGCTACTTATATACGCAAACCAAAATCGAAGGATAAATCTGTGCAAAGATAAATAATTTATATTTACGAGTAAACATTGGGAAGCTTATGACGAATCAAAAATGTAGAGACTACGACCGACACCAAATCAATACCGTACATCGATCAAACGATGTGTAAACAAGATATCTACATTTGAAATTCAATCGGCCGTCCAATTAAACATCTCTGATCGGTTGATGTACTCGTAGACAAGCGAGACGTGGTTCATATTGTATACACTGAAATTGGTAGTTTTTGTAAATACATGAGTGAATTATACACGAAAATGCGAATATTTTTTAAGTCATTTTGCTGTTTAGAGTAAAAATGCGAATATTTTTAAGTCAGTTTGCTGTTTAGGGTGAAAATGCGAATATTTTTACGTCATTTTTCTGTCTAGTGTGTATCTAAGTGTGGATATTACTTCAGACTCTGAATATTGGTAATATAAGAACGAATATTATTGATTGTTTTCAGTCCTTTTTATTAGCCTCATTGCTGGGCACAGGCCTCCCTTCAATACGAGGGAAATCAGGCCATAATCCACCGCGCTGGTCGTGTGCGGGTTGACGGACTTCACATCTCTTTCGAGGGATTGTTTGGGTCGCTCAGACACACTTGTTTTCTCACGATGTTTCCCTTTACCACAAGACAAGTGTTAATATTAATTTAATAATCGATTAGCACATAGTAATTAATGAATAAGTAATAAATATGATGGGACATTACTTTTGGTACTTACGCTACGAGGCTTGTGTTATGCAGTATATATATAAGTTACTTTATGGTGTTATGGCATGTGTTTAAAATACATACATAATATTATAAATACAAACACACATGACAAGCTTTAGTACTCATCTGTCATCACACAAATGAATCGCAAAAACCCAAGCAGAAATCGAATCCGCTGGCGTAGCAAGTACTACAACAGACATAGTTTCAGCTAGATGTTTCTAAATGACTCTTACTTTCACTTAAATGGTTTAAGCATTAAATGATTACCATAATTGACGACACGTTTGGCTCAGTTGGCAGTGACCCTACTTTCTGTGCCAGTGGTCGCGGGTTCGAGTTCCGCTGGGGGCATTCATTTGTTGAGCACGAATGTTTGTACTCCAGTCATGGGTGTTTATATTTATAATATTATGTATGTATTTAAAATGTATATGTGTAGTATATCAACTATCTGGTATCCATAACACAAGCTTCGTACGCTTACAACGGAACTAGATGGCGCTGTTGTAATAATGTCCCAACATATTTATTTTATTTATTTATTTATAATGTAATTTATAAAACCTATGGACTACAAACTAAAATTTTACCTCAAATGAGATGTGAACCTGCGACCAACTAGCAAGCAACTAAGCTTATCTGTACAAATAAAAGTCTATAATTTTAAATACTTTAGTGAAGAAGGTTACAGTTTGTATCACAAAAAGGGTTTTCATGTAACAAATGATCGTCGGATGAAAGAACTGCGCGATCCGTCTTCATCCGCTAAATACATTTCATTTGCGGTAAAAACTATCTGTGGTTTCGAGCAGTTTTAAGAAATAGTAAAAAGTGAAAGGAACTAAATGTGAAAAATGATGTCAAATGCAGGATGAAACACTATTAATTCAAATTATATTTTCGCTTTTAAGCTGTTAGATAATTTTATTTTTTTTAATAATATTTTTCATTAAGAGGTACTATAAGATATTACATCCCAGTTTGTTGATAAAAGAAAAAAGAGGTCTTTTCTATACATATAATAAAATTCTAACTTTGTCTTATCTATATATTGAATATTTTTTGGAAATTCTTATTAAAATAGTAATTATTATCAATACAGAGGCCGAATCTTTAGAATTTTTAGAATTTTTGTCTGTCTGTCTGTCTGTGACCGCATCACGAGAAAACCACTGGACAGATTTTGATGAAATTTGGTATTCTGATAGCTGGTTATCCGAATCAGGATATAGGATACTTTTTACAGCTGGAAAATATCTGATTTCTGAGAAATCTCAAGTGACCCTTGAAAACCGTCTGGACAACATTACACGGTACTCGTTACATGTGAAATCTAAGTTTTTGGTTTCTTCAAAACGCGGGCGGAGCCGCGGGAAATTCCAGTTGACTATATTAGTCGACTAAATTATTAACTTAATTGACTTATTTTTATTTTTATATTGAGTTGTTTAAAAGAATTTAAACTATTTCTTACAATTTTATACAGCATATTTCAAATTTATCTTAAAATTCCGGGTATCTGCAACATCTCCAAGGACAGATCGAACCGGCTACCCTTCGCTATATTATAGAGAGATTGAAAATAAAATACGAGTCTGCGCTAGTACGACCTTCTAAAAATAAAGTGACAAAAAATAAATGTAACACTATGAGCCTTCCTTATTCAATAAACCCATGTATCTGAGAGATGCCCGCGTCACACGTTAATATAGCAAAATCATTTTATACCGTCCCCTGGCCGCAAGCCAACGAAGCTATTGTAAATCTATTACCTATATTGACTAGAAACCGAGTGTTTGGGACCTAATTTCAAGAATCTAAAGCAAATACTTTCCACTTTCAGTCATCACTTTATTAAATTATTTGAGTTATTTCTATGCTTACGTTATTATTACAATACATAATTTTCCGAAAATGGGCCTGAAATGAATGCTCCCAGTGAAACTCGTAGCGCCACCGCTGGCATAGTAAATAAAGAAACTACAATTTGATCTAAACGTGTGGTCAAGCGTGCCTTTAAACTAGATATTTAAAAAAATATGTTACGAATTATATAGAGAGAATATAGACCTAAATAGACCGAAAAATTAGAATATGGATCCCAAAACAATCATTTTTGAAAATTTTTTCTGCTTTTCTATTTGCTTATGTCAACATTTACGATATTATCTTTTACAACCGTAAATATTTCATTTCCACGGGAAAACTAATTACTAGTCCTGATAAGTTAATCTTTTAATTTTACATTTACATTTACAATTTCTTTTACATTACACATACATTCTAACTATTCATATTTAAAACGTATAAAGGGACGCCACAAAGCGAAGCGGGTGTAAGTCCCTATTAAATATAAATATGTTGGGACATTATTACAACAGCGCCATCTAGTTGCGTGGTAAGCTACGATGCTTGTGTTACGGATACCAGATAGTTGATATACTACACATACACATTTTAGATACATACATATTATAAATATTAACACTCACGTGCAAGCATTCGTGCAAAAATTATTAATATTATTAAAAATAAAAAATATTGGCACTCAATCAAGTTACTGGTATAAATATTAAATTAGGAAGAAAAGTCATAAAACACAGTTAGTTAATACACCATAACCACATTTTACTACTATTAAATACTAAACAGTAATATTTAAACTAATTACCAACGTTCAAACTTCACATTTGATTTGCTCAATTAAATTGAATGGAAATGGACCCTAACGAACCCAAGCTTTGACTCTCAAAGTTTGATCGCAGCTTTTAGACTGATTGGTATCTGTTATCTGAATATGTTTAATGGTTGGGAGGTTGTTATAAAAGGAAATATTACTTCTATAGCTTAAATAAGTTAGTCCGGGCCGATTCTATTTCCCATTTTGTTATGTAAGATTCACGACTTTCCAAGTTTCTAGACAAAAAACTATATTTATAATATTGTAATGGATCGCTGACAGGGTCGTTTGTCATTGTGTTGCTACCCTGATTTTCTTCCGATCCATTCTGGTAACGACGGTTTTCAAAAACAAAGCCTTCATAACATAAATTAACCCATCTAATCGCTCTACATCTGAAGATCCTGAGTTCAGGTCCCGCAAACCAATCAGAGGCTGTTACTTACCCTAGTACGAACAAACTATTTCATTTTTATGAAAAAAACAGGGTTTTTCTCAAACAAATTATTGCTTACAATATCGATAGAAAAATCCTAAAATGCTGTGCAAACCTGCATATTATTAAAATGTTAAGTAAACGTTATACCTAATAAAAATTAAAAAAAATTGTGACAATAACAATAATAAGTAACACACTTCGTTTTACTAGCTTAGAACTTGGCAATCTATGAATTGGTCAAAGTCAAAGTCAAAGTCAAAATATACTTCATTCAAATAGACTTTTACAAGCACTTTTGAATCGTCACTTTTACATTATTATACGAATTTAAACCAAGTGTCAGTCTGTAAGTCTGGGACTTGGGAGTAAACTACCACCGACTCGGAATGCTGTTCTGCCGAGAAGAGCCGGCGAGAAACTCAGCAGTTGCTCTTTTCAAAAAAATATTTGATTACAATATTTATTGCATTACAATATTTATCTATTTATCCTACGTGAGACACAACAAGACATTAATCCCACACATTTACATCTTCTAAGTATTCCGTGATGGTGTAATAAGCTTTATTCAATAATGTATTTTTAATTTTAGATTTAAATTGTTTTAAGGGCAAGCTGACGCATCTATGGGGCGAGCTGATCTGAGCTGACGGCTGATGACGCATCTATGGGGAGAGGCTATGGACAAGCATGGCGAATCGATTGCTGTTAGCCTTGATATTTCGAAAGCTTTCGACAGAGATTGGCACCGTTCTCTTCTTTCCAAGCTTCCGGCTTACGGTCTGTCTCCTCGCTTGTGCAACTGGGTGGCTGACTTCCTGCATGAGCGCAGTATCCGCGTTCTCTGCGATGGGCAAGCTTCTAGCTTCCTACAGGTAAATGCTGGTGTGCCTCAGGGGTCCGTTATATCGCCAACACTCTTCCTTCTTCATATCAATGACATGTTATCCCTGGGTAATATTCATTGTTATGCAGACGATAGCACTGTCAGCGGTCGATACTTTAGCCATCCAGCCGCGGATCGAATGGAGATAGAGAATAGGAGAACGGAACTTGTTCGTGAGCTCGACGATGTCTTGTACCGTATTACAGAATGGGGTTCAAAGAACCTGGTCGAGTTTAATGCAAAGAAGACGCAGGTTTGCGCGTTCTCAGCTAAAAAATCTCCATTCCTTTGTCTTCCCTCTCTTCGGAACACTCGCCTCACGTTGCAGGACGACATCAACATCCTCGGAGTTCAAATCCGTAGCGACCTAAACCAAAAAAACCATATCGAGAGTGTCATTTCTTCAGCTTCACGTAAACTCGGGGTCCTGAACAGAGTGAGGCGGTTCTTTTCGCCTGAGCAGCTATGTCTTCTTTACAAAGCTCAAGTGCGCTCATGCGTCGAGTACTGTTCCCACCTCTGGGATGGCTCTGCTAAGTACTTGTTAGACGCTCTTGATAGGTTGCAACGCCGTGCTGTCCGCATAATCAATAAAGCTGAGGCTACTCAAAATCTTGAAACTCTGCAACTGCGTAGAGATGTTGCTTCATTAGCCGCTTTTTACCGCTTTTATTACGGCGAGTGTTCCGAAGAGCTCTTCCAACTTATACCTTCCTCTCCTTTCCTCTCCAAAACTACACGTGCTGGTAAAAAATTCCATTCTCACACGGTACTACCTATACCATCTCGTACCAAAAGGTTTGGCAACTCCTACCTGTGCCGCACTATTAAGAAATGGAACTTATTACCATCTCAGGTGTTTCCCCCCTCCTATAATCCTGGAGCGTGAAAAAGCACATGTGCAGGCTGACGAGGTGAGGTCGATCGGTATCGAGATCATGTCCCGGAACCGATGGACCTCATTCCTGGACTTCACTGTCGCTTAACATCAGGCGGCATGGGGTCATCTTGTCGAGCGGCGATAAAAAAAATCAATATGTACTGTGGAATTTTATTATACATGCGTACACCTTGCCCCATAAACGATCTATTTACTTTTTGAACGCGAATACTGGGTGTTATAAGTTTAACCTTATTTCTAGTATTTATACCGTGTTTGTCGCTGTGTTTTGAGTAGCAATTAATATTTTGTCGCACAAATATAATGTTACAATATATATATTGCGAAGCAACCGTAAGTATACCAATTTCTTTAAAAAGTTCGCGGAGAGTATCCCGAGCACCAAT
The DNA here is from genome assembly GCA_951802675.2 of Boloria euphrosyne. NCBI lineage: Eukaryota > Metazoa > Arthropoda > Insecta > Lepidoptera > Nymphalidae > Boloria > Boloria euphrosyne. Next base: position 13,552,637 of record OX637879.1, read on the forward strand.
GTTATAAATGGCCCGAATGGCCCTTTTTTGAATTATAAATATGGATTTAATGTCCGCTGCATTACCCCACAACAAAATACCATACGACAAAATGCTATGGAAGTAGCTAAAGTAAACAAGTCTGGCAGTGTCAACGTCTGTCAGCTGCCTGAACAATTCATTACATTTCGCAGAAACATCATAATTTTTTCCCGAATCCTCTTTCATATTAAAAAATGGAATATTTTTTCTTAAAAACTATACTACAACTAAATAAATAGACACTATTGTAAAGGAAAAGCGGCATTTACGATGCTAGCTCGATATTTTATTACCTACAAGTTCGGACTTACAAGGTCTCACACGATTTCTTTTGTTCCTTTTAACGAACCATGACTTAGTAACTCAATAAATTCTTCTACACATTTTTGTTTTCACTTGATTTTTTCTTTGTGGCAATACAATGTATATTACATTTTGACACGAATGGTTCACACTATCTTTAAAATTTACTTTAACTCTTATCTACTTATTTTTACTTGCTAAGTAGGTATGCATGGAAAATAGTTTAATTAGTTTTGTCTTCAGCCCTTTTGCCATTGCCCACTGCTGGGTACGAGCGGCCTCCCTCAGTACGAGGGGATCAAGTCATAGTCCACCGCGCTGGTCTAGTGCGTGTTGGCGGACTTCACATGTCTTTCGAAAACTTGTTAGGTTATCTCAGACATGCAGGTTTCCTCACGATGTTTTCATTCACCGTAAGATAAATGGTAATCACGTTAGAAATGATTCGCACATGAAAATATCAGAGGTGCGAGACCCGGATTCGAACCCACATCACTCGGTTATCCAAGGGAGCGCGTTACCGCTGAGCTACCACTACCTATTTCTAATTAGTACTGTGACTACCATAAAATGTATGAAAAAACAACACATACTTTTAGTATGGTGTTGCTAAGACCACTATAATTACAGATATAAATTTTAATTTGCCCAAAAGTCAATTTTACTATCTAAATATTATTACTTTTTAAGAAATTTCAGAATCAGATTACGATTTTTGAAGTTTTTCCATCTATCTCACCTCACTTAAATAAGCTCTTAATGTAAGCTACATTGTCTTTTGAATTGTCGTTTGAATATAATTTCTTAATTAGTAACCGGACTAATGAGACAGACACAAATTTCTTAATACTCGTTATTAATTACCTGCTGATTTACATCGAATAGAAAACTTAAGGAAGACTTAGATACAATTATACTTTACATAATTTTTCTATGTCAATAAAATTAAATAGTTACTTATGAAAAAAATCGTTTCTATTTTTAATAGGCTTTAAAAATATATAACTTAGGTATACTTACTTATAACACACAATTTAAATCCTAAGTATAAGGTTTCTTACCAACTTATTTTTTGTGTTAATTTCATTAGTAAGTAAGTCTGGCAGATATTTTCTACGAAACTAATCTCAGAGCAAAGTTTTTGTGTAAGTTACGTATACCTTCATTAGTCGGTTAAGCAATTGCTGTTTCTGTACCTACTTAATCAAGCTAGAATTTTGCAACCTTTATTTGTACTAAAAAGCCTGAAGATTTCTCTTTTAGGGTTATTTTACCTTTTACAATATGTTAATATAAAATGACAAGGAAACTGTGCTTACGCTATTGCTTTTTAAGTAATATCATGAAAAATGACTTGAATTGGTAAAAAAACGGTATTAAATTGATAAAAATGCACACGAATTATCTCTTCTAATTCAATATTTTTTAAAACTGGAAAAACATGTATTTTCTAAAACACATGATGTTTGAATAATAAAGTCGTTTTAAAGCTTTAGTAGTATTCTGTAAGGGAATCTGAAAATTCAGTAATTCATTTTAAATAAAATTTTCTTTTTAGATTTTCGCGAATATTATGATTTCACGAATGCCGTTCAAATGCTTTACAGCAATCATGATCTCTCACATATCCCATGAACGTCCGGAACTAAAAATCAAAACAAATGCAAATTCAAAAACATAGTTTCATTAAAATATCTAATATTCACGTAAATCTAAGAAAGTATTACTTATTTATATTGACGTCAAAAAACTCTACTCCACAATAGTCAAAAATCTCTACTTTGTAAAAGGCTTTAAAAGTCTATGTGATTTGTGACTAATGACAACATTTGCCAACAGAGAAATTTACAAAATTCTAATAAATTACCAAGAAAATCTAAGCAAAGCCATACTCGCCAACAAGGCCAAATGATTGATGATCTTATCCGATCGCTTTATGCAAATTTCAAATGCCGGGATTTTTTATAGAAGCAGAATTAGAACCTTAATTGAAATGCCTATCTGGTATTGACGTCTCGACATCTTAATTATTGGCAAAATCATTTTTCAAATCAACCATTATTTACTTCTTTCAAGGGGAGAATGTATCGGATATTTTTAACTAGCTGCAAAAAGTTCTTCATGGTTTATAAATGTACACTGTTTGTATGTTATATTATTATTATACCGATAACCGAGTGATGCGGGTTCAAATCTGGGTCTCGCACCGAGATATTTTCATGTGCGAATCTGCGAACTTGTCTTACGAGAGGAAAACATCTTGAACCTGCATGTCTGAGAGAAGCTAGCAAATTATCGAAAGATATGTGAAGTTTGCCATCTCGTACGTGGTGGTTGACTATGGCCTGGTTCCCTTCATATTGAAGGGAGGCATTAAAAAGGGATGATTACAATAATAAATCAGTGTTATAAACGTTGTTAGAAAATACTCTATGTACATAATATTGCAACACTTCATTAAATTCACTGTATTTTAATTTCTTATAAAAAGGAGAACAATCCTATATTATGTTCTTACTTCCTCCTTATCATTCACATGTGTTAATAGAGCCAGATTGAAATAAATAAATTTGTCCTTTATTTCGCAAGAAATTAAATAATTTTGTCCTTTATTTGCTTCACCAAGAATCGTTTGCCCTAACTTCAAGATATATTATATTGGTTTCACTGTTTCTATTCAGAGGGGATCATAGCGACACTGCAGCTTTTCATTGTTCGTAAAGAATAAAAATTATTACTTTGCCAATGTCACGTAGAAAGGACGAGTTTAAAAATGTATTAAAATTGCTACTAAAATGTATTTTTATAAAACTATATGAATGCGCTTTCAGATTTTTAGTTATAAAACCCTTTTTATGTCCGAATTATTTTATCGAACAAGTGTTTATTATCTTGAATGGTTCGATATTGTTAAAACTTTGTATATCAAGTAATATAGTTTAATTCCAAAATGATTCAAAAAAAACAACTTCAAAATTCAAAATATGTTATTCAGCATAAAATTATTACAAAATGTATTAAACAATCAATTTAATACAATTAATTTATCAATTTAATACAATTTTTAACTGAACGTCATGAGTCTACTACCAGTTCGGAAAGAAGCAGCCGCTGACCTGAGAAGAACTGGCGAAAGTAAGAAATTACTGTTTTGTATCAAGTGGTTATCTGATATACAATCTAAAGCTTGATCCTCTACAAGGTACAGTCCAAGGACAATCGTTGCATATTAAATGAATATAACACACGCATATAAAACCGTAGGGTCGAGCTTGTATAGAAAATGATTTAATTATTGGTTAACAGCAGAGCTTTTTTCTAACTTGAGCGGGCTTTACCTAGATCGCAATATTTTAATGCCAACTTTCAACCCTTTTCACATTGCGGCCGCGGGTTGATTAAAACGTCGCGTGTCCGCGTCAGATACGAGTACGTCTCAAAATTGGCTTCAGCTGTGTATAAAAAATGTGCTTGACTTCACATTTATTAGAGCTCCGAGTATGTAGGAAAAAGATTAATGTAGACTTTATAACTCTGTCTAATTGTAAATATCCTGTAATCTAGTTATTGCAATGTATTATAAACATAAGTACAAAATGTTCTTTCAAACATTATTAGTAGAAAATGTATTCAATTGCTTCTTAAAACAGACAGTCAGAGAGTCAGACAGACAAACACTCTAAAAACTATAGATTCTGCCTCTGTATTGATACTAATAAAAATAAAAAAAATCTATATGTACTCGACGAAGTTAGAATTTTATTATATTATGTACAGAAAGTCTATCTATTTCGTACTAACTATTAAAATGTTCCTAAAAACCGAGCGAAGATATTGAATAAACCTTTTATAAAACTCTATGAACGGTTAAGAATAGGAAGAAATTCTAAGAAGAAATGATGAAAAAAGCCCTGAAAAATATATATTATTGTCGCCCAATAGATCGGAATTACACAACCCAATAATGTTATAATATGGTGTAATCCCGTCATGATTTACAACAGTATGTCAGTTCATCATTTTTTGACGATTGAGGGACAAGAAGAGTTTATTGTAAATTTTAATGTGTCAGAGAGAGATAAAGCGTTTTCAGGAAAGTATTCAAAATTACTAGAAATGGTATGAATTTTCGATACTTGAATCTTCTATATTTACGCATATATAAAGGCCGGCAGTGTGGCGAGAGTTCAGCCGAATTCCGGAACTACGCGAAAACTAAGAAGTACGAGAAAGTCGAAAACTAAAGAAGATTTGGATGAAGTTATAATAAAGGAGCATCAAGTGGTCAAATATAATACTCAAAGACTAAAATAAACTACTGATGTGTACAAACTGCTCATTTTGGATCTTTTCTGTAATTTCTTCTACGAGTATATTGCAAAAGACGCAATTCATTTTCGATCCCGAACTCTTAGAACGTAACAATATCTTAATACAAAACAGTTAATTTGAATGACTTTATTTAATAATAAATATTATTTGAGCTTCTGGTATACAATTAAATTGATTAAACACCAAGAGCTTTTATTAAGTCAAAAATAAAACTTAATTGACAGCTATTTTTAGAATGAAAAAGTTTTGTCATGTTAGAATATTCTTCGTTAGAATTATTAAATAATAATTATGAATAGACGGAATTTTTTACTTTATTTATTAGTAACGAAATACAATCATACATAATGTTAATATACATTTATGCTCAGTGTACTTATTTATCACAGTAGAATTCTGGTCCCCTTGGATTTTTGGGCGATTCTTTGGGTGAAAAATAGGCTCCAGCTCTCCAATGGGAGATAACCAGTAGAGGTTAAACACGAGGTTCAACGTCTTTTGAAACTTTAAAACCACAAATGTCAAGAATTGTATGAATGTGAAGGATAATCTATTTTAACAGTTCTACAAAACATGAACAGCCATTTTGGAGTTTGCAAATTATTATTATTTTATACTTATGTGAAAGACGAAAAAGTGATTAATGTTTCATTTATTCATTTTGAAGTAAAGTAGCTTTATTTAAAGATTGAAACAGACTTTTATGCAAATATATAGTAGCACATAGATTGATTAACAACTGCTTCTTTGGGGGCTACTTGCTATGTACGGATGTAGTTCAGGGTTCATTTACTGGGTCGAGACAAGTGAAGTTGTCTAGAGAAGGTTAAAAGGTTGTCTTTTTAATCATAACAGCATTTTATGCTCTATGAAGTGAAAAGGGTGGTATTTAAACGCAAATCAAAAAAAATACTTTTTTTATGAAATAATAATCCAAATTTCCATCAAAATTACTGATTGCACAGCAGAATACTCAACTCAAAGTATTAGAAAACACACTACAATTTATTTTCGTAACATACGGCTGTTTATCTTAATGTAAAGCAATTTTATTAATGCACTGCTTATAACGACTAATGCACATTACACCTGGTAACTCTTTTTTTTTGTAATATAGCTCCTATTTATTAATTAGCGTTAATATTTAATTATTGGCACTCGCCGGCCGCGGCAGCGGTCGGTGCGATTTGGTCATATATCTAACCTAACCTAACCAACCTAGAAAGAAAGAAAATTTTTTAAGATTAACCTTTGGAACCTATGTTATCTAAATCGAAAGAAAATAATCTTTGTGCCAGTCACGCTTAATTACCGCTGTAGTCACGCTAGTGTCCGAATAGCCTTACCGGCTATTAGTATACATGCTACTCGGATAGATATTTTGCTTTGACAAAGAGTATCTTCTACATGCGCACTAGTTAATTTGCTGTGCAGTTAGTATTTTTGATAAACATTTAGAATTTTTGTACTTAAATAAATTTATTTGTATCGCATTATGAGGATAAAAGTAATGTCATGCTGATGTATATTTTATTTTTTTCTGCAGTACTAGTTTTGTTAAACATTCAGTTTATTTGTAGTAAAGTAATTTATTTGATTTAAAAAGGCATATAAATGATGAAAATATATTGATATGTGATTATTTATTTGATGTGCAATTAATAATATCCCAAGTGAAAATACATAGTCTTTTTACCAATAAAAGTAAATATTATTATGTACTGCATTTCTTATTTCTCACATAGAATTGTATTTTTAAAATTGCTATAATATAACAAGTACGAAAACAAAGGAGTAAAATATTTGCATGCGAGATTTATTTTTATTCATCTAGCAAAGGCATGAGGAACAATATATCATGTTTCCAAGACAGTTTACAATGTAGAGCTTTTTATGATTTCTTTGATATATCTTTTCTTTAATATTCAATTTACAATTTAATAGAGTAGTATAGTAGTAAAAAAAGAGCATGTATATCATATCGCATCGATTTTAAGTCCATCTAAATCAAAGTGAGCATCGAATCTGTGAACTAGATGAGTTAAACATGCATTCACATGTAAAATTCAGGTAGCGAGAAGATTTTCATTATACGTATTACTTCGCATTTTACGTGTGCTTTTTCCCTTTTCTTACTTAATTAAGTACACCGGAACTCGCACTTATTGAACGAAAATCTCCGCGCAGTGCTAATTCAGATCAATATTGTATGAACAACTTTACTATTTAATACCAGCGAGGCTCTACATTACTTTCGACACAATAGAGTGTAATTAATGTAATGAAGGTCGATGTCTACTTTTAGCAGCCCCGTTTTTCTTAAATGAGCCAACAAAATCCCACGCTTTGTGTGCCGAATCTGTGACGAAAGATTTATTGCGATACCTACCTATATTGTAATAATAGAAAAGCTTATATTACAGGTTAGAATGATATGACTATAAATACATAGATATAGAAAAGTAGGAAAAAAACATTAAAAAAAGGCGAAATTATTCTCTTTTTTACCTTGATTGATCAATTATGTCAAAACATTATTCATTTAACATGATAATATGTTCCCATTTCATGTTTCATTTTTGCGACAAAAATATTTTAACATCTTTCAAGGTCTCTTCCCAATCCGTCATCTATTATTCACTTTCACATTCACAAAACTTCATCGAAAATTGTCAAGGCTTAGGCTTGATAAGTTAACCGACCGAAAACGAGATGGAGATACTTTAGCATATGTTATATAAGTATAGATGAAATTGCTTCTGTATTAGCATTTGGTCCCAAAATAACAAAACATATATATGAATGATCAAGTAGACTTATTAGAAAAAATACCCATAAAACTAGCTGTTTTCCGTTGTATGTAAATGGAATCTTTCTAAATTCCAGCCATATTGAATTACGTATGTTGAAACTGACAAAATTCTAATACTTTACGAATAAGTTAGAATAGAAACCTCTAAGTTCTATACAACTTCCCCGTAACATTCCCAACCACAAAATATTCCCAAAATATTCACTTCGATGACTTACAATTCTAAAACATCTACAATTTTACTAAAATGTAGCCTTAAAAATTCGAAAATCCAAAGTCAAGACGGAGCTCGTAAGATTACCCACTCTACTCAAGTTAGTAATTAGACTTCCGCTGGATAAGTACCCTTGTATAGAAGACGAAAACTTGAACTTCTGCTAAGTTCGAGCTTTAGATAAGATTATCATAATATATTATTATTTTTGTTATAAAATGTCAGTTTTTTTATTCAAGGAGAACTGAATTTGTAATGGACTTGATAGAATTAAAGATTTGCACCTCTGAGACTTAAGTGGGTATCTCATTTTAAATAAAACTACAAAAATCTAATAACTTTTTATGGCTAACCCAGAATTTAAACGAAGGCGCTCATAATCCATCAGCTAAGCTTGCCACTAGACAACAAATTTAACTGAATTATTATAAAATACTAGCGACACACCCTCGCTTCGCTCGGGTTAGTCCCTAGGCTTAGCGTCAGCGAAGCCACGCGAAGTTCCGCTAGTTAAAATGAATAAAATTTCTAAAATATAACTTGCTTTCTTTAAAGTCGGTTAAAAATTAGCCTTAGTTACGCTTTATAACATTAGCTATCTGCAAGTGAAAGTCCCGTCAAAATCGATCCAGCCGTTTCAGAGATTAGCCGGAACAAACAGACAGACAAAAATTATAAAAATAGATTTTTTGAAGTAAGTACTCTATATTCTTTCATATGCATTTAGTGAACCTGTGAAGATTTATTTATATATATCATCTATACATTATTGATTAGAAATGCCAAAATACGTTTGTTTCTTTAACATTTTCTACCAATAATATTTATAAGATATTTGTAGTTATTCCTTCTACTATCTAGAAGCTGCAAAATTATTTCCTGGTCGAATACATTTTTGTTTTTCTGACGCTTTTAACAATATACCTATATATTACTTTCACTGAATTTCAGGAAACATCCAAAGTTGTTACTTCGTCTTTTATATTCATATAAAACTTCGTTCTACGTAAATTTGACTACTAAGGTTTTTATTTCACGAAATACTTTTCCAAACGTAAACACATAAAAAAATATTTTCGTAGAGTAATGATTTGTTGAAACGCTTTAGATCTTCTAAAGTTTTAGACTGAGAATGTATAGCCTTTATCAATATCTAAATAGGTACTTGTATCGATCAACTAGTGACTCACCTTCGCTTCGCTTAGGTTCGTCCCTCGGTGTTCCTTGTTTTAAAGTTTGTAGCAAAAAAAATAGACCTTAGCCTTAGACCTCCTTAATCCGGCTCTGTCGCAAAATTCGTTCTCAGTGGACGTTTACTAACTATGAACTAACTCCCTGCCAAAATTCATATTTATACGTCATGCAATTTCCAATATTTCGTCATGAGTGAGTGAATGAGTGAATGAACTTTTGCTTTTATATATTTAGATTATTTTTAGTTTGTCTCACCAAGACTCAACGTTTCATTTATTATGTAGTATATTTGTGGCTTTCGGAAATAAATTCCTATAATTATCCTGTCATTACAAAAGCTTTAACCTTGTTATTATTATTTTAATTTTCTACTATTAAATAGATAAAGTCAAACAATAATTGACGTCAAAAGATATTGAAGTAAATATATTACGTAAACAAGTATAGATCACCTACGAAACCTCGTTAATACCGACGTGGCTTAAGTAAAATCTTTTTAATTTTTCGATATCGCCAACCTCGAGTAAACTTTCTCAATTAAGAAAAGTTCATGCAAATGACCTAAATTCTCCCGACGAGTTGCACGGAAATTGATAAATGAAATATTAAAATAACAAAGCGGTGAACAGTCAATATTTTTCTTATATTTTTGTTATATAAAATTTTCTATAAGAAGATAGTAACAATATTTATAAAGAAAAAGTATTATACAGGTGGAACAAAAGAATTAAAACGAACGAAAAAATAACACTAACGAAATATTATTATTCCTTAGGTTTAACTGCCTCTATTATCATACTAAGTTTCAATAAAATCTGTGCAGTGGTTTTCTCGTAACGCCGTCACAGACAGATAGACAGAAAAAAATCTAAAAATTAAATAAATATGTTGGGACAATAGTACACACAGCACCACCTAGTTCCGTGGTAAGCTACGAGGCTTGTGTTACGGATACCAGATAGTTGATATACTACACATATATTTTTTTAAATACACACATTATACATATTATAAATATAAACACCAATGACCGGAGTACAAACATTCGTGCTCAACTAATGAATGCCCCCAGCGGGACTCGAACCCGCGACCGCTGGCGCAGAGAGTAGGGTCACTACAAACTAAGCCAAAAGTGTCGTCTAATATTTAATATATTATATATTTATACTATATTATAGATTCAACTTAGTTAGAATTTTATAATTTGTATAGAGGGACAATCACTGAGATTTAGACTTTAGTGCCTAACGAGCTTATTTTCAATGACTTTTTGTTGGTATCGGTGTTGCGATGTTGGTATGAAATATATCCCGCTACCAACATAAATGCAAAAGTTTTACAGATATTGTACAAATAGACCTAGGCTGATATTGGGACAAGGACACAAGCGAATTAAAATGAGCTAAGTCGTTTGTATTATGACAAAAAATTAACAGGTATTCTAAAACAGTAACAGTTTTAGTTTGAAACTGGAAAAGGATTTTTAGAACATGTGATATTAATAGAATTAATTTGATCAAATATTTCCCAATAATATGATTGATATCATATGACATGATTAATTGCTTCATTCCAACACAAAGCAAATATTTACAACAACGTCCATCAACCAACGTACATTATATACCTGTACGATTATTTTTTTCAGTTAGAGAAATATTGTCTACTCTCTCTCTTTGGGCTCTTTATATTTATGTTATTTTTACTGTGATAGTTTAAGCAGTGACTTAAAGAGTTTCAGAAAAGGAATTTAAAAATTCATTTTAACTGCAGCTAGTACTGGTAGTATTAATACTAGTAAGTTTTTCAATTTTAATCATAATTTCATCATCACGTTATTAAATTATAAATAGTGTTAATAAAAACATATTGGACTATAAAATAAGTAATTATAACATGAATTACATTAAGTTTATAATTTAACAAAATGTGGCACAAAATATCACTTTTTGTGGTTATATAATTCATCAAGATATCGATTATATTTTATTAAAAATTGACTTAATAGGTAATTCATAATTAGTTTCTCTCAGGAACAGTTTCGTGCCAAAATTAAGATAGTTAAATTATACAAGCTGAAGAAAGCTCCGAATAATTAAGTTTTTTCTCAATATGAAGCTCATGTTATCTCTGAAATACTCAAAATCCTGCTTCATAAACTATTATGATAATTCCACCGATAAGGAGTCTAGACTTTTTTTAACCTACACCTACGCCAGCGACGCCATTTTATAAGTTTTCGCCGACGTTTATATATTCAGATATTTTATTATAATTTTCATAGAAAAAAATAAATTTAAAAAATAGTATTGTTTTTACTGTAATTGTTGATATGTCATAGAATCATAATTTGTCATCTATACGTTCATAAATATTATAAACAAATGTAATAAATAGTATAATATTAATTTTGTAATAGTATGCTTGTTGGACCAACTTTCACGTCAAAACAAAGCAACGGAGTCGCGTGATTTATTATATGGAGATAGTCGGAGGGTTGATGAGTGACATAGGCTACTTTTTACCGCGAAATATTCTCATTTCCATGGAGAAACACAAAAGGGATGAAGCCGAAAAAACGAGGGTAAGTCGCGAGGGTTAGTCTTAATACATTTTCTTAAATTTTATTTTCAATGACTGTGTATAAACACGTTTTACTACGCGTAGGCTTTGTGCTTACTAACAGGTATATTTTATTGAAAATTCCACGATATAAATATTTAACATTCAACCATTTAAATGTAAAAACAAAGCGAAGAATAAAACTGCTAGCCAAAAACCTATAAAAAAGTGTGAATACTATCCCTAGAGATCTTCCCACGCAGTACCTTATATACATACAGTAGGAAGATAAGGCTTCTTACACACTATATGGCTACTTTATATTAAAAAGGTAGTACAAATTCAGTTTTAGGTTAGAATTGTATATATATATGAATATAAATTATTTTTTTAATTCATAGGCTTGAGATATGACAGCGACAGGTGAAACTTTTGAAATACCTACCCTGAATTTTCACAATTTCAGGAGAAACGTTGTGCTTTTTCTACAATTAAAATTAAAAAATTTACATATAAGATCTATATAGTCATTTACTGATCTTTTAATCCTTCTAATAAGACCGAATAAGCTTCCGATAATTATTATTAAAGTTTTAAAGTACGGATTTCTGTGAACGTGGCCTAACTTTTATTGTATTCCCAGCGGTTTACTTAAAATGCACTGTTACTACACTTTAAGCTTTAAAGCTGTGGTTTAGCGTAATTATATGACCTAGGGGTCCTAGTTTTAAATTATTATAACTGATTTAAATTTATATTTTCCTGCAATAATTATACTAAAAGGGAATAAAAGTAAAGTAAAAAATATTACCAACTCGTTCATTATATAATTACTGCTTGTTAACGAAAACTAAACGTTAAAAAAATTCTTAAAACATCATTCGAAGCAAAAAGTCCGAAAAAATGATAAATACTAGCGTAAATCTAAGATAGTATTAGGCCAAAAACTATTGAATGTCGGAATGACTATTTGTAAGGAATTTTTACTAATATTATAAATACGAAAGTAACTCTGTCTGTTTGTCTGTCTGTCTGACGGGCTTTCACGCCAAAACTACTAAACTGATTTAAGTGAAATTTGGTACATTGGTACAGATAGTCTAGAGCCTGAGAAGGATATGCTACTTTTCAAGGCGAAGAAAGGGCTGTTTGTATGGAAATTACATCATTTCTAAAGATAGAAGCTTAAAACTTATTTTTAGGCTTTTGATTAGATATAAATAAAAAAGACATAGACTAAGGGGGGCGGGGGGGGGGTGGTTGATAATTACGTTTTTTTATTATGAATGTATGTACATTGTACATACATATGTATCTATCAGTGAAGCACTTGCACGTTTTTGCAACATAGAGATAATCCTACTGAAACAACTTTATACACCGGCATTAAAAGATAACAATACACTAAGCTATACTTAAGCAAAAGTTCCTAATAAGGATTACCGTAAAATCACTCGCTAATGAACCATTTAAATAAACGAAATATAAAAAAAAACAAAATGTTTTTTAAGGCTAATTAATTAAACAAAACATAAAATATAGCATCATTATATAAAAGCTCAATTTTCTAGTTCTTAATACTAAAACTAGATAAATGAATAAATTTAATTATGAAAATCAGTAATATTACAAGTATGTAATAGTAGTGCCAATAACTGCAAATCTAAGGATTAAACTCAGAAACACTGTTAACGTTTAACCGGTATATGTATTTATTGTAATATAAATATAGAAACTGTGTATGTAATTCTAAAGGTTGTCTTGGATATGTGAAATAGTACATGGTAGAAGTATATAATATGACGAAGTTAAAAGTAAAGTTTTGTAAACCGGTAACGTTAAATGTTTACAGTATGGAAAATCAAAAAGCCCTTCCTTAGTTTTAGTAGTAAATGAATAAATACGGAACCCTACATTGCGCGTGACTCGACACGCACTTGCTTATATATGACGTGACTGTTTTTGCAAATAGCAGCTTTCGCAGTAAAAGAATACAGTTCAACATTATTTCACATTTGCTGGTGTAAAATAATGGTTTTGGTACACTTCCATTTACACATTTTATAAACTTTTTTATCTTGTGGTGTATAAGTTGGCATGGCTTCAGTACCTTAGGTCTTAAGTTCAAATCTCGTGTTGCGCCCGATCTCTTACTGTTCGTGTGGAATTGTCGTCTTATCTAATTTTGGAAGTGAAAGAAATAAATATTGCGTCTCATCACCTTCGCATTTGACTAGTCTCAAAATGGGCACTATGGCCGAAATCAATCAGGAAGACATATACTTTTACCGACATTATAAATGGAACTATCTTTTCGGCTTTTGTCGCGGATTTATTTTGATTATTGGTTCCCAACGTTTCGAATGTTTTACTGCTGTAATTGCTATCATGGTCACGGGAGAGACTCTCTCTAATGTCAAATATTCGCATAATATTAAGAAAGTATTATTTACCGAATTTTTATAGTTTTGGATTATTTTACATTAAAAAAGGCCTATTGTCAATAACCATTTCTATATAAAAATAATTTTAGTACAAAGGTACAATGATAAAAAAATCGTACGAAATGGATTTTAACCTACACAACTTTCTTATTGCTTTAAAATGTAAAAGCTCTTCATGCGAACAAAAAGTTAAGTTTGAAAGTTTACTTTGGATATTTATATTTTAACCGCTGTGAGTTCCCTCAAATGTTATAAATTTACGTAAAAGTTGTGGCAAAGGTCGATTTGTTCTTAATATTATTTCAAAAAATAAGCAGGTAAAAACTCAATTTATACACAGAATATTAAACTTTTATCTAAAAAAATGAAATAAAATAAAATAATAGCCTTTTATTACTGAAATAAATTTACATTTTACATTAACTATTGTATTTTTGATTCAACTAAATTCTTTTTTAATATTAATTCCCAATATTTGACATTAATTTACCTTACATTATTAATTTGTCTATAACTATTATTAACACTAATTCACAACAAATTATATAGTATATAGATATTACAAACAGGCTTACAAAAGATCAAAAGAAATAAAACAATATACTGTTTAGGATTTCCATAGTCAATCAATTAGGGAACATTCAACTGGTGTTGCCATTATATATTTTTATATAAGCAATTATATGTCTCGCTATATACAAAAATATTCCAGAATGTACACAGTTCGCTCATTAGGCGTCTAACGAGGAGTTACAATAACAGCTTGTTTGTATGTCAAGTTGCCCTTTGATGTGTTGCTGCGACAGTTTTTCTAACTCGGGAAGTCATTGACTCTAAACGAAGTCAGGTCAAGATACTAGTGTCAAGAGAATTATTATATATTTCTTATCATGTACTTTGTCAACGCGAGAAGACTACTAATTATCTTCAGTAGGTATAAGTATAGCGTTTTTCTGTGAATATGTCATGGTTTATAATGTAGCGATGGTGGCACATCCGTCAGATTTAGATGGTTAATTATAAAATACTTTTGATTTTGTTTCCCGTCGTGTAAAGTCAAACCAATTCAGTTGTTGAAAGTCTCAAAATTCTTTTAATAATAATTATTACTAGTATTCTATACGCGTTCGCTTGGATAATCGAGTGAAGCGGGTTCTAATCTGGGACTTGTACCTCTGATATTTTACATGTGTGAATCATTATTAACATGATTGCCAATTGTCTTGCGGTGAAGGAAAACATCGTGAGGAAACCTGCATGCCTGAGAAAACCTAGCAAGTTATGGAAAGACATGTGAAGTCCGCCAACACGCGCTAGGCTAACGTGGTGGACTATGACCTGACCCACCTCGTATTGAAGGGAAACCTAGCAGTGGGACGTTAAAAAGGGCTGAATATATTCTATTTGTATAATAAAATTATTAACAAACTATTTTTGTATTTGCTTCACTGTATATATTTTTAAAGTGCAATAAAGAATATATAATAAAATTATATTTATTTGAAACATAATATAATTTGAATTCGAAACAATAATCATACAATTAATATTTATTCATAAATTATTAGGTGATACTATTTATCAGTCAGAATTAAATAAATATGTTGAGACAAAACAGCGCCATCTAGTTCCGTGGTCAGCTACAAGGCTTGTATTACAGATACCAGATAGTTTATATTATATTAATTTTTAATACATACATATTATAAATATAAACATTACAAGCACTGGAGTACAAACATTCGTACTCAACAAATGAATTCTCCCAGCGGGACTCGAACCCGCGACCACTGGCGCAGAAGTAGGGTCACTACTAACTGAGCCAAACGTGTCGTTAAAATTATTACAGAACTGTGTCTAAAATAGCTTCTAATAAGTATTATAAAGTATTTATTTACATAGATTAAAACGCCCATACGGGGTGTATGGGCGTTTAAATGTTATACGATTTCTAAAAGTAGCTTTGGTATAAAAATAAATATAATTTTATATAATTGTACAAAAAACTCCACGCTTTTATCACAATAACAGTAACTTTTTCGTTAATTACTTTATTCTCGTACAAAAAAAAATATTTGAAGTTTAATTAGGGTCATCATTAAAACGTGTTTTCGGTTTTTTTTTGCTTCAAAAACATTAGTTTACTTTTGATCCCATATATAAAAACACGACATTTTTTTAGGTATTAGAAAAAATAATCGCAGTTAGTGGGAACGAATACATGAAAATATCAAAGTTGCACGACCCGGGATTAAAACCCGCTTCACTTGGTTTTAGCGTATTACCACTGGGCTACCACTACCTTAACATGCAAGTTGACTAGAATTATTAATAGCTTTCATTGATTAGATCTTTTTCATTCATTACATCTATATAGCGACAGAAGCAGCCTATAGACAATCCGAGCTCTTAAGTTTTCCATGTGAAAACTTCGTTAATGGAACAAAAAAAGAATAATGAACTAACTAACATACTACATTTACATATTATATATGTTGGGACATTATTACAACAGCGCCATCTAGTTCCGTGGTAAGCTACGTGCTTGTGTTACGGATCCCAGATAGTTATAAATATTATAAATATTAACACCCATGACTGGAGTACAAACATTCGTACTCAACAAATGAATGCCCCCAGCGGGACTCGAACCCGCGACCGCTGGCACAGAAAGTAGGGTCACTACAAACTGAGCCTAATGTGTCGTCAGATATTATATAATATATAATATGTACTCAAACCTATCTAGAAGTAGCGTAGCTTACGGAAAGTGTCTTCACTTAGGTGGTTGTTTCATAGTAACAAATGCCATCGATTTTCTATTTTAAGCCGAGCTTCTTTGTGACGGTAGATCGCCATGACACAATGTTATTATGGGCTTCGCCTGTTTCGTTTAGGATATTTATATGAAACTCTATATTTTTTGCGTTAATTGCTTGCCACTTTGGTAGATTATAAATATGAAATGTACACAAATATCTACCTATCGACTATTATGACGAGAAAAAACTTTAAAATTTTATTAATGAGTTAAAATTTGAACATAATAAATATAGTTGAGAACCCTGGACATGGATAGTTTTTGTTCCAGAAATCATCTCTCAAGTGAATAGGGGGATAGAAAATTGCTTGGGAAACCCATCATCAATGGTAATGGATATATCCATACATCTATAGTTAATTAGTTTCTATTCTATACTTATCGTTCAAACGAACCTACGGGCGAACCGCGAATTATTTTTTTAGAGGGTAATCAAAAATAGATTTTAAAAAGCTTGCAAACTTCCCTAAAATGCGGAATTATAAACAAAGTAATTTCCCTTCACAAGGAAAAAGACTTCGTTTGTAATGTGTATACAAAATGTTAATGAAAGGTCCTATTCCAAAGACTAATGACGTAAAAAGTGCCCTTTGATCTATCAAAGGCTTGCTAGATATTTTTGTCTCTGTGCGAGCTTTTTTTTATTATTATCAACCATATTTTTTATCATTATTTAGTTATTCATCACTACGTTAAAAATAACGACGTAGTTGTTTGTATGAGATAGATATTGTCATTTCTTATAGAATTAGGAATGAATAACAATGTTATGAATGAGTTTCATAAATTGTGGTTAAGCACTGTCTGTAACAAGTATATAAACCTCTGAGACGTCAAATACCTTAGTCTCTCCCGTGATCATGGATGCTGTAAAGCATTCGAAACGTCGGAAACCAAAAATCAAAATAAATCTGCGACAAAATCCTAGGTAGTTTCATTTATAATGTCGAATATTCGCGTAAACTTCAGAAAGTACTAGCCTATTACTATAACTTGATTGACAATTTTCTTTAAATAATCAAAATAAAATCAATTAATTCTTCCTTTCGCAGTTTACTTTTTCATAGTTATTTTATCATATTAATTTTACCATTGTAGGGACATTGTAAGTATGAATGTTGTGTGTCAGCGGTTTTGTAAGTACTCGTATATGAGCGAGACGTATGAGTGGCGACGACAGAGTTACTGCGCACTTGTCATCGCGTGTATACGTGTGTAGATACGGGGCTATATATAATATGTATATAACCCTCTCACACCATCATGATTACTGTCTAAATATTAACCTCTTTTGATTTGTAATTATGAACCCTTTAAGTATGGGACTCTAAAAAACTATATTATGTAGTCTTTCTACTCTATATCTTACATTGAATACCTAGATTTACTAAGACCGACTCGTACCAGCTAGCTGATATTAATTAGTATCTTGGTAGTCAAATGTTTGCTCGACTCATGAAAGTTTAATGCACTTCCCAAAAACTTAGATGTATATATAAATAAGTAATCACTATAGTTAGTTTGCAGTGAAATAAGTGGTTTTCTGGTTACATGCATTATTCGCAAAGATAACACCCAATGGGAAGTATGGACAGATATATCTCTACAAAATGTTATGCAGACGCAAAATAATCTGAATAAGTAATGTCATCATGTCATCAGCCTTTTTTTTAACGTCCCACTGCTGGGCACGGGCCTCCCGCAGTACGAGAGGGATGAGGCCATAGCCCACCGCGCTAGCCTAGAGCGTGTTGGCGCACTTTACATATTATCTTTCGAAAACTTGCTAGGTTTTCTTAGACATGCAGGTTTCCTCACGATATTTTCCTTCACCGTAAGACAAGTGGTAATCATGATAGAAATGATTCGCACATGAAAATATCAGAGGTGCGAGACCCGGCTTTGAACCAGCATCACTCGGTTATACAAACGAGCGCGTAATATCCTATCTTTATTTCTAATAGTAATACGGGACAGTATAATGCGAATTTAAAACCATTTATACACAATAAAAACATTTTTTTCTCTATGCCAATATAGATATTTAGTCTGCCAAGATGGCGGACTACAATTGGCGTAGTTGCGGACATCTTGGACTGATTTTCATCAAACATAGCTTAAAACACTCCCGACTAATTCATCTTTGAAACAAAGAAAACAAAATCAAAGTCGGTTCATCCGTTTGGACACTACGATGTCACAGACAGAAATATACAAAGTTAATAATAAATTGAGATAAAATTGAGATATATAAATTTCATAAGGTATAAAATAAATTTATTTGTTAAATTTTAAGTGAGGTTTATGCACGTGACTGACATTGAACCCCCCCCTCGTCAATACAGCTGACGATAATTTTTTGAAAAAATCTGATTAAAACAATGATTTAATACAGTTTCGCTTGGTATAAAATTCATCGGAGCAGATTTTTTTCCAATGACTTTGTCATGCTGTCTCCTTTAGCTCCACCGCTATCGGAGCAGCTGACGTTCAGAGCTGTTATGTATGAGGGGAAAACTATTATTGTTATGATTTTCAGCCGGTATAAAATGACTTGTTTAACTATAGCGCTACCTCCTGCAGTATAAAATTCATTAGTTACTTTCTTATAAAGTGGACGACAAATGTTCTACAGAAGCGTAGGCGTCTGTCGGGTAATATTACAGCACCTACCGCCACTGGCTAACTTAAAATAACTTATTTCGCCAAGCAGTTTCCTCTTTTCATAGAGTATCCACGTAAATCTCTTTGAAATGAAATCACAAAGCCAAGTAAAAATTACTTTAGTTTAAAAAATAGTTATTTTTATATAATTTGATATCAAAAAAAAGTGTGTAATACAAGTTATAAATTTAGTACCTAAAACTAAGTCATAAAATTTCGTAAAATGTAACAAAAACGCTGATAAAAAATAAAAATTATATAAAAAACTGGTCAACCACCAAATATGAAAAGATTATTTGGGTTTTCTAATTTTCTATGCGTTACTTCCTTTTTTTCCTAGAAGTTTAAGTTTAACAAAGTGAAAAAATAGTGTTTTTTCTTTTTTTCTCAATCGCTAATTCATTTTACATCTGGCCACTGAATACTTAACCTTATACTTATTAAATGAGATTCCATTTTTGTTACTCATTGAAGCTTTTAAAATATCGGCACGATTTAGACGCAAGTTTGTCACGGATAAATGCCGAAGTACAGCGACGCGTCCGGAAGGAAGAACTTTTGCAGATCGTCAAGATCAGAAAAGTTTTATACCTTGGCCACAAAAGACGTGAACTATTAAGAGTCATTATAAAGTTTAAAGTTTCTAGAAGAGCCGTCGATCGCTAAAAGCTCGTATGTGGCGTTGAGCTTTTTCATATCAAGAAGAAAACTACAAAAAAATGCCAATTTTTTGTTCAAACAGCAAGAAAGCGATTCAAAAACGCAGTAACTTTAAAGTACCCTTATCCCAAAAAGTGTGCAAACTGCAAAATCATACAGAACTACCGGACAGTCACTGTCTCATATTATAATATTTATATTCCAGACATTATTTTTACGTTTTTTTCTACTTAAGGTAATAATATATTTCATTTTAAATGTTTTATTGTTAATAGTAGCATAAATCACAAAAGAGCTCAGATTGTGACACCTCATAAAAAGTGACATGTAATAAATTGAGTAGTCTTAACCTTAGACGAGGCTATTAGCGTTCATTTAAATAATAGCATCAATTTTTTATTAATCATTTTTATCTCTGGAAATATCTACCTATGATAAATAGTGAAAATATCCAGTGTACATAAATTTTGGATTGATCAAAGTTTAATGACTCCTTAGAACTTTTTACCTGATTTCAATGAAGCTCAAAATATGTTGTGTGTTTAATATTTTATTACTGTCATCATAATCTAAACATTTACTGATATTCTTTGCTTCACTTAAGTATGTGAATAAAAAATGTAAAAAATAATTTGCTCATGATTAATTGGAACGGAGTACCTTATCGCGCGTTGTGAAAGGGGGCTAGACGGAAAAAATTCATACGAATAGTTGTAACGACACTTTTTGCTATTTTTGGGGATGCCGATTACGAATATGACATATTACTAGATTTTTGTCTAGATTCAAGATGGCGGACGCGAAGTTTTTCATAAAATCAATATGGGTATCGTTTCATTGGTTTTTAGGGGTGCCGATTACGAATATGATATATTACTAGACTTTTGTCTAGATTCAAGATGGCGGACGCAAATTTTTTCATAAAATCAATATGGGTATCGTTTCCATGGTTTTTGGGGGTGCCGATTACGAATATGACATAATATTACTAGATTTTTTCGTTTCGTCTTTCTATTTCGCATTGAACAGTGTGGTGTCGCGACGATTATTATCATCATAATAATCATTAACTATACAAAAAATTATATAATTTGTCTGTCTATTCTTTCGTACACGTAATAGATGACATTGTTATATATTTTTAATATATCATATTACTTCACTAATTAATCGAAAGGAACTTCGTTCCATCCGGTGTCCCTTGACACCTCTCAAGATTTTTTTTTGTTCTATCGTTAAATTAGCAGAACAGGCAATAAAATGCATGCGTTAATGCTATATTTTAAATTAAATCGCAACTAATACTTAATTAATTAATTAAAATCAAACAAATCACAGCAGCGTTTCGACCACTATTCAAAAATTAGACCGATTTTATTGGCGTATACGTAACATATTCAGGTTGAAATGTTTAACAATACGAGCCTAAATTTCGAAATATTTCTCTGAATCACTCAACGTGAAACAATACGCAGGAAATTCATATCACGGGAATGGAGATAGCTTGTTATTTAATTAATACATACATGACTTTTTGGGGTAAAGTCATGTCCTGGGTTCAGACCCGGTTCAGGCCAAATTTATTTATTTTAGTGGTTGCCCAAAGTATTTAATAATATTTTCTGTCAAGATATATTCAGTACTCCTCAAAGTCGAAATGTCAACGGTGAACACGCCCTAACTAGGTAGCCTTTATCTCTATAGATTTAAAGCTCGAATTACAAAAAAGCTAAGTTTTTGATAAATCAATCGATATATAAAATATATCAATCATCACGCTTAATATGCTTAAAGATACGTACAATAAAATACATGTACATATAACTACAGGCTGTTAATTACGAATAGTGTAGCAAGAAGAAAATATGTTTTTACATAACAAATACATTTTGAGCACGTTTCCCGACGATATAACATTCTTTTACGTGACGTTACAAACAAGAAATGGCGGCTCTTATACGTTCATAAGTACCGACAATGAATCTCAGTGATTAATTGTAATAATATCATACATTTTGTGAAGAAAAACCTCTTCACTAAATATGAAAAATAGGGCTTTGGCTACACACAGCTCCATTTTGTATATTAGGAATAGTACATGTCTTATTCGGTTAGGTCTTCTGAGGTCAGTGTTTTCTTCCTTCCGAACTGGTAGTAGACTCATGACGTTCAGTAAAAAATTGTAATAATTTCATGCTGAATAAAATATTTTGAATTTGAATTTGAATCATATTAAAATTGGTCCAAAATGCAGATTTTAAATGTCAAAAGTCGGAAATACAATTTTTATTGACTATTACTATAAAAATAAACATATTATACTTATACAATATTAGCAGTGGGCATAGGTAGGCCAGTGGTAGCGGGTTCGCTTAGCGAGAAATCGGGACAATCGAATTCAAATCCCAGATCTTTTATCTATATTACCTATAATATTTTCATCTTTCAAGCATTTCTAACACGACTACCATACGCCTTAACTTGAAAGAAAGCATTGTGAGGAAACCTGCATGTCTGAAATCCTTAGATCGCAGTTTAAGTCGACGTTGTATATTTACGGTTCGAAGGCGCTGTTTTATTCTACTTTTCCTTTGTTGTGTATCAATGGGTTCCCATAGGATAAAGCAAAACCATCTAGGTACTACATACGCTTATACTGAGGAGCCCTTTACGCAAATGTGAAGCCCACGACTTTTCAGATGAGGTTACATATACAATTGACCCGGTTTCATATATCTACTTTCTGTATATGTAAAGTGTTTCGTGTTCCATATCCTTGTTCTAAAAGGCGCAATCCTACAAGCCCGACCGAATATCATGCCACTGTGAGATAGAAATGATTCGTATTATGTACGTAGTTTCTAAATACGACTCTCGTTCGGAACAATCGTATACTTAAGCAACTATATGGGCTCTTAAGGCTGATTTACACGTATTAAGTGATTAAGTAGGTAACTAAATTTTAACATAATTTTTAGTGACTTATATTTAAGTAGCTGTCCAAACGTATTTTAGTAGATAAGTAGTTAAGTTCTTTAGTTCACTCAAGATGGACAGTCAACAACGTAATAAAGTCGTAAATTCTGTGCTTAAATTTGCTATTAGTGAGGTCTTGGACGAAATAAAAGATGAAATAATTATAGAAATAACCATACTCAAATAATAAAAAAATTAAAGATTCAATATAATCGATGCCAGAGCCCGCTTTTAATAAATCTTTATTTTTTTGGCTCTTGTGAGTATGTCGAACGAATACTTTTAATTATTTGTTCGACTTCCTTCGCGCCAAATCAATAATACATCATCATAATATAATTCATCAATAATGAATAATATTTATAAGCTCACGACGTTACGGAAATAATTGAAATAGGGTTCAATTCAAAAAAAAAGTGCGTGCGTACAAAGTACACATGTCAGAAGTGAAACTTCTTTATTTATAAATTTAACTCACTGTTTACACACTGTATAAATACTAATGATATTGTAATTTCACTTCAAAAACAATTCCTCACGATTACTAGCATGAGCAGCCGTCATTGGTGGCGCTAACTCTTCCCCATCTCTGAGCGCCTGGTACTTGATTTACGTGTTTGTGTCTCTATGGACTTACTTTTTCGTTCTACTTCTAAAGAAGTTTCACTTCAAAAAATGGCGCGTCAACACTTATGCATTTTACTAAATTGCATCTTTCCAAACGGATCCAGAAATAAGCCCCGCCCACCTACTTAATCGAAAAAATAGAAAACATTCTAATTTATCAGTTAAGTAGTTAAGTAAATTTTAACTTGCGACTTGCTACTAAATTGTCTGTTTACACGCACCTAATCACTTAAAATTAAGTTAAAATTTAGTTAACTACTTAATCACTTAATACGTGTAAATCAGCCTTTAGATTCATCGCTTTACTTTTTTAATTTTGATAAATTTTTATACTTTGACTAAATTTAACATTTTTTAACACACTGACTTAATCTGACATTAAATTGATATTTGTTATATATAACTAGAAATGTTTTAATTTATAAGTGTTTATTTGTATGTTTTTAACTTTTTTTAGTTTTTGTATTTTGACATTGAATCATTATATTTTTTTTAATTAATTATTGGATTGTAGGAATTGATTTATATTGTTAAATTGAAATGTATAAAATGAAGAATAATTACAATAATGTTTTAGTAATCTGAGCTACTTATCTAACGCATTGGGTTTCTGTAATGTTAGACATAAGTTTTATGAATAAATAAATAAATTAATTAATAAATAAATAAAATATTATATAATGTATTTTTAGTTGACGTAATTAAACATAAGTGCATGTAAGATTTAAAATTATCAGGATAATTTACGGTTAAAGTTGGATGCACTCTATATTTTTAATGTTACGGAATTATACTGAAACTGTCATATTAGTTTTTGCCCGTGGATTCGCTCGTGTGGTTTTTGAAGCGGAGATCAAAGATAGCCTAGGATACAGATTATATCCTTCACAAATTTTATCAGAATGTGTTTAAGTTTTTCAGGGTGAAAGTGTTAATTTCACATGTATAATAACTAACGATAGACCGCGGCTTCGTTCGTATAGTACTTAATAATAAAACTATAATATGATGTATAAAACGGACAAGTTTCATCAAAATTTGTCCAGTAGAATTGGCGTGAAAGAATAACAAATATTCATCCATCCATCAATCCGTCCTCAGTGCTTGTAATCATATTAGTAGGATATTGTATTGCTCGTTGTATTGATGGAATCGAAAAACAATAAATATTGACGTAACACTGCATCAAATTTTAGGATAATAATATTTAAGTACTTACTACCTATTTTAATTCTATTTCTAACTAACATGACCCTTACCCTTCGATCAGTTTTTCAACATTTTTTTCAATGTTCAAAAATTTAACAGCTTTTGTTAAGCAAAAATAACATAACAGGATTTTATATAATAATCTATTGTCCAATTGTGTTCGACAAAGGCTTTGTTCACTGTCGGGTGCGAAAAGAATTTTCGAGCTTATCTCATACCTTTTTTAGTTTCGTGAGATTACGAGTTATTTTCATTCAGATTCCTTGTAAGCCTAGCTGTGATAAGAAATTTTTGTAAAATATTATATTGTATTTGCGATGAAATCGAATTATTATTCTGCTCTTCGATTTCTGTTAGAATTATATAAAGCAAGATTAATAAGAGTAGAAAATAATCGTAAAATAAATTTTCAATATCTTTTTCAGCTTTGCTTGGAAACTATTTGAAGGTATCGCAAAACAGACTGCTAGTTCTTCATGATAAAAACGTCCCATTATATTACCTATAGAGCTACAATGGATCAGAACTGGTCGACATAGCTAGGGCCGTCCTCGGCACCACACCCAACAACCACAATAATAATATTACCTATAGCGATTTCGAAGTGACACACGGAAATACTGACAGGCATACATGCATATATAAATCATAAATAACCTTTAGCCTTTTTAAATCAAGTTAAAAAATATGTAATCAGCCCTTTTTCATTTTCTAACATGACCACTTGTCTTACGGTGAAGGAATACATCGTGAGTAAACCTGCATGTCATGTTTCGAAAAACCGCCCACCCGTACTAGGTCAGCGCGGTGGACTATGGCCTGATCCCCGTCGCATTAAAGGGAGGCCCACCCCCAGCAGTGGGACGTTAAAAAAGGACTAATTACATAAAAAAATATATATTAAAAGACAAACATAAAAGTATTTAAATAAGAATTCAATGGGACAAGTAAATCTGTTCAAAAAGCTAACATATGGCTATTGAATGGTTTCAAGCGCACAGTAAAAGTATGTAGTAAAAGCAACAGAAAATATCACGTGACTCACATACAAAAGGCCTAATCGCTTCGTTGTTTTTAGGCACTGCACTAAGCCAATTTTCGTATCTAACCAAATTGACGTGCCTTGATGAAAGTGAATGATGAAGTAGACTTAAAGTAGTTAACAAAAGGTTCATCAACTATTCAAGGTTCAAAAGTAACGATTTTTCGATTACTTATGAAACACCCATAATTTATTTCTCACTGGTTCGCTCGCGTTATTACGTCCTTAGTAATTCAATCGAATCTAATCAGATTAAAAAGATTGTATGTCATAATAATGTGTTTCTGGGCTACTACCGGCTGGTCTATTATGGCATCTTGCAAATGTACTCGTCATGATAACTTCATATGAGTGTAGGAATTTAAAGTCACAGAATTAATTGCAGACTTTGTAGAAGCAAAAAATCTAAGAAAAAACTTTTCGGATATAGTATAAAAGTATCACATAAATATAACGCAATCACTCTAAGCACAGTAGTATACTCTCGCTTAAACGTAATGGAAATTAGGCATATCTATTATCGATACATTTGTAAAGCTTCATCGAGTTTAACCTACTTCGATTAATATTATATCGATTTGAAATTTCTTAGTGTGGGAAATACGGAAGGCAATACAATGAGCTGGTTTGGTGGTGTAGCATAGAACGAGACAGTGACTTCTTTAATATTGATAAAACCTTCGAGTTATAGATCATTTGATTCGGGTTGGAAATCCCACACCTACATAACAGTGACAACGTGTTTCTTTTGTTTTTTAAAGCTGTAATAATTATGAAAAACAATATAAACAATTAAATGCCATTGAATTACCCTTAGACCTAAATGTAATCAATATTAAATTTTGACGTGACAACGTCTTAAATTAGGTTAGGTTGGGAGTCACTTATGAAAAAGTGTAACGCTCGGTAACGTTACGATGAGTCACCGAACGAGAGAGAGGCCCGCCGAATGCCTTGCGTCTCTCTCCCACTCAACTATTAAAATATATTTCTATAGTTAAAATTTGTGCAATTCTTATTTTCATTCAATTCCTTGTTCCTATTGTGCAATTTAATTATATTCATATCAATAAATATTCTACCGAGAAAAAGACGTTGTCACGTAAAATCTTCGCCCGGAAAACCGACTTTACAGGCAACCACTTTTTTTACGCTTTACTATTT
This sequence comes from Boloria euphrosyne, assembly GCA_951802675.2. NCBI lineage: Eukaryota > Metazoa > Arthropoda > Insecta > Lepidoptera > Nymphalidae > Boloria > Boloria euphrosyne. Next base: position 13,579,682 of record OX637879.1, read on the forward strand.
TATTAGTTAGTTCTCATATGCCATTTCTACCCAACTATAATTAATAAAATGAAAGTACCTAGAATAGTAGAAACGACAAAAGCTTTTAACTCATATTTTAGAGATAACACGATCTATTCTACGCGAAGCATCGGAGTGTTATAATCTAGATATAAGAGTTAGATGGAAGTGTGGATTTTTTTTATTAAATACCAATTCAAAGCATGGCTTTGTTCTTATATGCTCTTGGAAAATTACTCTCTTTTTTTCTCAGGCAGAATATGTTATCGTTACTTGTGGAACACACCCGCGAGTGAATCTAATATGTACGTCCCGCGAGGTTTCATTTGTAACAGACCAGAGTTGTTTGTGTAACAAAGATCACATCTTTGTTTTCATACTAAATTCTATAACAAAAATAATATTTTTTGTTATAGATTCCAAAAAAACATTAATCAGAGATTATTTTTAAAATTAGCCAAAATAACTTGTTATTGTTCAATTATTTATGTATGTATATAAAAATCCGTTGCAGAATAAAAACAAACCAACATACAAAATTTTACACATATAAATTAGTATATATTATGAATATGGTACGTAAAGTTACGTTCATCCATTGCAAAGAATCTCTAAAGTCGTAAATGATTATATAATAGCATATAATAAATCCTTTTGTCCGATCGTTTCGTAAACCTTAAAGCGCGGCACTTCGAAGAGAATGCTGCATCGTTTAATCTCAGCAATAACGGACGAGCATGTGTTATGACTTATCACATTTCTTAGAGGCGATAGATTCATAATAAAAGGATGATTTGAAAATGATTTATGAGTTTTATTAAAACTTTAATACTTATTTTTACAGAATACTATATAAAAATATAGCATTATAAAATTATATATGACAGTGGTAGGCCAGTGGTAACGCGCTCGCTTGGATAACCGTGTGATGCGGGTTCAAGTCCGAGTCTCGCACCTCTGATATTTTCATGTGCGAATATTTTTTTAACAAATTTACCAGTCTTATGGCGAAGGAAAACATCGCGAGGATACCTGCATGTCTGAGAGAGCCCAACCCGAAATTGGCGAGCGTGGAAGACTATGGCCCTCTCGTATTGATATACATACATACGTTGAAAAAATTAATCTTTAAAATCATCCTCCAAAAATCCGCACATCGTCAGCATAATATAGCATTATCGGTATACAATCCAAAGAAGTCAAATTAAAAAAGAAACAATAATTTCTAATACAGAACCGTATATTTAGACTTATGCGACTATTTCATATTTTAAATAACACTGCCATTTTGTATCTCCATGCTAAATATTTATATTTTTTGATGGTTGCTTCACATCAATCATAGGGCAAGGAAAAAATGATGAAAATGTGTGTCGTCTTAGTCATAGGTTTCAATTCAATTCAATTCGTTTAGTGGCTTCTAGATGTGCAGGAAATAAGTATACTAAATATCATAGGAGACTATATTATATTTAGTGACGCTTTGTTATAGGTTGCCAATTAAATTAGTTTACAATTTAATTATACATATTTCATATGCCTTTCATTAACATTCGTCAAATACTAATTGGGCATATTCTATATTAATCGAAAGCTTCATTTAGCAACATTTGAATTTTATTAAAAACATTGAGATTGTTATTTAAAATAAGTTTTTATTTTAATTTCTTAACAAAATATTATTAAGTTAGTTTACACGTTGTATGTGGAAGTAAAATAAACAACTTTGGTGTGGACATTATCACGATTAGTATCATATTTTCTTAATGTAAGCGATACCGCCGTTTTTTCTACATAAAAGATACAGTTTATATTCAAGTTTTATATATTACTACCAACTCCCGCGGCTTCGCTTGCGTTTTGATCACAATTAAAAAATAGGGATTGGTGGTAGAAATCATAAAAAAACCTTGGCCTAGAAATAAAAAATATATAATCTGGAGAGTAAAAATAATAGAGGAATAAAAAAATTGCCTACGGAATAATACCCTGTTTTCAGACCTATCAAATATACACGAAAAAATCATAGAAATGGTATATATATATATATATATATATATATATATATATATATATATATATATATAAGAAAAAGATTTTATTATTTATCATCCAATAATTATTATTCAAATATTAAATCTTAGAAAGTACGTAATCTTTGTCGTCAGATAAATTTACAGGGAAAATTGTAAAAAAACGATAAAGTTTACGTGCCACAAATACGAGTAGGTATATTAAGCGGCGGAGAAGATTTACAGCTTAGTTTAAGATATATCATTCGAAAATTTATGAGTAAATCTTGAGGTGCTTTTCTATTGTTCTTTAATACAGTATTGTCGCGGAATAGAGTGTGTATCAGAGAGAGATTAAGCATTTTCGGGAAAGAATTCGAAATATTCTAATATTTGTGCATATAAAAAGGCCGGCAGTGTGTCGAGAGATCAGTTGGCATTCGAAGTTGAGCGAAGACTAAGAAGATATACGTAATAGTGGAAAAGTGAAGAAGAATTGATTGAAGGCTTAGTAAAGGAGTGTCTATAAGTGAAATATAGTGCCCGGAGACTAGTGCTGTGTACAAATGTCTTAAAACGCTTATAATTTCCGATCCCGAACCCGTATCACGTAACAGTATTAAATGGCCTTTAGAAGAAAATATTTTTTTCATACATATCAAATAAATATACTAAAAAGAATTAAAAACTCCTAATGAGAACATAATTTTATATTTTATTTCGTTTAACGAACGTATCAATTACTGGAATCTCCAGTCAAAATAATTGTTAAAAGGAGTACATTACGTCATTAAAAAGTTAAGTCTTTTTATATTAGTCTCGAGTTCAAGAGCAAAAGTGACGTTAATTAATTCGAAAACTACGATCGTATCTAAAAAAATATCGTTGTTATCTTAATAATATGCTAAACTACTGGTTCTGACTGTTTGGTGACTGATTTAAACTCTGAACCTCAAAAACTAACATTTTAAATTGCCTTAAAAAACATGAATAAATACTGTAAAAGTACACTATTTTTTATATAAGTTAAGTTTTTCGATATTATTATTAGAAATTACTTTAAAGGCGGAAAGATGCATGAAATATATTATTTTGAAGTGGCAAGTCAAAAAAGAAAGTGGGTAAAGTCGGAAGCTGTAATACATTATTTAAAAAAAATGTGAAAATTTAGTTATTTTTATATGGAAGGGGAAAGACTATCCATAACTATATTAATATGAATAATTACAATTAATCAAAATCACAGACTGAATAGAGGCTGTCGGAAAAGGAACCCCTTTCAATTATCCAACGCTATTTTCGATAATAAAAGACAGTAATTCCTAGTAACAAAAAGTTAAAATATTCGCATAAAATTCAAAACTTCGAATTAACATTCAAAATAATAGCGTGGTGTAGAAGTAAGCATACTGTTACAAATGCTAGCATCAGTAAAAATACAATTACTTCTTGATCGGACCGAACTTGAACCCAGGATCTCCGGATCAAGCCAATAGACCAACGAGGTCAATCTTTCACAACTTTTACTAATTCTAATGCTTTGCAAAGTCTTTTTAAAACACAGTGTAAATATTATAATTTATCTGTAATACTGTATGTTCATAGTAGCAATAAGATAATTTGCTCAAGTTTTTATTGCTTTAAGTAAACAAGTTTACAGAAGGTACACCCAAGGTTCCGTCCAATAAAATTTGTGTTGATCTGGAAAGTTCAATAGTAACAGGCCTCCAAAACTTCAGAACACTATCTATATTCTTCAAAATAATTGTCGCTAAAAATATTTATCAGTTAACTGTTATTTTTAAATTTACATTTAAATTTTTAAAGTAAAAGATTTGCTTAAGTATTTAACAGATTTATTTGAAAGCAACCTCATTTATAAGAACTTACACATAATTAACACCGCTATTTACAAGTAATTATAATATAAGTTATAACAAATTCAAAAGCCTCTACAATCTACATGATCCATTTTGAACTTTATTACATCTAAACATGATGCAAAACATGCAGATAGAGTTAAAGAGAGAAAAGAGTTGGTAGGTATAATATATTTAACCTTTTTTAACGGTTTCCCCTCATAGCGAGGGGTATCAACTACCGTTGACGAGGCCATATTCACCACCCTGAATACACCTAAAACCATATTAAGGTGTATGGTGTATTTCAATCCTCCCATATTTAGTTTTTTATTTGAAATCTAATACTAACTCGAACCGTTAAAGCTATAATTTCCTTCGGGACTTACTATCTTATATTAATGAGATTGCGTTTTAAAAGTATTGGTTTTTTTATTATTAGTTATCGGTTCGATCGAATACTTTGGCGTGGTAACAAAATTATGCAGTTAAGTCATTCAATTTATCTACATGTCATTTTTATCGAGTGCGTGAAAATGTTGATGGATGAGTAATTAAGCTTATCAAATAATAAACACTTCAGGCAGAATTTTTTTTGTCTTGGAAAATAAAGGCTTATCATATTATTATTTTTCAGGCAGATTAAGGGTCGAGCGAAGGCTTGAACGCTAAAACGAAGAATGATACGAGGCGGTCATCCTCAGTGCCAACTTGGGTTTTTGGAGGCGGGAAGACAACAGGTTTAGGAGTTGCCAATTTAAAAAAAATCACGTCGAACGAAGCTTTTGACATATTATATAGTTGACCTTCACTTACAAGTAAGCTCGTTTGATTTTCAATAAAATCTAGACCTAGATGAAATTTAGTACTTAAATATTACTCAGTAAATGTTATAAATAATTATTAGTAATTACTGACAGGCGTTAAGATATGCAGCATACCAAGCGTAAGTCATAAGTCGTGTTATAAAACGGAAGACGTTGGATAAAAACGCATAAGATAAGCTAATCTCATTAGGTACCATGTTAAAACTCAGAACATGTACATACATGTTCTTTCATTTTACTGTAAATTTTTGTTTTCATATATTTTTTGCGAGCGTATATAGTCAGTATGTAGTAATCGTGTAACAACAAGTTTATTTCGTTTTTTATTCTTGTCCCTGTAATTAACAATAACATGATTCCGTCTTGAATTTTGATGGATATGGCCTTATAGTACTTTCTTAGGTTTACGCGAATATTCGACATTATAAATGAAACTACCTTTTCGAATTTTGTCGCGGATTTATTTTAATTTTTGGTTCCTAACCTTTCGAATGCTTTACAGCAATGAGAAAAAAAAACAAATTTTCATAAGAAAATTAATTTAAAATAATATAACTGAAATTGAAACAGCATAATTTCAATTCTCCCAATTAGCTAGTTTTAATATTATGCAAAACACTATTTACAAAGTAAACAAAGAGTGTACATCACTAAATGCTACTACTATATTAAACCTGTAATTTGCAAAACATCAAAATAGAGTACTAAATAAAATTTCGATCTTGAATCTAATTTTTTAGCACAATAAGTTATTGTGAAATTTCAATTTCACTGCCTGTGACAGCTTTTCGGATAAAATCACATGAAAATTCCATATGATCAAAGGTTCTCGATAAAAGCTCATATGGACTGATCTACTCGTAACAACATTAAATAAAAAAATGCAAAGTATCTATAATAAAACCCCATATTTATAAGATTCAGTATTTGCTTTAGAATGGCCAAGTACAAAAAAATCGATAAAATCGAGGACATGCTACTAAAAATAGGCTAAAAAAGTATTATATAATACATTTTTAGACCGTTATCGTAAACAGATACTTCGACTTGATTGTATGATTTTGAGGAGACATTTTTCATTCAAAATATTACAGGCCCTTCAAATAAAGTTTACTGAAAAGATTTTGTTGGAAAAATAAAAATCCCGCGGGACCAGTATACAGTGATGGAGTAAATAAAAGTGAGAATCATGACGAACCTTTGTAGATTAGTTAAGGGAAAGAAAAACCTTCACTTACACAGTTTGTACGAGACATGACAGTGATTTACGGCCGGCCTTGAATAGTTTAATACGTTTACTAAACTATCTACACTAATATTGGAGGCGAGCTAATTTTTCAAAATCTTACTCTTTTTTATTTTCCTCTTTGCTTTCTTTTTACTCTGAGAGACAGGAATTCGATACCCGAGTGAGGTTTTTAGACCTTTAGGCCTCACTTTTTCTTTATAAGAGTTACTATCAAATATTACCAAAATTAATTAAATCCACTGATGATATTGAAATTAGGGCAGGATATTGATTTTGAAGTGTAGGCGTGTTTCGAAATTCATCCGCTAAGGGGTAAAATATAAATGAAAAATTGTAACAACACCGTCATTCTTGTGTAAAAGGAGGTGAAAGATTTTTTGGGAAAAAAAAATAATGATCACTATTACTCGTAACTTGGTATCTACAATTAAATAAATAATTGTTTTTCATACAACGCCAAGCGTGTAAATATTAATGACACAAGTCGTTAGACCTCTCGTCACTCAAATCGTTTCTTCAACCAACATATAACACAAAGTTTTCGATACAAAAATGTCCTAATTATATAAGTACTGTATAATTCATTTAAAACACTTAAATTTTCCTAGATTGTTTTAAGCGTAACAACATCCAAAGGGCAATAAACACGACATAGTATATACGTAGCTACGTATATCCACGATTTTAACAGTGTCATCGACAATTATGGTGTCAAGTTGCCAAAATTACCCACTAATTGCAGACTGATGGTAAATTGTATGTAAATAAAAGTATTTAGGTCGTTCGCATCGATTTATCGTTATAACACCCTATCAAAGATCGACATTGTAGATAAAATATTACTTATTTAAGGAAAATGTGGGTAAATGTGAGTAATACCATATTTTTTTGGTAATTGAACTGTATTGAATAGAATTAGAAAGTTTCTGTCTTATTTTATTTCATATTACTCACTATTTTCATTTCATTTATTTAGAAAGTAACTCTATCTGTCATCTTTTTACTGAACAGATTTTAATAAAATTTCGTAAGGATATGGATGGAGGATCAGTCTATGTATTAATCCAGGCTTTAAGCTATTTTCGCTACCATTGTCATTCGAATCCATTGAGAAATATATAAAGGAAACATACATTCACTCATCCACAAACAAACAAACGTGTCCATTTATAATGTATAATTACAAAACATAAATTTTCGATAATATTATTAAAAAGCCTATAACATAATTTATAGTGTATAATCTCATCCATTCGTAGACAGATAACACGGATTAAATTCAAGTAGAGTTTCGAATAACTAAAAAAAACTTGACCTACCGAACAATTTTGTGAGAAATGTTCCAACCGTCCCCAATCTACCCTAAACTTATTCAGTCATAACAACCATCAAAGACTTCAAAGTAACACAAAAATAGTCAGAAAAAAGTTAAACATAAAATATAAATACTTTCCCCATCAAAGGATGGTTCCAGCAATTTAATTTACTTTCTGGTTTCCTGATGGATTTTTCAATAAAATAAGTTGTAGTGTTGAGGAAATCGCTTTTCCAAGGTTGTAGTAAGCATATTCGTATATATTTAATATCGACGCTAAATACGATCGCTTGGCGCTTTGCTCCAGATAAATTATATATCATGTATGAATTTTTTTACTTTTTTAATATTTTTTTTTTGAAATATTATTTTGCGAGTTAATATAATAATATGGTATATATCTCACTTTTTTCAGACGTGTTCTTAAATACCTTTGGTGTCTTCACGAATTTGGTGTTTAATAATCGTTACGTATAATAATTAATAAACTAAAATGGTGTCTGTATCACCGTTTTCAGAAACTACTATATGGATATTCAACAATAGAAATTACCAAGAAAAGTCGCAGGATATAAATATTTTACAAGAACATTCTACCGGTATAGTTATATCGAAAATATCGTGTTTTTCCGAAACAAATCTAAGCGATGAGAGTAAACCTTAAGGTGCATTTTACGACTAACAATAGGTAAAACATAAAGTAATAGCATATGGTGTTACTTAGGTCGAAGTCATCCGATACATAATATAATATGCTTGATGGTCGTATGTAAATTCAACTAGATATTTCATAAAATTTATCGTTTTTAAAGAAATATTCTTATAATAACTCTCAATGAAGTTATAGTCTCTATTATAATAAATTATAAAACCAATTTTCATTCTCACTCGGTTCAGTGGAAAATTCCCGTCTTATTCCAAACAGCGTACGCGTATCGCATACACATTAAATTCATTATAAATCCCTGAACCGACGCGAACGGTGTAAAAGTCAAGAAACTCAATTAACCCTTAATGTACCCCGCTGGTAGGATTTCTTAAAATAATACACTTGAGTTATCAAATTATTTTTTTAAATTCATAAAGTATGACTTCTAATTATTATTATTTTTTATGTGATAGCAGATTCTAATAACATTAACCTAATCTAATTAGAATTATGTAATCCATGAAAAAAAAATAGTTTCATGATTTTTATTACAGCAAAATTCCAATTTTTTTTATGTGATAGGAGATAAAAACGGTTGTTTGTGGATAAAATATTCTAACATACATATTTATTACAACTATAAATATTTTATTAACTATATTACTCACCGCTGATGAAAGTCGACGAAATTTAAACACTTTACATTTCAGTCTAAATCTAAACAAGTGAAAATGTTGAGAACAAATTTCGCATGACAAAGATATTTGAATTTTCGTAGCGCCACCGTAGCACGAGACGCGTAGGCGACCGCTACGATCGGGTCTCAGAGATACACTGAGCGGTGCTACGAGGTAATACGCACTATCTTTATATTATATGATAAGAGCTAGCTTTCTTATACCGGTTTTTTGGTTCCTTTGGTGTATTAACGTGGAGAAAAAATTACAGAATATCACAGATTCGATTCTTATTAGAAGCAATTTTTTCAATATTTAGTTTCTAACATACACTAGTAATATATATACATGACTAATTTGTAGTTCTTCATATAAAAACACTATATTATTTCGTCATAATTATTCTGATTAATGATTTAGACGTCGAGTATTAAACTGCTTATTATAATCTATACATATAATAAAAGTGTCTGTTTTTAATTTCAAGTTAACAACTTTTTACTAAATACGTATAAAAGTATATACGGTAATAGCATCACACATGATACTAACATGATTTTTTTTTTTAATTTTTATTTGTCTGTTTGTGTGTCTGTCTCTTTGTTCCGGCTAATCTCTGCAACGGCTGGACCGATTTTAACGAATTTTCACTCGCAGATAGCTAATGTTATAAGAAGTAAAGGCTACTTTTATTTTAGAAATTGTACTTATTTTAACAAGCGGAACCCGCGCGCTCGCGCTAAAGCTAGTGACGAACCCGAGCGAAGCGAAGCCGAGTCGCTAGTATAAAGTAAAGACTTTCCAATTCCAGTTTGTAAGATATCAAATAAAATGTCATGTAAGCGTCTACATTTAAATTCATATTAGCATCAGAAAATAATCATCATTTGAGGTAACAATTGCGTCTAACCAATACGCGTATGAATACCGTCCTCTGAGTCTGAGAATATTCTTTTATGATATGGGATAAAAATGCAAAAGAAATGCATACATATGCCACTTTCGTAACTTCGATCGTTCTTGTGTTTACTCAAGCGTTATATTCATGTCACGCGAAACTATTGTTAAGCAATTTGACCATATATAATAATATATTATGTACTCGTACAAAGCTATAAGATGTTTTACGACTAGGAAATGTGCACTGGACTTTATTAGTGCTATTCGTTTTACCATTACAAGTATTTTATATTGCAGGTTTCTCGCTTGAGAAACCGAGTAGTGGGTTAATATCTCGGGTCTAGCATCTCTATTATTTATGTGCCAGTCATTTCCAACGTTGTTTTATTTATTTGGTTATCAAATAGCGTAACAGTATTATTTAAGATTTCGCATTGTGCACAAAGGAGAGTTACAATAACGCCAAAATTAGATTACCTACTCTAAAAATATAATAATAGTGAACAACAGTCATTAAAACGGTAACGCAAAACTTAGATATTCAAAAGATGTCTTAGATCTAAAAAAAAATTATATTGACACATACGATAAAATATAAAGACGTGTTTGTGTTTGTGTATGTGTGTCTGTGTTTGTGTGTGTGTATGTGAGAATCTTACAAGTTTTTGTAAGACACGTGAACCTCCCACGTATTTGACTTAGTGGACTTTGGCCTGATCACTGTCGAGTGTCAAAGGAGACCTTTGCCTAACAGTCAAACTTTAAAAGGGTTGGTTAAGGTGGGTACATACAACAAATATTTTCAACAGTAATAGATTAATTTTTTATGATGTGTTTAAACATTTTAAACAATACTGCAATTTTAATAGTACTTTGATGACAGACCCAAACTAATTAGATCGATATAATCCACCACGTCCACTGACGAAACTGACGCACCCTTTGATTTCTCCATTATTATTTTGATGGGACGGATATTTGAAACTATCAGAGTCTATTGGAATGGAAATTAGATACGACCAATCATATTAGGTGAGGTGGATAACTTTACGCGCGGTTGATATTATACACACTACACACTTTCAAATTCATATGAACTTATAGAAATTTTAGTGAAAAAATTGAATTTTGTAAGAAATTTAGTTATCTACAAGTTTAGATAAAACAGACTGCCTCGGTGTAGTGTGTGCGGTTGCTCATTCGAAGATCCTGGGTTCAATTCTCGAGTCGGGCCAAGTTTAGTTGTTGTGTCTTTCTCTTTAGTAAGCCTCATTAATAGTCCGGAATAGGGTAGTTAGCAGTGTTTTACCCCCGTGCCTCGGAAAGCACCTAAAGCCGTCGGTCCTGCGCCTTAACTCTCACTGGTCGTGTCGAGTAGTCGTCCCACCGGAGTATGAGTGACAGGAACAGAGAGTGTACTTGTGTCTGCTCGTACACTGGTGCACTATAATATCTCAGTAAGTATTGGCCGCCGTTTCCTTAATCGGTTGAGAGGATATTATTATTATTATTGTTTAAAACAGAAATACTTAAAATTTTCAAGTGGTAGCTGAATGGGCGGGCTCGCCCCGTGTAGTACCACTCTCTCACAGAATACCGGCGTGAAGTGGCAGCTATGCTGTCGCGTTTCGTCAGGTAAGTGAGAGTCCGGGAGGCCCACTCCCCATCCCTCTTCCCGTCCTTCTCCCTCCCACCTCCCTTCCTCCCTTTCCTGAAAGGCCGGCAACGCATCTGCAAGCCCTGTGGTGTTGCAGATGTCCATGGGCGGAGGTGATCACTTACCATCAGGTGAGCCTCCTGCCCGTTTGCCCCCTTTGTCCCATAAAAAAAATAATAATAAGCTCATAATATCTATGAACACTCAATTTAATGAAAACTTTAAACATAATTAAATATATAATTGAATTATTATTAAGCTCTTTTTTATGTATTGAGCTTTAAGACAAACTGGGTCATACAACCTCACGTACTACACAAACCACTGAGCTATTCACAGTTCATTAATTCGTTCAATAATTAATTATTTGCCATTTAAAGTTTCCAAGCTTATTAAATTTTCATACCTACCACAGAAGAAACTTAACATCTGATATAGAAAATGTAAAAAAGATATAGTTTATCTAATGAGCTTACAACTCTCAGCAGACCTGGAGAGGTTATTGGTTTGAATCTCTCGTCAGGCCATGAGTACTTATTAGATTTCCGGTTAAAGAAATTATAATAGCATTCGAGAATAGACTAGTTAATAGTGGTGCGATTGTCTTAAAAAGCAAGTAACCCTATCTTTTTATTTAAACTGCGTCCGGTCAAACTGCTTCATCGTTCTACCACACTATGAGTGAAAGAAATAGACTACGTTGTGTACTCACTTGTACAATAACAATATCTATGTGAGATAGTAGAAGAGGCGGTGTGGTATTTATCTTGTAAGAATCTGGTCTAGATGACTATCATTTGGCTAAATACAACTAATATTCCACGACTTTCTCCAAATGATATAACTAAAAAAAGACTAATGAATTTAAACTTACCCATATTTTTTCGGTTTTTAAATGTACGCGTAAAAGTCTTTTATTGCTATCTGAAAGAGAGCTAACTTACATAAACAATATTACATTATTGATCTGCCTTAGTTTATTTTTACCAAATCTTAAGGGTTGTGACAATTTCTTTCTAAAATGCTTCAAGAATCTTTACATTCACTTTACAGTAAATCCGTATAAATACTGTTACTCTAGTAACTGTATATCTATATAAAGTGTAATAAAATACAAATGTAAAAAATGTTTAACATTTTAACTTTAAAATAATTTCCAAGAACTTCAGTACGAAAGCTTATTCAAAAATTATGAAAACGAAACGGACTTTTTCTTAAAAAATATTATGAAACGAATATACATCACTGTCACGCGACAGCTTTAAGAAGCCGAGCTGGAGATTTCTCTGAACAACAATAAGTCGAAACTTTGTGCATTTTTAAGCAACTTGCAAAAACTCAAATTCCCTTGTCTAGACTGTATAATCGACAGCTTTTGCGAGATCAGGCTCATACGAATTAAATATTGGAAGCCTCCGGTCATAGTGTACGGGATTACGCATGATTCTGCGCTACCTATTAGGCTAGCTGTGAACTCGATTACCAAACATTTATTTTAACGTATGTTAAGCTAGCAATGTCAAGTGGGCAGAACCACATAACACAGTAATTAAGTGCTCATTTAGTGCTAATTAATGCTACAAAAAGTAAATTTTACGCTGCAGTAGATTGATCAAAAATTAGAAAACTGCCAGCTTTATATTAAGCTAGCAGTGTCTGCCTCTTACAACGCTAACCGCATAGCACAGCATCAAATCAAACTAGTATTAATTTAGTGCCTAATTAGTGCTGGCCATTCGTGAAGACAAATATAAAATTTTATAGTTTTTTTCTATCTTTATAGAACAAAATTTGCAAATTTAATTTAGCGCCTGATTTTTCGAAATAGCAATTGATTTATATATTATATTATTTATTAATAATATATATGTAGAAGGCTTTATGATAATTGATATTAATTAACATTATAAGTAATAACATATATATAAATCAATTGCTATTTCGAAAAATCAGGCGCTAAATTAAATTTGCAAATTTTGTTCTATAAAAATAGAAAAAAACTATAAAATTTTATATTTGTCTTCACGAATGGCCAGCACTAATTAGGCACTAAATTAATACTAGTTTGATTTGATGCTGTGCTATGCGGTTAGCGTTGTAAGAGGCAGACACTGCTAGCTTAATATAAAGCTGGCAGTTTTCTAATTTTTGATCAATCTACTGCAGCGTAAAATTTACTTTTTGCAGCATTAATTAGCACTAAATGAGCACTTAATTACTGCAAGTGTGTTATGTGGTTCTGCCCACTTGACCTTGCTAGCTTAACATACGTTTTATTTTACTAGCAACAAACTTTCACTTCACCGAGGGCTCGGCTACATTGGCTTTACAATATAGATTTACCTCAAATTGAAATGATTTATAATACAAAGTGCGATTGAACAATTCATGTACCTATTTTATTATCTAAACAAACTCTCTTTCTACACGAGTACCTAAAATTACATTTCCATTCTGTTTTGGGACGATATTTCTACTACAAAAATATTCTCAAATAAAAACATTTAATTCTAAATGTTTTCACACTGAGTTTTCTTTTGTGATTGGGATAACGCAAACGCATTAACTGTTATCGATCGCAAAAATTTGGTCATTTGGAAATGTTTCAAGGATAAATGTAATAAACTAAAATTACATATTATTTCTAAAAAAATTGCATTTGTAGATAATAGTGCGTGATCAGAATATGTTAGTCTCTCGTTTTTTTTAGACATCGATAGCAGAAACTTACGTAGTGGAAATAAAAACTGTTAGTTGACCACAGGATCTCCTCACACAAATATAAAAAACAGCATTAGGTTATAACAACTTTTTAGTGAATCTCACCAGTTCGAAAAAAATCCTTTCTTAAAGAATTGGAGCAAGAAAATCAACAGTTCAGCCTGCAATATATAAAAAGCATGTATTAAGTAAAACATTTTACTTCTATACCATATTTAAAATCTGAGCAAAGATAAGCCCTGATAGAAGTAGTAACGACAAGTTGTAGTACGTGAGGGATACTTTACCACGACTGTTCTGCCGTCATAAGAAAAAAGGGCGCATCTAACAATTTTCGAAAAAATGAGTTAAATATACCATTCGATCCAAGAAAAAAAGGCGCATCTACTCATATTTTTTAATTTTCATAAATATCAATAGTTAAGAAAATTCGTAAGAGTTTTAGACGTAATTGTTGACCAAAAGCGATTTTTTTTTAAATAGAAAAGACGTATTCAAATTCTACAAAAAAGAAAAGACTTATTTAACCAGTTACGACTTCATCTTTAACAATATTTGAACGGATTACTTAGATGAAAAGACGTTAAATAATAATTTTAAAATGAAAAGACGCTTTTGGTTTCTTACGTCCAATCATCTTAGTACTCACAGAGTTAAAGATAATAAGTTAGACGCAAATGACTTCGCGTTTTTTTTAAATAGTATCAATAATTAAATTGCTTCGTAGTTGAAAAGACGTAAATAACATTACGACTTTTTTCATATGGATGAGCTAATATTATTTATTTAACTCCTAAGTTGAAAAGACACAAGTGGCCACTTGCGTCTTTTCTATTAAGTATTCGTGTACGTCGTGGCGGGTTGAAGGGGGGAAGTGCAGGAATGTTACGTCAGTTGCGCCCTTTTTCTATGGTTGCGCCCAAATCGTTTGAGTGTGGTCACGTTACGTCGCTGCGAACGAAGGTAAGAATGTTAAGCGTATTGAACATATTTTGTAGTCTCCATTGATTCGTTTTAATAAAAAAATATATTTGTAAATATGTTTTTACTTCAATCAAAACTAAACACTGAAGATTTCTTTAAGATCGTTTCTTTAAGAAATAATTTTATGTCCATATTTTTATGAAATAAGGAAATGGAAATAAGAAAGTAATTTTTAAAAAATAATCCGACTACAAAAAAACTAAAAAATGAAGTAGTTTATGTAATATAAATCCATATCGTAACAACTACTGAACCTATTTTGATGAAATCTTTACTAGTCCCTAAGTTGAAATTAATGTAAGCAAATAAAATGAAATCAAATTATAAATAAAACTACCTTTACGGATTTTGTCGCGGATTTATTTTGATTTTTGTTTCCGGACGTTTAGAATGCTTTACAGCAATCATGGTCACGGGAGAGACCTAACGTTAGAGGGACGAAAAAACTGTGCCTATACTATTTTTTTTATGTTTTATTATTCTAAATTTATTTTATTTTCAGATTTCTAAAATGAAGAAAGGGAGATCATTAAAACTATTGAATATGGCGATTGGCGACTAATGTAATACAGGATCGGAAACTGAAGTAGAAAAATCAGGATGCGGAACTCAGATGCAGAACAAAAATGTCAGAGATTCAGACTTACATTTACCCAATAGTGACAATATAATACAAGATGATTTAAGTGAATTTTCTACAACTGAAGAGGCTATGTTGGAAAATAAAAAAAATTTAGTATCGCCTAAGAAAATTAGTACAGAACTTAAGATGTCTGAGCTTAATTATTATGAAAAGGATTTTGCAGAATTATTCCCAATACTTTCAGATGAAGATTATATACCGCCTACCGATAACAATAGAAACCGCTCCGATTCTGAAACAGATACTCAGAACGACGTTATTGATAACAGTCAAAATGTAATAATTCCGAACTCGCCAGAGCAGGAAGAAAATGATTTATTACTTACTAAAAAAGGAACAATAAGAAAGAGAAAGAGATATGAGATGTCATTGAAGACCAGGAAACAAATTAAAAAATTGAAAAAGAGAACGGAAAAGTACCAAGTAAAAAAGGGCTGTACTGAAACCTGCAAAAAAAATGTAGCACATATATTTCAGAAGACCGGCGCAAAGAAATTAATCTCATTTTTACAAATATGACGATGAATATGTTGTCAGAACAAAGGATTTTTATAAGACAAAATACTTCTACGACGCGACCAAAGAGACCCAAAATAGGTGAGAGAAAAGTGAAGAGAGAAAATACTGTTTCATACTTTTTAATGGATAGCGCCAGTACTAAATTTAATGTCTGTAAGACATTTTTTTAGAAACTTTACTAGACTGTTTTTATTTGTTAAGGATAAAGTAGCTAGTTTGTGTTATTTTAATTTTTAGGTATTTACAAAAGTGATTGTTGCTCAAATTTTAGAGGTATAATTTTGGTTTTGATACTGTGAAAACAATAAAATTGTTTCTAATTTTTTGACGTGACAACGTCTTAAATTAGGTTAGGTTGGGAGTCACTTATGAAAAAGTGTAACGCTCGGTAACGTTACGATGAGTCACCGAACGAGAGAGAGGCCCGCCGAATGCCTTGCGTCTCTCTCCCACTCAACTATTAAAATATATTTCTATAGTTAAAATTTGTGCAATTCTTATTTTCATTCAATTCCTTGTTCCTATTGTGCAATTTAATTATATTCATATCAATAAATATTCTACCGAGAAAAAGACGTTGTCACGTAAAATCTTCGCCCGTAAAACCGACTTTACGGGCAACCATTTTTTTAATAAAATTTGATATTTTGTTTATATTTTTATTTACCACGTCTTGAAACAGGTACATTATTTTAAATTCTAATTTTATGAATATTTATACGTAACGTAACTATGTCATTTAGATAATTATAGCATTTAATATGCTAGAATTATTTAGAAAAAAATGTTTATCTTTTTATCGAGATATATCTTGTATATTTTGTGGCTCAAGAATCGTAGGTTATTATTTTTTGTGTTTTTGTGTCTTATTTTGTTGGTAGTGACCAATGATTTTCTAATATACTTACTAAAAAGAAAAGTAGTATATGACCATTAACGTCCTTTCAACTTAAGATTACCTTTCCAAAATATATAAAAATGTTAAACAAATAGCAGTTTCTTTTATTTACTAAGTTAAAAAGACGTAAATGGTTATAAACGTCTTTCCTTCGTAGTTTTTGTGTTGCCGGTGAATTTTTTAAGCTAAGATGAAAAGGAAAATCCGTTTTATTTAAATAAATAAACAAATTATCAAAAAAATAAAATCGGCTTTGCAATCTTCATGTATATACCTATCAATATCAATTTTTATAATGTTACATTTTCAAATACTTTAGACACAGCATGGTTTGAAAGATAAAATCTACTATTTATTTTTTATTTCCATTTCACGTTTTTGTTAGTTACGTCCTTTTGTGTTATGACGGCAGTGTTAACCCTTTCGTAGGGCTGAAGCGTGTCTCGAATTTGAATCGTTACTTTATTTTTATTTATTTAGGTAACATTTTTAGATACTTTTCTTATATTGAATATTCAGTGGCAGAATTTGTAGGAATTTCTGAGTTCAATTTTGGTTTAACAATATTTTTATAGTGTTGCAGCATATACCTACTAATCTATACATCTAAAGTCTAAACATATAGAAGCATAGATCAAAAAATCATTTTTTTTAAATTTTTGTACGTCTGTCTGTCTGTTTGTTCCGGCTAATCTCTGAAATGACTGAGCCGACCTTGATGGGACTTTCACTCGCAGATAGCTAATTTTATAAGGATAACTTAGGTCTTAGGCTACTTTCATTTATAAATTTTATTTATTTTTACCAGCGGAACCTGCGGCTTCGCTCGCGCTAATTCTGGGGACGAACCCGAGCGAAGTGAGGATGAGTCGCTAGTATATCATATAAATTGACAATCTATGCCAGATTAGTCGGAACTTAAAATTATATTGAAAAGAGTTTATTGGTTTCAGAGTTAAGAAGTATACACACACGCTAAAATTCGTATTGATTAAATAAGAAGTATAATAATAATTATAAGTATTGGCACATTTTTATTATTATTTGAATAAAATGTTTTCATTTTCATTATTAGCCGTGTCACATGATTCCGCCAAACTCTTTTAAGAATTAATAAATTTTAATCTAATACCTCAAAAATATTTGTTATCAAAAGTAAAAAAATATATTTAAATATGGCTACACCATTATCATAATATCATATTCAAAAAACCTTTTATCATTCGGAAACTGCTAAAATACACAGTCCTAGTATAACGTATAGTTTTATGATGCTATAAATATCTAATATTTACTGAAGGATATAGAGATCTCAGCTTCCCAAAACTTTTATCTCTATCAACTCAAGTTGGAGCTTTCTAAACAATTATTTGCTTTAGAATTAATGTTTATTGTTTGTGCAAACTGTGTCTTAGAAGGAAATTGGAGGCCTTTGCATTTATAGAAAGGACAAAGCTTAGGCGGCGGTTTCTTACTACAATAGAACTGTTTCAAATAACTGGAGCTGGTATTATTTAGACTAACAGTAACTAATATAATAGTGAGTGAGGGAGTGGTAGTCCAGCGGTTGCATGCTCGATTGAGAAATAGTGAATCGGGTTCAATTCCCGATTCTTATACTCGTACCTTTCATATAAGTATTTATGCACGTATCATTTTTAACATAATTTGGTACTCGTCCTTTGGTAAAAGGAAAAATATCGTTAAAAGCCTTGCAAGTTTTCAAAGAAATTTGTTTGACAAAGACAAAGATTATGACGTGATTCCCGTCGTATTTTACGGAAGCCCGTACCCAGCAGTAATAATGTTCTGCCGGCCGATTTCGGCCACGGCGGCCAATCTCAATGAGACTAGCCAATGTACGCACAAACACAAGTGCACTCTCTGTTCCTTATCACTCTCATATTCCGGTGGGACGACTACTCGACACGACCAGTGAGAGCTAAGGCGCAGGACCGACGGCTTTACGTGCTCTCCGAGGCACGGGGGTGAAACACCGCCAACTTCCCAACTCCGGGCTGTTACTGAGGCTTATGGAACAGAAAGACTCAATAACTAAACTTGGCCCGACTCGGGACTCGAATCCAGGACCTCCCGGTGTGTGTGTGCGACCGTACATGCTAGCCACCAGCAGTAGAACGTTCAATACGAAGCGCATTAAAACGATTTCAAAATAATTACTTGTATGCTTCTTTGTATCTCTTACAAGAGCTGGATCGATTATAATAGTATATTTAGCACATGTTCTATGGAAGTTGAGGACGAAAAGGACATAAAAACTTTTGTTTCGCAAATCGAAAATCATAGAACTGTGTCACATAAACAGTGAGTACAATATAATAGGAAAGCACAAAGTTAGGTGTATAGAGTCATTACTATTCATTGAATTCGGAATGGTTTTACGGTTACTCTTCTGACCTAAATTGCCTTTGTTTTTTTCTATATACTTACGACACGAGCTCTGATCAACAGCGAATATAATATTTATTTGATCGTTGTTTTAATTCCCTATATACATTTTAAGACTTTAAGAGTTAATATGGATTTTTAGGGATGAGATATTTTTTCGGAGTAAAAAGTATAGTGTTAAATTAACCTGATATCCAACTACCATCGTATCAAAATTTCATCAAAATGTGTTAATATTTTTCTTGTTATGCGATAGATCACAGACTGATAAAATTCTAAAATTATAGAATATGGATAATTGCTATTTCCAAAAAAATGTACAGATTTGATTAAGTTAGAATTTTATTGTATGTATAAATAATAGATAATATAAGTATTTATATATGTCATTAACAGATAGCACTATCGATATCCATGGTAAGCTAAAAATCTTGTAATATGGATACCAAGATAATCGATACACTACATATCAGTGTACAGTAAGTTCGACTCAGTCGGTTAATTATAATAGATTTTATGAATTTTATTAAAGTAAAATGTGTAATTAATCCAATTGAAATAAATTTTTAAGTGCCATTAACAAACAGATAAGACAACGAATATTAAGAAAAACTAATAGTTATAAATTCTACCATAATTAAAATTTATAAGTGAAAATTATTTCCTTGTAGGTAAGGTGGCAGCCCAGCGGTAACGCATTGCTTGTATAACCGAGTGATGCGGGTTCAAATCCGGGTCTCGCACCTCTGATATTTTCATGTGCGCATCATTTCTAACATGATTACCACTTGTCTTACGGTGAAGGAAAACATCGTGAGGAAACCTGCATGTCTGAGAAAAACCTACAAGTTTTCGTAAGACATGTGAAGTCCGCCAACACGCACTAGGCCAGCGCGGTGGACTATGGCCTGATCCCCTCGTACTGAGGGACGCCCGTGCCCAGCTGTGGGACGTTAAAAAGGGCTGATGATGATAAATAAAAACAAAACCTTAAATATCAAATTTTATTTGGCTGTTCTTTTTAAGTATAAAATATATCGTATTATATACAAACTTATATAACCTAATTTATTATCTATGCATCATTTACATTTAAATATAATATTTAATGTGCTCTTTTATCACTCTCTCTATAACTTTTTTTTAATTTAAAGAAAGAAAAAAAGAATGAATAAGTCTTAGCTTAATTCGTATAAATATATTTTTATACTACTTTCTTCGATTTACGCAAATTTCTGACATTTTAGAGATCATACATTATTTAAGTCAATTAATCAACTAAACAGACACACTCTCTTGTATACAACATACCATTTTTTCAATATTTAGATAAATATTCAGGCACTTCTAAATAAACAATTAATTGGCTTCCATAAACTAAGAACGACAACATACCGTTTTTTTCTTCTTCATGTTTCCTCAAATCAATCAAAATATACTTTATTCAAATAGACTTTTACAAGTACTTTTCAATCGTCATTTAGACGTTATTCTATAATAACTAAGTGATAAACACCACCTCTACCTTGCAAGGCACGAGAGAACTGGCGAGAAAATGTGACAATTCAATTAAAAAAGTACCTATGACCTAACCTACACACATACATATTATATTCTTTATTGCACAAACATTACAAAATGAGAAAAATACATAGAGAGTGACGTGGGCAAGAAGGACTTATCTCTATAAGAGATCTCTTCCAGTCAACCCATGTGCGTGGGAGATAGTGTTGCATAGCGGGACAGAAAGAGAAAGTGAAAAGAGAAATTAAAAAGTAAATAATTATATTACCATTAAAAGAATAACTTAAATACATATATTTACAGGTCAAAATAATAGTAGTATAAATGCGAAAATTTTCACACGTTTCTTCGTTTTTCTGCCGAAGCAGACATCCGCGGGGTTGTCCCACAGTCCACTCTACTACAGAGAAGTACCAGGAGCAACCCGCATGACACACCTCCCACCGAAGTGGGCTTCCTGTGCGTTTCTTGGCTTCACGCCCGGCTGGATTGCCGGACGCTACTGAGCCCCCCACCACGACAAGGTGAACGCACTTTCGAGGGGTGCATAACAGCTATAAAAATAGCTCAAATATATTGGAAACTACGTGAAAAACAACTATTTTGGCCTTAGTGAAAAGGAAGGAATAAGAAGGAGGAAGTGGGAAGAAGGAATAAGAAGAAGGAAGGATTAATTGTTAATCGGAATGAATTTCATCAGCCACTTGTTGCCATTTCGCGACCAAACTTGATACTGACTTGTGCTTCATTCCTAGTGAGGCTGACAGTTTCACCTGAAGTAAGAAGTAGAAAAAAATGTTTTAATCATATTATATAAATGTTCTTTTTTTAGATTTGTCATTTATATGGATAGTCTATGGCGATTTAAAATGTTAAAAATTTTACTATATTAAGTATAATGTTCTTACTTCTTAGTTAAGTTAAAAATGTGTTAACCTTTCATTAAACAAATTAGTAAAACATATATTGAATACGCTATAATATTTCAGTCTTTAATTTTGTTTTAATAGTTATTATAAATAATAATTTTAAAAAATTCGGTCTTTTACTATTTAGTAATAATTAATTAATTATTAGAATTCAAATAAATGTATAAATTGTGAGAGGTCATTGTTTAAATCTTAATAATATTCACTATCTTTAGATTATTCTACGCTATAAATGTATCAATTATGTATATTTGGAACCAAAACGGTTCGAGAATACACCCTTGTGGAACCCTTATATTTTATTGCAAACTTTGTTAGACGCAACCGTATTGCTATCAAATAAAGTGATAATTCAAGTGTTTCCAGTATACATTTTCAAGTACGAAAACCTAAAATAACAGTATCTAAGCAAAAAACGATAAAATAAGTATCTTACCTTAGATTTCTTTTTATTAGCTTTACTTGTTTCTTTTGTATCCCTTTCAACACTTGGTTCTTTTATCTCAGGGGGCGGTGGGGGTCGTGGGGTGAGGTTCGGGGGTCGGGAGGTGGGGAGTGGGGGTCGGGAAGTTGGGAGTGGGGGTCGAGGATTTTCGGGGGGTGGTGGGGGTGTCGCAGGGATTTGCTGCTCTAGTTGGGCTATGTCGTTGTAGAAAGAGAGAAGTTCATCTCCTATTTCAGCTTTAGATTCATGCTGTAAATAAAATAATAAAATACTTTATTTAAAAAAAAAATAACACATTATACTATGAAGATACTTAAAACACGTAATTATCTCAACTTAAGTTATAAGTTGTTAATAGTTTTTGTTTCTAGGACTCGTATTTCCTAACACTGATAGTGGTTTTCCCGCAGTAACAAAATCTGTTCAGAGGTTTCTTTTTCAAACAGGCAAACATACAAACAAAATAATAAAAAAAATTACAGATTCGACTTCTGTATCGATAGTATTATATATTTCAATAAAACCTTCCAAAAAATATTTATTCCATACATAAGACTGATAAAGAGTTAGAATTTTATTATATTTTATAACTTTATGTTGGGATACATAAATAAATAAATATGTTGGAACATTATTACAACAGCGCCATCTAGTTCCGCAGTAAGCTACGTTAAGTGCTCGTGTTACGGATACCAGATAGTTGATATACTACACATATAAATTTTAAATACATACATATTATAAATATTAACACCCATGACTGGAGTACAAACATTCGTGATTAGCAAATGAATGCCCCCAGCGGGACTCGAACCCGCGACCGCTGGCGCAGAAAGTAGGGTCACCACCAACTGAGCCAAACGTGTCGTCACAATTATTATTACAAATAACTGTCATTATAGTTGTATATAATTTAAACATTACTATATTATTATGTATATGTATGTTTATGTATTTATACAATAAAATATTTAATTTACATATATTATTTTATATAACTTTGATGTGTATTTAATATTTATATATAGTATTTTTTTATTTTATCTTTTTTTTTGTTAAATGAGCTACTCTTTATGCACCTTCCTCTCTTTCCGTTTTACTGGCATCTTAACTGTTAAGAAGGGTTGGCCTGTAAGAGATCACTTTTAGTGATAAGGGCGCCTTTGCACATAATTCTTGTTGATGTATCAATTGTTTTAAAATTTCATTGTTATTCTCTTTTGTGTGCAATAAAGTGTTTAAATAAATTAAAAAAGTGCGTGCGTACAAAATACACATGTCAGAAGTGAAACTTGTTTATTTATAAATTTAACTCACTGTTTGCACACTGTATACATACTAATGTGGTGGTGCTAACTCTTCCCCGTCTCTGAGCGCCTGGTACTTGAGTTACGTGTTTGTGTCTCTATGGACTTACTTTTTCGTTTCATCGAGTTTGCAATCACGATACTAAAGAAGTTTCACTTCAAAAAATAAATAAATAATTAAGTCAAATAACATGTAACAGTAATGCCCGGGCCACACTAACGGGAAATGCCGTTAATTATCGCGATGCTGGACGTTTACTGTAGGTGTAGCCACGACTTAACGCGTTAATTTGACAACGGCATTCACATTGCCGTTTGACGTTTGGCGATAGCTCGAGTGGCGGTACCAAAGAGATTAACGCGAGAATTAACACGTTGGAGCGGCCACACTACGGTCTACTATTAACGCAATAATTAATGCAATAATTATCGCGATGATAATCATTGGCGTTTCCCGTTAGTGTGGCCCGGGCATAAGTAATGCGAAGGTACTGACGGTGGCGGGGGGCGGCGGGGCGGGGGCGGGGTCGGCGTCGGTGCCGGGCGGCGGCGGCGTGGCGCGCCACCAGCGCGGCGGGCTGGGCGACGGCGGCGGGTTCGACTCCTCCTGCATCGTGCAAGCAAACTTATTTCTACAATTTTTTGTTGGGGTAATTATCTTGAAACAGCGTTCCGAGTCGTTGGTAGCATACTCACAGACTACAGATTGATATTTAATTTAAAATTTAAAGTTGAATGATGTAAAATGAGGATTCAAAAGAACTTGTAAACAGTCTATTTGAATAAAGAATATTTTAATTGATTGAGTATAAAAGTAGATTTCCTCAAAGGAGCTAAAACTGCATACACGGTACCTAAGTGACGTCATTCGAAATCCAAAAAGAGCGGTCTCAAAAGATCCACCAATCACCATGTTGAAGGTATGAAATAAAAGGATTCGCTGAGGAAAACACGAATGTAATGTTACTGGTTGCAATTAAGAATTTTTTAATGAAACTTCCTTTTCAGATTTTGTCGCGGATTTATTTTGATTTTTAGTTCCCGACGTTTCGAATAAACGTAAACCTAAGAAAGTATTATAAGAATTTTTAGATTATTAAAGATTTATTGAAGGTTTCATTTAAATTACCTTCACGTCAGAGCTGGGGTGCGGCGGCGTGGTACATATATCCATATCCGTATCCGCCACGGCCGGGTATTCGTGCTGCACGAGCCCGTCCGACTCGCGCCGGTAGCAGTACCGGCCCTCAGACCTGGCACAGAGACACTGGTCACAGTTTTTGCTCTCGGAATATCTGTGATTTGCTTTCATATTGGATAAGTGTCTTAAAATGTTAATCGTATTTGCACTGTCATAGTAAGATTTTAAATATGGCGAGATTTTGTTACTGTTTATGAATATTTTATAGGTAAAAGGTATTTATTACGAAATACCAATCATAGAACTCAAAATATGTAATACTTCAGAGAAAACCTTATATTTTATAAGTTGGTCCTTTTTGCCGGATTTTTTTAAATTTACTCTTTTATTGTGATTTTTACTAAGATAAGATATATTAGATAATTTTAAGACAGTTGACCAATATAAAAGCGGAAGATGGACTTAAAATAACACTAAACGTCGCAAAAATTCTTCTTTTTCCCAAATTAATGCTAAGGTTATAAAAAAATTTTTGCGATTCGTCAAATAATAGGTTTGTTCATACTTTAACCCGGTAAAAATTTCCACGTTGTGTCTGCTTCGAATTTACTCTGCGTTGATAACAGTCTAGTTAGTTTTTTATAACATCCTAAATAATTATGGTCTTTTCAAAAATATCAAATCTGAATATATATATTTTTTTTAATTTTTCAACGTTTCTTTACAGCAGACACAAACCGGTAGATCGCCGCCAACACCCTCTGGAAAAGACCAAAGTGCATTATCAAGAAAATAAAAAAATAAATATATTATTTGTTTTCTTACCGAAATCCACGGCGCGGAGACTTCTTTCTTCTCTCTATCGGCTTCTTCATTCTTAACTTTCACTATTTTACAGCTAGTTCGGTAATAAATTATTATATTTCGATAATATTTCTTAATATCTTTAAGTTTACTTGTATTTAAAAACATTACAATTTTTAAAGAATCATGATTTTATAAAAGGTAATATATTCAAAGAAACTCGTATTCAACTAAAATAATTTATTCCACTTAATAATAAAATCAGTTACTTTTTATCACAGATTAAATCCAATTTATCACATTTTTTTTTGTTATGAAACCACAAATATTTTTTTTTTCTTTTTGTTTTTACAATTATTTTAATAATTTAATAACAAAGATATTATGTATGAATGGCAAAATTATTATTGAAATGGACTGACAATATTTTCAAAATATTATATTGATAATGCTAAATTACATAATTAGGTAATTAATTTTAAAAAAAGGACTCTTATAAAATTAAATCACTTGTATCATCGTTTCAAGAACAACTTTGCATATAAAATGTATATTTTTGTAATAGACAATAAATTATTGTTGTTAAAATGCATATTCAAAGCATTTTTTATTATATTTTTTTATCTTTACACAAAACATATTTTCACCTTTTATATTTTCTTCCGAATAAAGTTTTCCGTAAAGTTAAAGTCTGTTGGGAAAGCACCTCACATATTGAATGTTCAAAGTTCAAGTCCGTTTGTCACACCGAAGCGTAATGTAAAATATTAAAAAATCACGAGATAAAATTTTAAAAACTATGTTGACCATTATTTCTGATAATATAAAAAAAACTCAATAAATTATCACGGGTAATTAAATTATTTGCTAATATAGAGATGAATCCTCTATTCTCTTGCTTTTTACCTACTTTATATTAAATAATACTGAATAATATTCTGAATTCTTCAATAAAAATAATTTAAATTTTTTTTTATTTTAAAATACTTTTAACCGTTCTTACACACGTGTTAAATCAAACATCTAAAATAACTACACTAATCAGTCAATTCGAAGAACCAATAAAAACAAAAAATAAAAAATACTATTCAAATCTAACCGCTATGAAATATACAACTGACAGCTCAAACCTAAAGCAATCGGTCAATATCATTGCATGGTACACCCGGTCGCTGTACGTCTATGGCTCATACATGCTCATATGGTACTTTTGTCAAGGAGTGATGTAATGTAATCTCCCGTCTATACCCGGAATTTTAATTCGATTCCACATTTGACATTAGCTACTGTCATTTTGTAAAATATTGATACCACATTTAGTAGTTTAGTGATGAACACAAAAATCGATAAACAATCGCGATTTATGTTTATGTAATCATAATATTGGTGTGCCAATTAAAGACTAAATTATTGATTTTATTTAAATAATCAATTGGTCTAAATGCGTATCCCATTTTGTCAAAGAAGAGGAAAAAATGAGTAGGCTAGATATATTAATTGACAATACCACAGACACATTTATAATAAATGTTACAGAAAGTGACAGCGATAGCGATGACCGCGACGATTTATAAAATAAAATATTACCATAATACATCTATTTGTTTTATTTCTCATGTTCCTTCATGATCACATTTTTTTATTTATTTTACACACAATTATTAAAGAAAACTCTCAGATCCTTAATAAAATTCATCGTCGTAACTAAATTATCCGTTCAGAAATATTTAATTTCCTGATATACTTAGTTTCTATTAAAGTAGTAGTTGTTTAGATATACTACTATAAACGAGAGGAATCGATCCGGAAATATTCCATTTCCGTATCGAATAATTTCGCAACGTCACTATTTAGTACTTGTCATAACGTTGCAACACTGGAAATGTCAAATCTGGAATCGAATTAAAATTCCGAGTATAAGTGTAAATACTATCCTTTATACTTATGCTCGCCTGGTACTTGTGATGACGTCACAAATGGTCTTAGTTAATTTAATAACCGAACTTCGCCAAACAAAACCGAACATGAGAGAGAGAGAGAGAGAGATGTATATCTCTTTTTCGTTACGTTACGTTTCCTACCCGTCGATTTTATTCCGAAAAAAAGAAACACTAACGCGTCGGTGTGACAAGATGGCCGGACAAGATGGCGTCTTGTATATATAAGTGGGTCGTACCTATTGAACTCGCAGTGCCAGCCGGGCGGCGCGGCGGTCGCTTCGTGCGCGTGCAGCGCGCCCGCCGCGTGCGCCACCCACCGCCGCCAGTACGACGTGTGCAGGGCGCCTGCGCGGAACGCGCTTACTAGCGTCTGGGGGATATTTTGTTGGTTATATATTTTGACGACACGTTTGGCTCAGTTAGCAGTCACCTTACTTTCTGCACCAGCGGTCGCGGGTTTGAGTCCCGCTGGGGGCATTCATTTGCATGGGTGTTTATATTTATAATATGTATGTATTTAAAATTTATATGTGTAGTATATCAACTATCTGGTATCCGTAACACAAGCACGTTACGTAGCTTACCACGGAACTAGATGGCGCTGTTGTAATAATGTCTCAACATAGCATGTTCAGTCAATTAAGATCCTGGCTTCGAATTCTGGATAAGGCCAAATTCATTTATTGAGTACTATATTCAGCGCGAGCGAAGCCGCAAGTTTCGCTAGTAAATGTATACAAAAACTTGACAAATCATATACTAAAACTTTCCTCAAGAACCACTCTATCCATTAGTATAAACAGCATAAAAATCGCTGCAGCAGTTTTCGAATTTATCACGAACAGACAGACAAACGCAGCGGAGAACTTTGTTTTATAATCTGTCAAGAAATTCTCATCAATAACCTGAAGTTCACAGCCGCCATTATGAGGAGTGAAGGCGTCTGAGAGATAAGTCGGGTATAAGCCTAGGTGTCCTAGTAAATGTGGCTGCAGATCCGGAGATTCTGGGTTCGAGTACCGTGTCAGATTAGGTTCATTTACTGAGTACTTCTATAAAAAAATTCTGAAGTGGATAATTTTTAATAAAAATATTGTAATTCCAATAACTCATTTTTGCTAATAATTTATTAATTATAGCTCATAAACTGTGTAGAGAATCTCTTTTTTCATGAGTGAAAGAAAAATAAAAAACTGTTCAGTTGTTTCTGAGATTATCCTGAATGAATACAAAAACTCAATTTATTGAAGGCATTTATAATAATTCTCAATAGGTATTTTGACACATTACCATGTTACTTGACATAATGGATGTAACAACTAAAGTCTAAGATATATATTTTGCATGTTCATATTTTACCTGCATTTGAACCAACATCTCCTGGAGCGGCGTCAAAGAATATGGCTGTAATTGATTCAAAAACTTCAGTTTCGCTTCAACCAATTCTGTTAAATCATCTAAATCTTCATCTTTCTTCTCTTCATTCAAAGTCTCCCCTTTAGTAAAAGTCAAGCCATTTCCATAATTTATTGTGTTCTTTGGACTTGTTTCACTTTCATCATCTTTTGAAAATCCTAAACCAGTTCTTTCACTTGAAAACCCTTCCATAAACTGTGAATATTTCGTTGTGTAAGTTGGCAACTCCGTCTTTTCTTTTTTACGTTCTGGCAGAACTGAATTGGAGATCCTCAATTTTTTTCTATTCACATTCTCGAAATGTTCGTGACTGTCCATTAAATAGACATTCTCTTTTTTCTCTTTCTCATTTGGAATATCTTGTTTTACTTCAAGTTTGCTTTCATCTATATTAACTGCACTTGGGAATAAACTTGGTCCATTGATGGGATATAAAGATCTTAGTTCCTCTAAAGGTGGAGTTTTATCACCTTTTGGTGAACTGGTGATACTATTTGTATTGGATCTATCATCAAGTTTAGATTTGGTTTTCACTTTAAATTCTTTCTTTTCGATTTCTTCTAACAAATCATCAATATCAACATTCGTGTCTTTTGGCGACGAAGCATTAGATCCGTCTTTTATTATCCTTTGTATTTCTGAAGGTAATTCCCCACCCAGTTTTTCTAGAAGCTTCGCTTTATCTTTTAATCTTTTCAGTAACATGTGTTCATCTTGACTATCATCATCAGCAGACTTAACTGATTTGGCATCCTAGCATAATACATAAAAAAAAACATTAAAATATACATTTAAAAAATACTGTTTTTTATTCATTTCTATTAATATTCAGATTGAAAACTTTAACCCATCACAGCACTTGATAACATTTCCAATTTTACTAATAACTCTCATAGCGTTACTATGCCTAATGTCACATTCTACCATACGACAGAACCTGTCAAAAGAACATAAGCAACACCATTTTACACACCATGTGAAACCAATAACATTAATTTCAAATGGTAGAATATTATAGAAATTATGAGTTATTAGTCCCCTTGGATTGTTATTCTTTAAGTGATTATCAGATTCTTTTCTCATCATTCATATTATACAAGTAATGAATATAAAACACAGTGTGTGTGTGTGTGTGTGTGCATGTGTATGTGTTTTATGTAGTGTTAATAGTAGAAATAAATATTTAGTCAGTTCAATTATAGTAGTAATAAAGATTTAATATACCATTAGATATGGTATGTGATATATAATGAGAAAATCTTTTAAGAAAGTACAAAATATGTATATACATTTTCTTTCCTTTTTCTTTTTGACAATGCAACATAGTGGATTATAGATTGTAATTTAATATATTAGGAAGATAATGCCTCTATTTGAAATAAACTGATATCCCCAAAACCTCTGTAGCTGTCATATTTCACTCACTTATTAACACTTCCCTCTATAACTAAACAATAAAAAGGACATACAGACAAACCTAATACTTGTAATAAAAAAATTCTAACATTTTGCATTCCTACATAATCATAATTTAACTAAATTTGTATTGAAAAATAAAGAAGTAAATCAGAATAGATCTTATAAAGGTGTACTTGTATAAAATAGAAAAATGTCAAACTTACTTCTTCTTTATTATTTTCCACTTTTTCAGGAGATTTCGGTTTTATCAAATCTGGAGGTAGCTCTGGACCAATAGGCATTGAATAGTTCTGGTTCGAAGGTAAAGGTGGACCGAATTCCATTTGAGGCTTGGTCTTTTGCTTTTTCTGTGGATTTTTCGCTACCTTATTTAACTTTTGTGATGGTTGTTTGGGATTTTTTTCATATTCATCATTAGATTCTGAATCAGAATTGTGGTAGGAAGTGATGAGTTCAATTTTTCTGGAAATACAAAAATAAAGCTCTGATTTATCTTAAACATTGTTATATTTAATATAAAAATTTTTCTTCTTCTCATACCGAACTAAACTTAAATCTCAATAAACTTTTTCAAACTTTGTGATAGTATACATAGTTTATTCAACCCATATTGGCTCAGCTATGTTTAGTTTAAGCACAGCCAACATAGAATTTGTCTGTTTAACCTTTTACATTCATATTCTCCAATATTTAGAGATGAATAGCAAATGTAAGAAAGTTGAACATTTGTACATGATCATGAACAGTTCTGCCGAAAGCCAACAACAGTGCTTTAAAAACTAGTATAAACGCGTTTAAACACATGCGTGGAACACGTTACGTCATACACTTCTCCGTACACTGCATTCACACAAATACAAAGCTGTGCTTAAGGTGTGAGCATATTATAATAATCTTTTTAATACTTACTCATCTTCATCATCACTGACAGGTCTCTTTTTATTTTTAATATTTTTATCTTTACCGTTTTTATCTGGTTTTATAGATTTCGGTTTAACTATCATCTTGCTGTGTGAATTTTGCTTGTCTATTAAGGCTTGTTGGTATAACTGCCATTCTTCTGCGGATACTTCTGTAGTACCTGGAATTAAAATAATAAAGAAAACATTTTATAATGTGCTTTAATATTTATAAACCTGCAACACACTCCTTTGGGAAACTGAATGATGCTGGAAGTCCCAGGTTAGCTCCTCTGATATTTTCATGTACAAATCATTTCAACCGATGACCACTTTTGTTATGGGTTTAGGGGACCACTTTTGTGAGAAACTAACCAACCCTCACTTGGCCATGGTGGACAATGGCCTGAACCCCCTTGTATAAAAGGGAGGCCTGTGCCCAGCGGGTTGTTCAAAGGCCTGAACACATACCTGATATATGTAACTGTTGTTGTGCTAATTTTAGGGCAAGTAAGTACTCAGGTGGAGCTTCCCATGTCACCGCATTAGTTTGCTGATTCCAATAGTATGTAAACCCACTGTTTTCATCATAACAGGCTGACCAGGCTGTAATAATTAACAAAATCATATTTAATTAAGTCATTTTTTATTGAATTTAATAACTTTTAGGTCCGATTTCACCAAAGTAGAATAAATTTTATTCCTAGGATAAAGCTGTTATTTACTCTCAGATAACCATACTTTCATTTCACCAACTACTTATCCTAAGCATAACAAAGTTATACGAGAGTAACTCTTGAGAGTAACTCTTATACCACCAATTTTGAAGGAATAACCGGCTTATTCCTCAGATAAAATCAAAATGGTGGCAAAATTATGTCACCTGAGCGCCTAGAGTACATTATTACTGAGGGACCATTACATAAATAAATAAATATAAATAAGCATATAAGTTAGCACTTAGTTTCCTTTAAGATATTTTTTTTAAAACAGTAAACACAACTAGTAGGGGGGATGATGTTGCTCGCGTCCGTAGGATTTACCATCTTATCCTAGACCCACCCTACACGTGTCCCCTGGGTGGTGCTAAACGAGCAACAACAACGCCGAACAGCAGGCGGCGGTTAAATAACCTGACCACGGCTCTCACAAGCCAGGAGGCACTAAATCTCCTCCAAACAAGTGGCTGTAGTGCCTTGGGAAAGTACTACTGAATTTCCTCCTAACTCTTTTATCATGAAATGTCGAAGAATTTAGAATGCGTTTTGTCTGGCGACCCGGCTAACACCCGGCGCTCTCCAGTATCCGGGCTGGGGAGTGTGAAATGGACTACCGAAGACTCCACAGAAGTGAGTGACCAGGCTTCTGTGGATGTAAATGCTACTGGAACCAAAAAGAATCCAATTCAAGAAGTTTCCCTAACTCGTGGGAACAGAATAGGAAACAATGAAAATCAAACAAAAACTAAATCAAATATAACTTCGAAGTTGATCCAGCAAACTTTTCACACATGCATGTTCGAAAGAACTAGAAGTAACTCAGTTGGACACATACCTAAAGATATCAACATCCCTATGTCAAGTGAAAAACAGATTACAACAAATATGCAATACTGGCAAAAAGATCAGGTGCCTGTATCTAAAAGAAAAAGGAATG
This sequence comes from Boloria euphrosyne, assembly GCA_951802675.2. NCBI lineage: Eukaryota > Metazoa > Arthropoda > Insecta > Lepidoptera > Nymphalidae > Boloria > Boloria euphrosyne. The sequence continues at coordinate 13,612,481 of OX637879.1, forward strand.
ACACAAGCCCAGATGGAAACACCATTAAAGCACCAAAAATTAAAACTAACTATAATATTCCAACTCAAAATCGTTTTCAGTCATTGGAAGTAGAAGTGGAAGAAGATACTAGTAACAAACAATCAACCTTAAAAATACCAAAACCAGAACCTATTTTTGTCACAGGTGTTATAAATATCTCATCCTTAAAAGAAATTTTAAGCAATTTAACTGATAGTAAAAATTATACTATGACTACACTCAAATCTGGCCATATTGTAAAACTAATGCCATCAGATGTAGATACATACAAAAAAATTAGAGACCACTTCATAGAAAATAACATCAGTCATTATACATATAAACTCAAGAGCGAAAGATCTTACAGAGTTGTTCTAAGAGGAATACATTCATCAGAAAATACTGCCGAAATTAAACAAGAACTTCAAGAACTCGGCCATGATGTTAGGAACATTCACAATGTTCTACACAAATCAACAAAACAACCACTCCCTTTGTACTATGTAGATCTTGAACCAAAGGACAATAATAGAGACATATTTAAAATTAATTATCTAAATAACATGAAAGTCACATTCGAAGCTCCATATAAGAAAAATGAAATTCTACAATGTAAAAGATGTCAAAGGTTTGGTCATTCCAAAAACCAATGTAATAGACCATATAGATGCGTAAAATGCAGCTGCGAGCACCCCACAGCAACTTGTACCAAAACCCCTGACACTGAAGCAACTTGTGCAAATTGTCTTGAAAAACATCCTGCAAGCTACAAAGGCTGTAAAAAGTATAAACAGTATAAAGAAAACATCCTAAAAAGTAAACCTAAAACTTTTGACACTCAAAAAGCTAAAACATCACATAATCAAAACCTAACAAATAAACAACAAATCAATCATCAAATCCATAATGATAAACCTAATAATCCTGATAAGACCTATGCAGAAGCGACCAAAGCTAGACATTTCTCTTCTACAAATTATAGAAATGGTGACATCAATAACCTTACGGAGGTAATAGATAACATGTTTACTAGACTTCAAGCAATCATGACTAACATGATAGACAACATGATGGATCGAATGATTCAATTAATTACCCACATTATGCAAAAATGATTCCAAGACTAAGAATAGTTACCTGGAATGCCAATGGCCTAACTGAACGTCGACAGGAGCTTGAATTGTTTCTACAAACTGAAAAAATTGATATAGCATTGATATCAGAAACTAGATTTACCAGGCAATCATATGTCATATTTAAAAATTATTACATTTATACTACAAACCACCCAACTGGTAACTCACATGGAGGAACAGCAATCATCATTAAATCTAGCATTAAGCATTATCCCCTAGAAGAATATAAAACAGAAAAAATACAAGCAACATCGATAAAAATTTTGGATAACGGATCCGAATTAACAGTTTCAGCTATATACTGCCCGCCAAGACACTCTATCTCTAAAGATGACTTTAAGAACTACTTCTCTATCCTGGGTAACAAATTTATAAGTGGCGGTGACTGGAATGCCAAACATGTAAACTGGGGTTCAAGGCTGGTCTCACCAAGAGGCAGACAATTATACGCAACCTCTACAGACCTTAACTTACAATGCATATCACATGGCGAACCAACCCACTGGCCTGCAGACATGAATAAAGTACCAGACCTAATTGATTTCTTTATCACCAAGGGCATTCCAACAAACCAAATGATTGTTGAAACATGTGTTGACTTATCCTCAGATCACACACCTGTTATATTAAACGTAGACTACAAAGTGATCTTATCAGATTATCCTCAAAAACTTTATAACCAACAAACAAATTGGGATACATATAAAAATAATTTTAACAACAGTGTAAATTTAGCCATATCTCTTAAAACAATAGAGGATGTAGAATCAGCGATCGAAAAGTTTAATATACTTGTCCACCAAGCAATATCTAACTCTACAGCCATGCCCCGAAATCTTGCCCCAAAATCACATTATTATCCAAAATTCATTAAAAAAAAAGTACAGGAAAGGAGAAGACTGAGAAAAATTTGGCATAACTCAGGATATCCTAGCGATAAAGCCGAATTTAATAAAGCCTCTGAAAACCTGAAAAAACTTATAAACAAATACATAAATGACAACCTCCAAAAGAGACTAACTAAACTATCTCCATCAAAAAGAACTGATCACTCACTGTGGAAAGTTACGAAAGAGATCAAAAAACCTACTCGTCATACACCACCCATCAGGAATAGTCTCGGTTATTGGGCTAGGTCCGACAATGATAAAGCTAATGCATTTGCTCAACATCTTCAGAATGTTTTTAAACCATTTCCTAGTTCAAATCCAAGACACGATGAAGAAATACGTAACTACCTGGATTCACCCCTACAGCTCGGCTTACCACTCAAACCTACAAACTTAAAAGAAGTACAGTCTATAATAATGAACCTAGAGCCAAATAAATCACCGGGATATGATCAGGTTGATGCTACCCTACTTAAACAACTACCAAGGAAAGGCATGGTCTTTCTGGTTATAATTCTGAATGCATGCCTTAGACTATCACTCTTCCCTAGTCAATGGAAAATAGCGCAGATCATAATGATACCAAAAAATGGCAAACCACCACAAGAAGTTTTTTCATACCGCCCTATAAGCCTACTATCAGTGCCTGGAAAAATTTTTGAAAAAATTATCCTCGCTAGACTTAAGCCATATCTTGACTGTGTACTTCCGCAACACCAGTTTGGTTTTAGAGAAAAACACGGCACTATAGAACAGATTCATCGCCTAGTCGACATTATTCACAGAGCGTTTGAAAGCAAACAATATTGTTCAGCACTGTTTCTAGACATTCAACAGGCGTTCGATAAAGTCTGGCATGATGGGTTACTTTTCAAAATAAAGAAGAATCTTCCTCACTCATTCTTTAAACTGCTTGAGTCATATCTTAGCAAGAGATGTTTTGAAGTTAAGTGTAACTCAGAGACATCCGACATGTGTGAATCTCTCTCAGGAGTACCCCAAGGGAGTATACTAGGCCCGATCTTTTACTTAATATACACAGCTGATCTGCCAACCCATGATGCTACTACAACTGCCACTTACGCTGATGATACAGCGCTGCTTTCAGTCCACCAAGATCCAAACTCAGCATCTGCAAACCTACAATCACACCTGAGTAATATCGAAGAATGGTTTGATAAATGGCGTATGAAAATAAACCAAAACAAATCGTCACATGTGACATTCACACTTCGAAGGCAACTTTGTCCTACAGTTAAAATATATAATGCTGAAGTACCACAGACAGAAGATACTAAATACCTTGGAATGCACCTTGACAAACGACTTACCTGGCGTAAACATATTTGGACTAAAAGGAAACAACTCGACACTATGATGAGAAATTATCATTGGTTAATTGGAAGACGTTCACAGCTCTCCCCAACGAATAAAATTTTAATCTACAACACAATTATAAAACCTATCTGGACTTACGGCATTCAACTATGGGGAACTGCTAGTAACAACAACGTTGAAATTCTAGAAAGATTTCAAAACAAAATGCTGAGAACAATGCTTAATATACCATACTTTGTAAAAAACAAATATATACATCTAGATTTAAAAATTAACACTGTTAAACAAGAAATTAAAAACTTCAGCGAAAAATACCAAAATAGACTGGCAGCCCACATCAATGACCTAGCGTCAGAACTTCAGGGTGCCGATGGAGCAAATTTCATTCGTTTGAAAAGACATAATGTATCAAGCCTAGTAAACCGCTTCTAGTCACACTGCCAGGGAGGCATCAGTGGATGTTTCCTAGCTTTTTAACATCAAAACTAGAATTTAAATTCTGACACAGGAGTGGCTTATTGTTATTAACAGATTGCCATGTCACAGAACTCAAAAGAAAAAAAAAAAGTAAACACAACACAATGCAAACTAAATGAAATTTAAACACCAGGCAGCGTGACTTTACAGATAGTTTGTTTGAAAAATAGCACACATTGACACAAGTTCAAAGTGACGACTATATTAGAAATGTCCTGTTATGCTACACTGTACTGAGACCATGACAAGCCTATTTAATTTGTCTGCATTCACTTATCTAATACTAGGACTTAGGAGTAACTTTTTGTCCTTACAAAGTGGTGAAACGTACTATAAGTTATTCTGAGAATAAATGATGCGAATAATTTTATACCTGGCATAGCTATTCTTCGATAACGACACGATTGGTGAAATCGGACCTTAGCAAAATAGATAGTTAAGGTTTGTTAAAATTGCATATTTTTAGTGCTTGCTTTGTAATTAATTAATTGCTTATTACTAATAAGACAGGATAGCTAACCTAACTTTACACATTAAGATCAATTTAAACGAAATAAATTTGAAAGAAATAAAAGATGATCAAGGATATTTATATTTTATGCGATTTTTTGTCATGCTTTTGCAAAATACATTTTTTTACCTACTCTTACAACATCAACATTGGTATCGTACTATTATTAGTTATAATTAGGAAACCGGTTTAAAAACTAACGTGGTGTTATTTATATGCGTAGTAGAGGGAATGAATATTTATAATACTTACGACAATGCGGTATTGGTGCTGGATGTATACCAGCAGGTGTACTTGTAGGCTGGTAGTTTGGAACAACTCCATAGCCTGGATATCCTATACCTTTCATATTATCACGTTTAGAAGTTGTAGAAGGTCCGTCTTCTAATTCATCATCAGAATCACCATAATTGGCTATAAGTCCTAATGGATTTGATTTACTCATATTAAGTACACGTTTTCTTTACAATTGTGAAATAAACTTGCTAAAAAGTGATAAATTGCAAAATGTTAACCATTTATAATATGACGCTTCGCCATTCGCGAAATATCGAATGACAATGACTTATGACATTTGTCATGTATACGACGCCATTATCTTCACAGATAATCTTAGGGTTTGTACGTATTTAAATAACGTTCAGCTTGACGATCAATACGTTCAGTATAAATATATCTCAATAAAATATGTACTGTAATAAAATTGATTATGATTGTTAACCCAAATAAAAAACTTATCTTCAATCAAGTAGCTTATATACTAGAGATGTATGTGGTAGGTATACAAGATCCATATTTAGAAAGAATAAAAAGTAAAAAAAAGTAGGCCCGAACTGCTATAAACTCGCTCGCGGTACTCCAGTCAGGGTGATTGCATTTTGCTAAGTGCTTATTTATTTTATTGTAAAGTTATAAAAACAAAAACATAAAATTCAAAACTAGTAAATATAATTTCAGGAAGTGGTAGTCCATTGGTAACGCGCTCGCTTGGATAGCCGAATGATCCGGGTCTTGCACCTCTCACCTCACCTCTCATATTAAAATGTACGAATCATTTTTAAAACATAATTACCATTAATTGTCTTACGGTGAAAGAAATCATCGTGAGGAAACCTGCATGTCTGAGAAAACCTTTTCGAAAGACATTGTGAAGTCCGCCAACCCGCACTAGGCCAGCGTGTTGGACTATGAATGAAATACTGTGTATAAAATCAATAATATCGATAATATCGAATATTATTTGACAGTTTTCGGAAAGATATTTTAAAACATACGTAGGTTCATTTTAAACCTCTTACAATTATCTTTTTCGGAAAAATGCGTTATTTATTCGGAAAAAATATATTAATATTTCAGTAATTTGAAATTCGCGCGAAAACAGCACATCACGTGACATTCCTGGCTGTGACGTCATATTTCAATAAACTAAGTAAAGCTAATTACGATGCATGGAGAATATGTTATATATTTTCCATGCTACGATGCTCCAACTCTTAAACAACATATTTTAAGCTAAAAGTTTGCAGCTATTACATTGGAAATAACAAGCTCATATAAGTATATATATATATATATATATATATATATATATATATATATATATATATATATATATATATATATATATATATATATATATATATATATATATATATATATATATGTGTATATATATGTATATATATATATATATATATATATATATATATATATATATATTCCGGCTCCATTTCGTTAAACTTCTCACTAGCACTAATTAAAATATTTAAAGTGATCTTCTCAGCAAACAGCAAACGATAAAACACACGATGTTTTGTTATGTGAAATGTGACGTCACACGCTGCTCAAACATGGCCGCCAGCGTTTCAGTACTTGTAATCCACAGACGACAAAACTCTTATTTATTTTTCAAAAATTAAATATTTACAATTTATTTTAATGCAAAAAACATATTGTATAATTATTGTGGACCCATAAGCTACTGTATCCAACAGATTAAATATTTTATCGCTAGAATTGTCAAATAGCCTATTGCCCAAGCCCAACAGTGGGACATTTAAAAAGAACTATTTTATTTTCATTAAATGAAGAGAGCTTTCCATATCATGTCTAGTAGAGATTATTATATAATAATCACAATAATTCCATTTCGTATTATATTATAATTTATAAATGTAATAGTTTTGATGGATGAACAGATGGCATACAGATCTGGATAAAATTTGGGACAGATATAGATTATATTACTTTTTATGGACGTAAAAAGTTGCCTGGTGGAAGAGATCGCTTCCAGCGATAAGGCCGCCTAATGTGCATCTTTTCTTTATGTCTGTTTTTTAAAATGTATTTTATGTTTCTTTTGTGGTGTGCAATAAAGTAGTAGTTATTATTATTATTATTATTAAAACTAAGGCGCAATGAATAATCGTAGAATTAAAAGTAAAAAAAACATAATGTTAGGTATTTATTGGCTAACATACAGCACACACATGTATTAGAATATAAACAAAGTTATAAATATTTATTCTAACTTAAATGATGTCTATTTATTTTTTATTTTTATATCTTGTACTATTTGCTTTAATATTACAAACAAGTTTATTACATCTCATCAGTATAACATTTACATTATAATTGTTGACTTTTCTATATAAAAAACAATGAATAAGAATATGGAAAAACTATTTTTACACTTGAAATGAAAAATACCTTTTTCGGCGTAAAGACTCAGTTACAATAATATTTTAAATGCTTTTCGCAAAGATATAAAAAAAATCTAGCATATATTATAGATAATTTGTAGAGTATTAAAAGAAAGAACGCCGATGGTTACTATAAATTATGCCAAAGTCTAAATTAAAATTAACATAACATACATAATATGTACAAGAAATTTGTTCTGTACAATAATATAGTAACTAAATTGCATTCTTAGGTTGCATGTATAATTAGTTTCTGTCGTCTAATAATTAACTACCTATACATTTTACAAGCATTCTAAAATAGTCATTACTTCAAAATGAATCCTGACTGTGTCTCTTTTTCACTAAATAAATAAGTGTTGATGTTTTTATTGGTATTAACGCGAACATGATTATCATCAAAACTGATTGCGTAAATTATAATGGCTATAAAGACTTATACTAATTTATCTTAGATGTTACCGTTTGACAATGCAAGGTTCGCAAGTACCAGGATTGAGGTAGGCTGGATGACATTGAGGACAGGCTGGGTTTTCTCCATAACTTTCCCTTCCAGGCCGAGGTACGTTCACTTGAAAGGATGTTTGCGCATTTTCATCCTCATACCCCGGATGTGGACCGTCCAGCGGAAATACGTAATCGGGGACAAAATATGAGCTGATGTTATATTCAGTGTTAAGGGGAGAAGGTTCAACTTCTTTCGGTGTAGATCGAGTTATGACGCTGAAAGGTCTTTTTTGAGCTGGTTTAACAGGTCTTGGAGTAGTCGAGTTTGATTCATTGCCAAGCTTGGGAGGTTCTAAGTCAAATGCTGGCACTGCCCATTTCCATTCATAATAAATAGGAGGCCCCATAGTAGTTGTAATTTTCGGAGTAATTTCAAACTTTGGAGGTGTTAGTTCTTTAGATGGTGGCATTACTTGAAAATGAGATGACTCTGTATTGGAATCAATCTTCGGTTTTGTATTAACAGTATTGAATCTTGACGCTTCTGAAGCACTATTTTTGCTACTTGTTTGAACAATATTTAAGTTATTAGCGAAGTTCTTATTTTTTCTTGGACTCCTCTCTTCCTCTGAGCTGATCTGTCCTTCAGGTAAATGATGGTTGAGATCAATAATTTCAGTTTTTGTCATTGCGGTTTTGATAGAATCTGAAGAGTTGGGATCGAAACGTTTAATAAAATTAAAAACAGGATCCGAAGTTGGTTTAACTTTACCAGAATCACTCTCAGTTGTTGATGGCAAGAAAGGAGGTTCTAATAATTGGGATGGGCGATTTACATTACTGTTTGAAGAAAATACAGAGTTAGTTTTTAAAACATTCGTTTTACCCTTATTTATTGCAGGAGTATTCGAATCAATATCGATTTCAGATTTATTTATCGAAGGTCGTTTCCTTTTGGTGCCAGTAGACCACGAGGTAGGCGGTCTGTAGTTTCGTTTGTCACTGTCCAATTCATTTTCTTTCGGGTTGATTGTGCCTGATATGCCAACGATGCTGTTACCCGGGTGAGATGGGAACTGTAAGGCAAAAAAGTAAAAATGAATAATTTTAATACGCCTAGAAAAACCTAACAATAAGTTTAAATAGTGTTTGTTCATTTTTAACCCCCGACGCAAAAAGAGGGGTGTTATAAGTTTGACGTGTCTGTCTGTCTGTCTGTTTGTCTGTATGTCTGTCTGTGGCCCCATAGCTCGCGAACGGATGAAGTAATTTCAATTTAGTTTTTTTTTGTATGAAAGGTGAGTTACGGGCGAGTGTTTTAGATATGTCTGATGAAAATCGGTTGAGTCGTTTAAAAGTTGTGGGGGGTGAAAGTGGGGAAGAATAACCGAAAGTCTGCAAATATAATCGAGTGGGGTCTCAAATGAAAGCGCATCACGTGCACATTACAAAATAATATGTTTAATGAAAATCGGTTGAGCCCTGAAAAAACTCTGGGGGTGAAAGTAAGAAAGAAAATACCCAATATCTGCAAATATAATATGTGGTGGGAAGAAAATGAGGAAGGAAATCCGAATTTCAGCAAATTTACCCAAGTAGGATCGCAAATTCCAAAACCTATTAACCTATGGGGACCTATAAGTTTAGACTATTTGTAATTGAATTGTTAGGTTTTGAGCGGTCCCCCAACGCGATGTTTTTTTTTAGAATTATTAATACTCGTACATACTTAGGTACTTTAAGATTGAGTTTCTTTCATTGTTTTTACTTATTAATTCCTCTTGTGTGAGGAGTAGGAGCTGCTTTTTGTCTACGCTTGTATATATCGCAGCTATATTCGCCGGGATTCGTTTGGTTATAATAAATATGATAAACTAGCGACTCACCCTCGCTTCGCTCGGGTTCGTCCCCAGGTGTAACCTCTTTAGTATAGTTTAAAAGATTTTCCCGCTTTTCTGTTCGGAGCCCGAGACCTTTCCAACGAATGCAAAACCGTGGAAATCGGTTCGTGCGTTCTGGACTTATAGCGCCAGGAAGGAAAACCCGACTTATTTTTATATAGTAGACTAGCGGTGCCCGCGGCTTCGCTCGCGCTAAGAGTGAATAAAATAAACATTTTTGCTTATATACTGTTACTTATACCGTACCAAGGACTGATTCCCCATTTAAAGTTCTGGCCCTCTTTTCTGAAAACTACTGTGTAGCATCCTGCCGTGCCGCCACTGCTGCGCTTTCTAAAACTTATTTCCTATTTTTAACCAATTTTGCCACTATGTGTATCATAATTTCTTTGTGTGTTTTTCGTTAATGATAAACTGATGTACGTGGTTCATTGTTATGGAATTATGGTAAAAATTACTGTTAAATATTTTTCCTACGCAAATTGTGCCACACCCGTTAACCCCCATAGGGGTTGATTTTCAAAAAACGCTTAGATATGTATCTCATAATTTGTATTGTAGAGCATTATTTCAGTGTCACGCAAAATATTTCAATAGAATTAAATTTCCCATACAAACTTTAACCTCCAATGGAGGTGAATTTTGAAAAACCCTGAAATACGTGTTTCATCATTTGTACTAAAAAGCATTAATTCAAAGTTTCATGCAAAAATGTGCAATAAAAATATTTTCTCATACAAACTTTGCCACCCCTTTTAACCCTTTTAGGGGTTGAATTTCCAAAAAATAATATGCCTATGTCCTTCTCATGAATGCAAACTATCTACATACCAAATTTCAGCAAAATCGGTTGGGTGGTTTAGGCGTGAAAAGGTAACAGACAGACAGACAGACAGACAGAAAGACAGAGTTACTTTCGCATTTATAATATTAGTATGGATTAAAGTATGTGTGCATGTATAGGTATTATACTTCACTTAGAAACGTCTGGAGGTTTATAAATATTGAAAAGATAGGTAATCTAAGAACTGAAGTAAGGTTGTCAAGAATCTTGTACCTACTATAAAATGTGAACGACATATTTTTACGAACAAAAAAATTCTAGGTGATTAATAAATCGAAGTTAATGAATGCGATAGAAATAAAGTAAACAGCTCAAACTAGTTTTAAATCGAAATTTTATTGAAAGTTCATTAGGTATTAAATTTCTACGTACCTGTTTCATTTCAAATAAAAACGAATAGAATTTCTTAATGAATCTTCGATCTTTGGTTCTGATTATTATTATATTATACGAAAAAAATATGAATGTATTAAAAGTTTTTTTTTCCTTATAACATGACCTTTTTATTTCACTTGGTGTAAAGTGAGAAAACATTTAAAACAAGAAACTTAAACAACAATTCATAATATTAGTAGGTCAAAATTAGCATTACCTTAGATTCGGCTTCCTTCAATCCATCATAATATTTACTGTTCGGAGGCACAGAGAGTATATCGGGACGAGGAGTGCGAAGTCTCATGTCTGACTCGGATACGAACGGCTTGTCTCTTTGACCTATGAAAAAAAAACATTAATATTCATACAGGTATAGATAGATCAAATCGCATTAAGTACATATAATATCTAGTAAATGCTCATGGATTAAATACGGTAAAACACAATGTTAAATGTTGTGACGACACGGCTTTGCGCCAGCGGTCGCGAGTTCGAGTCCCGCTGGGAGAATTCATTTGTTGAGCACGATTGTTTGTGCTTCAGTCATGGATGTTTATATTTATAACTAGCCTTTCCCGTGGCTTCGCTCGCGTTCTAAAGGCTGGAAACCAAACCCTTTCGCCCATCGGCCCTGCCTTGCACGCGGTGATAATATGTATGTATTCAAAATTATATACTTATGTGTAGTGAAAAAGAAAATAGATGGCGTGTGTAATAATGTCCCAACATATTTATGTTTTTGTCTGTTTGTCGCTTGTTCCATTTAATCTCCGAAACTTAGACCAATTTTGTCTGGACTTTCTAGCAAATATTAATTTAGAAAAAAAATAAGCTTTTGTTCAAAATAATAAAACGTACCTGGCCTCTCGGGACGCATCACGTGCTGTGATTATCATGTTCCTTTTTTAAAAAGAATATGCACACAAAATTTTCCTATCTACTGGTGTTTATTTAAAACAACTTGTTTTTAAATAAAAATCTAAAATCGGTCCAGTCGTTTTTGAATTTTAGCGACTAACGAACGGCAAATGTTTTTTTATATATAAAAATAAATGTCAAATATTTTACATAAGACAAGAGATTAATTTCACAGAATATTTAGACAATTAGTAAATTCCAACGATAATTTCACAATACCGCATTTTCTTTCGTATCGCTTAACCGACACAAATCTTTATGGCTTACAAAATTTTAAGAAATTAATGTGCAGTTTAATTGGTTTTTATAATTGTTAAGAATACACTTTTCGCTTCTAATAACTGTTATTAAGTCTCCGTAATACAAATGAACTTCAATGTTACCAACACGAGAAACATTAAACTTGTGAGTAAAATAATAAGCAATTAACACTTCCATGTATGGAGTGTAACAATAAAATGAGTAGATAATGTCAAGGGTAATGAACTATTACTTGAGTATGTTAAAGTTAAGATTATTTTCTAATCAGAACTAATTTTGACTGACGAAAATAATGGTCAAAGGTAGTTTTGATTACAGACAGTTCAAACTAGCATTTTTAGACCGCAATAAAAATGAAAATGTGGAAAAGTCTTAGCCTATTGTAAACGACGGGTGTATTATGAACACTCCAACTGTTATACACTAAATTATTCCACCTTTCTTATGTCGTTACACCACATATATCACTTTATCACTTTATACCATTAATAACGAATAACATTAATAACTTTACTTAATTATATACCAATTCACTGGTTCACTTCACTTTACTTTAATACTTTACGCACTGTCACTTAGCTAAAGCACTACAACGTAACTCGCGCAGGAATAATCCGCTCTTAACGACAAACTTCATATTTATGGAGAGTAGTCAAAGTGGGGGATGACAGCTAAGGTGTCATGACACTGTTCAACTTCCGGGCTAAAGATATTGCTGACACGGCCATCCTGCACGGTGACTGTCCCAGTCACCTTATGAGTGTGGATCTAAACACAAACAGTATTCATATATATTATTATAATAAATGCCAATGATCATTTCCCAACAGTTGCATTGTTAAACACCAATGATTGAACCAAAGGCCACCTGCACTTAAAGAAACTTTGTTGCACTTAAGTGTCCCAGGCTCGCCTTTACACCAACCAAAGATTAGTACTTAGTAAGGCTACCTGTACCTAAAGGAACACTGTCACACTTAGCGTACTAGGATAGTCTTACATTCATAACTGCTTGTACCTAAAGGAACTCTTTCTCACTTAGCGTACAAGGACAGTCTTTAATTCATAACCTCTTGTACCTAAAGGCATATTGTCACACTTAGCGTACAAGAATAGTCTTTTATTCATAACCGCTTGTACCTAAAGGAACTCTGTCACACTTAGCGTACAAGGACAGTCTTTCATTCATAACTTCTTGTACCTAAAGGCATATTGTCACACTTAGCGTACAAGAATAGTCTTTTATTCATAACCGCTTGTACCTAAAGGAACTCTGTCACACTTAGCGTACAAGGACAGTCTTTCATTCATAACCTCTTGTACCTAAAGGCATACTGTCACACTTAGCGTACAAGAATAGTCTTTTATTCAAAACTGCTTGCGCTTAAAGGAACACTGTCACACTTAACATGCCAAGCAGAGCCTGAATAACTGTAATACTAAGTACAATACATGTCATGATATATTTTTAAAGTTCAGATTAGACTCGCTGAACACTCATAAATAATAAAGAAGAACCGTAAATAAATAACACATACATTACCAACACGGAGCATATAAATTAAAAAGAAAATTAAGGGTCCATTCAGTGTCCCAATTGTCTATACAAATACAAGCCTTCATATTTTCAGCGGCTATTTAAGAAGCTGGAGAGGCTTACGCATATATTAAAATTACTGGCTTCTGTGGTGGCTTCAATATTGCTCTCTTTTTTTTTGCCTATAGCTGCTAGAAGAGGATTGTGAGCGAGCCCAATTACGGCGTGATCTGTTTCTTCCCATAGTTCACATCCCGCTTCTGATGTAAACGACGGGTGTATTATGAACACTCCAACTGTTATACACTAAATTATTCCACCTTTCTTATGTCGTTACACCACATATATCACTTTATCACTTTATACCATTAATAACGAATAACATTAATAACTTTACTTAATTATATACCAATTCACTGGTTCACTTCACTTTACTTTAATACTTTACGCACTGTCACTTAGCTAAAGCACTACAACGTAACTCGCGCAGGAATAATCCGCTCTTAACGACAAACTTCATATTTATGGAGAGTAGTCAAAGTGGGGGATGACAGCTAAGGTGTCATGACACTGTTCAACTTCCGGGCTAAAGATATTGCTGACACTATTTTGAAAATTTTGTTGCTATGACTACCTTACACTCTTGATGTTAATCATTTTTTAGTAAAAGTACTTAATATTGACTTTTCCAATACATATTTTCTCTCCAATTCATCATTAGGTACTTCAGAACTTACGTTGAAATTAGATATGCCTGTACTTAAGACGGAGTATCGCTCCGGAGTAAAAGTAAAAGTAGGTACTAAATATTAGTATTTTTGACGACATGTGTCTCGCAGTTTGTAGTTAGGGCATTCATTTGTTGAGCCTTGTTGTTGAGTCGAATGTTTGTACTCCAGCCATGGATGTTAATATTCATAATATGTATGTATTTAAAATTATATATGTGTAGTATATTATAAACCATCTGTAGTATCCATATCACAAGGCTCGTACCTTACCATGGAACTAGAAATCTAGATGGTGCTGTGTGTATATATCCCAACATATTATTTACTAAGTAATCTATTAATAGCGCTCAACAAATGATCGATAACCTACTGTATGTCAGATAAATTCTTAATAACTTGTTATTTGGTACGTCTTGTTGTGTTATTTATGAATAGTACCAAAGCATTTTATTCCTTGGACCGAAGGGGCACGAATCTCCCATCGACCTTCTTGCGAAGGTGAATTCAGATTTTAAATGTAAATAGAGTGCCTTTTTTTAGCCGCTAAAAGCATCAATATAAATAAAAATCTATTTATACTTTCGCACGATTGAACAGAGTACCTATAATAATATCCTATAACCTTATTTCTTATAAAAAGCACATACAATATAATGATGAGATGCCTAAAAATTATACATTTAAAATGATTAATTGTCTACATGTAACCTAAACTAAATATATAGTGTTCATATGTACGTTTTGTTGAATTTTTAAAGAAAAAACTTCTATCTTCAATACCTATGTTTGAGGGACATTTTTCAGTTAAACAATAAACGGTCAGATTTAGTGAAAGTGTAGAAATTACATCACAATAGTTTATGTAACTTACCGTGGAAAAGCTCTTTAGTTATCAAATGAGAATAATGACTAGGCAGGCTACAGGCCAAAAGCTGGCTATTGCTGGCTGGTATAAACAAAAAGGGTTACATAACACTAGCAAAGCCTATGAAACATCTAGTCAGCCAACGAACGTGACAGCCCAAGCTGCCATACACTAATGTCCCAAGCGAGTATATGGCAGCTTGGGCTGGCTATCACGTCCGTTGACCAACTATATGTTTCATAGGCTTTGACACTAGTATACAGCCGACAGCCAAATTGTTATCTCATTAAATATTTAAGCCGTACATTTACTGTGTTCAAAGTCGTGAAAAACGTCCGATCAAATATTTATAAATTTGATATCAAAATTCCTTTAATGGATTGTACCTACATATATCCAGTACAAGTCTCAATCACATCTGCCTTATGATAGATAAGTTTATCATTATTAAATTTAAGATTTAGATTTACCTATTTATTAGTTTTTGAGAACAGATATTATTAAGGGCTGATCCACACTATTCTGTATAGATGTTGGTCTGTGAATGAATGTGATTCGCCTGGAACTTGACTCTTACTGATGATAAATGCTTTTTGTTTCTTGTATGAAAATACTTTATCAGACCGATATCGGACTAAAAAAGAACATAAAATTACTATTTATTATTACAATTCAAAAGTCCAAAATTCTGTAAATTAAAACCTCCTTCGGTAAATTCTTCGTTTGAATAAATATTATACAAGTGCAATGACGAATTAGTGGTAGATTAGAGTATTAGTAAACTTTACCTATCAACAGGTTGGCATCGTAGTCGCTCTCAGAGTTGGTGCAGTTGACCATGTACCAATGATCGCATATCAGCATGCGTTGTTGGAACAGTGTCGTGTTCGGACACGAGTAGCTGAACTGCCTGCCCAGACCGTCGCACATGTGGTACACCTACAAATATAATATTTAAATGTATTAACTTTATGAATACTTCTTGTTAATATAAAGAGAAATTTTAAAGTTTGTTAAAGGGATATATACATACGATTAAAAACTTATATGTTATATGTAGTTTTTTTTATTATTTTTGTTTAAATGTTTATTGCTATATATAATATATATACTCCTATAGAAGTAATTATATATTTATAGATTTCTAGATTTTATATAAATACATTTTACATAAATTGAGTAAATCTAATGTACATAATTAGATTCAATGCTTCCAGTTATACAAGAATAGCTTTAAATTTTAAAAACTAATTGGTTCATAAAAAACTAAAAAGCCACAGTATGAAACCACTCTAATTATTATTCAATGAGTATTATAATAACAAAGATTTCAATTTTTTTATAAAGTTGTGTATAATACAAAAACAGTAGGTAAGGTACAATTATATTTTTATGCCCGCGACGTCCTTTTACGTAACCTTAGTTAATACATTTTTATTTTACGACATTCACTAACCAGAATTGTGTGAAAATGACTAAACAGGGTTAACCAGTTCCAACGCATTTATATACGTTTTATAGAAAAATAAAAGTTTTACTTCATTATAATTTAAGCAAATCGAAAGATAAATTTAAGATGCAGAATCTTAGACGTGCCTATAAATCTAAAGCGATCAAAATGCACGCCTTCGTATCACATATTTTTGACCATTAAAAAAGACGAGAACTCAATTAAATTGTACGAGTTTTTTCGAAGGCTTCTTTCCTGCGAAATCACATCTATCTGATCTAAATACAAAATAAGGTAAGGTTTTGTTTAATTTAATTTAAAAATATCAATAATGAATAAATAAATTCTACTATTATGATAGAATAATATAATTAGTAAGCATTTTTTCGAATATGTGTGATATTATTATATCTCATTTAAAGCAAATTATCTTATCATACATGATACATACAAACTCAATTATTTATAAATCAAGAGTTAACTTAACTTTGTAAAGGTACTTCCCGTTGACCTAGAGCCATAAAAAGAATAAGATCTAATAGCACAAAAAAGTTAAAAGCCTTAATTCGTAGTATAATTTATTATTGTGTTTTTACTACATAACACATAAGAGTTTGTTTTATTTCGTATAAAATACTTAATATAAAAGTAAATAAATATTTTAGGACATTATTACAGCGGCGCCATCTGATTCCGTGGTAAACTACAAGGCTTGTGTTACGGATACCAGATAGTTGATACACATCATATATTTAATGTTCTCTGATCGACTTCTGCCATGGCTTCGACATCTCAATGAGTCAAGCCAACTGCGCAGGAGATATTATAGTGCACATGTGTACGCGCAGACACAAGTGCACTCTCTGTTCCTATCACTCTCATACTCCGGTGGGACGACTACTTAACACTACCAGTGAGAGTTAAGGCGCAGGACCGACGGCTTTACGTGCTCTCCGAGGCACGGGGTTAACACACCACCAACTTCCCAACTCCGGGCTGTTACTGAGGCTCACTAAACAGCAAGACTCTATAACTAAACTTGGCCCGACCTGGGACTCGAACCCAGGACCTCTCGATGAGTGGCCGTACTTCCTAGCCAATACACCAACGAGGCAGTTGATACATATAATATATACAACTTATAAATACATTCATATTATAAATATAAGCACCCATGACTGGAGTACAAACATTTCTGCTTAAATAATGAATGCCCCCAGCTGGACTCGAACCCGTGACAGCTGGCGCAGAAAATAGGGTCACTACAAACTGAGCCAAACGTGTCATCAAATTAAAAAAAACCATTTAGGTTTCTTTAAATAATTACAGTTTAAAATTTTGATTAACAATGTAGAAAACCGAATTCGGATTTCAAAATTAACTTAACGAGGACATCTAAAAACATTTTTCATAACTAAATTGGCAGTGGTAACCGCGCCCAGTGTAAACGCGCTCGCTTGGGACACCAAGTGATGCGATTTTAAATTTTAGGTCTCACACCTCTTACGGTGAAGGAAAAATAATTTCTGAGAGAACTTAGCAAGTTTTCGAAAGACGTGTGAAGTCCGTCAAGCCGCACTAGTCCAGCGCGGTGGACTATGTCTGATCCCCTGGTATTGAAAGGAGGCCCGTGCCCAGCAGTGGGACGTTAAAAAAGGGCTGAATCTTAAAAAAAACATGAAATTCTTTCGTTTTCCACCAGTTATATAAAAAGATAAAACTTTTATTAAACGCGTTTTCAAGTCAGATAACATCGAACTCGTGACCTCTAAACCAGAATGCAGTGTAATAGTAATAAACCACTGAGCCATAAATAAATATGTTGGGACATTATTACAACAGCGCCATCTAGTTCCGCAGTGAGCTACGTAACGTGCTTGTGTTGCGGATACCAGATAGTTGATATACTACACATATAATTTTTTAAATACATACATATTATAAATATAAAGACCCATGACTGGAGTACAAACATTCGTGCTCAACAAATGAATGTCCCCAGCGGGACTCGAACCCGCGACCGCTGGCGCAGAAAGTAGGGTCACTACCAAGTGAGCCAAACGAGTCGTCGAACGTCGAGCCATGTGCAATAACTTCCTTAACCCATGTAACTATTAAATCACTCAAATCTAATTACTTCATACCATTCAACTTTGAGCTAACTTCCGACTTGTGTAATGGAAGAAGCATCGTGTAATGCACAAGGTAGCGTGATATTATGATTATTAACTTATTATGATTATTAAACAACAATTTATTTGGTTGGTTCGCTCGCGACCCTAATATATACAAATACGCCTCTAATATATAAAGCCATGGTATAATTTTTAGCTTACCATCAATCAGGTGAGCCTCCTGCCCGTCTGCCCCCTTTGTCCCATAAAATACATTTAAAAAAAACTCTGATATAGGATAATTTAAATATTGCTAATTCAAAATTTAATGACTTTTCCTACACAATATAATTCATATTATACACAAGAAAAATTCAAAATTAATGTTGAGTATCTATTTCTAATAGGACTTCTAATATTATGAATGAAACTACCTTTTCGGATTTTGTCGCGGATTTATTTAGATTTTTAGTTCCCGACGTTTCGAATGCTTTACAGTCCCGTCCCGTGAACGAAATGATAGTTTCATTTATGATGTCGAATATTCGCGTAAACCAAAGGAAGTTTTATAAGACTTCTAATAATTTCCTCAAAAATATTTCTACAGATTAAAAAAATGTCCTCAGTTTAAAAAAAATGTTTAAATAACAAACATTCATAAATTTCCTATTATATGTACTAGGTATAGGTAATACAAAAGAGAAACGATTAATCATAATTAGATAATACTTTGTTTTTACACCAAATCCATTGTTAATGATACGTTGCGTGCATTTTAAATCAATTTACTATCTAACAATAATAAAGCCAGTTTCACATCAGTTTTTTTATTCAAAAAAATTAGAACAAAATTATAAATCGTCTTAGTAAATTTTAAAGGCTTTTGGTAGCTGCTAACTTAAACTATAGAAAAAGTTTATCGTTGTAACGAAAACAATTTGTCAGGAACAGCTTAAGAGACGTGCGAGAGAGAGGGACAAGGGGGGCCATCATGAAAATTAGTAATTGACAATTGGCTTATCATAGCATTTCCTTTAAAATTAATGAGCGTACAAAAATAATGTCCTATATTATAGATTTCATATGTTTGGTCATCTGAGAGTCACAATCACTCCGTATATTATACCTACTGATATTGAATTGTCTATTTCTTAGCACAAAGTAACAGCTTTTACTAAATGTATAGATACGAGTATGAATGTTATTTTAAAATTTTTGTCTGTCGGTCTGTTTGTTCCGGCTCATCTCCGACAGGACTGGACCGACTTTGGCAGGAACTTTACTGGCAAATAGTTGATGCTAAGAATGCTAACTTAAGTGACTGTTACATTTAAAAAATAAAGTTCCGCTCCGCGAACGAAGCGAAGGAGAGTCGCTAGTCTTTATACATTATTTCTCAGATTATGATATTAGGTGCGTATACCTAGTTAATACATTATTTATTCACGTAAAGACACTTTGAATATGTTTCTTAGCAAATTATTAACCTCATAACGACAGTATGCGCAAGCGCATTGTTTAATGTCTATTATTACGTGTCAGCGTCGTGTGAACTAGGCCTATTCTATATCATTTTTTAAAGATATAAAATATCGTGATTTATTGAATATAATACTAATAATTATTGTGATGTGCTTTTATTTTCCATATATTAGCGTCCGTATTTATATTATACGAGTATATGTATGCGCCTGTGTTAGTTAGTATGTATGCATGCGTCTATGTAACACCTAAACTACTTCATTTTATGTGTGCTTAGAAGCACAGTTTAAAATGCAGATTGCATCTGATTACTTAAATCGATAGGAGACTAAAGATTGTTAATAGTTTAAACTATAAAGGTATTTTAATAACATTTAGTGCTAAATCTTGCCTTAATAAGAAATAACAAAAAACGATATCGAATCATAATGACATGATAATCATTGAAATTATGCCCTAATAATTGCTTATGTTATAAATTCAAAAGTATATTTGTTTGTCTCACTAATTACTATCTAAATAAATATTAATATCCATATCTATACATCTATACATATAAATATAATTGAAGTGTCTGTTTTTAATTTCAAATTAACAGCTTTTCACTAAATTCATATTAAAGTATATACGATACTAAAACAAAAAACTATTTTTTAAAATTTTTGTCTGTCTGTCCTGACCTAGATGTTAAGGATGTCCCTCTCTAGATTTTTTTTTATTTTTTATTTTTAGACCAATTTTTATTTTTTATTTTTTTATGATTTGCATCAAAAATACTTATAATGCTAAATTTTCATCCTTCTACTACCAATTCCTTTTTTAATTGTGATTAGAACGCGGGCGGAGCCGCGGCAGTTTCTAGTATTTATATATTCTTGAATATAGCAGTTTATAGTTGTTGATATCTATAGTAATTATTTAGTGAAGGTCGCGGGTTCTATCGACGGACGAGTTAAATTATCCAGGTTAATCTTCATATTATCAATCAAAATTCCTTGAGATAAAAAGTACTTGTGTTCTCCGAAGTACGGGAGTAATATAACGCCATCTTTCTTAACTTAAGTTAAGTACTCAGTAAATAAACTTGGCCCGATCCGGGGTTTGAGCTCGGAACTTTCGACATTACACAGTTAATATAAAATAACTGAATTATACTTTGTTTTAATTTGTAGTACAAATTTTAATACCTATCCTAGTATAACTAGATAAAAAATAAATCTTTTAAAGCATATTTTGACTATTTCAAAATTGGTTAAATATTTCAAATTTACCCACCTGCCACCAGCTTTCCCGTGAGAAGAAATATAATACAAATCATATATCTTCGTGTGAAGACGCCCTACATAAATACAATGCGTTCGTAAAAGCCACGACCTTAAAGAATAAGCAATATAATTTGGTATGAGATAAGGTAGGTGTTACTGTTACCAAACATTTACAAGTATTGGTAGTAAATAGATGTTCATACAGGTTAGACGGTTTTGTAAGTTTTAGAGAGATGAATCCCTTCTAAAATAATTTAAATGACATATTTTAAACATACTAAGCTGTAAATTTAAATATCGTTGCTTTCACGCTTTAATTTTTTTTTTTTGAGCAGGACTTTCTATGATTTGCCATAAAAAAATTTATAACCCTAAAATGTCATCCTTGCTTAGATATAAATTTACAACACACAATAACGTAAATATTTTTAAGTCGAATCTACTTAACTCCATCTAGTTTAGTATAAGGTTAAAGATTTTATCCTGCAAACAATGTGACGTTAAACGCAAATACACCGTCAAGGCTGTTCCTTATTGTAGACAAAAGACCACGTGACTTTGTTTTGGGTGATGCTAACAAGAAGCTTTTTGAAATGTTAATATTTAATAATGACCTTTTGGAATTGACGTATTAAGCATTCTCTATATTTCTCCAGGAATTTAAAGTAGAACACTTCGAAAGTGACGTCTTCCTAACCGTTTTCTGTTACAAAATCCAATAATAATAAAAGGCATATTTGAGTGCGCAAGTGTGCGCTCTCTATAGTATGTAATCTCATATTTCGATGAGACATGAAGTCGACTTGGTAAATAACCTAAAGTTCTGCCAATTTGACTTCTGACTATTTACAAATAGAGAAACTTACTCGAAGTTGCTATATTAAGCCAATTATTTGAGCCTAGCTAGTATTTTGATCTAATGATCTAAGCCGGGACTCGAAGCCAGGACCTCACGATTACTTTTAGACCTGGCGTTAACATACTTCCACAAAACATACCCATATTTCTAGAATTGTATACCTAGTTTATTTTAAGGTCGACTTATCTGATTAAGATAGTCTAAACAATACAATATATGTGTTTAAAATAAATAAAGCTTTGAATAAGACCTAGGTATTCCTATATAGTGTAAGATAATATCATGTGTGGCGATTACGAAACGTTTACAATGGTTGTTTGCGAAGTGCATAATTATTAAATTATGTAATATTTACGAAGTAGACATTTTACCTACTTAGTATAAAGATGAGCTTTTACCTTCTAGAGTCATTTCAGGCAATACAATAACAGTGTTAAATTGTTTAAGCAAATTGTGAACAGCCTTTTTAGATTTGCCATTACTAGTCACATGCCTCTATGACGAGTTAGGCCACGTTTGCTCTAGTGCGCGTTGGCGGTCTACACGTCTATAAAAATTGTTGATGTTAATTCCTGAATGATGTTATGATTAGTGACAACGGGTTGGAAATAAAATACACACGATATCAGAGGTGCGAGATCCGAGATTTGAATCCGCTTCAAACGAATACTTTACCATTGGGCTGCCTAGGTATTCTTTACATTGAAAGTATTACTGTATAGTATACATCATCATTTTTCAAAATTAATTATTTTTCGAAGTATTTGGTTTCTTAAGAACGCGGGCGGAGCCACGGGAAATGCTAGTCATAATATAATTACGAACTAGTTAAAATAGGTGAAATATTTCTTTCTCTACTAAACAATAAGTGACGGCGTTAGAGCAATCAGACCGGTTACACCTTGACCTGAAAGTGATTGGAGGCGAAGCGTAGGCTCGGATAGAGGATGAATATCCTGGCATTCATAATTTCAATTCATTAACTATCTTTGTTATGGCTTTTGCCTACTTTAAGTAAAACCTTATGTAAATGCTAGGTTATCTCGTAACGCTATATTTAATGTCAATATTTCAAAACGTACAACTCACTCTCTAAGTACGTTTGTATTCTTCTCTCAGAGATAAGATATTTTATCAATAGTAATGATTTATTCAAGAAGATTTTCAAAAAAATATTGTACGGTGTACAGATTCGACTTTGAATTTTATTTTACCTACTAATAATAAAGGTTAAACACCGAGATGCTTTTTTAATACGCTTGCTCAATTTCTAATTGATATAATATTGATAAGTATCCATAATAATATGATACTTATTCAAAATAACAATCATGTATAGCATCCAATAATGGGAGTTTTAAACAGCAGTTACTGTATGTGTGTATTTAAGTGCAGATAATTATAAGTAAGTTGAATCCAAATCGTGGAATAAATTAAAGTTACTTTAAAAGTCATCTGCGACGCCCGGTTACGTAAAAGAAGCGAAAGTTCAAGGTTCTCTTGGATCAGTGATCGAGTGATGTATTTGTGACAGCACTCTCGCTTTCCTCTGTAATACTTTTTAGTAGAATCAAGTTGTGCTTTTTATTAAAGCTTACTTTTTTGTTTTCTTAAGTCTTTTCTGTTATTCGTCGATAATACGACCTCAATTTGCCTGAGCGTTCATTTTATAGAAACTTATAAGGTGATAAAGTCGCCATAGCAGATGTACAAGTATATCAAATTTATTCGTATAAAAAAATACAAAAAGTCACATTAATACCTTCCTTTTTGAGTAAGAGAGTGACAAACTAACAAATACATATAATTTTATACTAAAATTGAATAAATTAAGTTTTAAAGTCTAATATTATAACTTCCAAAAACTAAGTAGGTATATTTTTAAAATTTTCGCGATTTTACTAAGAATTTTGATTTCCGACGTTTCGATCCCTTTTCGAAAATCTTTTCGTTTTATTTAAATTAAAATGTCCGCGTTAATATCAAAAAAGTATCACATTGTACGGTTAATAGCTGCAATAAAGAAAGCGAGTCTCAGATGAGTGAAGCACTGGCTTGCGACCTTGAACTTTCGTATCGCCATAGTGTTTCGTAATACGTTATGTTTTATTTTACTCATAATTTTATTTCATTTTATGATATGTTGAATCCGCTGATTCGTACTGCTAATGTGGAGTAATAGTTAACACTAAAATACAACCTCTCGAGTTAATACAATAATTTATGAATCGACTAGCGACTGCCCCTCGTTCCGCTCGTGTTCGTTCCTAGGTACATTTCAACGGCTAATATAGAATAGGCTATGCATATATACTATAAAAAAGTAGGTAAGTAAAAATAAACCCCTCACTCGCGAATTAATTGATTTTTATTTTCCACCCCTCTTTCTGAAGAACGACTCTATAGATAGTTTTTGAGTTTTCTAAATGTTGAACCCGTTATAAGAGGTTACTACAAAAAATTTGGAAACAATCGGTAGTGTTTGTATTAGTATACATAATAAGTATGTATAGATATCATTCAGTGGAGTGTTGTCGTCGAACGAGCTTTTGAATAAGTAATATTTAAATATAAGCATATTTATTATTTATGTATAAACGCTTTTTCCTAAATTAAATTGTATATTTTTATACTTATGGAAAATTTACATATTATTATGTACCTAACGAACAAAAATCGCCATCTTTTATCCTTACTAGTTATAATATATTCTGATCCTAGCTAGAATTCTTGACACATCTTTGAATTTTTTTAGGTATTTCACTGATTTTAAAATAGACATATATAATATAATTATCGTCAGCAAATAGTAAATAAAAATGCAACGAATTTTTAAAGTAAATTATTTTTGGGCAAGAGTGACATCATATAGTTTACAACGTTTGTAGCACAAGTTTGTAGCACAAAAAATAAAGGACTTTCATACACACCTACGAGAGCACTTAGACCTCCTCAATCCGGATCTGTCACAGAATCCGTTCTTAGCAGACGTCTACTAACTATAAACTACCTCCCTGCCATTTATACATCAAGTGGATTTCGAATCACCGTATTAATCAAGGAGCACATTATTATTACATACCTAATTTCCTTTTTATCTCAATTAATCAAGGTTTTTAGGAACTTGACATTAGTTTTTAAGCGTAGAGTAATCAAATTAATCGGGTGCACGCACCTCATTGGTTATTCTCGCCATTAAAAAACGGTAACAGTAAAAGGAAATAAATGCTTATGTAAGTTTGACACTAATGCCCGGTCACGAAATTCGTAGTCGTAAGTGGGTTATTTTCTTTTTCGTTGTGCATATTCGATGAATACGCTTCCGATATTTCAGACACGATGAGTAGTTTGCATTGATATTGAGGCACAATTCCATATTATTTGATTTTTTTTATAAAATTCGATTTTTTTTATAAAAAACGAATCATAATATAATTTTTTTTTTAAATCTTATTGAAATTGTTATTATTATCGATTCGTAAGACAAATCTACTTTTTAGAATTTTTGTCTTTTTGTATGTTTGTCCGCGATAGGTGGTCTGGTTTTCCGGGCTTACTGCGGAAAAATATTTCGTTTCTGAGAAAATCCATACTTACCGGCAAAAAGTATCTCGAAACGACACAAGCAGAGCTAGGGTGAGTCGCTAGTAGTTACTAAATAATTCAAATATAATACATTAAATAGAAAAAGCCTTGAAAATGTAACCATTTAATTTACAATTGTTAAAAACAATAGGTTATAATTATATGAGAGCTCGAGAAGCCCGCATTCCGTGACAACACACCTTCAGCTCTGTATAAAATGTCAAGCATCCCATGGTTCTATGAGTAAACTTATATTGATAGATTGTATCTTTACATCATAAAATAGAAATACCAAAATAAAAGAATATTAAACATGTAACGGCCATTTTTGGACTAAATTTTGAATCCTTGTAAAAGTATTACTGTTTTGATATAACAGATATATTGATTTTAACTAAGAATATCATCTATGAGTACATTAAAACTCACAAAAATCTATACAGCTATTCTCTTGAAGCGGGGCGAAATTCGACCATAATCATGAATCATCAATCTTTGTAAATAAATCTCGAGGTGATTTTTCTTTACCTATGTGTATAAAAAAACTTATTCTAAATTGTTTTATTCTAAAATTGTTGTATTAAAGTTCATCGACAGCTACTCAAACCAAAAAAGCAGTTGGTAAACAGAGGATAAAAACATACTACGCTTTTTGCGTATTTTCAACCGACTTCCAAAAGGAGGAGGTTATCAATTCGTCTGTATGTTTTTTTTTTTTTTTTTTTTTTTTTTTTTTTTTTTTTTTTTTTTTTTATGTTTGTTAGCTCATAACTTTGAACTGGGTGAACCGATTTTGATGATTCTTTTTTTATTTGAAAGGTAGTGCTTCCCATGTGGTCCCATTTTAATATTTTCCAGTTCTGACAATGGCATCCATGAGAAAACCATAAAAGTCTTAAATTTGCATTAAGTTTTTGCCCGACAAATGGACGAATAACTCAATATCACGCCAACTGATTTCGATGATTCTTTTTTTAATAGAAAGGATATACTTCAAGGGTAGTTTGATGAGAGTTTGGTAAGGTTCTGATGATGGGATCCATGACAAAGTATCGGAACTCTTCAATTTTTAGGAGCAAATTAACGATGCTCGGCCGAATCTTTTATAGGCTATATGGATATTTGAGTCACGTACCGTAACTGATGATGGAAGGTACAACTCCTCAACGGTTAGCAGTTTAAAGAAATTTTTTTCAATATAATACGCAATTATGGACCGATGGTTGTATACTTTCAGGCTATTAGGTTTACCTCATACCTAATAGAAGGTAAATTTTTATAGTCATTAACACAATACGTATCTACTTTCCGCTAAAAATTTAAAAATAAATTATTTTTAACAAAAAAACAAAAACCGACTTCCAAACTTATTAAATCTAAACTAAAAAGTAGAAAATAATACTTTTAAGGACTTTGTTAATTTTGAAGTCGGTGCCAGCCAAAGCAAAATAACCCTAAGTAGATACATATTTGATTAATCTATCAATTTGTAAACATAGTCTGGCTGGCACCGACTCCAAAATTAACAAAGTCCTTAAAAGTATTATTTTCTACTTTTTAGTTTAGATTTAATAAGTTTGGAAGTCGGTTTTTGTTTTTTTGTTAAAAATAATTTATTCTATGAATGAATATTCATTCACAGAATTGTGTCAAAAAATATTCAATTTGAAATTCGACATTTAGAAGTGTAATTTCCGAAATCCTTTCTTAACCGATTGAATCTATGTTCTAGATTTTGTTGAAGATTGCAGATTTTTTTTTCCTTTCCTGATTAATCAACGGATGTTATTTCGCATTTCTATTAATAACTAGCGGACCCGACAGACGTTGTTCTGTCCACATATAAATTTTTTATAAACTTTTCCTCCCGGTGAAATGTTTTATTACGCATTCGCAAAACAACATTTACTTCGCACCTCCCATTATGTATTCGCTGATTTAATTACCATGGCACGCACCATGGCAACGTAATAACATGATACGTCAAACGCCATTAATGTTATAAAGATTTTTTTTAATTTCCTTTTTTCCGCACAAGTTTCATATTTAAAACCTTCCCTGGACTTCCACAAATAATTCAAGACCAAAATTAGCCAAATCGGTCAAGCCGTTTTCATGCTATGTCGTGACAACGGAAAACGGGTTTCATTTTTATATATATATATAGAATAGAATATATAAATAGATAGATTATACAGTTGTCCCGTTCCTAAGGAACATAGCATTATTATAGGTAGCCTATACCTTCCCGAAAAAATGGGCCATTTTCATGCAAAATATGTATTATATCTGACAGGTCGTTTCGTAGTAGAGATACGCGCATTCTTACAAACAAAAAACCAACAATCAAATTAAGCGTTTTATAATATTATACTATACGCTACAATAATAACTTTTTATGTTTTGACATTTGTAGGCTCAAGTAATATTTACCTCGACCGTGAGTCAAACACACGACCTTCACTAATACCCTTTTTATATATATCTTTAAACTTAACAGCTATGCCATTGTTATCGCTTATCTTTTTAATAAAAGGAGATCCTGCTATTCAATCATTGACTGACAATTGAGATTTGAGTCCAAACAGAGCGGTTCAACGTTTAAACTATGTACGCATGTCCCGACATAGGTCAAGGTGACTACATTCGTGGGTTCGATTAAAATTATAGCTTGCGATCATACAATTGTCGAGATGAACTATATTACAATTATATGCATGTGGGAATATGATTAATTATTATTTAGGTTTATTTTCATTTAAGACATAGTAAACCTCCTTTTACTTTTAAATTATAAAGAATGTAGTAAGATGTTAATATAAGAAGATAGACTTAAGACGAAAATATAAGATGTTTTAGAAAATATTAATAAAGATTTATAATTACTATCCCGCTCTTATCAATTTAACGATCCCACATACATGTGCTATAGATTTTATCATAACAGGACCATTTTATTCTGGGTAATCCTTGACTTTTTAAGCTTTCTTTGGCTTGGAGGTTTGAATTTGTAGCTTAAACGTAGTAATATGTACGGGCGTTTCTTTACTTCTCTCTCCAAAATCGATTCATTTTTCCATCTAATTAAAAATTATTTAATATTCTATCTTTTATAATGGAGATATATTACACGTTTTAACACAACCGTTAAGTTCGCACACATAATTTCAGGGGCTTTCTTTATAATAAATATGTTGATAACGATCAAGTACCTCAATACCTAATAAACAAAACTAAAGTATAAAAAATTTAATCCAGACGAGAGGACTGAAGTTGAAATTTACAATTTAGCATTCAATTTATTCTAAATATTCAATAACATTAATAATTTAGAAGGCGTGCGCCAATAGACTTGTTGCAGAATGAGCCTTTTAATAGTTATTACACTTTAATTCTAAAGCGAGTCCCATGATAATGAAAATGAAAATCAGTGCAGTAGTTTTTGAGTTTATCGCGAACAGACAAACAGACAGACGCGGCGGAAGACTTTGTTTTATAATATGTAGTGATTCTCGACTCACACAGCGGATAAAGGAGTTAAAAAAGTGTGTTTCTTCTTCAATCTGCGACGGATTTAAGTAAATATCAAAATAAAAATGGGTTAAGACTCAACCTTTTTTAAAATTAAAATTTTTAAACGCCTACCATAAGAGCACAGTCACGTGCAAAAACTAATAACTAACTGTAATTTATTCTACTTCCCTCGGAGTTCTTTAGAACAGTCAAAAGTCAAAAGTCAAAAGTCAAAATATACTTTATTCAAATAGACTTTTACAAGCACTTTTGAATCGTCACTTTTACATTATTATACGAATTTAAATCAAGTGTCAGTCTGTAAGTGGGAAGGGAAGTGGGGTGTCAGGGACTTGGGAGTAAACTACCACCGACTCGGAAAGCTGTTCTGCCGAGAAGAGCCGGCGAGAAACTCAGCAGTTGCTCTTTTCAAAAAAATATTTGATTACAATAATTATTGGATTACAATATTTATCTATTTATCCTACTTGAGACACAACAAGACATTAATCCCACACATTTACATCTTCTAAGTATTCCGTGATGGTGTAATAAGCTTTATTCAATAATGTATTTTTAATTTTAGATTTAAATTGTTTTAAAGGCAAGCTCAATATGGACTGTGGAATTTTATTATACATGCGTACACCTTGCCCCATAAACGATCTATTTACTTTTTGAAGGCGAATACTGGGTGTTATAAGTTTATCCTTATTTCTAGTATTTATACCGTGTTTGTCGCTGTGTTTTGAGTAGCAATTAATATTTTGTCGCACAAATATAATGTTACAATATATATATTGCGAAGCAACCGTAAGTATACCAATTTCTTTAAAAAGTTCGCGGAGAGTATCCCGAGCGCCAATGTTATAAATGGCCCGAATGGCCCTTTTTTGAATTATAAATATGGATTTAATATCCGCTGCATTACCCCACAACAAAATGCCATACGACAAAATGCTATGGAAGTAGCTAAAGTAAACAAGTCTGGCAGTGTCAACGTCTGTCAGCTGCCTGACTCTTCTGACAGCGAAAACAGCGGAGCTTAGTCTACTCGCAAGAGACGAGAGATGGGGACCCCATTGCAAACCCGAATCTAATGTCAATCCCAAGAAAACCGTGGAGTCTACCGTATTTAATATGTCGTTATTAAGATACAAGTTGAAATTTTGCCTTTTTACATTAGGTAATAAAAACTGAATATATTTTGTCTTCTTGGCATTTAAAGCCAGATTATTAATGTTAAACCAATGAAGTATATGCGATAATGCACTATTCACTTCGTCGTAATTATTTGACTTTCTATCAACTTTAAAAATTAAGGACGTATCATCCGCAAAGAGTACAATATCACAAAACTTGTCGGCATAAAATGGGAGATCATTAATATAAACTAAGAACAAAAATGGACCCAAGATAGATCCCTGTGGAACACCCATCTTAATAGGAGATCCAAAAGAATTAACATTATTTACCGCGACCTTCTGAACCCTACCACTAAGATACGATGCAATGAGATCAAGGGCAATACCACGAACTCCGTAATGAGCAAATTTAAGCAGAAGAGTTTCATGCTCTACACAATCAAAAGCTTTAGATAAGTCACAGAAAACACCAATTGCATTCTGTGATTTTTCCCAAGCGTCATAAATATGTCTAAGAAGTGCTATCCCCGCATCAGCTGTAGACCTACCTTTAGTGAACCCATACTGTTCACTATGGAAAATATTATTTATGTTAAAATGGTTCAATAGTTGACTTAACATAAGTTTCTCAAAGATTTTACTCATACATGGCAATATAGAAATAGGTCTATAGTTGCCAGGATCATTTTTAACGCCATTTTTAAAAAGAGGTATTACTTTACTAATTTTCATGAGATCAGGGAATATACCAGTGTCTATGCATTTATTGAATATAAGAGCTAAATAAGGTGCAATGTTTGTTATTATTGTATTAAGTAATTTAACAGACATGCCCCACAAATCACCAGTTTTCTTTACATTTAAAGTTTTAAATATTTTAATTATCTCATGTGCATCTACATATAAAAATTTAAATTGGTGATTACAGTGCCTTGTATGATTTCTCAAGAATTTGACTGCCTCTATAGGGGAAGATCTTAGAGAAGATGTGACCACTTCTGGGATTTTCGAAAAATAACTCTCAAATGTATTTGCGACATCTTCATCGGAACTTACTGTAACATTATCAATTAAAAGTTGGACAGGTTCGCTGGCGGGCTTTGATCTTCCAGCCGTACGAGTAATCACGTCCCAAGTTGCTTTAATTTTATTATCAGAATTTAAGATTTTATTTCTAATGTGAATAGACTTAGCTTGGAGACAAACATTTTTAAAAATTTTAGAATAAGTTCTTACCCGGCTATGGAAAATTGGGTCTAGATTCCACTGCTTCATACTATATAATTCGTACAACTTATCTCTACTTCTGTATATGCCGACTGTCGCCCAGTCGCTAAATTTCATTTTAGTGTTCTTTATTACAGTACGTTCTTTAAATACGTTATTGAATGATTCCAAGAGTATATTGAATACTTTATTGTAGTAAGAATTGGGACTATCAACAGACATGTACATATTAAGTAATTGCTGTGTGACTGTCTGTTTAAAAGAAATAATCTTATTTGTGTTGACCGGTCTACATTTGATTTTTTGTCTAATATTAACACTATTATTACTTATAGAAATTTTTTGACCAAAGTGATCTGAACTTAAGTTTTTAATGATAAATTTATCAAGCACTTCTCCATGATAAAACACATTATCTATACATGTGGAAGAAACGTTAGTAACACGAGTTGGTTCGCAAAAAACATTAAATAAATGGTACGATCTAAACAAATTTAAAAGGCGATTACTGAGAAGCGTTACTTGAAGTATGTCTACATTAAAATCGCCGCACACAACTACTGATTTTTTGCTAGTACAAAGATTTCTAAGGACATCGTCCATCTTATTTTCGAATATGTCAAAATCACCCGAAGGGGGCCGGTACACGCATAATATAACATACTGTTGAGTCTCAACGCAGGATAGTTCTATAGAACGCTCGATAGAGAGTGCCACTATGTCCTGTCGGCCCTTGCAAACTACATCTTTTCTAACTAATACAAGAGAGCCACCGCGAGTAGCGTTCACTCTAACAAACGAACTTGACAAATTATAATTTTCAATATTTAAAGTATTACAATGTTTTTTAAGCCATGGTTCACTTAAGCATATAACATGAATATTATATTTTTCAAGATAAAGTTCTAATTCTAGCTCTTTGCCACCTAAGCCTTGTATATTTTGATGCAAAATGTTTAATCTATTAGACTTAGGCTTTGTCTTGATATTTAGTTTAAACTAATACTAGCACTTTCTACAGGAACATTTTTTTTATCTAATAAGTTATTAAAAATGACAATGTTCTTAGTTGTACAATGTACAACTGGGTTTTGTATATTATATGCTACTAAAGTAGCAAGTTTTTTCTTATAATGTAAAGGCAGATACAATGTACCTTCTGTCACCTTAAGACTAGAATAATTAATAAATTTATTAATGTCAAAATAAAAGAATGCGTCACTATGACGGTGAGTTGTATTGTAAATAGCCATATTAAGGCTATATATGTACCTATTTTGTTCATCAGTGAGGGAAGAGGAATAAGGAAAAGAGCAAATAATAAATTTGCACTTAGTCCTATTGTGTAAATTGAGTAAATGTTCCAAACTATTTATAATATCCTGTTTCCTTACAGATGAACTATCCCCTTGGAGAAGTACTACAGTACTATTTACACTCAATTCCATAGAGGATATTTTCCTAATATTATACTGGAAACTGGCACCAGGTGAACATATATTCTGTACATTATTAATATGCTTTACAAGCAAAGCACCAAAGCCTTGGCCTATTTGGTCAGACACTACTAATACTTTACCTTGGACAGTGGTACGGGAGGAATTTTCTATGCTATGATTATTATTAGTTTTTATACTATGAATTTGAATTTGCTCATTTTGTGTAACCGAGACACAATCTACATCCACAGAATTATTTTGGATATATTGATTTTCTGATTTTGGTGTATGACAGTCACAAGTATATTTATTAGTAAACGATTCAAATCTTTCATAATTGTAGTTACAAAGTTCTACTAAGTTGGTAGCAGCAAGAATGTGCTCCTGTATCTGTTTCTGTGAGCACTCATACTTAGTGGTAATTGAATTTAACTCACGATTTAGATTGTCAATTTCTACCTGGAGTTGTAGTGTGTCTCGCTCATACAGATACCTACTTTGACTGAATTTATTTTTGTATAGGTTTATTTTATTAATAAGTCTTGAGCGTTCACTCCTCAATTCACAAATATGTTTAAAAGTATATTTATTATTTATTAATTTCCTTGATTTTTTTATAAATTTATTCAGTTTAATATATTTTTTTAATCTATTGTGGGTTGAGAAGGGAATATTATGTTTTTCACAAGGATCATCATCCTTAGTTAGGTCTATCACTATTTGTGGTTTACAAGATACCATCACAACTTGAAATAATGTAATAGAGGCGTTATTCATATGAACGTAATTACACAGATAAGGTAATAACATATTCATTATAATAAATCAATGTCTTCAAAACGCGAGTGAACTTTATAATTAGCCATGTTTCAACAGGAAGGATAAGCTCAAGTGGTAACTAAAAAAACGAAACTTAATATTTGTGTACATTTTATTTAAAAATATGTAGTCGATAACATGTATTTTTACTGGCAGAATGTATTGTGTCTGTTTATTAAGAAAAAAAATTAAGAAGTATTTTATCCAGATTATAAATATCAGAAATTAAGCTTTATTTTTAAATTAGAGAAAAAAACTTTGCCTGTAATAAAATGTATTCTACGTGACATTGGCGAAGCAATCTGTGCTCAACTGGCAAGAATTAAATTGAATTATTTATTTATAAAATGTATTATTTTCTTTAAAATAACATAGCTGGTAATTTAAAAGCTAATTGTGATATTAGTTCAAACTTGCAAACGTGCAACTTGCCAATGGTCACACGTTCAAATTTTCAAAATCAAAGTGTATGACTGGTGAATAACCTCTAAAATCTAAAAAAACAATAAGGTCAGTAAAAAAATATGTTAGGACATTATTACACTCAGCGGCTTGTGTTACGGATACCAGATAGTTCATATACTACACATATATATAACTTTTAAATACTTACATATTATAAATATAAACACTCATGACTGTAGACCGCAGAATGTAGGGTCACTACAAACTGAGCCAAACGTGTCGTCAACATATGAATGCTATCTATACAAGTTCGAACGTAAAATAAAATCTTATGCAAAATTATTACAATATTCTACAATATAAATAATGAGCTATTTCCCGGATAATTAAGTATTATTTTTAATTGATTTGTTTACGCATCTCCGCATTGATTCTAAATTATTACATTGCGATGGTTCTTGTATCTTGAAGCGATCTTCATAATTAGAATGTTGCTTAATTACAATATTACGTCATTTCTAAAAGATTTTACTTGTGCATGTCAAGCTAGCAACTTATTCGACGGAGCCGGTTCAAATTCAAACCTAAACTCGAAATATTTTCTTTAATAATTACTCGTTAGTGAAAAAAAAGGTACAGGTATATGATTCTTAGCAAGCACAATATAATGATTTTTCCTTGGGTTATAGGTCAGTTGTAAGAAATAGTTTGTACTAAAATAAAGATTAGTATCTCAATTCCACTAACATAAATTTCATAAATGTTTCCATCTCAGTAATACTTTTAAATGCATCTTAAAAGGAAAGATAGCCATTAGGATATGCATAATAGTTTAGAGGACGGCCACCTTACAAAGGATCCTATCGTTTGTAAATGTGTCGAAACTTTGTAGCTTATTGGAAATAATAAAAAAGATCTTAACACTAGAATAGAAAAAGAAATAGATCTTATTTTGTAGAATGATTGGCACATCATCGTGGTAAAGTTTGTTTTGGAGTTCAAATCAATTCCATTATGACTTTATGATGCAAGCAAAAGTTCAGATTACTTACTACAGGTAAAAATTAAGCAATAAAATAGCACTATAGTTATAGTTCTTTCTGCCTTTAGTTTTCATCAATTAGAGTGTTCAACAAATATATTTTATAGTTTAACATCTCAAATTCGGACCTTTTATCTCAAATAACCAAAGCAGCAACGATGTAGAAAAGATTAATAAAGAAACAATTTTAGTCGTTTGCTGTTTACTTGATGCAAATTTAACAAACCTGTTATGCAAATAACTGCAAATAACAGATCGAAAGTTATCATCTACGTGAAATTTCATCAACATTTGTTAGCAATTTAACCATAAAAGTACTAATATGGTTTCAAATTTACCAAATACAATAGTACTTGCGTAATTCAAATCTATTTTAACGAATTCATTTAGAAAGACAATATTTCACAAATCAATGTAGAGTTCGCAATCGAAATACGAATTCAAATGAAATACAAAAATGTAATAAATTTATTTTAATCCATCGTGTTTAACATAATACGATGCATGTCTATTATGAATGAAATATTAATGTTTAAAATATGGAAAAACATTTAAAGTGATGTACAAAAATTGAGCTATTAAAAACTTACTAGTAACTCTTTCTAATTGTTGTATTTTTGTATTCAATTTTCCCCTTTTTTCAATGGCTCCGTTTGTCCGTTCGTATCGTATCGTACGAAAGGGTCAGTGTATAATCCACTACGCTGGCTAAATGTGCATTAGCGAACTACACATGGCTTTCGAAAACGAAGTGTTCTCAGACATAGGTTTCCTCACGAAGTTTTCCTTCGCCGTAAGACGAGTGGTAATCATGTTGTAAATGATTCGCACATGAAAATATCAGAAGTAAAGAATCGGAACTTGAACCCGCTTCACTTGGTTTCACAAGCGTGTTACCCTTGCCTTAAACTTTACTTATGGCAATTTTCTTTTCAAAATGTAGTTTATGATATTTTGTACATGGTACCTACTGGTCTTGTAATGGAATGGATGTAAAATCGACTGTTACTTGTAAAACCTTGTAGTTTTCACCCCATATTTTTTTTTAAATTTCTGACATAAAAACAAATAAACTCAAAATTTCAAGTTTAATATTTTGTATATAAAATAGTATTACCTATTTTACGTCGGTCAATAAAATAAGTCAATACAGATTTACAATAAGCTATGTAAAAATGCTCCAAGCGCAGTCA
The DNA here is from genome assembly GCA_951802675.2 of Boloria euphrosyne. Classification (NCBI taxonomy): domain Eukaryota; kingdom Metazoa; phylum Arthropoda; class Insecta; order Lepidoptera; family Nymphalidae; genus Boloria; species Boloria euphrosyne. The sequence goes on from OX637879.1 coordinate 13,648,952, forward strand.
CGACTCGCAAGTGATTAGAATACATTAGAATTCATAAGTAGGTAAAAAAACTTATAAATAAAGATCATTTTAAGATTATTCTACTAGTTTAGTTTATTTTTCGTTCTGTTTATTTTATCTTTTTAAATTTGCGAAAAATCTTTTGACTCTTTCTTTAAACCACCATTTTGTGCCCTTTGCTTTTTTTTCGTACGATGTACAAACTTAGATTTTTCTATCAAGCGAATATAGTTGTAGCTTCTCGCTTCAGTTTCAAAGTATAGAAATAATTGTTAACACTACTGAAATGCTTCTGACTGGGTTTGTTGTTTTTTTTTTTCACTTAGTACCAAATCGACATGATTACTTACACCGAGATACCGCACAAGTATAATCTTCAAAGAAAGAGTCCTCTAAAGGAGTTCTTCTGGGCTACTATAGAAATCATATACATAAGTAAGTCGGTACTAGGTACGTTTATAACGTGACGTAGAGACCAACGTTGTTCGAATGAAAGTGATCCCATGCGATTCATTTTATGAACCAAGATCATTGATATTGGTTCTCGATCAATTAAATAAACTTCATGGGTTTTACGATTAAAGTATAGCAAATTTATTTCCTTCAAATTTTAAAAAATACCCATTTTTTGAAGTTTCCTAGAGCGGAGGTAAAACCATGACTAGAATGAACAGTCAAATGTAAATGATGCGTTATCGAAGTAAAAGTTATTATCTCACCTGACAGCCGGTTTCGACGTCTGCATAGTAGCCGGACGCGCGACCTTGACACGTGAACCTCGTCGCCGGACTCTTGACTCGGTTACCCGTCTGGAAAGAAAATTTGCAATATTATTAATTTATATGAAGATTTAATATTTAAAATTTAAATTATTATAATTTAATAATAAAAATACTTTTTAATAATAACTATAATGTGTTATTAATGATTTTACATGACATTGTTTACAAATATCTGATAATAACATGAGATAAGATGGACACATTGGGTGATAGTAGATGTATTTTTGTACGAAATTATCAATTTAAGGTCCTTCCGAATGCTAACTTCAAAATAATCGTAACGTTCTTGAATGGAATGTATGTTTTTTTTGACAATTGTAAATAAATTTTACGATTCACCGTGACAAGTGTCCCGACGAAGACTTATCGCCATCTTATAAATGTAATTAAATTCGCCACTTAAAATTACTTTTAAACCAATGTAGCAGTTAGTGCAGTCTTTTTATTTAAAACTTTATTATATAATTATTATTTCACTGCACCGAAATAAAAGAATGGCGAGAATTATAGATGTTGCATGTACGAATAATAAGCAACTTCTCTATAAATTATAATATTAAAACCCCGCCGCGCTCAGTGTTTATTCGAGTAAAAATAAAATATTATTGGACTGGTATATGGTTTCACCAATAGAATAGAATTAAACTTAATGTACATTTAGCGAAAATAAGTCAGTTATGAAGAATACTATAACAAATGAAAAAACGATTAATAATAATAAATACGTTGCGACATTATTACACACAGCGTTGTCTAGTTAGTTCCGTGGTAAGCTACGAGGCTTGTGTTACGGATACCAGATAGTTGATTCTACATAAATCATAATATATGTATATAATTATTATAAACTAGAATGCAAACATTCTTGCTCAACAAATGAATGCCCCCAGCGGGACTCGAACCCGCGATCGCAGGAGCAGCAAGACAACGTAAGCTAAACGTAGTGGATATATATAATACGTATGATTAGTTCTTTCTTAATCTCACGTTAGATAAAATCTCTTTTTCTTGTAAATAACGAACACACGGAAGTTAGATTCTAAGCTCTGATCCTCAAACAACTGACCCGGTCCAAATACCGGTCGTTACCTTCCGTATTCGGCAACGGAGTTACGTAGTTAATTGTGATAGAGCTGAAGTGGAAGCTTTGTTTTACATGTACAATTAGAGCGCTCCTTTTATTCGTTGCAAAGTAAAGTTTTGTAATGTCTTGCATTGCACATTATATTATTAATCTTTTTTTTTATTTTACTTCTAAGATATTGCGGTAAAACTAAAGCTATGACTGTGCATTCCAGTATTCAAAAATATTCAACCTAAGCCATACATGTCTTTTAGCCCAGTGGTAACGCGCTTGCTGTTTTGATAAATTTGTTTGATGCCTTTGATAGGTCTTTACAAAAATTATCATATTCGTTTTCACGTTCGTACAAACATTATTATATATTATATTATTTTGAAATTAATCTATTTTTAATAAGCTTTTCCATTTGCCAAAAATACGTTTGGAATTTTAAAATTGGCAAAAAAATAATCAGATTAATCAGTAATCTTGGAAAGAGATATGTAAGCCAAAGTCAAGGCTCATTTAAAGTTCATACTTAATATTCTCATACAAAATGTTAAAAATTGATATGTAACATGTCTACACTGGGTTCTTTTTATTATTTTACACTGAAAAGATGTTATCTTACATTCAACAGAACGTAAGTATAAAAAATATCGAAAATCGAACTTGCTACTTATTTAAAGCCACTGATTAATCTTACACCAGTACCAGGCAATAGTGCATGACAAAGTAGTTTCGAAAGATACATTAATAGCAGGAAACAAAAAAGCATAAACGTAGAGCAAACAATAGTATGGTAATGTAGATCACAATACAAGCTATCTTTCAATCAGCCATCCGGTCTAATGAATACGTTATTAGTAGGTATACCGTTTCTCAATACGTACGATACAATATACTTTAATTCTTAAGTTAAATTTCACAGATTATTACATTTACGTTATTACATAAGCACCGTTGTGGTACAATATGAATTAGTTATTCTCATTTACAGCAAGTTGTGAGTTCGAGTTCCAAACAATATCAACATCTGTAGTAAGTCTTTATTTTGTTTCCTGCCTCACAACTATGGAATTATATCCAGAAAGAGAAAGAATAATCCTTGAAAATGTATCTATAAGCATCCAGCTCCTTATAAGTTAAAAGAACAGAACATAAGAAGAAGGACAGAATGATATGCGATACTAAGCGGCTTTTAAGTGCTCACTGAAAAATAGGACATGGGAATGTAAGGTCTGAGAAGCTTCTGACAATCGGACATAGTTATGCAGACCAGAACCAACCCACAATCGTGGTGAAATTGAGTTAAGTACACAGATAGGTCCAAAATTGCGTGTTTTACATATGCTAAAAATATCTAAGCTATCTAACGATTTTTTGAATGCAAAAGACACTGTCAACAAAGATACCAACCCACATTTCGTTATGAAAATCGATCATATCTCAAAACAAAATCGATCATATCTCAAAGCAGTCATTCTGTGGGTTGGTTCTGGTCTGCATAACTATGTCCTTTATTTATTTATCGCTCAATAGTAAGACTTATTTCAATTTTTTGAGCCGACCAAGACTTAAAAAGTTTTGAATGTAATCGGTAATCGATTATAAAAATGAAAGAAAAAGTGATGTTGAAGTATAAAGAAAAAAGAGAGTGGCCATTTTTAGACTTTATTTTAGAAAAAAGTTATGGGATATGGGGTAGAAGTATAATAACTCCTTCTGGTACATGATTTGTCAAGGTGAAGGCGACCTGCCTTAGTAATTTAGAGTCAATTATTTTTATATCCACAATTAAAGCTTCGTAAGCTAAATTAAAATAAAGAACATCATTCAATGATTTTATCTATAAAACACATCGGAGATTACTACAATGTTTGTCATTATAAAAATAATTTTGTTCGAAAAAATGTTTTAGTATTGAGTATAATTTTCTAGTTTACGATTTAATCTTAGAGCTTTTCTTTTGAGATTTTTCACATTGGAATGTTGTAACATCATGTGAAGGGTACAGGGGCAAAACAAGGAATCTATATTACGTGGCAAAATCTTAATGTTGCCATACTTTTCAACTTTTTAAATTTTATGTGATATGCCTTGTTTTGCCCCTGTGCCCTTCATGTATAGAAATGTATGTATTTTAAGGCTATATAAAACATTTTTAATCTGTAAATCTAATTACATAAAAGCGAAAGATTTTTTCACTAATCACGAAATATCGGAAACCATTTGACGCATAAAGATGAATTTTGACAGGGAGGTAGTTTATAGTTAGTAGACGTGTGCTAAAGGATTTTGCGACAGGACCGCTTTAAGAAGGTTTAAGGGCTCTCGCAAATTCGCTCAAAAATATATATTGACAAGCAAATGCAGGACAATATCATATGTAAGTTCTCATACTTATAAATTTTGCATACGAACTGGTATGTGGCATCGTGATGAAGATGCAAACGTGTTTTTATCATTGCTAATACCTAAATCATTCAATTTACATTCGTCATTTGGCTTGTTTACGGACACGTTAGTAGAAATATGCATTTACTTTACTGTTGTATGAAAAATTAAGTATTGCGAATATTAAAGTTATTTGTCGACTGCCTGACTTAGTTGTTGTCTCTACACTGGAAGTCGTAGGTTTGACTCCAGTCAGCTATCAGTGTAGGTATCATGGGAAAGTGTCACGTTGGCCATAAAGTAGAAAATTACAAAAATATATACTGACATACGAGTATATTTTACTAAGTAAAGCCTATTTTATTATTACAGATTTATTTAATTAGTAGTTTATCTATATTAAGTATGTAAAAGAAGGAGATGTATCCATTTAGGGCGACAAAACCCTAATCTTCATAACACTTTAATGCATAAAGCTTATAGAATCCGTAAAGTATTGTAATATTCTATCGTTTTCTTTGATTCTAAGATAGTTTTTATCTTTACCATAGACGCATTGCATTGCATGGTTATTTGGTTCGATTCTGGGTTCAGGTAAGCTTATTTAAAAAAATGTATCTATTTTTCGAATAAAGAAATAATAATTTATGAGTACGTCTTAATAACTTAAATATTTAAAGTACTTTTTTTCCATGTCCCAACCTTTACCTCCACTCTGTATAGGTACGCCAATGATTACGAAACATGAAGAGGAATTGAGACAACTTTCATGTTATTTTCAATAAATAAACATCGAGGATTGTAATAATGCGATTTAAAATTGTGGAGTCGTGAGCTTTTGCACGGACGAGAGGGATGCATTAAGATCCATTATTTAGTTTGCGAGCATCATGTATCAACATAATGTATGTACATACTACATAGTTAAACTAGCCTTCGCCCGCGACTTTACTTGCTTAGATTATTAAATTATTTTGTTCCGGAAATAAGGAACTGTGATACTAAGATACAGCTTTTAATGGAAATACTAATATGATGAAAAATTAAACTACTCCCAATGTTTTCCTTAACCGAAGACAAGCGGTATTTGGTGATCATGTTGGAAAAGTTAGAAAAATCATGTGGTAGTGCCATGCTTGTTACTTTCGGGTAGCAGCCGAATGGGCCGGCACGCCTCGTATAGTACCTACCACTCTCTCACAGGAGACCGGCGTGAAGTGGCAGCTATGCTGTCGCATTTCGTCCGGTAAGTGAGAGTCCGGGAGGCCCACTCCTCATCCCTCCTACCTCCCCCCTCACTACCTTCGCCCTTCCTCCCTCCCTTTCCTGAAAGACCGGCAACGCATCTGCAAGCAGTTGCAGATGTCCATGGGCGGAGGTAATCACTTTCCATCAGGTGAGCCTCTTGCCCGTTTGTCCCCTTTGTCCCATAAAAAAAATACTGAAGATGCTTGACCCGGGATTTTTTCCAAACTATAACATTATCAATGGCTCGGTCACCTTCTTTATATTATTTAGTAAAATTTTATAATTTATTTGATATTACAAGTTAACTTTAATAGCTGAATAGATTACAAAGAAACATTTTTGTGTTAGGAATTATCAGTATTAAATTCATAACTAATATGCATTATAAGCGGTATGTGTTCTGCCATACAAAGCGAGCTTCGTGATTTATGAATATGTTCTTAATATAGCAATGATATGAATGTGCTCTTAAAAGTCGGGCACGCTGCGTTGTTCTATCTGTCTGTCTGTTCGCAATAAACTTAACAACGACTCGTTGTTTTCACCAATAGAGTTATTGAGACGTGAGGAAGATTTAGGCGTATAATTGATAATGTTTTTGTATTATTTTGCTAAATTATAAAGATAGTTGATGATGTCGGAAATAATCATGTCTTATCATACAAGTTTTCAATTCATTTTCCCATATCTCAAATATGTCCAGTCACCACCCGGATTCATACCGTAACATTTGAAAAACCTATGAAAATAAGAACAAAAATGTAAAAATTCTATTTATGATAAATTGGTGTCTATTCAGAATAAGCTTGAAATATGCTCTAAATGGCGCCCACGCGTTTTGTTTTAAAAAACCTCAATATTATGCTAATCGGGCAATTGATTTTGTCCAAAACATATTATATGGCGTTTCGTAAACTTTTGATTTACGCAATGTATATACAGTACATGGGCGTACACGTGGGAACACTGGTAAAACTCGAACCCCACACCTAATAATAAAGAAGAGTAGAGACAGCTAAACTAAAATCAAGGTTATTGTTACATTATTTTCATTTCATTTACTGTGTTTAATAATTCTTTTAAAAACTTCGTTAATTTTGAAGTCGGTGCCAGCCAGGACAGATAGATTTATCTTGCCTTTGCAATGGCCTTTCGAACGGTATTTTGATTGCTTACTTTGTAGATTAATCGAATATGTGTCTATTTAAGATTATTTTGCTTTGGCTGGCACCGACTTCATAATTAACGAAGTTTTTAAAAGTATTATTTTCTACTTTTTAGTTTAGATTTGTTTAGTTTTGAAGTCGGTTTTTGTTTTTTGTTAAAAATAATTTATTTCCAAATTTTTAGCGGAAAGTAGATACTTATTTTGTTGTTTGTAAAAAAAAAGAATTTTCCAAATCGGTCCAGCCATCTTCGAGTACCCATTACTTCGAGTACCCAGAACATACATAAAAAAAAGTCCCCAACGAATTGACAACCTCCTCCTTTTTTGAAGTTGGTTAATAAGAACCTGAAAGAATTTAACTATCGGTCTATAATTACGTATAATATTGAAAGAATTTACTTTTAACTCCTAACCGTTGAGGAGTTGTACCTTCCATTATTAGCCCAACCACAGGAGATGATGATTATCAGACGCAAATACTTGAACAGCTTTAGGAAATATATGAAAAACGTAATAAGTGCCTATAAAATTTGAGAGTTGTCTTCGATTTCCCCGGGATCCTATCATCAGATCGTGACTTGGTGACTATGGGACCAACTAGAAACTATACCCTTTCAAACAAAAAAAGAATTTTCTAAATTGGTCCAGCCATCGTCGAGTAATCGGGGAACAAACATATAAAAAAAAAGTCCCCGACGAATTGAGAACCTCGCCATGCCATGGTACTAGATGGTGCTGTGTTTCCTAAAGAAACACAGTTTTTATATCTTTTCTGAAATCCGCCAAGAAAAGCTTGGTCACCGGTACCTACTAATTTTTAAACAGTAGATTTAATTTTTAAACTATTTCCCCATGGTCTACACCTACTGAATTGAATCATCAAGAACCATGTGATTTGAGTCATTTAATACTGTACATTACCATGTATGGTGCCATAAACTTTTATTTTACCAAGTGAAACATGACAAAGTTATTATAATGAAGCGCTGTGGCTGACCAAATGAAAGCAAAAGTGATCTAAGATCTGAATATATTTTTTAAATTATCATCTTATTAACAAAAAAGGTATACCTATTACGTATGGACTTTTAAAACCAAAAAAAATGACTATCTATTCGTTTGTTCCGGCTTTAACTAATACCTCTATTATTTTTTGGAAAAGAAATTAGGGTCGCAACTTCCACGGCAAAAAAAATGAAATTGTAAACAAAATCCTTTCCAAAATGTTGGAGGTATGACGACACAAAAAGTAGTAGATATCTATATTGTCTAGAAGTCCCTGTACTTTAAATACTTTTTGTGCTTTACAATAAAGAATTTGTCACTCCATTTCAAAAGAAAAAGCTTTTTAACGTTTTTTTTAATAAATGGCATGTATTTTTTTAACTAACCGGGCAAAGCCAACAGAGGCTACTAGTCAAATGACACTGTCCTATTTAAGCGCTCGAAACGCTTTTCACAATTTTTAATACAAACATTACCTCGAAAATCCATGAAACTTTTGGAAAGCTCATGAACTCTTAAATGCTAGCATTAGGGACTCGAGCCTGCTATCAACACCAACGTATTAAATCAAAACACGATGCATATCTCAATTATCAATGCTCTATATAGCTACCACAATTCATAAATCAATAAATCGGCATTTATGGCAGGCCTTCTCTACGTATTTATAATATTGTATCATTACTAAAATTTCAAATAGGCTCCATGATCTCATCTTCTAATGGTTGATTAAGCTAAGTGAATTTGAAAATAAATAAAGAAGTACACGTTTTCTGTTGACATTAAGCCGGTTGTGTGTGGATGTTAAATACTTTTTTGCACTGTTTAGGTCTTTAAATGAATGGTAAAGAAAGAGTTTTGACTGCAATATTATATTTATAATATGTATGTATCTATCGACGACACGTTTGGTTCAGTTTGTAGTGACCCATGCTGCGCCAGCGGTCGCGGGTTCGAGTCCCGTTAAGGGCATTCACTTGTTGAGCACAAATAGTTGTACTCCAGTCATGTGTGTTTATATATATAATTTAAAGAAATTAAAGTGTATCAACTATCTGGTATCCGTAACACAAGCCTCGTAGCTTACTACGGAAATAGATGGCGCTGTGTATAATAATGTCCCAACATATTTATTTATTTAATGTTGGGGTTGCTAGTATCCTAAATATATAAAAACATAACATTTTAAGCTAAACATTCGCGGATAGTCTTCAACTGTGTCAATGGTGTATGTGCAAAAGCTCGTGTAGCAACATATTTTGAAATCACTCATCTCGCAGCAATATTATGCGTTTTTAATGTCTTTCTATTATTAAAATATAAATATTTCAATGATTTTCTCACACATTAATTACTTTTCTAATCACTTTAATGATACAAAAACATCGTCGTGTCTAAAGTTTAAACTACTTATTGAAAGTATGATAGCATTTATACATACATATTTGTATAGTCGATTATGCGAATATAATATAAACTCTCCAGTAATAGACGCGAATGGCTACAAATTTGGACCTGGGTTTGAGTCCCGGCTATACCAAAGAATTTATCATGATTTTGGGAACCAAACAAAAATTTCGAATCTAGATTATACATACTCGTATCTAAGCCTCGAAGTTTGTGTAACGTTTTCGGTCATTTCTAATTCCACTCTCCGTCCGTCATCACTCGTTTCTAATATTTATTTCATTGCATATTCCTACTCGCGCATTTGTTCACTAAAATATTTAGCAGTTGTCCAGTCCCAATAAGTGCTGCTGCTAAAGCCGAAATCGGGTTCGATACTTGGGTCTTAGCGGTGTTTCACCCCCATGCCTAGGTAAACACATAAAGCCGTCGGTCCTGCGACTTAACCCTCACTGGTCGTGTCGAGTATCGTCCCACCGGAGTATGAGAGTGTCAGGAACAGAGAGTGCACTTGTGTCTGCGCGTACACTCGTGCTATACTATAATATCTCCTATGCAGTAACCTAGTCATGACGAGATTGGCCGCAGTAGCCAGAAACATTATTATTTGATGCAGTTCATATATAATAATACTGCAGCAGTTAAGTTTATATATAGGTTTATACATTATTATTATATATAGTAATACACATTAATATGTCAATATGTTTACGTCAAATATATTTTCTAGACTGCGTTAAGGAATGTTTTACCTTCGCGCATAATTTATATAGAAACATTGACATTTCAATAGAACTGGAAAATAAACAAAAATTTAGCCATTCACGGAAAAAGATAATATTAGAAAGTAACATCTGAGCACCCCTACTGGGTAAATAAAATAATATTCGCCCGTTGCTCGAAATTTGTCCGTAATATAAGTTTTCCGATTTCTTTAAATTATAACACTAAAACTCGCTAGCTCCTAAATTAAAAAGACGATCGATTGACAAACGGACGAAAAAAAGTACCAAACTGTTTTGTCTTTGCGTATTTATTTTATAGTGTCTCTACACTACCTGCGTTTGGCACTAACATGCCTTACCTACATAACTACCTACTAATATTAAAAAGCAGCCCATATATTACGTTGTCATATAAACATCCTCCATTCCTATTTTATTAAAATTGAGTCATTTACACTCAGACGAATTTTCGCATACTAGCGACATTCTCTCGCCTCAATCGGGGCCTAAGAGTAACCTATGTTATCCGGGTCATAGTCTATTTCTATTTGTATACTATATTCATTCACTTTGGTTTAAAGGTCTAAGCGTTACGAAAAAAAGTACATCATCACATTAGGTCAGCATGGACCATGGTGGACTATAGCCTGATTCCCCTTATATCGAGGGGAGGCCCGCACGCTGGTCAAAACTTGCTAGGTTCTCTCAGACATGCAGGTTTCCTCACGATGTTTTCCTTCATCGTGAGACAAGTGGTAATCATGATAGAAATAATTTTCACATAAAAATATGAGAGGTGCAAACCCTCATTACTCGGTTATCCAAGCGTCCAAGCGAGCGCGTTACCATTGTCTTCGTACAAAATGTAACTGAATGAAAATAAATATTAACAACGAAGCCAGTAACATAAACTAGTCGAAAAAACTATTTAAAACACCTGTTTGCGTAAAAAAATAACAAGTTAAACGATTCGAGTGACATTTAAGACTATACACAAAATATCAGACATTTCGATGTGGATTTATCGCGAAACAGTCACGACTTAGATGTACGAGAATGCGAAGCTGCCTGAACACTGGCTGGGACTTTGACCGACATTATATTGTCACTAGTAACTATTACAAGGTTGGGTCCTCAAATTCAGCCGATACACTCTTTGGATAGAATATCCTAAAAAATACTTAGGTATATTAAAAAGGAGTGTAAGACAACGAGATTTATCGACGACACGTTTGGTTTAGTTTGTAGTGACTTGCTGCGTCAGCTGTCGCGGGTTCGAGTCACGCTGAAGGCATTCATTTGCTAAGCATTAATAGCTGTACACCAGTCATGGGTCTTTATATTTATAATATGTATATTGCATATATTTAAAGTTTTATATGTGTAGTGTATCAACTATTTGGTATCCGTAACACAAGCCTCGTGGCTTACCACGGAACTAGATGGTGCTAAAAATATCTTTGTGTAGATTACACTGTTGAATGTTAGGTTCTTTTGACCGTAGCTAAGCTTATGCATCAGCTCCTAAAAGTTCTTTAAGAGCCGCCGTTATCATGACGTACGAGTTTTGAGTTCGCCAGTTGTCTTAGTGAGATTGATCAAGGTAGACAAGGCTATAACTGTAAAGTATGATTATTATTATTTTTTATTTATATTTCTCTCACATCACGAGAAAGCCACTGAACAGATTTTGAGGAATTTTGTTATGTTGATAGCGGATTATTTGGGTTGACATATAGGATTTTTTTACTGCAGGAGAACATCACATCTGTGAGAAACCTATCTAACCGTTAAACGTCTCTACCGAGGGAACAAGCCCGAGTGAAGCAACATTCACCCCTTACGATTGAGGTATAGTAAGTAAAAGTAATCTTTGTATGATTTTAATATAAATTGACTTGTATAACTGAATAATGTCCCTCACGACCGATTACGGCCACGGCGGCCAATCTCATGGAGATATTATAGTACGCGAATGTACGCGCAAACACAAGTACACTCTGTTCCTTATCGCTCTCATATTCGGTGAGACAAAAGGCTCGACACGATCAGTGAGAGTTAAGGCTCAGGACCGACGGCTTTACATGCTCTCCGAGGCTCCGGGGGTGAAACACCGCCAACTTCCCAACTCCGGGCTGTTACTGAGGCTTATGAAACAGAAAGAAACAATAACTAAACTTGGCCCGACCCGGGACTCGAACCCAGGACCTCCCGGTGTGCATGTTAGCCACTACACCACCGAGGCAGGCAATACGCATTCAAACTGAATAACTCAGTTATTAAAAGTTACTTATCACATTTTTTGCGAATCTTATATCTAAAAAATAATTCATCAGAATCTGCGTCTTAATAATGATATTAATAAATATTGACTGTCTGAAAATGATTTTGATACATCACGAAACATCATTTGTTATTGTTTGTTAACAATATAATACACCTTTACTTCCTGAATAATGCTTTTGTAAAGTAATTTTATGGGACAGGCGTTAAATTACGGTTTTTTACTTCAATTATGATGAACTAATAATTTTGATTTAGTCACGATTCCATTGACGTACTCGTAACTGTATACCTTTTTATATACAGACCAACCCAAATTTTTAAGGAAATATATATATTGCGCCAAAAGATTGGAGTCAAATCTTTCAAGTAACCTTTTCTTAAAAATAATGTATATCTGAGGAAAATCTAAAAAAATATTTTGTTTATAGTATTTTGCCTCAATATTCACAACAAAAGAATCGGTTACAACATTATTGTAATCTATCTTTTTCTAAATAAATAAAATTCAAATTTCTGTTTTTATAAGAAAGAACGGTACAACTGAACGGTAAAAATACAGTACTTATATCAAAAAACTATTTTAAATTTTTTGTGTGTAACAAATAAACAGTATTTGTTCCGGTAAATCTCTGAAACGGCTGGATAGATTTTGACAGGACTTTCACTCGAGAATAGCTAATGTTATAAGGTGTAACTTAAATTTTATTAGAAAATTATAAAAACCGTTTAATTTACTGTAACACCCAGCGAAGGGGGCTCGGTTTGCTAGAATAATAATAGAATGTATTTTATACGTAAATAAATATATGCCCTTGAGCTACGGAACTCCAAAATACCAACGTCAGAGTTTCAGCCTTTGACATCTCGTACTTTGATGCGCAATTAAATCGTGTCAAAATACATTTGATGTGATTCCGCAATATGAAGCCATGCTTGCCATTAGATGTAATTTCGGCAATTTGACATAATAATTGGCCAACCGATGTAATTATACCCGTCATTTAAAAATGTCTCTCCCGACGTTTTATTTATATTTAGCTTTTCAAGGAAATCATACAGTATAATAAATAATTACATCATAAAACATAAAAATAATCTTAAAACCAATTAACTTGAATTTGAGGATACGTTTGGCTTAGTTGTAGAGACCCTACTTGTTGTGTCAGCGGTCGCGGGTTCGAGTCCCGCTGGGGGCATTCAAGTTAGTACTTTAGACATAGGTGTTTTTATTTTTAATAACTGGTATCCGTAACACAAGGTATAGAAAAAGCTTGCCACCAAAATACGTATGGTGTGGTAAAATTATAAGCTGATATTGATAGAAGAGCCTGGTATACATACGGCTAAATTGTATGAGAGGTTTTAATTGTCTTTTTTTTTTTTTTTATGGGACAAAGGGGGCAAACCGGCAGGAGGCTCACCTGATGGTAAGTGATCACCTCCGCCCATGGACATTTGCAACACCACAGGGCTTGCAGATGCGTTGCCGGCCTTTCAGGAAAGGGAGGGAGGGAGGAGGGAGAAGGACGGGAGTAGGGATGGGGAGTGGGCCTCCCGGACTCTCACTTACCGGACGAAACGCGACAGCATAGCTGCCACTTCACGCCGGACTTCTGTGAGAGAGTGGTACTATACGGGGCGTGCCGGCCCATTTGGCTGCTACCCGAAGGTAACAAGCATGGCACTACCACTTGAGTCTCTCAGTATGCCAACATTAGTGCATACTCTATTTCTCTATCAGGGATGAGGCTTTTTAAGTTAAATACTAACTTTCGATCTTAAAAAGTTTCGTGGTCACTGATGACGGACTATATTAATATGATGTAAAATTAGTTATTTATAATTGGTAGTAGTTATTGTTACTAGTTGTAACGGATTAGACCAACCGAAAAAAACGAACAAAGAAAGTAGATAGATATGCCTGCCAATAAAAAAATAACATCCAAAATCATCAAACCCGTGACCATGGCGTTGCAATAGTGCCGAAATACCGCGAACAAACATGGTAAATATCATATTTTACATCATAATAATGATGTAGTCCTGCAAGCGATAGTGGAGAAACGATAGAGACTATTTCTATACATCTACAAAGTTTAAAGACCTCAACTTTGATTGACTGGCCACAAACAAATCGAACAATAGCTTATGTAATATGGTCAGTGATGTAATGTCTGGACGTTACGAACACTTCACTGCGTCTTCGGATATAAATCTTTATAAAGAACACTTGTTTTTAACTTTCAAATCCTAGAGACTTAGCCTTCTTTACATTCAATGTAATTTTTTACTACTTACTTATAGTTTCTATCTTTACATTTCTTTTTTTTCTGGCTGAGGCTCGATGGTCCTAACTTTGCAGTTACCATCGTTTTACTTGTTATTGCTACTCTGTATTAATGACTTAGTGAATCTTTAAAAATTTTAAATCAATTAAATAAGCCATCGCAACAATTGCTGTTAAATAAATAAATATTTTACTGATACTAATTGGTGTTCGATATTGATTATCGATATTGTTGAATTTCTACCAGTTTATTGGTTAAATTTTACTGTTTTCTAATAATAACTCTTTCGCTTTAAAAGACACGGTCGTACACCACTTTTATGTAATTTTTTTATAAGCAAATTTTGGTGTAAATATTTCTAAGACACAAATGATAAATAGTAAGTAAACAAAATATGAAAAATTGAAGTATAATATGAATAAATAAGTATTTTTTGAAGTATTTCAAAGATATGAAAAAAGAGAGGTAGTGAAACACATACCAAAAGTGAAATACAATCTAAAGCGTTGTTTGCATCTTAAAAAATCCTTATATGGGCTTATAAGCTCTAATAAATAAATTTTCATGGTCATATTAAGAAACAATTGTGAGTGAGAGTTAATCTATAGTCGTTCTAAAAGCATTTATTTATTTTAATTTAAATTCAGTTTTACTTCATCGAAACGAATGCTGCCTTAAGAATGGACTAGGATACCTCTTCTAATACTTTACAACTTTTTATAATCACAATAAAAATATTGTATATAGGTACTACATTAAAGTAGACAAACAGACAGACAGAAAAAGATCATACTTTCACTTAAAAAAAATATTTCATTACAAAATAAGATGTGACCATATCGTGATATGCCGAGTCGATAGTTATTTTATCGAAACAAAAAAAAAAACAATGCAATTGAATCAAAATCGTGATCGTGGATTATCAATAAGTTCCGTGTATCTCAATCATGATTGCTCAATGTCCATCTGGAACAATGAGAGTTCATCCCCACTGATTATTGCAAAGAGGTTTGTGGGTTCAAATCCAATTTTTAAATCGATACTCTCTACTCGATACCCATAAAAAATCAGAAGTAAGAGATCTCTAATAATAATAATAATAAGAGATATGTGTACTCTGTCTTCCCTACAGACTAATATATCCTTTCTAAATAATGTGTATAATATAATGTGACACTAGCTTAAAGTGTAATATCTTGATCCTGAAAACATAACACTCCTTTTTTGCGCAGTCGTGTAATAAATATATCTTTAAATTAAATTAGAACATTTGTTGAAATTATATTTATTCCATTATCATTCTGATTAAATCCTAATCGTTATTTTATTATTTCAAATATAAATAGGGTCGCCTTGCCACATCTAGTCTGTCTGTCTCTCTGAACACGAATAACTCTAAAACTACTGAGCCTATTTTCATACAGTTTAACAAAATATGGAGTGAAGTGAAGAAAAATCAGGCGGATCGGAAATACTAACGTGCGACGCGTAAATTAATAATGTTGAATAAAAAAAAGGTTTTAAAGATTAATTAATCTTCCTATCAAATAACAAGTGGTATATAATGTATTATTATCAAAAATATTTTTCTATTTAACTGTTACAACGCTTTGTTACGTGCTCCTAAAGTCGTAATCGTGGCAAGCGAGTCAATAATTTTAAATAGATCTTACTTCGATCATAAGAGAGACCTAAGAAAGTGTTATTGATTTTTCTCAGTCATGTATAGGAGGACGATATGCCTGCCACAATCGTCAACACGTCAAGGAAGCTGTCGCTGTTGTATAATTTTTAATCTATCTACATTCTCATAGAATAATTTTACAGCGAAGTGCGAACTATACCTACTGCAAAGATATTTCAAATTTAAATGTAATAATTTGTATGAATACAAGCTATTAAGGTATAAGGTATTATACCAAAAAGCGGTGATGTCTGTCCAACAGTGTGGCACCAGCCTAAAGATATATCGTGACGACAATGAATGCAAATAGTATAATATCAAAATTACTCAACCAACTTTAATAATTTCGTAATTATATAACGTTTGTCTGTCTGTGGCGTTCACTTGAACGTTTAATTTAAATATATACATTTAAAATAAGTTATAGTTAATAGTTTGATTAGCCTTTTTTATTATGTATTACGGTTTAATGATTTTGAACGACGTCATAAAACTCAGGTATCGCGATATCTTCGCTGACTATTATCAGGTTTTCGTATTCTTCATAGAATTTAAATCCATTTAAGAATGTGTATTCAGCGATCAGAAAAACCAGTACCTGCTATCCTGAGCTTAATGACTTCGCAGGATCGTTTACACTCCCAACCACGATGCCCCCGGCTGGTCTGCCGAAGCAGACCTCATAACCATCGCGTTGCTCCAATGGTCTACTTTTGTATTAGAGAAGTAATACTACATAAGATATAAAGCCTTTGCACTTCCAAATCTCTTGGTTTTACGTCCGACTGGACCGATGCTAAGGAGCAATCCGACAGTGGTACCCTAACCACCATCACAATAAGTATACGTGTTGCTGTAAAAGTCCAATAAAATCCCACATAAATTACCAAAATCTTCCGTTAAGAATAAATTTTTTACTAATTCATAGTACTAAATCTAGATTTCTTAAAAAGACTTACGACTCACCCTCGCTTCGCTCGGGTTCATCCCTAGGTGCTCTTTAAACTTTGAATGACATATTTATTTATATCAAATCAACAGCCTAAAAAATAAGTTTTAAGTTTCTCGCTCTAAAAAGTATCGTACTTCCATACAACTTTTCATCCCTCCTTTTCACCGCCTTACATCCCCTTTTTCGCAATAAAAAGTAGCCTATATCGTTTCTCAGGGACTAGACTATCTGTGTAGTGTGTACTAAAAATTGAAATCGATTTAGTAGTTTTGACGTGAAAGCACGACAGACACACAGTAACCTTCGCATTTATAATATTAGTAAGAATAAGTTGAATTTGCCAACATTTCTATATAAAACCATTATAATTAATTTATTTCACCTTTTACTTGAATTCCATCAGTCAAATGATAAAAATATAATTATTCACATACTTTAAGCATTCATTATTTTCGCAATCGCAAAATCGATTTCGCGCTTCATATCTATCAATGACATTTAACACCGCGATATTTAAAATAAGCAGTTGCAATCAACTGGGATGATTTATTCTGATTGAATACTACTAATACTAGCTAATTGATACGACTTTGCCGGCGTCGTAACTAAAAACCAAAATCCTATAAAACTTATTATTCCCTTAAATACTTATATAGAAGGAGATATAGGTAATGCTCTAATTTTGCTATAACGACTTATCTACACGATAGATCAGATATAAAATGTACACCTATAACATAATAATAGTTTCACTAAAACTGAATTGAACTTCAGCAATTTTTAGTTGTTTTTGTTAGTTAACAATTTATATATATACATATTATTATAATAGCAACACTACATAATACTTTTGAATAACTAATATTAAAATAAAAATTATAATAATTATAATAATACTAGCTAAAAATAAGTTAATAATATTGCCATAATTATCAATTATTTTTAAATTATTTAAATTTAAATATAAATGTTTAGAATTAAAATTTTATAAGGTACTCTGATGCCATTTTCAAAATTTTTTGTAATTTGTGGGTAGGCACTGTCTGTAACAAATATATAAACCTATGAGACGTCAAATACCTTAGTCTCTCCCGTGACCATGATTGCTGTAAAGCATTCGAAACGTCCGTCGGGAACTAAAAATCAAAATAAATCCGCGACAAAATCCGAAAAGGTAGTTTCATTTATAATGTCGAATATTCGCGTAAATCTAAGAAAGTATTATTAATTTTTAGTTGTTGTCGAGCTTTGCAAAGTTAAGATGGACAATTAAACAATATTTGTAAAATTATCCTTCAAACAAAAATTTCATTAATTTTATTAGTTGACGACACGTTTGGCTCAGTCGGTAGAGACCCTACTCTCTGCGCCAGCGGTCGCGGGTTCGAGTCTGGCTGGGGGTATTCATTTGTTGAGCACGAATGTTTGTACTCCAGTCATGGCTATTTATATTTATAATATGTATGTATTTAAAATTATACGTGTATATACCTACGTATATCAACTATCTGGTATCCGTAACACAAGCTTAGCTTACCACGGAACTAGATAGCGCTGTGTGTAATAATGTCCCAACATATTTATTTATATTCTATAGTAGTTGTAGTTTTATAGTATAGTAATAGTGTAGATGTTGATTATAAATTCCTTGAATAATTTGTTTTTATAACATCTAACTAGGTTGCGAGATAAGCGCAGGTCACTTAGCGAAGTGTTTATTCGTGTAGTCGATCTCTTTATCAATAGGTCAATGACACGCTACAAGTTAAGGTAAAGTTACTACACTGGGGATTTTCATCTCATTGATTTTTCAACAAATTTATTAAAGCAATCGATAATAACAAAAAAGTTTAGTACGACAAGCTCTCGTTCGCTCTCAACTCCAAGTTTTTCCGATTTTAATAGTAGTTATTTAGATAATAATATTTAGAAAACATTAAAAAAAGCAAATGGTTATAAAGTATTTAAATTTGTTTTAAATATTCCACGGGAACTATATATTTTTCCGGTATAAAAAATAACGTATTTATGTTATCACTACACAGTATAAATCTGTCTATCTGTTCGCGATAAACTCAAAAACTACTGCACTGATTTTCATGCTGTTTTCACCAATGGATAGAGTGGTTCTCAAGGAACGTTTTAGCATATAATTTGTCAAGTTTTTGAATGCACTAGCGGAACCCGCGGCTTTACTCGCGCTACTTCTAAGGACGAATCCGAGCGGAACGAGTAGCTAGTTAAATACTATAATCTATGTCTTTGCCAAATTACATCAGTATCCGTTCAGCCGTTCTGGAATGATTTTCATCAACTCTTTATGGGATCAATACCATTCGTTAACATAAAACTTAAATGACAATTTTAAGAAAACGCATGAGATGGCGACTCATGTTACTGTAACAAAAATTATTTAATTCTTATAAGGAAATAATATGAATTATAAAATTCCACCGGAAACATTAGTCAGACTATAACCTAATAATTTTAATTAGAATCTTTAAAATGTATTTCTTAGAAGATGGATGACAAACTCAAAGCATCCCACAAAAAATATTATTGTCATAAAATATTGTCGTCGTAACCATAAAACACAGGATATCTTTAAGTTCATGCACTCGTTTAAATGATCTATTAGGACAAAGATATGCAGTTGACACGTTATCTTTGACATCGTGACATTTATTTAAAGACTAGCGACTTACCCTTACTCCGCTCGGGGTTGTCCCTTGATACGCTTTAACTGTAGATTTCTCAGAAATGTCATATTTTCCAGCAGTAAAAAGTATCCTATCCTGACCCGGATAACCAGCTGTCATCATACCAAATTTCATTAAAATCTGCCCAGTGGTTTTCTCTAGATGCGATCACAAGCAGATAGAGAATTGAATAGGCATCTACTAGGCACGCGCGTACCACCGTAGGCCGCATCATCACCTCCCGTCAGGTGTGATAGCGGTCAAGCGTGTGCCTATAATCAATAAAAAAAAAAAAAAAAGAGGGAAAAAACCATTTCAATTGCATATTCCAAAAAATATTCCATGTACAGATACAGATTCAACAAAGTTCTAATTTTACTATATGTATAGATTTTATTATACGTCAAGTAAAATCAGACTGCGCCTCAGCATTTGTTAGTAATAATAGGAGATGAACTAGATTTTATAAAGTGCTAATGAGGTTAAGAACAATGTCCACTCATTATAAAATATTAATGTCTGAACTCGGATTTTGCGTAAATTAGCCTATTAAAATAAAAACTTCTTAATTGAAATATTTTGAACTTAGCCGCATTTTTTAACATGACGGTTAATATATGAACTAGAGCAAGTAAATTAAGTAAAATATCAATTTACAACTCCTTTTTTAACTCTGTACGGATTAATGAGTATAATTTTGCCATTTAAATATATTGTCTATCTATAGCAATATTATAAAGAAATTAAAAAAAAAATGTATGTAATAGTATTGTGCTGAATAATATGAACAGCTAGTTTTCTAAAAGTATCTATAGTCATACACTAGTGTCATCTAAATGCTTCACTCTTCCCATAACAAGTACCAAGTCGAGCGACAACGAATGAGCTTTTGCGTGTAAACATATTATACTGACGCCAGCTAGGGTTGTCAACTTACGAGTATAATATCTTTCTACATCCTTAATTAACCTGTTGTATAAATTCACACTAGTTGAAGACCCATCTTGGTGGAGGCCCCGCTTGGTGGGAGGCTTCCCATGCCGGTTGCTCCTGGTACTTCTATGAATCCACCGTTGTATTACCCATTAGTTTAGTAAGGTCTGCCTTGGTAGACCAGCTGTCGAAATTTCGCAGATTAATCGTCCGACGCCAAATTTAGACGGAATAGATTCCGTTGGATTTCAATGGGGACTCCTGGCATTTATGGTGGGCGGTGAGTCTCACATAATCACCTGTATGATGAATACAGGTGGTATGCTTAAATCATTTACCAATATTAAGAAAAGGCATACTAGGTACGCAATGCCGTCGTGGTCGAGAGTGAAAGCAAACCTGCAGCAAGTCACTAATAAGTAAATTGTGTGTATTAGTTCCTAAAAATATGCTTCGTAACTTTCGTACTTTCAAAATTTTAATATTAAGTAAGTATTTAATAACTCATAACTAACAACCCTACTGGTATTTTATGAGTCTTGCATTGGTCATTAGATGTAACCTGTACGTTTCACCATCCGCCAGTTTCAATTCATTATATTGAAGCCTTGTATCGGTCAAGTAATAACTTTAAGCATTTAAGTGCACATCTGTTCTTATAATATTTTATTAGGTACTTGCCTTCGTCTTGCTTAGTTAACCAAAACACATTGCCGACACGTTTGGCTCAGTTTGTAACGACCCTACTTGCTGCGCTAGCAGTCACGGATTCGAGTCCCGCTGGGGGCATTTTTTTGTGTGCACGAATGTTTGTACTCCAGTCATGGATTTTTGTATTTATAATATGTATCAGTATATATTTAAAGTTATATTAAGTATGTGTAGTGTATTATTCAATATCTGGTTTCCATAATCTGGTGCTATGTGTTAATGTATCAACATACTGAGTGTTTCTAGTCTATTTCTAGTCTTAATTATTGTAATCAAAGATGGGTATCTCGCGTCAAAGAACAATATTTTGACTACCAATATTTTGTTTTCTTATATATGAGTTTTATTATAACATGTTTTCCCATAAGATAACTTGTCTGCGTTAAAAAACTTCGGTTCTCGTTATGTTGATCACAGAAACACTCCTACATGGTAAGGTTTTGTTCATGAGCCTTCATAAGGTATTTTTACGGAACCCGACACGTCTAGAACATGGTTTCCTTATAGCTAAAGGATTTCCTACCTGTTACTGCATAGGAGAAAAATTAGGAAAAAAAATTAAATTAAAGAGACTTGTATTAAAAAATAAATTTAGGTTTCAACATCTCGCAGTAATCTTTATATTTTTGGATGGCAGACCAGGACTAGGACCTCGTTTGACTAGAAAATTAAAAATAATCATCAATAGCGCCATTCAACGGATCGAACTATATCTAACAGCAACCAAAGTGACTCTGAAATTTGGTAGCAATTGGGAAGGTGATGAACTTAAAAGGTACCAAACTTTTTACTTACTCGTAATCATTATAAGATTGCCACTTAAGAGATTTGGCATCTTATTAAATTTATACTACATCTTAAATTTATTACTGGCTATATGCCTTACCGTGTACTATCTATTTACAGCTGTCTTGTTTAGTAGTAGAATACTCATTAACAATTTGGATAATTTGCGTATTTAAATATTGGCATTACTTAAATAAATTTGGTTAATTAAAACTTGCTTTATAATTTTGGGAAGATTACAAGAAGAGAGAAGATGAAACCACTTTCTTTTTTTTCTTAGATTTACCTAAGTATTTACATTTTAAATAAAACCATCTTTTCGATTTTTTTTCCTGAAATATTTGTCACTGCCTGGAATAAGCTTTGAGACTGATGATATTGACCTTTGAGAAGTTTAAATCCTGACCACAAGAGAAGCGATCGTACATTTGAAGGGTTAGTATGATTATCCTACGGGAAACGTACATTTTTTCGGAATAAAAAAGTAACCTATGTGCTATTCCAAAGGATAATCTATCTCTGAGCTAAATTTCGTCTTAATATGTGCAGCCGCGTATCGCGGTCCGCGAAAAGCATCATGCTACGACTAATAGGAGTGGAGAATTAATGAAAAATGTCGCAAAAACGGGGATAATTTATTCCTTTTGAGAGCTTCCGTTACGTGCGCTGCGTAAACGGTTAAAGTTACACAATTGTATGATGCATTTGTCCCTCTTAAAAAAAGTTCTTGAAAAAATCCACAATATCATATTGTCTCTTGAGGTTACCTCACTATAACCTTCTTTATAAAATAATGCATTATTTATTTTATAATTTTAATGTAAGAATTTAGTTTTGGTAGTCTTAACGCGGACTTATTTAAATGTTTTACTAAAATCGGTACACCCTTTTTAGTAGAAAGAGATTGAAATCTGGCTATTGTCATGATGCGAAAAAATTTACCTTTGGACGTACGTGTGTTTATTAAATGCGGATGCAATTAAGTATACAGAAAAACAATACCTGGAGCAAAACATACCCAAAGTGAGGGTAAGTCGATAGTAATATTGATAAGATTAATTAAATCATCTTACATAATAGCAGTGGCGGCTTAAACGGTGGTTAGGAGTTCGATTTTAGCAAAAAACTTACACGTAGTGTTTAACTGCGTATTTAAATCCCAAGTTCAAAAGCGTGTGAAAAAGTAAAAAAAATACAACGACTGCATAAATTTTAATTGTTATAACCATGATAATATAATATCGTATTGTATAAAAAAATGACACAAAAATGGCTTAGCATAGGTATATTGCTGCAGACACTGCGCAAAACAATTTGATTACGTAGTTCATAACAATTTTCGTACATAACTAATTGAGCACGTAACCAATGCATTCGTAAATTCGACTAAACAAATAAATCGACGATAACATAGCTTAGTTATTATATTTAATTCAACATTTACCTACTTGTTATTTCTTATTATATTTAGTTGTAGTTAACAGTTGCTTGTATTGTAATTATTTTTTTCAATAGCTTTCTACTGGCAAGGAGAGGCCTCATTTCAAGACGAGGAAATCATACCGAAACCTACAAATAAATAAAAAATCAAATATGTCGTAGGTATAAGAAGCTAATTTAAGATCGTTAAAGCTTGTTATCATTAATATTATATAGGTACTACCAACTCGCCCTTACTTCCCTCGTGTGAAAAACAAAAACAAATCTAGACCCTAGGAAACGTGTGTTTTCCGGAATAAAGGAAGCTGTTCCAAATTTGTATAATATAAATAATGGGATGTAATTAATATGTAATTTCTTTAAATACACTTAATCAGAACTCTAACTAATTTGTGTAAATTCTATTATCATAAATATTAATAAGGTAGGCAATTCAAAGGAAATCTAATTTCTTACCTGCACTGCAGCGACATAGTAGCACAGTGACACGAACAACAACAATAAAACTCTGTGACCCATGGCGACACTTAGCTAAATACAAATTTTCATCACTTCGATGCAATATACGACCTGGAAAGTTTGTATGCAACACAGTATTTTTAGAGATTCTCCTATTTTGTAAATAATTTCTTTAACTGTTAAAAGAATTTTAAAATTTATGTTTAAATGAATGAGACGTCGCGGGTTCGATTTTCAGAAAAAAAAACTGTTTCAATATCATCACTTAAAGTGCATCAAAGCAATTATGTTATCTGTCTCGTAAACATAAAACAAAAAAGTATAAAATTTAAAATTTCATGTAATCTATTAAGATTTCCTATAAAAATGCCAGATTGTATCGAATCTAATAATCTTAAATCTAAAGTAAAACACTTGATGTATTTACGATAAACTTTTAAGATTCTCTGGCAATAAATTAAAATGCACTAAATTATTTTTACATAAATGCATTATATCACATGCTATAGTCTATCAATATTCATAAATATTTTAATTGAACTAATATTATATTCATTAATTCGATATAAACAGAATTATATAAACATTATAGTTTTTAAAGATTAATAAAAACAAACAGATGTGTATCAATCGTGCATTGAACCTACGTCCACTGTTCACTTAAAGCGAAAGAAAACACAATATTTTTACGCTATGCACTAATTTTGTAAGAAAATCATTTATATAGCGACGCGTAAGCCTTTGTCCGCGCTTCGTTCGAAACTAACAACCGCTTTACTACGGTCTAGCACTTTGCCCCCGACTCCTCTCGTCCTTGAACAGATTTCAATACATACCAAACTTTAATAGTTCATCCAATCGATTTCATTGAATCAAGGCTTAGCTTATTAAGGAATAATAGTTTGTTTTTTAATTACTTACTTTTTACTGCAGATATTAAAGCGAAAATTATGTTATATTTAGCAATAAGCCTAACAAGCCTAACAAGTAATTTTGAAAAAAATAAAACAATTTTTTTACTATATTCTATGTAGATTATATAGATACCCTTATATGATATCTTAAATCTTAGAAGCCACATTAATCGTAGGATTCTAAAAAAAATTGAGATTTTTCATTTGATTAGCTCAGGAAAAACAGGAAACTAGAAAAGTTTATTTTAAAAACTAGCGGTGCCCGCGGCTTCGCTCGCGCTAAGAGTGAATAAAATAAACATTTTTGTTTATATACTGTTACTTATAATGTACCAACGACTGATTCCCCATTTAAAGTTCTGGCCCTCTTTCTGGGAACTACTCTATAGTATTTTCTATTTCATTTACAGCACCAGTTATTTTGTATTCCTGTGAGATGTTTCTCTTAAGTTTTAGCAAGAGTTATCTATATAAATTTGTAAGAACTCTATAGAACCACATGTTTTCACTTAGGAATGAAAGATTAATGTTCAATAAAAGGTATTTTAAATGTTTTCTCGTATAATAACGTATCACTATACAAAACTTAATTCAAATCAGTTAGTTATGTACTTTTTGTGTGAAACGCACGCTTCGATTTACGAAGTTACTGTTTTTTACGTACTGATAAAAATAGGTATTGCGAGTGTAGCTTAGGAGACAGATATTTGATATTGTAAACTATTCTGTAGCCCTTTTTAAGACCTACAATATTGTTTTGATGTATCTCTCAAGACTTACCCGCAGCTAGGTTTCTAAGGACGACTCAATGAAATAAATTATTTTGTTTTCCTGTGGAAATGGTTTTTTCTACAATAAAGAGTACCATAGTAATGACCCGAGTAATAAGTAATCATTACACATTTTTTTTAAATCGATCCGGTACTTTTTGTGTTAAGCGATAATATACAAACAGACAAAAATTTTAAAAACGTATTGGGGTGTTTATTCAATACATATTTCATTACAGCCTTTGTTTTAAAAAAAATATTTCAAATAAATGTGACTTTGCTCTGTTACTGTATGTTGAATAGGTATCATCGCCCCGCGGTTTCACCCGCGTTGTTCAAGGTCCCGTGAGAATACCGGAATAAATAATATAAGTAAAGTATAGTAAGTATAGTATATACATGTAGCTTTTCATTAGTTATTTTTTTTTAAATGATATAACAGTACTTTTTGAGTTTATTCTAAACACAGTACAGTTTGTCCAACATTTTTCTTAGTTATAGAATCTGAACCGTTATAATTACTAAACGAAAAGTCTGATCTATATATATATATATATATATATATATATATATATATATATATATATATATATATATATATATATATATATATACGGAACTGATAAATATATATACCGAATTTAAAGTGGAGTTACACGTACAAAATCAAGCTTAATACCAATATCACCTCTATTCGATTCCACCCGTATTTGAACTGAAGTTAAACAAAAAATGTTATTTTGGCTGAATTGTAATAGGCACATACCATAGCGGACTTTTTGTGAGCATTATATGCAAACATACATACATACATACATACATACATACATACATACATACATACATACACACACACACACAAACACACACACACACACACACACACACACACACACACACACACACACACACACACACACACACACACACACACACATACATACATAAGCCCTTTCTGGCAAAATATCTAAATATTATCTATGCGTTGATAAAGGCCCCAATACAACATTTTTCTCATATATCTTTCATTTACTGACAGCGAACTGTTACTTTGTTACGATATTATGTAATATACTGCAATAAAAATATCCTAAATCACGACCTCAGTAATAAGTTATCACTAAACAAAATTTGGTTAAAATTTGTGCAGTACTTTTTGAGTTACACGATAACATACAAACAGACAAATGGACATACATACAAACAGCCAAAAAAAATTATAACTATTGTTTTGGGGTCTATACTCTATATTTAATACAAAATACGTTACAGTCATGGTTTTTGAAAATATTTAATGTACAAATTTTTTAAGCTACGGTTTTTTTTTATTTTATATTGTGGAAGATGAATAGGAAAGAGGATGTTAGAGTGGGGAGAAATCTATAAAAGTCGATGCATAACCGGCATCGGGGGGTAGTTGTATCTTGACGCTTGTCGTGGTAGCATTGTTAGGTCGTTACTCTGTTGGTTTATTTCTTTAAAATATCATTGTTGGTAGCTTAGTGGTCTTTTTGGTTAGTTTAATTGTGTTTTAGCGTTTTCAGATACTTACAATAAATTGAGGTCGATTTAGTATGCTTGTGTTTTTAAAAGAAAGCTCACTTCTGGTCTAAATTCACAAGATCAGAAGTGGGATAGGTCCTGTTTCGCCCACTACTTTTGTTAAGCGTGTGCTATTTGTCGGTTGTTTTTGTTTAAAAGTTTTTATCGGAGGGTATCGTGATTTTAGTGTATTTTCATTGATTTTGGTGATTCGTGTTTTTTTTGTTGGTCGCTGTGTTTAGTTTAGTTTTGTTTTGCTTGTCAGGCCTAAATTAGAAAATTTAGTTGTTATGTCAGACAACCAGCGAGATCGTAGTGAAAGTCGCCGATGTAGTTATAGTCTTCGTCATGAGCGTGGCGGTAGTCGTGATCTGTGTTATAGTATAGGTGCTGTGCTTTTGCCGGGCCTTTATAGAAATGTTAACTGTAAAATTATTTTTTTTTTTTACTGTTTATGTAAAAGATGCTTATTTTGTGTTTTCGCATTGGGGTTGATACATTCAAGGGAAGATGTATCTTGCGGTTGGGGATAGTATGTCTCGCAGATCTTTGTATTCGGATATGCTGTTCTGGCCGACAGATGCACTTCAAGTGGGGTACGGTTTCATATTATTGGATGCTGTCTTGGAGTGCGCTCAGACATGCGATCCTAGTATATGGAACATACCTTGTGTAGCTTAAGATTAATGTGTGTGAGCTCGGACAGTGTCTTGGAGGTTACTCAGACATGTCGTCCTGTAACAGTGATCATACTATGAGTTGACCGTTGCATATGTTTGTGTAGCAAACATTAAACGTATATTTGGGGGTAGGTTGGATTGAAACATGCTTTTATAGGTACTGATTTACACACGCAAAGCTATGACATGGTTCTCTGGCGAGTCGTGAGGGCGCACTCCCCCGACGGGTCCTGCCCCGGGTAATTGGTACAGATGTCTGTTTGTTTTACATCCACTGTGCTTAGGTTATGCTAGGTGAGCTTAGCCCACGAATGAATCAAATTGAAACCTTTATATTGACACGCAAGTTTTGGAAATGTACTTTGTGTCTTTTTTTGTCTGGTGATTTTAATGTTTATACGGCAGCAGATGATAAGAATGTGATGTCTATAGCTACTGGCGTCATTCTGCTTTTCGATGTTGAAGTGCTAATTGAACTCCAAGGTTAGAAGGTGAAGAAGCCCGAGGACGGTCTTCTGTCAGGAAAGGCCGTGTGGAAGATGAATAGGAAAGAGGATGTTAGAGTGGGGAGAAATCTATAAAAGTCGATGCATAACCGGCATCGGGGGGTAGTTGTATCTTGACGCTTGTCGTGGTAGCATTGTTAGGTCGTTACTCTGTTGGTTTATTTCTTTAAAATATCATTGTTGGTAGCTTAGTGGTCTTTTTGGTTAGTTTAATTGTGTTTTAGCGTTTTCAGATACTTACAATAAATTGAGGTCGATTTAGTATGCTTGTGTTTTTAAAAGAAAGCTCACTTCTGGTCTAAATTCACAAGAATATTGTATTTATTTCATATGTTTCATATAAATAAATATGTATGAATATCGTCATAATTTTATATAGATCATTATTATTATCGAGCTTAGTAAACTTTTAGTCAATGCTACTGAACAGAGAAAGAATAGAAGTTGTAAGTAGCTTAACAAATATTCGACGTTATTCTTTAAATTACCATAACTTTTTTATTTATGAACCGATTGACATGAAACAAACGCTAAATGTTAAGTGAAGCTTACCACAATATATATGTGAAAACCACATCTCGATCAAATAAGCCGTTTCAGAGATTAGCGTGCACAAACGCACAGACAAACAGACAAACAGACAAACAGACAAAAATTCTAACAATAATTGTTTTGGGTTCTATTTGCGTTAATAAAGCTCCCTACAATATTTTTTCTTATATATCTTTCATGTACAGACAGCGATCCGTTACATTTTTATTATATGTATTGAAATGTAGATTAGAGATTATAATATAGAGATATAGAAAAATGTGCATTTAAAAATGTGCGCTGATTATATTGAAATTCAAAACAAATTAGAGAAAGGTGTTTACGTCATTTCTAACATTTTAAATAATAAATATATATTTGTTAAAATAATTATTTTAATAAAAAAATTAATATCTTCTATCATTTTTTTTTAAATTATTGATAATAAATTTGACTCTCACTTCCACCAATTAAGGAATAAATGTCAAGCTGCAGTGTATCACTAAAAAATCGATTTACTTAAAAGTAACGTAATACCATTATACTATAAGACACCATTAGGGAGATATCGCATGACGTAATGTATAAACGTACTAAAAACAGCCGAATATCCTAATTTAAGTCAGTTAAAATGTATGAAGCCCATAAAGGCGGAATATATTTTTTGTGATTAAGCCCTTTTTCTATAAAAACCGTCATAATGAAATTTAACGTCATCAATAACGAACCGTAATTTGAAAGTAAAATTATCAGTCAATAATAAATCTCATGTTACAACAAAGAACGGAAACATTAAAGATGTTTCAAATAAATTACATCGCTCGATAACTTATATCGCTAATAATAATTTTTCCCACGCGAGCTAACTATGTAAGGACATGCACTTGTTAGAATAATTATATAATAAAACTTATTTAATTTATCTAAACTTTATAATATTACAATAAAAAATATGTTTAACTATAATACGCAACTAGCGTTTTTACGACTATGCTCGCGTTGTTAATTTGATATCTTATCAAGCCAAGTCCTCCGCGGCGTTTGTCTTTCTGTTCGCAATAAACTGAAAAATTACTGCACCGATTTTCAAGCTGTTTTTACCAATGGATAGAGTGGTTCTCGAGGAAGGTTTAAGTATATAATTTGTCACGTTTTTGTATACATTTACTAGTGGAACCCGTGGTTTTGCTAGTAAAGGGACTACGCACGAACCCAAGCGGAGCGAGGGCGAGTCGCTAGTCTAAAAGCATAAGGTCATTAACTTACTCATAACGAAATATCGAAAACCATTAAACGTATAACGATGAAATTTGTCTGGGATATAGTTTATAGTTAGATTAGAAGACGTCCGCTAAGAACGGTGTTTGCGACAGGGCCGGATTAAGGAGGTCTAAGGGCTCTCGCAAATTTATATGAAAATCCTTCATCTTTTGTGCTACAAACATTTTTGACTGAGAGCTCCTAGGGGCGAACCCGAGCGAAGCGAGTGTGAATTGCGTGTTTGCGTGAGTTTAACTGACACAGTAGTTTGGGAGAAAACTTTGGGTTTATTTTATTTTTCTACCTTTCTCATCATAAATTAAAACCGCCTTTTCATTGCTCGAAAATGATCTGCGAGATTAGAACTCATACTGTGAAAATAAGAACACTGTAACATACTTATTTATATTATTAGTAAAGATGTATTGTTACATATTATTAGCGTGTAACCTTAAAAATACACAAATCATGTTGTCTTTTCTTACATATACCTTATTGGTATAATTGTCATAAGATATTATATTATAAGTCACTCTACATTCTTATCTAATGCAGTCATCTCTCCCTATATGTAGAGATGGTGGGCTTACTCACAAAATGTATTTCTAACCTATTATTATCTGTAATTTATACATAGAAGTGTGCTTAAAGTCGATCAGGAAGGAAAAAAAGGATATTATATTATTAATTAATTTTATTGAACAGGGAGCAGTGATAACCCAGTGGTAAAGCAGTCGCTTTAGAAATCGAGTAAAGCGGTTTCAAATCCCAGGTCGCGCATGTTTGAAATAATTATGTTCATATAAAAATGTGAAATATAAAAAACTGAAACTTTTTGAATAAATAAAACTAGGATTTTGTCGCGGCTTTATTTTGATTTTTAGTTCCCGACGATTCAATGATTTACAGCAATCACAATCATTTTAATTCTAATCATTTTTTATAAATTCAATAAGTTTTACACTTGAATATGGAATTATTATTTATTTAACTTTAAGTGTTATTATTATAATTATTACAATTCATTAAAAACTTTGTTAATTAATTTTATTTAGTGTTGCTATTATTAAATTTATAAAATGAAGACAAATGATGTTAATATGCAACAAAGAAATATTATATTTAACTGAAACTCTTAAGTTATTATAGTTTTTTTTTTATGAAAAAGGCTTATAGTTGATGACTTCATGAATATATTATGTAGGTATTTGTCACATAATATCAGGTCAAAGGGTCTATCAAAGTTCAAAGACACCCCCGGGCGGACAGACGGACACACAAAAACTCGTCTAATTAACGTAAACACTTGGGTCAAGGCTTTCGATGATTGACAAACCGACAATTGAACCGTGATTAATGGAATTCTGATTAGAGCTAAGATCTGCAGATGTCTGCGCACACGCAATTCTAAAAAGTCTTCAGAATACTACTTGTATAAATAATGACATTACTCGTTAAGTTTTCGAACAGAACCCCAATTATTGTTCTAATATAAAAGTACCAAAATCACTTTTTTTAACCAGCCAGTGAAAGTAACGTCAAAATTGATTCAACCGTTTTGATGATTTCAGACACCGGAACAAACAGACCGACCGACACACAAAAAGTTAAAAATATATATATTACTTACTCGTCTAAATTATGTATTTCTTACAATTGGACATAGTTATGCAGACCAGAACCAACCCACAGAATGACTGTTTTAAGATAATAATATGATCGATTTTGTTTTGACATATGATCGATTTTCATAACGAAATGTGGGTTGATATCTTTGTTGACAGGGTCTTTTGCATTCAAAAAATCGTTAGATAGCTTAGATATTTTTAGCATATATAAAACAAGCAATTTTGGACCTATCTGTGTTCTTAACTCAATTTCA
Source organism: Boloria euphrosyne (assembly GCA_951802675.2). NCBI lineage: Eukaryota > Metazoa > Arthropoda > Insecta > Lepidoptera > Nymphalidae > Boloria > Boloria euphrosyne. The sequence goes on from OX637879.1 coordinate 13,681,070, forward strand.
CCACGATTGTAATTCCATATTGACATTACAAACAGACACTTCAATTTTGTTAATCTGTATCGATAAAAATGTGTGCACTCGCTACTTATAAGTTACAGTGCATTGAAAATACATATAATATTTGTATAATTATCTAAACATTAACACCGCACTTGACATATTTACTAGTTACGATCAAACTTGAGATTATTCATTTGCCCACAAATCAATTTATCACTTCTTAAGAATTTGAACACAAAAAGCCTTTGTAGTAGTGAGTGAGGACGATTTAACAAATTAGTCTGTTTGTACGTCTATACACCTATAGTAGTGTTTAACTGCCTCGGTGGTGTAGTGGCTAACATTATGGCTGCATATCCGAAGGTCCTGGATTCCAGTCAGTAAGTGCCAGGTCAGTGTTTAATTTCTTTCATAAACCTCCATCCGCGCATTAATAAAATTAGAGAGAGAAGAAGAAGAGAAGAATTATAAAGGTCTTGTCTTAATTTCCAAAAACAACTTGTTTTACTTTTCAACAATAATCTCACCAAAAAATGATTGTATAATAACAAAAAAAAATTTAAAATACAAGTCTCCCAAGAAACCTCAAATCGACCACTAATTTCAACATAACACATATTTAATTTGAAAAAAAAAAACATTTAGGCAATACTGTTCAACCTATACACATACCGAGCTACTTGCATAACGTATTGAAAGCTTATACGTGTTTTTAATAAGAACTATTTATTCACAAATCAGCACAGCTATTTAATCTCTCATCGATTTCTTAAGCTTTGTTCGTAGTTATTTGCTCTATCCGTCTTCGATCTCTATGTAGAGAACGGAAACATCAATAACTACCAACGCAATCTATGGCTTGCTATCTAACAATCTAGATTGGCTGTTTATTAATAAATAACAGTCTAACAACTAAAAGTTGTTATTAATTGGACATGTGGAGGTGAAATATATGTAAGAATATATGTTCCAATGTTAAAAGGTAAGAGAATGGCGTATTAAAAAAATAAGTTATTAATAATATAGGAGTCTAGTCAAGCATAAGTTATTTTATAAAAATATTGTGTTCTTTCTACTACCTTTGTACGTATACATAGAACGTACGAGTATATAGAACTAGGAACTGATTATATTTATCGTTTATATACAATTTATAAATACTTATACTTATACGGTTGTAGAATATCATTTAACTGTAAATTCTCAAAAACAATGTTGTAATTTTAATACATGTGTTTACGGTAATTAGAGTACCATTGTATTGTTTGCTATTTAATATTGCAGCTGCAACCTTGAGAAAGCTATCGCCACCTCGAAAAGCAGTTCTAATGAGAAGAAAAACAGTTGTTCTTTTTACTATAATATAGTTACATTTTATTTATATTATTAACATCTATACTAATATTATAAATGTGAATGTAAGTTCGTTTGTTACGCTTTCACGCAAAAACTACTTAACCGATCATCATGAAACTTTGTACACATATTCTTGGAGGTATTAGAAGTAATTTCGCCAGTTCTTCTCAGGTCAGTGGTTTCTTCCTTCCGAACTGGTAGTAGATTCATGACGTTCAGTAAAAAATTGTAATAATTTCATGCTGAATAAAATATTTTGAATTTGAATATAGGATACTTTTTTCTAGCGAGTTTGAAACCATGAACAGGGGCGCAGCCGCGGATACTGCTAGTAATTATATATCGCCCGCATATTATGAGTCAATATAAATTCAATTATTAACATTACTACGACCAAAAACTCTCTTAATTAGAATAATAAACCTAACCGATTAAAATATTTAAAATTTATCATTAAAAAGATTTACTTTATAAACAATTTATTTGAGAAAGTTCGTACATTTTATTATAGATTCAGGCCCATAAAGAATTTAGTCTTTTTTGAAGTTAAAATCTGGTAAACACAGAATCTAGTAGTAAATTATGTCTCTTGAAGTTAAGTAAAAGTTTTCGTAACAATCGTCCGCTCATCGGGTCAAATGTCAAGTGTCTCAACTCTCAACAACATCCCACACGGGCGAGTGATTATTACAAAATGTATCCTTCCTTAAAAACACAATGGTGTTCCCCTCAGATATATTAAAAACAACTCAAAAGTGTAATAAATACTAGTAATTTTATTGTTTTTCGATGTATAAAAAAGGCTTGATTTAATTTTTGCAGTAGAATATCGATATTATAGGCAAAAATAAAGGAAAGGATTAAGCAATTCAAATTTTAGAAAAACAATAATTAAACGTGAGATAAATAACTAAAGATGTAAACTTACAATGGTAAAAACTACTCGCAATCTCACTCACATCGCACTAGAACAAAATTTAGAATAACCAAATTTTTACCAAAAAGGGGATAAAAATGTTCCCTTTGAAATAGCACTGCTATAAATTCCACCTTATGATGTAGAAGGTGCAAAATCCGAGGTTTAAACCTATACCTATTTCCAAAGTATTTAACCGAATTCCTTAGAAAAAGTGAAGATGTCCAATTATGTCCAAATAATCGGATAAGTTAATAAATGTGTTAATTTAATGTTCGCCTGAAGTGATCGATAACAATCTGCGAGTTGAGACACGAGGTTGTTGCTCCAAATAAAGTTTTAGCTGTAGCATATTTTAACAAAAGAATAGTTTAAGAGTCTACCGCAATAATTACGCTATAAATTATATTATAATACAAATGAGATCAATCAGGCCATAGTCCACTAGTGCACACATGTCTTTCGAAACCTTCTCCGAGGTTCTTTCAGACATGCAGTGGTTTTCACGAAGCTTTTCTTCTCTATTTAGCATCGGCTAAAAACTGCGACTTACTATGTCATATTTAACATGATAAGTACAGTTATAGGTAATTATACTCGTACATATTACCACTATACCCACTTTCTTCTTACTTGTACCACTATATGGTACAAAGAAATAGCTTCTTTGTACACCATCAGATAGAGTTCTAATTTACTAAATCCAAAAACTCGTTTGGAATTTGGAAGCCAAAATATTTACACAGCTCCTAGACTATATTATTGAATAATCAAACAAAGCGCACTTAACGGTTATTGGTGTTCTTTATATTTCAAAACCTGACCTTTTTAAGACATTTATCAAAAATAGATCGTCTCTAGTTAAAAGTATAATATATTTTTTCCTTAGTCCAATGGCCGTTACTTAAGTTATTGACCTTAAAACTGTAAAGTGGTGTTATTAACTGATTATTATTTAGTAGTTACTACTTAGCACGGGCTATTTTTAATATGGTGTGGGTTCGATTCCGTCCCAATAAGTAAATGTAGTAAAAATTTTAATATAGCATAGCATGTTTGCTAGGTAATGATACAGCATAAGGACAATATTTCTGTATTATGAAAATAAAATAAATTTTGATGTGATTGTGCATTCGAAACGTTGAAACCGAAAATACTAAATATAAGAACCAAAAAAACCGAAAAGACCAATAATAAAAAATAACAATAATCGAGCATCTATTATTATATCTTGAAAGTATGTCAGTTTGTCTTACGTCCGCCCAGCAATCATATCGAAGTGTGTTTGCAAATTTCAAATCTGTACTATAAAATATATATAAGAAATTATCCTAATAAGGAGTTACAAATTGCGTCGATGTGGTAGGTGTTGATGTACTTTTGCACTCAACTTTAAGTGTGTGTTCTATTAATCAGTACGTCAGTACAGTATATAAAATTGAAGTGTCTGTTTTTAATTTCATTTCACTAAATGCATATGAAAGTTTATACGATACTAACAACCAAAAACCAATTTTTAAAATTTTCGTCTGTTTGTCTGTCTGTTTGTTCCGGCTAATCTCTGAAACGGCTGAACCGATTTTGACGGGATTTTCATTCGTAGATAAAGCTATAAGTAGTAACTCAGGCTGCTTTTATTTTATTATAAAAACCGTTTAATTTATTTAAACTTACGCCACGTGAAGAGTGTGCTCAATTAATTTGTTATATAAAGTTAAATTAATGTAAAATACTTTGAAAGTTATAAAAAAGTGTTAGGAGCACAGACAATTTGAAATATACACTCTTCCATTGTCCCGGCGCGTCCCTTTCTAAATACTTAAATTTATCCAAATCTGTCGCTTTCTCTTGAAAATTAAGAAACATACACACACATTAGATTTTTTGTTTAATATAAATACTAACAAAGCTACTTTAATCTCTCATTATGTATTTATTATTTTAAACAGCATCCTAAAAATCTCAGAGCCTTGACTACGTTGCATAACTTGTGTAATCCCTCATCACGACTGGCCCGAGGTATTAATAAACTCCTACGAAGCTATAATTTAGCTGGCTAAGTCAAGGGATGTTAGTTTTTATTGTAATCATAGTCTAATCAATCAAACGGCGATATGATTCATACAAACCGGTCTTTGCCCACCAATCCATCTATATTATGATAAAATAGCGAGGCGGTTATTTAATCTGCGTGACACGCTTGAAATTTCTCTATTTGCCTGTAAAACCCTATTAGTATCGCTTCAGCCGTCCTAACATCTGCTCTACCGTTCAACCGATATCCTTTTTTGTATACAAAATTAAAATTTAATTTAAATATGAAATATAAAATAAAAAAAATCTAAAAAATAAAAATAATATATGCTTAAGTTGCACTGTCGCCTTTCTCACACATTGTATTGAAATGTCCATTTGTTTGCTAACAATGACGAATTAAGACACAAGGTCAGGTGTATTCATTTTAGAGTGTAAATTGTCTCTGAAACAATATAATGAGTTTTTCAACTAGCTATTTTTCGCGGAATTTACTCAAATAGTTGCATAATGTTATCATTTTCATATTATTATACATTCACGCTGTTCCTCTCCTGTCTGGTCATGATCACGCGTGGTGTACCACGCTTTAGCGTGAAGATATATTTACGTTCAATATCTCTGCACGTCACTTATGGGAAATGTAGAGTTTGAGTTGATTTACTTCAATATCACCGGCATTATTAGTACATAGTTTGTTTAATTTTTAACCATGTTATTGTAATTACCAGTTACGGCCTAACACTAATCGTACGATCAGTCGTATTCAAATGTACCTAAAATAATGGAGATAAATCAGTATAACCTTTAATTTACAAGGAGGCATTAATGGTATCTCGTCGGTATGTCACAGATTTATGCAAATCAACCTTATCTTATTAGGACAATGAAGGACAGCTGTTCCGGTTACTGACAACCCCATATGAAGAAGAATTAAGAACCTATACCGGTTCTTAAAAAGCTCTACCAATGTATAAAGTACAAGTAATTATTGTGCCATTTTAATAATGTTCATTAGCATCCATATTATAAGTAGTTCATTTCATTTGAGATCTGACAATAGGCGGGTGCAACAAAAGGTTAGGTAACATCCGAGGCTAATCTCCGTCAGAGGTCGTATCGCCGGATACCGAAACAATTAGACGATTACTCAATGTAACTGTGTTTTCTCCATGCGATATTAGTTTTTAGGATAAAGCCTGTTTTAAAAATTATTCCAGGATATCAATAGGTAGCTTTTGTGAAGCTTTTAGAAACCACTTTTAATTTTTATTTTTTTTATTTTTTTATGATTTTTTTTAAATGACCTCTGATCCATAAATTACGGTTTGACAGATAATAATGCACTTAATATGATTATGGCCCCTGGACTCCAGAGAGCTCAAGGTATGTACCAATTTTTTTTTAGTATAAATTAATTTTAAACTTAATCTTGAAATAATGCATGGGCTATTTTTACTGATATAACTAACTCTTCTTATACGAAATCAATAACTAAGCTTTAAGTAAATAACTAAGTGCTTAGGTTAGTGCTGTACAGTAAGGAATAGTTTGGAAAATTGACAATGATGGTCACTCTAAGCCGCGAAGATTCTAATTAATGCTAAAACACTATCACATCCGACTTTTGTTTCATTGACCATTTACATTAGTTCTAACACTACAGTGTACAACAAGCTTGTTATAATAAATACAAATAATAACAAAACAAGGCAAAAGGAAATTCTTTGGCCGATGCATCCTGTTCATGGTAATTCTAAGATTTATAAATTAAAATAATTAAATTTAATTATTGTAACTCCTGCCAGTGGTTACGCTTTGCCTGTTTCTTTTATATTTATGCCAAAATTATTCACTTAATCTCACTTCATCCAGCCTAGATCATATTTATTTTTTATTTATTTATTTATGGACGAATAAAAACATAAGCAACCAATGCTTTTTTTTATTCCAGCGCTCTCATTTTATATTATAAATATGAAATTTTGTAAAGAGCGTTCTGATTGAAAAAGAATTCCTTACGTTTCTTTTTTAATCAGAACGGCTGAACGCATCTGGATGACATTAGGTACAGAAATAGATTAGATTACAGTCTAAAATAGCAAATACATTACATTATATTCTGGAAAAATGTATGGTCCCCGTGGGTTTGTTTTTGTATTTCCATGTCATTATTGTCTGTGACCAGAGTAAACCAAATGATAGTTTTTGATAAAATTTAGTAAAATGATAGCTGAATATCCAAGTCAAAATTTGGATACTTTTTAATGTTGTAAAATATCTCATCTCTGAGAAATGTGGACTAACGTATGCAGGGATACCCAAACGGAGGAAGGTTTGTCGCAATTTCCTTTAAAAAGCTGATAATGCAATAACAAGCTATAAGTATGAAACTACATCGAAAGATTAACATTCGTAAAATTCAGGCTAATAATAATTTTAACGCTAATTTGAACCGCTACCATTTAAGGGTAAAATAAATCTCCATCGCACTCCATCTTATTCATTGTCAGTGAGGCTTGATTCTCGGTCAGGGCCAGATTTAAGAAAGTATGACAAGTTCGATGATCCATTGGATTATGTTCTTACTCATGTAATTACGAGTCCTTGATGTACATGTCAGTATGTTTTAAATATGAACATGGCCGACAATTAGGTAGATCATATTTCTTGGCGAAATCATTCTCTTAAAATGACTGCTATTAAAGAATGTTAGCTTGTAAATAATTTTATTTTTAACCCCCGATACAAAAGAGCTTAATTCAACTTTAAATATTTTTTTTGTTTAAATATAAACTTGATCGAGAATATTCTTAGCTAGAAATTAAGTAAACCTGTCCAACCGTTGGTAAACTATCACTTCCTTCTAGACGAAATACGGGCGGACAGAAAGGGCATGGGCGACTTCCCCTTTTATTCTTGTTATTTCTGATTATAAATGAAATTATATTAAAAATATTATTTAGAGCGAATTAAATATCTGTTATACCTACTGTAGATTTTTTTGAAAAACTTCACACTAACAAACTTATAGCTTAAAGCTTCACAAAGCGAGGTTTATTCATTGTAAGAGCAACCTTATAAGGTTGGATTCACATAAATAAGGTCAAGATGACACTGAAGACGATGTATCTGATATACCTTCTTACTATTGTGCTCTTTACTTAAAACTATTGTCCTTCCATGCCTTTGCTTGTTGAATTAAAAAAAAACGTCTATTTTATAACTATAACACGGAAACTTAAAACGAATAAAAAAAATTACAATAATGTTTTGTTGTAATTTAATAAATGATAATAATTAAAATATATTTTTCATTTCCTGTATTTCCTTATACAAATCTGTACACAACATAAAAAAAACGATAGTAATAATAATTAACTTAATAACAATTCGTTCATGCTTAATAATTTAAGGCTCTTTACCATTTTTAAAATAGCGCCTTACTTTTAAAGCTTAGCTATTACCAGCTAGCTTTAAATAGGTAGGTACTGTTTCGTACATAAACACAACCAATGATATTTTAACTACAGGTATGTTATACGCTCACTAAACAACCGAAAAAAGTGTTCCGCGCTGCACACACACACACTTTTCATTCAAGGTACATGTCAAAATGATAGAAAGAGGATAGTCGATAAAATCAATAAGCCAAAAAGAAACAGCTAGTGTTGTCAATTGCGCGTCAATGTAAACAAACATTAGTCTAGCGACCGATGACATATCAGAATATTAGGCAAATAATTGAAATATATTAATAAATCGAAGTATACTGCGTTCTTACATGTGGTATGAGATCCCTTGTGTTTTATTAACTTTGGTATCATAATTGGTGCATTTCCTAAATACACAGGATGGCATTTTTTTAAATTTTGTAGCAGCGTACCACTCGTCGCCATGCGGTGACACAGACTAAAGGCAATACGTCCTAATTAGGACGTTTTCGAGTTTTGACGATTGCGCGCTCATAACATATCTATAGTTAAAATATCATTGAACACAACTATAACATAGACAAAATTTTTCACTATAAACTACACTCTATATCACGAATAATTGTCTATTAAACTTTTAAACAATGAACAAGTAACACTTCACGTTGTAGGAACAATACAATGTCTTAATATCACAAATCCCACGTCAACAGATAACAGCCGCAGTAACTAATTGATACAACAGTGGGCTTTTGATTCAAAACAGTTTAAAAAACGTGAGAATTAACTACTCATTTTAATATGTGACAATATAAACACAACATAACATAAACTCCTTTGCATAGATACTAGTATAGTATTATGTTATCTGTGACATAACCCATACTTGCCAAAGTGTCGATCTTTTACGTCGCTTTTTGTTAGTACTGCTAAATATGATCTAAGTATTAGAAACAGTCCGGCAACCCGGCCGGGCGTGAAGCCAAGAAACGCGAAGTTTCATGCGGGTTGCTCCTAGAACTTCTCTGATAGCAGAGTGGACTGTGGAGCAACTCCTTGGCTGTGGTCCGCTTCGGCAGCTGCCGGGCCGTCGCGTCGCGTCGAGGCGTCGAGGTTGAATGCGCAAGCGATCCTGCAACGTCCCATTAAGACGGAAGAAGGATGCTTGGGTTTCAATTGATAGTATTGGTTACTGGTTTTAGGGCCGGTCAGCCCCACATAATCACCTATTTTCTACAGGTGGCATGCGTAAATGCATTTCCCAAGGATAAAATATATATATTAGAAATAGTTATTTACAAATAGATGCAAGCTATTGAAGCTTTCTTTCCCACGTAAACTTACCAGTAAATGTAAGCTGACGAAGCCTTTAACATTAAACAGTCAACACCATAAATTTTATCGAGCATCTCAATGATTTCTAACAATTAGGTACATTATGTAAGAGAAAGATCACAATGAGGTAGATTTACGAGATGGGCGGACCGTTCACACTGTCATTACATCTTTAAGAAAACTATGTGGAAATTTTATTTACTTCATATAATGCAAGCTGCTGATTGAGTAAGTTGGTGACGACACTGGTGTGATTCTATTTCAGCCTTTGCATTTCGTTCTTCCTTAATTTTTTTTTTTAGGTAGATATTATTTTACGTAGCAGGAAATCAGAAGAGAAACTCACTTAAATTTTTCACGATGGGTTTTATACTTACGTCTAACAAAATTATTTATCAGTCTGATTTAAAACAAATATTTATTTGAAATCATTTGTGGTTTGATAAAGTAAAGCAGTAAGCCCTTTTTAATGTGCGACTTAACATAAAGTATCTACAAAAGTAAAAAAAATTCTTTATTTGTTTGAATTAATTGAATTATTAAGAACAATACAACAATCAGTAGCTACTTAAAGATAGAGTAAAAAGATAATGACGACTGAAGGCATTAATATTAAAGCAAACTTAAAATAACATTCAAACCCAACTGTAATTATAGCCATATTATGTTAGTCTATGAACTAAATTCCAAATCTATTCAGTCTTACTAAAGCATTTTTTTTATTTATACCCTAATGTGTGAGGTGATCTAACTAATGCTTCGTATTACTACGAGGTCAACCGCAATCATCACTACAATATTAACAATGGTTATAAAGAATGATACCTATTTGTTATAATAAGTGTTAGCCAGAAAAAGTTCTAGTAAAATTATTAAAAATAAAAAATGATAACATACCATACCAATTAATGGAAATCGCCAAACAAATCAAAAGAGGTCTTACCCGGAAAATTTTGCTTGGCCTATGTCAATCGCAATCTCCTATTTTTAGGGGAAAATATTAAAACGATATACATATGAATTAAATTAAAACTATATTGGTATTACTAGCGGTGCCCGCGGCTTCGCTCGCGCTAAGAGTGAATAAAATAAACATTTTTGCTTATATACTGTTACTTATAATGTACCAAGGACTGATTCCCCATTTAAAGTTCTGGCCCTCTTTTCTGGTAACTACTCTATAGCATTTTCTATTTCATCTACAGCACCAGTTATTTTGTAATCCTGTGAGATGTTTCTCTTAAGTTTTAGCAAGAGTTATCTATATAAACTCTATAGAACCAGTAATTGTGTTTTCACTTAGGAATGAAAGATTAATGTTCAATAAAAGGTATTTTAAATGTTTTCTCGTATAATAACGTATCACTATACAAAACTTAATTCAAATCAGTTATGTACTTTTTGTGTGAAACGCACGCTTCGATTTACGAAGTTACTGTTTTTTACGTACTGATAAAAATAGGTATTGCGAGTGTAGCTTAGGAGACAGATATTTGATATTGTAAACTATTCTGTAGCCCTTTTTATGACCTACAATATTGTTTTCATGTATCTCTCAAGACTTACCCGCAGCTAGGTTTTTAAGGACGACTCAATGAAATAAATTATTTTGTGCAATGCAATGTTTTTTTTCTACAATAAAGAGTACCATAGTAATGACCCGAGTAATAAGTAATCATAACACATTTTTTTTTAAATCGGTCCGGTACTTTTTGTGTTAAGCGATAACATACAAATAGACAAAAATTACATACATATTTCATTACAGTCATTGTTTTTAAAAAAATATTTCATGTACAGACTTTTTATAAGTTTCTGCTTTATTAAATTTATACATATATATGTATACATATAGATACTAATAATAAAAATAGGTATTGCGAGTGTAACTTACACATATTTTGGTATTGTAGACTTTTCAGTAGGCTTTTTTTAGACCTAGAATTTCCTACTACATTATTTTGACGTATCTCTTAAGATTTCGCCACTGGTAGCTTTCTTAGGCCAACTCAATAAAACTAATTATTTTGTCTTCCTGTTTCAGTGAAAAAAAAAATTCTTCAATAAAAAGTATCCTAAATGTTGACCCGAGTAATAAATTATCACTACACAAAATTTAGTAGACAAACAGACAAACGCTCAAAAATTTTAACAACTATTATTTTGAGGTCTATATTTAATAAAATATACGTCAAAGCCTTTGTTTTAAAAAAATCTGTTACTGTATGTTGAATAGGTATCATCGCCCCGCGGTTTCACCCGCGTTGTTCAAGGTTCCGTGAGAATACCGGAATAAATAATATAGGTTATCAGTGGCGAAGGGTGAAATTTTAGCAGAGGTAAGCTGTCCAAAAAAATGACTATAACTAAATAAATAAATGCGATGCAAAAGTACGTAGTACCTACTAGTACCTCGTAAGTCGTAACTCGTAAGTATCCCTTATGTTGTAGTGAAGTTTTTTTTTCGTAATAGTTAAAAAGTAAAAAAGTGTTCATAAAGTCTTGTCATTGTTTATTTTTTTAATTTATGTAAAGGTATAGCAGAATAATCAATATAATTCATTTTTACTAAAATAATATAAAAATATTAATGACGCCATCTATGAGAAATCATTACGCATCATTTAAAAAGCGAAAGATTTGATTGGCCACATTATTTTATTTTGTATTCATTATAAATATAATTAATTTCAATCTAAACATAATTTAGTGAGATTTAAATATTCTTTTTCCCTCCTGTTAATTTTACATTAATATATTTATAATTTAATCATTATTTTAAAAACTATCGCCATCTAGTGACAAGTGTTTGAAGAACTTCGTACTTCGTAGTTCGTCAGTTTGCTATCTTAATGAAGAGATTGATTTATTTTTTATTTATCAAAGTTAAATTATTTTGAAATATGTAGATGTTTTACTGGTTTTAAAATTTAATTACAATATCCTATAGCAATACTTCCATCCAGTCCGAATAAACTGTTTTAAGCTAATACAAGTAAAATAATTTTGTTAAGGAAACGCATATAAAATAACTTAAAACATATTTTCACTGCAACATAAACGAAATCAAACAAAATATTTTTCTAATTTAGCACTTACACACAATTTCAATAGAAAGTTTTATTACAAATTTCTTGACTTATGCAAGTTACGAAAACAAAGTCGCATAGAAATACAATGCAACTTCAATAAAATACGCAAATTTAATAATGGCTTATAGAACTCACCATAATTAAAAAATATATGAACCATACACTACACAGACTCAACACAAAATATCAATATTAGTTATTTCGCTAAAATCGAGTAAAAACTCAATAAACGAAAGAAAAACACAAATAATGCACTAAGCACTTGTAAACAGAATCGCCATATTTGTTTGTCGGCGTTTCCGCACGATGTCAGGTTGACAAGCTGTCAACCTAGCGAAGCGTCATTGCCGATGGCAGGGCGGGCAGCCATCTTGGACGGGACTCCCGAACGAGACGGCGCCCGCGCACCACGCTTGTGACGAATCGCTGAATACTGCCGCCATCACACCGCTATTTGATTGTTTAAAGTCGATTTTATTTCGAAGTGTTTCTTAATCGCATATTCATTGTAATATTTCTTTACATACCGATCAAATTACGTTAATTGTATCTCGGACGCGATCTATTATTCTCCCACGCTCATCTACCCGCATTTTAATAATAGAATGAGTTCTGATGAAGGGGCTCGTGCCCTTTCATCAGAAGTGGGATCGGATCTGCACCCATTTGCTGCGGATTTTGGACTATCCATTTTTTTATTAAACCAGTGCGCGACTCGTTAAATGTGTAACTTTTGTACCGTGTGTTACTTTGTTCAAAATAATGAGGAGATCGCAGCGTCTTCGTTCTCGTAGTCGATCATATAATATTCATGGACAGGGAAGACATTTCAGTGATAGTGATAGGTGTCGTTCGCGAACTAGATCACGGTCGCAATCCCGCGTTATGCATAGTTCCCGTGATAGGCACAGTACTAGTCGCTACCTGCAAACGTTCTAAGGATCTTTACACGTAGGCGGATAGAAATGAAAGACCAGTAGTCGCGCTGAGTGTCACATGTGGAATGTCTTTATTTAAAATGTCTGGCTCATTTATACAAATCTGTTTAGAGCGTTTCTGAAAATCGGCGGCCTTGCGTGAGGTCGTGACACGGCGGCGCTTTTGATACAGCGACCGAGGCGCCGGTGGCGGCTTTGTGATGCGGCGGCGGCGGCAGTTACAAAGTCACGGCAACGACGGCGACGGCGACAGTGAGTCGGCTCGGTATGTACTTCTGTAAGCGCGTGCGCCTCGGTGCGGCGGCAGCGGCTACGGATCAAAAGGTACCGAAGTGTAGTATTTTGACTTTGACTTTGATCGAAACACGCGCAACGTTGATTTTAATTCTTGTATTGTTTGTATATGCAAGCGAGACATCTTACTAAGTGGTGAATGGTTTGAAATTGTTGCTAAATGGTTGAGCCTGGGCGAAGAGTGTCGTCCTGACTACTCCAGAGCGATTAGGTGTAGGGCACACGTCTTTGTCCCAGAGGGTAGACGAAATTTGTCGTCCGAGCTACACCCATGAAGTGGGTCAGCTTGTCACAGTAATGTACTTAGCATCATCTGACGTAAGTTGTCGTCCGAGTCAGGTCTGTTCGGAAGCCTGACTTGTCCTGGGTGATTGCTAGTACTTAGCATCATCTGACGTAAGTTGTCGTCCGAGTCAGGTAGGTACGTTCGGAGGCCTGACTTGTCCTGGATGATTGCTAGTTATAAGTGAGATGAAACAGAGACGAAATGTGTCGTCCGGGTCACGTCTCGACTAGGATTGGCTTGTCTGGCTGTTTGCAAAGACGAAAATTTGTCGTCCGGGCCACATCCTGGTCGGGAGTGACTTGTCTAGATGTTTCAAAATGTGAAGTATGGTGTCATAGTCAAATTTTGCGTAGAATATTATAATCTAAGTTCATATTTCTAGTTGACTGGTCTAGCTGAAGTGTAGTCCTAGTCATACCTCATCAGGTTGACTGAAGCGGTTCACTTCGCCTGTTAGTCCATGTCATCAAAACGATCTTAGTGTTAAGCTGATAATAATCATTAAGTCATGATGAGCGAACGGATTACGTAGTTGACTCAACTTGTTTCAGAAAAATCGCCCGGGGACGGTCGAAAGTCAGTCTGGCCGTGTCGGCGTTTCCGCACGATGTCAGGTTGACAAGCTGTCAACCTAGCGAAGCGTCATTGCCGATGGCAGGGCGGGCAGCCATCTTGGACGGGACTCCCGAACGAGACGGCGCCCGCGCACCACGCTTGTGACGAATCGCTGAATACTGCCGCCATCACACCGCTATTTGATTGTTTAAAGTCGATTTTATTTCGAAGTGTTTCTTAATCGCATATTCATTGTAATATTTCTTTACATACCGATCAAATTACGTTAATTGTATCTCGGACGCGATCTATTATTCTCCCACGCTCATCTACCCGCATTTTAATAATAGAATGAGTTCTGATGAAGGGGCTCGTGCCCTTTCATGTTTAAATACTTGTCGCTTGTCATTGGTCAATCATAGTGACGTTTTGTACTTTCCACCAATCACATGCAAAATAAGCTGCTCAGGAGCGCGACAAAAATCTGAGTAATTATGAATGAAATCACTTGAAAATGTTCCAATACAAAAGTATGAATGAAACACAATTCGTATGGAAAAGGTAAGCCGACTTACAGCTACGTCTTACCGCGGCATTTCTATGAAGGCGCATTTTAGCAAAGTATACATTTTTGTTGATTTTGACTTATTGTAGGCATTATGTTATTTTTAAAAAAGGATTATTACTATAAATTATTATTTTAATTAGTAATCATGAAAATTTAAAAAATAAATATCATATAGAATAATTAAAACTTTATTGGATTTTTAAAAGGTAAGACGGTGGGAATCGTCTTGTATGGACCCTTCGCCACTAATAGGTTATGTTATTGGCTGATAATGTAGCTTGTCATTTTTTTTAAATGACCTAACAGTTTATTGTTATTTTGATTGAATAGTAATAAGCACATACCATAGCGGACTTTTTGTGAGCATTAAATACATACATAAATACATACACACATACATACACACACACACATACATACATACATACATACATACATACATATATACATACATACATACATACATACATACATACATACATACATACATACATACATACATACATACATACATACATACATACATACATACATACATACATACATACATACATACATACATACATACATACATACATACATACACACACACATACACACACACATACATACATACATTCATACATACATACATACTAAGTCATGACCTGAGTAATATGTTATCACTAAACAAAATTTGGTTAAAATTTGTGCAGTACTTTTTGAGTTACACGATAACATACAAAGATACAAAAGGACATACACATACAGACAAACAGCCAAAAAAATTATAACTATTGTTTTGGGGTCTCTATATTCAATGCAAAATACGTTACAGTCATGGTTTTTGAAAATATTTAATGTACAGATTTTTTAAGCTACGGTTTTTTTTTATTTTATATTGTGTTTATTTCATTTGTTTCATATAAATAAATATGTATGAATATAATCATAATTTTATATAGATCATTATTATCGAGCTTAGTAAAGTTTTCGTCAATGCTACTGAACAGAGAAAGAATAGAAGTTGTAAGTAGTTTAACAAATATTCGACGTTATTCTTTAAATTACCATAACTTTTTTATTTATGAACCGATTGACATGAAACAAACGCTAAATGTTAAGTGAGGCTTACCACAATATATATGTGAAAACCACATCTCGATCAAGTAAGCCGTTTCAGAGATTAGCGTGCACAAACGCACAGACAAACAGACAAACAGACAAACAGACAAAAATTCTAACAATCATTTTTTTGGGTTCTATTTGCGCTAATAAAGGTCCCTATAATATTTTTTCTTATATACCTTTAATATAGTTAGCGTATAGATAAGCAGTTTCATTTAAAATATTCTCGTAAATCTCTCGTAAAATAATGATAGAATTGAATTAGATTTATTTCTTGCTAACAGTAGTTTTAGAAACATTTAAAATTACTTTGCCACAATGAATGTGTTAAAAAATTGAGACAAAGCTTATTATACTTCTTTACTGTAAAAAAGGTTTAAAAATGGATTATTACATTTATAATGGCTGTTGTGTACACAGCTTAGGCCAAACTAGCTCATCATAAAAAAATGTAATCTTTTCACGTAATACGCAAATCTATAAAGACTCTTATTACAATTGCATAAAGTTTTATTTTGGTGTTACGATAACGATGAGACCTCATTATGACATTTTCCGTAAATTAGGTTTCCAAAGTCAAACACCACACTTGTTTCTGTGTCTATTATAATTTATAAGATAATTTTAGTTTATTTGTTACAAAATAGTTATTTGTTATACTAAATGTTTCTCTCAACGTTGTTTGTATTGTTGAAGCAATACATTTATGTAAAAAGGCTCGAGAAGTACAATAAATGTATATTGTTTCCACTAACCTATTTACCGTATTTTTTTAATAAAGTTGTAGAAAACAAAATTAGCTTAAAATGTTATGATAAAATAAAAAAATAAAACAAAGTATAATTTTTTTTTAACTTAAGTTTTGTTATTATAAAAAGAAAAAAAGTTTGGAGGCGCCGGGTATCGATCCCGGTACCTCTCGCATGCTAAGCGAGCGCTCTACCATCTGAGCTACGCCCCCGTTGTACATAGAGTTGAAAAAGTATATTGTATTATGTATACCTAGTTCAATAAAAATGACACTAAATTCTGTAGGAAGGTTAAGGTTAATGTATCTTTTAAAAAAAACAGAACCCTAAAAAATTAAACAAGTGCGAGTCGGAATTGCCCATGAAGGGTTCCGTAGCAAATTGCGGTTTGCGATTTATGACTTATTAAAAAAAACTACTTACTAGATCTCGTTCAAACCAATTTTCGGTGGAAGTTTGCATGGTAATGTACACCATTTTTTTTTTAGTTTTATCATTCTCTTATTTTAGAAGTTACAGGGGGGAGACACACATTTTACCACTTTGGAAGTGTCTGTCGCGCAAAGTATTCAGTTTAGAAAAAAATGATATTAGAAACCTCAATATCATTTTTGAAGACCTATCCATAGATACCCCACACGTATGGGTTTGATGAAAAAAAAATTTTTTTTTATTACAGTTCTAAGTATGGGGTATCCCAAAAATTATAATTTTTTTCTAATTTTATGTGAAAATCTTAATGCGGTTCACAGAATACATCTACTTATCAAGTTTCAACAGTATAGTTCTTATAGTTTCGGAAAAAAGTGGCTGTGATATACAGACGGACAGACAGACAGACATGACGAATCTATAAGGGTTCCATTTTTTCCATTTGGCTACGGAACCCTAAAAAAACGAATCTGTAAAAAATATCAATATACTTCAACTATAACAATAAATAACATTTAGGAAAAATATAATAATATACATGTAGGAACGTTACAAGTGAGTAATAAATATTGCAATTAAAAAGAGAGTATTGTATATTTAAATATTTTATTTACATTGACATTCTGTACTTGCTATACAGTTTACATTTGGTTTAGACAACTTTTCTAATATATAAAAATCTCGTATCACGCTTGACCGATTTTAATGTTTTTTTTTGTGTATATTGGTGGTAGGTCTGAGAATAGGTAGTAGGGTAGGCTTTTATTTCGCTAGGTGATAAGGGTGGTCCTCTCCAGATTTTTTACTTTTTATTTTTAGAGCATTTTTTTATGATTTGGCATCAAAAAAATATTATGACCCTAAACTTTAATAAACTAAACTAACTAACTTAACTAACTTTAATTAACTTTATTTTTACTAATATAAAAAATTAAATTGAAGTGTCTGTTTGTAATTTCAAATTAACAGCTTTTCACTAAATATATAAGTAATATTCTAAATATCTAATTATAAATACGATACTTACAGCAAAACATAAATTATTATAATTTTTGTCTTCTTGTCTGTCTATTTGTTCCGGCTAAACTCTGAAACGGCTTTATTTTATTAGAAAAGTATAAAAGCCCATTAATTTATTTTAACTTACGCGAGTTACGCCTAGCGAAGCGAGTCAGATTTGCTATATAGTAATTAAGTAAATGAGATGACATTGTTTAGGTTCCTCACAGACTTACATACTGACATTTAATTTAAATTCTTTATTTTAATAACGTTAAAAGTGCTTGTAAGTCTATTTGATTTGCAACTTTGCCCTACTTAATGTGGCATTATCAAAGCTTATAATAAGATACCTCTCACGTGACTGTCAGTTTGAATTACAAAAAGAAACTTTGTTTCAAGAGGATATGGTCTATTTGTTAAGTCAAAAATTCGTCTCTTCATCTCATTGATGGCTAACAAAATCTATTACAATTTAGCTAGATAACTAGTACAGTAAGTATTATATGATCTGTGGTACCTAATAGATAAAAAGGTCGACACAATTTATATTGCCATATGCATTATCAAAATTCTTTATTTATAATCGAATTCTATGTTTATAGATTGACATAATTTGAAGAAAAATTAATTGATAATCTGTTTTAGTTTTGGCACAGTAGGTACCTACTACCTACCAATTTTTTTTGATATCCACGGTCTAGTCAGGTAAGAGCATTTAATTTCTATCTAAAGTTCTTAGAATTTCTGTCCGTCTATCTATAACTGCATTACAGTCAACGTTAGGGAAAAATATCTCTTCTCTGCAAAATCTAGCGCTAGCGCTCAAACAGCAGCTAACATAGGCTAAACAAAAAAGCTGAGCTTTGTGAGGGCTCGCGTAATTATTGTTCTAACAGATAATAGATAATAATGTTACGGCGATGTTAATGTTGTTAATAATGTTGTGCTATCTATGAAGTTAAATTACTTTGTTAAAGCACAAATATATAGGCGTGATAATTTTTCAGTAAAGAGTATCACAAAATGCGCAGGTTGTGGGATAGTGTTCGTATAAAATAAAGGCATTCGAATAAAGATGAATCATCTATAAAAATCCGATTTTGCGTAAACTAGAACAGTCGCTGAAACCCAGTTTTTGCAATATCCTCATCTTAACAAGACGCCATTGAATCACATTCACATACCATGACGCCTCGAAGATAATTAATAATCACCACCAAGTGACCGTAGTCCATAACCTTAGAATATCACGAATTATAACAATTAAAAATTATTCAGATTATTGTTCCTCATTTTAATTGGGTATTTGACTGGTGATGAGGTCATGTACTTATGATGTACAATCCAGAAATCGTGACTGTCCGTCTGTTACACGTGCGGTACATAATGCAACGTAATTGAAACTAATTCACGCTTTTTATTATTAGAGACTAGTGCTAGCCCGCGGTCTTGTTCAAGCTAGTATTATTATTATTTTTTCGTATTTTTTTATTTTAATGTCATATTTTCTTGAAAAGCTTTATTCGCTTTCGTATATGTAGAACTTTAAGAAACGTTTTTGTAAACATTTGAATTAATTGTACACAATTTGTCACTTAGGGATCCGTACATCCAATTAAAATAAGGATCATAGGCTTATGTTCTCTATATTATGTACAGTATTAGAATAATAACGCGTTATTGTTCTAAGTTTAAAACTAAAATTAGGTTTTTATGTCTCGATCGCGAACTTTGTGAAATACTCATTAGTCATTACCTATGTTAGAAATATATTTAAAAATCCTACTTATCTTAGTTTCCTTATTTGTACACGTAAATGTTAACACTTATGTTAACTTACTTCTATATCTTAAAGTATTATAACAAAATATTACAAAACAAGCGCCTCTCCTGGGACAAACCCTCACTCTGCTCGGGTGCCTCCAAGGCATCGTATCCAACGTACTAGGATCAATAGTCCTACTAAATTTCATTAAATCTTTTGTTTTCTTGTGATACATTATGTGTTATTAATTTTAACCAAAAACATTTAAGGTAGTTTCGATTCAGTAAGTATTTACTATTTAATATATTATGTACTTTAAATAGATTTGTAATGAAATCCTATTTTTTTTTAGGAATCGTCTATGACAGAGGAGAGAGTCCCAGTATATTATCTATACTCTTTGGGAGAGAGACACAAAAGTGCTTGCCATCAATAATGTCAAATTATGCAACGCTTCATAGGTAACGCCATAGATCACTTATCTTCTCCCGTGAAGAGTCGATGGGCGGCAACTGATAGGTGTGGAGATTTATCTTGTAATCTGTACAATAGGTGTCAAAAATTATAATAACATGATCTAGTTTAAATCTATAAATACTTAAGTATTATTATAGCACACAAGTGATTCAAATTGAATAAATACTTCACTTTTCGTATATTTGTTTTATATTTACTTAAATTATATAAAGAAGATTCGACTACGCTTATTACGGCTCAACGATTTCAAGACCGAATTATAGGATCGAGACGAATATTTAAAGACGAAAGGTAAGACTAAAATCTTATGTTATGTCACTTAGTTTTGGAGATATTATAGATACACAAACATAGTTTTTTTTTGTTACCTACATTTAAATTCTTATTTTTTCTTTTTATTTTACAAAAGTATATCGATTTCAAATCATGGTGTTAAAGTACAACTACCGTAGATTCCCGCATATAAAAAATATAATTTCTACGCTTTTCTTTTACAAGGAATTTATTTAAAATACCAGCTCACAGTAAAATTCATAGCAGCAAACTGTCATTGACTGTACCAAGCATCGATCAAAGGTTATCCTCAAGTATTTAAGCAAAGGCGTATTATAGCCCTCGGCCATTCATTAAGGGTGAACAATTTAATGGTAATGCACATTCTTACATAATCTGTTCGTTGCGACACCACAGCGTAAATGTTGACTTATTGTAAACATCTAATTATAAAAAGTTTAAATCAATGTATTGATAACAAATACTACAATATAACACATAATATATGGTAATAAACATATCCTTATCCATACAATATACTAATATACATATCCTTAGTTCATTTCAAAAATAAGTAAGTAGGTACATGCTTATAGTATCACTAGATATTATAAAACTAAGTCCTCCGCCGCGTCTGACTGTTTGTCTGTTCGCGATGAACTTAAAAACTACTGCACCGATTTTCATGCTGTTTTCACCAATGGAGAGAATGGTTCTCGAGGAAGGTTTTAGGATATAATTTGTCAAGCTTTTGTATCTAACATTTACCGTGGCTTTGCGCAAAATCTAGCCATGCCAAGCGGATGCGTGTCGCTAGCATACATATAAAAATGTCTGACAATGTATGAAGATATCACCCGTACATTAGGCATTGAGCTCAATTAGATTAGATTAAATAGATTAATCAATTTTAATACCACTTTCGCAATTACATGTGAATATTTGAGACTGATCAAACTTATCTATTTTTCTTTAAAAAAAAAGGTATGCAATAAGTTAGACAAGTTTGAGGCTAGACACAGGGTCAAAGATCAAAGAGAAATTAAGGCGGGTCGGATTTTAACAATCAATATATCACAAGGCCATTCCGAATAGAAGCACAGAACTACATATATTATTTCGCAACAAGACAAATAGCATAATCTTGTTGCAATGTTCAAATAAACATATAATAATAAAAATACAACATGTAGGTATGTAACACCGAGCTAGAGCTGTCACTTTCAATAACACAGTATCAATTGTGATTGAGTTTGATCTTGTTTAGAGTACAACGTAGGTACTGTAGCAGCGGGTTTCCATTAAACTATTAACAAATTTACCACAGGGATGACTTGAAATATTAAAAAAGTTATATATTTGTGTGCAAAAAATCACGTCAATTAGATGGTCTGTGAGTTCGTAAAATATGGACAAATCATCAAACCACACGAAACTTTTATTAGCAAAAACTATCTGAATATGAAGGGAAAAGCAATATAATTAAAATAAATACTTTATTGCACACCGCAAAGGTAACATAAAAATACATAAAAAACAAAATTGCACGTCATGCATGCGTATGTATCTAGTACCTACGTATGCAGGTTCTTAATTTACCGTCGTAACAAAGGAAACACACCAAAAGTGTAAGAGTGATAGAACAAGGCCTGTCATATCAGTCTCGTTACCGATTCGTCAGTGACCCCTGACCTCTTGACCCTATAACCTCAAATACCGAACTTCACGAATCCAATGTGATTCATAGTCCATACCCAGTTGTCAGTTGTCACTTTGAAGGCATCTGCAGATAAGAAATACGCTTTAGTATACATTGTGTGATTCATACAAATCTTAACTTGATTCATTATTTGAAGAAAACAAAAAAATACTCCACTAAAGAGTCTCGATGACTCGTCGATTTTCTATTTTCCTTATTTTGTTTCAAAATATATACCGCTTGGTTTTTACCCCACGACAATAACTTTAACTTGCCACTTAATCGTCAATTTTAATAGCAAACTCAGCGCGCTTCGCGGGGCTTAAGTTACAATAAATTAAACAGTTTTTGTAATTTTCTAATAAAATTAAAGTAGTACTAAGTTACTCCTTATAAAATTAGCTATCTGCGAGTGAAAGTCCCGTCAAAATCGGTCCAGCAGTTTCAGAGATTAACCAGAACAAACAGACAGACAGACAAAAATTTTAAGCTTTCGATGTACATACCGTGTATATTTCATATGCATTAAGTGAAAAGCTGTTAATTTGAAATTAAAAACAGACAATTCAATTTTATTTATAAAGTATGTACGATGTACTGATAGAGAAATTTTCATGCTGAAAAATCTTCGACCAATCTAGAATGAATGTGGCTAATATAGCCAATTATATTTTATATATGTATTTCCATGAATATATAGCCATGAAGACGTAATCATGCGAATAAAGCACTACACTGCAAAATTTAAAGCTTCTGATGATGTCAGCGACATCGTCCAACTCACGCATTCAACTAATTTTTCATCATCAAAAATTTAAATTTAAGTAATTCAATGGCAGGCAGAAATTTTAAATACGTGTTAAACCTGCGTAGATAATTCTATAGTAAACGAGTAAATACTAGTATATTGTATAATGTATATAGTACTCGTATAACTTTAGGCTCTTTCAAAGCTGCTAAAAATTGTTTTGCAGCTGGTGAGTGTAAACACAAAATATTACATTATTCCTAAAATACCAATATTAAATAGTTTTTGACATAATATAATAATAAAAGTTGCTTACTTACTTAGTATGTTTGTATGAATAGCGATCTTTTAGAAAAGTGTGAATTGTTGCTTCTTTTTGTTAAAGTAATAGATTAAATCTCTTCGGTTCTTTATATACTTACGGTTGAAATATTTCACACGATGCACCCTTTTAAGATAAAACGTAAAAAGATAAATTTTACTACAATATTTTATTTAAACAACATTCAAGACAACGTTGTATATCGAATAGATATATTAGGTACCATCCCTGGAGACAGTAACAAGTCTGTGAATAGTCCAATGACTTTATCGCACGTAAAAACTTTTTATCAACAAATGGCCTCGATCTAATATTTCTTTAGAATGACGCTCGAAACACACCTACGTCTAAAAAGCTTATTTGTTTAAAGCTATACTTATTAAGTCTTGACCCATTTATACGACGCTCAATAACAATACGCCAAATAGTTCAAGTTACATACTTAAAAAATCAAGAGCCTACGAGTACTTATGGTTGCGTACAATACACACAATAAAACTGATATTGGTCAAGTGCTAGTGAGAAGTGCGAATAGTGTTCCGTACAGCAATTTAATTTTGATATTCTTTTGAACTGCACCTTGGTAACTTTTTAATATTAAAGCGGTGATTATACTTCATAATTAACAATGATAATAATCTTACAACTAATAAATGTTATAATTATGATAATTATACTATCTATTAAAGTATGAAATCAAACGTAGTATCTTATGAATGATTTTTCAGATATTTAAAAATGTTAAAAATATCAATTATCTTTAAATATACTTAGATTTAGCGTACCTATCTATTAAATCTATCTCGATATTGTCATTATTTCGGCCAAGATCAAAGGCGATCTTACTCCGGTACTCTACGACTGTACATTGTACTTAATAGCAATTGTAATTCTTATATACCTAAAATACGTATGAGTTACACATATTTTACATGATAAAATGTAATGTTGAAAGGAAAAGTAAATGGTTGCAAAGTGATAACGAGCTCGCTTAGGAAACTGGGTGAAGACTTTAGTAATTTTTAAGGAAGCTAAAACTTTTTTTTATTGTTACGTATCGTAGAAATGACGTAAAATATTCGAAAATAAAGAGCAATTACTAAATTACGGTACCCTAAAGATATCTTGAAAGTTCAAGATTATTTTTCACATAATAGTTATTATTCAAGCGACTATTGTTGCATCTAACTGATGGTTAAGACTTCAATTTAATTTAAACCCCATTCTTCTGCCAACAGCTTAATTATAGCAGATTAGTCGGTACAAGTACGTATTGCGGCATTTTAATGGTTAATGTGATTTCACATGAGTACAAATAAAAGTACATGCATATACGAGTACCTACGGGCTACGGTGCTTTGTTTAAATTTGAGACATTAGAGTTTGAATTAAGTGGGTTCGAATCCTGGGTCTCGCACCGCTGATATGACTATGTGCGAATCATTTCTAATAGTTTACAAAAAGTTAAAAGGTACTATGTAAAACTCGGCGTAATTTCCAAAATCCAATTTTTTTATAGGACATGATTACAACAGCGCCATCTAGTTCCGTGGTGAGCTACGTTATCTGCTTGTGTTACGGATACCAGATAGTTGATATACTACACATATAAATTTTAAATACATACATTACATATTATAAATATAAACACCCATGACTGGAGTACAAACATTCGTGCTTGCAACAAATGAATGCCCCGTCGGGACTATCTACCAACTGAGCCAATCGTGTTGTAAATTCTGGGGATTTTTTTCACAAAATGGTAGGTAGAACATCAGTTGTTCCCAATTTATACTCGTATTTGGAACTTGAAGTATTAATATTAACAATATATTGTTTAAATGTGTTAAGTCTATAACAAAGGCCTAACCTCGCGTCCTCAAAACCAAAGTGCGATCAACGCTTAATTGTAGCAATTATATAGGCAAAGGTTAATTGCGTTTTCAAGAGATAAAATGTAATTAATTTAATTTACATCTCTATATAGAAATATTAGGCGATTTATGTTCTTTTGTTGTTCCTACTTATATTACAATAATATTAAAAAATATTTATGTATATGAATAATTGAAAATATTTAATATATGATCGTTGTGGTACAAGTTTGGGTGTGCTGCAAGCGTGCTTAAAAACTCTTGCAATTCAGTTTCTTAATTGTTTGGTCTTGGGTCTTGTTTTCTTTGTTAGATTTATGTAGAAGTCAAATCAAGAATTGTATTCAGCTCTTTTTAACGTCCCACTGCTGAACACTGGACTCCCTTCAATACACCACTTGTGCGGATTGGCGGATTTCACATGTCTCTCGAAAACTTGCTAGGTTCTCTCAGATATGCAGGTTTGCTCACGATGTTTTCTTTCACCGTAAGACATGCGGTAATCATACTTATTAGAAATGATTGCACATGAAAATATCCGAGCCGTGAGACCTGGATTTAAACCCGCATCACTCGGCTAACCGTGTAATCAATCGAGCGTGTTACAACTACTGGCTACTGATTAGTTTTTTATTATTTTATTAAAAATAGAAGGGTTGTAAACCAAAAGGGTCTAACCGCCGCACTCATAGTCACTTAATGAACCATTAAGTTGAGAATCTCCATACTAAAGAAAGACTTAATGGTTCACTAAGTGAAAATACGATCTAAGTGACGACGAGCCTTATAATATCGAAAAGGAAAAAAGGGAAAAAAGAAAAAGGTAAAATAAAAAATTACCCAAAGACATGAGAAGTTGAAGTTAGGTGCCAAGCCATTTTTTGTTATATCTCGAAATAATTAAATTGACACTTAAACCCTTTAGATTTACAACCCTTCAATTATTGAAAGATTTTGAATTTGAAGTTTCGTAGTCGTTGGAAAACCATTACGTGTCATAACGTACACTTGTACCTCAACCTAGATATTTTTAATTTTTATTATCTTATACATATTTTCATTACATGTATGTTAATACTTCCTTTTACGATAATAATAATTATTAATGATTATTGCTACATAACATTTTATAAGGTTTTTTGTAGAAATTATTTATTTATATTTTATACTTAATAAAAAGCTGACTTTTTTTCTTGACTGTGCGCTCAGCTCATATGGGGTCGGAATTAGGGATAAGTTTTAGTGAATTTATTCTCCGCGTTCACGACAACCAAGGGATTCAATTTAGAGAAATTCCAGAAGCAATCTACACATCTTCTAACTAACAAGATGAGTCGTCTTTCAATAGCGCTTCATGGCCTAAAGGGCCATGGCTCGCCTGGACGCATTAAAATTAACGAAAACTACATGATGGATTGATTAATTATTATCAATATACTATTAACAAAAACACATTTCAAACTATTTACATACACATCTATAAATAACGTGTACTAATCAAGAATTATTATCATAATACTTTATCTGTAAGAGATAATATTGGAAAGTGCGCATTTGAAATAGGTAGCTAGATAAGTATATTGGAATTTAAGAAAGAATCGTCATACATTCGTCATACTTGTTAAATTATACAATATACATGCTTTTATTAACTTTATCAAATTAACTATGAAAACAGTTCTGAGAAGTAAACTTCATATATTATCGTTTCAATTTAAAAAAATGTTTAATTTTGCAACTTAGAAATATTTACGCATATCACTTGCACAACAAGTGGAACAAGGAGTGAATTCTATAAATTGCGGATATTAAACTCTTTAAAATTCACTAAAATCTAATAGAGCAGAAGCAGATGTTATTGAGGGACGGCTAGAATGCTTCATCACACAACCAGGACACTCCAATGAAGCAATTACTGTTGTTTTGTATGATTCTCTCGTATCATAAGCCTGCCAAGTTTGTTTCTAAGCATTTGGCAGACTTTATTGTCGGCATCTAAACCAATCCCGAACCCCAACGAAGTAAGTTGAAAAATGATGAAAATATGTACTATAAAACTTACTTGATGTTGATAATTTGCTTTGAACTCTACGCAATCATAGCAATCAAGTATAGTAGGTATAAAAAGTCCCCTGGCGAGATGAAACTTGAAAGAATGCGATGAAAAGCAAGGTCGTCACAAAACACTCAAATTATTCAAAATATTTTTTTCTGCAAGCAAAACACACACATCCTAAATATAGAATACAACTAGCCAACGACTTTAACAAAACTTTTTTAAATGTTTTTTAGTGAATTGGGCGAATATTATAAATGCGAATGGACAAAAGTATATGAAGATTCATACTTCTTCATACTAAAAAGGTTGTATAATACTTATAGCCTATGACGTAGAGTAACACAAAAGCTTATTTTTGGTACTTAAGATTTAAGAACTCACCCGAGTAAAGCCAGGGTCAATGTTTTTTTAAATAATTACATCTGCAGCAGTACATAACATAAGTATATATAAAAAAAATAGAAGTGTCTGTTTTTAATTTCAAATTAACAGCATTTCACTAAGTGCATATGAAAATATATACGGTAATTACATCAAAAATTCGTTTTTTTTAATTTTTGTCTGCCTGTCTGCCAATCTGTCTGTTCCGGCTTATGTCCGAAACGGCTGGACCAATTTTGACGGAACTTTCACTCACAGATAGCTATTATTATAAGGAGTAATTTAGGCTAATGTTATTTTATGAAAAAATTATACAAAACCATTTAATTTATACCATTTTATTTACCACCATTACCATTTTATATACTTAATATTTTAACTTACGTCCAGCGAAGCCTGTGCCCGGTTTGCTGTTTGGGTATAAAACTAGTTTTTATTCAGCTTAAAACGCATTTCCCACATTCCAGAAATCATCAATGGAGATAAAGTTCAGGTACAGCACGTACATACGCGAGATGGCAGCGTGACTGCGTTATCAGCTGCTATCTTGATAACAGTGTACAGTGCGCGTTTCGCTCACTTACGATAAACATGTGTCCATACACTTAGTTTTTACGGTGAGTTTATTGTTTTTATTTGCTTTTTTTTATGTTCAATTCAATTCAATTCTTTTGTTAATGGCTTCAAGCGTGCCAGTTGAATTTTTTTATGTTGAGACATGTTTGATATCTTGTCAAAGTCTTTACTAATCTCCTGTCCTCGCTTCTCTCGGCCAGATCCTAGGTATCTTTAAGAAACTTAACTAATCTAATACAATGTGGAATTTAGAAACTATTAGTTTATACATATGCTAATAATTTGATACTGAATATATTTTTTAAAAGGGCTCTAACTTTTCCACTTTACATATTTTTATGTATTTTGTAAAAGTCTGATTTGTATTGTTTTGGTTGTCTTTTCAGATTGCACTGACATTTCAAGCGAGGTTTACAAACACAATGGAACTCGTAAGTTTTTTTCCATTAGTTTTAGTAATTATTAATAGCTATAGGCCGCTATAAAATGATGAACCTTTAAACATTAGAGCAAAATTATCTGTGTTTAAAACGAACAAACACTTATCTTAACCTTTAAAATCATTTTTCTTTAAATTATACCTGTATATGGGACAAAAAGAAATAAGTACCAAACTGTAACGAGTAACGACATGCACCTATTAGTCTAATAAAACATAAGTTTATAAAATTTTTAGTAATGTACATTATCAGGTGTCTCAAGTGATTATGATATCTAGAATTCTTGAAGAATATTTTCGATTGGTCAACGCGTTATCTGACTATCATATTACATCTATGGGTTTGGAGTGCTTACTAATAGATAGAGCCTACCTACGTGCTAAAACTAGTCGACTTCACGGATGCTGTTGTTGTTTTTCCCTTTTCAAGATTTCTTTATCTCTACCATAGCTTATCTTATTTCTAGATTGTTGATTTATTTGTAATAAAAATATAAATACCATAGATTTGGAAAAGTATTTTTTTACTAAAAATAAATAAAAATACGACTAGAGAGTAGACATGAGTGTTTAAAAAAAAATATAATTTGACGTCACTTGGCGAAGTAATCTGTAGTGAACTCGCACGTCTTTAAGCCATTAACAAAAACATCAAAAATGTTTTTTTTTATTTTATTATCTAAAGTCAGAACTTTTTATCACACATTTGATCAATTTGTTCTTAAAAGACGTTGGTATACATACATAGTATGTTAAAATGAAGGTACCAATATATGATTGCATCAGCTGCTCAGCATACGTTCCTGCATTATTTGTACTACTAAGATTTTATTTAACTTTTTTGTTTTGTTTGTAAATCTATTAATTTATTTTACTATTTATTTTAGTAAGGACCTAATAGATCAAAGTATTTAAAATAAAAGTACCTATTAAATTTGCCGCGATTTTATTTTGAATTTTTCTTCCTGACAATTAGAGTTGCCAACCCTACTATATAATATAGTATCCTACTGTATCAGAGGCCCGTCTACTATATTTCTGAAAAAAATATATAGCAGGTGAACCTACTATATTTCAAAGGCATCAAACTCAAAGTAATAATATTCGTTTTAAAATGTGCAAGCGTACAACGAAACGTTAATATCTATTTCTAATTTCTGAGGGTGTGTTCCGATATGCACTGCGAGCACTGCACAGTGCTATCACTGTAGAAAAATTCGTTCCGTTATGGACTGCCAGTATACTGCCGCAGTACCCTAGGGAAATATATGACGTCATAAATCGCCGCCATATTCTACTGTGAGCACTGGCGTTTTCGAGGTAAGGTACTCGCAGTACCTTGATCACCTGATCAGTCAAAACCACTCGAGTGCCTAACGTCTTATAAACAAAGCTACAGTTTAATCAGAAAATTTGAAAGTTCTGTAATTAGTTCGGATTAATAAATAAAACAATAAAACAATGGAAGAATTGCAAAAATTAACCTTATTAGACTGTGTTGAAAATGTTCAATACGAGCTGAAAGTTACGCAGGAAATTTTTGATCGTGCAAAGACAGGTAAGTTTGCCATTGTATACATTATAATGTACTAGAAAACTTGAATACACTCATTTGAATGCTGCGTCAAAAAATGCGGCTGACAGTATACGGGATTGCGTTCCGTTTTAAATCGTAACCAGTATAACTGGCTATAAAGGAACGGCTTCACAGTATACTGAATTGACGTCACACTGTACAGTGGTCGCAGTGCATATCGGAACACACCCTGAATGATTTTGGTATTTCAAGTTGACACTTTCACTTCGAGTTTGTCAGATTAGCAATTTCGATTTTCGCGCTCTCGAGTTTTTATTTACTGTTTTGGCAAAAATATCTACTTTTGAAGTTTGTATTTATAATTAAAGGCTAAAAGTAGCAAAAATATTCTTTTAAGAAATAAAGTACCTACCTATTTGGAACCTACTATTATTTTTTTCATTTTTCGTTATCTACTATATTTTTATGGGTAATAATTGTAAATCTACTATTTTTGACCGACAAAGAGTTGGCAACCCTACTGACAATTATTCAAAACTGTATGTTATATACTTAAAGTATACGTAATAGCAATTACTCAAAGCAATGATGCACTTTATTCAACAAACAAGGCGCACTATAAAGAAAACACAAAATTATAATAATTTCAAATTTAATCGTAGAAGTAGCTATCATTACAAAAACTTTTCATTCTTGTACTTGTAATTAAGTATTTAGATAACAACACATTAATTATTTTCATATAACTAAGTACTTTTTTTTCATATTAAGTTTATAGTTGCAACAGAAGACATTTACGTATTATCAATTCCATTTAAGAAAATTTAATTAAAACATTATTAGGTAATATGGTATTATAAACAGGTACATTTTCCATTATCATAAGTAGTAAGAAAAAAGTATTAGTAGCGAATTCTTTCACCAACCTTCAAGGCAGAGAGACACAAACTTTTATGATTGCAAGTAAAAGTAAGTAATATTGGTGGTGATCAATTTTATGCTGCAAAACTCAAAAGTACAAACATAAAATTAAATGAAATATCGATACATTATTATGTAAAGATTTTAAGTATTACGCAAATATTAAACTTTTATTACCAGAATTACAATTCATTATTTGGATATGATTTGATTAACTTTACTGTGCATCTTCAACAATTATTACCATCTTTTCCAGGATACTCCGACGATCATAATAATAAGCGTATTCAGCGCTGCGTGGCTGCTGCTCCTCATCCTTTGCCTGGTCCTCTTCAGTCAAGTGGCGAGCTTACGTCGAAAAGTTATCGATCTTAGTGCTAGCGGACGTCTGCGGGTTCAGTATGTTCAGCTTTTTTCAATTCAATTCTCTTGTTAATGGCTTCAAGCGTGACAGTTGAGCACAGATTACTTCGCCAATGTCAAGTAGAAATTGAACTTTTTTGGCCAAATTTATTAATTGACTTGTAAAGTTGTATGACATAACTACTTTCAATATTCCAATTGCATTACACGTGGAACTTTATCATTTAATCTTAAGCCATATTCAGATATCCCATTTTATCCAATATTTTAAAAATGTACGATAATGTTCTGTTTAGTTCAATGGCAGATTTTTTGCTTAGTTAGTTATTATTTTAATGTAACATCCTTTATGTTATGCATAGATGTATCCAAATCATGGCAAATTATATACATATGATTAATACAAAAAAAAACGTTTAAAAATACTTAATTTCTATAAAAATTGATAGTGTAATTAAATTTTATTACATCAAGATTTTTGTAGAAATATTTAACAGTTTTACTATAACAAATCATAATATTCTTGGATAATACGCAAACGAGTTCAACTAATCCCAAATATTAAACGGAGTTCCTTAAATTCTACTAAAATATTAATGTTCTATAAAGTAAAATTGCAACAATTTCAGGAAGCTTACAATGAGCCCGGACAGAAACCACGCGTTCCACAACCCCGGCCTGACTCCCGACGAGGAGCTGACTCGACGCGGATACTCCATGTACAAGGGAGCTGATGATGATGTGGAAAGCGGACGGGGAACAGATCGGTGCGTACTTGTCCCTTATATGTTATGGAATTTTTGTCTGTCAGCCTATCTTTCTGTCCGAGACCGCATCACGAGAAAACCACTAGACCGGTTTAGATAAAATTTGGTAGATAGTTGATAATCCGGGTCAACATAGAGTACTTTTTACCGCAGCAAAACATCTTATCCCTTGAAAATATATACTACTTAACTGTTAAAATATGCATAGGGATGAAAGCGAAGCGAAGGCGAGTCTCTAGACACTTATACACGAGTAGAATGTACGAACTAAACATTCTATCCACTATAGTATTCCATTTAATAGGGGCCTATGGAACTTAGCCTTTTTCTTACCAATAGTTATTTCTTCCATTATTACAACCAATATTTTCCAGGCAGACCGGCGGGCAGTTCTTAGATGACCTGACGCGAGAGATAGACAGACGCTCGGCGGCCAGCGCGGGCGCACCGCCCTTCCTACTCAACGGGATAGAGGACAACAAGAAACGTAATCCCGTTGCTAACGGACGGCCAAATGTCACAAATCCTAATTTTATATATTAAACATATACAAAACCAACATTTTTAACTGAAGTGTAAAATAAATGCTATATAGTGATTTTTTAACAGAATCTTATCTACGTACATAACATAATGTTTCTCTAAAAAGGATTTTGGACATTTATTAAATTGTTTAAGACTTAAACGCAGAGGACGCAATATGTGTTTAATTCTTTTACAATTTTATACATTGAATGTGAGTGAAAATGCAGTAATTTTCTAAATATTTTTAATCACAAAAATATGCTAGAAAACTCGTGTAACGACCAAGCGACAATAAATATATATTTAAGTATTAATCGTTTTTTTATTTTACTGGGAATTCTTTTCTGGCAACTCTAATACTTTTGGGATCGATCCTGTGATCGATCGTTTAGTACAATTTAATTAGTGTTTGTAAAACATTTCTAATGACCAAGGATAAAAATAAGTACACAATTAATATTTTTTTTACTATCTCATTATCAACGTGACTTATATTGTATGTTCTAACATTCATTAAAGTTAACCTATAATTAACATATAATTTATATTACTTAAGAATTATATAACAATATTATATCATATTTTTTACCCAAATATGTAAAGTTAATTGAGTAAGCAAATTTTTTTGTCGAAAGTAATTTTATTTCTTTACAAAACGTAACAAAAGAAATAAATTATTTTTTATTTTGCCTCGTAAGTCGTAAGTTATAGTTATACAATAGGAAACACACGAGTCCCGTAATTAGTTACAAATAAATACCTTAAATCTAGACATCGTTGGGTTTTTTTTTGTTTGTAATCAGCGCCTAGAGTATCTGTAGCGCTTAATTTTTAAATATGGCCGCGTGCGGACCGGAGCCCTGCATCTTCCGGACGCACATCTGTTTGCAGATTTAATACTATTATTGTTAATGAATCTTACTTTACTTCTGTTTCTATTTCTAGCATTCTCTTTTGGTCGTTTTGTTCTCCTATCTTCGGTAGAATCAGATTTGTTTGCTTCGTGGGCGTCTAAAATATCCTGAATACTTTTATATGCCTCATCTTCTTCAGAGTCGGAGCTGATAGGTTTCTTCTTACTTTCCTTCTGCTTTGTCTTCTTCTCTAGATTTTTCAAATAGTTATACGTCTCTGGATCAGTTGATTTACTGATTGGCTTGAAATCTGAGAAACTTATGAATTGTAAAGCTGATGAAGGCTTGGACTTTTCTTTTTGTAGAGTTTTGGAAAATAATTTCGCATATCGGTCCGAAAAGTCGTATGATAAATCCGGATCTAATATATTCTTTTCATATGTGACGTAACGCTCATTTTTATCGGATGCCCCAATTTGAATGGTTTTGGGAGCATCGAAACGTATTGGAGGTGGAAGCGTCGCCCCATAGAGGTCCTTGTCGGATGTGCGTCCATATATCTGGTCGAAAACCTTGTAATCATTTGCCCAAAATTGTGAAATACCTGGAAAATAATATTTTTTTTATTATTTTTTTTATAAAAATATACAGCAAAGCTATTGCTTTATTTCTGCTCTAAAGTAGACGTTAGCCCCATATTTTGTATTAATTATTAAAAACATCGAAAGTTATTATTGATATTAGCAAGATGTAAACCTTAATTTCTTCATTTAATAGATAATATAAGATGAAACAAGGTATAAGAATAAGTATATTAAAATTCACAAAAATTACTTAAAAGAATTCATTTAAATAAGCGAGGTACTTGGCATACTGAAATATTAAAAATGCTTTCGGGCCATCACCGTTGGCATTTATGTAATAAAATAAATAAAAAAATAAAAGTATACTTCAACGTGTAGGTACTTATTTCCATATTTGCAAATGCGTCATTAAAATTTTATTAACTAAGTCATGAATAGAGAGCTACTTTCGATTTCGACAGTTGCTCGTAAAAGGAATAAGTGCACTTGGACTTGTATAATTCTTCAATAATTGAATATTTTTATAGGTATTTAATTATTATTAGCGTTAATAAATAAAATAAGTATATCGATTGATATTATACATTATCATATTCTAAAAATTAATGAAAAAATTAATAATGACTGTACTTAAAAGGCTCGAATTTAATTATTAGTTTTAAATTATAATTAGACGACACGTGTAGCTCGGTTAATAGAGACCCTGTGTGTAGTATCAACTATGTGGTAGATATCTTTCAAATTCAAATTCAAAATATTTTATTCAGCATAAAATTATTACAATTTTTACTGAACGTCAAGAGTCTACTGCCAGTACGAAAAGAAGAAGCCGCTGATCTGAGAAGAACTGGCGAAAGAAACTCAGCGGGACTAATATAATTTTATGTACAACACAAGCCTCACAGATTACCGTGGAACTAGATAGTGCTGTATGTTAATGTCCCAAAATATTTATTTATTAATTATTATAATTATATAATTATTCAAATTATCTTAAAACATGTTAATACACGAATAAAATATATCCAATAAATCTAATATCAATTAAAATTAAAAAAAATTATATCCTTATGTCGTACCTATAATATTTCGAGAAAGTATCCAAAAATACTAATATTTCATATAATTAATTTTAACTAATTAATTTCATCGTAAACAAACAAACATACTTGTTAATTAATATAAATAATTATACTTCAATGAATATAAAATGGTTACTAAGATTCTAAATCTTGTAAAATAGAAACTCAATTCAAATCCTTTATTTAAGCCAAAAAAACATATAACATACCTACTTATAGTTCGTTACTGTAGAGTAGTGATAAAAAGAATAACTGACTGGAAAATTGAAATAAGTAAATATCTAAGTATTGTTTTTTATAATAAAATAAATGCTTGTTGTAGAAAAGGATTCTTAAGTCTGAATCCATATTTTCACATAGTACTATAAAATTCACAGAGGTGATATATCTCTCAACTAAAAACTCAGAAAATAGTAAAAAGTACGATTAACGATTTTTTAAATCATAATGTTTTCTTAGACCAAAATAATATTATTTAATGATATCTATAACAATGAGAAGTTACGCGATGATCTTTTGAACCCATACTTCATGGAGATTAGAAACCCCTCCATGCCATACTTTTACCATGACTTTGAAAATTATGTAAATATCAAATGTCTGTTAAAATTGTAATGAACCTGCGTTGTCACGAGATACTTTCAAATTGTTTTCAATGGGTGCGTTTTTGAAAGGCTTATGTAAGAAAAGGGGACATAAGATCAATTATTATGTAATAAAAGCTTTCGCCCGCGACTCTACGTGCTTATAAAAAATACGCCTATGCCTCGGGAGAGCCGATTTTCGAGATTTAAAGTATGGCTGTATGTATGTTTTCAGCCCTTTTTGTTGTCGTCCCACTGCTGGGCACAGGCCTCCCTTCAATAAGTGCAGGTTGGCGGACTTCATATGTCTTTCGAAAACTTGTACGGTTCTCTCGGGCATGCAGGTTTTTTCACGATGTTTTCCTTCACCGTAAGACAAGTGGTAGCTAGTTAGAAATGATTTGTACACGAAAATATCAGAGGTGCGAGACCCGCATTTGAACCCACTTCACTCGGTTACTCAAGCGAGCGCGTTACCACTGGGCTGCCACTGTCAATGAAGAAAATCTCACAATGGTTTTTAGAATATTTATCTGTTTGTTCGTGATTTACCTACTTTAGTAGGTACTAGGTACTTAATATTTATATACTTAGTCAATATTTTTACAAATTAATTGTACCAATTTACTAAATTAATTTCTATATCCAGGATATAGAAAAAATCAATCAGATTATAAATGAATTAACTATCTTTCGGATTTTGTCGCAGATTTATTTTGATTTTTGGTTCCTGACGTTTCGAATAGCTTTACAGCAATCATAATCACCGATACTCTTCACGGTCTCTCCCGTGACATGACAAAATCCGAAAAGATTTCTTTTATAATGTCAAATATTCGCGTAAACCTAAGAAAGTATCACAAACAGATGTCAGTATACTTATTTGTATATAATGCGGGTTGAGTACTTACCAGTTTTGGTGTCGCTGCCTTGCACACTCACTACTATCAAAATGTAAAATGTCGCGTGCGTAATCATCTGAAAGTTTTAAGATAAGCTTTAAATTAAAAAGGACTTATGTAAGTTAATGCACCTCACAGTGAAGATAATTTATATACTAATTTAAGGTTCCGTAGCTAAATAGCAAAAACGGGTATAATTTCGTCATGTAAACCGGTCCGTCTGTGTGTAAGTCAAAGTAAGTATATTGTTGAAACTTGAAATCTCCCGTAGTTTACGTGAATCTCACGTAATTACACATTTTTCAACAACTTTTTATTTAGATTTATTCTTTTTCTTTGGGACAATTCTTCAGGTTTATTGGAAAAAAAGGGTTGCAGTTCAAGTAACGGGATGCAATGAAGAAGATTTTAAGAAAGCTTTTCATTATTATTACTAGATACATACTATAAACAACAATTTATAATAGGTAGAAAAGTAGAGAAATTAAGTTTTACACATGCTTATATTATGTAAGTACGTTACTTTTAATTCGATATAATATTATATGGATATACAAAAAGCTCATAGTGTACATGATTTCGATTCAAATCCAGGAAAACTACTCGTGCAGGCTATTTAATTATAATATTGGAACATACACACAAAACATGAATTAAATAAAAATTAATTTAATCAAATGAAAATTAAAAAGAAATTTAAAAGGTAAGCAAAATGAAATAAAAAATATATATAAGAAAACAATAATTTTCTTAGAATTTAATCAATTTAAGTAGTAATTACACTTTTAAAAATTACTGCTTATTTCTATAAATCCCTTATAAGTTATATCTATGCTTTTAATAATATTTTTTGTATTATCTGTACATTTAATTACTGAAGAATAAATAAATACATTACCTTTGAAAGTCACGTTCCAACGCCTCACATAAGTTCATCAACTGTCGCGGTTTTTGCCAAACTGTAGTCAGAGAAGT
Organism: Boloria euphrosyne; assembly: GCA_951802675.2. Classification (NCBI taxonomy): domain Eukaryota; kingdom Metazoa; phylum Arthropoda; class Insecta; order Lepidoptera; family Nymphalidae; genus Boloria; species Boloria euphrosyne. The sequence continues at coordinate 13,718,875 of OX637879.1, forward strand.
GTCTCCCCGCTTTATAGTCTCGGTGAGAACGAACTGCTCCGACCGATACGTGCGGGCTTGCTACGACTGTTTTCTATTTTACATAATACTTACCCTATTTTGCGGTTCCACGTGTATTTTTTAATTTAATACTATATATTATTATTATATAAAAACATCATTTTCATAAAAAAAAGAGTGTGTGTACTTATGTTCACGCGTTAGAAGTTATGTTATACTTCTTTGGCGTATGGAAAAAAAATAACTAAAATGCAGTAGTGATTAACGATAAATATTAAAATTAATCAAAAATTCACTCTCATCATTTATCTTTATCGCGTCAAAAGAAGTATAACTTCAACAACTTTTCAGATTCCAATTATCAGGTACTGATTTCAGTCTATTCAAATGAAAATTCTAACACCTATAGATTCGGTCTTTGTATCGATAATAATGACTAGGTACATACCTACTTCAATAAATTTAAAAAAGGACATTTTATATACATTATACTGATTCGACTACGTTAAAACCTTATTACTTATATACCTAATATGGAAGTGGCTATAGATAGCAGACAAAGATTTTTTTTAAATACAATATTCATAAAGTTTAACCGTTTACTTACTAAAAATAACTAAATTTTATGTAACTAATTTCAATTGAATATAAATTCATAAAATAATATGTAAGCTGTTTGTAAATAATTTGTCGTATACAAGCGGTAACTCTTAGCAAGATATCGACAGCGAAAGTCAGGTTCTAAACTCCTAAGACGTCTTCCGGCTTCCTTCCTATACTTTATTAATTAAATCTGATCGGAAATGTCGGTGGATTCTTTAAAACTAGTATTTTCATTTATTAACACCTTAAGAGTTAAGTTATATATGCTAGCCCTTTCAAATAAAAAGTAAAGTTAAATAACTTTACTCGCATTAAAGTTTTACAATATTGAAGTACCAAAAATTAAATGAAGCCGATATCAATAGTAAATGAGAAAGACACCACTAATCCACTACGCAATCATCATTGCTCATCACTTGAGTTAGTCGCTGCCTAATAAATAATAATATATGATACGATAGAAACTTATAATACTTATTGACATAGATACATCGCTTTTCCTTACTAAACTGTCCAGAGTCCATGGACTGGGTCTTAGCGTTCAGCCGGGAGCGAAGCCAAGAAACGCGCTAGAGGGGCCTACTTCGGTGGGGATGGGTCATGAGGGTTGTGTGGTCTCACTCTCAGGTCTGCTTCCGCAGACCTACCGGGCCGTCTGAGCGTCGTGGTTGAATGCGCAAGTGCTCCTGCGACGCCTCATTTAGACGGTCTATTAGGTTTTAGTAGGTAGTACTGTCTTTTCTGGTCAGTGAGCTCCACATAACCACTTGTGGTATGCATCTTGCATTTTCCAACATAAAAAAAAAGATACTTCTCTGATAGCATAGTCGACTGTAGAGCAACCCCTAGTCTGTGTGGTCTGCTTCGGCGGACCTGCCGTCGGGAGCTCGTGGTTTAATGCGTATAAGCGATCCTGCTACGATTCATTAGTTTCAAGACAAAGGAAGTACTCTAAGGAGGGCTTTAATGGGAAGTTCTGGCTTCTTAAGCCAACGTAATCACTTGTATGTATACAAGTGGTATGCATGATTGCATTTTACATCACATGTTAAAAATGTGATATTAATTTAACAATAACTATCTACTCTTATAGGTATTAATAAGTCAAAATATTGACAAAAAATGATTGCACTTCATATTATGGACGATAGCAGGCTGAAACTTGTTTAGTAAGTACTGTCTTATAGTGTAAACTCTTAAACACCGTTAATGGCAGGTAGCCGCGAAATTACTTGTCGATATACTATATCTTATTTCACTTTCATTTTTCTTGACCGTGAAGCTACTGTTACTTCCTAGTCCCTATCATTTTCTAGAAATATGAAGAACATTAGGAACTTAATGTTACTATTTAAAATATATATATATTCACTATTCAGTAAATAACTGGTTGATAGGTATCTAATTCTAATCTAAGGTGCTAAAAATATATTCCTTTTCTTTAAGAAGATATATCGATAATAAACACATAACCCTCATTTGCCAGGACGGAGTCGTGTAAACAGCACATTCAGTTTTGAGTTCCGCTAAAAATTAAAATCCGTTGAATCTGTACTTGTATAAGTATTAAGTACATAAGCAAAGAAAATTTAACAAACTTTATTATATTTGTGTGTACTTTGCACTTAAGTACTTACTTAATTTCGCACGCCTTGAAGGAAAACCTGTGCCCAGAAGTGGGACTCGATATATGGAATGATGTTTATGAAAATACTCTCTGATAAGACTCTTTTTTACTTAAACGTTATTTATGTGATGATAATAAACATATTATAACATTCTTTAAAAAAGTGGCAAACCTCTAAGTTTGAAAGCATTTTTATTAGGATGTAGAAGTTATATTATTGTATTTATAAAACAGAAAACAAAAATTTATATCATATTCTTTAAGCCTTTATTAAAGGTTAGATTACAGCTTTTACAATAAAAACATTTTTTAAATATGACAACATTTAACAAAATCAATTTTTTTTAAAACACATTGTAAAATCTAATATTTATTTAAAAACACACTGGTTTACAAATTAAAATGATTCTTTTTAATTTAACAACTTAATAAATAAATAAAAATTAAACATAAATAAACCACATTGAGTGAAGATAAGACAAATAATTATTGAACAAAATAAATTATTAAAAATTACTTATTTTTAATCGCTATATTAACATTTATATTGGAATTACACATGAATTATTTAAAATACTTACTTTATCTAAACACTTAATAATATATGAGAAATTTTAATATGTAAGTTAAAATTTTTTTACAAAAATATATAAGTGTAAAAAATCAACTCTAAGTCTTAGTCCGTTCAAAGTTTTTATTATTGTTATAGTAAATAAAAGCTACGAACTTGGCACATTTATGATAAATTTAGTCTTCTTCTTCTGTAAAAATCTTATCTATGGTTATGCTTAATTCGGGCCGTTATCCGCAATTCGACGACGAGCGCCTATTTTGCGCGTGTAAAAAATTTCTAAATCTAAAAATATTTTAGAATATCAGTAACATACTATGCATATTATTAATAATAATATTGTGAAACTATCTTTTTGATCTGTCGTGAATTAATTTAGATTTTTTTGTTCCAAAATTTTAAAGAGACTGTTTATATAATTCTCTGAGACATCAAAAACCTTAATCTCTTCTGTTAACATGATTGCTTTAAAGCATTCGAAATGTTGAGAGTTAAAAATCAAAATAAATCCAACGACAAAAACCAAAACCATTTTTTTTCATTTATAATGGTCAAATATTCGCATAAACCTAAGAAAATATACATTATTGTGCTTTGCAAATGCTTCTATGATATAAAAAACTATAAATCATATTAAGAATTAATATTACTATGTATAATAACTGACTAGTACCATACCACGTGGGATTTTTTGAAATAATCTCGGTTTACAAAACCAATCATTTTAAATATAAATAAAATAAAAATCACTTCTAGTGAATATAACTAAAGGAACATCACATTTTCATTGGCATTATAATGAAGTTATACAAAAATTAAATATAAAAAAAATATAAAATTAAATATTTAAGTATAGCTTGTATCGGTAAGTTGAATATTTATTGAAGACATGTTGCTCACAGCATCTGTGGCTATGTTTATTTTGACTTCTTTGGTGTCTTGTCTCACTCGACTCAACTCCTGAGGTCTCAAAAGTTGGATGCCAGACTGATCTTGAAGATGTTTTAAATTATTAATCCACTTTTCGTTGCTTATAATACTTGTAGAATCTGTTATTTCCTTCAATTCCATGTTCAAACCTTTGATGTCTTCGACATCTTTCTTTATTTTGATTTCACTCTGTGTAAGAGAATTTCCATTTTTTTTAGCCTTTCCAGTTGAAGATGTGTATTGGCGACTTTCTGGTATTTGACTGTCTTCAGATTCATAAACTTTATTTATTTTATCTATTTCTGACCAAGCACCAGACGAAATAATAGAGTTTGAAGGAAGTGATTTTGTTGATGGCTTAGTTTTTACCGACATCACATCAGATATATCTTCTTCGTTTTCAACTCTTGAAAACTGCAAGTCTTCATATCCGAATGGAAAGTCGCACTCTGTGTTTTCACACATTAACATTTTTTCTTTAAAGTTTATAAAAAAGAATCGCATTTCTGACGCGCATAATGGACAAATCTGAAACATTAATCAAATTTTTATACAGGCAATTGCAAAAACATATTATAAACAGAAAAGTTTTTATAAAGTATAATCACCCTAGGGCCTTCTTCTATGATGTTTGTCGATGTGATTATTTCCGGGCATGGAGATTGTACTACCTGGAATATAATAATATAAATTTAAGTATTATATTTAGTGGTGTTCATCCATTGTAGCTCCAAAGTAACTCCAATTTAAGTAACTGCACTATTTTGTAGACCTTAACGATAATACTTATTAAATAGACATGCAATGATTTAAAAAAAGAAATTACCGCCGGCATGTTGGATGCCATCATAAAATTCACGTTATTCTCCATGTTTTCTTTAGTATGATCAAAGAAATGAAAGTTAATTAAATACAAAGTATTTTATCTTCAATAACAAACTCTGCCAAATCACTTTCGCCAATTATTCTGCAATCTGCTCGTGTTTTCTTACAATAACAATTTCCGATGATGATCGATCGTACTATTGATTTTTTGAGTTTTGAGCAGTATATTATCTATACTCTTTGGTTTTGAGTTTTGACTTTTGAGTCTATTGACATTTGACACTAACGTTCCGTTCCAAATTTATTTTTAACACAGCTCTTACAAAATTAATATCATGTATAAAACAATAATTATTTATTTTTACGATGAAATATAAATTGCAAAATAAAATAATAGGATAGATTAACATTTTTATTATTGTTTAATTTTCTGATTCATATAAATATATTTTATAAGGTAACATTTTAAAGCCGCTTTAGATTCAACTGCTTGTTTTTATTACGCTTCCGATCATTGCACTATATTGCATAAAATTTATTTACTTAATTTAAATTGTATTATGAGAGATTGTCATTTAATCAATTAAATTACATTGCATTAATTTTGTTCAATTTAGGTATCATACGTAATCAGATTTTTTGTTAATTGTTAATATTACCTAAATGAAAATATCTATATTATGGAGATACAAAAAAAAATATATAAAAGTTTTATCCCCTAAATTATATTGCGGATTGTAATTTGGAATCAAGCCATTGTTTTTCTTATGAAGTTCATAATATGAACCCAAAAGTCTTCAAACACCTAAAATCTTCTTTTTTTTTCATGTATAAAATTCGAAAGAAATAATCTTTATCACTTGAATTCTACCATGATAAGTCGAATTATAATTGGTTATGAATGATATATAAAGAAATAAAAATACGTGTGGTGTCGTGGGACACCGGATAGGAACAAAGTTCCTTATTATAAAAATATTAATGTTAAGTTCGAGGTATAAAGAAAATAATTATTCGGGTATACATTTTTTATAATGACTTTTTATTGATGATAATAAAAAAAAAAACTAAAAAAATAAAAAAAACTACTTTATAAAGTTATCAACTTTATTTTATTTACAAACCAGACGTTGTAACTATCGAATGATATAATAATAATAATAACCGTCATCATGTAGACTATACATTAGACACTGTATAGCCATCATATAAAGATTATACATAAATAATAAAAATCTTACGTTACGGACGTTTTTTCCCGGTTAGGGTACCCCTCCGCATCGTCCCATAAGGAACTTTGTTCCAATCATATTACAGATCAAACTACACACACACTAATTTACAGAATCTTTTTCCAAAATGCTAAATTTGTATATACCTAGGTATATTATGTTTGTAATATAAAAAAATTAAAACAAATATTTAAAAAAAAATAAGAAATGTATAAAATCGTGTGGTGTAAAGGCACCTTTTAAGTCGTTCTCGTTCCGAAGTCTGTAAAATCGTGGAAGAAATCGGCATGTATAATAAGTACATGACATGACATGACAATCTTTATTTAATAATTAATACTTGAGCTTGACTTGATTCTTGAACATCAGGTATTTAATTCGTAATAGAATATAATCAATTATCACGCACGTTTGCGCTGTTTAGGTACTGTGCGTCCATTAATTCTATTTAAATTAACTGTAAATCAATTGCATAATAATGCCGGCTAAAGCAGTTTGCGTATTAAATGGTGATGTTAGCGGCACAGTCTTCTTCGATCAGAAGGTATGTTTTTTATAATTATAAAACCTTGTAACTTGTGACGTAATTCAAGAGAATACAATATTTAACTTGTTTATCTACTACTTATCGTGGTAATGTAAGGATTTTTCTGGAAAGTACTGTATCATAATACATACTTTAGGTATTTACTTTGGGGGTATGTGAAGGTCTGTAGGTCAAGGTTACGGTGTCATACTTTGAGAATATTTTAATTGTACCTATAACTATATTGTTTTGTTTTACGCAAAAATCTAGATAGAAAATGTAATTTTAAAGGATATCATAGATGATAACAATTAAAATAAAGGTATATTTATAGAAAAATCAAATTATTGTTTCAGGATGACAAGTCCCCAGTGGTTGTTTCCGGAGAAGTCAAGGGTCTCTCAAAGGTAAATTAAAAATAATTTTATTCATCAATAAAATTTAATGGATGTTTCTAGATACACTTTCAATATTTTTAACTGAGCAGACTTGTGTCATTATCATATATTTTTGTGCTTATCATTGCTGTCACTGCTTCTTCGTAATATTCAAATATATTTCAAAAACATATTTCTAAGAGACATGCTGTATCTGTATTATTCTTCATAACAATAATTGTTTACTTATGGAAGGTTCCACCAAAATTTTCCTATACCATTTACATCTATAAAGTTTTTCATGACCGAATAATAAGCTTTGCTCAATTATATATTTTTAATTTATTTAAATAGCATGATAGCTTGATTGTAACTGTGGAATATTATATATAAATATATAATATTGAATTAATTTAGTGTAGTAATAAAGAAATATTAAATGTGGAAATACTGAAACTAAGTATAATAATCATTTCAATGCAGGTTACTAAAACATTTGCATAATATCCATATTAATAAAGTAACAACAAATAGAAGTCGCTCACTTGACCTTGTATGATAATTCTGATTTGATTGTGGACTGTAATGACTTGGTACTTTAAAAAATAATTAATCTATAGCATGTTGTATGTTATTTGATAAGACTAACACTATTGAAGTATTTTTCTTAGCTGTACTCTAACATATGTTTTAATAAGTGCTATGTATGGGTGTCGGCTTATATTATTATTTTTTTATTTTTATTTTGAGAGGATTATTATGAGATGTAGACATTTAAAAACATAAAAACATGTTTTCTTTCACTGTAACACAAGTGTTAATCATGTTAGAAATGAGTCCCACATGAAAATATTAGAGGTACGAGACCCTGATTTGAACCCGCATCACGTGGTTACCCAAGCAAGTAGATAACCACTGAGCTACCACTGTCATTACACACGACGGAACGGAGACGGTATATGCGTTTGGGGTGAGAGGACATGTGTGTGTGCAAATACATGTTGCCATTTTTCTCCAAAACTACTAGTCCGATTTTGATGCAGTTTTCACTTTTCAGTTATGGGTTCGGGTTAGATTACTGCATGTTCTTAGATAGGTATTACGGTGATCACTCACCAGGGGGCGCTGCAGCAAACATTATTTGTGCAAATCAATGTTGCCACTTTTCTCCAAAACTAATGATATAATCAATATGCATAAATGTTCCAGGGTAAACATGGTTTTCACATTCATGAGTTTGGAGACAACACAAATGGTTGCACATCTGCTGGGCCACACTTCAACCCCTTGAATAAGGAACATGGAGCCCCAGATGCTGACATCCGTCATGTTGGAGATCTTGGCAATATTGAGGCTAGCTCAGATGGTGGTGTTACTAAGGTACTAAGATTACACTATTAAGACTATACTAAAAAGTGAATAACGAGACTGTTAATTCTAAAGAAAGGTACTAATGCACCAAACATCAGTGATAACCAACTTAATATTATAGCTTTAAGTATTTTTTTTTGTAAATGTAGCATATTTTCTTCTGTAAACAAATCCATATGACCTTGGATTTTGTTGGCAAATGAATTTGTTTTTTGTTTATCTAGTTAAGTGCTTCAAACACGTCATTTAATAGCCTCTTAATAAATTCAAGCTTGTGACCCAAAAATACATGTATTTATTACTTCTATAATAACTTGACAGAGTCAGTAAGCTTTGATCAAAAGATATATTATACCCTAAATCCTAATGCTAATCCAAAGCATATAGATTATTTTTATCATCATACACAGTAACGGTGAGTTAATCTGGTTTTAGTTAAAATGAAACGCTAAGTAATTTATAGTTTAGGTCTTAGATCTCAAGGCTCTTCAAACAGTATCAAGATAAGCCAAAAATAATACCTATTTTATTTATCATTTCTAGATGTTGAAAATAGAAATAACAGGTTTTACGCACAAGTTATTTTCCATGAGTAAAATATTTTTCGATTGTTATTTTGAGTTAAAATATGATTTATTTTATGATTCTATATCAAAAAGGTTTACCACATTCTTATCACTTGCACACACATTTGTTTAACCATCAGTTCTGTTTACTGTATTCTTACCTCACCGAGACCTGCATACATACAGTATAGTATATAGTATAACATATGTAGGTACATATAATATTTGCAAATTTGAGGACACTTGGTTCAGTTTCTAGGGAGTCTCGTTGGGGGCTTTAGGCAGTTATAGGAGTTACATATTTGTAGTGTATCAACTATCTTGTATCCATAACACAAGCCTCTTACCACTGAACTTGACTGTGTAATAATGTCCCAACATATTATTATAATTAAAAAAAATAATACTTTCAGGTCTCCATTGAGGATTCTCAAATTTCCCTGTCAGGTGCTAACAGCATAGTTGGACGCACCCTGGTCGTTCACGCAGACCCTGATGATCTCGGTGTTGGTGGACATGAACTCAGCAAGACCACTGGTAATGCCGGAGCTCGCATTGCCTGCGGTGTTATTGGCTTGGCCAAGATATAACTTGGAATTATAAATATATCCCTATTTCCTATAATTATTGAATGTCTCACTATAAAAAAAAGCTTTTTGTCCAACCATTTGTGCAATGTACTGGTGGAAATATTTTTGGAAAAGATATTACTACCAATTTTGTTATATTAGTGGTAGTTGAAGTATTATATAGTACATAATACAATATTATATTATGTTAAACACCATTTTTAGGCCATTTTTAATAAAGTGTAAGCTACTACTGAATCAGTGAAGTGACCAGTGCGTTTGAATCATCCAAAGTATAGAACTAAGAGATCCTAAATAGCACTGTCTTTTGTGTAGTCATTCCTGTGTGTTGGTTTGTGGTGTGGGGACTGTTTGTATAAAGATCAAGCTTATTTTTCAATAAATACATATTATATCTTATATTTTGTTTTATTATGTACTTCCATTATAGTGGTAGCCCAGTGGTAAAGCATTTGCTTGAATGACCGAGTCAAGGGTTTGAATCTGGGACTAGCACCTCTGATATATTCATGTGTCTCGTTTCTTACATGATTACCACTTGATTTACGATGAAGGAAAACGTGAAGAAACCTGAATGTCTGAGAGAACCCAGCAAATTTTCGAAAGTCATGTGAAGTCAGCCTACCTGCATTTGGCCAGCAGTGGACTATGGCCCGCTTCCTGAACCTGGCCAAACATATTTATTTTTGTACTATGTGTACATAAAAATTAGGAATCCAGTTATGAATCTAAATTCTAATGAAAACCATCCAGTCATCCACTCAAACACATTTTTTTAAAGAAAATCAGTCACGTGTTTAAGACCATCCATAAAAAAGACTATGTATGTTTATATTATTATTGACTAGCACAAACTATAAACAGCCAGAATTAGTGCTGTCAAATAAAGTTATTGCTAATATTTTTCAAATTCAAAATATTTTATCCAGGATTAAATTATTACAATTTTTTACTGGTGAATGAATGAAACTCCGAGTACTATAATTATTATTTTGACCTACTCTTTTTTGGAAGTTAAATTATTATTAACAATAATAATTCTAGAAGAAGCCTGGAGGTGATCACATAATTCCCAGGGCCCACTATCTTTTAAAAAACCATTAATACCTGTAGTTTTGTGTCATAATCAAAAATAATAGACTTGTAGAAAGAACAACGAGTAATTATTTTCATGTAAAATGAGAGATTTTCCAGTAAAAGTATGCCAGTGTACACATAGCTGAACCAGACCAGAGTGAGGTAGTTTTGTCCACATTTAATACCTTTCATAGAAATGAAATTTATATTGCTACTAGAATAATATAAAAGTACTCCTTTTTTAGTAATATAGCAATAATGTATCAACATGATTTTTTGCTTAGGCATATTTCATACGCTGTAAAGCAACAGGCTTTATATTAAGTTTTATTAAGCTTTACATTTAGTTATTTACCTATAAGTTTTATTTCGTATTTTGCAAAATTTTATCTAAGTTGAAATTTATAAAAAAATAAACAAAGTAGTGTTACGTATATTTTAATTGCCCTATAGAATACACTGTACAGTTTTCCCTAGAAAAAAAGATGTTACAAGAACAATTCTGTGGACAGAACACTCTCGGAGTACTTGTACTCCACTGCCATAAACTGTCTTCTATGCTTTGAACACTTATTGATGCCCAATAATTATCTAACTCTCTTGAACTTGCATATTCAGATAATAATTGGCATGTATTCAAAATAAGAGTGGGTGTCAAAAAGCCTTTCACCATTAAAACTGATATTCTAGAAGATTCTATAGTTGCAGCACATTCTGGCTCGCTATAAGTACTGATGTAACTTTCAGTTGGCGACAGTTCTGCACCAAGAGCTAACATTCCAATCCATTCCACCATTTCATCTATTTCTGAATCAACTAATGTAGGAATTTTCTTTATTTCTGGATTCAATCTTCGCACTTCTAAACTATGGCATGAAACAAATATTTTTTTGTCACTTAAGTACTTAGCTATTGAAGAAGGGCAAACACCTTCTGTATCTGGTTCCCAAGATATATAAAAGTCGAGAGTTTTCATCTTTATTAAAGCTTTTCTAATTCTGTCAATGTTTCCTAATTTTTTTAAATCAATTTCAACTTTATAATAATTATTTTGACACTTCATGCCTTCAAGACCTAAAGTTTGATACAGAGGTGATAGAACATGTAACGTTAGGATTCCATCCGGCGTAATAGCCGCACAGTTTTCTACGATACAATTACTATCAGACAACAAATGTAGTTTACCAGATTTAACGAAATTTTGTACAAAAATCGGTTCTATAAACTCTACCAATGGACAGTTTAATACTTTGTAGAACTCACTATCTTCGAGTAAGGTATCTTCTACAATTTGTGGTGTATTAATTTCATCTGGACACACTATAATTACACTTCTATAAAAATTGTTAAGGTTCACTATTTTTGATACGTTTTCGAAATTACCATCTTTCTTCTGTAATGTTATTATCTTTGGAGGTGGGAAGTTCCAAACTTCTGGACAAAGCATATTATATTAATACAAAAGTAATATTTAATAAGTTCTAGCATGAAATAAATAAAAACATGTGGATGTGTGTTTTGAAATTTAAATTGACATTTGACAACGATTGACATTTCTCAAGTTTTTTGACACTGACAATTTTAAGTGAGAAAGAGTATGGCAAATATTTAAAGTTTAGAAATTAAAAAAATGTTTTTCACAAATTGAATCGCAAATTAGGTTTTAAATTATTAAAAATAATGTATTATTTTTCGACGATCAGTACTCTTATTATAGTACGATTCAAACTTAATGGCGGCTCGGAAGCATAGAGTGCGAGTGCAGGTACGCGCATGTACAGACAAGTCGACGTCCCGCTGATTGGCTGATACGTAAAAATTGCGATCTGCGCATTATAAAATGTTTAAGTTAGTGTGGGCCACAAAGAAGTTACCTATAGACGGATTTATCATTTAGCAAAAAGAATTGATTTATCGAAATACAAAGTCAAAGTCAAAATATACTTTATTCTAATAGACTTTTAAAAGCACTTTTGAATCGTCATTTTTACATTATTATACGAATTTAAATCAAGTGTCAGTGTGTAAGTCTGGGACTTGGGAGTAAACTACCACCGACTAGGAATGCTGTTCTGCCGAGAAGAGCCGGCGAGAAACTCAGCAGTTGCTCTTTTCAAAAAATATTTGATTACATTATTTATTGCATTACAATATTTATCTATTTATCCTACGTGAGACACAACAAGACATTAATACCACACATTTACATCTTCTAAGTATTCCGTGATGGTGTAATAAGCTTTATTCAATAATGTATTTTTAATTTTAGATTTAACCCTTAACACCACAGGTGGGGGAGTAGGGTCCCCCAACAACTACATTTGTGTGAATATTTTTATTATTTTGGCTATTACGCAGTTGCAAGTCCGGGTATTCCCAGTGCCACGGGAGAGTTAAAGGCCAGCAGACGTACGTCGGGCTACCACAAACTGGTTAGCAGGTACGTGCTTTTGGGGGACCTAGCTCCCCCACGTGTGTAGTTACGTAAGTAATATTTTTTTACTAATTTCTTATTTATTTGTGTTTTTGTAGATTTTTGGCGTACGACATACAAAAAAATGAATCCCCAACAGATTGAACAACTCGTAAATAATCCAGATTTGGATGAAAGTGAAAATGAGGAGATTTTATTGGAGTCAACATCCTATAATGTGATAATTATTTAATATGTAAACAAAAGGTATACGTTACCCCTGTGATTTTGCATGTTTTATGAGTATTTGAGAATTTTATGATTGTTTTGTATTTTAGATTATAAGACTGTTGAGAAAAAAAGATTAAGTTTGTTTTTAGTTGCTAAGTTAATTTAGTATTTCACCTTTGAACTAGGCACTGAAAATTTGACAGTGAACTATGGCATTTTTTTTGTTAGACGCTAGGAATGTGGTTTTTATTTTTCTAATCTTAATAAAAATTTTTTACTATATTTATAATAAGTCTTTTATTTATTTTTTGAAAAGAAATCCAAATTTTATTTTGCAATGAAGCTGTTAATAGTCGTTATATGAATGGGGGAGCTAGCTCCCCCACGTATGTAGTTGTGTCGCTAGAAATAGCGTGTGGTGTTAAGGGTTAAATTGTTTTAAAGACAAGCTCAATATGGACTGTGGAATTTTATTATACATGCGTACACCTTGCCCCATAAGCGATCTATTTACTTTTTGAAGGCGAATACTGGGTGTTATAAGTTTATCCTTATTTCTAGTATTTATACTGTGTTTGTCGCTGTGTTTTGAGTAGCAATTAATATTTTGTCGCACAAATATAATGTTACAATATATATATTGCGAAGCAACCGTAAGTATACCAATTTCTTTAAAAAGTTCGCGTAGAGTATCCCGAGCGCCCATGTTATAAATGGCCCGAATGGCTCTTTTTTGAATTATAAATATGGATTTAATGTCCGCTGCATTACCCCACAACAAAATGCCATACGACAGAATGCTATGGAAGTAGCTAAAGTAAACAAGTCTGGCAGTGTCAACGTCTCTCAGCTGCCTGACTCTTCTGACAGCGAAAACAGCGGAGCTTAGTCTACTCGCAAGAGACGAGAGATGGGGACCCCATTGCAAACCCGAATCTAATGTGAATCCCAAGAAAACCGTGGAATCTACCGTGTTTAATATGTCGTTATTAAGATACAAGTTGAAATTTTGCCTTTTTACATTAGGTAATAAAAACTGCATATAGTTTGTCTTCGTGGCATTTAAAGCCAGATTATTAATGTTAAACCAATGAAGTATATGCGATAATGCACTATTCACTTCGTCGTAATTATTTGACTTTCTATCAACTTTAAAAATTAAGGAAGTATCATCCGCAAAGAGTACAATATCACAAAACTTGTCGGCATAAAATGGGAGATCATTAATATAAGCTAAGAACAAAAATGGACCCAAGATAGATCCCTATGGAACACCCATCATAATAGGAGATCGAAAAGAATTAACATTATTTACCGCGACCTTCTGAACCCTACCACTAAGATACGATGCAATGAGATCAAGGGCAATACCACGAACTCCGTAATGAGCAAATTTAAGCAGAAGAGTTTCATGCTCTACACAATCAAAAGCTTTAGATAAGTCACAGAAAACACCAATTGCATTCTGTGTTTTTTCCCAAGCGTCATAAATATGTCTAAGAAGTGCTGTCCCCGCATCAGCTATTGCATATCAATTACTGCATATCAATATTATCTCTAAAGGAGCTTTCATCTCTGAGATAGTTTAAGGGTATCTAAGCATTATAGGCTATATTTTACAAAGTAAATACCTTTAATGGGCTATAGTAATTAGTAAGTAGTTAAACAATTGTAAAATTATCTTCAAAGTTATCATGAAATAACGGTTACAGTTATAATGGTTTATTATGAAGAAGTAACAACAAAAAATATTTATCTCAACCTTTTATTTTAAAACACCATTTTTTTAATTTTTTAGGCTCTTTCGACTAAGAAGCGATAGAAAGTTCTTCGACTGGTACAGCTTTGAAAAAACCGTCTATTGATTTAAGAACATCCGCAATCGCCACTTCAATGACTGGCGGTGCGATCTCTTGCATTACGTCTTTCCAATTTGTGTTAGCGAATTCAATTACTGGTTGAGCTATAAATAAAAAAAAGTAAGTATATCAGCCAACTCATTTCAAAATAAACTATCTTTTCGCGTTTATAGTCTTAATTTCTCACGTGGTCATGATTGCTATAAAGCATTCGAAAGGTTGGAATCAAAAATCAAAATAAATCTGTGACGAAATCCGAAAAGATAGCTTTAGTTGATAATTTATATCCCACATTAAAACAGTAAAACTGATGAAAGTTTCATAGAGTTATCTATTTAGTAATTATCTCAACAGAACAGTGAGGCGAAAAGCAGGTGATTTTCATTTCCAGCATTATAAAAAGGTTCAGCTTACTGCTTGTCTCCTTATGGTATATTTAAGTAACACTTTAAGCCAATAAACAAAAAATATTATTATCTATGTGTAAGATAGTTAAAAATCAACTATATGGTTCTTACGATGGTTTTCTTTATCTCATGTTAATTTTGAATAGAATCTTTAAGATACTAAATTCTGGAATTAGGTATACCTAATTTAAAAATTGAGCTAATAATAATAATTAATTTAAGAAAGAAAAGTACCTAATGCTTGATTGCCGTTGAAAAGATTTTTAAAATCGAAGGTGGCTCCAGTCAATACTTTGAAATTGTGTTTCCATTTGGCGATGTGCCAATGCGGCTTCCCGTCCGCACCATCTACGGTAGCTAGATCCATAACTGCTTTGATAACTATGTCGCCTGTAAAAAATAAAAGATTATTAGTGATGTGATGAATGTGATTCCGACAGTGGTTCACTTTGTAGACAGTACTTTAAAAATCGTAGCCTAAGCAAATAATCTTAATAGATACCTACTCGATTAATCTATCAATTTCTAAACATAATCAAAGTACCCGTTCGAAAGTTTATTTTATTGCAAGGATAAAACTGTTCTTCTTGACTGGCATCGACTCCAAAATAAGTAAAAGTATTTAATTTTTAAATTTTTAATTTAAGTACATAAGTAGGTACTTTTGAAGCCGTTTTTTAATTTTTTTTAATTGAAAAAATGATCCCTATGTTTCTGTTAACAACAAAGATATTTATATATTAACTATTTGGGCTATTCTAATCAAAAGCTTATATCATCATCGAGTTATAGAAATTCAAGTAAAAAATAGGGTACCCGGCACCCGCTTGAACTACTTTTTCAGATTTGCAAATAATTCGTCGATTAAATTGAACAGTGGCTAAGCTTTACATTTTATAAAGGAGACGGAAATCAGGTCGGATATTTATTTATCAAGTCTTACAAGAAATCTTCAACAATTCTAAGTTCATTCACAAATATAAATATGTTGGGACATTATTACACACAGCGCCATCTAGATGTGTGGTAAGCTACGTGTGCTTGTGTTACGGATAGGAGATAGTTGAAACATTACAATTTGTATAAATTTAACTACATATATACATACTATAAAAATAAACACCCATGACTGGAGTACAAACATTCGTGCTGAACAAGTGAATGCCCCCAGCGGGACTCGAACCCGCGACCGCTGGCACAGCAAGTACGGTCACTACAAGCCGAGCCAAACGTGTCGTCAGATAAAACGTGCTTTAATGTTGTTTATGTGTCGCGAACTTACGTAAACCAATGGAATATTTGCCCTGGCCCTGCACAGGCAGGATGAGGAGCTTGCCGTCGAGCTTGTAGTCTCCTGTTAGATCTACGTTGCATTTTATGTGTAACGTCAGCTTCATTTTGCTTGTATCGAGCCTGAAAGATAGAATCATTATTTACTGTTTTCATGTAACCATGTAATTAAAATTAATATATAAAACTAGCTGACCCGGCAGACTTCGTACTGCCTCAATCGATAAATAAAAGACCTAAACTTTTTTTTCATATTTATTCACCTTTTAAACCTTCTCTGGGCTTCCATAAATAATCCAAGACCAAAATTAGCCAAATCGGTCCAGCCGTTCTCGAGTTTTAGCGAGACTAACGAACAGCAATTAAAAAAACATTGTCCAGCGGACAAAATTGTGAATCTAAACCATTCCCAGATCCCCTTGAACACACACAAAAAATTTTATCAAAATCGGTCCAGTCATTTGAGAGAAGTTCAGTGACATACACACTCACAGAAGAATTATATATACATATAAAGATAACAAAAATAACGGAAATAAAGCTCTAGACTTAAATGTAAATAAAAAAGAAAACTTCCTTCAAATATTGATAAAAAAGAACATAAAAAATATCAGTAATTGATATAATAGATAAGGAAAAACTGTAATATTTTAGACAAAAACATTAAGTAAAGACGACCACTTATAATAATTGCCGGTTCTCTCATTATACTCGTAAGTATCACTCATTATACAAGGAAAATCTAACTATGTATCAGTGTATAAATCATATTATCTAAATAACTTTTATCAAGGTAAACTATTTGTTTGTATTAATGATAAATTTTTCTATTAATACTGTTTTTTCTTTCTGCCT
This sequence comes from Boloria euphrosyne, assembly GCA_951802675.2. Classification (NCBI taxonomy): domain Eukaryota; kingdom Metazoa; phylum Arthropoda; class Insecta; order Lepidoptera; family Nymphalidae; genus Boloria; species Boloria euphrosyne. The sequence goes on from OX637879.1 coordinate 13,736,225, forward strand.
GATAACCCATTATATTAGAAAACAAAAAGAGCCTTAGCAAAAGCCGGAATTATCTAATTTATATAAGAATGTTTTTGACGAAAAGGCTTTTTTAGGTTAAGTAACGAAAATTAATTTATTTTTTCCTGTCTTTTCTTAAGGCAAATAGTTAAGTAGAAGGATACTGTATAAAGTTTTTACTATTGATTGAACTAACCGGTTTATTTCGTATTAGTAGTATAGCATATATGAATAACAGATGAGTAACAAACAACCAAACAATTCAACGCTCACATAATATTAGTTAGATTACTAGACTTTTAGAAGGTAAGACGATGAGTATTGCGTTAAAGGTACACTTACTCTTCCACTTTAAGCCCCACAGTTTGATGTATTTTAATTTCAAATTTTTACTTCTTTCAGAAGCATTTATCATTAAGATAACAAGTTATAGAACAAACATTACAGTTTAATAGTTCGTAATAATTATTGTTATGATGGAGGTAATCTTATTATGCAATTAACCGAACAGATTACCTTAATAGTTGGTAATTTGTCCTCAACGCACAATTACTGGAGTTCAATGCTGAATAGTTTACAGATGTCATATTTTTTTGAATTATTATTAGTGAAGAAGACACAAACTGACACTCCAAATCTCACTTTTACAATATTATGTATTCAGCTATTTTTTTTAACGTCCCAATGCTAGGCACGAGCCTACCTTCAATTCGAGTGCGATAGTGCCATAGTCCACCGCGCTGGCTAAGTGTAGACGGATCACATATCCTTCTAACACTTGCTAGTTTTTCTCAGACATGCAGGTCTCCTCACGATGTTTTGCTTCACCGTAAGACAAGTGGTAATCATGATAGAAATGATTCGCACATGAAAATATCAGACGTTCGAGACCCGGGCTTGAACCCGCTTCACTCGTTTCCCAAGCGAGCGAGTTTACCACTGGGCTACCACTGGTTTTCTTATATTTATAATATTAGTGTAATAAAAAGACAATGATAATATAATAAAAAAAATATTATTTCGTAATCCATAACTTACTAAACTTGGAATATTTGCTTAGATTAGTTATTATTTGATTTTTGTCGATGTTCTTTCTCGGAACAATTATCTATAAAGTGTTAACTTTAGTCTGTAGATACTGTGTTTTATTGATCTAGTGAAGTGGCAAACATAAGGGTCTACCGTCTACATCCTGGTCAGAAAACAGAATCTCATTGAATATCCTCCAAGCATGCTTGTGTACATATATAATTATTGAGCTAATGTAGAAAATTCTAAAAATTTCGTCTTGCCTGTAGCAGGATTGTTGTAACATTCTACACTAGTTTTAGCAATATGTTTATAAAAAGCTTTGCTTACTTAGTTAGTTAGTAAGTTACTTACTTACTTAGTTCAATTTAGTTATTTAGTAACTCATATCACTTTACTTAGTATGCTTTTAAAATAAATTCCCAACATTCCGTAAAATCCATTTATAAGTAAATAGCGTTCAGGCTTCAGGTCTACTAAAATTTAAAAAAAATCTTACCATTATAATTTACCTTACAGCTTATGCGTTTATGCAATATTTAGGTTATAAATCACGTAAAATGTGACTTTTTTTACCTAATTTATTGTTAAACTGAATACAATCTATTCATTTACAACAGTTTTATCGTGCATCGCTACTTTAAAAAATGGTTGCTAATGTCAGCCTTTGTAGAGAAATGTTCGAACCCCCTATCGCATTTCAATGATTTAAAAAAAACTACCTACATTAAAAATAAAGCACTAAATGCTTTTGACTTAAGACATGTTCCTTTTTATTTTTCTTTTATTTCAAGAATCAAACCCAACACCTCTGTCAGCTGTCAAATCGCTATGCCTGAATTACTCTTCCGTTTGCGTCACTACGAGCGCTCACGTGGATAAAATATATCATTAAATAAAATCATAAAATTGACAATCGTTTTAAACTAATTACATTATCCACGTCATAATAGCTGTATCATTTTCTTGACAAGTTGGCAGGTACTAATAATAATAGCAATTACATAGGCAATTTTCATTTTACTGCCTTCCACTTCGAAACAAGTAATGCCGCTTCTAATATTAACTTATACGATGTCTAAAACATATCCTGAAACGCTTGTATGAAACACAGAGCTAGGAAAAATAGAAATACAATATGTACAAAAAATGAGCTTTCAAGGGTTTTTTAAAGGGGGTTTATCTGTGGGTATTTCATTTTTAGTCTACGGGCAATTGGTCTAAATTCGGCCGTGAGTCCACTTCGCTCTTAATATGTAAGCAATTAAATTTCCTAGGACTGTATATTATAATTTGTCATGTTTTTGTATACATTTGCTAAAATATAATATCTGTTGGAGGTGTCAAAATAAAATAAGCCGTCTGGAAGCTTTCAACGAAAATGCTGCCTAAACCCTTTGAGATAAGTATAACAAAATAATGTATGGTGGATTTGTGTATCTTACATAGGTCTACAAAAAAGTCAGCGAAAGCATATGTCTATCTCTTAAGGATAACATACTTTATCCATTTTAATAGTTTAAAAATGGTTAATTATAAAGCGGTAATTAGAAAGCTACTTACATAAATACGGTATTAATCATTCTATATAAGTTAGAGGCTTTAAGCATTTCATTATTTTACTCTTTTACACCAATTCAATTCAATTCTTTGGTTTGTTGGCTTCAATGCGTGCCAGTTGAGCACAAATTATTTCGCCAATGTCACGTTGAATGGAGGAGTCACGTTCGAGATTGGCCAGTGAAATTTTAAGTTATTCCACAAAAAGACTGGATTCACAGTATTAAAAAGTAGGATTTGACCTTTTACACCATATAATTTAAACGAATATCTTAGGAGTAATCGCAAAATAAATACGAACGCGAATATAAAACGCGTTGCTTCAAGCGCCGCCGCGGCCTCGCTTAGTGTAATCGCCGACTCTACCCCGCACCGTCTTGCCTACCGTTTAGCTAATAGCTTTGATTTGGCATCCTTTGATTATTAGTTGGCATCTTAGAATAATAACATGTTATTATTCTAAGGTTGGCATCATAAAGTACTTATTAAATTTTCAACGTTCTACCACAATTCCTATTTTTTAATAGTGATTAAATTATGGGCGAAGCCGCGGGAATTGCTAGTTTATACATAAATTAAATTCATAATATGTACTAAGAACTATTATATATATAAATAAATAAAGAAATAGATTAATATGAAAAATGATTAATGATGTTCTTAAAATCATTTCTATAACGTACAGGTCTTGTGACAAAATTTTTTTTTGGAAAATCTTTTTGAAATTGTCTTCATCATTGATACAGAGACCGAATCTATAGTTTTTAGAGTTTTTGTCAACTTATAGGATTCGTGTTACTGTAGGAAATTATCACATCCTTGGAAAGCCTGTGCTATCCGTTAACACGCGCTTAGGGAGTAGGAACGAATCCATGCGCGATGAGTCGCTAGTTCTTAATTAATATTTTTACGATTAATGAGACTTCCGCATTTGGGTAAGCCAGCCGATCATTAGCAACGATATAAAAGAGCAAAAAATAATCACGCAATAGGTACATCTATAAAAAATAGGAAGATCATCTTTAAGTTATAAATCTTTTGTTTTAATTAATAATTTATAATAATTAGATAAATCTATGAATATGCAAAAACATTTGCTCAGATATGGAAATAATCAAAGCTTTCTACCACGAACCTTTGCTTAAGGACGGTGACTATAGGAGAGGACTGGACAGCAAGGGATAATCTGCTCAAGTTTTTCACATGTTAATTTTTTGAATAAAATTTTCAAATGGCAAATCCCTAAAACTTGAGTAACTTATCTTTGAGTAGTCCTGATCTGGCATATAGGTGTATGTAGTATTAGGATTACTGAGCAGGTTAATAAGCTTATGTTTATTTTTACCCTTCACATAGTGACCATAAAATATTCAAAAGAAAGTAATTCGTATAAAGTATGTTCGTCTCGTAAAAGACAAATGTTATATTTCAATATAAAATAACACAAATGCTTGCCCCCAGCGGACTGAAACCTGGGACTGGTACAGCTGGTACAGCAAGTTGAGTACAAACTGAGCTAAACGTTATGAATTAAATTATATTTTGAAAGAGGATCTATTAAAATACTTACTTGCTAGTTTGGAGATCACAATCATTGAGACCTTTGACGGTAGTATCCTTAAACAAAAGTTTCAGACCGGCGTGGTCACTTTTGATCTCTTTTAAGATCAACGGATCCAGGGTCTGTATACCCAGATCCTTTGAGCCCTTAATGAATTCATGCATCGCGGCTTTGGATGAAGCCAAGATGCATGGAGCGTCGGAGAGTTTGCATGGTTTGATGAACGGCGCTAAAATTACAATCACGTAATAATTATTAAATCATTGTATTTGTAGATTTCAATTTTACCCAACAAATACATATATCGCCAACCCAAGTACGGGACGAAGTGTTTTGAGAAAATATTATTATTGTTTAGAAACAATAACTGAATAGAAATTCATTTATTTTACAATTATCCTTAAAATTATTTTGAATTAATAATTTAGAATTACCCCGAAATTAATTTTTATTCCGAAAATGTAATGATTTGTGCCGAGTTCCGTAACCAAAGGTGTATAATACGTTTTTTTTAAATAACCACATCTTGTCTAAGTTCTACTCGTAAGTTTTCTTTTTGACTATTTTCAAGCCCAAATATTAAAATAAAATTTTTGAATGTATTAGTTATTCCTACTAATTACAATTTTTTTTGTTTTTGCTTCGATAGTCCTCAATAAGGCTTTTCTGTTTTTTTTTGCCTGAATATTTTATTCGCCGTAGAAATCATTGTCTACTAATACTTTCTTAGATTTACGCAAATATTTAGCTCTATCTTAAAAAAAAGAATTGACGTTTGTTAGTTTCACAAAAACTCGAGAACGGCTGAAGTGATTTGCCCTTTGATTATATATGTATTAGTTTTAAAATATTTGTATAAGTGCAAGGGAGGTTTAAAAGTTGGGAAAAGATAGAGCCGGAAAATACCTCGTTTCTTAAAAATATTTACTAATACGTAAAAATACACCTACATATTATTAATAAAACTATTTCGTTATCGTGGACTTATTTAGAAGCCATTTTTGATTTATTTGAAATCATTTTGTATCTCTCCCGTGACTAAAGACTAAACTCTTAAGAAAAGATAGCTTTATTTACAATGTTTATGTTTATTATAGACTAGCAAACTCGGCCCGCTTGTTGAGCATAAGTTAAATTAAATTAAGCGGGTTTTTTTATATTCTAATAAAATAAAAGAAGCCTAAGTTACTCCTTATAATACGTCAAAATCGGTCCAGCCGTTTCAAAGATTAGCCGAAACAAACACACATACGGTCAGACAGACAGACAGACAGAAAGACATAGTTGATATACTGCATATAAATTTTAAATACATACATATTATAAATATAAGCACCCATGACTGGAGTACAAGCATACGTGCTCAACAAATGATTGTTCCCAGCGGGATTCGAACGTGCGACCGCTGTGCAGAAAGTAGGGTCTCTACCGACTGAGTTAAAGGTGTCGTCAAATAAGAAACAAGATAATACAAACAAAGTGAAAGAAAAGTAAAAGCGTTTTGGATTTTTATTTGAACTACTATTTAAACTTTTATTTATTAGTTTATAATTTAATTATTTAGTACAATAAAATACAATTACATGGATTATTTTTACTGTCAAGGAAAAGGAGAACAAGAATAACCACTATCTCTACCGGTTTTTTTTTCAATAACATTGTTTCGCTAAAGTAAGTCCATATATTTTATTGCTAGATGATTAATATATTTATTTTAAAAAGAGGTGTTTGTTTACTTATTTGTAGCTCCTAACCACATTTTTATACTAAATGACTAGCTGACCCGGCAGATTTCGTACTGCCTCAATCAATAAATAAAAGACCTAAACTTTTTTTTTCATATTTATTCGCCTTTTAAACCTTCTCTGGACTTCCACAAATAATTCAAGACCAAAATTAGCCAAATCGGTCCAGCCGTTCTTGAGTTTTAGCGAGACTAACGAACAGCAATTCATTTTTATATATATTATAAAGATTATAAAGATTATAATTTATGCGAAAGTAACTCTGTCTGTCTGTGTGTTACTCAATCACGCCTAAACTACTGAATCGATTTATATGAAATTTGGTACAGAGATAGTCTAGAGCCTGGGAAAAGACATAGGCTACTTTTCAATACGAAAAAATGGCTGTAAGATGTTGAATGTTTATATGGAAATTACTTCATTCCTTAAGCTAGAAGCTTGAAGCTTATTTTTTAAGCTTTTGATTACAAATAAATAAATAAGACTTTCATAGTTTGTAAAAACTTTAATTTTGTAAGGAGCCCTTATAGGGACGAACACAAGCGAAGCGAGAGTGAGGCACTAGTAATTATTGATATACTTATTTATTTTGAAAACATGTTTATGTTTACTTAATTGTGACCTCTAACCACACTTTCAAGAGCTTATTTCGTTTTGACATTAAAATGTATTATGGCCTGGTGCTTTTTTATGGGAGGTCCCCGTCCATGCCAGTGATGACCAGATAATCGGGGAACATACACAAAAAAATATACAGCGGAACATATAACCTCCTCCTTTTTGAAGTCGGTCAAACGGGCTTAATGCAGTAGAGTGCTTAAGAATTCAGATAATTTAATTAAAAAGAGCTTACCCGAAGCGGCCTGAGATCCCAAGACCAAACATAGCAGAGATATAATGCGTAACATTTTGTTGTAAAACGCTATTACTAACACAATGCGGTCAAACGGACAACTGTGAGAATATAGGGTACGAAAACACTTATATACTATACTCGTATATATGCTAAGAAACACGGCGACGTCACATCTGCCATTAAATTCTTTAGTACCAGCACTCGGCGTTACATGTAGGAGGAAATATGAATAATTAATATAATAAATATGTTGGGACATTATTACAACAGCGCCATCTCGTTCCGCAGTAAGCTACGAAACGTGCTTGTGTTGCGGATACCAGACAGTTGATATACTACACATATAAATTTTAAATACATACATAATAATATCAACACCCATGACTGGAGTACATACATTCGTGATTAGCAAATGAATGCCCCCAGCGGGACTCGAACCCGCGACCGCTGGCGCAGAAAGTTGGGTCACTACCAACTGAGCTAAACGAGTCGTCAAGGGATCAAAACCTACTTGCTGTGCCAGCGGTAGCGGGTTTCAGTCCCGCTGGGGGCATTCATTTTTGTTTCTTCTCCAGTCATGGGTGTTTATATTTATAATAATATGTATATATTTAAAACAATATATGTGTAGTGTATCAACTGTCTGGTATCCATAACACTCGTGGCTTACCTTGGAACTAGACGGCGCTGCACCACCAAGGCTTTGGTGTTGTAGTGGCTAGCATGTACGGCCGCATATCCGGAAATCTGAGTTCGAGTCCCGGGTCAGGCCCAGTTTAGTTACTGAGTCTTTCTGTTAAGTAAGCCTCAGTAACAGACCGGATTTGGGACGTTGGCGGTGTGTACCTCGAAGAGCACGTAAAGCTTGGGCCTTAACTCTCGCTGGTGTCGAGTGTCGTCCCATCGGAGTATGAGAGTGACAGGAGTAGAGAGTGTATTTGTGTCTGCGCGTACACGTCTTGTGCACTATAATATCTCCTGCGCAGTTGGCTTGTCTCGACGAGGTTGATCCCCGTGCCGTAATCGGCCGGAAGGACATTATAACTGAAAAAAAAAACGTTTTCTAAAGGTGGAAAAACAGCTAATTAAAGTTTATCAAGTGCTTGTATTTCTGTTGGTAGTGAAGCAATTTGGTCTGAAGGTATAGTGAAAGTCTTCAACGGTTAGTAGTATAAAATAAATAAAAAAAAATAAAAATAAAAAAAAATGAAAAAAATAAAAAAATAAATAAAAACGAATACAAAATAAACTAAAATATTATTTTGGTTTGTTAGTCTTTATACAAATACTAGAAATTCCGCTCGCGCCCTTCTTCATCTCCTTCAAGTTTCGGAGGAGTTCGATAACAAACACTGTGACACGAGTTTTTTATATATTAGATGTCAACGAACTAAACGTTTATAGCGAATATTTTATTAAAACAACTTTTTCTTATTTTGTTACAACTACGTGTTAAATAATATGGAAAAATTAAAAGTAACAAAAAATATTTCCAAGCTTATCTACTATTTATTATCATAAGCAATTTCGACGCAAAAATCAAAAAAAGCACCGAACGAAGGTCGGTCGCAAAGTACCTAAGTACTTCTTTGCTTCGCCCATTACATATTCTTCTCATAATTAATTAATCTATGCCTTGTTATATTATTACTAAATAATTTTGTCTTGTATAAAAAATGTTTTGGCAGTAGTGGCCTAGTAGTAACGCGCTCGCTTGGATAACCGAGTGATGATGGTTCAAATCCGTGTCTCGCACCTCTGATATTTTCATGTGCGAATAATTTTCTAACATGATTACCGCTTGAACTACGGTGAAAACATCGTGAGGAAACCTGCATGTCTGAGAGAGCTTTGCAAGTTTTCGAGAGACATGTGAAGTCCGCCAACACGCACTAGGTCAGCGTGGTGGACTATAACCTGATCCCCCTCGTATTGAAGGAAGACCCGCGCCCAGCAGTGGAACGTTAAAAGGGCTGATTACATAAAAAATACCATAAACAATAATCACTTGGAATAACTCGAAAACATTTTTAATTATAAGTAATTTTGGATTCGATTTTATTTTTTTCGATGATCCACGCATGTTGTAATCAAATTAAGCGATAATTAATTAATGTTTAATTATTAATTATTAGCCATCAAAAGCTGACCAAGGACAAGGAATAGGAATACCTAGGAATGAATTGTACCGGAATAATGACTCTAGTTTAAAGCTTTATTCTAATTAATTACCTGTAAGTAGTGATGGCCTGAATATAACAACCAACCAGACTTTAAATTAATAGAATATTTTTGATACCTCTAGGCTTTACAAGACTGAAGACTCTGCCTGTCTCTGAACAATGACGTGATTCCACCGAACCGATTTACGACATACAAAGTACTCGAAACCATGTTAAGCAAACCTGTACATTAATTTAGTAGGTGCATCTATGAAAATAAAATCTGAAATTTTACATTTTATTAAAATATATTTTTATCTTAAAAAGCAAGTAAGCCTCACTTGATCTCTTGGGTGTGTACCTACGACTTACGAGTATATGAGAACAAAAGCGAAGCGAGTGATTGGCGCTAATTATCATGTAAAAAATATTATTTAATAAAATATTATAATTAATATTTTATTCATTGTTGACTGGAGTAGTTAATCTGGCAAGGTCTCGCACAACGTATTTATTTTGACGTTTATTTGAATTTTATAGACCTCATACAGTTATTTATCGTGTAAAGATCTCTTTGTAATATTATGAACATGAACTAATTATGAAAATGAACAGATGTACAGCCGGTTCTTTTTGTTATAATAATATAATATGTCATAAGCGTTCCTTAAAAATTTCTATGTAATATTAGCCTACTCTACAAAATTACTCTACAAAATGTTACATAAAGGGCTAATATTTACCTTATATATAAAATAAAAGCTTATCTTTGTATCTATTTCATAATTTTCATACATATAAGAAAAACACAATTTTTCATATTTTTGTCCGTCTGTTTGTATGTTCCCGTATATTTCTGAAACGGCGAATCCGATTTTAACGGGGCTTTCACTGGCAAGTAACTGATATTATAAGGAGTTAAATAGATAACTTTAAAAAAAAAAGAATTTGAGTTTCGCTCAGAAAAAAATTAAAACGCATCTAGGGAGGAACTCGAGCTAAGGGAAGATGAATCGCTAGTTGTAATAGAAAGAGAAAACGTAAGAGTGAAAAGTGATAAAAAAATATTGCAAAATTAAATTAATTAATTAATTAGACTTTTACTACATTTATCATTTTAACTCAAAGAGTGTCGAAATAGTCAGTCGTGAAAAGCCACTACCGGCTAGAAAAGCAGATCTGCTGAGTAGAGCCCAAGAGAAACTCAAACTGCTCTCTTTCAAGATCGATTTATTTTTCATTTAATTTTAATAAATTAACGTAGTCTCTTCTCTCGTACATACTCGTAATATAAAAATCTCGTGTCACTGAGTTTGTTATTGAACTTCTCCGAAACGGCTTGACCGATTTTTATGATTTTTTTTGTGTTTATTTGGTAGGTGTGAGAGTAGGCTATTATTTTTCTCCTAGGTGATAAGAGTGGCTCTATCTAGATTTTTAATTTTTAGACCATTTTTTATTATTTTATGATGATTCGACATCAAAAAATACTTATAACACTAAATTATCATCCTTCAACCACCAATCCCTATTTTTTAATAGTGATTAGAACGAGGGTGGAGCCGCGGGAATTGATAGTATTAATTATTATATAGTATGCATTACTGTCCACAATTACAATAAACCTTGAGGTAACATGATACTTAAAGGATATATATTTTTATTAGTTCACATTGTTGTTAAGACACAGTGGGCTGTTGATCTTTACGATCATAAAATGGAACTGATCAGTCTCCTCATACTCGTAATAGGAAGTGTTAGTCAGCCTTTTCGTGACGACACTTTCATTTTTTTTTTTTTATTTACAAACAGTACAATAATATAACAATATAATATGTATTATGTAAGTATGAATAATATTAACATAGCACATACACCAATAAACATTCCACTTCCACTTGTAAATAACACAAAAACGAAGCAGAAGAACAACAAAAAAAATCATTCTAATATATTATTATTCTAAAAAACTTGGTTAATAATCTTGTAATTCTTTTTGTATTTTATGCAATATTTTTGTCTATTAAAAATGGATTTAAATTTTTAAATGAACTAATTACATCTCAAAAGACAACGAACGTCTGAAACTTTCAAAGCAGTAATAACTATTTATAAAAGGACATACTTCCAGATTTTTAGTTATATATGTATATTACTTTAACACAAAAAAAATATATTAAAATACGAAATTTCAGGAATCCCGTTACCATACGTTAACGTAACGTGACGTAACATTAACATACCAATCGGGGTGAACGTCCGGCGGATATCGAATAAACCTAGATTTTAAAAAATGCCCATATATTATTCAAAGTGTATTTTAAGAGCATCTTTCGTGTGAAAACATTTCCGGTAATAACATCTAATGTATAATCGATCAGATTCAATCAGCTGTTCGTTTACATGAATGTATACTACATATATTTAAAAATTTTACACTTACTCGTAACTAAAAAAGATTACATTAAGAAACACTTAGTATGATAAAAATTATAAAAAGGGGAAAACATTATATTAATACATAAATAATTATCAGTGATACAATAAACGATTAATATTATTCTTAAAATTTGAAAGTGAATTTGAAAATAGGTTCATGCTACTATTTTTTTTTATTACATAATATAATATACGCTAACATTACATCACTACATGGTACAAAACAAAGTCTATCCTTATGTACCTATGCTTAGATCTTTAAAACTATTTACGCAACGGATTTTGATGCGGTTTTTTTAATAGATAGAGTGATTCAAGAGGAAGGTTTAAATGTATAACTAGTGGAACCCGCGGCTTCGTTCACTCTAAATCAAACCCGAGCGACGGTGAGTCGCTAGTGATCGATATAAGAAAGTATTGGCGGCATATTTTGGTCGCAGTTCAAAAAAATCATGGTTGCGCTTACTAAGTATAAGTTGGTACTTTAAAATTGGTAACGTTTAATAAGGGGCTATCAATGGAATTTTTTAATAGGTTATATGGGAAAATATGATCCCGAAGCGTCTCTAAAGGTCTGAAGGTGTATGAAGTGGGCATTGATCATGACTAAAGTTGTATAGAAATTGTTTGCACATGAAAATATCAGGCGTACGATACCCGCATTTGAACCCGTTTTACTCGTTTTTCCAAGCGAGAGGGTCACCACTGGGCTACCACTGCCTAAGTATGATAAATAAAAAAGTCAATTGTAAAAAAATATCTCACGTTTTTTTTATGCTACCATTTTGATTCATGAGCTTATAATTACACACTTTGAGTTTTTTTTCCTTTATTATTGCTTACTTCTTTTTTTATTAGATAATAATCTGTATGAATTAAAATCATTAAAATTTTTAAATGCAATATTTATAATATAATATGTTCGTTATAATTGGATAGTTGGTTCCGAAGGACATTTTCATAGTACCTGATAGTTTTAATGGTATAAAGTAATTATTAATTAAAAATAAGCTCAATTTTCATCACTTCATATAAATCGAAAAACTCAAAATCTCTCAAAATTCACACAATAACCCAGACAGTTTTTAGTCCATCCAAACTTCCCTATTTAGTTTTTCATATTTTCCATAGTCCCTAGTAATACTTACGCATTATCCGGAGGCCATCTGTGGGCAATTTCCTATGGGTTACTCACAGATGGATCCCGGACGATGTGTCACATTAAACAAATTTGAATCTCTTAAAGGGCCTCTTTTACGTGTTGGACCTGTGTCCCCACGCAAGCCTTCCAAAGGACCGGACTCCTTTACAAATACAAAATAATAATAATAATAAAATATGCATTAACTTTAACGCATATCTGTTTTTTTAAAAGGCATGTGCATTATGTGAGGAATCACCGACAATCCAGTACATATTATAAAACTAAAAAAAATAAAATCCAAGAACCCACATTCTGTTTTAATGGGGCGTCACAGACTACACAGCCGCACAGCTCTACAGACAGATAGTAGAACCCGCGCCGATAGAGAATAGATTGGAAAATGGCGTCCGCTCGCATGCGTTCTCGCTCACTTTCAATCGTGTCTATACTCACACGAACAACGAAGATGAAAGTGTTTACCAGTTTTCAAATTACTTAGATACTTTGTCACACTGTTTACAACTTAATTTACTGGCCAAACGCGTTTTCAATTTGCCTTACCTTACCTTAGTGCTACCTGAAACTCTGCTCACCCCGTAAGGGATAAAGACGTGACTTTATGTATGTGAGGTCATGAGTCACAATTCATCATCAGCCCTTTTTTAACGTCCCACTGCTGGGCACGGGCCTCCCTCAGTACGAAGGGGATCAGGCCATAGTCCACCGCGCTGGCCCAATGCGTGTTGGCGGACTTCACATGTCTTACGAAAACTTGCTAGGTTTTCTCAGACATGCAGGTTTCCTCACGATGTTTTCCTTCACCGTGAGACAAGTGGTAATCGTGATATAAATGATTCGTACATGAAAATATCAGAGGTGCGAGACCCGGATTTGAATCCATTTGAACCCGCATCACTCGGTTATACAAGCAACGCGTTACCGCTGGGCTACCACTGCCTTAATCACAATTAATAAAGACAAATTTTAAAATCTAGTGTTATATGTACCCTTGCTCCTTATTTGTTTTATTAATATTTTTTGACATTATTTTTACTATTATTAATTAATAATATTAAAAAAGAATAATTTATAACAAAAAAAGTCATTAAAAAAATAAAAATTGAAGTTTGAGAACTGATTTCCAACCGTACCATAAGTACCCGCCGAAATTTATAAATCTATTCTCTATCTGCGCGGCTTATACCAGGAGCAACCCGCACTGAAGTGGGCCTTCCCTGCGTGTTTCTTAGTTGACAACCGGTCGTGTGGCCGGAGGGCCGGAAGCTACTGATAGCAGTGAGCAGTCAGTTCGAATGAATAATAAAATCTGATAACTTCTGACTGATTTAAATAATCTTTATTCATAAAAATATTTTACATAAGACAATTTAGAATTTAATAATCAGGTAAACGTATTTCATAGGGTATGCTGCATATGATAAAATTGTAACTAAATCGAATTCTTACATTTAATATTAAGAAAATCTTATGGGAGTAGTCATTATTATCGATACAGAGGCCGAATCTATAGTTTGAAAATTTTCCATGTGTCTGACTGTCTGTGACCGCATTATCAGAAAAGTACTGGATGGAATTTGATTAAATTTTGCTATGATGATAGCTATCCGAGGATAGGATACTTTTTACTGCGGGAAAAAAATGATCTCCGAGAAATCAAGGAAGAACCCAAGCGGTGCACGGGCGAGCCTCCACTCTTCAGTTAGAAGTAAAATATACCTAAATTAAATATTACAGTTGAGCGTTCAATTTTTTTATTTTTATTTTTAGCCAGGTATCTGTAAAACTTTTATCTAATTCAAAATTGGCAGATTGTTATAAAATAAAACTTTTTTTTTACAATTTATTAGAAGGAGATCATTCCAAAGCTAGTTCTCGTATCGGCACTTTGTCGAAGAGCTTTGTAGTTTCCGCTACGATGCGGGACACCACCGCCTTCACTATGGGAGGCGCGACCTCGTGGAAAATGTCGTGCCAGTGCGAATTTGCGAACTTTAACACTGGCTCCGCTGGAAAAAATAAATTTTTGATTACTTTCTTAAGACTATTCATATTAGACAATATTATGCAGAAACCATATCTATGAATGAACCTATCGAGTAAGTATATTCAAATGTATATTGTTTATATACATTCGAATTTCAAGCCGTATGTTTGTTTACCCCTTAAAATGATACTCTACTTTTAACAGATTTTTTTATGTAAATTTCGCGAAAAAAAAAAGGTGATAGCTTTTTTATTTATTACTTGAAATATGATATATTTATTTTCATATTCCCGATATAAATGTAAGTAATTTCTGATACAAAATTTCAGTATCTTTTGCTCCGTTTTAATTTATTATAAAAGTAGCTTAAATACTACTTATATTCTATCTCTAAGCCAAAATAGTTAAATTTTGTAAGGAATGAGGAGTGAAAACATAATGAGCGTCAGACAAAAAGACAAATTTTCTATCAAAAACAATAATGATAAAATATATATACCGAATGCTTTATTTCCATTGAAAAGGTTTTGGAAGTTGAAGACAACGCCCCCCAAGACATCAGCAGTGTGAGTCCAGTCCAGTATGGTCCAGTAGCGCTCGCCGGCCGACTCACGTTCACCCACTTTGAATTCTACCTTCACAACTATGTCACCTGAAAGTAAGTTACGGAAGGTTCAATTTTATTTCAATTATGCTTACGAAATGTATTGGTCATTCATACACGGGTATAAGAAAAATAACTAAACGGAAGTAGGTACTTGCATTCATTTTCTCTTTTAAGCAGCTATTTTTCCCCGTAACCGTTTTAACGGTTTTGCGATAATGTTGTCAAACATTATCGCAAAACATAACTACACGAAGCCCTTTATAAAATTCTACAATGCACCCATATTGCTAAAATATGATATTCTTTTGCTTTATGGCAATTAGTCGGCCAACGGATGTGACAGCCAGCTCAAGCTGCCATACACTCGCTTGGGACATTAGTGTATGGCAGCGTGGGCTGTCACGTCCGTTGGCCGACTATGTTTCATAGGCTTTGTCCCCTTTGTATTGCAGAAAGACGCGTACACGTTACTTACGTATTCTAATTTTATATTTTCCTTCTCCCTTAATTGGAATCATCATGAGATCCCCATCCAGTTTGTAGTCGCCGACTAAAGTTGCAGAGCACTTCAGGCTCAAGGTAGTCTTACTTCCGACGCGCCTGCAAAAATAATAAGTTATGTCTGTTTGGTCATTTTCGTTATTGCTATTATATTTTTCGTGTATTAATTTTTAAATATTCTTTTTAAAATTGTCGCATGTATAATAAAATTCCACAGTCCATATTGTAAAAGTATATTTGAATTTTGAATAAAGAATTATTTGTTCTGATTAGATAATTATTCATATTAGATTTTGTGATTCGGAACCATTTTTGATGGAATGGATTCCATCAAAATTCATGAAGTATTTTTTATTGTTATAAATTACTTGTCAGTATAGAGATGCTGTCCGCATGTAGCTGTACGGTGTACCACGGCATAGGTTAAGGTCTAGGACTAAAAATATTCATTCACTTTTTCAAATTGTAATTGATAGAATTATTTTTCACATTAATAAGAATTTTTTTTTACATTAAAACAACAACTTTATAATCATTTTTTTTAATTATTCCTAGCTAATGATAGATATTTTAATTTTGGGATAGCGGTTGAGGTAGTCATTACATTACATACACACATACTCGCAACTCGCATCGCATTTATCCTCCTTTTGTTGAGATCGGCTAAACGGTAAAAATTACAAATTAACACATTATTTAGGATAATTATCAGTTTTTTTGAAATATTGCGAAATACTTAAATCATTCTTATAATATAAGTAACTTAAAAATTTGTTCCCTTGGCAGTAGTTGCGCCGCCATTGCTCAAAATGTGTAATAAAAAAACGAATTCTAAAAAACATTTGCGAAATTAAGCAAAAAATGAGGCACAAATTATATAAGTACTTGGTATGACTTCTCATAACGCTTCCTGATTCTATAATGACATTAAAAGTTAATTTAACTAATCACATAATATGGCAAGGGAAGGCGTTTTTTAGAATACTAATTTTATTGTTAATATAATGGCGTGGGAAAATATGAGAATAAGCTGGATTAAGGGTATAATTTATCGTATATAGGATTCACGGCTACTTAAATCGATCACAGTGACATGAAACATCCGCTTATCATCTTCAACTAGTTTTTAGGGTACCGTGAGACCTTAAAACCTAATCGGTTATATCACTAGTTCATCTAGCAAGTTTTTAAAAGACATGCAAGTCCGTCAATCGGTTCTTAGCCAGTCCCGTAGACTATCGCCTTTTCGTACCCTTGCCTGGCTGTGAATACTACTTAATAGGCCTACCGCCTACGCCTATGTTCCACAGTGAGACGTTAAACAGGAGAATACTTACAAACTTCTTAGTATTATTCTATTAAATCATTATGTGTACAGAAGACGTATATCATAAGTTGAAGCTGAAAAGTTAGACTACCAAATGTCTATAGGAAAGCTATTTAACTTCCCAGAAAACTTAAACATTGAGGTTTCTACAAGTACGAAACTACGAGTTAAGGCGTATGACCGACGTACGTTTACGTGCTCTCCGAGGCACGGGGGTGACACACCGCCAACTTCCCAACTCCGGGCTATTATGCTTATGGAACAGAAAGTCTCAATAACTAAACTTGGCCCGACCCGGGACTCGAGCCCAGGACCTCCCGGTGTGTGACCGTACATGCTAGCCACTACACCACCGAGACAGTTAAACTTACTCTATTAACAAATACCTTACATATGCTACGGATCCCTCGGTATGCGATTTCGTCTATTATAATTTTTTATTCGTAGTAATTTATTATAAGCTACAATAGTTATTTGATTTAATTGCTTTAAAGAATGATATATTATAAAAATAATTATGTTTCTTTACCATTGTTCGACACTACTACGCCTTTTTGCAAAAGAATTCGTCAGTTCCATTTTGAACAAAAAATCTTATTTATTATATAATACATTATTTTGATCTTACAGATTTTTTGTCTAGATCTAATTAAAGTAATATAAACTTTAGACCTACAACTTTATATTTTGGTGATAATAACTACATTTACGTATTGGAATCCTGACTTCAAAGCTTCATACCGTTATCTACGTACCTAAACTAACAAAAAATGGTTTCTAGAACATAAAGGTTATTTCTATAATATTATTTAATTAATTATTATTGAATATTAAAAAGCCCATTACTAACCGATTAGCGCCGCTTTATAAAGAATTGAAATTGAAACTAGAATCATAGCTATGTTTTTAATTGGGACTATAATTACTATACTTATACGTACATAAAAAATAAATGAGACTGATAGAAAATAATGAAATAGGTAGTGATTATAATAACATCTACAACATTCTAAAAACTCATTTTTTGTATAGGTACACATTAGTGGGTTCAGGCAACATGGAAAATTAAGGAATTTTCACACAAAAAAGTAGTAAATGCTCTTAAGTATGTATTTCTGTTTGACGACACGTTTGACTCAGTTGGTAGTGAATCAATTTCTGCGCCAGCGACCGCTGGGTTCGAGTCCCGCTGAGGGCATAATGTAACAACATAATTATTTTATTTATTTATTATTTAAAATACTCAGTAACAGCCGGAGTATGAGAATGCCAAGAACATTAGTAGAAGACGAAGGACACTTGTATACTTTAATATCTCCTGCGCAGATTTCTAGGCTGAGATTGGCCACCGTGGCCGAACCGATCCTATATATCTTATACAAAATATAACTAAGTATTTATTTTTAAGTTATTTATTTAGGTACAGGTAAAAATTCATGTGTAAGTACAGTACGTAAACCGGCGAAGAGTATTTATAAGTAGTTTCTCCACTTTCATTTCATTCAATTAGTTAGAATGGAATCATACCTCAAGTCTAAAACGTGGCAGCGCCTCAATCCTTTAACGATTGTGTTCTTAAAGTCCATGTTCAACCCAGATTGACTTGCGACCACTCGATCGACCACCATGGGGTCCAATGAGTTCATGCCCAAGCTCGGGATCCCGGCCGCCACCACGGGAAGGGCATTTTGAGCAGAAAGCTTCAGGCAGGTAGAGTTTCGTGCTTCACATGGCTGGATAAAATAGGCTGCGTGCAAAAGATAAAAAATAATGTTTATTGATTATATCTATTGTTATAATTATAGAATTACCGTTTTTTAACATTTTGTTAACTCATATTATTATTTATCATATAAGTTGGAGATATTTTGTAATCGTCCGTCCCTTAAAATTTGTTTTCTTATCAAACTCAACTTGATTTGGAAGATCAAAATATTTAGGTGCACAAGTTCAGCTAGTTTTTTTCGTTTAGCGTCTTTCATCATACGTTATTACACTAAAGACGAATCTAACATGCCACATGTATTTTTTTAAAATTGGTTTAGCTGTTCAGTCGTAACGAGTTTTGTTTCGGATGCCCATACTCGTAGGTATAACACCCTCTGGTTTCTCGCGGTCGGTTAAAAAGGAGGAATGTGGGCAAAATTTTATTCCAATGAGATGATAAATAGGTTAATGGTCATTTAATATTAATGTACGTAATATGTAAATAAACAGTTCACTTAACACTTTTTGACTGAAAAAATCCGATAATTTTCGATCATCCGATGATTTCCATATAATAAAGAATAAATATAATTATTTATGTCCATATAAATATAATCGTAGAATATTTTAATGTGCATTTGTTTTATTTGCAATTAAATGACTAGAGTTTTCTGAAGCAATCATATAATTATCTAGTTAATATTGACTGAGTAATTATGTTATTGTGCGATACGCTTCGTATATAATCGCTGATAGGTCTTCATTTATCTTACCTTATTTAACTTATTATTCTTTTTAACCACACAAAAATACAAAGGTTTTTTTTTGTACAAAATAAGCTAAGGATTATGACTTACCGTGACAATGCATTTAAATTGACGATAAAACAAAACTAAGTAATAAGTAATAAGTGTATTTTTAAACTCTGACGCAAAAACGACGGGATGTTATAAGATGGACGTGTCTCTCTATGTGTGATGAACCAATCTTGATTTTGTTTTTTCTTTGTTTGAAAGATGAATAAGTCGGCAGTGTTTTTACTTTTTAGCTGTTTGATGAAAATCGGTCCAAGATGTCCGCAGTTACAAGATGGCGATTTACATATTTTTTACAACTCCCTCAATATGGGTATCAAATAAAAGAACTTGACTACTAGAATACTATTTTTATATATTATGTATGCTATTAGCAAAGCCTATGAAACATATAGTCGGCCAACGGACGTGACAGCCAGCCCAAGCTGCCATACACGCGCTTGGGACATTAGTGTATGGCAGCTTGGGCTGCCACGTCCGTTGGCCGACTATATGTTTCATTGGCTTCTGTATGTGGGCTACAAAGCCCACTGCAACTAGTAACGTGCTCGCTTGAGTAACCAAGTGAAGCAGATTCAAGCTCCGGGTTTCGAACCTCTGATATTAAAATAATATGATGAATAGAATCATCTTTGTCTTTCAGTAAATGAAAACTTCGTGAAGACATTTGATTTTCTTAGAGTATTTAGTAAATTTTCGATGCATGATTCCCATAGAACTGAAAGAAAACACGTTCCTAGCAATGGGAATACATGCAATATTAAAAGATAGGGAGGCCAGTTTTATTGCATATTAATTGCGTAGTGTTCTCGCATATATGGGATCTGTTCTTTAGGACGGTTTTCCAAAAAATAAATTATTTCTATACGATAAACGTTTAATTAATTTTTTACTAGTGCTCTTCACATATATAGGTAGACTTTAAAAGTTGAAGTGTTCCACTAAAACTTTCCAGTGAACGTCATAGGTGTATTAATCGTTCGATCATTATTCATTGTCTATAGTCTATACCGCAAACCACAAAAAACGTACACCAAATTAATTTTGACTAATGTTTTTCTTTGTTAATCTCCTCTGTTTTTTTGGGCATATAAATCTATTGAAGGTGGTAGCCCAGCGGTAGCGCGCTCGCGCTTGCTTGTATAACCGAGTAAAGCAGGTTACACTCCTAGGTAACACACCTGTAATATTTTGACATGTGAACCATTTCAAAATGACTACCACATGTCATACGCTGAAAAAGAATATCATGAGGAAACCTGCATGTTTGAAAGACCTTAAAAATACGCTAACTAAATACGCCCCTATTGAAGTGAGCCCGTGCCCAGCAGTGGAACGTTAAAAAAAAGAGATAAATAAAATTGATATGTGGGTAAAATATACTTGCCTGTAATAGAGTCCCACGTAGCACAAACCAAAGCACATAATAAAACGATCCGCATCTTGCTCAATATTGAAACAAATTTATAAGCAAATGACGATAATTTCCATCGCGGCCGAGTTAATATAGCATATAATATAGATAACCCTAATGTGTCTTAACCGCAAGTTAACTGATATACATAACTGTACATTTGAAAATATTTTATTTAAAATAAAGTTATTGGTCATTTGCGACCCCATTATAATCTATCTGTAAGCTAAGTTTCACAAAAACCATTCAGCCTTTTGAATGGAGGATTTTACAAACACACGTATACCAACCTACATATTTTTTTATTTGTTACCTAGCGACTTGCCCTCGGGCGAAGCCTCGAAGGCTCTTCCTGAGATTTAGCGCGAACGAGCTCAGTAGTTTTTGAGTTTATCGCGAACAGACAGACAGACAGACAGACAGACAGACGCGGCGCAGGACTTCGTTTTATAATATGTAGTGATTAATATTAGTCCAATAAACAATGATGAATTATTACTTAAAATCTTTAATATTTAGCCTTTTTAAATATTTTTTTTTTATTTTATTTTGCAAACTGCAATATCTAAAAGTATCACTATTAAATAACACTTCCGGGACCACGATTGATGCTTTATAGAGTCGAGAAGTAGTTCACGCAAAGTTAATTCCAGATTAAAAAGCATTCCCGACTAGAAGAAATATGCGAAAGATCAAAAATATAGATTTATTGACGATATTGACTTGACTTGACTTAAAGTACTTTCCAATGTATACGACCTTTGTCCGACCGATACTTTGAATGAGGACTCCTAAAATTTTTATATCATTTGTTTGAGATAATCTAGTAGAGATTAGTTTTCTTTCAAAACTTTTTGTTTAATTTTATAACTGACTAGAAAAAAAGAGGAGGCAAATCGGGTGATCTAATTTGTGCTGTGATAAAGAAAAAGAAAAAGTGTGTCTGTATTTCATATTGTAAAAATATTATTCTGGTTTATGTTTTAGTATGTAGTCTATACATATAATAAAAATGTAATGGATCGCTGTCTGTACATAAAAGATATATAAGAAAAAATATTATAGGGACCTTTATTAACGCAAATAGAACCCAACACAATGACTGTTAGAATTTTTGTCTGTTTGTCTGTTTGCCTGTTTGTCTGTGCGTTTGTGCACGCTAATCTCTGAAACGGCTTATTTGATCGAGATGTGGTTTTCACATATATATTGTGGTAAGGTTCACTTAACATTTAGCGTTTGTTTTATGTCAATCGGTTCATAAATAAAAAAGTTATGGTAATTTAAAGAATAACGTCGAATATTTGTTAAACTACTTACAACTTCTATTCTTTCTCTGTTCAGTAGCATTGACTAAAACTTTACTAAGCTCGATTATAATAATGATCTATATAAAATTATGATTATGTTCATACATATTTATTTATATGAAACATATGAAATAAATACAATATAAAATAAAAACAAACCGTAGCTTAAAAAATCTGTATATTAAATATTTTCAAAAATCATGACTGTAACGTATTTTGTATTGAATATAAAGGATAGTCCCCAAAACAATAGTTATAATTTTTTTTGGCTGTTTGTCTGTATGTCCATTTGTCTGTTTGTATGTTATCGTGTAACTCAAAAAGTACTGCATAAATTTTAACCAAATTTTGTTTAGTGATAACTTATTACTCAGGTCGTGACTTAGGATATTTTTATTGCAGTATATTACATAATATGGTAACAACGTAACCGTTCGCTGTCTGTAAATGAAAGATATATGAGAAAAAAATTGTATTGGGGCCTCTATCAACGCACATAGCACCCAAAACAATGATCTTTAATTTTTAGATATTTTGCCAGAAACGGCTTATGTATGTATGCATGCATGTACGTACGTATGTATGTATGTATGTATGTATGTATGTATGTATGTATGTATGTGTGTATGTACTTGGTCATTACTATGGTACTCTTTATTGTAGAAAAAAACATTGCCACAGGAAAACAAAATAATTTATTTCATAGAGTCGTCCTTAGAAACCTAGCTGCGGGTAAGTCTTGAGACATACATCAGAACAATATTGTAGGTCTTAAAAAGGGCTACAGAATAGTTTACAATATCAAATATCGCATTACCTATTTTTATCACTACGTAAAAAACAGTAACTTCGTAAATCGAAGCGTGCGTTTTACACAATAAGTACATAACTGATTTGAATTAAGTTTTGTATAGTGATACGTTATTATACGAGAAAACATTTAAAATACCTTTTATTGAACATTAATCTTTCATTCCTAAGTGAAAACGCAATTACTGGTTCTATAGAGTTCTTACAAATTTATATAGATAACTCTTGCTAAAACTTAAGAGAAACATCTCACAGGATTACAAAATAACTGGTGCTGCAGATGAAATAGAAAATGCTATAGAGTAGTTCCCAGAAAAGAGGGCCAGAACTTTAAATGGGGAATCAGTCCTTGGTACATTATAAGTAACTGTATATAAACAAAAATGTTTATTTTATTCACTCTTAGCGCGAGCGAAGCCGCGGGCACCGCTAGTTTTGAATATAATTAATAACTTCATTTGCTAGCAATAACTAAGAATTTTTATTAAGAATTAAGGGTGACAAAAATTGGAACAGAAAAAACTATCCTAAAAACATCGCTGGTTTTACAGTTAACAAGCACTACCCCGCGGCTTTGTATAACCGAGTGATGCGGGTTCAAATCCGGGTCACGCACCTCTGATATTTTCATGTGGGAATCATTTCTATCATGATTACCACTTGTCTTACGGTGAAGGAAAACATCGTGCGGAAACCTGCATGTCTGAGAAAACCTAGTAAGTTTTCGTAAAACATGTGAACTCTGCCAACACGCAGTATGCCAGCGCGGTGGACTATGGCCTAATCCCCCTCGTACTGAGGGAGGCCCGTGCCCAACAGTGAGACGTTAAAAAGGGCTGATGATGATGATGATATATAGTATATATATTATAGAGTTACTTTTAATATAATTGTTTAACCAATGCAAAAATTATATTAAGAATAATTTTATTATTGACCAAATCTAAAGCTTTGCTTTTTTGTTCTTGAAGGCGAATTAAAATATCCATTTCCATATTGTGTCCATTTCCTTACGAAGTATCATCGTGTTTTTATATATATTTTTTTATTTCTTTTTTAAAGCAGACAGTACCTAAACCACCTTTTGGTTTCTTACTTCAGTCTAGGTGTTTCGATAAAAGGTACTAAGGGTAAACATTAGTGATTAAAATTACTTAGCAAAATTTTCTTTTTTTAAGATAAAATTGATAGAGTAAGCCATAGGAGATAAATCTTTACAACGCTGATTATTTGTACATCCAATAATCCTCGATATTAAATTTTAGCACTTTCTGGAAATTAAGCGCTCAAACACCATTTACGACTTACGCGTATCCTCATTCTTCTTAGGATATCTTCGCTTTAATAGTAGGCAGGTACGGTTTCAAATACTTATCACCCTCGCTTTGCTCGGGTTCGTCTCGAGATTTAGCTTGAGCGAAGCCGCGGGTTCCGCTAGTAAAATTAATACAAACAAACAGACAGACAGACAGACAGACAAAATACCCTATATATACTTTCATATGCATTTAGTGAAAAGCTGTTGAAATTAAAAAAAGACACTTCAATTTTGTTTATATTACTTATTTTTTTTTAGTATTGATGTATACTGTATAGATAAGTATATAGATAATATTGATGTATAGATAAGTAAGTTATTTTTTTTTAGTATTGATGTATAGATAAATAGAAAAATACTTATTAATAGAAATCTGAGTAGACATAATATAAATCAGAGTCGTTTCCCACCGTCTGTACTCTGTACGCTTAATTCCTTAAAACTACACAATAGATTTTCTCTAGTCATTTGAGATAGTAAGAAAAAACCGAGAAAATATCTCATTTCCGAGGAATGTATACTAATGCTTAAAGCGTATCCAGGGATGAACCCGAGCACAGCGGGGTGGGTCGCTAGTTTAATATAAACTGTTGGATTACACCTTCAAATGATTCTTATTGTGGATCATAATACAAACGTTGATTTTAATTCAATTAAATAGATTTTACATCACATTGTTGTTATCGTGGGGTTTCATTTGACGACGAGTAATTAATATTTTAAAAAAAATATATTAATTAGTTTATAAAAACTGGTTGTTATTGCTTAAGAATCTGTTTTTATTTAGAGCAGGTTACTGTAAAAACTTTTATGTTGGTTAAATACTTACATTATTAATTAATATTTAAAATTAATATTTAAAAACGGCAGTGAAGACTAGATTTCGTTTAAAAAGCGGTCGAATTTAACGAGTATCGTCACTTGATTGATTGTTGATTGGAAATTTTATGAGACGATTGCTATCAAAAGATTTGCTTCAATTTTTTGTATAAATATGTATGATTAATGACCTATTCTTGAGTCTATGACGTAGTTATTATCTTTGGGCTATTATATGGAAGTAATATCAATTTACAAAAAATAGCAACAAGTCTTTGTTGTGTTCACTTTAGCTTTGAAGTTTCGGCGAAATATGACGACTGTTATGTTTTTACTTCTGCCTACCGCGATGTCTGTTTATAGTTTACTAGCGACTCACCCTCGCTTCGCTCGGGTTCGTCCCCAGGTGTAACCTCTTTAGTATAATTTTAACCCGTCAACGCGAACAAACGAGACACAATAGATTTTCAATTGTTATAAATCTATATTGACCGAGCGCCCGTTGATAGGTTAAAATGACGTAATTTCCATAAATAATCGCGTAAGAAACGCTTTCATTCGACCGTTTTTTCTCCGATTCACTTTGCAAAACGGACTACCACGTAAAAGCCTTTTTATTTTTCTGTTTTTTATATAACCTATGACACTCAGCAATAATGTGGCTTTCTATTAGTGAAAGAATTTTTAAAATCGGTTCAGTAGATCCCGAGATTACCCCTTACAATTTAACAAATATACAAACACAAACTTTACTTCTTTATAATATTAAGTATAGATGATTAAAAGAATTAATTTTAAGGCAATTTTCATTTCCCATCCATTTTGAATAAATTTGTGCCTCGCCGACATTTATACTGCTTCTATTTCAATTGGTCATAACTTTTGTTTTTTCGGAATTTATTTAAGTCTCACTTTTTTACCTTCTAATGCATTTTGTTAAGTTGTCCAGGCGTTTTTGCGAATTCGAAATTCTATGAAAATCGGTCCAGCCGGTCGACTAAACTAAGCCGTCGTCGGTCGCAATGAATTGGTTTAAATAATAAGTTAGTAAGTACCTATATAATGAAAAAAAAAGTGTCCTATGTATTTTAGTCAATACGTACATAAGTAACGTTCTTCTTTGCTCTGCTCATTTAATAGTTTTTTAAATGATTTTTAATCTATGCATATGTGTACTTATACTTGATATTTCTATTATAGTCTACAATAACTTTCGACAAAAACGAAGGATGCATAATGTTTACAATTTGTTCTTATTTATTTATATATTTAAAGTAACTAACCCTCGCTTTGCTCGGATGCCTAGATTTCGCGCGAGCGAAGCCGCGGGTTTTACCAGTAAATGTATACAAAAACTTGACAAATTATATACTAAAACTTTCCTCGAGATCCACTCCATCCATTGGTGAAAACAGCATAAAATCGGTGCAATAGTTTTTGTGTTGATCGCCAACAGACAGAAAGACAGACACGATGGAGGACTTTGTTTTGTAATATGTATTACAGTAACTAATTAAAAATTAATATATAACTGGGTTGGGACGGCGCGGCGTACGTGACACTTTGGTGCTAGGCCCGAGCTGACGTGACCAGTGACCGCGTCATTGAGGTTTTATTTTATCAGTGAATACTATTAACATATATTATTTGATGGTTAGAAATAAATTATTGATCAAGTGAGATTATTTCGTTGAGTGCATATTATCTAAATATAAAAATGTATGCCTGTTCCCCTAGGTCACACTATAACTTGGGAACGACTTTACCGATTTCATCTCTAATTTCGAAGTTTTTAATACTTTGTGAAACGTTCTTACTTCTTACCAATGAAAAATGAAGGTTATGATAATTTTGAGCGTTTGACAGTTACCTACAGTCGAACCCAAGCGAAGCGAAATCCGGGTCTCGCACCTCTGATATTTTCATGTGCGAATCATTTCTATCCTGATTACCACTTGTCTTACGGTGAAGGAAAACATCGTGAGGAAACCTGCATGTCTGAGAAAACCAAGTAAGTTTTCGTAAGACATGTGAAGTCCACCAACACGCACTAGGCAACCGCGGGACGTTAAAAAGGGCTGATGATGATGATGATGATGATTGTAATTGGATTCCACCAGATTACCAAGTACCAGTTTTTTTTTAAAACGTATCATATAATAACTTAAGATTTAGAAAAGATATGTGAATTTATATATAGCTTATTTTTAAATATTCTTAAAGTTCTTATACGTCGACGCCTTATAATATTATAAGGTCGACGTCATAAATTAATTTAACAGATAAGATTAACGAAAATGAGATTTATTATTTTATATTATAATAGCGACTTAGTTAATATACATTTCTCTGAATTGAGATAGTTTCCTGCAGTAAAAAAATCCTATTACTTAGCCAGCGTAAAAGCAGCTATCATCATACCAAATTTCATAAAAATGTGTCCAGTAATTTTCTCGTATTGCGGTCACAGTTCACACTTCACAGACAGTCAGTTCAAACTTCTGAAAAGTGGGCCTCTATATTTATAACTATGACGCTACACTAGGACAGCATGGTGGACTATGGCCTCATTCCCCTCGTACTAAGGGCTAAGGGCTAAATGGAACAAAGATATAAAAACAAATAAGTAACTATAATATATAAGAATAGTAGTAAATAGTAGGTAGGAAATACAAATAGTAATTCCAAAATATTCCATTTATGAAACCTTTTCAATCAAATTATTAAAGAAAAAGGGATCTACGCACAAAATTGAAATACAACCTTCATTAAAAAAACAGTATAATGATTATGTTACCTTATAGTCATTCATCAATCATCATTAACTATGACGCACTTAAGAAATTCTTACGAATTTACTTTTTATAAATAAATAAGTACGTCGGGACGATAAAATACACAGCAACATCTAGTTACAAGGTACAATACTCGTATTATTATTTATGGATAGCAGATAATTGATACACTACATATTATATATGTATAACTAAAATGCATACATAATATAACAAATATAAGCATACATGACTGGAGTACAAAATTTCCTGCTTATCACAAAAAAAATGCCCTCAGCGGGACTCGAACCCGCAACCGCTAGCACTGTAAGTAGGGTACAAACTGAGCCAAACGTTTCGTCAAAGTCATCGTCTTATAAGGAAAAGGATAATCATAAAATATAACATAGTTTGTAAACACCTAACAACACATTCACGCTGTCGTGTTACGTCAACAAGTTTTATGGCATCCCTGGCCGTGACACTCAATGGAGTAGTGTGGGAATTATGTAATTTATTTAGATGACCGTCTTAGTAACGACATTACGCCATTAACTATCTCAAAGCGTTTATGTTTCACATATTTTTCCTAATTTGAAAGGTCACCGGACATACTATCTTAAAAGCAGTGGAAACTCCCGATTTACATGCCATTTTCAACCGACTTCCAAAAGGAGGAGGTTATCAACCGACTTCCAAAAGGAGGAGGTTATCAATTCGTCTGTATTTTTTTTTATGTTTGTTAGCTCATAACTTTGAACTGGGTGAACCGATTTTGATAACTATTTTTTTATTTGAAAGGTAGTGCTTCCCATGTGGTCCCATTTTAATATTTTCCAGTTCTGACAATGGTATCCATGAGAAAACCATAAAAGTCTTAAATTTGCATTTGTAAACATAATCAAAATACCTGGCTGGCACCGACTCCAAAATTAACAAAGTCCTTAAAAGTATTATTTCCTACTTTTTAGTTTAGATTTATTAAGTTTGGAAGTCGGTTTTTGTTTTTTTGTTAATAGTTTATTAATAACTAGCGACACGTCCTCGCTTAGCTCGGGCTCGTCCCTAGATTAATCATGAGCGAAGCCGCGGGTTCCACTAGTAAATGTATACAAAGACTTGACAAATTATATAATAAAATCTTCCTCGGGAACCATTCTATCTATTGATGAAAACAGCATAAAAATCGGCGCAGTAGTTTTTGAATTAATCGCGAACATGCAGACAGACGCGGCGGAGGACTTGGTTTTATAATATCTAGGGATTGGGTTCTCTTTCGAAACGTTCTGATTCGAAAGTGCGTTCAACTTGTCATAGTGGGGGTTCATTAGCGTCCGGTGATTCTTATCTTATAACCAAATAAAGTCTCTGGGATCTTTTTACTATAGTAACAAATTGAACTATGAGGTATAAGTAAATATCATTTTCACTCTGCTATTACCAGTAGAAGTATCCCGTTGGCACACCTTTGAATACCGACCGCAGCAAATCAAAAGATTATCAATATTAACTTCTGGTGGATCGATGCTGGCTCCAGATAAATTAGATATTCGCTGATTAAAATAATCCAATGGATTTTGACCTTTAGCGCTTATAAATCCAGCGACATGGCATCATTCTTTATGGCCTAAAATTAAAAAAAAAGTTTCAAAGAGTTTCAAGTAACACAGCAGTTAAACGAATCCGGGAAATACTGCTAGACTCAAGTAAAACAGGAATCTTATTTATTATAATACAAAAGAATTTTTGTTCTTGTCTTAAAGTATTTTATCTATAATAATGTGCTCATAATTCAGTGTTAATGATGTAGCTTGTAGGTACTCTTAAATATTTTACGTAGTTAATTAAAGCATAATTAATCGTAAGTAATTTAACGAGTTCCCGGAAAATAACTGGAATAGTATAGTTTTCTTCGAGTATTTACATTTAAATACTTTTTGGAAAGTGTTTTGAAATAGCCGTTATTATTGATACAAAGGCCTTTAAGAGAATCTTTGAATTTTAGATTTTTTTATTTCACTGTCTGTCCGCAACCACCTCACCAGAAAACCACTGGATAAATTTTGATCAAAATTGATGCGTGATGATGGTTGATCATTCGGTTCAATATATAGAATACTTTGTACTGCAGGATATATCTAATTTGTGAGATTTAATATAGGCATGAAAAATGTTCCTATTGACGAACCAGAACAGCACGAGAGTGAGTTACCTATACTCTGATTTCTAATTCGATGGATTTCTGACAACTGCCATTCTTAGACAATTCATATATCATAAACCTTTTTTATTTATTAATTGTAAATAACACGGTGGACTATGGCCTGATCCTCCTCGTATTGAGGAGGCCCGTGCCCAGCAGTGGGACGTTAAAAAGGGCTGATGATGATGATGATGATGATGAATTGTAAATAGTTTTTGTTTCGTGCATTTAATGCTCACTAACTAGAATGTCTATATTTATTACAATAAATTAAAAAGCAGATTATAACAACATATTTCTTGAATGAATATATGTATAAATAAATGAAAATATTTATTAATTATTATCATTTATATCATAATTGTCGTCATCATCATCCACCATTGGATGATAAAGAAATCACACACACTATCAGATCATGAGGAGGGCACATTTTATCCTCTTCTGATTGCTTATATTTCAACAATACCCAATACAATTTATGCAAATTAAAAACTCCCGACTACCAAAAAAGACGAGACGACAAAAAGAGGTCGTTGCTCGGCTAGGTTTAAAAAAGTGCACATGAATTTAAATATGTACTGTAGAAATTTACAAATACGTAAATAATAGGATATCTACAGTCTATACATATAATTAAAATCTAACTACTTCGAATCTGTACGTTAAACATTTTGTAGAAAATGTTATTGAAATAGTCATTATTATTAATACAGGGCCGAATTATTAGTTTTTAGAATTTTTGTCTGTGACCGCATCAGAAGAAAACCACTGAATAGATTTTGATGAAATTTGGTATGATGGTAGGTTATTCGGGTCAATATTTAACATACCTTTTATTGCGGGAAATATTTCATCTCCGAGAAATCCATATTAACAGTGAAACCTACGAACCCGAGCCGAGCTAGGAGAGTGGCTGCTGGCCAGCTTATAAATTTAGAAAACTCAATAGATAATAAAGTTATTTTAAGAACGTTAAAGATTCTGAAATATGTTAATGGTACTATTCGTTTGAATACGTATTATCTTATCACATTGGTGTCATATTTTGTAGATGACTGATACTTAAAATGACCTAAGCTTGAATCTCTTATATATAAACAAAATATTGATATTAAACAAGTTTTTACTAGAATTTTCATTGTACCTGTAGTATACAGTAGGCACTGTCTGTAACAAGTATATAAACCTATGAGACGTCAAATACCTTATCTCTCTCGTCTCTCCCGTGACCATGATTGCTGTAAAGCATTCGAAACGTCGGGAACTAAAAATCTAAATAAATCCGCGACAAAGTCCGAAAAGGTAGTTTCATTTATAATGTCGAATATTCGCGTAAATTTAAGAATGTATTATAGGATTTTCATGTGAGTATAATAGTATAAAGCTTGCACTTATTGTTTGCATTCGGTCCTTTATATCGTCCCACTGCTGGATACCATTAATATGAGGGGTATCAGGCCATTGTCCACCGCGCTGGCCTAGTGTGGGTTGGCGGACTTCACATGTCTTACGAAAACTTGCTAGATTCTCTCAGACATGCAGGTTTACTCACGATGTTTTCCTTTACAAAGTAAAACAAGTAGTAATTGTGCTGGAAATCATTCGCTCATGATGAAGCAGAGGTGCGAGACCCGGGTTTGATCACCATCCCAAGGCATCACTCGGATAACCAAGTTTGTTTGAACTTATTGTCTCAACAGTAAACATACAAAAGTGTTCAATAGATTACTAAGTATTCTGCTATTAAATAAAAAGAAGTTATATTAAAGTTTTCTAGCAAAGCCTGTCGGAAAAATACTTACATCTTCAAATTTAAGTTTTAATGTATTGAAATCAGTACATTAAATTAGATATATTGCAACGATTTGAATAAAAAAAAATTAAGTAGCAGGTACCTAACTATATAATGAAAAACAAAAATAAATTTGGATTAAAATATAAAAATACGAGATTAAATTGAAGGTGACACAAAACTGTTAAGATATGTAAAAACTTTAAGATTCGTCGTTAAAGTAAAAATCAATATCAACGTTCACTGACTCCACTGAGTGATTGACACTTCTTTGTCTTACAAGTAGGACTCCATAAAAATTTGCATTAACAAGTTTTTATTGACTTTTTTACGTAAAACCTTTCGAGAGGTGATCATCCTGACGTCAAGCATTACCGTTAACATAGTTTAACTATTCATCATACTTATTGGGATATTATACATCATCACGATTCAAGGCAAGCGGGTGCATAAAACCAAGTCTATGTCCATCCAAATGATGCAATTTTTCTTTGTCAAAAATCAAAATCGGTTCAGTAGTTTAAGTGGAAAACAAAAGGTTAAGCGGTCTCGGTAGTTAAGATTTGGAGTCACTCGGGTATTCCTACAAAATAAACGTCCATTTCCTACTCTGTGTACTTATAATCGGTGTATTTAAAAAAAACCCAGGATGTCTTCTTGATCTGTTGCCCAAATTCACTTAGAAAGTGTGATAAAATAACTGGAACTCACCAAAATCTCTTCACATTACGCTGCAAATCAGCCAGAGATTTAAAAACACCTGGTTGCAACAGGTAGAACCTTTATGTCTACCATACTCGTATGTCGTCTATGTTTTGGACACATAAGTCACTTGGAAAAGATCAGAGCCTGGAACCACTCCCTGTCTGAATGTGGCGATAAGCCTTTGTAAGGCCACGTTTATATATCCTTTAGTCTGGCAACGATATATATTTAATAAATTAAAACAAAATAAAACGTTTTAGCTTTAAAGTACTCGTAATAATGTTCATAACATATTGTTTCACAAAAACTTAAAATTTCTTTAAATTACAATTACAAAAATTCTATTTACATTCTTTAGAAAAGATCCCTACCAAATAAATATGAAGAACTCATTTTTTATATTGCTGTTTAGATGAAAACTAGCGGGACTTCCCTCGCGCTAAAAATACCAAAAATATTTTTGGCTTTATGCTATTATTATCATTATTATGTAACGATTGATTCCCCATTTAGTTTAGTTAAAACCCTCTCTGAGGACTGACAACTACTCTGAGGATAAAATATTTTCTTGTAGTAAAGGGTAAATAAACTAAATATTGACCCTAGACACT
The DNA here is from genome assembly GCA_951802675.2 of Boloria euphrosyne. Classification (NCBI taxonomy): domain Eukaryota; kingdom Metazoa; phylum Arthropoda; class Insecta; order Lepidoptera; family Nymphalidae; genus Boloria; species Boloria euphrosyne. The sequence continues at coordinate 13,769,442 of OX637879.1, forward strand.
AGGGCCTAGTGCACATAATGATATACTATACATACTGCACTAAGTTTAGTTCTAGTAATCTATAGTAGTAAGTCAAATCGGTTCTAGCTAAGTTACTGCTTAAAATATGTACAGATTAATTAATTATCGACGCACTTGTTCGCAGTACTAACGTTTTACGTTACCACGAAAATTAACTAGATAAATAGCTACTTTTAAGCAAAGAACACATTTTTTTACTTTATTTACTGAATTATTTAATTATGGAATGCTCTCTGAATCAACAGATGTTGCCTATTTATTAGTTCCGCTCGAGGACGGAAGAACTACACGATGGCGTCTTCAAGTAATTAAATAAAAAATATGATTTATACGCTTAGTAATTAATTAAAAAAAAATATTTAAATCACAACATTATCATACACAGGAAGAGAAAAAAGACATTTTTATGTAAATATGTATCTAATTAGTAATTACCGATACATAAAATATTCAAATATCCCTACTTCGTCTAAAACAATAATTTACCGTACCTTACCTTAATTTTTTTTAATTTTTATAAACTGGGTTTTATGTGCAATAGAAAAATAAATTTAAATTTCAGTTTTTATTCGAATATACAATAATAATATGTCAAACAAATCTTCATATGTGCATCTTGTATCTTCATAATATGACACGTTTGTGAGCCTGATGATGAAGACTTGGTGTTGCTGAATGCTGTTGCTGTTTGCTGTTATGTTTGTAGTGATCCTACTTACTGCGCCAGTGGGTTCGACTCCCGCTGGGACAAAGAATATTTGTACTACAATTATGGATGTTCATATCTATTTATAATTTGTATGTATTCAAAGTTATATAGTGTGTCAACTATGTAATCATAACACAAGCCTCGTAGCTTACCACACAACTAGATTGCGCCATATAATTTGTTATGGGTATATTTATAGTTTCAAAATTACTATCATACGTCGCTTTCAATAATTGTACCTAATAAATTGCATTTTTTAATAAATAGGTAAACTTGATAAAATCGGCATTTTCAATTACATATTGAATCCATGAATTTCTCAGCATTTTATACTATAATAATATGCATGTATTATACTTAAAAACCTTCTTCTTGATCACTCTATATATTGATGAAAATCGAATTAAAATCCGTTGAGTAGTTTAAAAGATCTAAGCGTAAAGACGGCGCGGCGGGGAGAGACTTTGTTTCATACTATGTAGATACTCGTACAAACCGTTAAATCAAGTTTGGAAATATACCGTCAAAATTCTACTTCTACTAAAATACTTGTACATAACAGCTGGAGGACAGCGCGTTCGGTCCAGAGTTTAATAGAAATAGTGTATTACGATTTGGGCCGTCAAAAGAGATCAACGATTACAAAGCCTGCATAACCAATTACACACATAACATCTTCCTTTTAGCGACATTTTCTAATACATAAAAATCTAGTTATCGAACTCCTCCGAAACGATTTGACCGATTTTTATGTTTTTTTTTACGTAATTTGGTTGGTAATTTTCATCCTTCTACCACTAATCCATATTCTTTAATAGTGATTAGAACGCGGGCCGAGCCGCGGGAATTGCTAGTGTTATGAAAAATATTTAGAACATGTTAATGTGTAATATATTATGTATGTATTTAAAGTTATATTTGTATAGTTTTTATTAATTTCATTATTGTTTAGATGAAAACTATGGCATAAATTTTAACTATAACTTGTCTGTAAAGTAAAAGAGGTAAATGGGAAATATTTTTACCTAAGTATTATTATTTAAAAACTGTATCGATTTTGGTGCAAAATGATATGGTATTGCGAAAATTTAAAGGATTCTTAAAATATAAGAATAAAGTAGTAGCAAAGTAGATACAGTGAGAATATTCAGCAGTTTTAATATAGCTCTAATAAAATACCTGGAATAATTATTACCTTGTGGTTGAAATTGGAACAGAATCATATAAGAAAATTAAAAAATTTAAGTATAAAATTTTTTTTATTGATAAATCTCATCAAACTACAGAACAAAAACCTAAAGAAAACATAAAAGTGTTTTGTTTTTGCCTACAAGATTTTTAAGGCATTATAGACCGGAAACTAAATTCATAGATTTCACACACCGTGTGATGTTTTGCAACCGGTTTTTAACAGTTACTTGAGATTTCTCGTAATTTAGATAAGTATTTAGCAATAAAAAGTATCCTATGTCCTGATCCGGACAACCAGTTGTCGTCATACCAAATTTCATTAAACACTGTTCAGTAGTTTTCTCGTGATGCGGCCACAGACAGACAGACAAACAGACAAAAATTCTTAAAATTATAGATTCGGCCTCTGTATCGATAGTAATGGCAATTTCCAATGATATTACATATATGCTATTTCAATAAGAATTTTAAAAAAATATTCAATGTACAGATTTAACTATGTTAGAATTTTATTATATGTATAGATTATGCATCAATGATGTGCTGGACGTGCGTCATGCGCGTGTGGTGAAAAAATATTTTACAATTCGATACGGAGAAGTGACTATGTCTATAAGTTATTTATGTCGTTTGTATGTAAAGATAATATTGTTAGATAAGTATATTATTATTTGACAAACAAGAGAGCATCGTGAGTTTGATTTGTGATTTTTTATAGTAATTTTTACTTTTAAATGCACTTACCATCATACTGCAGGGAGTGGTGGCCCAGTAGTAACGCGCTCGCTTGGATAATGTGATGCGGGTTCAAATCCTTGTTAATGTCTTGCACTTCTGATATTTTCATGTGCGAATCATTTTCTAACATGATTACCACTTGTACTACGGTGAAGGAAAACATCTTGAGGAAACCTGCATGTTCGAGAGAACTTTACAAGTTTTCGTAAGACATGTAAAGTCCGCCAACACGCACTAGGCCAGCGCGATGGACTGTGGCCTGACCCCCTTGTACTGAGGGAGACCCGTGCCCAGTAGTGGGACTTTAAAAAGGGCTGATTACACATAATACCCCATATCCTAATATTGTATTCGTTATTATAATATGTTATACAATGTAGATATAGAGCAAAAATAGTTATTTTAAATCTATTTGAAACGTTTCGTTATAAACAAAATTTGTATTATAGATTGTTAATGCCTCTGCGTCGTCTATCGTTTCGTGAACACTTTTTGTGATCCCTAAAATGGAATATAATCGAACAAGTGTTTAACTGATGGTTCCGACCAACAAATTTAGAATTTATACGACGAATTAACTTATTTTTATGTAAACGTCTACAATTATTATTAATTTCATTGATTAGTTGCATAAATTAATATAATTTTAATGGTTGTATATGAAAAACAATATTAAATAAAGTAGTTAAGAAGCATATAAGTACTACCTTCTTTTCACGACTCACGTGGCCCGTCCCGTTTTAGCGTTGGTTACGGAAGTTTTATGGGGCGGAAGCGGAAAATAATTTGCGAACACGTGTATAATTATTTTGTCAATCAACTCTGCATTCTGAGAAGCTCCTGACTTACTTAAGCCTTTCTGCTTACTTGTTTAATTTTTTTTTTATTTTGAAAAACTTTATGAGCAAAAGAATTATTACACATAAGTATACAGTAAAGGTGGCAAAGGTACTTAAGAGATAATGCGTTTTTTGGGAAACCGAGTGAAGCGGTTTCAAATCCAGGTCTCGCACCTCTGATAATTTTATGTGCGAATCATTTCCAACATGATTAAAACTTGAATTATTGTAAAGGAAAACATCGTGATAAAATCTGCATATCTGAATCCTGCCTAAACCTATATTTAATATAAAAGATAGGATAGCAATAAATGACCAAATGTATCTACCAGACTTACCTTGTCCTATGCTGTATCATTCTTTATATCGTTTCACCGTCGGGCACGGGCGTCTCTTCAATGAGGGAAACCAGGACATATCCCACCGCGCTTGCCTAGTGCGTGTTAGCGGACTTCACATGTCTTTCGAAAACTTGCTTCGTTCTCTCAGACAAGCAGGTTTCCTCACAATGTTTTCTTTCACTGTTAGACAAGTGGTAATGTTAGAAATTATGAAAATATCAGAGATGCGAGACCCGAGATTTGAAACGGCGCGCGGCCGGCGGCGTTACTGCGTTGCACATCTCGATATTTTTTAATTTAGTTTATTATTGGAAATTATCACATAGAGCTTACACCACCTGCTAACCGATTAATTACTTATACTATATGTTATGTTATATATGCAAAGTTTTGTATGTATTTTTGTATATTTTTCTTATACGCAGAAATGACTTGAAGGTTTTGAATTTAATTAAGTATACAGACTTCATGAACTCGAAGAAGACATAGGCACCTAAAGGCGCACCCAAGCGAAGAGAGGGTAAATCTAAAATGTAAATCAAATAATTCTAAATGTGTATTACATTTGCAATTCAAATCATAAATTAAAAATAAAAAACAATATCTGTTGCTATACAATTCCTGACAATAATAAGGAAAATATATCACTTTTATTCACCTTGAACATAAGCGATAAATATTAAAAATTAAGTAAAAAATTAGATAAAATTAATAACAAAAACCGCCAACTATAAATAAAACTTTTGTTTTTGTCCCTAGTCTTATTACGATTGAAATTCGTTCTTATGTAGAGATACGATAAATTGTATATTTTAAAAAACGTATAAAAGAGCAAATCTGAGTCGCACGCCGAGGTCGGGTTCCGTAGCATCCCCCGGCGTGCGTTCACCTTATCGTGATGGGGGGGCTCAATAGCCTTCGGAAACGCATATTATGGAGGTGGCCCACTTCGGTGTGGCAACCCCTTGGCAGTATGGCTTGCTTCGGCAGACCTGCCGTTAGAGCGTTGTAGTTGAATGCGATACAGGTGGTATGGGTAAATGCATTTTCCAACATTAAAAAAGGGGTTCCGTAGCATAAGTCTTTTTAAACAAGTTTATAGTTGCATAAATTATGCGACATAAGCAGTCATATCCCTTGATTATGCTGATTTAGAAGGTTGATTTATTCATAACTCCAAGAGAGAATATGGAGAATATCTTGTGAATGTGGAGAATGTGGAGAATAACTTGTGAGAATAAGGTTCTTGACAGACATACAAAAAAGCGGACAACGAAGTAGGATCGCTTCGTAAAGATTCCATTTATTGTGTTACACTTACAGAATCCTAAAAAATTAAAACATAAAATTTATAAAAACTAACAGCGTATAATAGTGTTTATTAAGTTATTATTAAGACTCAATGATTTTCTTCTTTCTTTATTAATATATATCGTTATATATATATATATCTATATATCTATATATATATATAATAAATTATTATATACCAAAGCAAAGACAAAAGAGTTTAGTACGTCTTTATGCACTCTTCTTCTCTTTTCTTTCCTCTGGTGGTCAATTTTCTTTTTTTTCTTAGCTATTGACGAGAGAATGTGTTTTAAATTAATTTAGAAACACTTAATTTTCATATCAATGGGTATCGCTATCGGGGGTTCCCCATAAGCTGCAGGTGCGTATCATAGGTACATCCTATGTCTGTAACACAAATACCTACCACGCTATTTCCATTTGGAAGTTTAAGTATTAAGCAGAATTAAAAAATATCTGATCCGGAAAAATGAAGCCTACCTTTATTTTACATACATGTTATTAAAAATTAAAATTTAAATATGTATTAAAATTAATAGACAGACTATTTAATATATTATCATCATTATTTTATATTATGACTGTTTTATTACTGTTACTAGGATATGTTAAAATCAATAACACAATAAAACTTAAGCAATTGTGAAAAAATATTCTTCGAAATTGTGGTTTAAGCGGTGCTTTAGGTATGACAAAGCATTAATGCTGTTAAACTAAAATGTTTTCAAATTTGTAATTTTAATCTTCATAAAGGTATTCCTTTTTATAGGTGTATTAAGATAGCAGTGAAAGGTTAGCAGAATCGATTGAAACTTATATGGTATTTTGTAGCTAAATAGTTGCTAATTAGTTGCTAAGACCCCGATTTTGTTGCTTTAACCGATTTCGAAAAAAAAGAGTTACTGCTATCTTAACGTTAAGCTAGCAGTAAACTCACGAAATCAGCGATAATTAAACCAAATTAGTACATTAGAATTTGTTGCTAATTTGTTGCTGGAAAATAGTGAAAGAAAATTTGGAAAAACTCTAGAATTGGTTAGTCCTGTAGACCTGTAGCTGTATCCATGCTATCTTAACATGCAGTTTTCTAAACAACGCGAAGGCGTGGATTTTGTTGCTTATCGGAAATAACATGAGCATGCCCTAGAGAGTCAGCAACAAAATAAACACTAAAAATCCGCTACACCTGGAGACCTGTAGCCAAGTTCATATAACCTTAACATGCGGTTTTTTACGAAATCGATGACATGGATTTTGTTGCTGATCGGAATTGATATTAGCATACCCCAGAGAGTCAGCAACAAAATAAAAAATAAAAATCTGCTGCACCTGGAAACCTGTAGGTAAGTTCATGCTATCTTAACATGCGGATTTTCACGAAGTCGATAGTATGGATTTTGTTGCTAATCGAAAATAACATAAGCACACCCCAGAGAGTCAGCAACAAAATAAATAATAAAAATCTGCTACACCTGGAGACCTGTAGACTAATTTATGCTACCTTAACATGCGGTTTCTTACGAAATCGATGACATGGATTTTGTTGCTGATCGGAAATAACATAAGCACACCTCAAAGAACCAGCAACAAAATAAAAAATAAAAATCTGCTACACCTGGAGACCTGTAGACTAATTCATGCTACCTTAACATGCGGTTTCTTACGAAATTGATGACATGGATTTTGTTGCTGATCGAAAATGACATGAGCAGACCTAAAAGAGCCAGCAACAAAATAAAACATTAAATTATGCTGCACCTGGAGACCTGTAGCCATGTACAAAGTACATGTTATTTTAGTGTGAAGTTTACTTAACAATACGATAGCATGGATTTTGTTGCTGATCGGAAATGACATAAGCACAACTCAGAGAGCCAGCAACAAAATAAAAAATAAAAATCTGCTGCACCTGGAGACCTGTAGCCATGTACAAGGTACATGCTATTTTAGTGTGAAGTTTTCTTAACAATACGATAGCAAGGATTTTGTTGCTGATCGGAAATGACATGAGCACACCTAAAAGAACCAGCAATAAAATAAAAAATAAAAATCTGCTACACCTGGAGACCCGTAGACTAATTCATGCTACCTTAACATGCGGTTTTTTAAGAAATCGATGACATGGATTTTGTTGCTGATCGGAAATGACATGAGCACACCTCAAAGAACCAGCAACAAAATAAAAAATAAAAATCTGCTACACCTGGAGACCTGTAGACAAATTCATGCTATCTTAACATGCGGTTTCTCACGAAATCGATGACATGGATTTTGTTGCTGATCGGAAATGACATGAGCACACCTCAAAGAACCAGCAACAAAATAAAAAATAAAAATCTGCTACACCTGGAGACCTGTAGACTAATTCATGCTACCTTAACATGCGGTTTCTTAAGAAATCGATGACATGGATTTTGTTGCTGATCGGAAATGACATGAGCACACCTCAAAGAACCAGCAACAAAATAAAAAATAAAAATCTGCTACACCTGGAGACCTATAGACTAATTCATGCTATCTTAACATGCGGTTTCTTACGAAATCGATGACATGGATTTTGTTGCTGATCGGAAATGACATGAGCACACCTCAAAGAACCAGCAACAAAATAAAAAATAAAAATCTGCTACACCTGGAGACCTGTAGACTAATTCATGCTATCTTAACATGCGGTTTCTTACGAAATCGATGACATGGATTTTTTTGCTGATCGGAAATGACATGAGTGCACCACAGAGAGCCAGCAACAAAATAAAAAATTAAAATCTGCTGCACCTGGAGACCTGTAGACTAATTCATGCTACCTTAACATGCGGTTTCTTAAGAAATCGATGACATGGATTTTGTTGCTGATCGGAAATGACATGAGCACACCTCAAAGAACCAGCAACAAAATAAAAAATAAAAATCTGCTACACCTGGAGACCTATAGACTAATTCATGCTATCTTAACATGCGGTTTCTTACGAAATCGATGACATGGATTTTGTTGCTGATCGGAAATGACATGAGCACACCTCAAAGAACCAGCAACAAAATAAAAAATAAAAATCTGCTACACCTGGAGACCTGTAGACTAATTCATGCTATCTTAACATGCGGTTTCTTACGAAATCGATGACATGGATTTTTTGCTGATCGGAAATGACATGAGTGCACCACAGAGAGCCAGCAACAAAATAAAAAATTAAAATCTGCTGCACCTGGAGACCTGTAGCCATGTACAATGTACATGCTATTTTAGTGTGAAGTTTTCTTAACAATACGATAGCAAAGATTTTATAGGTCTCCAGGTGTAGCAGATTTTTATTTTTTATTTTGTTGCTGGTTCTTTGAGGTGTGCTCATGTCATTTTCGATCAGCAACAAAATCCATGTCATCGATTTCGTAAGAAACCGCATGTTAAGATAGCATGAATTAGTCTACAGGTCTCCAGGTGTAGCAGGTTTTTATTTTTTATGTTGTTGCTGGTTCTTTGAGGTGTGCTCATGTCATTTCCGATCAGCAACAAAATCCATGTCATCGATTTCTTAAAAAACCGCATGTTAAGGTAGCATGAATTAGTCTACAGGTCTCCAGGTGTAGCAGATTTTTATTTTTTATTTTGTTGCTGGTTCTTTGAGGTGTGCTCATGTCATTTCCGATCAGCAACAAAATCCTTGCTATCGTATTGTTAAGAAAACTTCACACTAAAATAGCATGTACCTTGTACATGGCTACAGGTCTCCAGGTGCAGCAGATTTTTATTTTTTATTTTGTTGCTGGCTCTCTGAGTTGTGCTTATGTCATTTCCGATCAGCAACAAAATCCATGCTATCGTATTGTTAAGTAAACTTCACACTAAAATAACATGTACTTTGTACATGGCTACAGGTCTCCAGGTGCAGCATAATTTAATTTTTTATTTTGTTGCTGGTTCTTTGAGGTGTGCTTATGTCATTTCCGATCAGCAACAAAATCCATGTCATCGATTTCTTAAGAAACCGCATGTTAAGGTAGCATGAATTAGTCTACAGGTCTCCAGGTGTAGCAGATTTTTATTTTTTATTTTGTTGCTGGTTCTTTGAGGTGTGCTCATGTCATTTCCGATCAGCAAAAAAATCCTTGCTATCGTATTGTTAAGAAAACTTCACACTAAAATAGCATGTACCTTGTACATGGCTACAGGTCTCCAGGTGCAGCAGATTTTTATTTTTTATTTTGTTGCTGGCTCTCTGAGTTGTGCTTATGTCATTTCCGATCAGCAACAAAATCCATGCTATCGTATTGTTAAGTAAACTTCACACTAAAATAACATGTACTTTGTACATGGCTACAGGTCTCCAGGTGCAGCATAATTTAATTTTTTATTTTGTTGCTGGCTCTTTTAGGTGTGCTCATGTCATTTTCGATCAGCAACAAAATCCATGTCATCGATTTCGTAAGAAACCGCATGTTAAGGTAGCATGAATTAGTCTACAGGTCTCCAGGTGTAGCAGATTTTTATTTTTTATTTTGTTGCTGGTTCTTTGAGGTGTGCTTATGTTATTTCCGATCAGCAACAAAATCTATGTCATCGATTTCGTAAGAAACCGCATGTTAAGGTAGCAAGAATTAGTCTACAGGTCTCCAGGTGTAGCAGATTTTTATTATTTATTTTGTTGCTGACTCTCTGGGGTGTGCTCATGTTATTTCCGATTAGCAACAAAATCCATACTATCGACTTCGTGAAAATCCGCATGTTAAGATAGCATGAACTTACCTACAGGTTTCCAGGTGCAGCAGATTTTTATTTTTTATTTTGTTGCTGACTCTCTGGGGTGTGCTAATATCATTTCCGATCAGCAACAAAATCCATGTCATCGATTTCGTAAAAAACCGCACGTTAAGGTTATATGAACTTGGCTACAGGTCTCCAGGTGTAGCGGATTTTTAGTGTTTATTTTGTTGCTGACTCTCTAGGGCATGCTCATGTTCTTTCCGATAAGCAACAAAATCCACGCCTTCGCGTTGTTTAGAAAACTGCATGTTAAGATAGCATGGATACAGCTACAGGTCTACAGGACTAACCAATTCTAGAGTTTTTCCAAATTTTCTTTCACTATTTTCCAGCAACAAATTAGCAACAAATTCTAATGTACTAATTTGGTTTAATTATCGCTGATTTCGTGAGTTTACTGCTAGCTTAACGTTAAGATAGCAGTAACTCTTTTTTTTCGAAATCGGTTAAAGCAACAAAATCGGGGTTTTAGCAACTAATTAGCAACTATTTAGCTACAAAATACCATATAAGTTTCAATCGATTCTGCTAACCTTTCACTGCTATCTTAATACACCTCCTTTTTATACAATATTGTTAAAAATTACATTTGATTCTTACTTAGGTATATGTAATAATATATACTTACCCATATAGGATAAGCCCTACTCGTTTTTAAGTTTTAATTTGATTATTAAATACATATCAGTAGATTAGCACATCAGTATATCACTACATCAGTAGGTACATCAGTACGTGTACATACAAATAAATTGAAGTGTTTGTTTGTAATTTCATATTAACTGTTTTTCACTAAATGCATATGAAAGTAGGTATATTATACGATACTTACATCAAAAAATCAATATTTTTTTTGTTTGTCTGTCTGTTTGTCCGGCTAATCTCTGAAACGGCTGATTTTGACAGGAGATTTATTCACAGACAGCTAATGGACAGGAGTAACTGAGGCAACGTTTTTTTAAATATTTATTTTAATCACGGGACTGATTATTGTGCTACAAACTTTAAATAGGGACGAACATGAGCGAAGCGAGGGTGAGTCGCTAGTTAAATAAAGTTTGTTTAAATACAGGTGTATTTTTTCAATTACACTTAGTTTTTTTTATCGTTGGGAAAGGCATTTACGCATACCACCGGGTGGTTATGTGGGACCTACTGCGGCCTACAAGACGCCAGTACTATCCACTCAAAACCAACAAAACCTCCATCGCGTGAACGCACTTTGGTGGGGAACTCATAGTCTGACGGAATGACTCCCACTTAACTGGAGAGAGATTAGGATGCAAGACTACGTAGTACCTACCTACCTAAATAGAATAGAAACTACGGTTAAATAGAAAATATAATCATCGCTCGATAATGTTACACGAATCTTTTGAAATACAGACAGCTATGATAACACAATACTCTCATTAATATCAGTACCTGGATGACCGAGCTTTGCTCGGTATTTTTAAGAAATATGTTATTATTATTCGCCAATAAATGTCGGGAAGAGTCAATTTTTCTGTTTAAGTGGCAATATTGGGCTACACAAACGCCACCTAAGTAAAAAAAATAAGTTTATGTTTAAGTTGATTATCGATAAAGTTGATTATTGAAAACACGAATTAAACAAAATTTTCTGAAAATGAATCCTAGCTAGATCGATTTATCGCCCCCGAAATCCCCTGTATACTAAATTTTATGGAAATCGTTGGAGCCGCTTCCGATTTGCTCGGTATTTTTTTTAGTATTTTTATATTATATTTAAGTACGAATTACATGTATATATATTTTCGTTTAAAAATATAAGATAAAGTACTTACCTTTTTAAAGATAAAACATTTCTTATTTAATTTTGTAGGTGCGGTTTTTTCTTTGGCTTAATAATAAATGCCACACTGTCTAAGACATGTAATTTACATATTTTAATGTTAATTTAAGGATATCCTTACCGCAATATATAAAAAAAATGCGAAAATATTTTTCTTGGTTTTTCCGTTTTTGTATTCTTCTATGCTACAAATAAATTTTAAAGGACAAAATGGCAAAATAATTTAAGTACGTTATACATCGAAATATGTAGATATCACAAGATAACCGCTCTTCGTAAAGTCTATATATATAGTAGTTTAAAGTTTAAGTATATTTTAATGTTTTAAAATGTAAATAAATAAAAATGAAATGCCATTCGTAGTTATTTGGGCGCAAAGCCAAAAAATGCACATGGAAGGAACATACTTTTGTGGGCGGTTTGCTCTAGGTAATATTCTGATAACCTATCATTTCAAATCGATTTTGCAACGCCCCGTTTAATACGCGTGAGGTTCCGTGGGTTTTTGTGGGTAGTATTGACATTGCCGGTGAATCCTATATTACAATATTTTTTTAAGTTCGTAAGTCAATGAGACAGTGGTAGCCCAGTGGTAACGCGCTCGCTTGGACAACCGAGTGATGCGGGTTCGAATCCGGGTCTCGCACCTCTAATATTTTGTGCAAATCTTTTCTATCATGATTATCACTTGTCTAACGGTGAAGAAAAACATCGTGAGGAAACCTGTCCGAGAGAACCTAGCAAGTAGCACTAGACCAGCGCGCAGCGTGGTGGACTATGGCCTGATACCCGGGAGGAAGGGAAGCCCGTGCTCAGCAGTGAGACGATAAAAAGGGCTGAATACAATACGATACGAGTCAATTTATAAACTTTTGTTGTGGAAAAAAAATTATCAGAAAATTAAACAAAGGAAAACTCTGAAGTCTAAACATACATTTTTCTATATAACATATATAAATATTTTATGCACTTAGCCAATGATATTATAAGTAAAAAGGTGCCAATGGTATAAGTAAAAACTTTTTTACTTATAATATCATTGCACTCAGCGATCAAAGTAACTTGAAAAGGAAACAACTTCATTGGAAATACATAAATTTAAAAAAAATAAGTGCCAAATCCTTTTTTTAACTGTTACTAATAAAGTACTTCTTATGTAATCTGTGCGCATAACTAAAGAGCATAGTTAAAATTAAAAAAAAAGATTCTTTAAATATAGTACGTAAAAATTAACAATGATATTGTCATTACTCATTGTTGTTTTTATGTGAAAATATTTTAACGGATTAAATTAATATTTGAACAAAAGATGAGTTACCTATACCACCTATTTATGTTTTTTTTACCAATAAATGCCAAGTTTCCGCAACATATATAACTAGGCGGTTGACTGATGCTCAGTCAGTCGTATTTTCGACGTCGGACTAACTAGCTAACTAACTTTGGTTTATTTATTTAATAAAATAATAATAATAAAAACAAAAAAATAGTATTCATATTTGTTTATTAAATTATTATTTTTAGAACTAAATTGATATTTTTATAATATTTTTAACGATGCGTGTGATTTTGTGTTTCGCGGCGTTAGCCTGTTTTGTTACCGGCGGGCTCGCTGGGAAGTTACGTGAGTAGCCTTTAATTTTTATTTTTTAAATTCTTACTATTACCTACCAGTAGTTTTGAGAACAGTAGTAGCACATTTAGTAGTAAGTAGAATAATTAATATACCACTAAAGTTATGTTAGCTATTCACTGTATTTTGAAGAACTAATTCTGATTCCACTCATCATGCCTAAGATCTTCATTAGAACTTCTACAAAGTTTTATGGGACCAATTCAAAATTTTTGTATAATGCGAAGATATCCAGTAGCCCCTTTATGAAAGATAAATAGGAAAAAACTATTTTTGTATTGTACTACATTTTAATCATTGAATTTTTAAAATACGTTCTTTTTTCTTTGCTACTGCTATTAAGTAGGTATATCTTCACCAAAAATAAACACTTACGACAACCGACTTTTAAATTTAAAAAAAAAAACGTTAGAACTTAGTAGCATTTACTTACTATAAATATTCCAGCTGGCAATTATACATTCATAATATTATACATTTTTAAGAAACTGCGAAAAAACGCTCTGTAGCGCCGTCACGTGCATAAGTATTTAAATATTTTCATAAATTTGATTATATTTCGCTAAAAAGTAAACGAAAATATTACACTCAAAATTTGAAATCATAATTGCTTTCGCCAGCCTATTCATTTCAATTTTTAGGACACTATGATTTACACGGTAACGTCAAAACTTCTTGCGGTACAAACAGGTATTGCTTTTTAATATTTTCTTTACATTATAGAAATACAATGTAAAAGAAAATTTTACACTATTTTCTATTAAGACGAAGTATGTATTAAAAAAACGAACGTGTTAACATCTCCTAAGCGACATCTCAGCGCTCAGTGATTAAAGACCTATTGTTCTATCTAAAAAAATGAACATAATAAAAAGTGTAACAAAGAATCATTATCATTATCTCATGACCTAAATTGAATAGCTGAATAAAAAAATGATTTGGGTGATTAAAGTCATCATTTCTCATTTCTTCTAATCGCCTGGAAAAAATCCTTTTAAGTAGAAGACAAAACTAAATTATGCTGCTGTTCTTCTATATTTGTTTAAGTTAATACAATTTATATTTTATACATTAAAATTTAAACAAAATTAAAAAAAATTAAAACTATATATATACACCCTCTTTTCGCTCAGGTTCATCCCTAGGAATAATAAACAAAATAATTATGTATAACAAAACACAATCTATTTATACAGTCTAAATAAAACTAAAAATCTAAATAAGTAATTCGCGAAAAAGTAAAAAAAACGTACATTTAAATTATGTCATAACTACACAAATCAAATTGAAGTGCCTGTTTTTAATTTCAAATTAACAGCTCTTCACTAAATGCATATGAAAGTATATACGGTACTTACATTAAAAATCCATTATATATTTTTTTGTCTATATGTCTGTTAGTTACGGCTAATCTCTGAAACGACTGGACGGATTTTGGCGGGACTTTCACTAACAGATAGCTAATGTTATATGGAGTAACTTAGGTTAACACGTTCGCTGCGGCGGCGCTAGACCTAAACTTTCTGCCCGTGCGTTACGAGACAAATACTGCCCGTATCTATATTTCCTGCTATGCGTTACGACTTCTATTTTGCCGTACCAGCACCCGACTTCCAAGGTTCATACAGACGTGGAACCTCATAATATCAACGTTTTTTTTTAACTAACCGATAGGGTACATCCTCGTGTATACGTAGCTGTGGTCGCCCGGGGTTCTGTAAGATATTTCGAAAGATAAAGGGATTTTTCAAAATCTGCTATTTACGGCAATATATTTGCCGTATAGCATAGAAGTGATAAAATGCTAGGGATTGAGCTTACTTGTAAAATAAAAAATCGATATTTTAACGATATTCTTTATTAGATATACTACACACAAAAGTTAAAGACTCTTTAAAGTTTAACAGTGTATGAATCAACATAATTCTTCTTAATTGATCAACGTAATAATTATTATCATTCTTATAATTAACGCCAATTTTAAAAGCACTTGTGTACTGAATTTTTAAAAATACTCTATTTTTCAACCGACTTCCAAACAGAGGAGGTTCTCAATTCGTCTGTATTTTTTTTATTTTTATTTTTTTTGTGTGTTACCTCAGAACTTTCGACTTGATGAACGGATTTTGATGATTTTTTTAATCTGAAAGGTGGTGCTTCCCGTGTGGTTTCATTTTAATTTAGTTCAGTTCTGACAATGGCATCCATGAGAAATTCATATAAATCTTAAATTTGCATTAATTTTGGAATGGAAGAATAACTCAATTTCACGCCAACTGATTTCGATGATTCTTTTTTTATTGGAAAGGATGGACTTCAAGGGTAGTTTTATGAGAGTTTGGTAAGGTTCTGATGATGGGATCCATGACAAAGTAACGGAACTCTTCAATTTTTAGGAGCAAATTAACGATACTCGGCCGAATCTTTTATAGGCTATCCGGATATTAAACTCACGTACCGTAAATGATGATGGAAGATACAACTTCTCAACGGTTAGGATTTAAAAGAACTATCTACGAAACGAACGAACGTATCTACTTTCCGCTAAAAAGTTTAAAAAAAATATTTTTAACAAAAAACCAAAAACCGACATTTAAACTAAACAAATTTAAACTAAAAAGTTGAAAATAATACTTTTAAGAACTTAGTTTATTTTGAACTCGGTGCCAGCCAGGACGGACAGATTGTGCATTTTGTTGTAGCAATTTAACACATAACTTTTTGACATTCCTTACAAAACGTACGCACTGTTTCAACTTTCTTCTTGTTAGAGTTGAGTAATAAGCAGTTCTATAATTTTTTCGCACAAAAAATATCGAGCACAAAATACGTATGGCCAGCTCTAGTGCAAAGTGAGGAACCGCGTGGGCGCATTCGGTAAGGTGCGGGGTTGGGAGGGTACGGCAAAACAGCTGCCGTACCGCACTAGACAAAAATATTTCACTCACTGTGCGTTACGACAACTATTTTGCCGTACGTTATTAGTGTAGAATATTATTATATTTAAAGTAACAATATTAAAAAGATCATTGTCTCTTTTCTACACTTACGGGAACATAGTTAAATCACCCCCGCACCGAGCGTAAGACAAGGACAATGAGCTGCCGCACTGACTACTAGTCAAAAACGGCAAAATACTTGCCGTAACGCAGCGAAAGTGTTAATTTAATTTTATTATAAAATTATAAAAACCGTTAATCTTTTACTTACGCCCAGTTACGCCCAGCAAAGCGGGCCAGGTGTGCTCGTACTAAACAAAATCAAAGCAGCATTAAATAACACTTAGTTACACACCGAAAAGTAGTTAGTACTTAGTAATTGGAAAAAAATCTTAAATAACATATTCGTATAACATCAAACATGCATAACACAGTAACTGGTTTAATACTTACAATTAATAGCCTCGTGCTGTCTTCTAACTAAAAACTAGATATTTTTTTATTAAAATATAACAAAGATGAATTAGAAAGACTTGTGATGTGATGTTATGCAATATGGTATTTCCATAGTAATATTGACGTCCCTATATTTTAAAAAAATGTGAACATATGAACGTCCTTTGAGCAAATACTTCGCAACCGATGTATCTGTAACAAGAAGGTACAATTTTTTTTTTTGGTTTTATGCTCAGTAGAAATAAGTATTTAAATGTACACTAAAAATCCATAAAAATCGGTCAAACAGTTTCGGAGGAGTTCGATAACAAACACTGGGACGAGATTTTTATATACTTATTACAAGATAAATTGAAGAAAAGATTGAATATAACGTTAATATTATGAAATGACTAAATGATTAAATTAATCATTTATATTTTTTTACTATTCTAATAAATAGTATAGCTGTTTTTTGTTCTTGATAAATACAGTGTAGTAAAGTGTATAGTACCTACTAATATTTATGAAAGAATCGTCATTCGTCATAGAATCCATACGGACTAACTTGTCTTATTATTTCCGGAAGAAATCTTATCAAATGTATAATTATTAATAAGATTACCAATACTTATAGAGTACTGTAGATAATATAGTACACAGAGAGAGATCCCTTTTTAAATTCACCAACCAACCAGTTTTTTTAATTCACAGTAAACTTTTTTTTGTGTTGTTTTGCATTACTCTATTTCAGTGTGATCTATGATGACGATGATAATATAAAAGCTTACACAAAATAAAGTTACAGTAATTTAAAAAAAGTATCCTATTCGTATTTAACATTACTGCAATGGAAATCAACAAAGCAAAAAAATTCCATTACCAACGTCTCCAAAGACTACACATACGAGTATGTTGTTACTCAAATAAAAGGTAAAAGTTACGGATGTGGGTTGTATTCAGCCATTTTTAACGTCCCAGAATCAGGCCAAAATTCACCGCGCTGGCCTAGTGCGTGTTGGCGGACTTCACATGACTTTTGAAAACTTGCTCGATTAGACATGCAGGTTTTGCTCACTATGTTTTTCTTCACCGTAAGACAAGTGGTAATGATAGAAATGATTCGCACATGAAAATATCAGAGGTGCGAGACCCGGATTTGAACACGCATCACTCGGTTATACAAGCGATCGCGTTACCACTGTGCTACCACTGTCCTTTAGAGGTGGATTAATAAAATATTCTATTGATTACACGAAAGCATATAACTCCCTGAAACATAACGCAATTTAGACATCTTTAATAGAGCAAAATGTAGGGAAAGAATATGTAGAGCTACTAAAAATTTGTTTATTCTACTTGAACTTCAAATCGGAAATAAGATTAGGTTCAAGAACCGAGTAAAATAAAATAAATAAAAACTTATATAATAGATAAGTCTATTGAATTTGAATCCATATGATATTTACAAGTTTTAAATCGAACTGTGAACAAAGTCTTCTTTTAAGTAAAAACAATTTTTTTCTAATAAAATCTACCATTGAGCTCACGTCATACATGAAATACATACTCGTACATGATACACATTTTCTAGGAAAAACAGCCCGATGATAATATCATAGACATGAAGTTCCAATATTTGTACCGCACAGATAATATTTACAGTAATCAAATGTACCGGAATAACAACAACATTAAATAAAGAGCTTATTGTAGGAACTGGTTAAAACTTATTAGCACTATTGTTTGCTTGTTTGGAACAGGTAGGATCAATACAAGCTCTATAGTATAATCAAAGCCTATGAAACAGAGTCGGCCAACGGACGTGACAGCCCAAGCGGCCATAAACTAATGTCCCAAGCGAGTGTATGGCAGCTTGGGCTTGCTAGGGCTGTCACGTCCGTTGGCCGACTTTTTTTTTATGGGACAAAGGGGGCAAACGGGCTGGAGGCTCACCTGATGGGAAGTGATCACCTCCGCCCATGAACATCTGCAACACTGCAGGGCTCCCAGATGCGTTGCCGGCCTTTTAGGAAAGGGAGGGAGGGAGGAGGGAGAAGGACGGGAGGGGGGTATGGGGAGTGGGCCTCCCGGACTCTCACTTACCGGACGAAACGCGACAGCATAGCCGCCACTTCACGCCGGTCTTCTGTGAGAGAGTGGTACTATACGGGGCGTGCCGGCCCATTCGGCTGCTACCCGAAGGTAACAAGCATGGCACTACCACTATATGTTTCATAGGCTTTGGTATAATAGTATTTTCCTTGCAATCTAAGCACCTTGTCATATAAATTAAAAAAACCCGTGAGCTTCTTCCAAGCAGGTTATTCAATGGCGATACTTGAGTAACATACATTTACGAAATGGGCTATCATGGCGTCGTTATGTGACATTGTCAACATGGGAGAATATAAAATAAGTTTGTTTTGGCGAGAAATTGTTTTTTCCAGATAAGACAATAATTTACCTTAGGTTGGCTTATTAAATTTTTAAAACGAACACGTTTTTTACTGAATATTAAATAGCCTATAGCCCTCAGTAGGTAAGTAATATAGCTTCCTATGAGGGAAATAATTTTCAAAAATGATCCTTTTAACGCTATACATATAAGTTACAAAATATTTATCTTAATAACTAAGCTTGATTTCAACTTTGATCTAAAGTGCTTGTAAAAGTCCATTCTATTATTAAGTCTTATTAAGTACTTTTAAGATTTAGCGCGAGCGAAGCCGCGGGTTCCGCTAGTAAATGTGTACAAAAACTTGACAAATTATATGCTAAAACCTTGCTCGAGAACCATTCTATCCATTGGTGAAAACAGCATGAATATCGGTACAGTACTTTTTGAGTTTATCGTGAACAGATAGACAGACGCTGCGGAGCACTTTGTGTCATAATGAGTAGAGACTATAACTATATTTCGGAAAAATTTTCTTATTTTGGTCGTAAATATAGATATTTGGTACCTACGTTAGGCGAGTAAATGGAATTTCAATGACAGTCCTTACTCACCTTGTTGACATTACTGTTTGTTTTCGACATCCGCGTTGTGTTTGCTGTCGGCAGTGGCAAGTGGCAACGGTCATGGTTACTGAGATAATCTCATTATGTAGATGGATATTTAGATATGTAGGTGAAGGCTTTGAAGGTCTAATAAGGAAAAAATAACCTTAATCTGTCAAAATAATCAAAAAAGTAGCTGTTTCAAATACATTTAGAATTACTTTTAAACGTCAACTTTTAACCATTGAATCGAATAAATAAATACGTTGATACATTAACACACATCACCATCTAGGTTCATGGTAAGCTACGAGGCTTGAGTTATGTATAGTAGATACATTACACGTAAATAAATTTAAATGTATATAAATGGACATAGTTATGCAGACCAGAACCACCTTGTAAGCGGGTACAAGCGGGAGAAATTGAGTTAAGTACACAGATAGGTCCAAATTGCTTGTTTTATATATGCTAAAAATATCTAAGCTATCTAACGATTTTTTGAATGCAAAAGACACTGTCAACAAAGATACCAACCCACATTTCGTTATGAAAATCGATCATATCTCAAAACAAACTCGATCATATCTCAAAACAGTCATTCTGTGGGATGGTTCTGGTCTGCATAATTATGTCCAAATATAAACTCGAACTGCAAACACCCATGACTGGAGTACAAACATTCATGATCATCGCACAAATGAATGCCCCCAGCGGGACTCGAACCGGCATCCGCTGGCACAGCAAATAGGTGACCCTATACACTTAGTCAAACTTGTCGTTTTCAAATTTAAATAACTAACATCACTAATAAGAATTTTAAATTAAGATCTCGCATAAATTCTTGGACATTTCACTTCTAGATTAATTACCTGATTCTTGTATATGTACTGTATATAAAATGCTTAGCAACTAGTAAATAAGTAATCTTAAGTCGTAACGTTAAAAATTATATGGTTTTGCTACTGTTACCGCGAATTATTGCCAATTTACTCACATAATAACCGTGTAATTACATATAATGTTTGTTAGTTTATATTCAAATAGGCTCTACTTTAGGGAACATAATTAAAGTAATTATAGTACAGATTGAAAAAAATGGACTTGTTTAATGTTTTTTGCTACTTTTAGGTAAACTATTAAATATTAATAAAAAATCTCCAATAAAATGTAGTTTGTGAAGTATTTCGATCGTCGATACATTATCAAAATAACTGTTTCTTACTTAAATATATGCAAATATGAAAGTATATATACTGATAAGAAAAACACAAATTTTTAAAATCGGTCTGTCTTTATGTCCGTCGGTGTCTTTTGCTTGTTCCGGGTAATCTTCGTACGGCTGGAAATATTTTCACAAGACTTTACATGAAACTGGCAGATAGTTAATATTAAAAGGAGTTAAAACTACTTTTAAATAAAAAAACAAAAACAAAATCAAAATCGGTTCATCCGTTCGGAAGCTACGACGCCACACACGCATACAGACACGTCAAAATTATAACACACCGTCGTTTTTGCGTCGGGGGTTAAAAATAGATTGAGTAACACGTAGCACGTAGTAAACACTGAAAGGACTTATTACACTACTACTTAATAGGTAGGTACATTATGTACTAAGACTGTGTTATAAAAACATAATGAATGCGACGGCAACGGCAATAAGGGAAACATTGAAATACCTACTGTGTTTCATACATACTCGTACGTGTACAACTACTTACCTATTATTCATTGTTTAATTTTGAATAAATTTACTTTCAGTGGTATTATTTTAACACGGACGAAAGAAAAATGTTATGTAGGAACACCATCTAAGTACTTAACGACGACACGTTTGGCTCAGTTTGTAGTGAACCTACATGCTGCGTCAGCGGTAGCGGGTTCGAGTCCCGCTGGCGGCATTCATTTGTTGATCACGAATGTTTGTACTCCAGTCATGGGTGTTTATATTTATATTATGTATGTATTTAAAAGTTATATATGTGTAGTATATCAACTGTCTAGTATCCGTAACACAAGCCTTACTATACTTACCACGGAACTAGATGGTGATGGTGTGTAATAATGTCTAACATATTATATTTATTATATTTCAGATTTCTAAAAGATCCCAGTTAGTCTCGATAAATCATGTTTAGTTAAGGAAAACATCCTTAAACGTACGTCTTCTAAAGAAGAAATGTTAATGATTAATCGTAATTATAGGTTGCATTATTTGGCACTTATTGCACGCGGCACGCCTAACGTTAATACTTACATAGTAGGTACGCCATACGAGTAGGATATCAAATGTCCGCGTAACTTCTAATCTAAAGTTTTATCGGATTTGGATGAATACATGTAAACAAACAAACATACATTCTTTAATATACCAATAAATATGTTGGGACATTATTACATATTAATAATAATAATGCCCCAGCGGGACTCGAACCCGCGACCGCTGGCGCAGCAAGTAGTAGTAGTCACTACAAACTGACCCAGTCGTGTCGTCTAAATCTAACCAAACCCAAATGCAATTTTAATAGCAGAAAGTAGAAATTCATATAATTTAGACTTAAAAATATGCTTTATAATATCTTCATTATTTGTAGCGTCATTCATCAAAGCCTGTTCAGCATCAGACCCCAACCTTAGCCAATGTATTGAAAAAGTGATTACTGCGGCGGGTTCCAAGTTCACACAAGGGATGCCCGAGCTGGGCATCAAACCACTAGACCCTGCTGAACTTGGCAAGATTGTTGTTGACAACCCTGCCCTGAAGATAACTTTCGAAGACACCGTCGTCACTGGATTATCAGGATTCAAACTTAATTCTTTCAAGTAAGTGTTTTAACTTTTAAGTGACATTATAAGTAGCTATACATTTAGTAAATTTAGATTTTTCTCAATATTTCTTTCTTTTTCTTTTAAAATATTCAAAATTCCGAATCAGTCTAACTGTTATTTATATAGATTTTTTAAATGTTTTTATGTAGATTAGTGATATTTTAATTAACAAAGATTATTTTTCTAATGCAATGCTATTAGAAAAAGATTTGAGTGTTGTTTATAAATAAAAATTATCCTTAACTTTTAGAATTAACACACAAAAAGGAAAAGCTGTACTAGATTTCACCGCCAACGTGACGCTCAAAGCGCATTATGACATGGACGGCCATGTGCTCATCCTCCCGATCAAAGGCAACGGCCAGTCGAGGATCAAGATCAGTTAGTATCTGTTTTTAATTTAGACTAGTCGATTATGTATCGAGTCTGTACATTGAATATTTATGGAAAAATCTAATTGAAAATAGTATCGACGCAGAAGCCTAATACTATATTTTATATAGTTTTTAGATTTTTGTCTATCTGTCTCTGTTGTCCAGGTCAACATTCTTAGGGCCTCCCTACAAAACGAAGGGGATCAGGCCATAGTCCACTGCGCTGGCCTAGTGCGTGTTGGCGGACCTCATATTTCTTTCGAAAACTTGTTAGGTTTTTCTAAGACATGCAGGTTTCCTCACGATGTTTTTTTTTTCACCGTAGAACAATTGATAATTATGTTAAAAAATGATTCGCACATGAAAATAACAGAGGTGCGAGACCCGGATTTGAATCCGCATCACTCGATTATCCAAGCGAGCCTAATACTGCTGGGTCGCCACTGCCTTCATATTTTAATTGTAAAGTGTTAACATAATGTGTAAAAACTAAAAACTAAACAATTTTTAACATTTTACGATATTTTTAATAACAATTAAAAGCTGTATGATGTATCTATATTCAAGTCGCAGAGATATATTTTTATAATAGTATGTAACAATTTTTCACAGATTCTATATGTTACATATAATGTAATATAATAAATTAATATAATTTATTTCTTTTAGCAAATTTGAACATTGTAATTAAGTACGATTACAAAACGGTGGATGGCTACTGGTCGGTATTAGGACACAAGGACTCTTATAAGATGGACGGAGCGAACTTTAAATTCACTAATTTATTTGGCGGAAATAAGGATCTAGGTAAGTCGTTTTCGCTAGCAAATTATTATGTATTTATGAATTAAAAAAATACTATACAACTATAGGTTAGTTATTTTTTAACGTTTATATGTTTTTTTTATAACAACCGCATAATTTATAAGCTAAGGTAAAAATAGCATCTAGTTTTTTTTTCTATCATTAGTTGTTAGGTTAGACTTCAGAACAACCGTGTATAAAAAGTTCAAACATAAATTAAAGATAAGCATAATATAATATTATATTATATGAAATTATTGATATTAGTTGATTATTTAAAAATATGTGAGGAAGCAAAAACGAAGGGCAAGTGCAAGCTTGCTGATTGTACTAAATCTTTTTATTAAATGTAATTTTATACACAAAATACTGAATCTATAAAAATTGATCAGAACCAAAATCACTTCTCTAACGACGACTCTACAAACTGAAGAACCCTATTTTTCTTAGGCACTTATTTAGCGCTGCAAAAAATATAATATAATTAATTCTGACCCAAAGATCGACAACAAATAGAGATGACTTTATAATTGCATAATTTAGTATTTTTTTCCTATTCTTAATCATATAACTTGATTTTATTAAATTGTTAGTTATAATATTATGTAACTTAATAAAACATATCTACTGTCTATTAAAGGCATATTATGATTTATGAGTAGATATTATAATGATGCAGTAGACTGTAGACACGACATACTATTTGAAACCTCCTTACTTGATAAGGGATGTGACTTCAAACAGTATACAAAAGAACATTACCATTTTACACAAACATTTTAACTAAACATTCATTACAGCGGACACAACAACTAAATTCTTAAACGATAGCTGGGAAATTATCATGCAAGAAATAGCGCCTCCGGCGATCGATCAGATTATCGCCGCGTGTGTTTTAGAAGTACACAAGCTGTTCAAAGAAGTGCCTGCTGAAGAGTTGCTCAACCCTTGAATGGTGAATTTTGGAATGACATCATTCTGCCGAATTTATGAAGCTTTTTAAGTTATTCCTTAACATATTATAAACTGGGGATCGTAGTTTTTAACAATACTAACATCTTATAATCTAAGACTAACATTATATTAAAAGACCTATACCTAATTTTCTTAACGAAGATTATGTAACCTAACACATTACCCGCTTTGCTATACAACAATCAGTATTACTCCAAGCTACTAATACACTAATACACTGTACTATGCTTTAAGGTTTAAAATATTTCTAACTTACAATAATCTACTGATATACTTACTATATTTAATTATAACAAATTATTTCTTTGTTTAATACGATTTTGAGAACTAAACCAAACATTATTTATGACAAAAAAGCAAGCTTTTGGTAGATAATATATGTATACAGGCATATTATAGCATATTTAATATGAAATGAGTTATATTAATGTAAACTTTCAGCGGACATGATCCACGTGGTGATCAACGAGAACTGGGAACCAGTGATTAAAGATATCGCGCCAGTTGCTTTCGACACCATCATCACCGCGTGTGTAAACGAAGCTAAGAAACTCTTCGCCACAGTGCCTGCGCACGAACTTCTATTAATGTGACACTTCTATTCTATTATAATGCTATTCTATGGAGTATAGAGATAAGGAGTACCATCTGCGTATAACAAATATCCGACAAAAATTATCATGGCGCCACGCTAGCAAGTGGGTTAGATTTAAAGATAGCGAGCGAAGAAAAAGTTGGTACAAGTTGGTTGGTAAATTTTAATTTATTATCCAACTGTACCAATAAAGTGAAATTGCTGTTTACAGATGGACACTTTTTCTACTTGTCTCCTATATAAGATAGTACTCCTGTCTCCTTCACTCTACCTCTCATACGGCATACCGGCATACGTTATTTATTGTCTCCAATCGCTCAAAATAAATTTAATGGGTTTACTTACAGAAATTTGATTTTCGCGTACAAAGTAAAATTACCTTTTCTAATTTTCTAATTTTAAAGAAAACTGATTATTGGTTCATTTATCATTTCTAATTCCCTTATATATAACATTACATTATTATATAATATGAAATACCTATATAAAATAATAACAAAAACTGTTGTTTTCCACCTGCACAATGATTGTGTCAATATCGATTTCTTGTGGTAATTTCCTAAGTAACTTCAACACTTAACATCCTTTTGCACCATAGCTAGAGCCTTCCTGCCTATTTTGTAATACAACTCAATAAACAAAGTTGCGAATAATAACATTTTATTTGCAATCATTATAATAGAATATTGATCCATACTTGGTGTCGGTATTTTTATTTAAGGGTAAAAACTTAGATGTTAAGATAATATAGTAACTTATCATGAGCTTTTCAAAAAACTTTCTAAAAATTATTTATTGTAATTTATATAAACTAAATTAGTGTTTTTATTAAATTATTTTCAGTAAAATTTATGATTTCAGTTGAGAGTTACATCATACACGCAATATTATACCATTTTTTTATTCTTTTAGAATAAAATTAGTCCACTTTATTTTAAGGGACTTGAGACTGGCTTAATGTTTACATTTATCTCTGTAGTATAAACAGTTCAACTCTAAGATAAGAAATTGTGATAATTATATTTAAGTTAGTGTTATCAAGAATTGTACAATATGAATAAATTACTTTGCCTATACTTGTTTTTTTTTATAATTCTCCAGCTAAAACTTGTGAAACATGGGAATAGAATAAAGTGCTTATTTCAGAAAATTACTGGTTATAAAAAATATATCATGGTATTTAAAGAAAACAAAATGACATTTTAAAAAAAAATGTATTTAAAACAAAACAAGTAGTAACAAATACAATAAATGAGAAAATTTCAAGTTATTCTTACTTTAAAAATTAACAATAAGGCACATTATTTAAAGTTTTGTGTGTAATATAAAAATTATCCAAATTTTATATTGATTTATATAATACATAGATGATTCTAATGATAAATATAATCGTTCTGATGATAAGTACTTTTTTCTTCATTTACCGAGGGCACATAGCATGACGGCCACCATCAACTGGCAGGCTAGCACCAGTAATGTTGCTAGCAAGATCACTTGCCAAAAAAGCTATAGCCGCTGCAACTTCATCAGGTTTACCTGGCCTGCCTAATGCATGAGTTTCTTTTGTTCTTTCTAAAAATGCTGCATATTGTTCATCACTTAATCCTCCACGTTTTTGAAGCTCTGTAAGAATAACTCCAGGATTCACACAATTTACTCTTACTCCTTTAGGCGCAAGCTCTAATGCCACACATCTTGTGAATTGATCTACACTAGCTTTCGACACATTATAAGCTAGAACTCCTGGAAAAGATCTGATGCCATTAACACTAGATACATTGACAATATTACCCTTAGTTTTCAATAAATGTGGCACTGCTAACATTGTTAAGTAATAAATTGACCGTACATTTGTATTCATAAGACGGTCGTATTGAGCCAACGAGGTGTTCTCGATTGTTCCAGTTTCTATAATACCGGCATTGTTTATCAAGACGTCAATTTGTCCATAATGGTCTACTGTATTCTTTACTATTTTTTCGATGTCATTTTCTTTAGTCAAATCAGCAGGTACGACGAGAGTTGCAGTTGATTTTTCACAATCCTTATTAACCTTTTGCAAATTATCTACGTTTCTTCCGATCAAGGATAACTTAGCTCCAAGTTTTGATAAGAATATAGCAGTGGAAGCACCAATGCCAGAGCTGGCGCCGGTAACAATCACAACTTTTCCAGCGAAGTTCATTTTTATACTTCTAGTGTAATTTCTGTAATTATAATATAAGATTGTATAATTCGTGTGTAGTAACTAGTAGCTCTTATCATGTAGTATATAAATAGATATCACAAAAATTAGGTATTTAAATTGACACTTGTTTACTTCACTTCGGCATAAAAAAGAGCAAAAATCAAAAATTATTCTCTATATTCTATAATATAACTTTAAATATTTGTTAGAGCAAGTACGTATTATAATTGGACAATATATAAACTACACAAAAAACGGACCAATTGCTATCTTTTATTTTTTGGTTTCTTTAAAATATACTAATGAAAACAATTTTTAAATATCAAGACTCAAAAGTTTTACTTTTAAATATTGTGATGTGAGTACATGGTATTTGGCCAAATATATTTAACTAATAATTTTTACTGCTTACCTTTCAAGGCGAAAAAAGGGCTATAAGGGGTTGAAATATGGGATGAAAACTAAAGATAAAAGTAACACATAGTACAAAAGTTTGTAAAAAATGTATACTAACGAGGGTATTAACTTCAAGTGGCCAAATAGATTTTTAAAAAATAATAAAAGTGACTCATTGTGTGTCATCGAACTTTGTCAAAGTTTACCTATAATATTAACAAAGCAAAATTGACAAGTATACAATGTAATATTTAAATAGAAAAACAATAATTTATTCCAAATTTTCAGCGATAAAACAATGACTAAAGTGCATACTATTTTTTGTTCCTGATTTATTAAAAGTTAATTGCGCTGAGAGTTTTATATAAGCGAAGTTATATTTGATTTACAGAAAGAAGTAATTCATATTCATATTGGTCAAGCAGGAGTACAAATTGCAAATGCCTGTTGGGAATTATATTGCTTAGAACATGGTATTACACCTGATGGCATGTTGGCTTTCTCTGATGATACAAGTTATGAAGCATTTTTTATTCACACTGGTGCTGGAAAAGTTGTTCCAAGGGTTGTAATGATAGATTTAGAACCTACACCAATAGGTACAAAGTCGGTCCATAAGGATTCATTATTTATTTCTATTTTATGTATTGTTATGTCTTAAGAACTTAATGGTTTATTAATTTATAACTAAGCGTATACTTAACTAAACAACATCATTGTTATAAAAGTAATTGGAATATTGCAGATGAAATAAGAACGGGCACATATCGGCAACTCTTCCGTCCAACTTCTTTAATGACTGGTAAAGAAGACGCTGCGAGTAATTTTGCACGTGGGTACTTTGGTGTAGGGCGAGAGATGATAGACTTAGCTTTGAATCGTATAAGAATAACAGCTGAAGAATGTAACTGTCTTCAAGGTTTTATAATTTTTCGAGCATTCGGAGGTGGTACTGGCTCAGGGCTTACAGCACTTTTACTTGAAGGATTGACCAAAGACTATAGTAAACGTGCGAAAATCGAATTTTCTATTTATCCCTCACCAAAAATATCACCCATAATTGTGGAACCTTACAATACTGTGTTAACTTCTCATGCATGTATGGACACTGAAGATGTATGTTTTATATTTGATAATGAAGCCTTATATGATATTTTGGCAAGACTTTTAGATGTTCCACGACCCACATATACAAATCTGAATAGACTAATGGCTCAGGTAGCTTTTTTATTACTATCTTCATTCATCTGTTCGAATTTTAAAGAACTAGAAAAGTAAGATGATTATTTTGCAGGTAGTATCTTGTATGACAGCTTCACTGAGGTTTGCAGGCTCATTGAACGTCGAATTGGTCGAATTTCAAACAAACCTAGTACCTTATCCAAGAATTCATTACCCTCTAGTTACCTTTGCCCCATTCCTTCCACCTTCAAGATCATTTTACGAAACCATGCCTACTCAACAGTTAATGATGTCTTGTTTTGAGCCTTCGAATCAAATGATAAAATGCGATCCCAGAAGAGGCAATTATATGTCTTGTTGCTTGCTATTTAGAGGAGATATAAATCCAAATGATATAAATTTAGCAATAACTCGAATTAAAAGTTTAAGATCAATTAAATTTGTATCTTGGTCGCCAACTGGATTTAAGGTAAGTATTTAAAACTATAAAATAAATAGAAAAATTAAGGCTGATGAAAATAGGCTGATGATGATGAAAAAAAATATAATATTACTACTTATAGATAAATATACATTTTAACTGTGACATATATATGCGTTATAACATATACGTCATAATAGTTGATTATTTCCAATTAAATAATACATTTCAGATTGGTATTAATTACCAGCCTCCGACAACAGTCCCTGGTGGAGATTTAGCTGCTTTACAAAGAGCTGTTGTAATGGTATCTAATTCATCCGCTGTTCGAGTAGCTTGGGAACGCATATGCAAAAAGTATTGTTTAATGTATGCGAAAAGAGCATTTGTACACCATTACGTTGGAGAAGGTTTAGAAGAAGGAGAATTCAAAAATGCAATACTAAACATAAAAGCGTTATCAAAAGATTACAAAGAGCTAGAAACTTCATGAGTTATTTGAAATAGCAAGAATCTAATGCAGTAAGAGTTGTCTTTGATAAAAAAAAATAATTTAAATGTCACTTTACTAAACGTCAAAAAATCGTGGAGTGTTATCAAATATCAAATACGTTGTCTAATGTGTACATTTACAGTCGAATGTTTATATATTTGCCGTTTGCTACATATTATTCAGTAAAAATTAAAGAAAAGGTACACATTTTATTGCCTCAATTTATTAAAATTAATACATTATATACAATTATATTTAAGTTTTATTTCACAAGATATTGATTAGATTACATTCTAGTCTATAAGGTGTGTATAATTTTTTATGTTTTAATATAAAGTGTATATTAAATCCTCCTCAAATTAAACAGGTCTCTGTTTATTTTTAATGTGTCAAATAATTTGAATGTAATTCCAGAATGTTGATTATTTCACATTTATGTCGCTGTTCACAACCACTAAGGGTAGCACCAAGTAAGCTATTGGTGTCAAACACTAGCATACACAGTCGACTAGTATCTAGAAAGCTTATTACACCTGTTAAATACAGCAATAATAATATTGGATTAAATAAGGGATTTAAGGTTAGTTGTGTATCTATCTAAGCTTTTATTATATTATATGCTATAGCAATATTTTCCCTGTCAAATTTAAAGTATATAGCCTAAAATTGAAGGACTTTTATATATTTAGTTATCATATAATATTATAAAAAGTTTGAAAAATATTTTCAGCTTACAGATCTGCTCAAATCAAATGGCATCATCACAAGATTTTGTTCCTCAACACCTAAGCCAAAGCAATCAAAAGCTGTTGGTTATTGGCTCCTTGGCTGCAGCGGAATGGTGTTTGCGGCTGTAGTACTAGGTATGGTAGCTGGATATTTAACACTGCTATATTCTGTGTACTATATTATCAATATTGTTGTTAAGACAACAAATGGTAGTAAGTAAAATTAACATGTTTTATATTTAAAGTGTAGAAATATATCATGATAATTATATTTTTTTGGCTAAAGTCACAGCAATGTGTGATGATTTATGATAATAAATTAATGTCTAAATTCTAATTACTAAATTTAGAGGCGTAGTTGAGAAAGCAGAATGAATTATTGTTACAGATGAGGTTCCTTCTTAATTTCATTAATGTTTTATTATATTATTTTTCCTAATGGTGATAGTGATGGGGAAAATTTATTGTTACTCTTAGTTTTTATTATTTTAATCTTGGCTATCTTTAATTGATAAGTTTTTTGCAAGATGTTCAAATATTACAGTGAAATGTAGGAAAAGAGTGTAAGAAAAAGCTTATTTTTATTACTCTTTAATTTAATAATGATGTATTGGATTATATGTAGCATTACCTAAATGTGCAATATTGAAATGTATGACTTACTTAATAATTTAGTTTTGGATAAGTAATTATAGTTAATGAAACATTAACTAATAGTTTTTATTATTGGCTGTTAAGTTCCATTTACAAGCAACATTAAATGTTCAGTTGTAAATACATAATATGTAATTATCTTATTTTTTAGGTAAATAAATATGTTCCATGAAATCAGATTTGTTTTTATTTAACTAAACTTGAAAGAAAAAAATGACACAAGATGATTATTGTTTGCTCGAACTAATAAGTTTAGATATTTTCATTTTTCCTGCTTATTAGAAGACACAAAAGTCATGGATATTAATAATGAAATCAGTCCTTAGAAATTAGTATTAATAATCATAAAAAATTTTTTTCACTTCTTTTTCTTAATACTTAAAATTATTTATTATAACAATATTAGTCTTTTCTTTTTATTTTTTAGTAGTAAATAGCTTAGTATAAGGAAAACTAAATCTGTCATAATTTTAATCTTATATTGTTTTTAGGTGGTGTTACTCGGCTCACAGAGTCAGGTCTGTCGATGGTCACATGGAAGCTGTTGGGAGAGCAGCTGCCAAGAACAGAAGAGGAATGGCAGAGCGAGTTTGAGAAGTATCAACAATTTCCCGAATACAAGTAGTAAGTCTTTTAATTATATTTTATTAGATAAGTATGAATTATATTTTTGCAATTTTTACAGAACAGATAAGATATTAGGACTTTCTGATTATTGTTGTTATAATCTCCAATCACAATTCACATCAACATACATAATATTTTGTAATTTCTATAAAAAAAAAATCGAATGAGGGCCTAGATATATGAATAAAGCGAACTTTTTAGAGAACCTTCCAAGTATGTGTCATGTTTAAATATCCAGTCCTTATTTTGGAACTATAGATAGTAATTTATTTGCCATATAACTTTCTTAACACTAACAATCTGACCTCTATCATCTGTGGATATATTTTTTGACTGACTTTATCAGTACTAGTGATGTACTTGACAATAAGAATTCAGACAATAATCTATAAAAAGTAACCTATGCGTTGACCCGGATAACCAGCTACCATCATACCAAGTTTCATCAAAATCTGTCCAGTGGTTTTATCTGACAAAAAATCTAAAAACAATATAATGGGTCTGATAATAATGATAATTTCAATAAAATATTACAAGATTTTATATTCAAGTATTTCACTGCGCAAGAATTTTATGATATGAATAGAATATAATCAGAATAACTTACTGGCTGACTATAAAATACCTGACTTATAAAATAGTGGCCTATTCATTTAACCCGCTAGTTACTTATATGTCCTCAAATTCTTTACTCAGTAACAGAAGTGATATTTATGTTGTTTTCTAGTAAGAACATGAATATAACCCTAAATGAGTTCAAATGGATATGGTACATGGAGTACGCGCACCGCACGTGGGGCCGCGCGATAGGGGCCGCCGTGTTCCTGCCCGCCGCCTGGTTCTGCGCCAGGGGGTACCTGGACAAGGCCATGAAGGTCAGGGTGGGGGTGTATTGTGCCCTTGTTGCTGCTCAGGTGAGGTTCTTGCCCTTTTTGTCCTTTGACCTTATCCTTTTTTAGGCAGATGTATTCTTTTTTTTCAGTTTATATCTTGCAATCAGTCCATAGACTATAAGCAGATGATTTTAAGTAAGCTATGGCGTACTTGTAAGATAATGATAAGATGTATTGTAGAGAGAATTGGCACCTTTGTTATTCGATCAGATTCGTGAAATGTCATATTTTTAAATAATAGTTTGAGTTTTTTAAAGGGTACATGATGGATTGAAATGCTTTTTTGAATTGTTGTGATATTTTATGAAATATATATTATGACATTATAAATAAAACTACCTTTTCGGATTTTGTCGCGGATTTATTTTGATTTTTAGTTCCCGACGTTTCGAATGCTCAGATCAGATATCTCTGTACTTCGCGCAGACAGTGGTAGTGCCATGGTTTTATAGTGGTAGTGCCATGCTTGTTACCTTCGGGTAGCAGCCGAATGGGCCGGCACGCCCCGTATAGTACCACTCTCTCACAGGAGACCGGCGTGAAGTGGCAGCTATGCTGTCGCGTTTCGTCCGGTGAGTGAGAGTCCGGGAGGCCCACTCCCCATCCCTACTCCCGTCCTTCCCCTCCTCCCTCCCTCCCTTTTCTGAAAGGCCGGCAACGCATCTGCAAGCCCTGTGGTGTTGCAAATGTCCATGGGCGGAGGTGATCACTTACCATCAGGTGAGCCTCCTGCCCGTTTGCCCCCTTTGTCCCATAAAAAAAAAAAAAAAGACAAAGGAAATGCAACCGTAGTGATGGATACATCAGATTATAATGATAAAATTAAACAACTGTTGTCGGATGAAAGTACATACAAAAAGGTTAAAACGGACCCAACAACCACCGTTTTAAATGACACTAAGAAGTTGATTAAGAAATACTCCGACAAGTTAAATCTAGATGTCAAAGATCTTATTCCATCATGTGCAAAACCACCTAAACTATATGGTCTTCCGAAAATACATAAAGCGAACGCCCCCCTACGTCCAATTGTGAGCCAAATCGACTCGCCGACTTACAAATTGGCCAAACTAGTAGGAAAAGTACTCTCACCACTCAGAGGTCAAACAAGTGCGTTCACAAGAGACTCTTACCAGTTTGTCAATGAAATTAAACATCTAAAACTCATGGACAATGAAACAATGGTTAGTTTTGATGTACAGTCTTTGTTTACCAGCCTACCAGTAGAAGACTGTATTGAAATAATATCTAAGAAACTTATGGCTTACAACATGCCGATTGAATACACAGAACTTTTAAAACACTGCCTAACATCTGGCTATCTACTGTGGAATGATGAATTCTACAAGCAAGTGGATGGAGTGGCCATGGGTTCGCCAGTCTCCCCTGTTGTCGCCGACATCTTCATGGAGGACTTCGAGGAGACTGCCCTAAACACATCACCTGTGACCCCTCGGTTCTACAAGCGGTACGTAGATGACACTTTCACAATATTACCAACTGACAAAATAACTGTATTCCTAGAACATCTTAATTCCATAAATCCTAAAATACAATTCACAATGGAATTAGAATCAGACAATACATTAGCTTTCTTAGATGTATTAATTAAACGTAATCCAGATAACACCTTGAGTCATACTGTATATAGAAAGAAGACCCATACTGATAGGTACCTGAATGGTGAATCTCACCACCACCCTTCACAGTTAGCTACCGTGGGAAAATCTTTGTTTCAGAGAGCTCGAGGGATCTGTGACGAGCAACACCTGGCGGGAGAGCTGCAACATGTCAAGCAGGTTCTGCAAGACAACAAGCTACAAGTGCCGCGCCCTCGTCACAGTGAACGAGTGAAACCAGCCACAGTCGAGCGCGTACCTGCAATTCTGCCCTATGTGAGAGGAGTCACTGACAAGATTGGCTACATCCTAAAGCGTGCTTCTATCAAAACATATTTCAAGCCGCCTAAGAAAATCAGTCAGTTTCTACCATCAGTCAAGTGCCATATCCCTCTCCAAGATGCAGGAGTATACAAACTTGATTGTGACTGTGGGCTCTCTTATATCGGACAAACAAAGAGATCTATTAGAACTAGGATCAAAGAACACATAGCTGATTTGAAGCACCGTCGCAATACTACATCCGCTGTCTGTAAACATTGTCTGGATCGCCCCAGCCACTATATTCGCTTTGATAACCCTCAAATACTCGCGAAAGAGAATCGTTATCGACCTAGAATGATTCGCGAGGCAATTGAAATTAAAAAACATCCTAACTTTAATAGAGAGGACGGCTGGGTATTACCACCTTCTTGGGATCCTGTAATTAATATAATAAAATCTAATAGTAATAAAAGTAATCATAATAGACAGTCGGATGTAGTTAGCTCATACTGTGTAGATCTTGATACAAGTAGTCAAATTTAATATTATATGTAATTATTGTATGTATTGCAATATTGTTAAAATATTTTTAAAAAGAGCAAGTGTAGAGTTTCTTGCCGGTTCTTCTCTGCACAAACTGCCTTCCGAACCGTGCAGTAGCTTTCTTTCAATCTAAATTCTAAAAATTTTTTAAAAATTATAATTCAAAAGAATCTGTCAAATCTAAGCATATTTTGATTTGATTAAATTATTTTTAATTTGCAGTAAGTAGTGTTGCTTAATACTTTAAAATAATCAAAATTCAATTTATATTTTAACTTAATTTTCTTATATATCAAATTAATACTTAATTTAAATAATAAAATGCAACTTAGCATAAACAATTTATAGGTAAGAAAATATACATATTATTAGAATAGCAACACTACATAATACTTTTGAATAACTAATATTAAAATAAAAATTATAATAATTATAATAATACTAGCTAAAAATAAGTTAATAATATTGCCATAATTATAAATTATTTTTAAATTATTTAAATTTAACTATAAATGTTTAGAATTAAAATTTTATAAGGTACTCTGATGCCATTTTCAAAATTTTTGTAAATTGTGGGTAGGCACTGTCTGTAACAAGTATATAAACCTATGAGACGTCAAATACCTTAGTCTCTCCCGTGACCATGATTGCTGTAAAGCATTCGAAACGTCGGGAACTAAAAATCAAAATAAATCCGCGACAAAATCCGAAAAGGTAGTTTCATTTATAATGTCGAATATTCGCGTAAATCTAAGAAAGTAAGATATTATGAATTTACTGTAGAAGTATAACTTATGTTTTAAAAAAAGAATCGTAGCAATCATAATTCAGAAAAAGCATAATAAAACAATGTCAAAGATCACATTACATCGGTTATTAATAATTTCTAAGCAATAACTTTGACATTTTTTATCATTCCAGGGTTTAATGGGTTGGTACATGGTAAAGTCGGGTCTCGAAGACCGGTTTCAAGGACCATCTGATGTGCCACGAGTATCACAGTATCGTTTAGCCGCACATCTCAGTTTAGCTTTCATTTTGTACTCGGGCCTCCTGGCCGGAGCCCTAAGGGTACTCCGCCCCTTCCCAATACAAGCTACATTCAGAAGAGTAAAGGAATTGAAGGGAGTCACCGCGTTCGCGCACGCGGTCAAAGCTATGGCGTTCTTTACTGCTGTATCAGGTATTTAATTTCTCTGGGTTTTTGCTAGTTTGGAATTATATATGAATTGAAATTGAATATAGGAGATATTTACATTAACGATAAAAATAGCAGTAGGACAATGATACGAACACATAGGAATAGAAATAACGTCTCTAAACTGCCAGTATCTGGATAGCTGGCATCCAACACAAAGGTCTGAGAGCCAATTATTAAATGTTACTTCTACTGCTCTTAAGGCTCCAAACCTTACTAGAATTCTGTAAATTCCTTATTTCTCAATTGTAAACAAAATATTATGGATTATTATGCATAATAATCCATAATATTTTGTTTACAATTGAGAAATAAGGAACAGGTTCAAAACTAAAACAAAAACGACAAATAAGTTCTATTCAGAAACTCACAATCTATCCATAATTTCCCCATTCGCCCCCATTAAAAAGTGATGGCTTAATTTTCTTTAGCTATTAAAATCTTTTAAATTATATTTTTTAAATTGATTTTTATAGATCAAACTTTTTATTTCAGGGGCATTTGTGGCTGGCCTGGACGCGGGGCTGGTCTACAACTCGTTCCCCAAAATGGGCGACCACTGGATCCCGGACGACATACTGGCTTTTTCCCCCAAACTACGTAATTTCACGGAGAACCCCACCACG
The DNA here is from genome assembly GCA_951802675.2 of Boloria euphrosyne. NCBI lineage: Eukaryota > Metazoa > Arthropoda > Insecta > Lepidoptera > Nymphalidae > Boloria > Boloria euphrosyne. The sequence goes on from OX637879.1 coordinate 13,806,589, forward strand.
GTGCAGTTCGACCACAGGATCTTGGGCACCAGCACGCTGGTTGCGGCCACCACCATGTGGTTGCTGGCGCGCGGGAAACCTCTGTCGCCGGTTGCGAGGAGGGTTGCCAACGCCGTGGGAGCCATGGCGTGGTTGCAGGTAGGTTGGAATTCAAATGGTTATGTTAATTAATTCAATGAGGGTTATATATTTAAAGATGTTGTACACGATTGATAACGTTTCATTAATAACTGCAGATAAAAAGTTTAGTTCGATTGCAAGTTCATCTTTCTTCAAGTTTAGTTAGTGTGCGGGAAAATGTGTTATATCAAAGCACAATCTATTTACCTATTAAATTTTATCCAAATCAGTCCACTCGCTACATACATGAAAGATGAACAGTAAGGTGCGGGCCTGGTGTTATGGATACCAGGTAGTTGATAAACATTTATAATTTTAAATACATAATTACATACATATTATAAATATAAATATCATTTTTTATTGCACAATAAAAGTCACATAAAAAAGACAAAAGTAGACTTGTTTCTGTAAGAGATCTCATTTAATCAACTCATATGCGTGCAATAAAATAAACTCCCATGACTGGACTGCAAAAATATTTGTGTTCATTATTCTAATGAATGCCTCCAGCGGAACTCGAACCCGCGACCGCTGGCATAGCAAGTAGGGTTACAACGACTAAGCCAACTGTGTGTATACTAATTTGTCATATAGTTTGATGACAAAGCCGCCTCCCACAGGTGGGACTGGGCATCATGACGCTGCTGCAGTACGTGCCCACGCCGCTGGCCGCCTCGCACCAGTCCGGCTCGCTGGCGCTGCTCTCGCTGGCCATCTGGCTCACACACGAGATCAAACTGCTCAAATATGTACCAAAGTGAATGTTTACAACATTTTATGCAACCTGACATTAGCCGCCGCCATTTTGACTGACTGACATTTTGACGCGCGATGTCTTTTGTGTTTATTGATAAAGGACATTTAGAGAAATAAAAACGTTGGCATTATAGTGCCGTAAAGTGTCACATTTACGAAATATTTCGAAAAATAAATCGCGTAATAGAGGTCATATTATGCAATTAGTTTAATTTTTTATTTAAGCCGTCATGTTTATTTTGAAATACCTAAAAAATGTGGCAATTTTAGGCAATATTGCTAATGTATCTAGTATTTAAATGTCTTCTGTCTATATACATTACTCATTTCATTATGTGCTAACAGTTTAGATAAAATAAAAATGGCGTCCACAAAGGTTTCATTTTATTCGCATTTATTTATCATTTTTGTTATTTTTTGTATATATTAGCTTCTTATTTAAAGTAAAAGCAGTATTTCACGTGTAGTCTAAGATAATAAAGGAATTAGTTACTTAAACTTTTCTTTAACCACTAGACGCCCGCGCATTATGACATGCAACACCGAATAATCACCGAGCCCGTTTGACATTTTTCGCCGATTCTACCATAACATAAAAAAACATTTATAATTTAAAATATACAGCAGCGATTTTATATGTTTCAGTTGTTTTGGATTCTTAAATAATTTGAGCATTTATGAGAGTATATAAAATGTACTTTAAACTATTGATAAATCATAAATAAGCTTGTAAAATATTAACGTTAGCTAAAAATATTCTACTTTTTGTATTACAATGATTTCTGATAATACCAGGGTTTATATTTACACTAATTTTGAAAAACTACTTTGTGAATAAACATGTAGTCACACAAAACCATTCATTGAATTATTTTCATTAGTTGTAAGTAACAATCACATTCAAAACTTTATAAATATCGCGGCTCGTTCGATGTATTTACACAGCTTACCGCGCAATTTTAAAAGCAATCATCAGGATATAGTGAGTAGATTCTTAGCAAAAGTTACACTTAAATACATATTAGTTCTTACTTTAAAAACATACACCAATAAATCTTGAACACAATCCACTGTGATTAGAATTCAGTTGGTTTTATTATAAAAGGGAAAAATTGAGGTTATTTTTAAAAACACTCGTATTTCAATATAATTCACATTTTTGTATTTATTATTTAGCTTAAATTTTAAATATACACGCTAACTATATCACTTATATTATGAAACCTTTATACTTTTCATTCAAGAATCTAAATATTTAAACATGTAAAGTTGTCCAAATTATTGTACTGATAATAATAATTTTAAATATTTTGATGCGTAGTAATGCTGTACCCCTCATCAGTCGACACAAAAATTATCGATAATTGTTGTGAACGGCGAAACAAATATAAACAAAATAATAAATTTTATATTTATGTACAGCAATTGAAATCAGATATTTTATTTTTATGCATATATACGAGATTTAAAATATTACTATATTGAGCATTCCAATTTTCATAAAATATAAAATAAAAAATATTATAATTATCTCATAAATACAAGAGTCAGAAATCTGGCTATCATGTTAAGTATTTCGTAATATGAATATAATTTATGGAATACATTATTGTATTTTATTATATTATGTAATTTTTTTTGACAAAACTATATTATTTTCGAATCTTCAATAATCTAATACTTTCTTAGATTTACGCGAATATTCGACATTATAAATGAAACTACCTTTTCGGATTTTGTCGCGGATTTATTTTGATTTTTAGTTCCCGACGTTTCGAATGCTTTACAGCAATCATGGTCACGGGAGAGACTAAGGTATTTGACGTCTCATAGGTTTATATACTTGTTACAGACAGTGCCTACCCACAATTTACAATAATTTTGAAAATGGCATCAGAGTACCTTATAAAATTTTAATTCTAAACATTTATATTTAAATTTAAATAATTTAAAAATAATTTATAATTATGGCAATATTATTAACTTATTTTTAGCTAGTATTATTATAATTATTATAATTTTTATTTTAATATTAGTTATTCAAAAGTATTATGTAGTGTTGCTATTCTAATAATATGTATATTTTCTTACCTATAAATTGTTTATGCTAAGTTGCATTTTATTATTTAAATTAAGTATTAATTTGATATAAGAAAATTAAGTTAAAATATAAATTGAATTTTGATCATTTTAAAGTATTAAGCAACACTACTGCAAATTAAAAATAATTAAATCAAATCAAATTATGCTTAGATTTGACAGATTCTTTTGAATTATAATTTTTAAAAAATTGTTTGAATTTAGATTGAAAGAAAGCTACTGCACGGTTCGGAAGGCTGTTTGTGCAGAGAAGAACCGGCAAGAAACTCTACACTTGCTCTTTTTAAAAATATTTTAACAATATTGCAATACATACAATAATTACATATAATATTAAATTTGACTACTTGTATCAAGATCTACACAGTATGAGCTAACTACATCCGACTGTCTATTATGATTACTTTTATTAATATTAGATTTTATTATATTAATTACAGGATCCCAAGAAGGTGGTAATACCCAGCCGTCCTCTCTATTAAAGTTAGGATGTTTTTTAATTTCAATTGCCTCGCGAATCATTCTAGGTCGATAACGAGTCTCTTTCGCGAGTATTTGAGGGTTATCAAAGCGAATATAGTGGCTGGGGCGATCCAGACAATGTTTACAGACAGCGGATGCAAGAATCTGTCAAATCTAAGCATAATTTGATTTGATTTAATTATTTTTAATTTGCAGTAGTGTTGCTTAATACTTTAAAATGATCAAAATTCAATTTATATTTTAACTTAATTTTCTTATATCAAATTAATACTTAATTTAAATAATAAAATGCAACTTAGCATAAACAATTTATAGGTAAGAAAATATACATATTATTAGAATAGCAACACTACATAATACTTTTGAATAACTAATATTAAAATAAAAATTATAATAATTATAATAATACTAGCTAAAAATAAGTTAATAATATTGCCATAATTATAAATTATTTTTAAATTATTTAAATTTAAATATAAATGTTTAGAATTAAAATTTTATAAGGTACTCTGATGCCATTTTCAAAATTATTGTAAATTGTGGGTAGGCACTGTCTGTAACAAGTATATAAACCTATGAGACGTCAAATACCTTAGTCTCTCCCGTGACCATGATTGCTGTAAAGCATTCGAAACGTCGGGAACTAAAAATCAAAATAAATCCGCGACAAAATCCGAAAAGGTAGTTTCATTTATAACTTCAATAATCTAATCATAAATTGTATAATTTAAATTGTCCATAATATATTATTTTCATGAGAAATAAAGTCAATTTTGCATTAAAATTGTTAAAGTAATAATTCTCATTGAAACTAAAATATTGGAGGTAAGTTTTATATAAAAAGTTCAGTTAAAGTTTTAACTATTTAAATAATATAATAAAAATTATTCCGCTTATATGGTACAAAATTTTTATTTTGCAATTCAATAATATCGCTCTTATAGTTTTTGATGACTAAAATTGATAACAAAAAAGACCATTACGTACAGTATTTAGTTTAACGTAATTGGCCTCAAAGATCCTTCTAAAATTTTCTGATCTCACTTTTATAGATAATCCTTTAGGTATTCAAAAGCAAACTAATAATTTACTCTAGATGATTGTCTTTTTCTTATCCAGTATTCAAAGCAGCAATAAATTTACAAAAAAGAAATTTTTATACATTAATATTATAAAAAGAAAAAAGATTTCACTTGTTTCATTGTAATGTATAGGCTCCGAAAGTCCAAAACCAATTTATAAAATCACCTAGAGAAAGCTTTATTTTCAGCGAGCAGCATAGACTTTATTTTATTTACAAAAAAATGATTAATTTACTATAAATATGACAATATTTTGAAGCAAGCTATAACCGGGTCTTGATGAAATTATTTTGTAAAAATGTATCATATGTATCAGAAAAAGTGATTTTATTGGTTTCATGACATTAATCCTTTTCTTTTTTATTTGTTTTGTCGTATTTGTCTTCGCTCCGAATTCTGTTAGAATTACTTGGAAAAATTCATGTTCTATTGACTATTTTGGAACATTTTGAATACTTGTTTTTGTTTTGTTGGGAACTCTCCATAAGTTTATCTATAAAAAATATCTGAATAATAAAAGTATATAACCGATTATTTTATATGGAAATCGTCAAAATGTGTATACAAACACTATCGTCCGAAGGGGACGATAGTTTGTATATAAGTTATCTAGGTATATAGTACGTGTTGTACTCGTACACCCATTTCAAGCTACTATAAACACTCGAGATCGTCAAGAAAAAAATATTTTATTTTAGAAGGTCTTTGTATTGCTATTATAATAATATAGTATATTATGTTAGACTTTGTATTGAAACTCTTATGTATACTTGATTTAATTTGAAATACATAAGAATATTTAAATTTTATATAACATTTTATTCTAGAACGAGCTAACACATATTTCTTCAATATACATTTTTTATATTAAAATATCGATATCATCGATAGCATAATATATCGACATGTGTCAATGTCTAGCTCAAATTTGAGGAAAGTCAAATATGTCACATTTGACAGCTTATAGGCTTATATTATTATTATTTATAAATAAACACATTTTATATTATAAAACTATTGAAATTTGCTACAAAAAACTGAAAATATGAAATTATATTTATTTTTCTACAGTAATTTACCTTTATCAGATACTAAATAAGTGAGTAATAGTCCAAATTCATGTAAAATAATGGCGGCTTTACTTACAAATTTCAATACATCAGAATTACTTTAACCAAAAAACTAACATTATAACGTAAATATAAATTAATTAGTATATCAATAGTAGCAAAGAATATTAACAATTAATATGCCTGCGTTTAAGGCACAAATTCACTTGTTTTCAATTTTTAAATCTCACTAAACCAATAGCGAGTCGCGCGCGCTTAACTTTAAATTTTAACAACTTTTGGCGCATTTGTTTTTAATGTTGCCGGAATCTGATTAAAATTTTATATTATTATATATGTACTAAAATTTCTAAAGGTAGCGTGCATTACTTATTTAGCAAAAAATATAGCAATTTCGTTGTGTAATAAGTGATAAAAGCGCAGAGGGCGAGGTGGTACACATAGGTACCAGCGGGGATCTACGGTAACGCCGGAAGTGGTACACAGGTACCGGCGGGGATCAAGTGGTTAATAGGGAATATGCATAAAATTTAATTTTGCTTTAAATATCTTTTTTTCCAATCTTTATTATCGTCACATTATGATTAAAAGGTATTTTTTTTATTTAGTTATTATTTAAACCCTTAAAATATTGTATAAAAAGTGAATATTAACGGCGGGAAATCGAAACTTCCTAAACGCGCCACCATTGGTTGAAAGCAAAATGACGTCAGTTGTCAAAACATTGGGTTTATCGGCGTCGATATTTATTTATTTATTTTATTAGACCACCAACAAAGTACTTACTAAACACAAGAAAAATAAAATTGTACATCGAAAAGAAAATATGAAGAGTAGTACCTTAATTATAGGTGATAACGACATTACACATAGTAGGCAAAACAAAATTTTAACTTCACTTTTAAAAATAAAAAAAAACTTAAATAATAATAACATTTTACGAGAAATAAAAGAAAAAATAAATGCTGTATCTGTATAGGTGTTTACAATTATATTTTAGCTATATATATTATATATTCATACTAGACCAGGTTTAGGCAGCTTTTCTGAGAAAATTTACTATGCTAATGTATATATATTTTTACACCATCACAAAGTAGAGATTTTAACAAACAAAAAGCCCACTATTTTTTTTAAGAAAGCAAATATTTTGACGTGAGAACTTTCGATGGAAAACTAGGGTGCTTTTTCGATATTAAGTCAAAATAAGGTGAAAAAAATAAATATTTTAAATCAATAAAAATACAGTGTATTTAGAACATAAAAAGGTAAGTTTTCACAAAATTTCGTGAAAAATATTTTATTTTTGTAAAAGATAAAAATAAAAAACCAAAATCTTGTCTTTTTTTTAATTTTTTACATAAATTTTGAGGTTATGTGAAAAAAGTGTGAATACAAAAGTTTTAGATCTTTCTATTACCTACAACATTGCCATTTAACTTTTTTCCATAGGACTTGTAGTTTTGCCGGAAATAGAGATAAACAGTTTTTTACCCTTAAAACACCTCCCTTTCCCCTTCCCGACCTCAGATCGCCCGTAATTTATTTTTCCTTTCATTTTTATAATATTAGTGGGTTTTATTCTTTTCGCGTGGGTTTTATTCTACTATTATTTTTTTGGTTTCAAAAATTATCGACACTGGTCTATACTACTAAAAAGTAGTATATGTTAGAAATATTTTAAAACTGTGTTCCTGTGGTGTTTTCTAGTGAATCAATATTAATAGTGAATCAAGGACGGTGACTTAAACTGGTTTTATCAAAGCTTTGAACGAACTAAAAACATCTATTCATCTTTCTTTCTTTTACTTTCGCATCGCTTGGAATACGAAAAAACACTTTATCGGGTGTATTTCTAATAATGTTTTTGTACTTACAATACTTGTAAGAAGGTTTTTTACTTTCTTCAATGTTGTGTATAACAATTAAAACGGAAGATATATAAGAAGTAACTGAAAAGCATAAAGTAAAAAAGACATTCGTGTGACAAATGACGTCATCGACGTGGCGGCGCTACTGGTGGCGTTTGAACGGCTTAAATTAAGTCAATGTTTTAAATTTCACTTTGAATAAAAAATTATATATTTTCAAGCCTTTTTATATATTTTTCTACTTTATAATGATGTAAAGGATGGATTTAAGTCATAAAAAAAATCATGCATATTCCCTATTCATCAATTTTTTTTAATTAATGCCACCCAAAAAGAAGTTATATATTTTAGGTGTAACAACATTATTTAATACTACAATTATATCTTATATAGATAATAAACAGGAACTGCTATTCGTTACACTGGTTTGGTATATTATTTAATTACGAGTTACCCGGAAAATTAGTGAATTCATGAGAAACAAAATGCTTTTCTCCATAGAGTTTTATACAAAAATCACAAAAACTATTATATTCGGGAGAGGAGTCTGTTTGTTCAACTAATTTTATGTAAATATATAAGATAAAAATAAAAAATACATGTAAAGTTATTCACAAAGTGTTTTTATTTGAAAATTTAAAATGCTAATATTGCTTACACATGCTACTATTGTATGTACAAGCCACGAGGCCGCCGTCACACCGAAGCGACTCGCCGATACAATCATTAAGAACAATAGAGATACATACATTAAAAATAAATCGCTTCGGTGTAACGGAAGCAACTATATAATTTGAATTGAATCTCGTTAATAGATGGCGTTAAATCTGTTTAAAGCCTGTATTTGAAGTAATTTAGTTAAAACCTATTTATAATTATAAGAAATATGTAACATATATCATATGTAGAGAAAAAAAATTATTGTCCGTCAATCACAACTAGAAGTGAACGCCATCAATTGACGAAAATCGAACAGTCATAGACTAATAAAATCAGTGATATCAATCCAAAATATACAACATGGTTATACGCTGTGATTTATTCGTATGCCTATCTATCTACAGACTTAATATAGTGCTATCAAACACTCTGTTCCAAGGGGGGGTCTTAATTTATTGGCACTGAAGTATTGAAATAAAACTCATTGATTTCTACTATCAAATAATTTGATTAGCGACATTTTCCCGACCCTTGGATACAGTATCAGATATAACTTTAATCAGTAAAGGCTCTTGTCTAAACTCCACGAATATATTATGAATTAAACAATCTTTAACATTAAATATACATTAACTTTAAAAATTACAGATAAATAATATGTCAAATATTTGCTTATTGTAATGGACCATATCACGGTTAAATAATATATTTTATGTTTCAATTCCTTACATCTCTGAAGATCTGAAGAAGAGGTATCAGTGTGAACAGAAATGTACGTCCAACGTGGACATGCCCTATACCAGGGGCGGATGTATATATGTATAGGTTTTTTGGCCTAGGAGATAACGGATCCCCTGTTGAAAACAAAGGATAATATTGTGACCTTGAGATCAATTAAGAATGAAACGACAAAGATTTGATAAAGACAAAACTACAGTTAGTTGAGGCTCCCAACAATATTAGCCCAGGGCCCCCAAACGCACAGTCCGCCCCTGCCCTGCTCAATCGTCTTTATAAACATCATTCATACAGTTACAGGGAATATACCATAGATTTTTTTGTCATTTAAACAATAATAATCTCAGGTAAATACTTGTGAGATGCGTATTATTGGCTTTTATTGCAAAATAAACGGCGAGAATATAATCAAGAGACACACGTGAATCATCATATCGACTGACGATGCACGATCAAGCTCCTACATTCAAAACAGATTAATAAACATCAAATAAAGATCGCAAAATAAAACCTAGTAAAGCACACATTCTATAGCTAGGACATGTCCACTAACACCTTTCTTATGAAAATTTAAATAATTTGTCACTATAAAATATAATAATAATATATACACTTAGAAATACTATTGAGATTTAGGTATTGAGCTGAAAATTTATTTCGCGTTAGATTTATCGTTTTGGATAGTACCCGTATTAGTTAGTCACAACGAATTTGTATGTAGTCAGTGTCACATGTTAATGAGAATAGGGAATATGCAAGTGGCTGGTATTTATTGTATTCATTTTTTACCCCCGATAGTTTATGGTTATGACATTTCCCATTTTTTTTTGTATTTAATTCCATAAAAATTTAAATAAAAGTGCAAAATAAGTTTATTAATCAAATCAAAGCATGACGTCACATGGCATAATATGAACAGTGTTGTCGTTGTAGCAACTTTTTCGCCAGGTGTAAAACATTTATGACAAATGTTTTGTCATTTCAGTAGACGATACCTAGCATTTTTTTCCATTATGGAAATAAGATCAAGACTTAAAATACATTATAACTTTCTATTCGTATAGTTAGCAACACTGAACAATGAACATGTCCTGTGACGTCATATAAAGATCATGAAAATTGAGGGCAATCAAATATAAACTGTACTTTATATATTATTTTGAATATTAATTTATATACATAAATATTTTTACTATGTTATAACGAAGAAATGCACATTCCCTATTATTGGAAATAACTAATTGTATGTTTATAAGCGAACTTATTTAACATGTGATTATAGTAAAATTACAAAAAAGAAGAGTGTTAATTATGTTTTCTTTATTTATTGAACGAAATTGTTTGAAGTAATATTAAAAAAAAATATTATGTACATGTACATATCAAAATGCAGATACTCTCGACTGGACGTGTAGAACTAGCATTACAGAAACAAACTAATTAATATATTAAGATATAAATGCTTCAAAATTCACAACAATCCTATTAAAAATATACAAAATGGTGAAGGAATTTAAAAGTTATATATATCTAGTCTGAGACGTATTTGTCAGTATGAAGGAGTAATATTTTTTTATTTTCCAATACTTTATTTTTCATTTTTCTGTTTTTGCTTCAATAATAATTTAACATAAAAAATACATCAATAAAATAAAAAAAAATGTTTTTACAAATCCAAAAAACGCCCAAATTTTAATACTTTTTTCAGAAAATAACTTAAAAATTAGATAGGTACATTACAATTTTAATAGTAACGATGTTTTCTTTAGGAAAATATCTAAAAGTTAACTGTCATGATAAACTTATTTACATATTAATGAAGTATGTAATTGAGAAAAAAATCTAGCACCACGCAATTCCTGAATTTAAAAAAAATGAAGATCATTATCATAGAAATATATTATATAATATTCTTTATTGCACTTTAAAAACATAATATACAATAATACAAATAAGTTTATATAAAGGTGATTTTTTAAGAGAATATTTAAGCTGAATCCGGATGCCAGCCGATATGCTTGAAAAAGTACCTCACAATTGGACTGCACGTAATAATTTTTAAACATTAATGGCAATTAGTAATGATTTTAACTTCCCAATGTAAATAATATATTTAACACTATATTATGGTATTTTTTTTTTCAAATGAAAAACCAAACGCTTAAAAAATCACCCGTTAGTTCTCAAAGGTTTTAATTCTTCAATTTTTAAACTGTCAAACGTGTCGTATGACTTCACGAAATAAAAAAAATCTAGAAAAATCTAATCATACTGAAATGAATTTTTATTCCAATTGGTACTTTTGTCACTTTCAAAGAGCGTTTCTGCGCGATACTAGATATTTATTTTAAAATGAAAATCAATAGTGAATAGCGAAATCGTAGTAAAATGAAAAAGTATCATAAATGATAAATACTATAAAAAAGTACGATTATAATTAATTATCTATAAAATATGCGTATATATTTAATGTGTGTGATAAATTGTATTGTTTATCTATGGTAACTAATTATTTTATTAAATTAGTATAAAATTAAGCCTCAAAGTTTGTTAACACATTAAAGTAGGCAGCGCTAAATATTTAAAATAAATTTAATCTAAACTATTTCTAAAAAATAAAATATCGATAATGTGTAGATAATAATAATGGCCATTATAATATATGTCGTAGGAGTAGGTACTTTGCAAAAACTGAGATTTTAATATAAATGTTGCCTAAAGCTTTATTATTTTAACAACTATTTCTTTGATTTTTTCCAGCTTTATTTAGAATTTTTTGAATACTTTGCAAATGATACCTACAGATAGTATAATAAGTAGCTATAATTTTGTGACCTCAAAAATATTAGTCTTCTGTGAATATTTTTGCTGTAAGCAAAATTTCAAAAGTCGACAGCAAAAAATTAAATTAAACCGGAAAAAATCGAAACTAGTTTTACTTAAAATGACAAAAATTAGCGTATTTTACTATCAAAACAAAAAAATAAGTCATATTATTACCAATTAGTTTCCAGCAACGCCTATTGAAATAAATTGAGCCATTGTAGGCGACATATCACGAGCTTGATTAAAATAAAATATATTTGACTAATATGACTACAGAAAATAAGTAATGATAATGTGAAAATTTAACCGCTTTAAAATTTAACCGTAAACACTCAGACTAATATATAGACAAAATATAGACGAAATCTGTGAAAATAAACGTTTGAGTCAAAAATAGTAGCTCTATATATGCTGCTTCGGACTCGTGTTTTTTTTAATGATATTTATTATTTTAAAACACTGCAAAATCCTTACTTATTCTACGTGATCACATCATGTCAGTGATGAAAGCGTATTTTGAAGTATAGAATAGAACCTTAATTAATAATACACACATTGCAATTTGCCAAATACTTATATATTGGCATAAATATATCGCTTCGCCTTTTTACACTATCATGTTGATATGATCGTTTTTTTTAATTATAAAAAATTAAAACGCGAATGAGAAAAATATACGAGGTTTATAAAATAAGTTATAAAATTAAATTATAGCGACTATGCACAGTCGCATGAAGCACATTTAGAATCACTTATTAAGTTATAATTATAGGGTCACAAACATCAAAAATTTAATACGTTACAAAAAAAGAGTCTTTTTAGTGTAAGTATATGATAATAATAATTTTCTTAAGTAGAAATAGCAAAATAGAACCCAAGTATGAAGTAAAATGTATTATTAATCGTATAAATTATCTATTTTTAATAAAAAATGGTAAATTAAAAACTATAAATGAGATTTTATAAGACGGCAGTAGAATAACTTTGCAAGAGGAATAAGAAGTATAGTTTAATCAAATAAACATGAGAACCAACTAAATAGATTCCTTGGGTTGAACTAGTCGGTTATAATTATTTACATTTGTTTCAAAAATATTTAGCTACATAATAAATAGATAAGAAAAATATATGACTATGGGACACAATGACGTAACAGCACAATTTCGTTTAGTTTGGGGCATTTTTATAGGAATTTCATGTGATATAGACAACATCCAACATATTATAAATGTAAAATATATACACAATATTTTTACAACGCAGTATTAATCCAAAATTTTTTGTGTAAAAATCTAGAACACTGCACTCGACCAAAAATTTAACGAAGATGTAAAATGTAGTAAATGCATCAACAATCTTATTTAATTTTTTACATATCAGCACACGCTGTATACTCCAATGACACAGGGATGTACTCTACGAATATTTCAATTCGTTTCACAACAAGATAATCTCTATTATAAAAAATACGCTAAAAATTCTGCACAAAACTAGGACAATAAAAGAAGATCACAAAATTTTGTGTATAAATATCTAAAACAAAGTTGTTAAATATTTTATTACAATATGTTTTAAAATGATATAAAAACGAAAGCGTATCACAAAACTTTTAGAGTTTACATGAAATTTTTTATTTTACTAAAATATAAAAAGACATAGAAAACAATATACATTTTGCAATAATATGCGCAACAGCAAGCCCTCAGCTTCTGCATCTGATATACTCTTATAAAGCCTCCATATTTACAGCGCAATTTCTACAATCTCTACTAATACGATTTAGGTCCTTTATTCCATCTTAACTGTATTTATGTTAGAGCCTGATTGGGAATCTAGATCATAAGTAATCACTTGATTTTTTTATAGGAATAATCGATATGATATATAATATAACACAGGCATCGAGGGTGGACTAAGTTTATCATTGCCCGCTCAAAATGGCGGAAGAGCGCGACAGAGACAGAGAGAGAAAGAGAGAGACCAAACGAATGCGGCTAGATGTCTTCTGTATTCGTTGAATTAAAATCAATGAAAATAGATATTTATTATTTATATATGTAAAATATCTAATAATACTTTAGTATAATATTAAAATTATTTACATTTAATTTTCAAATAAAAATAAAAAAGACAAATATAAGGCGCATATTCGCTCTCTCTCTCCCTCTGAGAGAGATGTCAATTTAATGAGAGTATTGCTCAGTCCATTCTCTATGTCTATGGTTAAAAATGGACTTATGAAAATATTGATTGAAAAGGACCGAGTAACTTTTAGAATTTTAAACATACAAAATATAAACATGTAATTTTTTGAAAGAAAAATATCATCCTTTTGTAAGCAATGGCGGGTATTCCGTAAACATTAATGATATTTATCAAAGATTTAAATCACTGCAATTATTATGTAGAAATGTATAATGTGTAGGAAATTATAAAAACCAGTGAGTTGCGGACGGAGAGATCAGATAAACGCAAAATGAATATCAAGTATGTGGTAATGACGTTTGACAGATTTTATCGAAAATAATTAATTTGAATAAATCATTCTATAAAAATAAAAATGAATGTTGGTAAGCGCAAAATTCGATAATGGCTCGATCAATTCGGCTAATTTTTATTTTGTATGTTCTTCAAGTCACACGGAAGGATTTAATAATAACAAAAAAATGAAACTTTGTAAAAAACTTATACTAAAGGGGGTACCTAGGGACGAACCCGAGTAAAGCGATGGTGAGTCGCTAGTAATTAAATAAAATGAAATTCTACAATTGCTTTCACTCCGAATGTGAACGTTTGTGTATGTGTAATGTGTAAAACCTATTAATTCGAGAAATTCTTCATACCCTTATCATAGGCTAGGCTTTTATCAGTCTGAATCTTGAAAAGGATAATATTGAAATAAACATTTGACATTGTAATTCTACATAATGTATCTAATATTTTAGAAATACAGATATTTCTTAAAGGCCTTTAATTCAATATGTTATTTACTATTTAAAAAAGTGTGAAAATCACTTTTTTAAAAAAGTGTGAAATCATTTTTTATTTACACTTGTGATCAAATTTTATCATGCATGTAATTTAAATCTTTGATAACCAGAGTAGAATCTAAACAAAAGTTAACAACATGTATATCAGTTACCCAAAGTAATGTATCAATTACCTAAGAGTATGGTACAGATTTAGAATATGCAGTCTCGGTCAGGTTTCTGGACTGTCAGTGAGATATTCCCTGAACTGTTATTTCTGAAAACAATATTCATATACATTGTAGCTTCTAAGTATTTCAATATAAATACTTAAAAAAGTATAATTTCCACACAAAAGGAACCATTTTTTTTTTCATTTTTTTAACTACAATCAGCTATAATTAGACAATGTACTCAAAGTGTGATGTTCAAGTGTGAGGCATATTTAGAATATTATTATAATTACAAATAATAAATGACTGTGGACTTGACGCTCAGTTGGTTAATCAGTATAAATTCTATAAGTATTTCGTTCAATCGCATATCCTAAGTGGGCGTGTAACGTGGGACTTTTGTCTAGACTAGTCAAAGTAAAGGCTGATTTACACGTATTAAGTGATTAAGTAGTTAACTAAATTTTAACTTAATTTTAAGTGATTAAGTGCGTGTAAACAGACAATTTAGTAGCAAGTCGCAAGTTAAAATTTAGTTAACTACTTAATCACTTAATACGTGTAAATCAGCCTTAAGACAAAAAATAACAGATAAGTGCGGGACTGACTTGTACAGTGACAGTTCCATCGTATGAAACATAATTTTTTAGACGTAAAAATAAAATGTATGTGTGTGTGTGTGGGTGGGTGGGGCGTAAGGGGTTGTGTGGGGGGTGGTGGGTGCTTGTCTTACCGGGTGCGACTAGCTGGGCGGCGGCGGCGGCGGCGCGGGGTCGCCCACGATGACCTGCACCACGTAGCCGGGCGTGACGCGCGCGTCCTCCACCAGCAGCTTGTCGCCCAGCAGCTTGCCGCCGTAGAACCAGCGCTGTCTGTACGGCTCGATGTTCTCTTGAGCCTGAGGCGGACAAAATACATGTCAGTATGTCAGTCTCCCACCCCTTGTCGGGAAATAAAAACTGGCATCAAAAACGAAAAAGAACTAAAACAAAACTAAATAAAAATATATTATAAATATAAAAACTCATTAATTCAAGCAATCGTGCTTGAGCAAGACTCATGCGACCGCTGCGCAGAAAGCAGAGTCACTACAAACTGAGCCAAACATTGATTGTTGGAGGTATCCCAAAACCCCCTATCGATCTCCCCTACTCCAACCCCCATACTCACGTGTAGCTTCGCCTTGCAGTGCGCGATGGTGTGCCGCGAGCACACCGGCAGGTCGAGATCGGGCCCGCCCGTGGACAGTCGCAGGCGCAGCGCCAGCGACACGCCGCCCTCCACCGGCTCCGAGCACTCCGCCGGCGAGTCTCTGCCGCTGGCCTCCTTCACCATGTTTATTGGTGCCGATAGGCAATATATTGGTACCTGTTGGTTATATTTAGTATATGAAGTTATATTAATTTACTTTTGATTACTTGACCAATGTCACATAGAATGGAGCAAACGTCGAACACATTAGTCTCATACGTGACCGTGATTGCCATAAAAGCATTCGAAATAACAGTAACAAAATATCAAAATAAATCAGCGAAAAAATCCCAAAAGCTAGTTTTGTTTAAAATCTGTCCGTTGAGATTGCTATATGAGCATACACTGTTTTTTTTTTTGAAATAAACAATGAAATGTATGGCTAAAGAACACATCGTAGTGCACACGACCGAAAATTGCTAATTAATTATATAACATGTCTCCCTTGTCCTTTCCTAATATTACTGGACCACAGATCTTATGGATCCGAGTGTTGATCCATGCTTAGGTCATACCCAAGCACCCATGCTGTCGCCGAGCACGTAAAACCATCAGTTACAAAGGATTCTATGGTCGAGTAATTTAAATTGGTCAAGTCAGGATTGAAAGACAATTGCCTATATAAATATATTCCGTGAGTTTGTATCATGAAAAGATGGTTGTAAATATAATAAAATATATAATCTACATGAAATCCTATAAGGCTGTTGTAAGAAAATTAAAATTGACATGATAGCAAGCAACACAACAATAGAGAGAGCCCACAACCATTAAAGTGTCTCTAAGTACTAAGCTGGCCCCAATCAAAGTGGGATATTCAAGTGAAAGAAGATTACAAAATTTTGAGTAGGTAATATTACGATATGTTTATCAAATGTCTATCATTTATACGAGTTAAATATTACCGTAGCAAACATGAATTTTATAAA
Organism: Boloria euphrosyne; assembly: GCA_951802675.2. Taxonomy (NCBI): domain Eukaryota; kingdom Metazoa; phylum Arthropoda; class Insecta; order Lepidoptera; family Nymphalidae; genus Boloria; species Boloria euphrosyne. Next base: position 13,823,620 of record OX637879.1, read on the forward strand.
TAAATAAATATGTTAAAAGCACAAATAGAGCAATGAAGTCGTGAGTCGTTTGACAAGGTGTGTATAAGATAACATTACTTAAAGGTTTTTTAATCCATTAAGTAAGTCAATGATACATTTTAAATTTATTTTGTGAAAATCATTTGTTATTTTGTAGTCTACCTCTAAATCTAAAATTGGTACAATTTGTATGAACAACTCAATCATACCACATGAATTACAATGTATGAATCATTCGTTCAGAATGTCTCAAATTATTTATAAAGGTTATCAACAGTTTCTGAGTCACTACCATTTTTGTGGTATATATTGTATTAATAAAATAATCACTTGTGACCGAATGTTAGGTTACTCCAGCCAATTTCAAAGAAACTATTTATGTACAATGAAGATATTACAGTAGATATTATGTAAGCTATTTCACACAATCTATAATCAGAAGCAGTATGACAGCTATATGTGAATAGGATGTAACATTACTGGCTGTCACTTAGAATTTCTTGAAAAATAAAACCAATTGTAACTATGAACTTATAGAGAGAAAAAACCAATACAATAAAGTATAGTAGCCCAGCCTGGGACTCAAACCCAAAATTGCGACTCAAGTCTGCAGTACAATCTAGAAGTGGTTATTAGACCAAAAATTCTATGTCGTGTGTATACAAACAAAACACACAGACAAGAAATCTATGGATGTGTATATTCCACAATGGCATACTTTTTGCATTTTTTAATAGTTATTTAATGACTTTATTATCTTTTAAGATAAGATTTTTTCTTCCACAAACCACAATGTATATAATATGTAGTTTTAAAATAAACTTTAATAATAAAATTTTGAATGTTCCTAAAACCTTAATTAGTTATAGATATGCTAACATAAAGGAATATGAAGACTTACTATTATGTGATGTCACAGAACATGAAATACAGATATTTACTATTTCAGTTCAGTTATATTTTTCTCAAAAAAGTGAGGCTTAGATAGTGTCTAATTAATAAGAGACAGAGTTTTGATGATGGTCTTCTATTACAAATAAATAAATAGACAAGATCACAAGCAATTACCTGGTATCTGGTCCCCCATTCATCATAGCACTCTGTGAGATATCCATTAGGCACGGACACACTTGCACCATCAAGAATAGCCTGGGCTAATTGAAAATCCATTGCTTCTGCAGCAACCGCCGCCGCCCGCAAGGCATCCCATATTTCCTTACGGCCTTCAAAAGCCGGAGCCGTGTCCCAGAACTCATCTCGTTTACTCCTTAACTGTCCTTCAGTCAATGGCACGTCTGATTTCCATCGTATAGTCTCATGACACAGCGACTGGTTCTTCCGTAATCCGCCTAAAACAAAGACCACTTTAGTACATAAGCATGCACGTCTCCACGGCGACAGTCGGTCACCTACCCGAATTAGGCCGTGACACGCTTCCCGTCGATTCTTCTATGGGTCCACTTCTGCTTCTAGTTATTCCTATGCAGCCGCCCATTTTAATCACATTCTATATTGACTCATTTATACTATATTTACAAAAAAATATTAACAAATAACATTTTATCGCCTGTCCAATCCTGTCAAAAAAATAGCTGTACAAGTTTCGTTAATGCATTGATTTTATATGCAAACGTCACTTAAATTATTTAAACATTTTAAATATGAATATAGGAATTACATCATGGAATCAAAGTTTTCAATGATTTAATAAATATTTTATTTCAAATATCAAAGTTAATATTTTATACCTCGTTTATTATAAAATTATTGTTCGAATCTTTTTTTATTGCTTATTCGAATGAAATAACAAAACGTTGTTGGCCAAAGCTATTCCGTGTTGCTCTATGCTATTTACCAAACTATTATTATTATATATGTTACAATCAATGATTTAACGAATATATATAAATAAGTAAGTTTATTTTATGATTTAATAGTGTACTGTAATATTTATATTTGAAAGATAACAAAGGGGACAAAATTGTAATGTATTTATCAAAGAGAATGTTTTGTGGCAAAAGTCAACGTCAGACCTCAACTCGTGGTTTGTCAATTGTCATTTGTCATCCCATTTGTCAATTGTCAGTATTTCGTAAACATAGTCTGGTTCAAAATAAACAAATAAAATACTTAAAAAGATTAACATTAAAGTACATATAAAGTAAATTAAATTGTCTATTTAATAATTGCAGTTTATTTTGATAATAAATACTGATATATTCATTTATAACTTGTAAGTTAATATATAACATTTTACAGAAAATAGGAAAACCAGTGATAAAATGTTGAAAACCAATATTTTTCTTGATAACTTCAAAATATTAAATGTAAGTAAGACGAACGTTAAAATAATATATACGTATATAAGTAAAAAACGTTATTATATCACAAGATTTTTATTTTATAGGTAGATCCAACTGGATATTATATATCCGAATTCATTACACCAGATGAAGAAAAGTACCTTCTTTCAAATATTTACAGTGCACCGATTCCCAAATGGACTCAACTTTCTAATAGAAGATTACAAAATTGGGGTGGGATTCCCCATAGCAAGGGAATGATAGCTGAGGAAATACCACAGTGGCTGCAAACATATCTTAATAGGATACATGAATTGAACTTAATGAATGGAAATAAGCCTAATCATGTGCTAGTAAATGAATATTTACCTGGTCAGGGTATTTTACCTCATTTAGATGGATCCCTATTCTATCCAACCATAACTACAATATCTGTAGGTTCTCATACTGTCTTAAAATTTTTTGAACCCACTTCTACAGAAAATGCATCACTAAAATCCAAGTTTTCAATACTTCTAGAACCAAGGAGCTTATTAGTTTTACAAGATAAGTTGTTTGAATATTATTTACATAGTATAGAAGACTTAAAAGAGGATCTTTTGAATGATTCAGTTGTGAACTTAAACATGTGTTCAGAAAAATATGTAAGAAATACAACAATTTCACGAGACACAAGAATATCATTGACAATTAGACATGTTCCTAAAACAACAAGATTTAAACTAAATATAGGAAAGAACAGATGATCTTATCTTTAAGATTCTAATAGTAATAAAATTTAAATGCTTAAAAATATTAACTAAATATTTTTTATAAACATCTTATTCTAACAATTTATAGAATTTTTACTGGTTTATATATTATTATTTAAACTGTTCCCACATGCAGTACGAAAATGAAAAACAATGATTTAATAATTTATATATTCTTTTTATTAATGAATAAAAGTTTTTGTAAATTTTATATTGTAATAACTATTTTTTTACACCTTTTCATAAACAAGAATGATAGTGGTAACTGGTAACCATATAGCAGTGTGACATTAGTGCATAAATATTTTACAAATATTTATACAAATATTTTTACTGAAGATGAACTACCAGTGGTCTATTTTCTTTATTAAAGGAAGAATAAAATTGCTCATACTACTATAAAATTTTAACCAGCTTCCAATACGGAGGGGAGGAGGTCCTATGTTTGTATGTATGTTTTTTTGTCTGCAATACAATGTTTTTTAAAGATTGTGTTAGTTGCAGTCTGCAGAGTTGGATCTTGCTAATAAATAATAATACATTACATTCATATTAAACCGATTTAAAAAATACTGTCAAATTAAGAGCATTATACAAAGTGTTTTCTTTTTTTAAATTGTTTACCTACTTCAAACAATGAGATTTTTTAAACACAAAAATTTAATATCTAGTTGGCTGTTTTGCACAATTCTTTCTACGTTTTATTTTTACAATGATTTCTAAATTATTTTCGAGTATATATTTATTCAAAAAAAGCCCAATTTCGAGTAGGATTCTTGTGAAATTTTATAGCGCAGGTACTGAAGGACAAAAGAATGAAAAAGAGCGAGACGAATACCAGGGACAAGAGACTAGTTCTGGCGACAATAAAGTAAGATAAGAATTAGTATTAAGTATTTAACCTTAATAAACTAGAATATTCCTAATTATCCCACTTTTTAGCAATTTTGTCTATAATTTTTCGGTTTAAGGATAGGATAGGTCTGAATTTAATTCAGCATTTAATTTTCTTTCGCAGGTTTTTAAAAGTTACGTATCTATTTTACTTTTAGAATCGGATAAAGTTATTTAGTTATTATGAATATATTTTCGTTTTTCAGCCTGGACTGGTGCTCGGTGTGTACGAAACTGACAAGAAGTTGGAGCTCTCGCCCGCCGCCGCGGAGGTCGATCAGAGAAGCGGCGGCAAGATTAGTAGATATTTGAATGAGTGAGTATAAAATAAGTGTTACACGTACGTGCAGTAGCCAGTAGTACAAATGTTTGTTTGCCTGATTAAAGTAGTACTATAGGAACGTAGGGTATATAATAATTTAATATAATTTGCATATATTCCAGGATATCCAGTCGCTTGAAGCCTGGCAAAGCATTTGTAGTGACCGACGTGGTACCGGAGTTTGGGCCCATCGCGATATCAGCTCTAGGCCCGAAGGACGCCGGCTACAACGAGCTAGAGACCTTGGACGAACGCCGGGTAATTTGTATCCCATGTGAAATTACCAGGGGCGGACCTTATATTTGGGGGCCTAGTCTACCACTTTTTGGGAGCCTCAACTAATTAAGATTTTGTCTTTAAAATTTTTTAATGATAGATTAGACGAAAGACTAACAGTAACGCTATTTTGTATCTCTCTCCATATTATTACGCCAATACAACCGTTTATGGTCTTAATTTTTTTTATTCAAACATTTAACTGTCTTCAACAGGGGCCTTTTAAGTCGAAGAGGTCCAGGGATGCAGCTGAAAGAGTCTATATACAGATCCTTTCCTGCCAATGAGCACATCACAAATGTTATTCGAGCAAGTTATTGACCGTTGCAGGAGAACGTGAGGGTGATGGTGGGCGCGGGCGTGCGCGCGCTGGCGGCGCGCGGCGCGGCGCGCGTGGCGGCGGACGCGGCGGGCGCGCCCGACGCCGCCGCCGAGGCCGCCCACCTGGCCGCTTGGAGGTAGCTCTGCTTTTAAGTATTAGTACAAACTACATCATATTATATTTTCTCATGTACAAGAATTTCTGGTAGACATCTCTTTTACAGATGAGGCACCAATTGTACCTAAGCTATTTTGTGTTCTATATTTATTTGTAATTTTCGTGGCACATAAGTAAATAAAAAAGTTTTGTTTGATTAGGGTATCTGTCTGTGGATTTCAGCAACTAAGAGAATGTATCGATGTCTTGTTCGTAAACTTGAAACTTTGTTTAAATACTTCTTTAGTCTTCAAAATCAGATAATTCAACTATATCATAACTTGTATCAGATTTGAAGAATTCAAAAGCGACAAGCAGCCAGAGATTCAACTGTCCCTGTACGGCGAGGGCGATGGCGGGAGCGGGGGTGAGGACGAGTGGGGCGCGGGGGCGGTGTATGGGCGCGCACAGAACTGGGCGCGCTATCTTTCAGATATGCCTGCTAACAAGATGACGCCTGTGGATTTTGCTCAGGTTACCATCTTTATTAAGTATCTATCTATGTTAAAATGATTTTTATAAAAAAATCCGTAGATGACGTTTAATTTTCTTTCCCTTTTTTCGTGCGTCTAAGTAGCTATCTAGCTACCGACAGTATTTACGCTGTTTTCGACATCCGTGATGTTCATGCATGACGCGTCTATTTATAATACGTCATTGGGTTAGGCTGTATATTGTAATACTTTTGCTACACATAACGTCACATTAAAATCACAGACTTGCGGTGGCGCTAACTCTTCCCCGTCTCCGAGTGCCTGGTACTCGATTTACGTGTACGTTTAACGAACAGTGCTTTCATACGCCCTCCAAGGTAGCGTTAAATATATAATAATAGGAAGTTTCACTTTAAAACGTGTCGTCGGCAGGCGGCGCTGGACACGCTGTGCCCGCTGGGCGTGTCGGTGGCGGCGCACGAGCGCGAGTGGCTGGCGGCGCGGCGCATGCGCGCGCTGCTGGCCGCCGCCGCCGGCGCCGCCGCGCCGCCGCTGCTGCTGCACTGCCAGTACGCGCCGCCCGGCGCCGCCGGCGTGGCGCCCGTGCTGCTCGCCGCCACCGGCGTCACGTTTGACAGGTCACTTGACAGCTGTCACTCTGACAGTTACTACACCAGTAGCGCACCGCTAACGAGACTACGTATTGAGGCCTAGTTGATTGTTTTTATTTTATTAATTTATTATTTAATACATGTTATAACAACTTAACGATAATAACTGCATTACTATAAAATTGTATCGCAGTATGACTCAATGATGTATTAATATGGTCACTGACATTTCAATAATCAACAAAATTAAGCTTATTTACAGGTGCATTATTCCGTTTCACTTAGATTTTTTTTTAAACAACGTTATGCTTTTTTCGGATGTTTTTTTTTATTTTTATCTTCCATTAATTTTACAATCGATACAAGTAACGCCAACTATTGACATTTATTTGAATCGTTTGTTCGTGACGAAAGCCTATGCTAACTTGTCTACAGCGGCGGGCTGTGCCCGCGCCCGGCGCAGCAGCTGCGGGCTGCGCGCGGCAGCGTGGCCGGCGCCGCCGCCGCGCTCGCCGCGCTGCGCGTGCTCGCCGAGATGAAGGTCTGCTGCTGCTGCTGCTGGCACTGCCAGTAACGCCAGTGGCACTATATGGGGATAACGCCGGCTCCGGCAATAATTTTTACGAGTGCTGCTGTTGGTGTCACTGGCACTACTGCCAGTAAACCTATCTTTACCTATATTCTGATTACACAGGCTTCTGTAACAGTTATTTACTGGTGCTAGGGCCTAGGGCTAGAGAATTCATTTTGAATTATATATCAATAGAATTAATTTTGTCCATAGAAAATTTATTATTAAATTAACTTTTTAAAATGTATGAAAAAATAAACATTATTATCTGGCAGTACTTCTTGCCAGGACTGCGGGTTATCTGTATTGTTACTAGTATAAATACAACTTAAATATTTAAAAGAGCAATTCTTGTGTTTCTCTTTTCGGCTCTTTCAGCAATTGCTTTCTGACCCGGTGGTAACTTTCCCACGAACTGAATACACTAATGCTTTTTAAATAATGTAAGTGGTCTAATTGAATGACTGGTGGCAGGTGCCGCTGCCGGTGGCGTGCGTGGTGCCGCTGTGCGAGAGCCTGGCGGGCGCCGCCTGCCTGAAGGTGGGCGACGTGCTGCCCACGCTCTCCGGCCTGCACGTACTGGTCAGTCGCTGTCAGCCCTTGATGGACATACAATACTAATGTCCTCCCGACCTATTTACTGCCACGACAGAAGGAAGTACTATAGTGAAGAGAAGACATAGATAGGACTTGTCTACTTATCCCCTGTACAATGACACTTACAGACAAATATTATGTTACATTTGTCAGCAATATATTTTAAAAAATAATGAACGTACAGATTTGATTTAGAATTTTACTATATGTATAGTTTTAACTAAAGGAAATTAGGTCATCATTAGATTTAAGCGAGTGCTGGAAGAAGAGGATTGTTTTGACTTTTCGAATACCACAGACTACATAATTTCGCATTCAAAATCGATAATATGTGTTATATATACATAAGATGTGCAGGTGGAGGACACGAGCCTGGCGGCGCGGCTGGCGCTGGCAGACGCGCTGGTGTTCGCGCAGGCGCAGCACCGCCCCGCCTTCGTGCTCGACGTCGTCGCCTTCGAGCGTGCGTTTGCTACCTGCCTTCTTTAATATAAGAAAATATATATACCATCTGTAGGTAATAGGTGGTTATGTGGGCTCATCAGCTAGAAGAGCCAGTATTATTCAGTAAAAACCAACAAAATTTCCCTGCGTTTTAATGGGGCATCGCAGGATCTCTAACACAGCCGCGGGTCAGCTCCACAGTTCACTCTGCTATCAGAGAAGTACCAGGAGCACACTCGCGTAACACACCGCCCACCGAAGTGGGCTCTCCATACGCTTTTTGCCAGTTAGATTGCTGGACGCTATTGAGACACTTCCTCACCTTCCACGACAAGGTGAACGTATGACTTAAATACATGACTTATACCTTATTTTAAATTAGCGTGTCTTATTTATATTACTAATACAAATATTAAATTAAAAAGTTATGAATGCAGAAATTGGGATTTATGTTAGCTACTCAATCATGCCAGAACGGTTGAACAGATTCGTATAAAATGAGGCACAAAATAGCACAAACATGTTCTTCCGGAAAAAAAATCAGTTCTCTAGGGAAAAAGCTTTGTTTTTTTTTATTAGTTACTAGCAAACCCGACCCGCTTCGCTGGGTGTAAGTTAAAATAAATTAAACGGTTTTTATAAGTTTATAATAAAAAGCTGCCTACATTGCTCCTTATAATATTAGTTATTTGCGACTGAAAGTCCCATCAAAATCGGTCCTGCCGTTTTAGAGATAAGCCGGAACAAACAGACAGGCAGCCAAAAATTTTTAAAATTGAATCATACAGTTTATTGAAAGAGACAGGGAAACACTCCTATCCCTACTCCGTGCTGTGTACAGGTGAAAAGAAACACCGGTAGACCCCTAGCGGGGATAGTTGATCAAGTGTTAATGGGATCCCGTTTTGCAAAAGTAAACATTAAAAAGACGTTATAAATTTGTTTATCAGTTATTTGGGAAAAAAAAATTAAATATTTAAATATAAATAAATAAATATGTTGGGACATTATCGACTGGGGTTTAAAAATATAAAATGCTATGAAAAATTAGGGGTCGGTGGTAGGAGGGTAAAAATTTAGGACGAAATGTATTTTTTAATTCCAGTACCATAAAAAATTTTTTGGGGGAATCACAATTAACACTTAGGGGTGTAAAAATTAGTTATAAACCTATTCTCACACCTATTGAATATTCATATAAAATTTCATCAAAATCGGTCAAGCCGTTTCGGAGGAGTGTGACACAAGAATTTTATATATTAGATAGTAATTAGAATAAAGAGTAGAGTGTGTACAGACGAGGCGGGCGCGTCGCTGGGCGCGGGCGCGTTCGCGTGCTGCAGCAACAGCGCGGCGGCGTGGCGCGGCCTGCGCGCGGCGGCCGCGCGCGCCGGCGACCGCGCCTGGCGCCTGCCGCTGTGGCGGTACTACGAGCGCCAGCTGGAAGGTACTATGTTGTGAGGCAGTGGTAGCCCAGCGGGAACGCGTCGCTTGTAGAACCGAGTGATGCGGGTTCAAATCCGGGTCTCGCACCTCTGATATTTTCATGTGCGAATCATTTCTATCATGATTACCACTTGTCTTACGGTGAAGGAAAACATCGTGAGGAAACCTGCATGTCTGAGAAAAACCTACAAGTTTTCCTAAGACATGTGAAGTCCGACAACACGCGGTAGGCCGGCGCGGTGGACTATGGCCTGATCGGTGATCCCCTCGTACTGAGGGAGGCCCGTGCCCAGCAGTGGGACGTTAAAAAGGGCTGATGATGATGATTCATGCTACGAAGACACCACTACTAATTTTTTTCAGGGAGGGTATGTCAGAGACCTACGTACTACGAGACGCTACGAGGATTTGACTTTGTACAGAGTGATTCGTGTTTTGTTTAGTTGAATTTACGATAGATGGCGTTGATTCGGTTAATATATAAGACGCCGCTGTGGCGCTGATACGAGCGACAGCTGTAGAGTATGACCTACTACTAGAACTTTTTTATGTGCTAAAAATTGTAAATCTTACCGAGGTGCACAGGTGTTACTCTCGCTCACTCTCGCAATGATTATTTATATCCATTTAAAACATACATATTTAACCTATATAACATTTCTGTGTTCAATATACTATAAATAATTATTATTATATATATTAATAAACACACAAACTTGGCCTAACCTGGGACCAAACCCAGGACTTCCGCATGTGCAGTACACACTAACCACTACACCATAATATTTGCGTATATTATATCCGCAGACGACCCGGCCGTGGACTTGAGGAACAAAGGTTCCGGTAAAGCATCGCCTTGTCTTGGAGCAGCGTTTCTGAAGGTATGCCCATATAATATTACTATAAATAAGTAAACACAATCTACTGCTTTTTGAAAGTTAGTTTAATTAAAGCTATTATATATAATAGATAATAGCTATTTTATTGACATGCCACAGAGGGAGTTAGGGAGTCTCCCAAATATTACGTCTAGAGGCTTTTGTTATGCAATTGTATGAATTCATAATTGCGCTTATATTCTGAATGAGTACATTTTTTTGTTTATGCTGAGTAGACTCCGTAATCACCAAAACCCAAAATAGAGCCTACTTAGTGCTTAGTAGGGAACAAAAATCAAACCAAAATATTTTTTATTTATTTAGACTTTTACAAACATTTTTGAAAGTCTGTGAGTATGCTACCACCGATTCGGAATCCTCATCTGCTGAGAAGAGCCGGCGAGAAACTCAACAGTTGCTCTTTTTAAATTAATATTTTGTAATATTGCAACCAATGATATTCTAACAAATATCATTGATTGCAACACATTATCAGACCAATATTGGTTTGTGATCGCTATTATAAGATGGACCAGCCCTAAGTGGCAATCTCTACCTCAACGATTTTGGCCACGCGGCTAATCTTATTGATAACACAAGTGTACACGTAGACCAACAAGTTCAGTCTGTACTCCTCTACTATTAGTTCGATAGAATTATATTGCGACTTGCGATATTGCGTTGGTTTTACTTGCCTCCAATAGATAGGGTTGTTACTGAGAATTTCTTAATAGAAAATCGTAATAACAAACCTTGTTCTGACGAGTCAAACTATCGGTATAGTAAGATTCAAAATTAATGGCATCTCCGAACATCGTACATGTCGACTTGACTGTACATGCGCGTACCCGCACTCGCGGCTAACTTTCGAGTCGCCATTAAGATTGAACCGTACTATACATGTACTTATATAACACCCAGCATACTTAAGAAAGTTGCCCCAATTTTATTGACGACTCGTATGGATCTTTTGGTAGTGACCCTACTTTTTGCGTCAGCGGTCGCGGGTTCGAGTCCCGCTGTGAGCATTCATGCTAATCACGAATGTTTGTACTCCAGTCATGGGTGTTAATATTTACAAATATGTATGTATTTAAAATGTATGTGTGTAGTATATCAACTATCTGGTACCCGTAACACAAGCACGTAACGTAGCTTACCACGGAACTAGATGGCGCTGCTGTAATAATGTCCCACCATATTTATTTATGTATAACAGAAGTTCGTGTGCGGGCCGTGGCTGCACGCGGACGTGTCGGGCGTGGCGGCGGGCGCGTCGGGCCGCCCCGCGCGCGCGCTCGCCGCCTTCCTCGCCGGCATGGCCGACGCACGCGCTAAGGAATAGTACTCTATTTGGTCTTAATAAACAATATTGTTTAGAAATCAGTTTTATTTTATCTCTGCTAAAGGTTTTAACCTTTGTTACGAGCCTATATCAAAGAGAATGGTCCATTTTTTGCCAGCCATCAGTAAAAAATGGCGGAACGGCGCGGCACACATCAATATCCGACCAGAAGTCTTCTTTAGGTATCGAATTATTATTATTTATAGCCATCTTCCATTCCATAATATTATATTTTCATACACATCGATTCTCAAGTTATAAATAAATTTGAATTGAGTTACCAACATTATTATTTTGCTTCATTATAAACTATGTAACTAAATTTTTGAAATCAATTTCAATTTACTTCTATTGGTGTAAAAATTTAATCCAAACTTAAACTTTGGTACACCCAATTAATTTGATTAAGTAATTGAGCTAAGGATAGTTAAAACCGTCTTGGTTACTTAGATTTTCGTGATTTTCGTGCTTAGATATCCGGATTATTTGATTTAATTTGGAAACTAAATATGAAAGCAAACCCGCGAAAAACCCCGAAAAGGTACCTTGCTATTGCTAGTAGTATAATATCTCTGATATTTAACAAAAACATTGCGAGCTCGAGACAGTCAAGGCTTACATAATATAACATTCATTCATTTCATAGCTAATTAATAGCTATAAGTTTCTTTTACTATTGTTCAAGATTATTTTCCTTAATTAGATAATAAACTACAATGAATTTCATCATCTATGTATTTTACATGATTGTATGCTTGAATTTTTCTGCTCCATTATGTGGCAATATCTCCGACACCCATACGGACTGGATAACTGGAAGACATCTCTGTTAAAGAGAAGTCCACTTTTGTCCACATTTTTTGTATAATATCTCATACTAATGTATATTTTTTGATGTGCACAATAATTAGAATATACCTATATAAACTATTAAGTATTTTTACCATTTACTTTAAGACAGTATTTCTTCACCACATACAAAAAGACAGCGCTGTAGGGTACCTTTTACCACCTTACCTCGATTGGCTAACACTATAATAATACTAATTATTATTACTAAAAACAATCTGCGAGACCTTCATTTGCAGGTGACACCATCATAAACATGGGCCATTCCTAAAATGAATTTGGATCAATACACAAAATTTGAAACGCTAAGTTTTTGTAATAGAAAAAAAATATATTTTAATAATATAACATTTAGAGACGAAAAGTATTAAATATTTAAATTATGTACTATACATGCTCCACATCATAATCTAAATATATTCACAGCAAACTTATAACCATCAACCATGCATTTTGGACGACAGTGGTTTTTAAAAAAAACTAGTGCAAGTAACAATTCCTTTTATCGAAGGTTTTTACTCAGTGATATATATTTTATAATTTTTATAGCTGTTTAACTAATCTAGATTACACTAAAAATAATTTTAAATAGTGAAATAATTAAAAAAAAATAAAAGAAACGTCACTACTTTACATATTTTATTTTTTAATGTATGTTTTTTCTATAATTTAGTCTTAAACAATAAAAATTAATAAATTAAAGAGCTTTTTAATATATATAAGAGCTTAAACTAGAATAGTTAGTGTTCCGTGATGTCATAGACTTGCAAAATCTAGATATAGTATCGAGCGACAGGAAAACTACTAGTTTTGAACTTAAAGTTTATTTATTATGTAATAAAAGTATTATAATTCAAACACAGTAGTTATAGGCTACAATTAAATTGGTGTTTCACAAGGCTAAGTAGGTTTTTGGCGTAAAGAAAGTATGCCGAGATGGACACTATTACACTATGTTAGATTTAAGTACGCTACTAAGTACCGAGCGATCAATCTTTTTATGATTTTGTATAGAAAATAAAATTTTCCAGTGAGGGTAGATAAAAAAATTGACCCTTCGGTTAATATTTATTTATTACAAGTGAAATGTTTACAATTGAAATGTATTGACGATCGTGAGTATGGGGGAGGTGGGGGCAGTGGTGGGAGTGGGGGGAGCGGGTGTAGAGGGGGAGGGAAATGAAACACCGATGCTTATTGACCTAAAAATGAAGAAACATTTATTTTCAGTATGTCTTTTGTAAAATTTATTAACAGAATGAATCAAATGTAGAGAATAACAGAGCGGAGTAATTCCTTCGATAGAATTAGTTCACCAACAATAGAAATATAATATATCGAGTCATTTACAGATAAAATACATAATGCAGTACCGATAAATCTAATTTATTCATTTATTTACTGAGTTAGTTAAACATTCAATACGATTTAATGTACAGCGGCGTGTCCGCCACGTGCGCGCGTGCTACGGCCACGGTTTTTTTTGGGATTTTTTAAATTTTTTCATCACGTACTTTATAAATATCTCATACTTGAAAAAAATTTACATTAAAATGTATCGGAAAGGTGCGAAGGCCCCGCGGGCCCCGCGCCGTACACCAACTCGTCCTTACATAGTAAAATTAACGGAATACTTTAAAGTCTAAATAGGGAGGCGACGCTCGCACGCGCCGCCGATATACCATTAAACTGAAACGATGACAATATTAATTTATCGCAAACACTAGAGAAATGCAGGTCCAATACGATGGTAATATTGTGTGTCATGAAACAAAACGTATATTAAAATTCTCTGCTTTATACACACACACTTGCCGGCGGCTCACTTCGACGTCATCATGGTGACGAATTCTGCAAACAACGAGAAAGCGGCATTAGTATGGCAGCGGGGCTCGCACGCGCGAGACATGTACAAAACCCTCGCGAACGAGTCTAGGGTGAAGTATAACACAGAAGTGACCACAGAAGAGAGATGCACTATTATAAACAACCTGCCGGGGCGCGGCGAGCACAGGCCGGCGCGGGTGTGCTCGCCGCGCCCGCGTCAATAAACCAGAAGTTTGGACCTCGTCATGCCACTACGGGATAATGAAATACCACCCTCTGGATATACCGTCGCTATAAATGTACGAAGCGGACACGCGACGTCTCACCGACCCACAAAATGTCTATACAAAAATGTATTTAAGTACGTTTGCTGCTCGTTAGTTGGTCCAAGCTAAGGTGCAAGCGCGGGAGGCGGGGACGATCTACCGGCGGGATCGCCAGGTGGTATTTCTATAAGAAAACTTCTATACAGATATTAGACACATGCACCAGGCTTTAGGGAGGGGTCGACCGAGATCCGACGAGTGGTCGCGGTTGTTAGGGGCTGCCCACATTGTCGATAGTTGGGCATGAAGTATGTACACTGTGTAGGCCCGGGTTAGTGACACTCGCGAGGTCGGATCTCGGACGGCCCACGGTTAGACACAACAGAGAGACCCAGGCGGAGGGCGGAGACCGGAGAGGTGGTCGGGGAGCTAATGTCAAACAGTTAACAACGAGCAGCAAACCATGTCTGTACCTAGGTGGGCGCGGCGGCGTGGGCCTTGTACACTATATGGGGAAAGAGATCTGTATCGTGGTCCTTGAAACGGTTAGTTACTAGTATATATCGCTAGCGGCTTCCGTCGCCGCGAGCGAATATCATTTGCGCGAGCGAATGGAAGTCTGCAAGAGAAACCGGAGGTCGGTTGAGACTGCGCTCGCACTGGCAGAGGGCACGGGCGACGCGGCTTCTTGAGCGGTCTTTAAAAGTCATGATACTTATCTTAAATATAGTACTTAAATACGAGATTTTATTTTAAAAATATACGCAAGTAGAATCCGTTGCAGTTTCTACGATTCACCTTTTAAAGACGCTATTATGAATATCAATCAAAGTATCTGCTAATGCAACAAGGCCGACATGTCGCCACTGCCCTCTGTTTCGACGTTTACAAGTTTAGGTGTTCGACGTTTACAAGTTTCATTCCAGTGGATGCATTAGTGACTGTAATAGGTAGTTTTAGCCGAGTCGTTTGGTTACGGGCGAGCATGCATGCACAAGTCCCAAACCACCGAGTGACCAGAGTGCTCATATATTATACCAAATCATCAACATTTAAATACTGTATATCACATTACAATTTTGATCAGATTTTCAAATATTCCAGCGACTCGTATTACTTTTAGATTGTATTGTGTTTTTGTGAAAAAAACATGATATAACTGGATACTCACTGACAATTGGATTAAAGCCAATTATATCTTATTTACCATTACCATTTACTTTCAGTAAATATTAAAGGCATTACACACCTATTCGTATTTATAACAATAACAGGTGTTTTAGTAGGTACCTACTAATTCTTCATCATATTACCTACATCATAATTTCCGATGTCATCACAATATACGCATGTATGTACCTTGCAAGAAAACATTTGTAATCTATTACAAAAAATGCTTTAAAATTATAACATTTTCTTATATATTTAACTATTACCTGAGAAATGTAGGTATTTCAAATGTAAATGAACTTCAGTAACAATTTTTCTACACATAATAAATCTATCACTATAAAACCGCTACGTCATTTTTTTAACTGGCACCAAAAACACAGTTTGTCCCCTAGTACGTGCTCTCGCATAAATAAAGAGGGGGTCGTGTCGAGTGGTTGTGGACTAGAACATTATAAATTTGCGGATTCTGCGATAAAAGTTAAAACCGCGTAAACAGATAACTGAATCCAAACTAACTGATAGCGTCATTTTATAGGATGTTATTACTCATTGTAATGACTCAAAATATTATAAACATATAAATAAACATTTTTAGTAATTTAGTGGTGTTCCGAGTAATTTTAGTAATTTTCACAAAATCTTTTGCCAATCGTAGATTTTAAGCTTTAACCCGCGAGCACTCGCGCTATGAGCATTTTGCTCACAGTAAATTTAAAACACGTGCCATTTTGTCAAAATTATTCGTACGTACATCGTTCATTTCGTAGCTGAGTTTTGTTCCGTCCCCCACCCCTGTATGCAGTTCAGTTCTCGCCAGTGTGCGCCAGTCACTTGGACGAGGTGGTTTGTTGCGCCGTGTACCATCAGGCGGCGTTTTGCTCATCGCGCGGGTATCGACGTAAGTACTTATTTTTATTTATGATTTAATTTTTTTTCATCTTAGCGACAGTTTTACTGCTACTTTTATGTAATATTATGATTTTACATTACTGAAATAGTAATCTATTATGTATTTCTATTATAGATGGATCGTGATCGAAGGGACGAACAAGTTTTGGCATGGTTGATGGAGGAAGATTTAGAAGACATTGAGGACCCGTCTTTCAGAGCCGATGATATTGAAAGTGATCGAAACAGTGAACACAGTCATCATTCCACTAACACCGAACAATCGTCATCGGAAGTAGAAGGTGAGGTTTCTTCAATTTCACTGAGCAATCAGCTGTGTTACGTAGGCAAAGATGGGTGTACAAAATGGAACTATTATCCACTTCGTTCCAATGTGAGAACAAGAGCTCACAACATTGTCGAAAAACAACCAGGGGTAAAACCAGTGGCTAAAAATGCTAACACTATAATGGATTGTTTTCTCCTCTTTGTGAGTGAAGAAATGCTGACTGATATAGTTCGCTTTACAAATATCCACATCAGTAAAATCAAGGACCAATTCTCAAGGGAGAGAGATTGCAAAGAGATGGATATTGTAGAACTAAAAGCCTTTATTGGTATTTTATACATGGCTGGTATAAAAAAGATGAATCACTTAAATTTGAAAGAGATGTGGGACAAAGATGGCACGGCACCTGATATTTTTAGAGCTGCTATGAGTCGCAATAGGTTCCTTTTGTTGATGAGAGCTATAAGGTTCGATGACATAAACTCCCGCTCCGAAAGATCAAAGTATGACAATATTGCTCCAATTCGTGAATTATTCGAATCTTTTATCGCAAAGTGTCGAGCCAATTACCAAGTAGGAGAGAACGTGACTATAGATGAAATGCTGGAATCGTTCCGAGGACGATGCAAATTCCGCATGTATATAGCAAACAAACCAGCTAAGTATGGTATAAAAGTATATGCTTTGTGTGATTCAAAGAATTTTTATACAAGTAACTTAGAAATTTACCCGGGAAAGCAACCGAACGGTCCACACAAATATGATAATACTGCATCTGCAGTTGTGAAACGTTTATCACAAGATATTTTGAATACAGGCAGAAATATTACGGCTGACAATTATTTTACATCGATTCCATTGGCCGATGAATTACTAGCTGCACGGACTACTATCGTTGGTACACTTAGGAAAAATAAAAGGGAAATTCCACCATTTTTTCTTGACATCAAACAAAGACCAAAACCTAGTAGTATCTTTGGTTTTCATAAGAGCAAGGTTCTGGTGTCTTACGTACCAAACAAAAAGAATAAAAAAAATGTTCTTATGATAAGTACACTTCATAACGACGACCGAATCGATCCAACTACTGGAACTAACGCGAAACCCGAAATTATCACCTTTTATAATAAAACGAAAGGAGGTGTTGATGTTGTAGATCGACTAAAAGAAGAGTATTCTGTGGCAAGAGTGGCATGTAGATGGCCGCTGAGATTATTTTTCACGATCCTAAACATAGCCGGAATCAACAGTCAAATCATTTACAAAGAAAATACGGGTATAATCATCACGCGCAGAGACTACTTGAAACAACTAGCTCTTCAACTAACACAGCCACATATCCAAAAAAGAAGCACCTTCCAAAATATTTCATATCCTCTTCAGCAAGTGATGAAACGTTTTGTACCAGAACCTGAGTTACCAGAAGAAGAAAAACCAAGTGGTATCTGTGCGCTTTGCCCAAGACGCAAAAATCGCAAGACCAAAAAGAGCTGCATTTACTGTCAAAAATTTTTATGTACCGAGCATAGTCGTACACTATGTGATATGTGTAAATCTCGCGTATATGATGAAGATTAATTATTTATACTTAGTTCAAAAGTTTAATAAAAAGTTTTTTTTTTTTTAATTTTTTCCGTAAGACTGCCTTACAAGACTGGCAAATTAGTTCCTATGATTGTTAATTAAAATAAAAAAGATTTAATATTGTTATCTTTTTGAATATATTTTTTGTAGAATAAATAATGTGTATTTTATTTAATAAAATATATTTTTATTTATATTTTTTGGTAAAACTTGCATTTATTGACATTCATAAACGTGAGCAAAATGCTCTACACGCGAGTGCTGATGTAATTTCTTGAGGCGCGAGTGCTGGCGGGTTAATAAAAAATCGAAGCTAAGGTACAAAAATATACATACATGACCAAATCAGTATCAAAAGCATGTAAATGACGGTAAATCACTTGACGAGTTAAAATCTTTATTGTTATATTTTACAATGTTACGTTTCGTTTGATGTTTAATATTTTTATGAACCACATCCACAGTACACTAATGTAGTTTTATTGTTTTACTCCAAGCCTGATGTTTGAACTTTATGAATGTTCGAGATGTGACATATGAATGTCACTTTATTATATTTTGAGAGCACGTTTTGTATAAACGCCGTTGATACGAATAATATTATAATATTTTACGGGGAAAAATTCTAACTGAGTCAGTTTTTGGCGCATATCTGTCACCTACTTGTCATAAAACCTGTCGTACACGCTGTTGAACGCTAGAGGGTGGTGTTTTATCATACGTTGGCAGTGAACATGCTATATTATGCACATATTAATTGTATCCCTGATTTTGCTGCATTTTCCGAAACAATTGTATTCTGATGGCGCGATTGACACCATACATGACAAGCGATAGTGTGAGTGTATAAGCAATGTTTGGGGAAACGTCTTTATTATTTTATAACGTAATGTTGAAAATATACCAAACCGCAACATGTATCACCAAACATTGCCATATTATGTTACTGAAAAACCTCAAATTATGACCATAATATTAACTTTAAACCAAAATGACTAGTCTATACAATTAAAATCTATGAGTTCCCATAGTATTATTACAGTTTTTACCATACAAATAGTATATCCATTCCTCACATTAGCAAGAACATTAAAATTTGTCAAAATTCAAGGTTTAGCAGTAACATAATATATTTAACTAACTAACTAGAATGTAAACAGCACAAAACCCAAGCAGTTCGGACTCACCCTCATAATTGACCTGCCCGTCGCCATCGATGTCGGCCTCGCGGATCATCTCGTCGACCTCCTCGTCGGTGAGCTTCTCGCCGAGGTTGGTCATGACGTGACGTAACTCGGCCGCGGATATGAACCCGTTACCGTCCTTGTCGAACACGCGGAACGCTTCGCGGATCTCCTCCTCGCTGTCTGTGTCTTTCATCTTGCGCGCCATCATTGTAAGGAATTCAGGGAAGTCTATCGTGCCATTGCCTGCGGATTGACGGAGATTTTTGTTAGGTTCAGTCTTTATATTCGAAATAAAATAAAAATTTCGCATATCTTTAATATATCCACTGGATATATTTTGTCGCAAAGTTAATGCTGAATTTTGAAGAGTAATTATTTAACTTCACTTTGATCCATTATGATTATGATCAATACGAAAGCGGTTGGATATTTCAAAATATATTAAGCAGTTTGTAATATATTTGTCAAAACTCAGTAAACATATGCAAGAAATAATCGAATTTATTTAAATTGGTCGAAAACCTACACAATGAGTTAAAATAATAAAAATAAATAATGTTTCTATTGATTCAAATCAGTACTCATGCAAAGATCTTAGATAAGCTGAAACATTTTCAGCTCAGTTAAAACTAAATCATGTAGAAAAATGACACACAACCCTAAGTTATCCTAGAGATATGGATTAAAGAAAGTCATCTTCGGTAAGATGCTTGTTTTGGAATTAGTTCATCACCATTTTCTCGAAATTCCTCAAGCGAAAGCTAATAAATAAAAAAGTGAATGTTTACAGATTGCTCGCTCATCAAAAATAAATGTTAGAAACAATGTATGCAAAAACAAAGGAGATCGCACGATGTATAATATATTAGTAAGACCAGGTGCAGTTTATATTATTTCTGAGATTAATGAGTGTGATCAAAAGAAGTGCGAATGTTTAGAGTAGGAGGAACACAGCTGCTGCGTGCGCCTCCCAAGCGGAATATCGACGGGGAAATTGTACGAAACCCGTTAGCGGTTTATCCGACATTGTATGTAGTTCAAACTCTGTTGGAAAATGTGATTGAAAATGAACAAAATTATACTACAATACATGTATCGTTAAAATCCTTCTTTTAAAAGCTTTCTACTGTATCATTATCTATTATTACACATTCACCGACAAAAATTACAGAATGTACTGGACTGGACACATTTGAGCTTTGTCGAATATTCAGCTTTTTTAAAATAAGGATTATTTAAGCACACTTGTCCTAACTTTATTCATCATCGTGAACCCTTTTGGTCCATGGGTTTAGTACCTACCCAAGAATTAAAAGGGTTGAAAATTGGTAGGTATTATTGTTTTTATATTTCTATCAAAGTGTTAATGGCATAAATATTGCTTAAAAATGTCAAATTAAAAAAAAATTACTACACTAGAGTAGACCGGTAGTTAGTACTAATATATTAAAACATTCAAAGTTTGGTGCATTTGGAACGTGTAATTTATAGCGGCATCGAGTGGCCGATCGACATAATGATAAAGTGCCCGGCTGATCGCAATCGTAGTAAAAACTGTATAATTGACTCTAAAAAGGCAGTAATCTATCTTGCAATAATAAATCACTCACGAATTGGAGTATATTTGTATTGAACACAGAACAAAGGCGTATTTCTCGTAATAGCCGCACTGATTGATAGAAATACGATCTTGTAATAAGAATCAGCTAATCCAGTTCCTAAATAATTATTGGTAACTGTTGAATATAACCATTTCGAAAGCAACTTAATACTGATTTAATTATAAATATAACTTATAAACGTATTAACCAATAATTCTAATAATGTAAGTGAAACACAGAAATGGTGTTCTGTAATTTCACAGTTTTGAAAACAGTTCAAATCTACACATCACTTTCCAAGAACCGAAACAAGACACAGTGAAATCGACAATAGCCCACATTGCATCAAGTTAATATTCAACAAACATACTTCATACGTTGAGCACTGGAATTTATCTTCATGGAATTCGTAAGAACTGTGAGTGAATACAATTTTGATAAATTCCACTAATAATATTTTTCTATTATTTTTATAATTTCTTTATTTCCCACATGAATGAACACTAGAAAAACGAAGAGGCATCTGCCCTCTAGTTTGTTTTAAAAAATCTCTTAATATTATGCAAGTACAATTTATTTGAGCGGCAAAATTAATAATTAGTTATTATATATACTAGAAGAGCAAAGCTAGGGACAAAAGCTAGTATTTAATGAATACATTTTTAATCTTCTGTAAATCCGACGTGAAAAAGTATACCTTCCTATCTGCCTTTTATGTCTGTAATCGAATTTTATGATCAAAAGAAAACGTAAATGACAAAATGTGAAATTCTTCCATACATACGATCAAATAAGTTACACTGACTTACTATATTCTTGGTTAAACGCTTGAGTTAAACCCAAGAACTTGAACGGATATTAGACAAAAATATTTATATGCTAGCAATTTCATTCCTACTTCAAAAATTTTTATAATATTCGAGAGCTCCATAAAAACTTAGGGATTCGTACAATCGATAAAAACGGGACTTGTTTACAAAAGGCATCTACTAGTTGGCCTCGCAGATTTTTCTCCGCTGGGCGGCAAAGCAGATCTTTAGCAGTTGTACACATGGAAATTAATATTTTATTTTGCCTATATAATATTTTATATAGCCATTTAAGGCAAAGGTATTACTTGGTGTCATATGGTATACATTTACACACGAAATGTACGCAAATTACATCTCTTTTAGAGGGATATAGTAAAAAA
Organism: Boloria euphrosyne; assembly: GCA_951802675.2. Lineage (NCBI taxonomy): Eukaryota > Metazoa > Arthropoda > Insecta > Lepidoptera > Nymphalidae > Boloria > Boloria euphrosyne. The sequence continues at coordinate 13,845,827 of OX637879.1, forward strand.
ATATACACTATAAACAAATTTTAAATTGTTGTACATTTAATTCAGTTTAAATAACATTATACAACGTGTTTATTTCCTGTTTTTAATAAAATTTGTATTGAATCGCTGATAAGCTCATTTTTTAATTAAATCAAGTAAAAAAGTAACTATTTAATTAAAATCCACATGTAAACTAAATATGCAGCAGAGATAACAGACCTCATATTTATCATAAAAAAATAACAGTCAGTTTGCTTTTTAAATTCAAGGCTGAGTTGTTTTTAAGAGCGAAAATATTACGAAAACATTTACAACAACGAAACCCAAAAAGATATCTAAATAGGTGGACAATTTTCATTCAGCGAGAATATTTTAACTCAACAGCCTATTTAAAAGCGTGTTCTAGCCTAAGTGGGTACTCACTACTAGAAACCGGCGACGGTTAACACAATTAAAAATACTCGGCGACATTTCGTCTCGACAGTGCGAGAGTGAACATCATCAGGCAAAAATAAGCACAGTTTAAGTTTGGGCCAGCTAATTCCGTGGTAACCTTTCAGGCGTCGCGGACTATTTATACTCGGGCTTTCGAGAATGTACGCCGCGTTCCCGCTATCGCCTACTTCTAGGGCACATCTGGAGTAGTAGCACTTACTAACACCCTATCGTAGCGTAGATAGTTATAATATTTAATCTGACAGTGAAACTAAAGCATAGTGTTTAAATTATTTTTAATCGTACCATAAATTAATGTTTTCCATCTTTATGCAGTAATCTCTCAGTACACAGGATAAACTTACTCGAGTGAAATACAGAATAGAAAATAATTATTCTGGGTAACATATCCTAATTCCTGATATTATATTATTATAACATAAGTACTATATGAATGAGTCTTGCTCTACTGTCATTACGACCATGCGAGTGAACCCGCGAGAAAAATCAGTTGCTGATAAATAAAACTTTCGAGTATATTCAAGATGGTTCCAAGTTCTATTAACAATTCTGAGATCATAATTTGTCTCAGAAATGCAATCCGTACTGCTCGTTAAGACCAGAAGCTAACCAGATATGAATAATTATACTTACAAATGCCGTTATGTCTTAATCTGTATTATATTTGAAACAGCAAGTTAATATATTCTATAGAGCTTCCTGCCTAATTCGCAAGTCGTGCTAAATTTAGTATGATGTGAACATAAAGCAATTTAAGTATTAGTGTGGTTGGGTGGTCCGCTCGCCGCGAGAGGGACAATGGGGACCTTGAACTCGACCGCGACAGTCTCTACGCTTTTGGTAAACTACTGTATTTACCTACTGGTTAAGTTATAAATGTTATACTAATAAGAAAGGAGTACCGTAAAGTAAACTGTATGTAGACCAAACAAGCGAAAAATCTCGTGAAGGTAACATTTTTAAACTATAATAGGTTATTTTTAACGAACCTAAAATTTTCCATATTGATATAGTGTAGTCATACAGAGTGATTGATGGTCGCGATACTAAGTAGTGTACTGCTTCATTATTTTACAACAGGAAATAGTTTTGTCATTTTAACGTAACTGCCAACAAGCCAATTTGACAATTACTCAAACTTTTGGCGTATTTTAATCCGCACTTTGTATTCTAATTCAATGCCTAAGAATACTTGCGTACTAAATTAATACAAGTCAATATTAACACAGAGTACAAAATGACAAGAAAATCTAAATGAATATCGTCTAGCCGCTAGCGTAATGGATTGAGTAATTTTCTCTACGCCACGCTGTTCACGAATTCGAGTCCCGCTCAAGACAAATCTTTATACTCTCTATATTGTCCATATAATATGTTCACACATGATATTATATATTTTATGTCATGTACTGGTATAATTTTTTAATTATATTTAGTTGGGGCGTTGTATCTTTTGCTTGGATTGGAAACGTTAGTGCATTGCGGTGGGACTGGCACAATGGGTCTGCGGTTTGCGGTTCGATTCTAATTTCAGCCTCGTGAAATAAGAGCTTTTACATGCAATAGTAAACTAATAGCCTGTGGTTTTATATGCTACTAGCCTTTCCCGCGGCTTCGCTCGTATTCTAAAGGCTGTAAACCAAATTCTTTTCGGTGTCCCTCCCCCCTCGCCACCGCCGTCTTGCACGCGGTGATCATTATTTTGTTGCGGAGTTATGTTAAAACTATGTGATATCTCGTAAGATATTCATTGAAATCAAATACTTGTGATGAGTAACTTATTTATTTAGGTAAGGATTAATATCATGTTCATAAAAACACCTTCGCAAATAATGCATTGTATCAAAACAAATTTGATTACCATAAAAAAGGTTACAGTGAGTCAACCTCAAAAAGTTAGTCTTATGCTATCGCGGCCTTTTTTTTGAATTTTTAAAGGGTAACATTTCCGTCATACATGATTTTTAGCGCACGCAACGGAACCTCTCAAAAGGACTATTTTTCTTCCGTTTTGCTTTTTTATTGATGCTCCGCTCCTAATGGTCGTAGCGTGATGTAATATAAGCCTATGGCCTTCCTCGATAAACGGACTATCCAACAAAAAAAGATTTTTTCAATTCGGACCAGTAGTTCCTGAGATTAGCGCGTTCAAACAAACAAATAAACTCTTCAGCTCTATAAATAGTATATGGATACTCTACACGTTAGTAGCGCATTATTTGACCGGCTAAACTTATTTTGATGAGTAAAATGTTTTTCTAGAGAAAATATTGTCTGTGTCAGGAATGTTAACATAAAATAAATAATAGTGACACATTGTATTTCAGAAAATGGTGTATAAAGTTAAGACGTACATGTTAGGCTGGAGGCGGCAAAAGTATATATAAAATCAACTATGAGTAATCGTCATAACGAATTCCTTTAAAAGAATAGATGCTAATTGTTATGGCGGTTAGCGCGGATGAGATCATACTAATATTTGTGATCTACACGTATTATGTACATATTCATGGTTACAATCTGCGAACAAACATCTTACTTCTATATTAAACTAAATGCAACAATCTTCTAAACATGAATAAAACTAGAGTAATTTTAAGTCTATTGTAGGTATACTTTAATATAATATTCTGGAAAATTGTTATATAATGAGTATAGAATAATCATCCCCCGTGTTTATGCTTCTTTGCGACAGACCAAATATACAAAAAATAATTAATCAATGAAAAAATAAACAGAAACACATGTTATATTTTCAAATTTATTTATGAAAGTGTATTAAAATGTAAGTAGCACCTAAGTTAATGATAAAAACCGATCGCCGTCAAATCGGATTTTGTATGTCAATAGTGTCGCATAGAAGCCTTAGCAGCGGCAAGGCCGTGCCACCGGCGAGGTGTCGTCAGAACGCTATATGCCATATATCTATCTTCACAGTATACATTCCTCGTGTACTATGTAATGGTAGTTTCGCTTCTCGATCGATAACATAATTGGACTAGTGTTGTATGACGTCAGCTTTAGAATCGAAGGTGATTCGTGTCAAGCCTGCTGCTGCATAATTTAATTTGAAGGCTATTTTCTTTTACACGTAAATTGTAAAGGTTAAACTATGAATTCGTCGAGGAAAAATGTTTATAATAAATCAAATTCATTTAATAAAAATAACTTTTCTTATATTTTTTATATTATGTACGTATTAAAAGTTATAAATGTGTAGTGTTTAAATTATCTAGTATTCATAACACAATTCTTGTACTTTGCCTTGGAACTACTTAGTTACTAGACGGTGTTGCGCCTGTGTGTTAATGCCCCAACCCCCAACATATTAAAAAAGGCGGGTTTATAATTTCTGTGCGGCTAACAAATATCGAATAACGTACCACTAACGTAAGTCGTATAAAAAAATGTTCATCAGGGAATCTATAAAAAGCCTAGAAAATGTATTAGATCGTAAGAATAGAAATAATATAAGCATCGCGCCAGGCCGGCCGCCGCGGCGCGGGCAGACGGTAGCAAAGCTGTAATGAATCTTAATTATTGACGCTGTATTCAACAATAGAAGTGGGTACATGCTGCAATCATCTCGCGGCAGACACGTTGGGCGAACTAATGTGAGATATACCGTAGTCCCGTTTTACAAATCGATTAAATGTCGATGGTGTCAATTTATCTTTTGCGTAGCCTATTCATATACCTATTTATAACATTTTGTTTCAGCGGTGATTTATGACATCAATTTGTATAACTTTATTCGACGGCGCTGGAGGCGAAGGTAAAAATATTTCTGTTTTATCGCAAATATAAGCAAAACGCAAATCACGCATCGTATTTACGCATTGTTGAAAAATGCGTCGAAATGTAGTCAAATCAGCGGTACTATCAGAATGTTTTTGTCAGATTGCCAAACGTAGCGTAGAAGCAATATTTAGGGTAAAAGTGTTCGGTTCGATGCTCCGAGCGAGTAATCGCGACAAGCGCGGCGCAGGCGAGCGCTGGCGGCGCGCCAGGGGAATATGCAAATTCATTTGCAATTCCGCGTCTCCAGACAGAGCAGTTAGATAAGTGCGTTGTCAACACGTTTGCTTGGCAGTTACTGAATATACCGAAACTATGAACATGCATGTCGCCTCTGGACATTTCATTTAAAGTTATTAGACAGTTATAACTTTATGTTACATTTAAATATCGAGAATGTGTTAAGAAAACGCTTAATTGATTTTTAAGTTTCCATTTATTCAGTCATAATAGTAATAATTAAGTAATAGAGTATAGAAAACGATTCGACAATTGCGCCACATCTGGCTGGCATCACTAAGCCAGAGGTTGTGGGTTCAATCAACGCTTGGGCCATCCATAGGATGTACAATTTGAACACAACACAAAATTGTTGCTAATCAAAAGTAACATGCACTAATACAAGGCTATTTAAAGTGCAGGAGTCATTTTCCAAAGTTACTTTCATTAAATGCAGTGCCAGATTTAAACCCTGACTAATAAGCAGTAACTGCGTGATATCAGACATAAATGAGCCGGTTGGATTAATTCAGTTCGTGAGTCAGCTCGGTGGAGCATTACAGCGACAATGGGTCAGTGCGACGTGTAGTACCTAATATTTTTCCGGCTAAGCTGATACAAATCTATGAAATTTTTGGCATTTTCCCAGATTCCCACAATTTCGAATCTAGAAATTATAGGAAAATTTTTTTCTTATATATAGTAATTTGTGATTAATTGTTGGCGCTATAATAATGTGATTTTCTAAGTCAGCCTAAGAAAGATCTAACGTTTGGGATAGAAATAGGGGAATCATTTATTAACTAAATCCTCGTTTCCAATTAAAAGCAGAGCTTTTAGATGAACATGTTGATTTTTTAATCCAATCTTTCTGAAATTACTTCCTAAGTAAAATAAATGAGCCCCAATTAACAATCGCCTTTGATCTAACTCTTAACATTTTTATCCAGAGATTTCATCTCTATTTGATTTCATGTGTAATTTGAACCTGTTATCTTCCATTCTGATAATAGCCATCTCTTGATTAGGTAGTAGAAAGAAACCAGAACCTTCGAAGAAATTCTCGGTCATAAAACCGTACATTCTCGTCTTCATCAACACCTAAGTAGCGAGTCTATCAAACGGCAATAAAAACAAAAGAAAAAGTTTCCTCAATAAAACAAATGGTCGTACTGTAGGGAAAGGACTATAAATGACTGCGCGAAGGCGTGAACTACATAATAATGGCACTTGAAAGGTCAACTGCTGATTTATAGACTCCAATAATTTTCCCTCGGCGTTCCATCACGCGTTGATATAGCTATATTTATTTCTTTATTTTTTGGGATCAAATGTACAAATAATATAATATAACAATACGTTATATTTTGAGTATTGAACTTTGAGAATTAGGTTTTGGGGGGACACGTTAAAAATGTCGACATCGATCGATAGGAGAGTTGCTTGACCGGCCTATTTATATTGCGCCCAGTTTAGAAGCGTAAACAGGCGCATGCGTGTTCTCTACGTTACGTTCCGCTACAATAAATCTTAGACCTCGGCGTGACACATTTCACTGTCAATTATACTTCATTGACATCGATTATTGTGCTCGCTGGAATTCCTTGTACTTGAACTACTAACACTACAAATATCAGTATTTCTAATATCTCAAATGATACTTAAAAACATTTTAAGTTTAATAAACTATAAATCAACACGCAATCGTGTATTGTAGGCGGTTAATTTTTGATGCAGAGAAATCAATAACTCCAGCTACGCCATTGGGTTAGAGGTTGAATGGGGTCAATCGAGACGAGAGCCGCGGATCGCAAGCCCCTGCACAATAGTTAATTGGTCGTTCGCCTCCGTCGCTAATAGGTTACCTGCATCTGCGCACAGGGTCACTTCATTAGAGATTCGAGATTATTTAATTCTAAAGTAGGTATATAATGCCAAAATCGATTTTATAAATCGAGTAAATGAAAAGATCTTCACATGGTAAATAGATTTCGAGAGAAATCTCAGTAATCTGTTAGTACACGGATTTAGCTCAAACGCGTGAAAAGAATTTTCGAGCTAGTACCTAGTCGGACTCGGAAAGCCTGTCGTTCAATTACCCCCACCCCTGCGAGCTCATATTGATCGCGCCACCATCCCCTCCCTAGTGTCAGCTGATTTTGTCCAAGTGTAGAGTGAAGTCTGTATTTTATGTAACAGGGGTAATAAATCGATGCTACAACCATCTTCAGCTTGTATTCGGTAGTGACCCAATTTAAAAGAATGACTTTAACTTTGATATCATACACTTAAATTTTAGAACAGACAGAGGTAGTATTTCTTTTTGCTAACTTTGAATATGAAGCATTTGTATAATTTAAATATTAAAGATATTAAAAGTATTGGATTAACATTGTAAATAAATGTAAGTGACAAATATTTGTCGATAATATATAATGGTATAAGCGGAACGGTCAAAGCAATGTCGATATTTCTGGTCAGCTGATAATAAATGCACGAGCCAAGCTGGTTTTTGATTTTGTAGCATTGTTCCGCAAATAGCGTCGGAACAGTAATACTCGCGCTATCTCTCTCGGACGAGTGAACGACTCCTTATCGTGACGTGTGACATCACCATTAAATTTACAAGTGATCTGTAAACAATTGGCGTATTTCTAAAGGATTGCGAAGCTGCCATAAATATTTGTCAAGTTTAAAGCCAAGTGGACAGACAACAGTGGATAGCAGAAATCGAAGGTGCGATCACTTTCATTATACGTAAACATATTTGTTTGCTCCGAGTACACATTCTGATGTTTCGCAATAAAATTTTACTCGTCATAAAATGTTATTCAACGGAATTTATGCGCAATTAACCGGACCACTGCACTTCCTGGCCACTCAAGTATTATATACCAGCTATTTTGCGACTTCGCTCTGCAATAACGGCATTCCTGCAACGTCGTGTAGTTCAGCGCTCCCATCCCATAAAGTTGCTATCGAAAACCCATAAAATATTCTCGCGGAAACTGAAGAGGAGGTCATTAAACTTGGCGATGCAAGCTAGCCACTGAAGCTCGGGAAGGCGCTGGCGCCCCGCCCACGTCTTTTCCAAAGGCACATTCAATACGAGATACTTCACGAAATCGCAAAATGAAGTTCATGTTCGAAGACGAAAATAAACCACTGTCGTAGCGTCGTCAGGGGAGAATGAAATGGTATTTTTTGTCAAGTAGCGTCGTGGTACACGTGATAAATAACAGACACGGACGCCAAATTATAGGCTACTGCAAATTGTACGAGATTGTGCATAAGGGTAACATGTAGCTGTTCGTGTCATCTATTTTATATGAAAATGAACAGAATCCCTATTCAATTTTAATGTAAACTTTTTTGTAAAAATATATACAATTAAGTGTTTTAATTGTATATATTTACACCGCGATAAGGTTTTTGGTTTCGTGCGTTAAAAATATTTTTGAGGTCATCTTCAATTATAGTTATAGCATAGGCAAACTTAAATGTATGTAGTTTCGTTCTAAAACTGTCAAGAGCGACCCCGGGGGAAGGTAAACAATCATTTACGTATAGAACAAAACGTAGTGTTTCAATTGGCCGACAGACACAAAATATTGCAGGAAAAATTTAGTCTCAATTGTGTCTAGCGGTGTAACATCCTAATTTGAAGAATATCCTGTGGTGCGTTAATCAGGTAGAAACTAGTACACATTAGTGACTTATGTACTTCATTTTCGTACGTACATACTTCGTTTCGTAAAAAAAAACTATCTATCTAATATATAATTGAATAGTGAATTTAATAATAGTATTTTTAAATAACTTTTAGAAATATATCAAGAATTCAACATTCTTCAGAATGTACAGTAAAATACTCGTCAATCTGCAGCGTTGTTGCTACGGCACATTCCGGACAGCGCGCTGGACCATTATCGGACAGGATAAGCTCTTTACAGGAAAACACACATGTGTTTATCAAGGCCTCTTTCCTGCTATTTATTTAGCAAATTAATTTGCAGCGGTCGCCGGATATGACATCGGCATTGTTAACCGCAAGCGGCGGAACACACTTCGTCGCCATGTTTGTATTGCGACCGTTATTTAAACGTTAATAATTGTTTATAATAAAAATGTCCTTCTAAATATTTTATCTAAGCGCAGTGTAGTAATGTGAAACTAATTGCAAAAGTATGTTTAACGGGTATGTTGTTAAACGTAATCAACGTCTGCTATCTGCCAACTCGTGATCGCAATATCGGCCACAAACCATCTGAACCAGTGCTGATCGTGTAAAAATATTTGCGCACAAATATTTTAAACTATACCTAATATGTATTGATCTCTAATAAACTTTCATTATAACTGCAGGATTTATCGATTGAAGTAAAGCATCGTGTTGAAAATTGTTCAGCGCGAACTGTGTGTGAAATATGGAGAAGATGACCTGAGATTGCTCTGAAGTTAGTAATTCTGATTCAACTGGTTGTTTTTTTTTTTTATTTCTAATTAATTCTGTTAAAGTGCCAGTTTCAATACGGAAAACACTTCTATATTTTGTTAAAATTTTGATGTATGGAGGAAAATTATTTCAAATAGCCTTAGGGCTATGACGAATTTTGTTAAATAAATTCCAAACAGGAAATATCCTTTTCCTTAACATAACAAGACCTCGGAAAAAATATATGTTCAGAATATTCAAACAGTTTTTGCAAACATTTTATCTTGTTACGTTATTAGAGGATTGTATAAGAAGGTACATTTTTTCGATCCTTACTTAGAAATAAAAGTTTAAGAAGAATTTAAATTAGAAACTACGGTTGAGAATTTATATTTTATTTTGGGATTAATAAAGGACTTAGAAGAATTAGAGAATATATCGGGTTGCATTCACATTTCACATACACATATAAAAAGAGTTGACAACTTTTCTCGTTTTTAGTAAAAAAAAAAGCTATAGACAATATAGAAACCATTTCTGTTTAAAATACGCCAGATGATTGATACAAATGTTGGTATCAAAGCAAGTATTCTTTAAAGAGCGCAAACATGACCTCGAGATGACGTCAAGAACTGCAAGTATAATGATGATAGACAGGTATCAACTAGAGTGCAGTTCTGCGATGATAATAAGTATTGAGTTACAGTACACAAAGACCGCAATTGTTATGGTAATTGACGATCTCACGCCCCCCGTGGAACGAAATGCGTATGAAAACAATAAACAATCTGACATATGCATGTTCCCGAGATTCTTTGAATTAATGTGGAACATTAATTTGTCGATAATTTCCATGATAACAACATCAATCAACAAGCTGGTCCATATGTGAATGCGCGTTTGATTTCTAAACACATAATAAATATTAAATTCTGAGTTGAAATTGTACATTAAATATTATCGAAAAATATTATTGAAATAATCATTATTATCAATACAGAGGCTGAATCTATAGTTATTAGAATTTTTGTCTACCTGTCTGTCTGACTGCAGCAGTTTCACTAGACTGATATTGTTGAAATTCGGTATGATGATAGATTTTTTACAGCGGGGAAAGACAACATTTCTAGGAAATTAATACTAACCGTTGAAACAGTTGACTCTAGTCCGATATAAATTCGCAGGTACTCGTAGCTAATCTTCTATCTCGCTAACTTATGTGTCATATGTATTTCATATGCATTTATGCAACGCTCCTTGATTTATAATCCGATTACATAAATAAAGTGAGAAGTTGCCATTTATTAATAATAATTGGTAAAGACAAGACCAATTTTCGAACATGTTTTAATTAGCAAGTAGATTTACTACGAATAGTTTAAATTGATGTCAGATAGTAGTAATACGTGAGCATTCTATATGCATGCATACTTTTATTAAAAATAACTTCGGTTATACAAACTTAGAAAATCGTATATGCCTGTCTGGCTTTCCCGAGTGTTTTGGGGCGGATATTTGGCGCTGACCCCTACGTTGACTAAACGGACGAGCTCGCAAAATCGTCCCAAGACGCGCCAAAACTTCACTTGGATGCGTGTCGTTATAAATACTCCCGTATTAATAAAGTATTAATTCTTATTTGACGCCACGTTGATCACATGCGATGTCAAGGCCGCCCGGCGTCGCGCCCGGTTTATACAAATTAATTTTGTAAACAAAACCAAAAATAACGCCTATCTGATACATGGCTTCCTCGCTCTTACGCGTTATAAATTGCTTTTTTAAGAATATTTTAATTCACAATGGATCAACTCCCAAAATAAAAATGAATCAGTAAACTCGAATATTTTTATAAAACTTAAAAAAAATAATGACAGTTTTATTATAGGTGTTCTGGTCGTAGTTTTTTACTTATATAATTTCTATTTTTGATTTTTGTAGATATTTATGTAATATCAACAAAAAAATTATATGTCGGATACATTTTAGTATAATACTTTTGCCACTGTATAATATAATGCCAATATTCAGATGGAAGGCCGCAGAACTTACTACTTACTTTGTCGAAAACATTCAATTCCATGCTATCGAAACTAAGGCACGAAATAGTAAGTATCCAGCGATATTAACAGGACTTGTATTGATCCACAAATGATATAGTAGTATTTATTTATATCACATTAATTAAAAACCAGTACCTCAAAAATCTGGGATCAGGGTTCCGTTGCGATGTCATTGTTACCAAACCAAGTATGCCCAAGATTCCCAGAAAGCGAAGCGCCCGCTCGGCGACGTATACCGTCATTGTTTTAATTAAAACTATTTGCTTATTTTATCTGACATAATACATTAGATAAATCCGAAAACTACCACACGTGATAAAAGCCGCGATGCGTGATCAAAGCCTTTGAGATACTTTAAGTCCTAGTATAACAAGTATTCGACTTCTTTCTGGGCTTCTCATTCTATATCATGCTCGTCTTGTTTTGCAGATGCATAAGCAAATATATAATACGATGTAGTAGTTTAAAATGATCGCCATTTGGCTAATAATACGTATTTAGACATATTGGCAGCTAAATCGTGTATTAAATTATGAGTGGCTAGCGATTGTTGGTAGGTACGGCGTCACGGTAGTTGGGCAGTTTGGACTTCTGCTATGATGATAAAAAACCCCCATAATTTTTGAAACTGAGGGACTTTGAGGGATCTGGATGAAATTTTGCACATAAGATACATTATAGAATAACATCTACATTTTATTTTTAATCCAGGAAAAATGTGTGGTTCACATGGACTTTGTTATTGATAGCTTCATTGAGCTAGTCATACATATTTTCGGTATGTAGGTTTCAATATGGTCAACATGTTAATACAAGCAAAACCAACCTAATTTATATACGCTAATATTTAAATTTTAAGTGATAACGCACAAGTGTTTTCTAGATAAGTTCTGATCACTGTAGTGCATGCACTTTGGATACACATGTAAAAGGAATGATGCCAGAATCCACGAGACGACCATACTTCGTTTCATCCATTCATCAAGCGTTTCAGCGCTATTGTGTAGCGACATCGACGACGGGGAATTTATTTTCCTTGGCAGTAACAAATGCGAGAAGCGATAGTGGTATTTGCATAAGAATGATTTAATAATTACTTAACATTACTCCGTGAATTTCGCTGTGTGCTCAAGCTTAAAATATAGAGGAAGTCACACTGTTTTGTTCTGTGACTTAATTTTAAATGTTTAGAATAGGCTTAAAAAAAGATTGAAATATTTTCCACGAAACTGTGACTGAACAATAATCTATTACGAGTAATATTGATAGTACAACAAAAAAATAAGGAACAGTAATTAAAAATCGCAGAGGTCGAAAGCCAATCTAAAAGGTTTAATTAATAGCAAGATGTGCCCAAGAAATAAAAAGGAAAGACGGAATTTATCTCACTCGACAACGACTCTTGCAAATGGCCTTTGGTTAGCTTTAAGTGAGATTTATAAAGACTGTCCGGCCCCAGAATGTAGCCTGCTATATAATCAAGTCTGTTCGAGCAACATATAAACGTACTGATAAGCACTACTTATACGTGCAACAATTACTATTTACATTTCACTACAGCTTAGTTGATATAACGAGTATACGCCGATATTGATTGGTTATCGCGTGCCACAAACACGACGAACGATAACGTCCGATTAATGATACTGCTCTACTTTCATGAACCTTCTCTATGTCAGGTTCATACACGTAATAAAATTTGGTAAATTTACAGTCAGATTATTAAAAAAAGAAACTCGCTATCTATCACAAATTCTGTCGTATATCGGGTTGTGACAGCAAGCAACCTTTGGAACACGACGAAAATATGGAAAGTTGATGAGAAATGTCTAATCTACTCACCGTCCGCGTCGACTTCGTTGATCATGTCCTGTAGTTCAGCCTCTGTGGGGTTCTGTCCGAGCGAGCGCATCACGGTGCCCAATTCTTTGGTGGTGATGGTGCCGTCGCCATCTTTGTCGAACAGTGAAAACGCCTCCTTGAACTCCGCGATCTGTTCTTCTGTCAGCTGATCCGCCTGCAAAATGCGGTGTTGCGAGTTACAATAGACATTTTTTTTTTATAATCATGGACGTGGCAAGACCCGCCCCGTACTTTTAGTAGAAGCTGTTATCTATATACATTAGCAATACATAGTACAAACACATTTTTACGGTTGAGCTCATATTATAAAGAAGTCCGTTTAAAGGACAGAGGAAAATTATAAAAACCCAGATAATATAAAATCCGAATGTCTACTAATTATTAGAACATTATTCTTAAATAGCGAAAACGTACCACTGTGACCACCATGTTGTTAGTTGTAGGACAGTCTAAGATGGAGTCAGAAGAACTAATGAGACATTCAAACTTAACTGATAAGATTACAATTAAGATTACGAGTAATTGGTGTTTGGTTTGTCGACGTCACACTGCGGACACTCCAGATAAAGAGAGATAGCAAATACTGCAGCATTATTGTACAGACTATCTACTGATAATGTTTTATTATACATATTAAATCGATTCACTATCATGTGTAGGTGTTTTTAGAATTTCTTAAAAATGCTCACTTATATCTAAGAATCTATTTGCCAATCGTGAACAACATTTTCTACCATCAATCTCAAAATTAAAGTCATACAAGCTGTCTTAGTGACTGACTGTGACTTTTTTTGCATATTACTTTTATGAATATATTCATAGAGTACTTATAAAGATTAGTTATATTAATTATCAAATAGCATTAGAATATTTTTTCAAAATTACCGTTACTACTTACGGTAGATGTCTGAATCGAGGAGTAAATTATTTCATAAGAAAAATACTATGTTTATGATTAACACTTATGAGTTGATAAGGTATCTATAACAGATATTATATTAAATTTGCAATCTTTATCACAGCTGTTACAAATCATTTTTCTACTATCGGTAACTTAATTTTTATTTACACTTTTATGATCCAAACCAAAATATATTAATAAATGTTCTTGTAAAGTCGATTAGTACCAGTACAACAGCTATATTTTTTCTCTAATATTCTATTAAGCCCTAAGGTTAAGTCTTAGTTAAGATCTAACCAATTTAGGTATCCACTGAACTTCCCTTTTTAAATTTCAATCCTTTTAAACATTCTAGTTTTGTGATACCAATTCAGATATTACCTAGAATTTATCACAGTGAGTCAAATTCTTATGAAATCAATAGACTTTACAGCATGATAAAGAGTGATTTAGATATGACAAATTATGACACAATTACTTATAAATATCAGCAATATAATTATAATACAAGTATTTATATAATAGTACTAAGTACTACTTTACAAAAACCTTAAAAGATAAGATGTTAGAACAATGAGCAGCAACAAATTGTAATGTTCTGCAAAATCTCATCTAGTAACAGTTAATCAATCAGACCTTGTACATAGGAATTTCTACTAATATGTATGTCGAATGATAATATATCAGCGTTTTATTTAAACCTGATTCACTAGTGATACATTTTGTAATGTTTGTTTCAATGATTCTTTTTTACATTTAAAACTGTTAAGTACTATGCTTAAGAATTTTATTACTTGTATATATTTTAAACCTATTTTTATTAATAATCATACAAATTGTTTATTATTACTAAATATAATAAATTAATAGTGAGGTAGGTACAACTTATACTAGTTGCCAAATACATGCAATGTAGTTTAGTGTGTATGAGATAATATAATCTAAAAAAGAAAACTAAGTGAAAAAGAAATTTTGTTAAGAAAAAGTTAAATATTGTGATTTTATTCATTTAAAAGGTGTGTAGTTAGTATTATAATAGTACAAGAACAATGGGACTTATTTAACTATAAGCATAAAAACATAAATACCCTCATGTTATTTATAATTAGTTTTTTTTGTTATATATTTAATTAAATATTAGTAACATGTAGGTAGGAGGAACGGCTTTGGGCGAAGAAAACTATAATACAAGACATATTCGACATATCAGGATGTCACCGTTCTGCAACTTTGCGAGAAAAGCTAACGGAACTTGTTCAATGAAAATTGCGTATGAAAAAAAATAAGCTAGAACGATGCGATGAGTCAACGGGCGTTTGACAGGTGCGCCCGGCCGATCGATCGTCGGCAGGGCGCGACGGGCCTCCCCGACCTCTGCCTACCCGAAAACAGCAACCTTTATCCAATATTCATCATTGTAAATTATCGCGCCAAACTGCCACTTTTTTCATACCAACGATTACAGCTAACGAACTATGGCGACGGATATTTCTCGAGACGTATAACGGTCGCTGGAAGACACCGGAAAATCTCTTCGATAAACGGTATCCCGTTGCATTGAAACTCAAACACTTTAAGCCTCCACCAAAAACTTCGGCGACGTTGACAATCCGCAATGCGGTAAAAACCGGCCATCACAATAATAATGGAGGCCGTCATCACTATAAACACCGATGCACCACAACCGAAAAATATACCCCGGGGCCTATACGCAGGGATCCCCCGATGGCACTGTAGGTTTCATTTCGTTGAAATAACACTCACCATCGTAGATTAACTTGGATTATCTGGAGCTACACTAAAAAATCACAGACTACGCCGCAAAAGCGACCGCACAGACCGACGTTTGAAACGATACTGCCGCCCTCTCGCGCGAGCGGGCGCGCCGAGTAACTCGCGACCGCGATTCGCTCCGTGCGCCGCGCGAATCGTTCGGAATCGTTCAATCGAATAGCCGCACTCTCATGACCGTTCTCGACTCACTCGTTTTCGTCTCGATTCAATGCACGTTTTAAACATCCAAGTCCATGTCTCGGGACGCACGGCACGGGATTAGATATGAGCCGCAAAGGATAGTCGGTTTTATATCGGGCGGGTGCGGCGGCGCGCGCCGATTGGCCACCGCGCACCTGCAATGCGTCACTGCGGGTCGACGGCGGCGGGCGACACCCGGCGCGCCGCTCCAGCTGCCCCAGTTCGCCGCGCCCGCCCGCCGCAGGCCCGCAGTGCCGCCGCTTAACGAGATAAACGCCCGGCCGCCGGGACTGCGCAGGCTTCCGTTGCTGACATGGCGTTGCGTCTTTGCAATATACGTATGATTCATTTGATTGCAGCTGATTATGACGAACGATTAAAAATAGAAATACAGAACATAGAAATTACAAATATTATATTATTTGTCTTCAAGTATTATAAAGAGAAAGGAAATCTTAAAAATTAAAAATAACATGAAATTAAATTTAAATAGCTTTTATATAGGAGTGACCTTGACTTAGTCCGATACATCTTAATGCGTACGATGATAATATATTTGATAAGTGAAGATACTTATTATATTTTTTTATTCAATTTAATTCCTTTAATGGCTTCCAGAAGTGTTTTTTTTATTTATTTAATAACTATCATAGCTATCAATTATAAATTTAAATCATAATAGCTGACATACTGTCGTAACAGAATTTGGATATCTGCAAAAGTTACTTTTTGATAATTAATTTAAATTAGTAATTCTTTATATTTATTAATAATCCAATTTGCTAAGTAATTGTTCTAAAGTTCAGTATGAATAGATGACTATTCACATTGCATGTTCATTATATGAAATATCTAATATCAGAATTTATATCGATTTTCAGAAAATCGATATTTGATGATTTTTATTTCTATCTGTCAATATCTGTCAAATAATATGTATCATTTAAAAACAGATGGCGCTGTTTTATGAAATTTTAACAACGAGTAATTTGAATTGAAATTAAACAATAGATATGAATATCAATATACTAATGATAAGAATAGTTAATAACAAATAAAATTTAAATGTATCCAGCCCTTTTTAATGCCTCATTGTTAGGCTCGGCCCTTTTCAAAGGATTAGGGCACTACGTTGGCCAAGTGAGGTTGGCGGACTGATGTCTTTCGAAAACTTGAAAGGTTCTATCAGTCATGCAGTTTTCCTCATGACGGTTTTCTTTACCGTTAGATATTTATGTTAAAAATTAT
Source organism: Boloria euphrosyne (assembly GCA_951802675.2). NCBI lineage: Eukaryota > Metazoa > Arthropoda > Insecta > Lepidoptera > Nymphalidae > Boloria > Boloria euphrosyne. The sequence goes on from OX637879.1 coordinate 13,862,763, forward strand.
TTAAACTCATAATTTGAACCCGCTACACTCGATTTCCCAAATGAAGCGCTTCACTGGGCTACCAGTTACCACTACATTATACATACGTACCTACTTACTTCACATAATATAATTTATTAGTGGGTAATTCATAATAATTGGAAATATAATGTAGAAAGAATTTTATAGGTATTATACCTACAATTACAAATAGAATATGTAACAAGGGTTTTTTAGCTTGTCGAATATAATATATAATGTCTATATTATTATGTCTGTTGTAAATGTAATAAAATTATAATTGAGTCAAATTTGTACCTACCTAATTTCTCCAAGTGGCAGATAATACTTAATTGTGATGTATTCAACCTTTCTGCTATACCTCTTATTGAATGTCGTGTTTGCTCAAATATTGTCTTTAAAAGGTGTCGTTAAAATAGGATATACGTCCTGCCCTTTGTGGTCGTATCCCCGGAAAGAACGGACTTTTATACTTAGAACAACAGCTAATACTAACTTTAGAACGAAATTTTATAAAGCAATTTCTTACTTCCCGAATCAGTTATTAGTCCTTCGCCATATACCAATCCTGCAGATTATTCCAGTTGTCGCCTTTTCACTATTGTCTTGTTTAAATTAACAAAGCATGACATGTACTTTTTGACTGTCCATTTATGGGGCTAAAAAATAAATTAACGTCACGTGTATCCCAAAACAGTGGCAACAGACTAGGAATTGCAATCCTGCAGCCTATTCAATCCCGCGGGATTGATATGCGGGATTGCTCAATCCCGAGCGGGATCCCGCGGGATCCCGCATCTTTGAAATTATGTTATAAAACCGCATTTACATACATTAAAACTATAGATTTTTGTGTAAAAGTTAACTTTTATCAAACACCAGCAGGACAGCAGGGAAAATATGCTAGGCTTTATGCTATTACTATTACTTCTAATGTACCAACAAATAATATCCCATTTAAAGGTTCTCTTTTTTATTTCTTATTGTGTGAACGCACATATCGATTAGCTAAGATATTGTTTTTAATATGTATAGATAACAAAAATAGCTATTGCGAGTATACCTTAGGAGACAAACATATTATACTACTAAGTACTAGCCTTTCCCGCGGCTACGCTCGCGTTCTAAGGGCTGGAAACCAAATTCTTTCGTTCCGCCCGTCTGCCCGTCTTGCACGCGGTGATTTCTTTTCTAAGTTATGTTAAAACCGTGATATCTCATAAGATATTTATTGAAATCAAATGATGCCAAAAGCAATATTGTTCAAAATTAAATACTTTTCATGAAAAATTTATTTATTTGCATAAGGATTGATATCATATTTATTAAATATCTTTGCAAATAATGCATTATCTTAAAACAAATTTGATTACTATAAAAAAGGTTAAAGCGAGTCAACTTTAAAAGATAGATATACGCTATCGCGGACTTTTATTTGAACTTTTAAAGGGGTACAATTCCATTTTACATGATTTTTGTATAACTTTAACAGTTGACACAGAGCACACAGCGGAAGCTCTCAAAAGGAATATTTTTCTTCCATTTTTCACGTTTGGCTCAGTTGGTAGTGACCCTACTTTCTGCGCCAGCGGTCGCGGGTTCGAGTCCCGCTGGGGGCATTCAATTGTTGAGCACGAATGTTTGTACTCCAGTCATGGGTGTTTATATTTATAATATGTATGTATTTAAAATTTATATGTGTAGTATATCAACTATCTGGTATCCGTAACACAAGCACGTAACGTAGCTTACTGCGGAACTAGATAGCGCTGTTGTAATGATGTCCCAACATATTTATTATTTATTTATTTTATTTTTGCTACATTTTTCATCGATGCTCCGCTCCTATAGGTCGTAACGAGATTTTGTATAGCCTATAGCCTTTCTACATATACACAGATAAACGGACTATCCAACACCAAAAGAATTTTTCAAATCGAACCAGTAGTTCCTGAGATAAGCGCGTTAAAACGAACAAACTCTTTAGCTTTATAAATACTCGTAGTATAGATTGCAAACTTTTCTATAAGCCTTGTTAAGACCTATTAGCAAGAGTTACCCATATTTTGTAAGATCCTTCTTTTCCTTATCGTTCCAGTTCCGTATCGAACCGGTAAAAAGGTACTTTAAATGTTGCTTCGTTATTATAACGTATCAATAACGTATCTCTCGGCTTCTACGCTAGTAGGCCGTAGAATCGTCAGGATATATTCATAGGCGAGCGTTAGTTACTCTCCTGTGGCAGCATCAGACTCTAAGAACGTCATTTATTTCTTAAAATTTTCTTAAAATCCTTTAGTTGTTGTCTGATTATTGCTTAATTTTTAAGTTGCGGGATCCGCGGATCCGCACTTTAAAGGTGCGGGATCTAGCAGGTTAATAAAAGCAGCGGGATCCCGCGGGAATGCGGGATCCTAAAATAGCACACTCCCGTGTGATTTTTTAGAAATTAAGTAAATCTAACTATAGCTGGTAATATTAAGGTGAAATGAACTAAACTAAATCAAACATTGGCCATTAGTTGTATTTTGTTTTGCCAGTTTCAACGTTTTATAGAAGATTATTCCATAAACTTTATTCTTATCTATATTTCCTTTGAAGGTAGCTAGGTAGAAGGTAGCAGCTTTCGTATATTGGAATTCCGTCGTTTTGGCAATAATTGTCTTTCTGGCATCTTAAATTCCAATAAGAAAGCCTTTAGAGTTCCATACCGTAAGTAATATTATCACATAGCTATTTTATTGTATACGTATATTGCTTTACACGCTTTGCGACACATACATTATAATACTTTCTTTTTTATTGATTTATGCGAATATTTGGTAGTATAAATAACTATATTTTCTGATTCATTGATTGATATAATTTGATTCACAGTCATGGTCACGGGAGAGACTGGGTCTGTGAGGCGTTTGAAACATTAGCAAACAAAGTCCAAATTAAGCCGGGAAAAATTTGAAAACAATCGATACATACACTATTATTTAAAAAATACGAGTAGGTATTTATTTTTGTATATGATTTGTTTTAACTGTTTTAAAATTATTAACTATACTAAATAATATAATTTAACTGAGTCGAATGAACTATATTTGTTCAAAGATCGTATTGAAATATTCATTATTATTAATAAGTATAATAGATGCTGCGTCTATGCTTTAGATTTTTTACATTTTTTTCTGTCAATTATTAAAAACAAATACCTACGCGAGGAAACCACACGATAGATTTTGATGAAATTTGGTATGGAAAATTTATATTACCTAATCGTTAAAAGTAGTTAGGGACGAACCTAGGGGTGGCTTGGGGTGAGGGCTAGTGTGCTTCTTAAATATGAAAGCGTCATTTAAGTCCCTTTGATATAGTGAGACATTTTGAAAATCAAAGGTTTCGACATTCCTGGCTTGGGCCACTTTTACTTAATCGCCGAGTGTTTTAGTTTCCCGCGCTTTGATGTCGCCTGACAGTTGTCAGTTTGCAACTGTTGCTAACGCGCAAATGACTATTATTTTAATAAAAGTTAAAACCTGTAGATTCATTACATAATTGAAATTTGAACACTATACATTCTTTTTTGTACGGTGTTTATTTTTGTTATAAGTTGAAATAAAATGGCAAAATCCATCGACTTTTTTATTCTTTTAATTACAGCCTTCGTGTGTTCGTCACCTTGGTTTGAAAGTAAAATGTTGTTTGTGGTTTGAAAAGAATGGTAATAATATGCCTTACAATATGCGTATTAATTTGTTCCTACGAGCACTTAATAAGTATAATATTAATATTGACATAATAATCTCGGATAAGCTGTCGCCTAATAAGTATTTGTCAGCTAAGGCTTAGCACGCACTGCGATTAAACGCCTGCGTTTTACCGCAGGCCTGAAACCGCCTAAAAATGTAACACATACAGTGGTCCAATATTATTTTGTGTTTATGAATACATAATAGAGATGTAACAATTTAATTTTTCATTTTATTTTATGTCTGTTATTAATGCCTGCTATTGTAAAAATATAAATAAAGTGGTGAATAATTATTTCACTTCTTTTTTTTACGAAAAATATGATTCTCATGGATTGTTGGGACAGTTTTGCACCTAAGTGTAGTTTTCTATACAAGCGCACGCATTAATAGCGACTTTTTTCAGTGACTGATTCTAAAAACGCAACGCTTGCTACGCTTTGACCGCGGTTTGAATATGTGAAACGGTGAAACTGAAAACAAAATTAAGCAAAACGCCAGCCGCACTGCGTGTTGGTACGCGGTTTCGCGTTTTCAGCTATTCGTAAACAACTAAGTAGCATTAGTAGAACCTATTTGGTATCAAAAGTTTCAAGGCAGATGGAGTCGCATCATCGGTTATTAAGTATATTAAGTTACCTGTATGAAAAATGAACGTCTACCAACACTAAATTCTTCTCTAAATTCACGAAACACATTTGTATGTTACAGAAAATTTTGTCTTCACAAAAGCGTCTCATTATAGCCAGGAATTGAATGTTTCAAGAATTTCACTTCCATTAAAGTTTGAAAAACTTTGAAAGAAACTGTGATAAGTTGCGTTCCATAGGGGAGAAGACACGAGTGGAACTTCTTTATTCAACTCATACTTTGCAGCTTTCTGACTTACTGCGACTCTACGAGTACCTATGTATGTCTAAAGTTGGGAAGTAAATTATTACTCAATCATATAACCTCTTATATTAAGATAATTCATTTTAGTCTGAAATTTTTACTAAATAAATGGTGTAGCATATTCTACGACTACAAGAATAGCCGATAAGGCATCGGCAATCCATGTAATACAAACATAGGACAGAAACATTTACAAGTATTTAAGCAATAATCTTAGCCGCCTATTTAAGGACTTACGTAATATACATATCACATCTATGTGTTTGTTAAAGTAATTAAAATATCCCTTTGTAGGGGTTAAATAAGAGGAAGAATAAGCAAAAAAAATGCTCTTGAATTACTTAATCTGCTCAAGAAAAAAATCTGGTTCCGCTTATACTTTGAGAAACCTTCACAAAACAGATAACCTAAATCCCAAGAAGCTCTTAAAAATCAGACGTCGTGGGACGTAACGGTGAAAGCCCAATACCGGTAAGCCTCTTGAAATCGCTGAGTACAGGTACCTACTACGAATCGGCTTAAAGCTGCTAATCCATCAGATTTTTTAATAAAACGTGAAGATTTCTAGATGTTTTTGCTTTTCATTATATTCATTTTATGCCGATAAAAGGAAAATTTCCTGTTAAAAAAATAATGTGTATTGAGTTGTCGCAAAGTTGTTTCCCTAAATTGTAGGGATTAAAATCTAAAATTAGCACAGCAGAGACTTAAGAAGATTAAATTAATAGATACTCATACATATATAGGTAACATTTTTTATTGAATGGTTTTTTATTGATGGAGTCGTCATATATTTTTATCTTAAGAATACAATTTATGGTTGAAACATTGGGTACGAAGAAATTACCTTAATGTTCATTCCCTCACTCGTCACGAAATATCGAAACATTTTGACGTAAAAAGATGTTTGGCAGGGAGGTAGTTCATAGTTAGTAGACGTCCGCTAAGGAGATCTGAGGCGTCTCGTAAGTTTGTTTGAAAGTCCTACATTTTTTGTGCTACAAACTTCAAATTTGGCAGGGAGCACCGTTTACTTATAAATACAACTTATTAAATACAAACGTACTTTTGCGCAGATAAGTTTCGAAATTTAAGTAACTAATATGTGGTGGAGCGCGAGTCTAAACGATTAAGTTTGGTAACGCGGGATGACAGGACGCGGTAGCCGGCAGGACCCTAATGTTAGGGACTGTGAAAGCAAGCCCGTAAATGTTTTAATAAGACTTTTACTAAGTCTACTGGATTAACAAAATGACAGAGATAAAGCGTATCTTGCTTATTTATAGGAATAAGATTGTTATTTTTTGCCTCAAATAGTAGTGCTAATCATGCATCCGTTCACCGATAGAGGTGTTAATATATTACACTTGTAACTTGTATATAACTTAATCATGTAAAAATGACGATTCAAAAGAACTTGTAAAAGTCTAGTTGAATAAAGAATATTTTGATTTTGATTCCGATTTTGATTTTGTAATTATTTTAACTTGAATGTTAAATGCACATTTAAATGTTTGTAAAAAAGTACATATATTTATTATGAAACATATATTTTTTTATGAAATAAAATTTATTATTTATTAATAATGAATATTAATGAATGAAGATTAAATGTAATTATGTAATAATAAATAAATAAAGATATTGTACTGAACCCTCACTACGCGACTCCGACTACCGAGTCAGGCATAGGTTCTACTGATGTACCTACTCGTAGCTATAAGTCGCAGCGAGGCGCTGACAATGTGATGAATGAAACTTAGAATTTACGAGTCATGTAGTTGTTGATTGAGTATTTTAAAAATGATGGAAGTTTTTATGGCAATTATCTCGTTTCCTTCAATTTCCTCTTAGCGTGCTACGGCAGAGCTACGGCGTAGCTCGGGCTTAGATTAGTTCCGATGACCTCGCAATTTGATAGCACTTTAAGTTGCATATGAATTTAAATAATTTTAAGCCATATCCTGTAAACAAAATACATTATATTATCTTAAACCTAAAGAAAATATTTGAAATCAATTTACACGAAAAAATTTAACATATTTTAAACTGCATAAATTACGAATTGAAAAAGTATAGGTTCATGACTAGCACTTTCTGATGGTTTAAACAAGTTCATTCCGCCGTATTGAAATGTTTGTGAGAATTCAAGTCAACAAACGCAGATAATACAGTACATTTGCTTATTTTTGTTGATACTCAGCAAAAATAAGAATTTTCTAATTATTGGAGATGATTCGCACATAAAAATATCAGAGCGCCGTGATTTGAACTGTGCGCGCGTTACCTTATTACCTATATATAATATACCTATACCTTATACCTATTGTTTTTATAAAGATACCACTGTAATGTAATGATATGACTTACCATAGCTACGATTTTTTTTAAATTATAATATTTTGCATGTCATTTTGTCGTGAATTGTTCTAAGTTTTTCAGTACATTTTGAGTGAATTTGGGTACTCTTGAAAGAATTTATAATAAGATTTTTAAGGGAGTGATCTAAAGTTTTGGAAAAGTAATAAGGCAAGGGAGCGCGTTGAATAAATAATCTCGTAGCTTTTATAAAATAATAAGGTTTAACATTTTATTATTATTTATGAAAAGTTTAAGTACCTTGTCATAATAAATATGTAATTGAAAATAATATAAACTTTAAATAAATCACACAGCAGTGGGGCGTTAAAAAAAAGGGCTGAAGACAAGACCTCACCAAACAGTTTGCATAGATATTCTTGAGCAGTCTATTTAATAACATCGTTATCAAATTATATAACAGATAAAATTGCCGAAGGCTACAGAAGTAGCATGAATTAGCATAAAATTCTGTAGCATTAAAATAAGTTAAAAGTTTCATGATTTTTTCGGAATATAACTAAAAATATATGGCTTTCGGATGTCTCCCTTTCCATGTGCAAATTTTAGATTCTAGGTCAACGCCAGTACAGTGTGCGATATAAGCGACATAAAGGCCGTATCTTTTGATTGCGTTGACAGAAGTTGGAAGTTAGTTTTTTTCTCATAGCTCTAAGGGATGCAGATCTGTATGCTTCATAAGTATTTTCAACTTGATACGTTAATGTGTTTCTAAAAAAAATCTTGTTGTCCTGTCTTGACAGACAGACGAACAACGAAGTGTGATCCTCAACGGTTCCTATCCTTTTGAGGTACGGATCAAGAGGTTAGGTACATGATATTTGAAATAGTGATTAATTATTTAATCATTATTGCAAATATGTACCTATCATGAACAGTACGTACCTATGTACATACTTAAGTAATTATTAACTAGCTGTTAACTTCAATATTTCACGATCAAGATCTCATATTTAACAGTAGGTAATATATAATTCATTCAAAATTTTTTTTCATGTTCACAAAACACGCGCGGAAATCACAGCGATAAAGAATAAAGGTTTCTTTCGTCCAAGGTCGTACGTTCCATCAATCTTCGGTACTCCACAAGTAGTATAGAGCAAGGAAACGTATCGTTCACATTGCAAGGACAGGTTTAATATTAGCGAGGGGAGAAATATACAACGCTCTTACAAACTTTTTAGTTTTAAACCGAATAAAAAGTTGTATTTTATAGATGCTTATAATTCACTTTAAAATTATAAATGCAGTTTAGAGGCAGACCACAACAAGGAGATAGTTTATATCATGATAAACTCATGCTTCTCATCGACGTGCCTACTACACGAGCGGAGCCGGGAGTTAAACTAGTTAATCATAAAACAGTAAGTAAACAGTACAATATATGAGACGTCAAATACCTTAGTCTCTCCCGTGACCATGATTGCTGTAAAGCATTCGAAACGTCGGGAACTAAAAATCAAAATAAATCCGCGACAAAATCCGAAAAGGTAGTTTCATTTATAATGTCGAATATTCGCGTAAATCTAAGAAAGTATTAACAGTACAATATACCAATATTTATGAGTAATAGGTAGATATTGAACACGAAACCCTTTTAAATGAATGTGTAAATCTGCCCTGACACCACAGTGGCACGTCCCTTAGGTTGGGAGTTGGGACTGTGATATTGATTCTATATGATTGATTGAAGTTAACAACAGAATACCTCATTTATTATCCTAGGTTTGGTAGGCAAATCCAATACAGAGGGATATATGAATATTAGCCACGGATTTTGCAAGTTTTCGAGTAAAGGAATTTAGGTGGAAGGTAAGCGTATTTAAATAAAATATATTAGTCTACTTACAATATATGTGAGTGTCGTGATCCACCATCAATGAAAGTAAACAGACTTTAAAAAATATTCTGTTTATTTTTTCACATATCCACCGATCAGTCTATATTTAACATGTATTCTCCACTCTACACGATATTGGCGAAGTCAACTGTGCCCAACCGGCACTTCTGGAAGCCATTAAAGGAAATAATTGAATTGAATTATTAACAAAATACTGACATTTTTTGTGAATACACAGTCATCCAAACAAGTACATATTAACTAATACGAATATTTTATAATATATATATTAAATAGACAAATCTCTGGACTCTGGCCCATAGTTCCGTCCTGGATTGTTCCACGAAAGCAGGACAGACCAATTAACAAGCTATTAATTAAGTTATGATTACAGTAATTCACTTTTAATTAGTATAATACTAAACTCTAACTCAATAATATATTCAAAGTTCGTCCCAAACAAAAACTACCGCTTAGATAATGACTCCATTCAGAAAGCAATTAGACGACAGTTAATTTATTATCCCGCGTTGTTGAATAACAATGGCCCTTGTATCGTTTATTGCCTAATTTGTAAAACTGAACGGTCCTTTGAACATTATTGTTGGTCTTAGCTTCGGGGTATTAACATGGCGCGCTACATTTTAAATATTATTAATTTGTCCTATTTCTTCCTGAGAGTAGGTATATATCTAAATATGTATCTACCTTAGTAGAGTAATTGAAGTATTTATAACGAATTGGAACGGTTTTTGTACTTTTAGGAATTTAATTTTCATGTTAAAACACAGTCTAGGTAGTAGGTAGGTAATGTATTCAAATTAAAAGAAAATAGGGACACCCACAAAAACAGTTAGAAAAATGAAAATGGAAATGTTCCAAACTATTTATTTTTGATGGGAATCCATTAAAACATACCTAGGAACGAACCTAACTCTAAGATGAAAGAAAACCCATTACTACATTACTGTGCTTAATTTATTTAAGACATCTTTTCGACTGAAACATGTCAATTGTTCCATATTAAATAATATAAAATTCATAAATGTTACAAAATTTATACTAGCGCCTCCACGTGAGAAGAATAGAACCTCTAGCTGGTACTAGTTTGCCCTAAATAGATAATAAATAGGTTCACATTAACACCTAAAAGGTAGACATGTTTAATGCGATCTTTTAACTTTCCGAGTCAGTTACATTCGAGGCTGTCGCTCGCCGCAGCGCGGAAGCCGGCCAACTGCGAGCACTTGCCAGCCTTCAACATGTGATAATTACTCTGATAATGTTCTTGGTGGCACGAAATGTCGTTTGAACTATCATTGCTTTTGAATAAGATTGTTTCGAATTATGTTTTTTAATACAAAAATAAATAAAATGAAAGTGTCTGTTTTTAATTTAAAATTAAAAGCTTTTCACTAAATGCATTTGAAAGTATATACAGTACTTACATCAAAAAATCAATTTTAAAAAGTTTTGTCTGTCTGTCCGTTGTTCCGGCTGTTCCGGCTAATCTCTGAAACGTCTGAACCGATTTTGACGGGACTTTTAAATTATAAAACTGTTTAATTTATTTTTAACTTAGGCCCAGCGAAGTGGGCCGGGTTTGCTAGTGTAGAGATAAGAACAACAGAGTATGTAATTAACGATATTTTCAGATAGATATTCTTTTACAGAGTTGAGTAATAAATTATAGTACCTACTAATTAAAATTCATAATATAATTCTGGTAGAACCTTGCATTTACACAGTGAAGCTAAAAATATACCGATACCACTTCATTTGGTACTATTTTGAGTTAAGACGAAAATGTTCTTCTCCTAAAAATTCTAAAATAAGAAACAAAAACTTTCTTACGTAGGTTTTTCCTAAGTATGTCGCAAATGGCAGGCAAAGTGTAGTGAAATGGCCCTTGAATGATAAGGGTTTCTATCAATATGTAAACAACCGCGGGCGGGAACCGTATTTAGAGTTCTGGGCTATTCGCTAAAGATAACCTTCCCGAGAATTTTAACCTTTATTTTATACAATAAATCCTATGATTAATATATAAAATAATTTGCTATACTTCAAGTAATTAGTAGTAATCAATACTTCTATACATATAATAAAACTAAGTCCTCCGCAGCGTCGGTCTGTCTGTTCGCGATAATGGATGGATACAATAGTTCTCCAGAAAAGTTTTAGTATATAATTTGTCAAGTTTTTGTATACCTTGGCTAAAATATAATGATATTTGTTGGAGGTGTCAGAAAAAAATAAGCCGTCTGGGAGCTTTCAACGAAAACGCGGCCTTAACCCTTTGAGATATAACAAAATGATGTATGGTGGAATTGTGAATCTTATATAGGTCTATAAAAAGTTCGCAATGGCATATGTCTATCTATTAAGGATAACATTATATCCATTTTAATAGTTTAAAAATGCGCAGCAATTATAAAGCGGTAATTGGAAGGCTATTTACACAAATACGGTATTAATCCTTATCATTTTAAATAAGTTACAGGCTTTAAGCATTTCATGCACATAATTTTACTCTTTTACACCATATAATTTAAACGAATATCTTAGGAGTTATCGCAAAAAAATACGAACGCGCCGTTTCGCTTGATGCAGTCGCCGACCCTACGCGCACCGACTTGTCTTGCAAAAAGCGAAGAATTTTCAACGTTCTACCACTAATTCCTATTTTTTAATAGTGATTAGAACGCGGGCGAAGCCGCGAGAATTGCTAGTATAGCATAATGATGCTATAAGCATGATGTATCTTGTATGGGTATACAAATAAAAGATCAAAATTCTTTTAAGTAGTTTTCGCTTGTCATCTATGCGCTCGATTAGGAAAAGCTTTGGCTCTATATTCATAGTCATAGAAGTCATAGGCAGTATATAGTAAATTAAATAAATTGTTATTCAAATGAAGGCCTTGCTTTGTACATCTAATGTAAGTTATGGGTTAAGCCTGACTGCTTTGTGGATGTAAATCTTAATGATCTGTCTGATGCCTTGCCAAGTAATTTGGCGTGCCTCACTCTCACACTCTCACACTCTCACGTCATCTTATCTTGGCTTAATAAGGGTAATGATCTGAAGCTATGGTACAGTGCAGGCAGTCATCCCGACATTCGTACGAGTCATATTACGTATATTATAAAATGTTAGTTTTCCCAGTGCGAGACCTATAATATTATTATATATATTTCGATGTCTATCCAAAACTATTTTCATTACCTTACTTATAGTAATAAGAGTATAGTATAGTTTTTTGTAGCTTATCATTTCTTTGGAAATCAGTAAATGTAGGCTTTATTATATCAATATTTTCCTTTAACATGCGCCTTTTAATGACTTCTGTAGTTTTAGCACGTTATACTATTGATTTATTAATTATTTATTTTATATTAGAAAAGTTAAGTAAAAATAATAAAATGCAAAAAATCTCGAACCTACAATCTTTATACGACACGAACTTGTAATATGTCACACTACTGTATAATTTTAACGATTAATGCGGCGAAGAAAATACTACTAAATATCTTTCACATATGTACAGTATGTTTTAGTAATTAAATATATATTATATTATATCCTGTTCTTCTGTGTTTTAACGTGTTTTGAAACTTGAATTGAAATTTTAAATTGATGTTGACTTAAAACTGAGTAACAAATAAAAGTTTCAATTAAAATAACGTATATCGATCGAATACGTAACGTGAGATTATTACCAGCCGAGAAAAGAGATTAATTAGGAGCTTATCTATGTTTTATATAAGCTTTTAGATAATGATATTCTTGAAAATTGAGATCACATATTAACATAATATTATAAGCAGTCGTGAAGTTCATACGAAGCTAGGCCCTGCATGATGATGCTGGCAGATAAAAGATTTCAAACAGAACGGGAACATTCGCTTGATGAGTCACATTAGATGAATTAATGCGGATGCTCGCCACGACGCGACGTGACGCGCCAGCTACGTAATGTAGACGCTAGAGTAGGACCTACTCGTGGGTACAGTGTATGCGGTAAAGCCTACTGTACTGAATACAGGCTTTACTACACCCATTCCTGTGTAGTAATTACCAAATGAATATTTCTGCGGCTCGCATCTTACTGAAGTAGATGTGGCAGGTATACATTTACTAGACTTGTATTATACAATGTATTGGTACCTACATAGCAAGTACGGATAATAATTTTAGTCTAAGTACTCAGCAGTAGTAGTAAAAACTATTTGAATGCGGGCTTTTGAATTAACGCATATTATTGATTCGAATTTTTTTTGGTTTTTATTGGAATACTTTTATTGAAAATAATATTTGTACAGTTGATAGATCAATCTTCTTTTACGTTGGTATATACTAATATATCCGATATGCAAATAACAGTTGAGTGAAAATATAATTTGAAATAAAAATCTTACTCTTATATAACAAAAAAGAATGTCAGATAATATAAATTTTATTATATAAGATAGTCCAGTAGGAACCCTTGCCAAGCCCGGCTGGCGCGCGGCGCTGGCAGCGCTGCATGGAGAGTGAATCAAACATTGACAATACCATATAGGGGAGTTTTTTGGTAGCGTTCCGACTGACGACATTTTTATTCGTTTTTAACTAATAACAACTTGTATACAGGATAAAATTATAAAAAAATATAATACTAAAGAATTATATAAGATCACAAAAAAGTTTTCTGTAGAGCAGCTATACAAATTCAAAACATGCATATTAGTTAGAAAGATTCTCACTAAAGATATACATACACAAATCACTTTCAAAACAAAATCATATAAGTATCACACAAGGAACAAGTACAAACTAGATTTACCTGTTACTAGAACTAAATATGGAATTAAAATTGAATTTGAGGGAGCACAACTGTACAACAGTTTGCCAAATGATGTAATAAATGCTAGGTCTTTACCGGCATTTAAAAATAAACTAAAAAAATACTTAGAAGCTGTTTAAACTAATTTCTTATGCTTATGTTGTTCTTTTGGTCACTACTGTATATGATTCTACCTAATATTAAGTTGTAATTTTAATCTCATTGTAAGTGAACTATGTTCTTAAATGAATAAATAAATGTTCTTTAACCCTTAAAAATAATGCTCATACTTTTAATTTACAGGGTTAAGGGTAAGACATTAGACGTATCTGCTAGATTGTACTTAGTTAAAGCATTCAAGATATTATTTAACACTACTTTAAATCATGTTTTAAATCACAGAAAAGTGTAAGACGAAAGAAATAAGATTTTCAAATAAAGATTAATATGGACAAAAAATATGCAAAATAAATGCTTAACTTGATCTCTGTTGAATTTTTTTAAATTATAACAATTTTTATCTTTAAGTAGTAAAGTGGAAAACTGCGTACTCGCTTATTGTAAGTGTCGCTTGAGTATCGCGTCTACATTTACAACAGAACAAGTAAAAAAATCTTCGCCAACTCATTTTTAAATTTAACATTTATTTCGTAAAACGAATCAGTTGTTCATAGGAAATACTTCGTACGATTTCAATAGATTTGAATACCTTATTTTTATCTTATATTTCCCATGTGGTAGTGCCATGCTTGTTACCTTCGGGTAGCAGCCGAAAGGGCCGGCACGACCCGTATAGTACCACTCTCTCACAGGAGACCGGCGTGAAGTGGCAGCTATGCTGTCGCGTTTCGTCCGGTGAGTGAGAGTCCGGGAGGCCCACATCCCATCCCTTCCCCCATCCTTATCCCTCTTCCCTCCCTCCCTTTCCTGAAAGGCCGGCAACGCATCTGCATTTGGTGTTGCAGATGTCCATGGGCGGAGGTGATCACTAACCATCAGGTGAGCCTCCTGCCCGTTTGCCCCCTTTGTCCCATAAAAAAAAAAAAATCTTATTTTAATATTCCGCCGCCGTCATTGAATTTCATACCTTCCAGTAGTAACTATAATAAGAAATTCAATAGAACATTTATTTAGAATGTACCATGTTTTATTTCCTTCCGTTTACTTAGTAGCTATTGATTGAGTAATAAATATGTTAGAAACACTTAATTTTTTACACAATATGGTATTGGTTTTTACGAACGGTTAGTATAGATTTCTCTGGGATGAGATATTTTCTAAAAACTATACTATATTTGACCTAATACTTGATAATCATCTATCATCATACCTATTCAAATCTGGCTTTGATGTAATGCATTCCCAGACAGTCGTATAAATATAGATAATTCTAAAAAGTATAGATTTTACCTTTGTGTCTATAATATTAATGTCTATTTCAATGGCGCTCAAAAAATTTTTATGTACAGATTCGACTCAAATAGGATTTGTTCGTTAATAGTTGAATTTCAACCTTTGCGAATACGAGTTTATTTAAATCAAATAACAACAATACCTTTTTAAACCGGTTTTTTAAAAGCTTTCGAATAATTAGGCATATTTTGTTTAACGTATTTGCGTGTTTGGTGGTGACAGCTGTCGGGGGCGGGCGGGAGGCGGGCGGGGGTGCTGACTCACTACGCGTTAAGTATTCACGAGTGTGAGTCCACGCTTTACGTTGACACTCGTTAGTTGGATCCTAAAAGCTCTGTTTTTATATTATTAATAGTAAAGCTTCATAATATAAGTTTTAATAGAATTTAAAATGTATTCTTTATAATAATACTAGCCATTCCTGCAGCTCCGCCCGCGATCTAATCGCAATTAAAAAATCAGTCTCTAGATTTGTGGTTGAGGGTTGAAAATTTAGGGTTATAAGTTTTTTTGATGTGAAATCATAACAAAAAATAAAAAAAATTGGTCTAAAAATAAAACATCTGGAGAGGACGACCCTTATCACTTAGAGGAATAAAGAATAGCCTACGACCTATTCTCAAACCTACCAAATATACACAAAAATATCCTAAAAATTAGTCAAGCCGTTTCGGAGGCGTTCGTTAACAAACAGTGTGACACGAGATTTTTATATACTATATTAGATGATGCGTAGATTGTACCACATTGCTCTGCGACTGTATTGAGTGTGGGCTAATTTTGTATTACCTATTAACCTACTTTGTAGGTATATTATCTGTGCATGTATATTTATGGGATGCCATACACTTCCGAGATATATAGGCTCGTTAGCAATAGTACCTGTCCCCACTTTAATAATACAAATATGTAAGCTACTAACGATTAGCCATCGCTTAGCCCAGGTGCATTCCTAGGTGTTTCCCAGATCATAGTCTACTCTGTAGATTTCATCCATCATTTTAACATTTGTTTCAGCTTGAAAGAATAATAATTATTCTTGCGCACATTTACAATTATAACAGTATTCTAATTACTATTTTAAGCTTAAAATACGTTTTATGCATCTTGTGTTCTAATCCTTATTCCTCGTTTACTCACTGATGTTATCGCGACCAATTTCGTTTTAGTTCTACTCGGGCTGAATATTTGTATCACCATATATATTTTTTTGTGTTTGTGTGATAGTTTGCGTGTTCTCTAATATGTTTGAAAGGTCATCGGCATACGGCAAGGAATAAAGAAATAATTGTTGAATGTGCGGGGTAATTCTAAAAACTAATTACAGGTGTTTCGCATATAAGTACAATATACAGTTGACACGGAGCAGTTAATTGGAAAATTATTCAAATAAGCTGCTACGCCCTTTATGTGTAGTGCAATGAGGCAGTAATTATGTAAAGTTCCGGCGGCCGCCGCCAGCCGCACTATAAATATTGTTGAAAGGAATATAATTACTCTGCATTTATATACTTAGATTTTAAAATTAGAAAAACATTGCTATTTTTATGGGTTTTGTCTTAAATAGAAGAATATTTTACGATTCTACAAATATTTTCTAAAAGATGTAGATCTATCATTGAAAGATTATTTCGTTAATTATAGGATGATAACCATTATCATCATTAAAGCAGTGTTAGGTTAGCCCATTGATAACGCGCTCGCTTTGGAAACCGAGTGACGTGGGTCTCGCACCATATATTTGGTATATTGCATAATAATGAAACCATCGTTCCGTGAAACGGCGTTTAGTTTTTAACTTTCTTCATTCCAGTTTATGCCTTGTAATAAAAACAGCCTACTCTAATCAGCATGTACCGCGGCGGAGAGCATTTAATGGCAAAAGTTTTCGTTCCTCGACCAACTGATCCAGTTCTGAGAATTACAGTAAAATACGCGAGTTTCTTATTATTTGTCTTACATTCTAAAGTAAATAGATATTATGGAATTAGTGACTTATTCAATAATTATTAAATTATTTCGTTTTTACAGATTATCGGTAAGCCACGTGATGTGAAAGATGAGCATTTCTCTCAATTTTTGGGTGTTGTTTGGGTAGCATCTGTTACGGATAATATACTCTCTCATGCCTGCCTTATTTATAAAATAGCTGAGCCAATTATAATGAGATTGCCGCAGGTGAGGAAATGATTCGTGAGACCGACAAAAGCTTTTATTCCTGTGAATATGAATTATGTTAAAATGGATCTCGATTTAAATTTCAAAAATATAATTGCGTATCCATACATTACCATACTTTAACAAAAGAGTTCCCATCCCATTCCATACAAGTTTTCCTTGGTGCAGGAGATTTAGGTACAATATGAACTATTCGAGTTTAAATGTTCTATGTAGTAAAAACTCCCACAGTAGAAATAAAACAACTCAATCATTAAATAATTAAATAAAACAACAAATCAAATAAATCAATCATGAAAAAAATCAAATAAATCAATTATGTAAAATCTTACGATTCCTACTAAAGTCCAGTTCCATATTCATGGGAGCTTATTTCCATAGTATTACCGAAAGTTGAAACTGGCTAAATTTGGCCGAAGGACTCTGAATGCGGAGCCGATGAGGCTTTTGATTCGCTCGGACAAGTTATGAGTGGCAGCGAGTTGACGGTCCATTGATTGGCGTATTCAAGACAAGTCTATTGGAGAGGGGTTAATATTCACATGTCTCTACGGTGGCAGTTGGTTTATTTACTACATTGTTAATTAATAATTATCAATTTTCTTCAAAACTATGACTTTCGTAACTTTAATGGAAATAAATTGTACACTTTTTTTTCTTTATATTATCACATATTATGAGTTAGGCTTTAATAAAGGATTTTTAAGTTTATTTCTAGGACCACTCACATTAAAGGCAATAAAGGAATGTTATTGGTTGTTAAGTGGAAGAACATAAATAGATTATGAATAATAAAGTTGGGAGATTAATCTTGGTTGATTATATTTACGACGTTGTAAAACATTACATTTGAGTAATAAAAAGAACAGATGTGCCATTTTGCTTGAGATGACTATCTACAGTCAATATTAATACAGAAAATTTAAAATATATGAGATAAATATTCTTTATTTAATATAAGATATGTCATTTGCAGATGTATACCTTGTCTATGAGCGATTGCGACAATTTCTTCTTGGGAATGTCAACTTTCTAAAACTGGTTATATTTAGAACTTATTTTATATGACTAATTATATTTTTTATTTTTCTTGTAAAGACATACACATTTCTGTTTCATATTCTTCAGCCCTTTTAACGTCCGACTGCTGTTCACGGGCCTCCCTCAGTACGAGGTGGATCAGGCCATAGTCCACCGCGCTGGCCTAGTGCGTGTTGGCGGTCTTCACATGACTTTCGAAAACTTGCTAGGTTCTCTCAGATATGCAGGTTTCCTCACGATGGTTTTCCTTCACCGTAAGACGAGTGGTAATCATGATAGAAAAATGATTCGCACATGAAAATATTAGGGGTGCGAGACCCAGATTTGAACCCGCATCACTCGTATATCCAAGCGAGCAAGTTACCGCTGGGCTACCACTGCCTTACACATTTATGTTTAGAGGGCTCAAATATTAACGCCTTCGATTTGAACTTACATCGTGCCAAAATGGCTTCTAAATATGTCGGAATATTATTAAGTTCGCCGACGTCGCCGCTCGCGCCTGCCCGCCTTCGCACTGCCCTCTGCGTCTGAGCCAGTGCCGACTGACAACTTTGAGGCATTACACGATTGTTTTTAGGGTTCCGTAAGTACTTTTATGGAGTCGATAATCGACATATTGTTATGGACTATCGCTGTCTATCCGTCAGCTGTGTGTCTCCTTATTTTGTATTCAAATATTATGTGCTGTAATAATTCCATGTTCTAGTGCGTCCCAACGTCTCACCAATGTGAGTGTACTTTATTTATTTTGAGAGAGGTTTTTGTAGAATCCAGTAATTCAACCGGGCCAGCAAGAAAACGGACAAGGAAGTGAGTGAGTACTGAGTAGTAGTACTTCGGTGGGCGGTGTACTTTGCAGGATGCTCCAGGTACAACTTTGATAGAAGAGTTGACTCTCGGAGCAAACTTGAGTGCGTAAGCGATCCTGCGGTGCCCTATTAAGACGAGGGAAGCTTTCGTTTGGTTTTAGTGTGAAGTACTGGCGTTGTCGGTAAATCCCATATTATAACAATCTGTACGTATGCCTAAATAAATTTACTAACGTTGAAAAAGGTGCATCCCTTCGTGCCAAACAGTGCTACTTCAGGACATCGTCTGACTTTACTATATATTAGCGATTCCCGTAGCTCCGCCCGCATTCTAAACAATATTAAAAATTGGGATTGGTGGTAGATGGATGAAAACTAAGGGTTATAAGTATTGTTTCATGCCAAATCATAAAAAAAATTGAAGAGGGTCACCCTTATCACCTAGGGGGAAAAAGTAGCCAACGACCTATTCTCAGACCTACGAAATTAACAAAAAAAATTTCAAAAAAATCGATCCGGTTGTTTCGGAGGAGTTCGATGACAAACACTGAGACACGAGATTTTTATACATTAGATAAATAAAAAATAAAATTTCCGCGCCACAACCGTCAGTATAATGAGCAATATTATATTCAAAAGACTCCAATACGAGTAAAATAAATAAGTTTGAAGTATGCAAATTGAATGAATATTAAATCAGTCCTTCTCCAAACATCGCAAAGAAAGCGAGAAAGAAATTTCACGTAACAGTCGACAATATGCCTTTATTTTATTTTTTCATCCATTTTTATAAGACTTCTCTACGACATTTATCCGAGTATTATATACGTTATTCGTACTGTTTATTTTGTTATGTATTGTATTTTTGTGAAGTAGAGTTGTAGAAGGCGAAACAAGGTTGTCATCATGCAGATCACACGTTTTTTAGGAAAGGCTCTTTTATCATCGATCTGCATTTCTTTAACATTTTTTTATTGAAAAGATCCCAATTTTTTATAAAAAGCCAGTTCTATTTTAATCATGAGCTCATTCATAATCTCGTAAATTATTTATGCATTCATATTAAAAGCTTTAAAATATACTTGTAATATAAAAGCACATATGAATTCTTTTAAATTTAAACACTTCACAAAAAATATGGGGTTTTCTATAGCTGGCACAATCTAATATTTATTTTATGCAAATATCTTCGACGAATATTCACTGGTTCGGATAATTCCCTTATTTACCCTTCCATAACATTTCTTCTGTCTATAACAGACATATTGGAGCGAGGGACGTTGACTCAAAATTGAATTCTTATATTTCATACACATTAATCAATACTAGTATTATAAATGTGTTAATGTCATTCAATCACGCCAGAACGGGTGAAGGGATCTGGATGAAATTTGGCTTAGAGATAGATTATAGCCTGGAAATGCACGTAGATATATTTTTACTACGGAGGAACGGTTCCCGTGGGAGGAATTTGTTTTTGTGGAGAACGAAGGACGACCCGAAGTGACGCAAAAATCGATAATTCAACATAAATTAAACTTTATAAAAAGTCTTAGAGACTGAAGTTAATAAAATATTTTATTGATAATTCATTATGGTCGAATTTTCATATATTACATTACAGAAATATGTATATGACTTCTTTCACTACTAAAATGTAAATTATCATGCTAAAAAGCACCATGAGGTTCATGGACAGTTTATTCAATGCAGCAGGACACGTTTGGGGAAAGTGTTTCACGGCTCGTTGGCGGTTAGCGGCTGTAGCTAAATACGAGTACACAACATGTGAAAATATTTGCAGATAAAACACTTCACATGAATAATTCAATTCGTTATGTGAAATAAAATATATTTTTAAAAGTATTTTATATAAAGAGTAAAAAACGGCCCGCGTCCGATCCACTCGCGCACCGTTTGTTTCGTAGCTTATTTACACAACTGCTACGAATAGCCTACGATTCATTTTTATTTATTTGCTCAATTACTATAGCATACGAGAAAAATAATTTAAATATACAAAATATATTTACATTTTGGTTATTTAATAAAAAGTAAAGAGAGTCTATTGAAGATATTGAAAAATAATTTTTAACGATATTGTCATTTCTGGAGCGCGTTAATTTAATTGCAGATGTCTATTCATTTTGACAAAAGAAAAAAGTAAAAATATTTTTTTTCGATAGTTAACAAAGTCTTATTGGGGTTGCTATAAGGGTTGCTATAGTATTGATTTTTCTGTATTGGTTCCATACTGCTAAATTTTATGGGTAGGAAAGTGTATTGTCCTCCTTTCATGCAGCAACTATGACAAAGGTCGATGTTATTCCCTGCAAAGAAACAGTCTATTTGCGTTAAAAGGGTTTCCTTTTTTTGAGGATTTATCTAATACGTATAGATGGGTTATGTTGTGTTATAATACAATAATTAGAACGTGTCTCTTTTTAAATATAAGTGACCATACTAGGCGTACTGTAAAGAAGCTGAATATTATAATGTGCGTAGATTTGCCTTATTCAGGGAGCTTTGCTTCTTAAAACAAATTGTCAAACATTACATTGGATCAATGTAACAGTAACCAGTAACATATTCGAGCCTAACACTACCCCTCAGGGCGGCTTTTATTACCAACCCTCGTCCTCCGCACGCTCTCCCACACGTGTAAATACAGCCCTTGTTTTTGTTCTCTGCCCGAGTAATTAACTTTTAATTTGCTTTATCACTTATACTTGCCTGAAGTTATTGTTAGAAAATTAATTGTTCCTCACAAGCGACCCGCCTTCCTTCACACAGCCCTACTTACACCGTCTACCGTATACTGTCTTCAAATGGATTAACCCTTGATGTTTCGCAGTGAAAAATAATCATAAAATATATGTATGCAAAAACGCGATGCATTTTTACGTCGTCGCGTTGTATGAAGCAAATGAACAAAATATACAAACTTACATTTGTAATATTTAAATATTAGCACACTTTTTTGAATAAAATCATAGTATTTGTTAATGTGCTGAAATATCGTACTGTGTTAGCTTTCTTAGAATCAACTCCTAGTATGCTCAGATAAAAGGTGACAAAGAGAAAGTTATTTGTTGAGAGATTTTCAGCAATACTTATTTGCAAATAATCTTTAGTTTTATATGATGTTACTATCAACTGGAGAATTGTTTATTAAATATTTTTATATTAAAGTTCCCATTTCACGGTACTGGCCCGCTATAAACACCGAAACTACTTATCTGATTTTAACGATTTTTATAAATATTTGATTTCTCTCAACATAAAAAGGTAGGGTAGTTTTTAATCCTGGTTGTTTCTTTTTTGAAGGAGAATTTAACGAGTTTTCTATTCTGTAGCAAAATCTGAAAAATGGCTACTTTAAGTTATAAATCTAATCCTAATGTAAAGAAAAAAAATGTTGTAAGTGCTGCTGTGGCACAGCAACGCGTGGCCCGTGGCCAGGTCTGCTAGTATTATTATATTTTATCATTATTCATACTTACTAATTATACTTATATATTTTAATTTATTTCATACATTATATTATAATTGTACTATATATCATGAATAAAACTGTAGTATACATTATACATATTTTATGTAAGTGCATCAAATGTTTTAGAACAAAATTATATTCAAAGCTAGTTATTACAAGCCATCTTCGAAATAACGGTTTTGAAATAATAATATGTAAAAGCACTTATGTGTGCGGGGGGGGTGGCGAGGTGGAAGGGTAGTCAGGGCGGGGGCGCGGGCATCGCTG
Organism: Boloria euphrosyne; assembly: GCA_951802675.2. Classification (NCBI taxonomy): domain Eukaryota; kingdom Metazoa; phylum Arthropoda; class Insecta; order Lepidoptera; family Nymphalidae; genus Boloria; species Boloria euphrosyne. Next base: position 13,885,651 of record OX637879.1, read on the forward strand.
AGCGGTAATTGGCCTATATCCTCATGACGTTTTCTATCTGATACCATCGGTGTACTAACGTCGAAATTGTAATTAATTTGTTTCGTAAGGTCCATACCTTGATGTGTTATTTTGATTTTAGAGGTTAACTGTCATCTGATTGTTAGGTATCTCTACATAGTATAAAACAATGTCGGTTCCGTCTTATAATATAAATAAAATATACAAAATATCTAATTTCTGAGAAATTTATACTAATTGTTTAAAAGCATCAAAAGACGATCCGAAACGAGGCTGAGTTGCTAGTGTGACATATAATGGAGTTAAAATTATTTCATGAAGTATCGAATTTGAGTGATTTTTGTGTAGAGATAGAACCTTTACGCTGAAAAGTAACTTAGGCTGTTGTTGATAGCAGCACACAACCAAACACATTTGTGTAAACTGTACCTACTCCTAACTTTATACGTGTATAAAGTTACTGGTAATATTAGGAGCTTAGGGCTTAGTGAGAGGTCGGTCACTAGTAGGTAAGTAAAATCCTACCAGTGCTACACCTTAAGACGTTTAAGATATATTATTTTATAGCCTAGGCACATTTATACAATACTGTTTCATTATTTTTTTTTCAGTAAATACTTTTTTATGTCTTCAATATTATAAAATTTGTCGTTGTACCTATCTTTTTTGTTATTATTATGTAAGTATATTGTATATTTAATCTGTCGACAACACTGAAATTAGTCACGATGTCGTCTTTTAACTCCATTTTTGTGTAAATAAAAATATTAAAAGAGGTCACACGTAGCGCATACTCGTATACTGCGGATGAAACAATGCGTGGTGCTGCCAAGTAAATCTTCATCGAGACAGGCTGGCAATTAAGAGGGTTTTTGGCGAGGACAGACTTGGCGTAGTGACTGCGCCAGCATCCTGCCACATCTTGGCTAAGTGTTAACAAGTATAAATCACATTCTACTGTGTCGTTTCTTTTTGATGTTTTTTGTATATTTTAACTATCGTAGTCAATGTGTTTGTATCACATAGTGGATAGATATAGTAAAAATAAAAATACGACCTGTCTAACAATTTAGAATAAAAGGTTAAAATTAAGGTATTGCAGGCAAAAATAGATGGAAATAGAAAATATAAAGTAATAGAAGGTTGGGCCTTGAACACTGTCAGGTACTGAGGGAAATGCGATAGACGTGAATTACGATTAAGCGTCCAGTCTAGTCTACAAACAGGGTATGTAGGTACTAGGTACTAATTTGCAAATAAGCATATTAAGTGACAGTGGTAGGTAAGTAAAGTAGTGTTACTTTAATACTGGTTTAGGAAATATTTTCAGCGATTCTGTACACGAAATAGAAAAACATGAGAGAATGAAAACAAATTTTCTCCGAAATGCTGACGATTTATCTGCCGAGTCCACTGAGTCCGCCGAGTCCGCCGAGTCCGCCGAGTCTGACTGATCGCTCCAGCGCACGTGAAAGCTAACGAGAACATACACAACACTCAGTGACGAATATTCAGAGGACGTTCGTGATACAATTTTGGCTTTTTACCGGTTTTTGTATTAAAATCCGAACCGGTTTTTATTACAGATACCGGTAAAAGATTTTATGAGATATTTCCTGTACCCTTCTACGCTAGATAAATGGAGACAGATTAAATTTGATACATGGAAATATGAATTACTTTAAAAATTTAATTCCATCGTAGATCTCTTACAACGTCTGCGTGGATTGTGTATTACTCATTGAAATGGTTATATTTAATGTAAGCAAGCCTAAGAGGATTTACATTTATAGCTAACTTTTCTCCACTGACTAAAATCTAATATTAATATAATATACTAGCGGTGCCCGCGGCTTCGCTCGCGCTAAGAGTGAATAAAATAAACATTTTTGCTTATATACTGTTACTTATAATGTACCAAGGACTGATTCCCCATTTAAAGTTCTGGCCCTCTTAATTTGTATTGCAGAGCATTATTTCAGTGTCACGCAAAATATTTCAATAGAATTAAATTTCCCATACAAACTTAGCCACCCCCTTTAACCCCCAAGGGGGGTGAATTTCGAAAAACCCTGAAATACGTGTTTCATCATTTGTACTAAAAAGCATTAATTCAAAGTTTCATGCAAAAATGTGCAATAAAAATATTTTTCTCATACAAACTTTGCCACCCCTTTTAACCCTTTTAGGGGTTGAATTTCCAAAAAATAATATGCCTATTTCCTTCTCATGAATGCAAACTATCTACATACCAAATTTCAGCAAAATCGGTTGGGTGGTTTAGGCGTGAAAAGGCAACAGACAGACAGACAGACAGACAGAGTTACTTTCGCATTTATAATATAGTAAGTATGGATTGTATCAGCGTTTCATCTATTAATAGAATGCTGTTCTATAGACTCAAGCGAAACTGATTCATATATAATTACTACTTTAACTACTATGGCCTTTACATCTATTGCAGATGTTTTAAGCACCGTGGGGCACTGGCAGAATAGAATAGTGCCCCTCTTAAGTACCGGGTGTCGTAAGAGGTGACTGAGATACTCGGAGTGGACCCCGTAAGACACGAGTCAGGTCCTGCAACCAAACCAGCTCCACACGTAACGACTTGTCGTTCCTGTGGGTCCCGCTGGTAAGGTCGAGAGGGTGGTGTAGGCAGTGGGAAAATCTGCACTTCCTAAATTCAAACCCAGGCAAAGCAGTTAACTTCTATGGAGAGGACACTCCACCATATAAAATTATATAGTATGTAATAGACTTTATTGTAGATAATAATATCTATCTAAAAATTGTTGTCGGTTGCAAACTGTTTTCCCGTGAGAATGGGATAATCTCCCGCGATCGTCAATTCGTCAAAGTCACTCTATTTGACGCGACAGACCAACCAACAAACTAGCAAACATACTTACACAGATTATTAATAAATGGACTTCGTATTTTGTTTCTATAATTTCTTTAGTAATACAAATATTATACCACCGTCCTACTTCCACTCCAGGTAAATGTGACTTTACATTTTAATGGTACTTTCCTATTTGACGAAAATGCGTCAACAGTCAATAAAAAGTGGTTGAATAAAAAAAATGTTTAATCGCGCGAATGAAGCCGTAGTATTTTGTGTTTATATAATAATAATAATGAACATTACAATTATACTCTACACTATCATTTCTCCCAAGCATGAAGCGAATTGTCAGTCTAATAGCTATATCAGAGGGTCAGCCATTAATATTCATGAGCAGAGTAGTTGGCTCTGTACAATAGCGTATGTTATTCTGTTTCCACTATATAGTTTTCTTGTTAATCTGGGACTTGTGTATAATCGTACATAATGGTAGATGACTTTAATGATGTAACTAATGTTTCCCGCGGCTTTACTCGCGCCTAAATAATTTTAAAACAACCGATGTCCATTAATCAAAATGTCAGTGCGTAATATCGATGTAACCTTTTATCAAGCCAATATGGCTTATGTATATTTTATTTATTTACTAATCAATGACAGGTCACATTTCAGAGCTTTACAAAGTTCAGCTGTAAAATGCGAATTCCTTAGTAAAGATTCGCAGTATTATTTTTTGGCCTGTTCACAAAGAAAAATCTATGGGAAAAGAGATAAACTCTAATTTTGTATAGGAATGTTACCTACCAATAGCTAAAGATGTATCTTATGTAGAATTTGAGTAAATACACATGGGCTCTGCCACACTTTAATGTTACAAAAGAACCTTTTAGGAAAATGTGGAATACATTCACAAACTCCCGTAGAATATACGAGTATGAATATTTTATGATAATTTAAGAAGCATGAGAACATCTCGAGGGAGCATCGGTTGATTAATTCTATTTTGCGTTGATTTAGATTTCGTTAAAAAAATCATTTAACTAAAAGAGTATTTACTTTCCTTTAGAACACTTATTTATATATCTTCTCGGACATTTTCGCAAATATATTTTGATTTTAAGCTTCCGACTTTTCGAACACAGACCCACGAAATGTACAATTGCAACCACTATGATTATGAGCTTTAAAACCTCTAAAACCGTAGTCCCTCCCGTGACCATGATTTCTATGTTCAAACCATCCGTAAACAGAAATGAAAAGTAGTTAGTTTAGTCTTATTAAAAATGTTAAATATTCGCGTTAAACTAAGAAATATAAGTATATAGGTACTTAATTAAGTATATAGGTACTTATGTTTGGTTATAAAGTTATACGTAACCCCAAAAAACTTCGCTATCACGCCGCGCCGTTATCTCGCGTCTCATTATTATTTATAGCCGCTTCCTAACAAAAATATATTAAAGAGGTTAACAAAGAATTCTTATACCCGACGCGGTCCCTTTCACTTGGTGTAATATAAAAATATGGTATAATTTGGCCTCGGAAAATGTCAGCTGCATTTCTTTTTCGGTTCAAACTTGTAATTACGGTATAAAATTATAAGGCAGTGAGTTTTATTAAATGAGCCCGCAGTGCGGTCGCGCTGCTGCTTGAGAGGTTTTTGGTTTTGATAAGAATATACTTACTCGTACGAGTATAGGTTTTGATAAAAGTTTATTACTTTATTTGTTTGTTATCATGTAAATAAATAAATATGTTGGGACATTAATTCAACAGCGCCATCTAGTTCCATAGTAAGTTATGAGGCTTGTGTTACGGATAACAGATAGTTGATACACTACATATACATATAATTTTAAATACAAACATATTATAGATATAAACTGGAGTACAAATATTCGTGCTCAACAAATGAATACCCCCAGTGGGACTCGAACCCGAGACCGCTGGCGCAGAAAGTAAAAATGAAAGTAAAGTTGTATGAAATAAGTGTATTATTTTTTATGTGTAGGTATTTCAGGGCATCGTATAACTGATATTTCAAGGAAATCCTGGTTTTTACATAGAAACGTAAAGTTTTAATGTATATCTATTATAGATAATATAATATATGCTGAATTTTGTGTGTGATCTCAGTAGCGTCCGGCAATTCCGCCAGGTGTGAAGCCAAGAAACGCGCGACGCCCCATTAAGAGGGAAGACGGGTTCTTTGGTTTTAGTGGGTACTACCTACTGGCGTGCCGGTGAGTCTCACATAACCGCCTGTTTTGTACAAAGGCATGGGTCAATGCGCTTCCCAAGGATTAAAAAATAGCATAGTTATATCATATATAATATAGTTTCTAGATTAGCTTTAAATACAAAATCCTAAACATTCTTCTTGCTACGAGCATATCCGGTTACTTTGGTAATTAAAAAATGCCGAACTTCATACTTATTTTTATTTTATCTCAGAGCATAAATATCAATCTTAACTGAAGAACGGTAACTACCAAGGAATATTACTTTTTGTTCAAGCTTTGATATCACTTTCAGTTTTTTAGAAGTTTCATTTAAAAAAAGCCTTTGTGGTTAACATGTTGTTACAGAAATACTATGTTATAGTCCCAGATCCAGAGTCTTGGTTGAAACGTTTAAGAATTTGCCAAGATAACTTAAATATTTTTACCAAAGTCAACTTTGATATTACTGGGATAATTCGTAGCATTTTGAAGTATTCGTCGACATATATGCAAAATAAGCAAAATGATGCCTTCCTTTGTTCTCGCACCGCAATGTATTAATTAGCCCGACGCTACGTGAACAGTGCAGCGGCTACGACCTGAAGAAATTCAATGGGATCGATGCTCAAATTATGTATTATTTTAACTAATTAATATCAAGTGATATAGAAATATGATATTTTTGTATTTCTTATTTATTTTAAAGACAAATCATTTCGGCTACCTATATGTTATATATTAATATGGCGCAAGATCGCTTGTGTACTGAGAGGGCAATGAATACATACGGAGAAAGAACAACTACGTACATTACTCCACGTCTTATAAATAGTTTGCCCCCAAACTAATCAATGAAATTACCAATAAAAATATTAAGGCAAAACTAAAACATTATTTCCTTTCTATTATTAATTAGATTAAATTATTTAATATTTAATATTAAATAAACATTTAATTCTAGATTATAACAATATTGTATTTAATAATATAATATATTTAACGGTGCGGTCCCACGGCGCGTTGGGCGACGGGCCACGCCAGGCGTTGCTCCGCCCGTGTACGCCCGTCGCGGCCCGTTTTGAGCGTTCCCACGGCCCGTGCCCGCCTGGTGCGGTCTGTTATCTGACATTCTCCACTCCATCATGTGCGCGTACGCGCATGCGCCACCGCAGGCGAAATAAACGATTAACAAGCAACGCAGACGCGCCCGTACAGGCCACGACGGGCGCCGACGCGCCGCGCCGCGCCGCGCCTTTGAACTTACCGACTCCCGATGGATCGGACGGACGATAAGAGGCCACCACGGGCTTCATCGGATGCATCGGTTCCCACGGCTCGTCGGTCCGGCGCGGCGCGGACTGATCTGTGAGAAAACGGGCCGTGGGACCCGGCTTTAATATTAATAATGTAATATATAATGAATTATGTAAGTAACATTATACAAATCTAAGAAATTTACAATGTTACATTTAATAAAAAAAATATATGTAAACTTTAATAATAATAAATAAATAATAATAATAATAAATAATGTTGACTAATTTATTAGATACTTATTATCGGTTATCCCACAATAAAAATCAACATCCGTTATGACAGCCCGTCTTACTTAGACATATAGGTACAATGTACAGGTACACGAACAAACACAACACACACACACACACATGTCCACGCACACGCACGCACACTTTCTATTCCTTTCTCTATATACTCTCATGCGATGACAAATCGACACGACCATCGTAACTATCGTAATACAGGATTAGACACACTACTTGTAAACAGTAGCATGTGTTACTAAAAATATATAAAATATACCTCTATGTGTTTACACATACAAAAAATCGATGCCGCACCAACTTGACAAGTAAAAAAATATTACACGGCTATATTAATGTTTCAAAATATATTACATATTACATAAACAGTTAGGAAGATATGGTACACATAATTATGTAAGTATATTTATACAAATAAAGGTACATATTATTTCGTATTTTCTCATCGACTGTACACCTTAGAATCTATGTTTTAAAACGATAAAAAAGTAGTAACCTAATTGATGACGACGACATTAGCTCATTCAATCTACGATGGCTTAATGTCCCTGTTAATCGACCTTCCGACATGACGACGTTGGAAAGTAAACTGTATCATTACTAAAATAGGGTTTAAACTACGTTATGTGTAGAGATACTCTTGGCATTGGCGAGCGTTGATCCTTATCGATCCTCTTGCCTCTACGAGTTCTTCTACATTCCTTTTATAGTTATTGTCGCTTCTGCCTTTTTTATAAAAGTATACGTGTGCAGAAAGTGTGGAGTGGGGCCTATTTTTTACTTTTCTAAATTGACATATTATTATACATTCTCATTCAGACTTATAAAGGTTCCAAATAGAAAACGACATTTGTCCCAGGAACGACGCGTTATGAATAATGTAATGTTGAGTTCTATTGTACACTAAGAGGTTTAATATTTTCAATTTTTGCAAGTAAAGTATTCTTGAGGTACTATAAGTATTAACAATTTTCTAGAAGATTTTATTTTATAATTGAGTACAATGTACAAGGTTTAATATAAATTAGACGTGTAGATATGGTATCTGTATCGCAGTTATTGCTTATACTTAAATATTATATTATAATATATTTTTGTCACCTATATATTTTCCGTGCCACAACGCTGGCGGACTCATGTTGTCAAGACATTATGAAGTAAAATTCCCGCGACACCATTTAGCTTCTTAAAATTTATACACTAAGAAAGTTTTAAAAGCCACTGTATTCAGGACTTCCACTTTGTAAGCATTAAATTCAATTATTAAGCATTAAATTAATACGTAGGTACTCGTACTTTGTCTTTATATTTAGAACAAATTAAATGGAAATTGAAATTAGGGTCTCAGTAAGCTTAAATACTAATTAATATTCCTTCTTAAGAGTATTAATCTTAAATCATCAGTATAGAATATATAAATCATTAGTTCGAAAAAAAAATGAATCAGTGCTGCAGAACTGGAGCTGACAGAAAGGACTGAGCAAAACCAACAACATAAAACTTGTATGCAGCTTGCATACAGTTACAAGTAAAGAGCACAATATAATGTAGTATCTATATTGACGACACGTTTGGCTCAGTTGGTAGTGACCCTACTTTCTGCACCAGCGGTCGCGGGTTCGAGTCCCGCTGGGGGCATTCATTTGTTAAGCACAAATGTTTGTACTCCAGTCATGGGTGTTTATATCTATAATATGTATATATTTAAAATTTATATATGTAGTATATCAACTATCTGGTATCCGTAACACAAGCTTAGCTTAGCACGGAACTAGATGGCGCTGTTGTAATAATGTCCCAACATATTTATTTATATTTATTTATTTATATATAAGAAGTGCCTTTTGTTGCAAGCATTATATTGTATTTAACATTTATAATCATTACACTGATTGCCGATGTTACCAAAATTTTTTGGCTCTGTTAGATAAGAGTGAGTGGTATTGACAATTCTTACCAAACAAGAATACTAGAATTTTAGAAGATATTAGACTGATAATACCTACATAAACTGATGAAAAATGATGTATGTTTAAATGAATAAAAATTAAATATTATTATAACAAGGATTCTTGCATAATTCATATACACTTTGTGAGTTAATGAGATGCAAGAGATATAAAACAGCGCGAGATCTGCAACAATGCAATATATATGCTAACTAGCTGTTTCCGGCGCTGTACTTATTTACGAAGACTTACTGTGTACATTTTTTCTAGATTGTCGTGATAGTAAATTTAATGGCGCGACGCGGATGAGGAAGATTACTCAATTCAATTTTCTCGTTAATTACTTTTATGCGTGCCGGTTGAGCGCCGTTATAAATGGATGAAACATTTCACTCTAATTTTCATTTCATGCTCAGGTCAGAACGCTCAACTCATCAACACTCGTCTACTAATTCTTTTTGGTTCTGGTTGAAATAGAAAAATATTCATCGTTCCATTATCCATTATCCATTTTGAACTCGAATAAAAATTTGCATGGTCAATACAATATTTGTGTAGTGCACTTTTGCTCGTGTTGGCTTTATCACCCTCCGACAGAATACTGACGTCGAAGGAAAAAAGTGGTTGCATTTTGTTCGGCAAATGAAGCCAACGGAAGTTCAATCTTCCACTCCTTTATTTCTTCCTCCTTTCTTTCCCTATTTTATGATAATTCAACGTGGTTTTATAAAAGAAGTGAAAATGCGCAACTATATATCAGTTATTGTATTGTATTCAGACCTTTTTGGCGAACTTCACGTGTCTTTCGAAAACTTGCTAAGTTCTCTCAGCTATGCAAGCTCCTCACGATACTTTTCCTTCACCGTAAGACAAGTGGTAATCATGTTGTAAATGTTTCGCCCATGAAAATATTAGAGGCTCGGAAATTGAACTCGCTTTACTCAGTTTTCAATGGGAGTGCAACTGGGCTACCACTAGTAATTAAAAATATTTTTTTTACTTTTTGTTTAATAGAATTACCTACCAGTTTGGAAAGAAAAGGTGTCAGTACCAAAGAACTAGAGTTGAAGCTTAAAACCAACTCCAAAAACTCTAATATAAAAATTTTATAAAGCACAGATAAAGTATCAATTTACAAAAAATGTTTTTTGTTGCAAGAATTCTTGTTTCTTTGAGATGTGCAAGTTCACACACGAAATATTACTTATTAAGGTTGCACCGCTCTCTGCAGACTACAAAGCTTTGTCACGACTACGAAGTATATTGTCATATTTTGGGGATCTCCAAAGTGAACAGTGAACACCTAGTATTATGTATTCATAGCGCCTACTGGTATAATTGTACTCTGGAATTTGAATGACCTCGTTAATATATAATGCTGCTCGAATTAATTTCAATTACAAATATTTAAGCAAGCGATTGTTGCTAATGAAACACTGTAAAGTAAATTAGGGCCAGTAATATTAATATACTTTACTTGGAAAAGGGCTTGGAGGGCGGCTAATCGCAGCGCCGTTCGTCATACTTTTGGTGATTTTTAGGATTCTTGTTATAACTTAATGAACCTTACACTGCAGAATGTGCCTCATTAATTAATTATTACGATGTAGTAGATTGATTAAGAAATAAAGCGACTTTTAGTTTTTGACCCCGATTTGAAAACCCTAAACATCTAACGAAATACGAAGCTGTAGCCTAATTCAAAATGAATATTCAAAGCCAATTATCATCGCAATATAAAAATTGTATCCGAGCAGACGTTACAAAAACCTTGACGTCTTACATCCGTCGCAGCAACATCACTCCCCAATTAGCGTAAGCTCCGGCGTACGTCGATAAGGACATCACTCCGCAGTCCGCATTGTTATTCATCGCGACCTCTATGTGACGGTCCTCCCGCCGCATCTACCTTCTCTCTCCCACGAACTCTCGTAGCTACTGGAGTGAAATAGACAAAACACCGCTATTGTGGAATTTCTGCCATGCGCTGGCAGTGGAATCCTTTTTTCCATCTCTTCCGTAAGTACATTTTTGTGTTTGTCGGAAAGAGAGAGGTTCAATGCGCAACAGTTGTCGTGTCGCTATCGATCGCGCGCCAGACACGTGCGGCGCCCGGCGCTACGGCGGCGTACTACTGCGATACGATGCAAACAGAATACACGCCTTCCATTGCTGTTTTGCTTATGAAATAATAATAAATATCGTTATATCTTCAATGAAAGTTACCCGTCTGTAGAGTTTCTGAACGAAGACCCTACGAACATACTGTAATAATTGCATTCTTTTCCCGATGTTTCTCGTAAAATAAAACGGAATGAACTGCGAAGTGAGGACGCTGACGCAATAAACTGATCGGTACTTAATAAATTCCTCGTTTAGCTACTATATTTACATATTATGTACAGATTCATACTTTATTGTATAAGCTCGTATTACTATCCCCTCTTTGATTTAAGATATTACTTACTAGAGGATGTAAGCTCGAAACTGCTCGTATGAAATCAAAATCGCAATTAAACCAGCTTTTCTTATAATTTAGATTAAATTAAAGTGTTAGATTACTAGTAAGCCTCTTTTTAACAAAACAAACAAAGTAGCTAGAAAATTGTGTTAATCAAATATTTCGTAATGGAATAAACTTTTGAGTCTAAAGCTTGATAAGCTCGTGGGCCGCGCTCACGTCGAACTCGCTCTACTCCCCCGGGATTATGATCAAAAAATATTATCTTATAAGATTACTTGTAACGCCCCCGGAAAGGGAGTATTAAGGTCAAAACAATGTTTTATAACTTCATCAGGTCGGTACTGGATATTGTTTATTTTATACGCAGCCTTCAAGTTGTATAATATTGCGTACTTAATATCGACCTGTAGTGTATATTTTTACAACAACCTAAGTAAGTAACGACATAAGTAAAGCATTTGCGACAGATAACTATAAGTAGGTAGGTACTATTACGGTCCTTTGTTTTTTATTGGTATCCCGCCCTCACTTCGTAGAGTCTTTGCGTAGCTTCTTGACGCTGAAACGGATACATGGATTTCGATGAAACTCAGAAATAAGATAGACGGAGCCTATGTTCTGTAAAAACAGAAGGTCCGTTGCTTTTTCGTTGATTGTTGCAGCCTGAAAGAAGTATAAGCAAAAAATACGCACGTAGTTAAAATTTCTATAGGCAAAGTGGTGAAGGTGTTTTGTATTAGTTAAAAGGTTACAGTTACAATTTCGCAATTTTGTTAGAACATTGCCGGATTAAGTACAGATTACCAATAAGGTGAGCGAGACCTTCTAAGTTTTCTCGAGGTAACGCACAAAATAAATAAGTAGGGGACATATCATTTCACCTATTTTCGCTTGGATGAGACTCGAAACTATTTATATTTTTGTAAAAAATATCTATATTTCTGTTATTCTTTAGAGTTCAGACCACCTAATTTCTAAAATGATTACTAGTCTTGTCTTACGGTGAAGGAAAACATTATGAGGAAACCTGCATGTCTAACAGACCCTTGCAAGTTTTTGAAAGACGTGTGCAGTCTGCCAACCTGCACTAGGCCAGCGTGGACTTCAGCCTGATCCCCCTCGTACTGAAGGGAGGCCGTACCCAGCAGTGGGACGTCAAGAAGGACTTAATACAATGCAAATGTATTGGAAAACTGAGCAACTGAAAATGCATAACGAACTTATTGGTAACTAAATGAAAGTCAAAACAACTTTTTATTTCTCTATCTAAAGATATTTAACAGATTGAAGAAGAAGAATAAGACAAATTGCCCGTGACATATGTACACAGTAATATTGATGATAACCGATAAAAAATTTTGTTCTCTTTCATTTTATCAGCACAAGCAGAATCTATTTAAGGATACAGTAAGAGCTCTCTGACCTACGCGCTCTCATCTACGAGAACATCTGGCTTATATGAAATATGCATAGCCCAGTCGTAAAAACCGTCCACAATAATAAAATTATAAACGAAGTAATAAAATATGAAGGATATTCCCAACGTGTAAATTCGGCAGCGGCCACACCTACTCCAGCTAAAATAAGTACGCGTCGTAAATGCTTTCAATTTAATTTGCCTTTTCCGTTTCATCAACAAATTAAACAATTTGTTCGTAATGAAAGAAATTACTGTTATATACAGGTCAACTTTCTATAGTCTATACGGTCCACACCCGTTTTTATATGGTTGGATGTTTGAATTAGGATTTTTATTTTTTGAATGTTCATATTTTGAAGCTGCTGAAAATGATAGATAAAGTAGACTAGATAAAATAAGTACCTTATTACAAAAAATAATCCACACGTTAAAAAACCCTTCCTGAGTACACGAAATAAATGTATATAGTACATAATTATCCTTGAATATAATAAAATTGTAGAACATTATTCTTTTATATTTTATATAAGGATATACATACATACCAATATACAATTTTATGTATATTGAAACAGTGTTTATACAATATGAGTGACAGTTATATTTAACACAACGCGCGCCACTCCGTGACTGCGCCCGCATAATCTCGACGATGCCGCGACAAAGCCTCTCAAGTAAGGCTTCTTATTGAACTGACTCCAACTATTTCTACACTTCTAAACTTATTAAACGGCGTTGGGAATATTCCAAAATTATGTAATAGGTTAAAAAGTGAGGTGTGCGCATTGCGCAGTGGTCTACGTGTTTGTTCCTCATTCATACTGAAATTCCTGGACTAAATTGGTTGAAACTTTATTACATAGATAATCTATGACCTAGAGGGACACATATACTACTGTTAGTGGCTTAGAGATACACCTAACACCCAATCGAAGTTAAGAATAAATACTTACTACTTATTTAGTGTTCTTTTGGATTTTTATTAACCCATTCCTTCGCGTTATCCATATAATATGTTTTATGTATAAATATAATAAAGGATTTTTCAAGTATTGGTTAATAAATTCTATTCCACATGCCTCTAAATCACATCACACGAAACTGCGGGGTCCATGTTACGAACAAACATACTTTATGTAAAGTTTAACACCAATAGGAGTATGTAAAATATACATATAGCAGTTTGTAAAGATTTACAAATTCTAAACAATTTAAGTCCATCACAAACAAAATATTTAAATAATAGCAGTCAAAGCTTAAACAATAAGCTAACGACGCGACCCAAACAAACTTATCAACATACAATCAAGACGATGTTTCTTTAATTTTTCATGAACCCAAGAAGGGCGTCACGCGACCCTCTCACGCCATCTAGCGGGGTACGCGGCTATACCCAGGCGATGACATTAAAGATATATTATTATAGTCCATTAATAAGGTCTGAAATCAAAATTTGGCATACAACTTAGCATTTCTGATATGATATATGTAGTTTAAATGATACAAGTGTGAATTGCCTGATTCAGTACTGAGTACAATCGAGAACGTACCAGGTTCCCTCAGACCTGAAGTTCTCATACTCACGGCGTTTTCCTGCTACGTAAAGCAAGTGTTAATCATGTTGAAAATAATATCGGGAATCAAGAATTGCTTCTGTCGAGGTTTGTACCCGCTTCACTTGGTTTCTTAATAGAGCGCAATAATACTGAGTTACAATTGTTTTCTTATGTAACGTAATATTGTAAAGTTGTATAACCATAAATAGGACGTGGACGAGTGTGCATTAAATTATTCGCTAAAAATTACGAGTAGTTCCGACATCGATACATATCTAGCTGTCTGTTCACCTTTTACTCAAAAACATTTCGAAAATTCTCTTACATTTGTGATCTGATAATAATTAATCATAGTGCAAAATGCACGTTAGTTCTTTCAAAGTTTCATATACTTCTGCGCATAGAGTATATTGCTACATAGCAGGGGAAGTACCGTAACGTACTTAATTTCTTAAAATAACTTTAGAAATGTTATTGCAATGAGTTTTAAATTCTGCAGAACGCTCGACCCGCGCGCGTCACGCGTCTGTCCCGGAGCCGAGGCCGCACCGTGTGCAAAGCGGCTCAGTTCACTTATGTCGAAGTGACGGAAAACTTATTGTTATGAGTATTATTCAAAGTAAGTTGTCATTGTGGCTTTGATTTTCAAGGAGAAAGGTCACTTGTTTAAATGCATTTCTATTTGCCTCACTTAAGTTTTTAAGTACTGGCATAGTTTCGAAATCAACTTACAATATAATGACGATTTTCGAATATAATAATTTGAATTGTATAAAAGTGGCAGCTTATACTCGTCGTTACAGTATATAGTTTTAATCCGAAGCTTATTAAATGAATTCCTAAATTTAAATAATCTCCAGAAGATTATCACGTGATATCCTGTAAACGTTAGATACCCTATAAACATACTCAACTCTAAGCCTAAAGCAGCCGTAAGCCTTCAGGAACAAAGGTGTTCATAACGATATCAGTATAAATAATCTACAATAATTATGACACTAATTTTAATACGAGTCACATTAGTCCAGGTATACTGCATTTAAACAGTTTTAAAGCCGCCAGTTTTATATTTATATTTTTTAATATATATTATGTAACGCGATAAATCGAGTTAATATGTAAATTTACTTATTATACTGTTTTTAAACTCTACTTAAAGAATGAACAACTATATACTTTTGAATATATAAATTATGTATGGACACGCAGACGAACAAAACATTACGTCGAAGCGAAAGGCATGAATAGACGGTATTTCTCCATACTTCTTTTTTATACCGGTTTATATTTTTAATAAGTCAAAGGTCGCACATATAAGCGCATTATTTAATAATAATAGTTATAATAATATCAATATTCCTAATCGCATTCCATTATAAGCACGCGTGGTGCCGCGTGACTTTGCTTGCCATTAGTAGCGCCAGACACTTAAACTAGAAATTTCCACTCTCTGTCACTAAATTTAAAGTTGAATTTTAGTTGTATAAGCTAGTTGTAGAAATTACTCAAATCGATTTTCAGTTAGCGGCTTTAAGAATTCCTGTTTTCTATTTCATTTGAAAGTTACGTGACATTAGGTTAATAGGTATGTCAGTATTTTGATCGAGCAGGACTCTGAAGGACTATGGGATACAACAGCTAAGACGGTGACAAGTAGAATTTATATAAGTATAATTTTGAGTTTTTTAAAGTTCACATTATGTAATTGAAAAAAGGTAGCCTTTTAGCATCTATATTTTTTCACAGCTAACACTTTTAGTAGTTAATTGCTGTAGTTAGTGTAATTTAAAAAATATCTTACGAAGGGCATTATATTAATTGCAGATCATCATTGCTTGACTTCTCCTTTATGTTATGTAAACGAACAAAAGTATGCAAAATTCTTAAAATATGGAAATTGTGATTATGTTTAAGCCTCTTGATTATGAATCAAATTTATTCTACAACATTGACGTAGAAATTCAATATTTATCAATATTAATATTCGCATCAATATTAATAAGTAACCTAACCAATAAATTTTGTTTATGATGTTTGAATCCATTCATATATTTTTCCAGGCTCTCTTCCAATTTTCCCCCTTAGATTTGTGATCAGACTAGTAGAATAAAAAAATGCCAAGAATACTATTATTTATAGATATAACGTATATTTTTTTTAATAGGCTTTAGAAGATGACACGTCCCTTTCGGTTTTCTTTTTAAAGTATTTATCAACAAACATTCGCGCAATCCTCACCAATAAATCCTTATCCTTACTAATATTATAAATGCGAAAGTGACTATCTGTCTGTCTGTCTGCCGCGCTTTCACGCTGAAACTACATACATCTGTGTGTAAAATATCTAGTCTAGATACTGAGAGAGAAAGGACATAGGCTAGGCGAGTTACAAAGTTACAAAATTTGTAAAATTTTATTCTAAAGGGGTTACAAGGGAACGTGAGTCGCTAGTAAAGTAATATTTCCTAAACCCCTTCACTATAGGTATATTTTATAAGGCACATTTTACTTTGTACGTTATACAAATCCTTACCTGTCACTAAATTCTAAGGGTTTGATTAAGCATCATCCCCGGGGAAATTTGGAAAATTATTTGAGAAGTTTATTCGTTGAAGGAATATTTCGTTTATCCTTTTTAATATTGTTAGTGTGATAAAAAGTTGTTTGAATTCGTCTTAGCTCACGTTTCAGCTCAGCACTGATGAAATAGTTGGTAATTGTATTATAGACAACTAGTAACTTGCCCTGGCTTCTCTTGAATGCTTTTTAATTTCTTTGTCAAAAATACTATTATAGAGAACGAAATATTATTGTCAGTTCTACTAAGATTAATAATTTACTTTGTTTTCATACTAAATGTCCGAACTCATTTTAATGAATTAATTTATAAGAATACCTCGGTGATGATGATGGAAATGTGTTAAATTGAAATTTATTGATTCATATGTGAGTTACCTAAAATGCTAAGTCAATCATTTATAAAATTAATAAAATGCAATTCGATATTAAGCAAAGGAACTGGTGAGTTTATCGGTGGCTGTATTCGCAGTTATTGGCATAATTTTAATTGAATATTTTTTTTTATTTCCCTTCCCCAAATCGATTATAGTCATTCATTTTTCATTTACTCGAAATTTTACAAATTACATCGATTATTTTTGACAACTGCACTCAATTAAAAACTAGGTAGGTATAATAGAATCTGAGATATCAGATTTCCACGTATATTATGTAAATAAAATTAAAAGAAAAGTGGTTCTCTTCCTTATATTTTTGTTAGTGTTATAATAATAATATTATAATTAAATATGTCAGACGCATAGGTGACCACGACTGAGACCACAGCGACCGAGTTTTATGATTATGACGCTTGTGGTCGAATATAGCCCACACTGTAAAAGTTAAAAGCACCTCAGACGACCACGGTCGCGCCACGTAGGGCATAACATAATGAATAGACACCAACTTATTCATAACGAGTAGCGAGTCACAGTCAAATTCTAATCTATAGTCACACAAGCACAGATAAAATAAACAGGCATATTTCATAGCGTTCGTGATATTTCGCAATTCCCTTTGACAGTCTACACGGCACGTCTCGCTAAAATATACTTATATTTAATACCAGCGACTTGCCCTCGTTTCGCTCAGATGCCTCCCTTGGTTGGCGGATTTGTTTTATTTTGGTTTAACTATTTTTCTACAGTAATAGACGCCTATTATTTTTTACGATTTTTTATACCAGCTGCCAGTAAAGGCGCCGTCAAACTCGGTCCAACAATTTCGAAGATTAGTCGGAACAAACTGACAGATACTTTTTACTCATTTAAGTACCGAATATAATTTCATATGTAATACATATACAGACATTTTAGTGTTATTTATCTATATAGATAACGAAATCATTTAAATTCACTTTACAATATAGTATTATATATCATTGAATATACTATTATATTCAATGATATCTGGCGCTCACCTTCGCCCGTACTTGGGATATACTCGCAAGGGAATATAAACTACGAGGAAGGTACTTCTCTTTCACTTAGAATCGTGAAATTTGACAAAAAGAAATGTCTTATACCATTACTTACATCACAAAAAATATATTTTTTTAAGTTGTAGGTATTTTCGTTCGGTTTCTCTCTTTTATGGTCTTATGAGAGTAGAAACTGTCTATTTTTCCGTAACCTTTGCCTGTAAAGCTTTTGAAATTTCATGAACCAAAAATCAGAACAAGATGCAAAACCGTATAAATAGTTTTTTTATGAAACTATTAGTTACAGGTTTTAAGTTTTACTTAGTCAATTTAAATATGACCCTTTTGAATTCCAAATATTATACGTTTATATACTGTCATGGTTAAAACAAATAACTTAACAACTGCACCAACAACATAAATTACAAAATAACAAGATATGTAAGTATACATTGTCTTGCGATAGCTGGCATAATTTATTTTTATATTATCTTCCTTGTTTTATTAAATGTATAAACGTATATCATTGTCGGTCCGTCCGGCGCTGTGGTAATGGTGGCATTTTTCCTACAAATTTGAACTGAAATGGTTACAGATGCATCTTCTGTCTGTGGTTTTCTCTGTAGCTTTGATTTATTTTGCGTTAGAGTAAAGAATGCTATTTCTTTTTATACTTTGGGACATTATTACACACAGCGCCATCTAGTTCCGAGGTAAGCTACGAGGCTTGTGTTACGGATACCAGATTAGTTGACACACTACACATATGAAACTTTAAATACATACATATAAATATAAACACAACTGACTGGATTACAACATTTGAGTTTAACAAATGAATGCTACCAGCGGGCTCTAACCCGCGACCGCTGCCGCGCTGGCACAGCACATAGTGGCACTACAAAATTAACCAAACGTGTCGACGTCTGTAAGGGCAAGTTAGTTTATCTTTTATTTAAGTATTTATGCTTTATATTGTACAAATATGCGAATAATTGTATTAAATTACGGTAAGGATTATAAATAAATCTCACTCTAGCCTCTCAATGATGTCCCGTACAAAGTAATATTTGGCTACTTTACTACTTATGAAATCAATATTATTCATTTGAAACCATAATGTAAATAATAAAAAGTCGTAATAAGATTCATTTGACTTTTTTCGAAAGATACGCAAATATAAAGAACAACTTATTTATTTGATGTAAAGGAAAAAGCTATTTGATTTACTTTTTTATTTGATTTCTTGTGAAAGTAGAACTAAATTGAGTTACATTATTACTGTAGAATAAATACTTTTTTTTTTATATTACAAAACATGCCTAGGAAAGAGTGACGATAAATATACGATAAAAAAAAAGGTATATATATAGCGATTTTTTCGGCAAATCATGTATTTTGTTAACATTTGGATGGCTTATTGGTAATTAAAAAATCGTAAATGTATGCAATTTTCCAGCTGAATTCAATACGTATTATATTTTATCGATTTTATTTTTAATTTCATTTGGTACAGCTCTCGTGTCAAAAGGTTAAAGTGAACACTGGAGCAGTGACGTTAGCGCTCAGAGAGGGCTGAGAGCTCTACACGCTCTGCGAGTGTTCAATACTGTGCATTTATAAGATGTTTGTTACATATGTACGTGTACATGAGGCTTTTCCCTTTATTTTATGTAATGAAAATAAAGCGATACTATTTTCTGGTTCTTTCGGCTTATTTAGATACGTAGTTAGTATACTTGATGCATACCTAAGCACTGAATCGTGATCAAACTTTCGATATAGGTAATTTAGATATAAACTGCGTTAAAACTGAAATAGCTCGATCAATTTTGATAAAACTACACGCATAGTCTATGGAGCTGAAGTAACTTATAGGCTACAGTTAGTTACCTAGGGAAGGGACGCGCCGGTGGAGGCGAAGGTTAATTTCTAGTACTGTATCATTGTAGAAAATCGATCAATGAAATAGCAAAGCTTGAATATATTTCATACTAGTAATTCTCCCTTGCTTCGCTTCGGGATCGTCCTTGGTACAAAACAAAAGCATTTCTATTCACACCGTACATTATATCTGGATAAAAGCCTATATGATATAATATATTCCAGAATATAATCAATCTCTGTACGATTCATCCAAATACGTTCAGCCGTTCGAGAGTAAAAGAGTAACAAACATCCATCCACCCTCAGAAACTGTCACATTCACGATTGTAATATTAAAATAATAAAATAGTAGGATTATGTATATGCTAATTGTAATACGAGTCAAATGTAAAAGAGATGAAAAAATAAATAGGGCATAGGGTGAGCATAGTGTACTTTATATAGTACACTAGTAACAAGTATTATATGCTACGACGATGCTACGTAGGCGTAGCGCTACGGTCTGCAGCTACGTCGCTAACAAGCGTCTCGTTTGCAGGGAATATTTTATGAGAGCTGCCGTGTGTGTGAATAATGCGGCGTCTCATGTTTAATTAAACGACTGACTAAATATCGTGTAAATATTACCTGCTAATTTTTATTTATTTATACAATGTCTTATTTATTTATATCTAATCAAAAACCCAAAAAATAAGTTTCAAGCTTTTAACTTTAAAAATGACATAATTTCCATACAAACTTTCAGCTCCTATTTCAACCCTTTACAGCCCTTTTTTCACCTTTAAAAGTAGCTTACGTCCTTTCTCAAGCTCTATACTATCTGTGTACTGAATTTCATTTAAATATTATATTCAGTAGTTATGGCGTAAAAGTGCGACAGACAGACAGACAGATAGATATTAGTAAGGATTTGATGTTACATAGAAGCGTTTGTAACTAAATTAAAGTGACTATTGAATTCAGTGTTCAGAAATATATCAACTACGATGGAACGACGAGGACAACGATTGAGTGACGATTCAAACGCTAGTAAATGTTTATTGAAGTAAATAAAACAAATTTAATTTGAACTGATTTGTTAATAGTATAAACACTAGCTTGTTATTGTGTTCCTTACTATTTCACGCAGGAATAACTCGATGTATTCAAATGTAATTCGGGATGGAATAAGCTATAGATGATTATTACATATTATTAATAAACTGATAACCAAATGAAGCCGGGTTCAAATCCGATGATGGAAGCCTGCATGTCTGAACGAACCTATCAAGTTTTTGAAAGAAATGTGTACTTAGATAAAGTCGTGTAATGTGTATAGTATTTAATATTTCTTAATTATTACTTTTTCCGTACATTTTGCAAGTTTTTGCGACGAGAAGTCGGGTGGGCATCAAAGGTAGACTGTGCTCATCTCTACGATGTGAGCTATTTCTATTCTTTGAACAAAATATGTACTCCGATTTTAAAGATAAAAGGTGAGAAAAAGGCACATTGATTTACTTTGACATTTATTACTCCATTAGGATTTCTATTACATACTTATATGTATGTATAAATACAAAATTGGCCTTTCCCTCGTTATTCAGTAAAAATAAAAAGCAATACGTATCGTCTGTTTTGCGTACATAAAATGTCAGGGAACGTGTTCGAAGGAAACATATTAGATTACGATGGTGAGATAAAACGTGAGTTCGCTCGATCACTATCGGTGTTTTACGAGTATGTGTTGGATGACATTTGGCCTTTCTGGTTATTTATTTCCATTTGCTAAACAAATAATGACGTTTGGACCGAATTACTTCTCTTAGTCTATATAATATACATACTTGTATAATATAGGTCTAACTTAGTCGAATCTGCTCATTATATATTTTTTGAAATATCTTGTTAAAATAGTTATTATTATCGATAAAAAGGCCAAATCTATAGTTTTTAGAATGTTGGTTCGTCTTTCTGGTCACAGAGTGACAGACAAACAAGCATCACGAGAAAACCAATGGACAGATTATGATGAAATTTGGCATTTTTTTTTATGACAGATGGGCTTACTCTTGACCTTTAACTTAGCTTGAAGGCATAGATAAGGTCTACGATGTAGCGAGTTTGCCCAGGAGAAGCCTGTTAACACGCACCTTAAAGAGTTTCAGGCAATACGCATTCGGAAAATCAGATGCAGGCAGGGCATTCCACTTCTTGGCTGTGCGCATTATAAAAGATGATGAATAGCGCTTAGTGCGAATGGTCGGAATGTCAACCAAGAAGGGATGATATCCTGCAGTACGTCTGGTATTCCGATGGAAAAATGGCGATGGCGGTATGAGACCATGGAGCTCGTGGGCACACTCCCCGAAGTACAGTCTATAGAAAACCGACAGACAAACAACTTCGCGACGGTGTGCTAAGCTGTGAAGCTTAGTTTTCTGTGTGTGAAGCTCCAGACTGTCGGAAACCTCTACAGTTGCACCACGGAAAGTAGGAGTCAGGCTGAATGGACTCCTTTTTGCATGATATTAGTTATACATTCGGATATATTAGGCATGATAATAGTTGGACATCCGGGTCAACATATGAGATATTTTTTACAGCGGGAAAAGTCGATAAAGATGAAGAACTAGAACCTTCTTAAAAGGAAGGTACATAAAATCTTATCTTATTACTTTTAACGCAGGCAAGATAAATGCATCTTTAGTCGCTAAAATAAGCATCGCTACTGAGTGAGAGAATGCAGGTAGCTCACATGAATGCAGGTGTCACAGCTCTAAAGAATTTAGTGTATGTGTGACTATCAGTAGTGAAGAAATAATCGTGAAAATATTTACCAACGTACATTATTAGTCTATAATAAAAGTCTTATAATTTGTTACTTGTACTTTGAATTGAATATTATCTAGAGAATTGTATTCTACACTGTCCCAAAAACATTTCTAAGACAAAATGGTCAATATTTACAGCGATATTAGATCAAAGAAATACCTTCGGAATTTCACAAAGCTACCAACAAAAAGCCCATCCTGAACTCGTTGCCGGTTTCAAACGACTAGAGTGCAAACATCCTACCTAGCAAGTAGCTCGGTTTGGGGAATATAGTCTCTATGAGTACAACTATAAAGTCGGTATCGAAGAAGCAGTGATGGTTGTACAGCAAAGTTCAAATAAATCTGTTTATTTCTCTGGTTGCCGACGAACTGGAATGGTGCCTGAGGCAGGGACTTTACGAAAGGGTTCTGTAATGACTCCCTCAGCGCATTACGCGATAAACTTGGGTTTTCTTATCTACCAAAAGATAGATCGTTTTGTTTGACGTATGCTGCAACCAACGTTATTGTGCTCTTTAGTGTTACAGTTTAAGACAATTCTTACATATTACATAGTTAAATTATATTTTTTAACTTATATTTTTGATTTTATAAATGTTTAGTTTAGACTAGGTTTTTAACACATACACGTTTAATTGACCCTATATATTGCAATTACATAAGTACGTATTATATTTGAAAATATGCAGCGAAGACAGCACGTCAGAGATATTTACGAGCACTCTGGAGAGTTATTCACCTTCGGATCAATCGGCCCCTTGACCCGGCGGAGGGCCCTCCCGCGCCCGCTGCTACTTTGTGCTTGCATCAATCATTAGCGATCACTGGTTAAGATTGTAACCCTTAAACGCAGAATCTTATAGTTACAATTTAATATTAGTGTTACATAGTGATTAAATTTAACCATAATAATTACTGATTCTTGGAAAATATATTTATCATATTTTATAATAAGAAGAAGTTGAATTTTTTTTATTGATAACACTGAACCTCAATACGTACTAAATAAATAAAACCGTTGACGACCAGAAGAGGGAAAGATATTGGGCTGTTTTGTCTCATAAAAAAAATGTATTTAGCCCTTTATAGCACAGACCTCGGTTTTATACGTGGTGGATCAGGCCCTAGCAGACCTATAATACTAGGCCATATAAATATAGTCATTCCTATATAATTATGAACGTAACATTAATAAATTAAACATTACATCAGTAGGTATATAGTAGGTGTAAAAAAAAAATAAAAACAACATATTTAAAAACATAATTATACATACAAAATATATGTTAAATAATATAATTATCGTTGGGTTCTTCCCGGCGTATCTGACTTCAGAACAGCCGCTTACCTTTAATCAATCGACTTATTGACCTACAAAAGGTCTCTCCGCCGCGCGCCCTCGCGTCGCGGCTCCGGCTCCCTTCATATACTCGTATACAAACCACAATAAGCTATCTTTGATCTCGCCTACCTCAAGTTTTGGTTCTTTTTAATATTAACAAAAGTCTTTTGTTATATTATTTTTTCCGATCAATCTCTATTGGATCTTCTCCACTGTATTTTTATTGTACTCCAGTACTCTGAAAAAAATATAAATAAAGAATTGAAAAAATCTATTTTAAAGCGAATTTTAAATAAAACTTCTCATAATCTTTTCGATGCTTTTTAAATTCATGACATGATTTATGTAAAGCGTTCGAAACGTGTACGAGGAATCAAAACAAATCTGCAAAAAACAAAAGATAGTTTTATGTATTTAAAATAATTAGTAATTAAGGATTGGTTATAGTGAAATAAACAATGTTATCTTGTTACTATAGGAGTTTGTCTTTCCTTTAATAACATTACGTCTCTTACGCATACACGGATTTTCATGGCGTGGCTCTCATATTAAGCTACTGCTCTTATTTTAAACATAGTGAACGTATATATTATGTATAGACATTAGGTAAGTACAAAAGGAGACAGAAGTAGTTATTGGCTGTTACAGGATGCCTCTTAGGATGCTCCTGAAACCAATGAAATGAATGATAATTTGTATATCTTCTATTAGAAGGAACTAAATTATTTTGCTCAAAAATTCATGAGATCCAAAGAGGAAAAAAATAGAAAGAAAAAACTTGTTTCCAAGTTAAGCTCTTTGTGTTTTCCTTTCACAAAAATCTTATGTTCGTGTTCAGAATACTAATACCATCTTTCCTTCACCGAGATTGAGATTTAGTCGGAAATCGTGACAAATAACGAGACGATCATAAAATTACATTTGTACTTAAAATAAAGTGGATAATAAAAAAGGAGGTCGAAACGTCATCTACAGAAAATTTACATGAAATGTAATGAAAGTTGTATTATGTAATGAATACATTGAAAATCCACGATGAGCAGTTACTGACCGAGAAACTAGACTACTTTGTTACATCGCCTCGCCGACCTCCCGCCGCTGAGGGCCCTCCAGCCTTCACTCCGATGCATAATTAATGTTAATACTCTCAGGTGAATTGGTAATGAGGGCCGCGGAACAAAATACTTTGAATAAGCTTATTGATTTTAATTTACTCGTTACTTTTTTCACAAAATTAATATTAATTATTGCTCTATAATAAGTGGGTAGGCAGAAGACGCTCAGCTTACACGTCTAGAAAATAAGCTATAAAAATAATCACAAAACTGTCCAAAAAAGCAAGCAAAATTACGTTAATTTATATCTATACTATTTATAAAGCTGAAGAGTTTATTTCTTTGTTTGCTAATCGCTAATCTCAGCAAGTACAGGTTCGAATTAAAAAAATATTTTTATGTTGGATAGTCCGTTTATCGTTACTATATAAGACTGCATGAAATACATTATTTCAGCTGTGATCAAGAGATTGTGGAACAAAAGTCTTTTGCAAAAGTTACTGAGTAACGCCAAGGCACATGACTAGTATTCCTACTCGTAATATACTTACGTGTTGTCGGTCAAATTTACGCGTCAATATAAAAAGTAATATATTTGAAATTAACAAAGCGTTGTGGAAGGCAGGGCGATAAAATCGGTTTATTTGTGAAGTAATAAAAATAACGGCGCGGTTTAACGAGAGCGGTCTAAAGTTTAATCGACTTGCAACCCTTCGGCGACGGCTCGTAAACAACTCCCACAAGTAGTCTACATAACCGTACTATTAATACATACTAAATTTAGGAGTACATACAGTCTGGACACGAAAACTCTAAACATTATTATGATTGTGTTTTTTTTTTCAATTTTCTATATTCAAGATTCACTATAGCACCGAGGATTATTTATTTTAACTTGAACTAAGTACTTCCTAACATTTTCATAATATCTCGTCTGATCGGATTGCACAGATACCTTACTCAAAGAGAATGGGACCAAGTTATAAAACATAAAGAATGGGATAGGTAGGTAGCA
Source organism: Boloria euphrosyne (assembly GCA_951802675.2). Classification (NCBI taxonomy): domain Eukaryota; kingdom Metazoa; phylum Arthropoda; class Insecta; order Lepidoptera; family Nymphalidae; genus Boloria; species Boloria euphrosyne. Next base: position 13,911,766 of record OX637879.1, read on the forward strand.
CTTAAAAAGGAACCGCACCTACAATATCCGCAACAAATCTGTCATGCGATATGAAGGTTTTCTGGGATCAAAGAGAAATACCTGTGGAGAAGGCTATGGCGAGATGATGTCGGCTGTTGAAGAAAACTAGTATTCTTTCATTTACAATATTTGTCGCCTGATAAAATAGTTCTTACATTTATAAAACGAAAGAGATATTCATAAATTTTTCAAAGTATTCATTAAGCATCAATTTCAATTGTAAAAGGAAAATACCCTTCGTTCAAAGAGTCTCAATATTACATTATTATATTTTGTTACGAGCGTCGCAATTCTACGAATAGTTGGGAAGAAAAAACTTCAATCCTACAACAACTAGGAAGATATGGAAAATTGAAAAAAAAACAAAGTCACTTTTATTTTTTAGCATATCACAGAATAATTTCCCTTCGGGATCAAATTATAATATGCGCGTGTTCCCATTAGATACCGCGACTATATATCAAATGTAAATATGAAGTACATTTACACAATAGTGTAACTTTAGTGCCTCACTCCGGTCGTAAACCAAGTACTTGGTCTAGAGTTATTGTTTAGTGTTTCTTATTTGCTCTCTAACAATTTAAGTTGAAATAGCGACATGCTAATATAGATCTTACGATTTTCTGTTAAAGATGAGATTGGTGTGCATATATTTTTGCATGTATTCACATGTGGAGATCATTTTATGCGGTAAAGGCAAAATAAGGTTAGTATGGTCAGCAAATATATGGTACTGTTAGAGCAAACACGTCTATTTGTTCTCGTTGTGCTACAGCGCCTTTTGTATTACGTTATGTAATTTGAAGAATACTAGAATATCTCGCGGGTCCGCCCGTGTTCTACAGTCCGGAAACCAAATTCTTATATTTTACACATTATTATATCGTGTGATGTTTATAGCCTGTTTGCGACGGTTCTCAGAAATTAGATATTTTCCAGCAGTAAAATCAGTAGACCTGGATAAGTAGCTTATCATACCAATAAGATTTATCAAAAAATAATCAATGTACAGATTCAAATAAATTAATATTTCATTATATGCATAGATTTTATATCAGTTATAGCTTAGTTCTAGGAAAATTACCAGTCATTGACTCGTTAACAGCTTGCTTTCGTTGAACATGCAATTCATGACTAATGAGGTTTAATGCTGCTTCATGTATACGAGTATTTTAAATGCTATGTAGTATGCTAGCTAGCATGCACGGCTGCACATCCGAAGGAAGACCGATTTTCAGGTCGAGTCGAGTGTTGTTATTAGGTTTTCCTGATAAGAACTAATGAGTACATATACTTGATATTGCTGTTCTGATTTGTGGTAAGTAATCACGAAGGCATTTGGCATTTGGTTTTTGAACGTAAAGATATTGTGAGCCTCTCTGTTGAGCAAACTATTGAACTAACCTGCGTAGAGCTTGAGCACCTCATTGTTGTATGCGTATACAGACCTCCTAGTGGGTTATATGAGTACTTTGAAAAAGTATTGGAAGAAGTTTTGTTAAAATTAAATATTTCTAAAAAGGTTATTATTGTATGTGGAGATTTTAATATTAATTTATCAGATAATTCTAATATAAGTCTCAGATTTAAATCTATGCTTCTATCATATAACCTACATAACTTATTTACTGAACCAACTAGAATCACTGCTACTAGTGCTACATGTATTGATAATATATTTACAAATTGTAAACCATATTCTAAAGCTATTATTAATAAATTAAGCTCAGACCATTGTGGCCAGTTAGCTTCCTTTTCTTATTCTTTATTAAATGCCAAGAAAAATATTTCAAAAAAGACTTTTGTACCTATAAATACTACACGTATGGAGAAGTTTAGAGGTAATATTGTGGCTAAGCTTCCGTATTTATCTTATATTAATGACCCCAACTACTTATATAATTCTTTATTTAAATTAGTAAAAACTGAATTTTCTACAATATTCACTTCTAAAACAGTCAATTCAGGGGGTCTCTTGACATTTGGTGAATGGGCAACTCCTGGCATATGTAAGAGCAGGCAAAGGCTATATGAATTGTACAGTGAAAGAGCCTATAATCATAGTGTATCTTTTGCTTCTTTTGTAAGTGCCTACTCAAAAATGTTTAGAAGAGTATGTTCCATGGCAAAATCCTTGTATATTAAAGACAAAATAAGAAATGCGCAAAATAAAATCAAAATGACATGGAACATAATTGCTTGTGAAAGTGGAAGAGTCACAGATCGCAGCTTCGATTTTAAGTTAAATATTAATGATAATTATATTACCTCAGAACGAGAAGTTGCGTCTGAGTTTGAAAAATTTTTCACTGACATTCCACTTTCAACGACGCAATCACTTAATTCATCTCCCGACATTGCTGAATTTTTGCTAAAGGAAAACATTAAAGAATGTAATGAAATATTTAAATTTAAACCTGTAAGCCCCAAAGATATAATGGTAGCCTTCAGAAGCCTGGACGTCAAGAAAACAGCTGATTTATGGGGTATATCTGTAAAAGTTGTTAGTTCGGTAATCGATGTTGTTGCACCTCTTTTAGCTACTATATTTAATGACTGTATAGAACGTGGTGTGTTTCCTGATCTAATGAAACATAGTAAAGTTATTCCAATTTTTAAATCGGGTAGTACCCTAGACCCTAATAATTTTAGACCAATTTCAGTACTCCCAACATTTAGTAAAATTTTTGAAAAAATCATACTCGGGCAAATGTTATTGCATTTTAATGCACACAATCTACTTCATAAGAAACAGTTTGGCTTCACAAAAGGTCGCTCCACAGCAGATGCTAGTGTTGAGCTAGTTAAAAATATTTTTGAGGCATGGGAGAGGTCGCAGGATGCTCTTGGGATATTCTGTGACTTATCCAAGGCCTTTGATTGTGTGCATCACGTGACGTTGATCAGGAAACTGCATCATTATGGGATTAGAAATAAGGCACTCAACCTTCTGAATTCCTATCTGAGTAATAGAATACAGAGGGTTGATGTAAATGGTAAGAGATCTCCTGGGGCTCCGTTAGATATGGGGGTTCCACAAGGCTCCATTCTTGGTCCATTTCTCTTTCTAGTTTACATAAATGATTTGCCATTTTTTGTGCAGGACAAACATGAGATAGTATTGTTCGCTGATGATACTTCACTTATTTTTAAGGTAAAACGTAATTTACTTGTGTATGACGATGTAAACGATGCTCTCTCAAAGGTTGTCTATTGGTTTGATTCGAATAATTTATTATTAAATAACAAAAAAACAAAATTAATAAAATTCACAACACCTAATGTTAAACTTGTTGATAATGGTGTAGTATTAGGCGGGGAAATATTAAAACCGGTACAGTCTACCAAATTCCTAGGTATTATCATAGATTCGAAATTGCGGTGGGATCTCCATATTGAGGAGCTAGCGAATAGGCTTAGCTCTGCAGCGTTCGCGGTTAGAAAAATTAGACTTCTTACTGACGTAGATACAGCTCGCATAGTATACTTTAGTTATTTTCATAGTATTATGTCATATGGAATCTTATTATGGGGAAATGCAGCTACCGTTAATACAATTTTTGTCCTGCAGAAAAGAGCTATTCGTGCAATTTATAGTTTAGGTCCTAGAATATCATTAAGAGATAAGTTTAAAGAAATAAAAATATTGACTGTTGCTTCTCAATACGTGTACGAAAATGTTATGTATGTTCATAAAAATATACACGAATTTCCCAGGAATTGCGACATGCATACCATTAATACTAGGAGTAAACATAAACTTGTAATGCCTGTGACTCGTTTACGCCGAGTCAGTAATTCTTTTTATGGACAATGTATACGCTTATACAACAGGATCCCAGAAAACGTTCAAAAAGCTCCTATTGCCAAATTTAAAAAAATTGTGAAAGAACGTTTGTGTAGTAAAGGATATTATTCGATTAACGATTTTTTAGAAGACAGTACGCCTTGGGAATGATGTGATCGCCTCCAGGCTATTTCAACCAATAGAATGATTGTTCATTTCGATTTCCATTTAAAAAAATATTAAAACAGACAAAAAAAAAAAAAATTAGTCCCGCTGAGTTTCTTTCGCCAGTTCTTCTCAGGTCAGTGGCTTCTTCTTTCCGAACTGGTAGTAGACTCATGACGTTCAGTAAAAAATTGTAATAATTTTATGCTGAATAAAATATTTTGAATTTGAATTTGAATTTGAATTTGTAATGTTTCTTCTAAACGTTACCTTCTACAGTGCCATTACTTCATTTTATTCTAAGAGACAATACATGAGAATGCTCTAGTAAATTTATTCGCGTAACGTAAAGTTAGTCTAACCGTAACTCCATTACTTCGCCAAACTACGTCGCGCTACGTGCGGGCTACTTTGAAACTTCGTGTACTTAACACATTTTGCCTACAAACTTGATCACAAAACGTACTCATAACAACTGTAAAGAGAAATAGCTATTACCTATTGCTATTATTATTATAGCAACTAACCCTCACTTTACCCGGATGCGTCTTAAGGTGCCTCTTGTGTTTAAAGCATGATATACTGGTACCGTACTTGTGCGACATATTTTTGAATAGTGGTTCCCATAATAACTCAAAAGCAGGGATTTATACCTGGTATTTTTGATACACAGTTTATTATGTATTACATTTCATAAAAATCCGCCCAATCGTTTCGGCGTCGATAAGCATTATACCTACACGCTAATACAAATTTTTATGTTTAAAATAATACGGTGTGATTTCGATTTATATTTCATTTCATCATGTTGTGGCTCTCGTTGCTAGAATTAAATGGGATTTATGCACTGGTCCCGATGAAATTCACAGATAAAACTAAATGTCAATATAATTTGGTTCCCGAAACGAAACATGATACTTAAGATTAGCTTAAGAAAATTTCAAATCCACAGTCTATATTTGTCTGTCCATGATACTATTTATACGCAAAACCCATTATAAGACTGCCAGGGAAATGTTTTTATATGTTGCTTTAAATATCCCTGACCGTTTGCGAGTAAGAGTACAACCACGTGCCACTTGATGATTGAATATGCAAAAAGAGATCTAGTAAGGCAACCTGAGTGCAATCGTACACGAAGACCTGACTTTAGCTTAAATGTCTCGAGATAGGGTGGACAAAGAAGAAGAATCTATAAATGTTTATTTTAACACAATTTCTTTTTCTATTTTTCACTCTATTAAATAGACCACGTCTGTAGAAGAACCTAGGGTCTCATCTAGTATAAAAATATAATCAAGACACTCTCAGTATAATCCTCAAAGTTATAATTTACTGCTATATAATAAATATGTATGCGGGCTTAGAAAAGGTAATTTGGTTTAAAAGGGTCGGTTACTACGCTGTGGAATACACTAGAGAATAAGTTGTGTGAGAGCTGATGTTCGGACAATTTAATATTTTATTAAAAATTGTTGATAACCTTGCTCTTTACTGGTTTTAGGTTTTGCATTTGTTATTAATATTGTTTTTGTGAATACTTCACATTCAGACGTACAGGTACCTACGTCGACGGTTTTAAAAGAGTTGTAAATCACAGATTATACTAACTTTTGATTTGTATAATTAATTATAAGTATATCAGGTATTTAACTAAGATAAAACATCTTGACGAGATTCGTGAAGCGTAAAACTCAGTTTTTAGAAAATACACCAATGAGAAACTTAAAAGCAAAACTTTATCCAACTACAAAATTTGATTCAAATCGTTAATATTTTTGAATAATTTATGCAAAGTTATAATATTGGATTCATTATATGACTTAAAATATATAACACAAGGTACATGTTACACTGAAGTAAACTAGGGAAGTGCAAATATTATTTAAAAATGCTGTAGTATTTTAAATAGAATGAATCATATTTAGGATTTTTCGCGGACGGATTAGATTCTTGGTTCTCGTCAATATGGTCTCTCCCGTGACCATAATGGGAGGTTTCACGCCAAGCTCGGCTCAGATGGCGCTACCAGCGCATAACGTCACCAACGAAAACCTCAATGCCGCCTATTTTGACAGACGCGTTTATTATTATAGAACAGTTTAGTTAAGTTTTGTAAAATCAAATATAAGATGGAAAAATACGGTATTTTAACTATTGTTGAATTAAAAAAAATTGACATAAAATTTGACATACACTACATACATACTTGACGTTATGCGCTTGTAGCGCCACCGACGGCTAAAACTCGCAGTGAGACCTGCTATTGCTGTAAAGTTCGCGATCCGCGTTAATCTAAGAAAGCATTAACAGGAACAAAACAGGGGGTAAGAAATTAACTTTGAATATGGTCAACAGATAAAGACTTTACCGAAGCATTACTAACCACTATCGCGTAATCGTAATCGATTTATAAATGGTATAAAACAAAATAGATGTTTACTTTATCTGATCGACCGCCTCACGTATTTATATGGGGTATAAAGTTTTGATTGACGTTTGCTAACATATAGGTTCTTTTAGTAGGTATTTTATATATTCCTTGCTAGCCATTCTTTTTCTTTTTCCAAATTTGATATTTTTTATATTAATTCTCCGCACCAGAAACTTAGTTATTCAGTAAGTATTCAGAACAAGGACGAAGCGGTTCATAAAATTATGGTATAATTTAATCAACATATAAAGCAATATAATATAAATTTAATATTATTAAACGACTTTCTAGAATTTTGATTTGATAAAATATAGCTAAGTTTACGGAATGTAGGGCAACGCCATTAGTAAGTACGTTTTATTGGATTATAATGTAATTAGCTATCGATGTGCTGAAGCCTGTGAATATTTCATGACGAGTCGCAGTTAACGAGCGAGGAAATATGTTATTTATAAATAATGTTTTAATAGCATGATAAGTAGTACGTAAGTGTATTTATATATAAGAGTCAAGTGTGTTTGTTTGCGGGTTCTTTTATTGCGCAACAAAGAAGTTAAATCTAGGGTATCTATTATTTTGTTGCTTCACATGGTTAAATTACAAAATTGTAAATATAGCAAAGTATAGAATGCGCTGGTCTTAATTGGGATTTAAAGATAGTTGCGGATTTTAAATTTAATTTCTGGGACATAAACAAATAAGTATATTGGGACACACAGCGCCATCTAGTTCTATGGTAAGCTACTAGGCGTGCTATCCGGATACTAGATAGTGGATACACAACACATATTATATAATTTAAATACATACATATTATAAATATAAACAGTAAACACCCATGACTGGAGTACAAGAATGTTCCCAGCGAACTCGAACTTGCGATCGCTGTAATAGGGTCACTACAAACTGAACCAAAAGTACGTACATTTCCCAAAGCACGCGTTCGTTTCCGTCTTCCGGTATCCTGGTAGCGACGTCACCCAATCAGAGCTCCGACGAGATTACGTAGCGGGATAGTATGTACTCGATATTGCTACCAGATGAAATTTCCATGAATATTAAAGAAACTTTACTAAATTTTATGTTAATTTGTTTAATCCATACATAAAATAGAATTCTAAGTTTGTCGAATCTGTACATTGCATATTTTTCGGAAATTCTTATTGAAATAGTCATTCTTATCGATACAGAGGCCGAATCTATAATTTTTAGAATTCTTGCTTTTCTATCTGAGACCGCATCACGAGAAAACCACTGGACAGATTTTGATGATATTTGGTACTATGAGAGCTGGTTATCCGGGTCAGGATATAGGATACTTTTTACTGCTGAAATATATCTAATTTCTGAGAAATCTCATGTAACCGTTAAAAACCTACTGTAAAACATCACACGGTATGAGAAATCTGAGAATTTAGAGTCTTTAAAACGCGGACGGAGCTGCGGGAAATGTTAGTCATTTATATTTATACATAGTTAGACATTTTTTGCTGGATTTCAAATCAAAAAGCTTGTTTTGGCCGATAAAGGTCAAGTAGAAACAGGTGAGATTGGTTGTGAGACGGTGAGGCGATTTATTTTTGTTAACTATAAAATCAGCATTAAAACTTAAAAAATAGAAAAAGAACAGAAGATAAATTTTAAGCGAAAGAATTATAGGTTATAAATATTTCTATATATAATTAATAAAAGTACTCCAACTATTTTGTCAAATGTGAATGGTTACATAAGTTTAATGTTCATGTTAAAGTTAGCTTACGGTGCACGACATAGCCGGCGTCGCATGACGCATCGCCGAGGTAACTAGGTACAAGTTTGTTCGATGGAGCGTTCTCCTGTGATCTTACACAGCAGGCAATAGAAATATCTCAATGAAATAAATATAGTTACTTAAAATATTTAATAAAATCTTATTTTATGATATTAGTTAAGAAAAGTCAATTATAATTTAATCTAAATATATAAAAGTGAAAGGTCACTCACTGACACACTCACTCTTCACGAAATGCAATGCAAAAATGCAAAAAACTCATATCGAAAACCGCTCGACGTAGGATGAAAATTAGCAGGGAGGATAGTTTATAGTTAGTATACGTCCTCTAAGAAGAGATTTTGCGACAGGGCCGGATTAAGGAGGTCTAAGGGCTCTCGAAAGTTTATGTGAAAGTTCTTCATTTTTTGTCCTATAAACATTATATTAGGCAGGGTGAACTAAGGGACGAACACGAGCGAAGCAAGAGTAACTTGCTAATTTATCTTATATATTATTATCTAAATAGTAATTACTTTATTACATTTTCATGAATTATTGATTCAGCAATCAGTTCAATTAACATGCTATTTGAATGAGTTAAAACGCAAACCATGCACTATTAATTGGGCCAATAGTGTGGTCGGCTGCGTCAAGTGTGGTATCAAGCGTATACAATTATCGCCCACTACTTGTAGCGAGATGTCGAGTCTAAACAACTTTTTAATCTCATTTAAAGTTATAATAGATGTTTAAAGTTATAAGTAACCGAAGTAATTGTATTCATCCCTTTTGAAGGTAATGATAGTTCTAGTTTTATATTTATGGGATGTTATATTTGAACGTTTGTCAATATTTGTCGATTGGCCAACATTTTACTAACCGAGTCCATCTAAAGTTTTTGTAAACCACTACCAAGTCAATGTACTACCAGTAATCTGTTATTTACTGCCGCTTTTTATGATCTAGCTTCTCAACAAATACATACAATCAAATCAAGTCAAGTGAGGCAGACAAGTTCACGTCGATGAGCAGTAGGCTACAGGGATCTAGTGCAGGTACATACAGCACGAACTGCTCCAGAAACTGTATGAATTGGTTCGGTCGCATTTGACTTGCAGATTCAGACCATTGTGACTCTAATTTATCGAGCTACTGTTGATTCTACACTAGTTTTCGTTGTAATTTTGAACGGCCAATTTGAATACAAATCACTATTATACACAGCAATTATATTCAATTTAAATATTAATTTATATTTGATTTATAGTGATTTGGTAATAAACATTAAAATATATAATATTTTTATACTTTACATGTACAAATACAGACAGAATAAAAATATATTATTCTAGTTGATATATATACTTACATAGTATGTTTATGATATTGTTTCAAAGTTGAAGTATTAGACACTATGTATAGCGCATTAAAACATGAGAGCATGGAAAATATCCAAAAGACGATGTCGAGGACAAACAGTTACAGTACAACAGTTTTTTTTTAATTTTTACATTTGACCCCTATAATGTCGTGGTCGACGCAGCGAAGACTCAGCTATTATAAATCTGCAATGCTCTGCAATAATCTCCGATAAGAACGTATTAATCGTTACGTCGCAGTGGCCAGCCATAGAGGCTAGAATTGATGGTAGCACTTCTGAGAACATTTGAACTATTAATTGCTGGACGCGAAGAAAAATGTTCGGAACTTATCTCTAGGAAGAAACTCTTCGTACAGATTTATATAGGTACGAAAGAAGTAAAGAGAGCAATTAAAATTTTATACTTAACAAGTTATTGCTTTTTGTATGCGATTTCAAGATTATGTAGTAGGTATATTTATATATACCTACTCATCGTTTTTTTAGATACGTATCAAGAAAATATGCTATAGGAATATTTTTCAAATTATTTTTATCCCATATTCCACGGAAATTTCCAAACTCTACCTATTGCTTGCATGCATTGCATGGTGTGATGTAAGGGCAGTATAAAAATATAATAAGAACCATAATAAAATGTGGTGTGTACCGACCACATGGCTAATAGCGTTGTTTGCTTTATTATTCAGAATAATTGCCCCCCCATTAAATGTGTATGAAGATGAACAGATATAGAAATACTTAAAATAATACGGTTGTGAAACTAAATTTATACATTCAAGTATTACGATGTAAAATAAATATTTATGTTATAATTTGTATCCGCATTGTACTGAAATAAGTTACTGCATCACTCCGCAGACGGCAGAATTGCAATGGTGAAATATACGATAAATATCCCAACCTGTTTGATTATGTGCTTTATTTTTCTTTGAAGCCTTACAGATTTATCTGATACAAAGAAAAATGATAGTACATACAGTGTAAGAATAGTAAAATTTTCCTTTTTTTATCCCCAAATGCAAATAGAAGGGAGTTATAAGTTTAACTTGTGTATAGGGGGGCGTATACGTGTTTGTGGCATCGTCGTAGAGCCCAAACTAACCGATTTTAATTTATTATTTTTTTGCTTGAAAAGTGATTTGATCAAGAGTGATCTGAGATCTCTGACCTATAAATCAAAATCCATCCGACCGTTAGCAGGTTTTCAGTTCTTTTCTAGACGGCCAAAGGTTACAAACAAGTTCTACAGATGCAATTGATTCAAAACTTAGCATCTCTTACTTAGATACTATACTTACATTGCATTATTATGCCTAGATGCTGCGGCGACACATGAAACCTGCAAGATACTCAACTAAAATATGGTATTTAGGCTCATCTAAATGACCTCAATAATAAGTTATCATGTCAGGTTACTTTTAATTTCTTAATTTAAGCCTTTTAATAAGGTAGAGTCTAATATCATACTGTACAATCTATAAAATATACTTTACTGTGTATATGTTGATAATTATGAAAAATTATAGCAAATTTCCATAATTAGTCTATAATTTCCGCATTTAAAATGAAAAATAAAACTGGTCCCGATAGAGTCAGACGCAGTTAGGCGAGCGGAGTGAATAATGAATGCCGCCGCAGGTGCTCCGGCCGCGGGAACTAGGTCATCTGGCTCGCCTAGATCAGCGAGTTTTTCAACAAATTTTCGTATAATGCACGTAAACTACCAACTTTATGTATATTAGTCTTTTATAGAGCCCGTCTTGATGTTTACCTATTTGGTAGTCTCATATTTTAGCTCGTGACTTCGCTTAAGTGTTATAAATTTTTCAAAGTTAATTGAAAATAATAATTAATATTTTAGAAATAATATCGCTAATCACTACATATTATAAAACAAAGTCCTCCGCCGCCCCGCATCTTTGGGTCTGTCTTTCTGTTTGCGATAAACTCAACAACTACTGCACCGATTTTCATGCTGTTATCACCAATTCGTCAAGTTTTTGTATACATTTAATAGCGGAACCCGCGGCTGCGCTCGCGTTAAAAGAGCGGGTAAGTCACTAGTAATAAATAAAATTAAGAAAAATGGTGAAGAGAGATATTACTTTGCCCTAGAACTTGGAACAAGTACTAAGGATACTAACATTTTTTAAGATATTACAAGTCAACTAAAACAAAACAAAAGGAAAATAGTAAAAATAAGAACTACTTACGTTATATAATCTGTGAAGAAGTTGTATGAAAATTTATGAACATGTAATTTCTTTTTCCGCTAGAAATGTTGCATGCTGAGTAGATGGCTGACGGGCGGGTTATTGCAAACATACACAAGAAAAAAAACCTCTAACTTTTAATGCGCAGCGATATTCGTAGTACCTACTACACTACTATTATACTATAAATACAAAATACTATGTAAGTGGTAAGTTTAGACGGATTTGTACGTTTAATACACAGACAGACATGTTGTAAAAAGTATGTAATGTAAAAAGATGTACGAGTACATATGTTGGGAATATAGTTTTACTGTCTTTTAACAGACTAAAAATATAAAAATTTTATTAGAGTTTCCTTTTCCGCGAATTTTCAAAATTAACGCGAATATTCAATATTTTAATTAATAGTGTCTTTTCAAATTGCTATCTTTATGGATGATTGCTGTAAAGCATTCGAAGAGTCGGGAAGCAAAACTAAATCTGCAAAAATTCCAAAAGAGAGTTTAATTTAAAATTGAAATCATTTGTAGATTTATTACAATCGTCAGTCTAAAATCATCGTTCGTTCATCAATGCTCTCGGACAGTAAAAGTGCCGTGTTTAGTCGCAGTAATACTTTTTATAATGTATCACATTCCATATTACTTATGTTTACGTTGCAAAGTGGGTGCAAGTAGAGCAACATGCTAGCTAATGACCGCGGTAATGGCGGTGGGATGTGCCGGCAGTGCGCACACTGCGCAGTGTACACACCACTTACTTTCTAGTTCATTTATTGTGCTGGATCGTGATTCTTAATCATGTTTCAAAATTTTTGGGTCCATTAAACATCAAAATTACTTTCAGTAACACTTTCAGGTATAAATAATATACTCACAACTTTTGTAAAGTTAGAATTAATTTTAACATTAATTTTATTGCTATAACAATAAATCTTAGGAAGAAGTCACATTATTTTGAAGTCAATAATTTTTAAAAATGTTATCAAAAATGCACAAGCTACTTCCAACCTTACGTGATTAATAATTGAAGAAAAATCTAATATACGAGTACGAGAGTACGAGAACTTGGACTAAAAATTAAAAATTTTGGTGTCTGAATATCTTAAATACTGAAAAGATATTATATGGTATTGTTTTTGACTTATTTAATTTAAGTGCGCATCCACAAGTATGCTGTTACTATCATGTAGATTAAGACCATAAACTGTTTGTGAAAGCTTATTTGAATAAAGAGGTAAAATATTAGGAGTTTCTGAATTATGGCACTCGTAAATCTTCCACCAGAAATTGTGAGTTCCGCGCCACCACATTCACTTCTACATATCGCTGCATTTTAAAATACCGAAAGTGCATCTTTATATATGTAGATATAACGTAATAAGTGAGTCATTTTCACCTATTCTATTTTGTTCTTTCTTTAGAAGAGGGTATTTTTGAATTGGTCATATCTTTGTATATTGCAAACAATTTTGGATGGGGTCGAATTGTCTGGTTTCTACTCATAAGACTAAAGAGTAAAATTAGTAATTACTTTATGGGATAATTTTAGAACAAAAATGTTTATTTCAATTCAGACATAACTATTATGTAAGCGCAGTGTATGTACATACAAATAATAGGTACTTCGTCTAATATAAAACATAACAACAATTTAAGAAAATAAACAAAAATTATTCTGTCTATTAATATTAATACATATTACATAATAATATATATAATGTTAGTGATACCCATAGTTTGAGCATAATAAAGCTACCGTGCCGTCGCGTCGCGTAGTCTGGATGCGGATATACTCGTACTATGATACTGTAGTAAATACTGCATTGTCTTGGCAAAAATACGTTTTTTTTTCTGGAGTGAAGATTTATCACCGCTTTTGCTATTTTTATTTGAAAATCCTTTTTAGATTGCTAATTAAATAGCTTATTTTATTTCATTATTGTGATTAGGACATTAACTATTATTTGAAACTAACAAGCCACTCGAGCGCTACGCTCGGGTTCGTTCATGAACGATTTTACGATTTGATATAATATATGATTTGATTTAACGATTAGTATTGATTTCTCAGAAATGAGATAATATTTTCTCGGTTATAATCTGTTGCGTAGTTTAAAAGAACTACAAACGGCGAACAAACGGCGGGAAGCCGCTTTGGCTTATTCTATGTAGAGATATTGCCATAGTACCAAAATACTATAAAATAAAATGTATATTGTATATAGTAAAAATAAATAGCTTAAAACAAAAAATAAAAGTAATCTTCTAATAGGGGGGTGATGATAAACGCGCCGGTCGCATGACTGCAGCTATTAGTCGCGGACCGCGCCTCTATCACTCCTGTGAATTATTTCCATTTAATGATCAGTTACACGAGTGATATCACTGTATTTCCTTATAAATTAAATTTAATTAGTAATATTATACTGTTTGCAATCAATGGTAGACTCCTACTTGTAGCATTTGTATTGAATGAAAAATACACGTTCATTGCAAGAGTAGGAACACTCTGAGCTTAGTACTTATGCCTGTTCTATTAGAAATAATCAGTGCACTATAATATCTCCTGTACATGTGACATGCCTCATTTACATGAGGGATGCCGTGGTCGCACACTGTCATTATTATTATCGAGTAGTTAGTTTTACTCGAGGTCTAACTTTCTTACTGTTTTTCGTTACAACTACTCGAAGTATTTAGACAGAGAGCTTTTATTGCTAAAGCTTTCAATTCCACTGCAAGCTTTCTGTCCTCGTTTGAAAATTAGAGGGATCAGGCTCAGTTCACCACGCTGCCTAAATGCTGGTTGACATTTCTGTAGAAAACTTGTTAGGTTCTCACAGACGAACTGGTTCTTCCTCACGTTGTTTCCCGTCAACATTAGACAAGTGGTGACATGATGGAAATGCTTCACTCGGTTTCCCAAAGCTTTTTCGCTATCACTGGTAGCTCTTCACCATTAGACTACCACTGCACTAAATTAATGTTAAGTAAATGTACTTTCAGATAAAATAATAAAGAATTCAGCCTTTTTTCATCGTCCGGTCCCACTACTGGACACGGGCCTTCCTTCAATAAGAGTTCAGGCCATAGTCCATTTCTAATATAACATTTTATAATTTAAATTATATAAATATTATAAATATAAACACTCACGACTGGAGTACACACATACGTGCTCATGACACAAATAAATGCCGCCAGCGGGACTTGAACCCGCGACCACATGTAAGTTTACTACGAGTACAAACTGAACCAAACATGTCGTTAATTTGTGTTTAAGTTATTATATTTAGATGACGATAATGGAACAATAGATGTAGAGTTAATGGGAAGCGATGGCGTCACGATTGATCAAGCGGAGTTGGCGGAGCTATTTATTAAGCGGCCGGAGCTGGCATTAAACGAAATAAGAAAGAATTTCCGTTATTATTAATAAGAAAGTTCGGATCAATTGAGTAGAGATGGTCATTGTCTTTTATCACGAGTATCGATAAACATATAAAAATACCATATCAACCAATTTTATGGAAAACTATTCACGCGACATTACATGTACTCTGACGATACTATCAGATGGCTTACTAATGAATAGGTATGTTATAAATAACCGATGAAATAAACATTTTATGTATAGAGCATTTTCTTAGTTAGTTAGAATATCTTGATACGTCTTTAGGGTAAGAAAGATACATAGGTACGGTCTATTTAATTATCCATTTTCTTAAGCTGCCTTAAACACAATGTTCAAATATTTTATTGAATAGTAAATAATTAATAATTAATGAGCTTGTTGTTGTAAAATCATAATAATGGTAAAGTGGCATCGACCGCCAACATCGCATTCCGCACCTACAACGCGTCTTTCGTATTTCGACAGTATTTCGAAGTGACAGTGTTGTAACATACGAGTGCACTTTTATTGTTAAAGCCTTTATTGATTCGACGTCGTTTGTCGTTTGTCGAAGTATGACGAATGGAATATTCGTCATACTTCGACAGAGTAATCACCTTAGGATAATTAGTTTGTAAAAATGTTAGTATTTTATAAATAAAGTTACATTTCATTTGCATCCTCTGACTGTGACTTCTATAACTGTCGTCCTTTATTCAATAAGATAATACTCGTACAAAGTCGTATTGTTTAAATGAGTAACTATCGACTATCGTATAATGCCTTTGTCACAACTCTACAAAGCAAAGAAAAGAGTCATAAAATAACGTTGAATTTACGAGGGGGTGCGGGGTAGAAACGGGGTGGTAGGAAAATTTTCAGGCTTTCGATGCTATCTTCGCCCTCCGACTCTGTTGTGGACTTTCTATACTGTAAGTTGTTATCGAGATGTTTCTGTACTCCACTACAGTAGCTAAAGTATTGAAATTTAAACCTATAGGTAAATAATATAAGTATATTGTTGATAGTTATTTTCTTTCTTTATTTTTATTTTTAAGCATAAAATATACATATCATGCTTATGGCGTGACCTTGTGTGTGCGCTCACGCCCGTGGATGTGTATAGGTTCGTTTATCTGTGCGTATTTGCTGAACCAAACACCAAAATAAATAAACGAAAATGCCCAAAAAGATGTTGTAACATTCTTGTTTCATATTATACCTAACCAAACACAGGTAGCTTAGAAAGAAAAAACTTATTCCCAACGTAATATATATATTTTATAATTTACAAAATTATTAGCTATTACGAAGCCAACAGTCGACTGGGAGATCTCTGCTTCGTTGGTATTTGGGTGAAATCTACATTTCAGCAGTACTTTGCATTTCTATGAACGTCCCGCGTGACAGGACGGAAGCCGTTAAGAAAAGTTATAGTTATGTTCTTTTACAGATACGTAATACGTATCTAGCTGTGGAAGTCACGGTTGTTCTTTACAAGTGACATTTTAGCAATTTCGTTTAACTTGATCCTATCGATATTCATGTCACGATCCTAATTTTGTTTCTTTAAGTAATCCATATATTGAATATTAAAGTAATCCAAATTGGTCCAGTACTAGTGGTTAGAATGTGGAGCTGCAGATCCGTAGGTTCAAGGTTCGAGTCCCGGGTATGCATGTTTAGTGAACGATATTTTCTCGAAGAAAGACTGAAGAAAAATATAAGTAAATCTCACATGACCTCAGTGGTTAAAAAATCCAACTGGTACTGTCTGTTGGTCTATGTACTTGTACATCGTGATCCGGTCTAATAAACAAAATTAATTATGTAGCAAGATAATATGTCATGTAAATAAAAATTGAATCATATCAAAATATAATTTATTAAAGGTACACTAACAACATATCATTATATGTCAATGAAGCAAAACACTTCATTAATTGTTACAAAACACTTGTAACATTAAAGCGTTGCTCAAATTATAAATAATTTGTAGAAGACCGTAAGAGCGGCGCAACTGCAGCGGGCCAAGGCCGGGCGACGCGGTCAATATTACGTACACTAGTCTACAGTACACAGTACACGGCACACGCCCCGCGCCGCCCGCCCCGCGCCGCCCGCCCGGCCGCTGCCCGCCCACGGTTGCCAGGTGGCCCGCTTTTACAGCGTTACAACCCAAATTTGATGACAAGCTTTTGTTCTTACGAGACTGAAGATCGCCTTATTTGAATTGATTAATGAGTTCTGTCACAACCTACTTACTTATTTAAAGTTTCCTTTAACTACATGTTAGACTTATAAGTAAATACATACTTTAACATTCATCTAAATGTAATGTTTGTAGGAACATTCATATTGATCGCAATTTCATCGTATTGTGAACGATTTTAAAATTAAATACATTCACATCAAAAGGTAAATAGAATTGGGATCTCATATACCTGCATCAGCCCCTCGCCCCCTCACCTTTTATCCCCACCCATCATTCCCTCCCACTGCAGGGCTCGTGAATGAAAGTTAAAGCTTTGTTCTAGAAGGGTGCTTATACTTTTTTGTGTCTACAATTTATGAATTTCGTCGTGTGCTAGTTCGCTATTTACGCTGAATGACAATGGTCACTCGAAGAAAACGTTTGTGTTTCTTCACTGCAGAGGCAAGTTATTTTGTTCCATGTTCATTGTTTTCAAGAGGCAGGTTTCTTTTCTTTTAAAAGATGTGGCCTCGATTAACGTAGGTATGAGGACAAGACAAGAGTTAAATAGCTATTTGAATATCATCTAAGCTCTGTTTTATGAAGCTAACAATTGAAACTAAAACGTTTTTGAAGGAATTTTATAATATACTAAAGACATGAGGGTGTGTCTTTGGGTTTCCGCTTGGACAAATCCCTTAGTACGTGTTATTAGTATACATATCTTACAGGTGTGATATATTCGCGCAGTAAAAATTATCCTATACGTTGACCCGGGCGACCAGCTATCATTATACCCAATTTCATCAAAGTAAATTTGTCCAGTGATTTTCTCGTGATGCGGAGACAGACACACAGACAGAGAGACAAAAATTCTATTGACTTAGATTTTGCAGCTGTATCATTAATAATGACGATTTTAATAAGATTTTCCATTTAAACTCGTCGCACACATCACATATACTACACTAGCATGGCTCCTGCGCAAGAACGACGCAAAATCATGAAATGTTCCAAATAACAACACACAATCTTAGGGTTTAGTGTGTAGTACTGGCTTGTGGGTGAGTCCCACATAACCACCTGTTTTAGGGTTTTAGGATAAAAAAAGACTTTCGTCCAGCAGTGGACGGCGATAAGCTGAAATAAATAATATCATTTACAGTCAATATATGTCATTGTTTATTGGTACGTTGACCTTTACTTAAATTAAGTGCGTCGTCATTGCTGCTACTGTGACGTGCAATGGCAATACATAGAATAATGTAGATTTTGTCATGGAAAAGAAGTAATGATTAATGATGACAGCTGAGAGCGATATTATATAATAATATAAATATAATATATAATATATAAAATAAAGTAAAATATTTACTTTATAAAATTGTGTATTTGTTATCTGAGAATAATTCTCTTTCAGTTAGATCATGTGGATGTTATTAATGAAGCATTACCGCTTCGTCGCGGCACGACGCATACTTAGTGCTAACGCATTCGATGTCCGTGTGACAAATTTTTCAATTGACTATAAAAGATTTGTGCGTTATGTTTTTAGCCACATTAAAGTTAATAAGGTAGAGACGAAATTATTTTGTTTTACCTTACTTTTACAGAATAAGATATATATTTATGCTCTAAATTTGTTTTTTTTTAAAAGCAATTTTTAGTTAATGTTCAACTACTGAGTACGGTCTTCAATGTCAAGCAAAGTTGGCCGAGTGTTGTTGGAGGACTTTAAATGTCTTTTGGAAACTTGTGCGCTTTCCTCAGGCTCAAGATATTTTTTACCATTAGACTTGTTGTAATCATGTAGAAAATGATTCACACATTATGGTGTTAAGAACTTTTTATTAATATGTAGGACCAGAATGAAGTAAGGGCAAGATGCTAGTCAATAAATTATTGTATAATACAACACAAATAAAATAAAATATATTGAAATGTTATTAGTCAATATTATAGAATTTGATATTCAATTCAAAATGCCACGTTGACCTTTCCGCGCTTTGGAGTCAACCTCACACTGCTTCGGTTCAATAGTGAATACGTGTAGTGCTCTTACATAAATTATAAGTTTATGCTCAAAAATATCTACTCGATCTATCTATATCCACTATAATAATAATCTTAAATATCAATGATTTTAAATACTTTTTTATAGAAAGTGTATAAGTTACAGTAAATAAATACAAATAGGTAAATAAAATAGGATTGTTTTTTTTTGTACTGTAACAATAAGAGCTTTGTACCAAATGATGTCCTCCTGACCGATTCCGGCCACGGCGGCTAATCTCATTGAGACTAGCCAACGGCGCGGGACATAATATTATAGTGCACAAGTGTATGCGCAGACACAAGTGCACTCTTTATTCCTTATCACTCTCATATTCCGGTGGGACGAATGCTCGACACGACCAGTGAGAGTTAAGGCGCAGGACCGACCGGCTTTACGTGCTCTCCGAGGCACGGGGGTGAACCACCGCCAACTTCCCAACTCCAGGCTGTTACTGAGGCTTACGTAACAGAAAGACTAATTAACTAAACTTGGCCCGTCCCGGGACTCGAACCCAGGATCTCTCGGTGTGCGACCGTACATGCTAGCCACTACACCAACGAGGCAGTTACAGTTATGTACCAAATACATGAGGGACATAAGGGAATATTTATTGTTGCGGCTAATTTTCGATACAACTGAGTCAGTTTTGACTGAACTTTCACTGAGCTACATAATGTTTCAAGTCAGAAAAAATACTTAGATAATTTGTTCAGACTCTTTACGCGACGCTCGATCAGATTAACGGATGGAGAGTGGAATTCTAGAGTTAATTTTTACTTATCTTAAATTTAACTTTATCAATATTGTTGTACGTTTGACCTTAATTTAAGGATGATAATTTGAACCATAAGGGCTTTGTTTAAGGCTAGCTTATTTTTTGAATTTGAAATCATTATAAAAAAATCGTTTAAATCAGTTCGCAATTATTGACTTTCGCGTAATATATACTGAAATGAGTCTATTTGTCCGGTTTGCACACGGTTCTATATAAAGGAGTCGTGACACGCCCTCATTTCGACTCCCACACCTCCCTAGCTGTCTTTTTGTTACAGTTTAATACCCGTCGGATATTTATATCGAAATATATAATGATAATTGATATCGAAATTTAAGGCCTATGAAGATTTTTGCCTCTTACACTATCACATTACAAAAGACACATACTCGTGCCACACAAACCCAGCATGCATTATGCGTATTAGCATGTATAGCACAGAAAAAAATAATAGCATCTTCTTTATTATATTTATTGTTTTACTTGAAGGTTTTCTTTCCTCTAACCTATCTAGCTCAATAAATATATACGTATTTATAAAGATGGCCTAATTGTACAAAATTCGTCGAGAGCAAGCATCGAACCTGCACTGACCTTCTTTCAAAACTGTTAACTTTCAACTGTATAGTCATTCGTATATTCGTACAACGTTCATAATATATAGGAATGTAAGAAAATCGGTTTAACTTGTAAGGTACTAACGACTAGCGCTGCAGAGCAAACTACATTTGAATTTTAAATCGTATAAACTTGACTCACAACTTGCCTTTCGTTCTATTTACAGAGCGTTTTACCGAAGACTCGTTATTTAAATACTTAATAGCTTAAATAAACTTTTTCAACATTTAATCTTCGTCATTACAAACAGTATAGTTGACTGTCTGTATGTTGGAAGCTTGCTTGCTGACACTAAACTCTCATACAAAATATCTACATATTTACTCGTAAATATCACCACTGTTTTATAATAAAATGTGCAAGTGCATAGATTCGTCATCCTTCTTTTATTGAAGTCTGTTAAAACAACACAGATAAAGACATTTTTCTGTCACTACTAAATCAGCACTAAAGCACTATTGCTATCTCTAATATGGTAGACTATTATGGTATGAAAACGATAATACTGCATTTGGCTAAATTATACCTTGTGGAAAATATCGAAATAAATAACCCGAAAAAATCCTGTATGGTTAGCTAAATATTGGTCTGGATCAGGACTCGAATCAGCGACCTCTGACATAGTAACAGATAAAGACGATTAGCTCAAAATATTAAAAAACATTAAAAAAAATCAAAAGTTATATATAAATACCAAATTTTTATTTTAATATACTAATAATAAAGGTGTCACATAAGGGTTTACGACGAAGTAGGTTAGTGCAGGCGTGAGGCAAGCTCGCGGATCCTGCGATCGATATTACATTGGCTCCCCAACTTAACATTATTACATGATGCAGCTCACATGCTGTGTAGGATCAAATTGAGAATTAGAGCTTGAGCTTAAAGCTAAAAGCTTTTAATAGTTCGATGGCTTATTGGAGCTCGACTTTACATTTGATTATATTGAAATTTTTGCCGAGTGCAAAATTTTCGTTTCAGGCAAATTTGGTTTCACCGGTTTTATTTTTATTATCCCTTTGCGGTTGAAACTGACATAACCATTGTGTGCAATGCATGTGTACATCTACATTATAAACATACTAGCAATTCCCGAGGCTCCACCTGCATTGGTAGAAGGAATAAAAATATAGTTTAAAAGTATTTTTAATACCAAATCATATAAAAATAACAAAATGAAAATTTGTCAAAAAATAAAAAAAAAATAGAAATCTGGAGGGGGCCGCTTATCGCCTACAGGAGTAAAAAATAGCCTACGAACTATTCTCAGACCTAGCAAATATACCGAAAAAATCACAAAAATCGGTCCAGCCATTTCGGGGGAGTTCGATAACAAACACTGTGACACTAGATTTTTATATATTAGATGATATAAACTCAGGTAGATCCGAAAGCAGAAACTAAGTATTATAAATTCAGACTGAAGTCATCCAGCTTCGACACTAACAGCTAATTAGTAGTGTAAGTCAGCGATCAATATTGCACGGGCTGTTAACATAACTTGGGTTTACATAACGAAGTTCATCTGAATTTATCGTTAGTGAGATTACCTTCTCACTCGCTTTGGCAAGTAAATATGATTAACTCGCTTTGGCAAGTAAATAGTAAAGATTCACGTATGAAAATCATTAAATAATCGTTGACAGTGTCATCCATTTAGAACTAGGTATCTGGGAGTCGATTTGTACATAGTAAGTATTTGTTTAATGTGAAGTGTGCTGAATTAAAAATAATTTGGTGCTCTCGACACTCGCGGCGAGAGATAAGGCGCAGGCGACGGCTTAACGTAGGTACTTACCGAGACACGGAAGCGAACTCACCACCATCTTTCCAACTTACTTTATTTTGATTAAACTTGCAGGAGGTGTTTAGCTTTGTAAGTTTTGGTTACTATTATATATTATTTTCTCATTGACGGCTTTCCGTTTTGGCAAGTTATCGCACCTCACAGAGGAGTATCGATAGAGTTGAAGATATATCCTTTGGTCATTTGTTTTTGTGTACGCTCCTAAGAGAAGGAGGAATTCAGTATTCGATTGATAGAAAAATACGCCAAAATTTTTTGTGTATTCTTATACTTGGCACATGAGTATAATTAATCAATACCTAAATAGTAATACATAGGTATAATTAATTTCTAACTGCGTCGAATCAGTATTGACTGTATGTTTAAAATTTTTCGGAAAATGTTATTGAACTTCCGAACGAGGGTGTCTAACCAGTGGTTTTCTCGTAATGCCGGCAGACAGTAAAGATTTTTAAAAATAGAAATTCTGCATCTGTATCACTAGTTTGACTAGTTCAATAAGATTTTTACAACAAAATAATTTACAAATAATTTTAGTATAGTTACATAATCTGCACAGAACATTTGTGTAGTAGGCACCTAAATATAACCGTTCTGTAACCGTTCGAGCGATATAGATTATAATACGCCTTAACAAATGGCATGCTTTACAGCCAGATAGTAGCGGTAGATGTTATCGCGGCAGGTGGCGGTGCAAGGAGCACCAAGGCCACTCCTGACGATCGATATTGCGCGCGCCCGCTTTGTATCGGAGTAGCTGCGGAGCATTCATAACTTTGTTATAACATTTTCTTAGGATACATTTCATTTACGAGAGAATGCGGTGAAAATTACTAATTAACATTAATGACTAAGCTAAAAAAAAGTGTAAATAGCCTTCTGTTACATAAATATAATATGTAACGTAACGTAACATACGTAATATACGTATAATATCGAATTTGTTCTATTGCGAATTTATAGCAGAGAGTGGAAGGAAGGGCGATGGGTGGTCCTACACTAGTTTTAAATTTACACTATACAATATAACAATAACAATTACACATGTTAAATCAAAATATTATAAGCAATCTTAAGATGAATGCAGCACCATTTATAGTGTTTTGCAGAAAGGTCTCCAGAAATGACAAGAGCATTGACAATTTTTTAGCAAAAACTACTTATTCTTTTACTAAACTATAAAACTAAAAACTAAATTAACGTGTAATTGACTCCTGTATTTCGATTTAGAGAAAATATGAAATATTTATTTGTATATATATAACCTACTCATGCTTTAAAATGTAAAAAATTAATATACGAATTCATAAAAAAGCAATAAATTTTGTACAAGTAGGTAAGTTTAGTATTTATTACTTTGTATTTGCCGACTAAATTCTCATAAGAACATCACATAGCCCAACAGAACTGAAGACGAGGTTTAAATAAAATTCACTCGACTCAACGCAGCGATAAATTCAACCAAATATAATATTTAACCTTCCGATATCAATTTGCAGGTAACAAATTGAAAAGCGGGACGTGGGCCGAGGTAAACCAATTTGGAGGGTGTGGGTGGGGGTAGGGGTGGAAGGGAGGGGGGATTGCGGGGGGTCCCGGGGGTCCTGAGGGCGGGGCCAGCGGCTGCTGTGACCCGACATTGACCGAGTGCGTCATTCATGCACGCATGGCATATGCGATTCATGCACTAGGCTTCCTCATTGATCGGTATCAGCTCCCTTGATGTACTCGATAGGTGACGATTTCTTATCTTATGTGTTGTGTTGTATGTCAAAGGTTTGTACACAATAATGGAGAGCGAGAGAAAAAAGATATATACATAAAATTTTATTTTCTTTAGTGTTAAATTAATATATTATTTCGTATTTTTTTTGTAATTTTTTTTTCTTGAAAATTCAAACTGGACTTTGGAGACACTGGAAACATTAAGATTTAGATTTAAATTATGATTATGATACCATGGTACTAGATAGTGCTGTGTCAATGTCCCAAAATATTTATAGATATTTATATTGTATTCTTATGTATATACAATATAAAATTTTAATAAATTATTATATTTGAGTAGATCTTTACGGTCTTAAAAATAATTTTCAATTTACAGTAAGACGTTGCCTATTAC
This sequence comes from Boloria euphrosyne, assembly GCA_951802675.2. NCBI lineage: Eukaryota > Metazoa > Arthropoda > Insecta > Lepidoptera > Nymphalidae > Boloria > Boloria euphrosyne. Next base: position 13,936,494 of record OX637879.1, read on the forward strand.
CGAATTAAGGTATAAGTGTTCGAAAGCTCTTCTTAATGTATATTGATTGTAAGTACTTATTAATTGAATTTTTCTGAGGTTTCTTTCTCTCCCGCATCTTCGCAATTGAAGTTTTTTTTAATTTTCTGTCTCGGCTCTGAACCAAGTAGTAGGTTGTAAGTTGTATTAGTAGTGAGTGATAACATCACCGAGAATGAATCTCACATAAACTTTGAAAATCCATCTTTAAGTTTGTAATGTATCCAGACCTTTTTAACGTCCCACTGGGTACGCCGTACGGGACTTGAACCCGCTACCTTGATGTTTGGAATGTTGTACCTATTTTATTTTACAACTAAACCTAGCTTTAAATAAATAACATTCCAAACATTTAAATTATTCATATATTAAAATAGATATAAATTCATATATTAGAGCTAAATGAATTGCTTCGTTTAATTTAATAATTCAAGTTTAGTTAGTGTGGAGTGGGCTTCGAAGCTTACGTAGTGAATGCTTTCCTTATGAATATTACATGGGCCGGTCCCGATGTTAAGACCTTTGTCTCGCTTGGAATTTAATAGTTGTTATTTATTATGCATATCATATTGTTTGGTTTGAGTGTAGGTACGTCATATTGCTCGGGGCTCGGGGAGCGGCCTTCGAAACATGAAATATTAGTTATAGTTTCACTTTCTTTTTTGGAGATATATTATATTCTTATTTAATTCATAGTTTATACCCTTTTTTATCCATAAATCCTATATTTATTATTTTTTTGTATTAGAAATGTGAAAGTTTGTTAGTATGTTTGTTTGTACTTACTTCGTTCACATCGAAACAGCGTGACGGATTGGCGTGATTTATTGTATAGAGATAGTTGGAGGTCTGGAGATCGCGTCCTTTTTACAATGGGCGATAATAACATTCCCAAAGGACAATACCTTTAAGGTATTGTCCTTAGGGATAACACCTTGTAATACAAGCCGAAACAACTCATACCCTTTTGTATATACATATATTTATTTACAGGAATCAAAGCGAAGCGAGGTTGAGCCTGTAGTTATATAATAAATAAATAGAATTTTAAATTATCACTCGTTTCTTTATCCGCATTATACTGGAGGAAGTTACTAAGCATTTGGTTAAGTGGCAAATGTATTAAACTACTTTCTACCAGGAACGCCAGCGGTGCAGGCTCAGCAGTGCAGGCACTTAATAATAAAAAATATAAGGTAAGGGCGTAATATTTGCTTTAATTATTTTTCGATTTGATTAGATAATAGTTAGCCATGTAAGATATTGTTGCTGTAATAAAGTATATAAAAAATAGAAGAATGTATTATTTTTAATTAATCTGTATCACTAAGTATGTAATAAATGACATTTAATTATGGTGGATGGTTTAGTAGGTTCATACTAGTAGCGGCGCGGTACATACCCGGAGCGAGCGCGCTCGTGCCAGTGCGCACTAATCTCATTAGTACGCAGTGCCGCAGTGTCGTTGGCGCATCATGCAGATGCTCTATCCAGTTTTCATATGACAAAATTATATAACGTGTTCACTACTTGCTCGAGTATGACGTGATAGGTCAGGTCGGGTTACACGTCTGTAGTACTTCCTTTTGTGCGTACATTGTGACTAGATAATGCTCATTTGTTTCAAAGTTAGTGGCTCTATTTCTTTTTTTGTTTTATAAAGTTTTTTTATTGGATTCTATTTTTAATACCTGTCAGTATATAAGTCGTATTTGACAAATATTTTTTAATTCGATTTATATTCTTTTTATTTAATAATTGTTTTGGATAGCTTATCCTTTGAAATGTTATGCAATATAATCTAGTTGTAAGTAAATGTAAAGGAAATAGATAGAGAGCAAAAGAAAAAGTGTTAAATGTTCTAACAGCGAGTATAAAATTAAGCGCGCCGGAATCGTTAGGAAAACGTTCAGTCCTTTTATTTTCATTGGTTTATTTCCGCCGCCTCGAGGAAAATAATGTTACTTTCAATTTACGTCGATTGCTGGATACATCGATAGATTCGATAGCTATTATTTAGTTTTATAAGTGTCCGGAGTTTTACGACTCTGAAAGCCTTATTTCATTTTCATATACAAACATACAAACTTGTAATGTATTTAGATATATAGGTAAACTTTGACGAAACTTGGCTCAGCCGGTAGAGACTAGAGACCCTACTTTCTGCGCCAGAGGTCGCGAAGTCGAGCCCGCTGAGAGCATTCATTTGTTGAGCACGAATTTTTGTACTCCAGTCATGGGTGTTTAATGTTTATATTTATAATATTTATATATTTATGAGTAGTATATCAACTCTCTGGTATCCGTAACACAAGTTTAGCTTACCACGGAACTAGATGGCGCTGCGTGTAATAATATCCTAACATATTTATTTATTATTTACTTTGACTGCCTCTTTTTCAATTTTACCTAAGCAGTTATGGAAATCAGATGTGGTATAAAATCGTGAAAATACCTTTTACAAAATATGAATAAATTAGGTGTTTCTATAGTGCAGCGAACAAAGGCAATATATTCGTGACTTACAGCTCAGTGTGAAAAAGAATGAAAAATGGCTTACTCTGTGTTGTTGCGGGTTTTCCAAAGTCACACAAAGACTTGGCGGGCTTATTATATTCAGAGCACGCGAGCGGAGCACGAACCGTGCTTGCTCTTATAATATTTTTATTATTATTTGAGTTTATATAACATATAATAGTGTTTGAGTTGTGAAAACATTCATTTTTATTCAATAAAAGGATATGTATATATGTCTGTTTGTTCCTTTTTTATAAGGTACCTACTTTTATATGAAATTTCCATAAAGATTACTAGTATGTAAGGTATAAATTTACCTCTCTTATAATATATACAAGACTTATTATATTAGGTTAACAATTCGTATAGATTTTTCAAAAAATATTCTCCCGCAGTAAAACGTATCTTAAGTATATGTTGACCAAACATAATCTATGTACAGATTTGACTCTGTTAGAATTTTATGATATGCATAGATTGGAATGTGTAAGGAAATTTTAACACCGCTAATCTACTTCTTAAACCACTCTGAGAGATTAATTAGTGAATTGAAAATTATCATGAATCGTTAATGAATTCGGCAACATTAATATTCAATAGATAAAGTGATTCCGTGATGGAACTAGATAAGATATTACAATTTACAATATAAATGTTTGAAAAATAACGTTTCTGAACGAGACTAGGATTTCGATATACGAGTACATAGAGACTCACCCTCACACCGCTCGGGCTCGTCCCGAGATACCTTTTAACAGATTTCTCAGAGATGTAATATTTTCCTGCAGTAAACGACTACGATTTTCACGAAGTTGACGATGATGAGTATGTTGACCCGGATAGCTATAATTTTAGCAAAGCCTGTCCAGTGTTTTACTCGTCATGCAGTCACAGACAGCTGACAGACAAAAAATCTAAAAAGTATATTTTCGACCTCTCGATAAAGTAAAAAAAGAAGCACGAGCTCTATAATGACTACTGACCTATCTAGTATGAATTTTACTTCTTAAATCTTAGATATTCGCAAGTTCGCACTTTTTTAGTCAACTCTTACAGGCGCAAAGTAAAAGAAGCAAGAATTGGAGTAAGTGCAAATACTTTATAATATAACATTAAATTGTACGTGAACAGAAATCTTATATAAGCTTTCAAAAGCTCACCAAATATGGTCTGCATTGTTTTAGTAAGCTAAAGTTTCATAATATTATATTATTTCGTCTCTATTTCCATGTGGATACATGAATATTTGAGTTAGGTTTATATACAAATAAATATAATCAACGTCCAGGCTCGACTAAGTAAGAATTTTGTTATAACAATGTATGGATGAACTTTTAATTTTGTGAAAATTGAGAAAATTGTAAGATTTTGCTAGTAAAATTATTCATGAGACCTCACAACTCGCACACCTTCTATTAATATTTGTTCAAAGCTTCGCTGTACCTATACACTCGGTATACTCGGTATATAAGTAGATAGAGTAAACTTAACCTCAAACTGACTTAGTTAAAAGTTCTCTATATAAATAAACGCCTTTCATAGCGTAATTTTTAATAGTTCAGCTTTCATATTTAAGCTCTACTTCCGAAACAAATGCTCCACTCATGTGTACATTTTTCATAATTTTTAAATAAGACTAGTAAAATAGAAGGCTTATTTTGTTATGAAAACCTCTACATTTTGAAAAGTGAAATAAGCAAATAATTTAAAATTATAATTACTTAAAATGAAGAAATGTTTGATTATACTCGTAGAAGCATGATGCAGTCCGATGGAATTTACCATCAACAATACCTATAGGTAACTTAAACCTTTTCAAATCTAGTTTTAGTACAACAAATCCTATTTCCAATTCGAAAAATGACGATCTTCCAAATAAACTTTCATCCCCTTATATAACTATTAATTTATTCATTGACATGTCTTATAAAGTTCTTTAAACTTAATTAGTAACATTCTTCAAAATAATCAAAATAAATTTCGAAATAACCTTGAACTACAAATTATTATTTGTCATTTGAGTTTTTACATTTGACCATTTGACATTGAGTAATTTTATTTAATAATTGAATCGAAATCCCAACAGTAAAAAAAAACCTACTGGATGTGGATGTGCGCCATTGTCATGACCGATTGTCGTGGGGATCTTTGGGGGAGACCTATGTCTAGCAGTGGACTTTGAACTCAAAAGAAGAAGAAGAATTAATAGGCTCAACTGTATGTATGTAGTTGAGTTACATTTGAGTTAAAATTATAAGCATTCTGAGTTCTGGCAATGAACTTATTAATATAAAATATGATGTTAAATTACTTCGGTACTTATCGGAAAGAGAATAGTACGTAGTACCAATTACTAGGAGATGGATACATCACTAGCTGGTACCGATTTAATAATAGGTACGTACTGCATTAGAACTAGTTGAAGCCTCAAGGATCCAAATACTAATTCTAGGTGTGAAAAAGTTACCTATAACTAAAATAGCTCCATTGCAGCGAAATATTCAAATTAAATAAATATACTTTTATATATGTAGGTATATTTAATAGTCCCTACTAAATATAGGTTAATACATATACTTTTCTCATACAGTAAAACGTAATTGTGTAGACGTGGTTGAAAATAAAGCCCTCTCTGACCTTGCTTGCGGGGATGGCGCCGCATGGTGCAGTCAGCAGGAAATGCTTATTTATAATATAGTTTCGTGCCCTCGCTTAACGATTATCGTGACAAAATGAACGATATATTTAATGGTACATCATTTCACGCAGATTTCAAAATGTTTGATTTTATTTATAGTTTATTACATAACGTACCTAATACAATACATACAGCACAAATGTTTTTTATACTTGACTAGCGATGTATTAAAATGGATATAGTATGGAGATCGACATATGCCACCGTAGACTTTTCTGTAGACCTATATAAGATACACAATTCCACCATACATCATTTTGTTATATCTCAAAAGGTTTAGGCAGCGTTTTCGTCGAAAGCTCACAAACGACTTTTTTTTTCGACACCTCCAACAGATATCATTATTTTTGTATACAGAAACTTGACAAATGATATATTAAAACCTTCCTGGAGAACCACTCTATCCATTGGTGAAAACAGCATGAAAATCGGTGCAGTAGTTTTTGAGTTCATCGCGAACAGACAGACAGACAGACAGACGCCAACCCCATAATAATATCTTATTCGTCATCATTAGAGCGGAAAAATTAAAATTATTGATTTATAAAAAACTTTTATTATATTAAAATTTAAAATGAAATGCGAAGTATTTTATCTCGTTTTATTGTATCCAAAGCTATTTTCTGTTATACATAAATTATAACTCCTAGCGACATCTTCCGACATTTTCTATATTCTCTTTCAGTCGCCATTATTGCATGAAGCATTTTTAAAGATAGCTAGTAATAAAATGGTTAAATATTCAATATTATAATGTAAAGTATTATATCTTTTTTAAAATATGTAATTTAAACATACTTGATTTTATTTTATTATAAATAAACAAAGAAAAAATAACATATTCTAAAACAATATACGTAAAACGGAATGCTTCTTATCAAATTCACACCCGATGTCATCATGTGTCAAATTTGGCCTTCAATTACTGGGGATTCTCGCAATTTGTGAGGGTTTTGCAATGTTCGAGTGAAGTGATACACGCGAAATCGATGCTGTGACGACCGACACACTTGCTCGTGTTAAAATGACATCGAGAAGTAAAAATGCTGTACGGAGTTATGAAGCCGAGATCGAAAAGAGTCGGGAGGAGTCCAATTGGAAGAAGGCAGTGGACTTGGCCCAGCAGCTCAAGGCCAGGTCGCCTCAGCATGGTGAGTAATGCTTGTATTAAGTTACTTAAGCAAAATATAATACTTTATTGATATTAAAAGTTGTATAAGATGAACTTTCATTCAAAACTTGGTTGAATTTTTAACTGTTATTTAATGTGATTATGTTTGGTGTTACTAATATAATATGTTTACTATACATTTTTTGTAAGCATTACAATTTTTGTAATGCTTACAAACTTTAAATTAAATAATTATTAAAGTTACTATCTATTCTTTTTTAAATAAAATTAATAAATAATTCTTTTTTCAAGAGACAAATAGTTAATAAAATTATCATAATTAATCTGCACAATATTTAATATTCTTTTGTTTTATAAATTGTATGAAGTGAGTTAACATTTATAAAATATAGTAGGTACCTACTTGTTTTCTCACATTTGCATAACTGGACGTTATATAAACGTAGGATTTGGTTTTTATATGTTTATTGTTAAAATGCTTTAAATAAAACAATCATTATCCAATCAGTATTTGTATCTTAACTTTATTTAATCACTGTTTACCTGATAGCATATAAATTTACCTGTTAGCTTAAAATTGTATACAGGAAAAATATTTTTCTATAATAAATTATACATTAACATTGCTTGATGCTTATAATTTAGATATCATACATTTAAAAAAAAATGTCATTCGTTAACAAGCATTTTTTTTAGAAAGCCTTGCACACTTTCTCATCGGAGAAGGTAAATTGGAAGCATATTTGGATGAATGGCCACCAATTAAAGAAAACATTGAGAGAGCACAGAGGGAGCTTTCTGATGCCCGCGGCTATTTAACACTAGCTACAGATGAGTTGGGCAAAAAGGCTGGAGTTGCACTAGATGCTCATTTGTTATTAGGCAAACTAAATTATGCATGTGGTGCATATGATGATGCACTAAAAAATTACAAGCTAGCCGAGTTAAGTACTTTAACTGAAAAGGAGTTACCAGTGTAAGTTTCCCTTTATATTACATATAAAAATTTGTGCTTTATGTATTTCTACTTGGTAAATTATTTAATATCTGTTAAACATTCTATAATAATTTGTAAGTTAATATTTATGTTGCTCCATGTGGCATGTTACTGAAAAGTAACTAATGTTCTAGTTAAAAAATAGTTTAATCCAATTTGTTTGTTTCATGACTTTTATAAGTGGCATGAACATGATGATGTAATAAGTTCTATAAAATTACCTTGTTTATTTTTTCTTACTACTTAATATGTTATATCTTATAACTTTACTCATTAATTAAATTAATTAAATATATCTATAAAGTACAAAAAAAATATATAATTAGTCTGGTGTTTTTTGTTTAAATAAAAAAAATAAAAACAAATTCCACTGTTTCTTGCAGTAGCATACATATATTACATAATAACATGCTATTTTTTTAAACATTCACTCTATAATTGATTTGATTACAGTTCTATTATATTATGTACAGATTATTAATTTCATGATATCACTATATGCTCTATGCATGCAAAATCCGAGACATAAATAAGTCTCACTGTCAGTCTAAATTAGAAACCAGTGGTGACTCACTCAGTTGTATGTAGCTTTAATTACCTATTGATACACCTACAGACATAAAGAGCATTTTTATTGGCAATTTGTCTGACAAATTATTCATAAAATATCATAATTTATACATAAAATACACAAACAACCAACTTTATACATAAAATATCATAATTTGACAGTGGTAGCCCAATGGTCACTTAGATAACTAAGTGTGGCAGTTTTGAACCCGGGACTCTTACCTCTGATATTTATATGTGCAAATAATTTCTAACATGATTACCTGTCTGGTGGACTATGGCCTAATCTGATCTGATCTGAGTGAAGCCCATGCCCAGAAGTAGGATTGTAAAAAGTTGCTGCTTACATACATACATTCTAACATGATTACCACTTGTCTGGTGGACTATGGCCCAATCTGATCTGAGTGAAGCACATGCCCAGAAGTAGGATTGTAAAAAGTTGCTGCTTACATACATACATCATTATTTTGTACCTTACTTTGTTATTGTGTTGTTTTAATTCGTTTTTATATGACCTTGAAATAATACAATGAGTAATGAGTAATTATATGTATATGAATAGCAAAAGATAAATATTTAAATTATCTTTCATGTAAAAATGCTAGTTTTAATAATCCAAATAATAAAGCAAACCACTATTTAATGTCATAACAATATGCAATCAGTATAAGTACTCTAGAGACATAATTTTCTGTAATAGACCTGTGTAATTTACTAAATGGCCAATATTACTTTGCGTTGCACAATTAATTGATATTACAATGTATCTTTATATTTATTACTTTATTTTTTTCTGGAATTTAACCAATAAGAATAAGGGTTAAAGTTTTTACTTTAATACCCATTTCGAAAAGGCAGCGATGGCTAATAACAAGCTAACTTGGAACCGAGTGAAGCAGGTTCAAATCTCAGGTTTTGCACCTCTTATATTTTCATGTGCCAATCATTTCCAATTTGATCAACTCAACTAGTAGGTTATCGAAAGGCATGTGCAATCCAACCCGTATATAATCCAGACAAGCTCGTGCCCAGCTGTGGAGGTTAAAAAAGGCCTTTTTAACCTCCCACTGTTCGTTAGAGCGAAAATGACTTCTATGTCCATTCTTGAAAGTGAATTTTCCGTGTCCCAGAGTTTTTAACAGTCACTAGGATTTGGACATAGCTTAAAACAATGTAGCGTATGTCACTTTATAATTATGTGAAAAAGTTATGAAGGAAAATATTTTATATTATTCATCTCTATTGAATGTTAATACGTAACACATACATACATCATACTTTAAAGGTAGAGAACTTTCAATGATTATATACTTAGTAATGTTTTTCTTATATAGTTTTATAAAGTTTTTATCAGTTTAATTATATAGGGTTATTTTTCTTTCCAGGAGGAGTTTAAGGATAGTAGCAGAGTCGTACGCAATCAAAGGACTATGTCTAGAACAAACGATGGTGCCGAGTTCCACCAGTCGATATAAACAAGCTGAGAAGGAATCTGAAATGGTAATATGCAACATTTATTACAATTAAAAAAAAAACAAGAAATGTAAAATATTTTTTAAATGTTTGAGTGACTCAAAAGCTATATGCTATGCTTTGCCACTAGACCACCGAGGCAGTTTAATAGAGTATGTGCTTAGTTCTTTTAACATCCCAACGCTGGGCATGGACCTTCCTTCAATACAAGAGTGATTAGGCCATAGTCCACTTCACTGGCCGAGTGTGGGCTGGCAGGTTTCAAATATCTTACTAAAACTTGCTAAGTTCTCTCAGACATATAGGTTTCTTCACTTTCCCTACACCCTAACACAAATGGTATAATGATGTCAGAAAGATGATGTTGTACATAAAAATATTTAAGGTGCGATCTCGGATTCGAATCCTCCTCACTTGGTTATCCAAGTGTGCACGTTACCACTAGGCTACCACTGTCTTAAAAAGAGTATAATAATTACATCGAGTATGAGGAGTATATAAATAGTAATAAATATGATGGGACATTATTACAACAACGCCATCTAGTTCCGTAGTAAGCTACGTTACGTGCTTGTGTTACGGGTACCAGATAGTTGATATACTACACATATAAATGAATGCCCCCAGCGCGACTCGAACCCGCGACCGCAGAAAGTAGGGTCACGACCAACTGAGCCAAACGAGTCGTGATAGAGTGTATGCTGTGCAGATCCGCAGCTTCGAGGTGTCGTCGGAGCTGAGCCTGCTGTACCTGCAGCGCGCGGGCGCGGGCGGCGCGGGGGGCGCGGGCGCGGGCGGCGCCGTGCTGGAGACGGCGCTGCAGCGCGCGCCGCTGCTGCACATGCGCGCCGGCCGCCTGCAGCACGCCATCGACAGGTGCGCCGCCACCACCACTACCACCCGCCTGTGGATCATCACTTTTTTGGCTACGGAACCCTGATTGTACAATTTTTTTTAACTAGGGATCCGTTTGTTGATCATTTTGCCTTGAAAAATCAAGCAAAGAAGAAATAGGAAAATGTACAAGAGGCGGCCTTGTCGCTAAAAGAGCAATTTCTTCCAGGCAACCTTTAGGTGTAGGAAAATGTTATAAGAAAGATTTATTTAGTTTTTATGTCACTAAAATTAAGTTTCAAGTCTGAAACATTGTATTTAACTCTGAGATGGAACTCGTAATCCATTTGATTCTTCCGCCATTTGACGGAACCTGAATTCAGTGGATTATCATTTGAAAACCATTTTATGTTTTGCTTTGATTTCTTCCTCTTGATTTCATAAAGAAATACTATAATTTTTATGTCTCAAAAATTTCCCAAAAGAAACCAAAATTCAATATAAGAAAGACTATGCACCCTAAAAATATTAAAACATTGGTCAAGTAATAGTATAAAAATAGTATTCGCCGTAGTATATTAGCGAGCTACAACGGCAGGCGTGGCCGGCAGGTACCGCGAGATGCTGTCGGCGGTGGAGGCGGCGGCCACGCAGGCGCTGCGCCTCACGCTGGCGCGCCAGCTGGCCGAGGTGCTCCTGCGCGGCGTCACCGGCCAGCTGTACCAGGCGCCCACGGCGCCGGCGGCGGGCACGCTGTCGCGGCGGCGCGACGAGTACGTGTCGGAGGGACCCTGGAAGCCCAAGAAGTATGCCGGCATCAACCAGGTGCGTCTGCCTGCCTGCTTGCTTGCACATTGAAGCAAATGTCGCAACGAATACATATATTTCTTGGAAAACATTAAAATTTTTGAATAATGACTTTATTATCACTATTTTTGTTCATCTGTCTGTCAGTGTCCGTATCTCAAGAAACCACGAAACGAATTTCGATGAAATTTTGTATGATGAAAGCTATTTAATTAGTGTCTAAATAAAGCTTACGTTTGATTTGTAAGACTTGTAAATGAACATAAAGGTCGTTAGATTATATCATAGACAGACAAACACACTGTTTTTAACAGTAAGGTTAAATCCGAACTTCGGCTCATATTTTCCAGTGACATTACCAAGACCGTTATTGCAATAAGTGATCAAAGATTGAAATAAGAGACTCGAAAAAAAATATGTAGTGGTAATACCATTCTTGTTTGTAGTGGTAGTGCCATGCTTGTTACCTTCGGGTAGCAGCCGAATGGGCCGGCACGCCCCGTATAGTACCACTCTCTCACAGGAGACCGGCGTGAAGTGGCAGCTATGCTGTCGCGTTTCGTCCGGTAAGTGAGAGTCCGGGAGGCCCACTCCCCATCCCTACTCCCGTCCTTCTCCCTCCTCCCCCCCTCCCTTTCCTGAAAGGCCGGCAACGCATCTGCAAGCTCTGTGGTGTTGCCGATGTCCATGGGCGGAGGTGATCACTTACCATCAGGTGAGCCTCCTGCCCGTTTGCCCTCTTTGTCCCATAAAAAAAATGATTTTTTGAACTATCTTAATCCTAATAAAAACATTTAATCAAGATACAAGCAAAATCAGGAACAATGAATGTTAATAACTTTTTACATTACGAATTTCTTTAGTTGACTTTGGGTGTACCATCAATGAATCTTAGTAATTTTTTACATTACTTTGTTTGTTAACTTTAACTGTACCGTATTGTCTGCACACGTGCGTGTGTGCGTGTGGACGTGTGCAGTTCGTGCCGCGCAACGAGTACGAGGAGGCGCTGCTGCTGCTGCTGGTGGGCGAGGCCATGGCGGTGCGCGGCGCCGTGCTGTCGCAGAGCGGCGAGTTCCGCGCCGCGCGCGAGCACTCGCTGCGCTGCGCCGTCGCCGTGGCCGACCTGCTGGCGCTGCTGGCCGCGCGCTGGGGCCTGCACCGCCTGCTGCTCGAGGTGCCGCACGCGTACTAGCTAGGCCTGTCCGCTCCGCTGGGCATTCGTCTCAGAAAACTTACGTTTTTAAGATTATTTTCATTTCAAATTAATTTTGACTTTACTATAATAATTAACATAATAAAACGATGGATAAAGGAAATTGTTAAAGACTATCTTTATATAGTAATATACTTTGAACTCATTGACTTGACAACCGTGGTATACGTAAATGACACTTCCGCTCTCGTTGATGGCTTACAGTCTGGCAGACTGTAATAATATGAGCATGGGACAGTGCTAACACAATACTGTTTTGCATATTATTTATTTAATCGAACAGGTTGTCATAAAGTATATTAGAGTACGTATGTCTTACAATTTTCAAAATTCGCTTATGTACAAATTATATTTAGCACAAGTATTAGTTTTTATGCAAATTGCAAATAGTCTTAATTAGAGCGAGCGAAGTGAGACTTAACACTATTCTAGAACCTTGGTATGTTGTGGTACACTTTACTGAATTTTTTTTTTATTTCATTCTGAATTAGTGCTTGACTACTTTCCACCTGATGGTAAGTGGTAACGTAGTCAGTCGTAGATGGTAAGTCGCACTAATTCAGTAGCCACCTATTCACTCTTGCCTTGAAGACACCCATATTATAACCGGACGGAAACACACGCAGGCAGGTTGTTCCAATCCTTCGCCGCACGTATAATAAATGACGAAGCGAAACGCTTCGTCCGGACGGGTGGAATGTCCACGACGTAAGGATGAGACCAGCCGTTCGTCGGGTCGTCCGATGATGGAAGGGGGATGGGGGGATTAGATCGTGTAATTCCTGCGCACACTCTTCGAAATGTAACCTATAGAATACACAGAGGCTGGCAACCCTACGTCGGTGATCGAGGCTGTGTAGCTTGGCTTTTACCAGCCTAAATGTGACTACAGTATTCCACGATCGACCGGACTTGAGCTTTATATAAATCTAGAAGCTGTCCCGGCGTGAAATACTGTCGGACCTTTGCAAGGATGCCAACTTTCAAATTAACACGCCAATAGATTTGTGCTTTAACACAAATTCAAATTCAAAATATTTTATTCAGCATAAAATTATTACAATTTTTTACTGAACGTCATGAGTCTACTACCAGTTCGGAAAGAAGAAGCCACTGACCTGAGAAGAACTGGCGAAAGAAACTCAGCGGGACTAATTTTTTTTGTCTGTTTTAATATTTTTTTAAATGAAAATCGAAATGAACAATAATTCTATGGGTTGAAATAGCCTGGAGGCGATCACATCATTCCCAAGGCGTACTGTCTTCTAAAAAATCGTTAATCGAATAATATCCTTTACTACACAATAGTGGCGAAGGGTCCATACAAGACGATTCCCACCGTCTTACCTTTTAAAAATCCAATAAAGTTTTAATTATTCTACATAATATTTTTTTTTAAATTTACATGATTACTAATTAAAATAATAATTTATAGTAATAATCCTTTTTTAAAAATAACATAACGCCTACAATAAGTCAAAATCAACAAAAATGTCTACTTTGCTAAAATGCGCCTTCATAGAAATGCCGCGGTAAGACGTAGTAATTACTTACCTTTTCCATACGAATCGTGTTTCATTCATACTTTTGTAATGGAACATTTTCAAGTGATTTCATTCATAATTACTCAGATTTTTGGTCGCGGTTAAGACGCTCCCGAGCAGCTTATTTTGCATGTGATTGGTGGAAAGTACAAAACGTCACTATGATTGACCAATGACAAGCGACAAGTATCTTAACAAATTAATATGGCCGATGGCGATTCTGTTTACAAGTGCTTAGTGCATTATTTGTGTTTTTCTTTCGTTTTATTGAGTTTTTACTCGATTTTAGCGTAATAACTAATATTGATATTTTGTGTTGAGTCTGTATAGTGTATGGTTCATATATGTTTTAATTACGGTGAGTTCTATAAGCCATTATTAAATTTGCGTATTTTATTGAAGTTGGATTGTATGCAACTTTGTTTTCGAAACTTGCATAAGTCAAGTAATTTGTAATAAAACTTTCTATTGAAATTGTGTGTAAGTGCTAAATCAGAAAAATAATGCGTTTCCTTGACAAAATTATTTTACGCGTATTAGCTTAAACAGTTTATTCGGACTGGAAGGAAATATCAAGTAATGCTGTAGGATATTGTAATTAAATTTTAAAACCAGTAAAATCATCTTCATATTTCAAAATTTTAATTTAACTTTGATAAATAAAAAATAAATCAATCTCTTCAATAAGATTTTTTTTTTTTTTTTATGGGACAAAGGGGGCAAACCGGCAGGAGGCTCACCTGATGGTAAGTGATCACCTCCGCCCATGGACATCTGCAACACCACAGGGCTTGCAGATGCGTTGCCGGCCTTTCAGGAAAGGGAGGGAGGAGGGAGAAGGACGGGAGTAGGGATGGGGAGTGGGCCTCCCGGACTCTCACTTACCGGAAGAAACGCGACAGCATAGCTGCCACTTCACGCCGGTCTTCTGTGAGAGAGTGGTACTATACGGGACGTGCCGGCCCATTCGGCTGCTACCCGAAGGTAACAAGCATGGCACTACCACTTGAAAAATGTATTTGTAAATTGATAGCAAACGAACTACGAAGTTTTTCAAACACTTGTCACTAGATGGCATTGAGTTTACGTAGTAATAATAACTCAATGCTAGATGGCGATATTTATTAAAATAATGATTTAATATATTAATGTAAAATTAACAGAAGGGAAAAACGAATATTTAAATCTCACTAAATTATGTTTAGGTTGAAATTATTTATATTTATAATGAATACAAAATAAAATAATGCGGCCTTAAATCAAATCGCCGTACTTTCACTTTTTAAATGATGCGTAATGATTTCTCATAGATGGCGTCATTAATATTTTTATATTATTTTAGTAAATATTAAATATATTCACTATTCTGCTATAACTTTACATAAATTAAAAAAATAAACAATGACATAAGACTTTATGAACACTTTTTTACTTTTTAATTATTACGAATAAAAATCTTCACTACAACATAACGGATACTTACGAGGTACTAGTACCTGTACTAGGTACTTTTGCATCGCATGTATTTATTTAGTTTTTGTCATTTTTTTTGACAGCTTACCTCTGCTAAAATTTCACCCTTCGCCACTGATACACAAACATTCTTTCACATTTTTTTTAAATTTGGCAATAGGAGCTTTTTGAACGTTTTCTGGGATCCTGTTGTATAAGCGTATACATTGTCCATAAAAAGAATTACTGACTCGGCGTAAGCGAGTCACAGGCATTACAAGTTTATGTTTACTCCTAGTATTAATGGCATGCATGTCGCAATTCCTGGGAAATTCGTGTATATTTTTATGAACATACATAACATTTTCGTACACGTATTGAGAAGCAACAGTCAATATTTTTATTTCTTTAAACTTATCTCTTAATGATATTCTAGGACCTAAACTATAAATTGCACGAATAGCTCTTTTCTGCGGGACAAAAATTGTATTAACGGTAGCTGCATTTCCCCATAATAAGATTCCATATGACATAATACTATGAAAATAACAAAAGTATACTATGCGAGCTGTATCTACGTCAGTAAGAAGTCTAATTTTTTTAACCGCGAACGCTGTAGAGCTAAGCCTATTCGCTAGCTCCTCAATATGGAGCTAAGGAGTAATTTAAATTCATATCTAGATGTGATATTTGTTTAAAAAATAATAATATTTTTTTTAATGATGGTTTCGTGTGCGTGTGTGTATGCAGTCGCTGGAGCGCGCGATGAAGTTCTCGTTCGGCAGCGCGCACGTGTGGCGCCAGCGCGCGCTGTGCACGGCGGCCGCCGCGCGCGCGCCGCCCGCCGCCGCGCCCGCCGCCGCGCCCGCCGCGCTGCCGCCCGCGCCGCCCGCGCCAGGCACGTACACGCACTTACAGTACTTAACGAGGAACAGGCCAGACTCATCCATACTTTTGAAGTGAAACTTCGTATGCGACTTCCAACTCGGAAATCTAAAGCTTTAAACGAGTACTAGCACAAGTACCAGGCACTCAGAGACGGGGAAGAGTCAGCGCCACCACCCCTCAGACGATCAAGATGCGCAGGTCGGTCGATGCGCATGTGTAGCGTGCGTGCGTGCGTGCGTGAGTGCGTGCGTACAAAGTACACATGTCAGAAGTGAAACTTCTTTATTTATAAATTTAACTCACTGTTTACACACTGTATAAATACTAATGATATTGTAATTTCACTTCAAAAACAATTCCTCACGATTACCAGCATGAGCAGCCGTCATTGGTGGCGCTAACTCTTCCCCGTCTCTGAGCGCCTGGTACTTGATTTATGTGTTTGTGTCTCTATGTGAAGTCGCACTTTCTAAAGAAGTGTAACTTCAAAAAGGATTGTAACAGCTCCACTAACAGGGCTCCACTGTGTGACTGTGTGACTGTGTGCAGGCAGCGCGGAGTGGGGCGCCAGCGTGCGCGCGCTGGTGGTGGCGCGGCGCGCGGCGGCGCTGCGGCCGCGCGACGCCGCGCTGCGCCTCGTGGCCGCCGACACCTGCTACCGCGCCGCCTGGGTACGTCGCACACGCCCCCCCCCACTGCACTACTGAAAATTGATTCGATGCTTTAGTATTGACATCTTTTTTTGTAGTTGAGAAATGCATTAACGCATACCACGCAAACAAGTGGTTATGTCCTTGAACCCAGCTCACCTCACCCGTTTTAATGGGACGTCGCTGTATAATATGCATGTTAGTTATCATTGGTCACTAATAGATAACTCTTTAATTATAATCTAAAATTATATCTAAAATTATAATATAAAATAAATAAGCTAAAAAATTATAATTCAAAAGAATCTGTCAAATCTAAGCATAATTTGATTTGATTAAATTATTTTTAATTTGCAGTAGTGTTGCTTAATACTTTAAAATAATCAAAATTCAATTTATATTTTAACTTAATTTTCTTATATCAAATTAATACTTAATTTAAATAATAAAATGCAACTTAGCATAAACAATTTATAGGTAAGAAAATATACATATTATTAGAATAGCAACACTACATAATACTTTTGAATAACTAATATTAAAATAAAAATTATAATAATTATAATAATACTAGCTAAAAATAAGTTAATAATATTGCCATAATTATAAATTATTTTTAAATTATTTAAATTTAAATATAAATGTTTAGAATTAAAATTTTATAAGGTACTCTGATGCCATTTTCAAAATTTTTGTAAATTGTGGGTAGGCACTGTCTGTAACAAGTATATAAACCTATGAGACGTCAAATACCTTAGTCTCTCCCGTGACCATGATTGCTGCAAAGCATTCGAAACGTCGGGAACTAAAAATCAAAATAAATCCGCGACAAAATCCGAAAAGGTAGTTTCATTTATAAATTTTTGTATGTCAATACCAAATGGATAAATATAAATGATGCACAAACAAACTATGACCAAGAGTAACACGTACAATAAGCTGATGTTAATTACTTGGGCAATTTCTAATAATACTCGCAATTAAACGACAAAGTCCATCACGTGAACTGTACACAGATAGAGGAAGGTCTGGAGCTGTCGCAGCAAGCGCTGGAGGCGGCTGGCGGCGCGACTGGCGACGCGGCCGACGACGCGGCCGACCCGCTGCTGGCGCGGTGCCACCTCTACTGTGGCATCGGGCACCAAATGAAGGCACAGGTCGGTACTGTCACACATACTGATAAATCAAAAAAAATTATCTTCCACTCTAGTTCATTTAAACCAACAACACTTCGCAACAAAATACCTTCTTAATGGGGCGTTGTAGGATCGGTTACACACTCAGCCAGAATGCACCAACGGCAAGTCTGCCATAGCAGACCATATTAAGCTAGAGATTGCTCCACAGTCCACTCTGTCATTCCACTCATCGAACCAATTGGTTCGTCCGTCACTTCGGTGGACGTACGTCCAACGTCCAACGAACCAATTACTTATGCGTTTCTTGGTTTTGTGCTTGGCTAGTTGCCGAATGCTAGTAAGCTCTACCACGACATGGTAAATGATGGGCGATTTGCCACATCTACATACCTGTGGTAATGAGCATCAGATGCTATACATATATCTTTCTATCAGCTTTGCCTTATCAGCAGAATCACCTTCCATGCTGGTGGTAATTTTCTTTGCGGATTTATGACTATTGTTGAAATGATAATAATAATCTGTCGTGTGTCTGTGTATTTGTTTCTCAGTTTAATTTCTCAGTCAATATTTGCTTTATTTATGGAAAATAACGAATTTATACACCTTTTGGTGTGACAATAACAATACAAGTTGTGTGTGTTGCAGAAAACAAATTCCCGCCTCGAGAAGGAGTCGCACAACGAGAGCAGCCTGCGCGCGCTGCTGCGCGCGGTGGCGCTGGACGACAACGACCACCTCGCCTTCTACCACCTGGCGCTGCAGTACATGCAGCTGGGGCAGCTCAACGAGGCCATGGTATGGAAGCACATTTAGTTAACTTATTATTTACTTTAAATGCTTCCGTGTTTGTAATGACATTTTTCTAGTTGACCCAATTCAATGTCTATGACGTCACACTGGCAAATTGAAAGTATGCGTATCGGTCAGGACGCGACGCGCGCGTGCCTGGCGGCGCACGGCGAGTGCGCGGGCGGGCTGCGGCTGTGCGCGGCGCTGTGGGGCGCGCGCGGCGCGCGGGGCGGCGGCCGCGCGCTGGCGGCGGCGCGCCTGGCGCGCGCGCACCACCCGCGCGCCGCCTGGCCGCTGGCGGCGCTGGCGGCGCTGCAGCTGCGCTGGGAGGGCGGCGCCGCGGCGCTGGCCAGCGGCCGCGACCTGCTGCGCCTGCTCAGCGACGACGACGACGCGCCCGCGCCCGACGACGCCGCCTCGCAGCACGACGACGCGCACAGCAATAGAGACGCGGGTAACTCATCACGTACACCGGCATACTATTGTTATCAAACAGTATAAAAATCTATACATAGATTTTTACTAAACTCTTTGAATGAATCACAACTCTTAATACTATGATGTTTCTTAATAAATGTTCATTTATTGTATGTTCATGTGTATGAGTGAATGAGTGTTTAACCATGCAAAGTGGATGAACATGTACTACGGAAATTAACATGAACGTATTACCGTTTTATTGTTTTGATCACCGTTACATAATATGTGTCTCGTGCGTGCAGCGTCCATCCGCGCGGAGTCTGCGGGCGCGTACCGCGTGGAGCGCGCGCTGTCGGGCGCGTCGGCCGCCGCCGCGCCGCGCGCCGCGCCGCGCGCCCACGCCTGGCTGCTGCTGGCGCACCTGTGTCTGCGGTAACACCACCACCCACACACTCACACTCACACACAAACCTGCACAGAGTGCACACGGATCTCTTACAACATACACTATTCGACATGCTTTTTGTTGCGAGTACTAGGGAACCATAGATCGTAACGAGTGCTAATTATATAATATGTACAACCCGTCATATAGTGAATACCTCCTTAACACTTATGTTCGGTTGGTACTTTTGTTGCAAGTACTAGGAGACCACGGACCGTAAAGAGTGCTAATTATATGTATTGTAAGACGCAATTAAGGTTTATCACAATGTTAATGTTTGTCACAAATACAAAGCTACTAAAACTAAGAATACTACTAAAGTAAACAATACCTTTTTCCGTTATGTGAAGATTGTAATTGGCAACTTTTTTTAAGGTTGGGAAATGCAATTAGGCATACCACTTGTATACATATACAGGTTATGTGTGACTCACCAGCTTGAAAAGCCAATATTATCCATTAAAGCCCAACGGAATTACCCCCTTAAGGCGCATAACGACTTTTAATGATTTTATATTGAACATCACGTCTTAACTTCTAGTCTTATTTCTTTGAAAAAAAAATATGTTATACTAGACAATTTTATTCATAATTTGATATGTGAAAATGTGAAATTATATTTTAATAACATAGTGCAATTAATTTGTAAAGTAATGTCTAACGCGGACAAAAAAACGACAATCACGCAAAAACTATGGGGCGTATTTACATGAAACTTTAATCATATAAAAGACAATTTAATGACCCATATTTTAGTATACGGTTTTATTTTATATTGTGTTTGATAAATCAAGGTGGGTTGTTTTTTCGAATAATCTTGGTGCGCGTTGAAGCGGGGCTCTGGCGGGCGACGGGCGGCAATGTATGCTCAAGGGCGTGGGCAGTTAATGTCGCCTTAATGGGGCGTCGAAGGGTCGCTTGCGCATTCAACCACGACATCCCGACGACAGTTCTATAGAAACAAACCAAAAATATATGGGGTTGTTACAACAGTTCACGTAACGCAACTTTAACGATTGGTTGTATGTCGTCAGAAAAGTACCAGGAGCAACTCGCATTGCACACCACTCACCTAACATTTTTATACATATACATACATATAAATAAAATTGAAGTTTCTGTTTTTAATTTCAAGTTAACAGCTTTTCACTAAATGCATGTGAATGTATATACGATTCTAACAACAAAAAACCAATTTTTAAATATTTGGCTGTCTGTCTATCGGTTTGTTCCGGGTAATCTCTGAAACGGCTGGACCGATTTTGACGGGACTTTCACTGGCAGATAGCTAATGATGTAAGGAGTAACTTAGACTACTTTTTAACCTACTTCAAAAAAGGAGGAGATTACATTTTAGAAAATTTATTTAGTTTAACTAGCGGCTTCGCTGATGTTAAACCGACCATATAATATAACGATTACAACTGGAAAAGTTTTTAGTTCATTTGTATAATTATTTGTTTCCATTAAAATAATATTTGTATGCGACAGACTGGACCGGGTGAGCGCGGCGGCGGGCTGCGTGTCGGAGGCGGCGGCGCTCACGCCCTTCAGCCATCTTGTGTTCTACACGGTACTTATGCTTTTTTCTTTTTTTTACATTAATATATAGCACCGTCTATTTACATGATAAGCCAATAAAAAAATCTGTTTCTTTTAAATTTTTGTAGTATAAAGCCATTTTCGTCAAATTTAGGTTTTTCGGTAATTATTGAAATAACCTTTAGCACTCGGCGGTGATGTAGTGTAATAGTTTAGGTATTTTCAGAAACAGATCGAAATTTTGCGATTTAATTTCAGATTTTTATAATCTATCACAATTTGAAATATTTAGGAAATTTTACCAGCTCTTATACAATTAGCTTTTATATAATAACTATAGTAAAATCGATGAACGAAAAGTGAAGCAATGCAATATCAGATTGGTATCCGAGCGAGAGAAGGGAAAAGAAGACTTTACCCCACCTGCCAAGAAGACTCCTACCCATTTCAAACACTGCCCAATGTCTGAGATGGGAAGATTTCAAAAAGACAAGTTTTTATTTATAATATGTATGTATTTAAAATTTATATATGTAGTATATCAACTATCTGGTATCCGCAACACAAGCACGTTACGTAGCTTACTGCGGAACTAGATGGCGCTGTTGTAATAATGTCCCATCATATTTATTTATTTATGGTTCAAGGTGGAGATAAATGGTTCAGGGCAGGTCTCGGTGGAAATTATTAGTTAAGACTTATGCCAAAAATCTCAGACTTCAGATTAATAATATTTTATAAATTGTTATGTAAAGATTGTTTTTCATTTCGCTATTATAATTTTACTAGTACAAATATGTATGTAAATGTAATGATGACCTGTGGTCATGTACAGCGCGGGCTGGTGCACGCGGCGGCGGAGGAGTGGGAGGAGGCGCGCGTGTGCTTCCAGAACGCGCTCGCTATACACCCCACGCACCTCGACAGCGTCGTGCAGCTCGGTACGCACACACGCACACTACACGCACACGCACACACACACACACACACACACACACACACACACACACACACACACACACACACACGAACACGTATACGCGCGCGCACGCACACACGCGCGCGCGTGAACACGTATACGCACATACACGCACGTGCGCGTATCGCACTACATGTACGGCGCAACCACACATATTGCAACATATTGCGAGACCCACCCGTCTTGAAGAATCATCTAGGCAGGCAGGCAGTTTAGCATTTCTTCCAGATCCTGCAGAGTCTCTGCCATGACGACTATGTCATCGGCAAACCGTAGGTGTGTTAGGAATTGCCCATTGATGTTAATGCCCCGTCCGTTCCGATTGAGCGTCTTGAAGACGTCCTCCAATGCACAGGTAAACAGTTTCGGGGAGAATACATCCCCCTGCCTTACCCCGCGGTGCAATTGGATAGGCCTTGTGCTCTGACCTTGTACTTGGACGGTTATCGTTGCGGCTTTGTACATACACCTTAAAACTTGGATATACCGATAGTCAATGAGGCATCTCTGCATAGATTCTAGAACAGCCCAGAGGGCCTAGACAATGTAACAATCGATTAGCGAAAGCGATAGTAGAAAAGTCGAAATTGTATGGGTTTGACATATGCCTTAGATATGTTACGTGATCTGTTGTCAACAAATAGATGATGGTAGACAATGTACATTCATTTCAATTATTAGTAATTTAAAGTTAAAGATGCATACGCTGCGTTTAAGCGATGACGATTGTAGAAATCGGATCGCTTCATAACGAATGCCAGTTGTCTATAGGCCCAGGTCTCTATAGTGTCGAAGGCTTTCTCATAGTCCACCAATGCTGAGCATAGAGGCTGATTGTATTCTTCGGTCTTTTGGATTATTTGCCTTAGTGTGTGTATGTGGTCTATGGTACAAAAGCCTTTTCGAAACCCGGCCTGCGCTATAGGTTGGAAGTCATCGAACTTTTTGAAGACGATTCGAGATATCCTCGAAAACAACGAACACATGACTTAGGAGAGATATAAGTCGGTAGTTCTGCAAAAGAGCATTATCCTCCTTGAAGAATAATAACACGACACCTTTGCTCCATGCCTCTGGTGTAATAATAAAAAAATAATAATATAATAACCTATATAATAAATAATTAGAGGCTCTGAAGTAATTTCATTCTCCCCAGGAGCTTTGTTGTTTTTAGCTGTCTAAGAGCTATTCTAATCTTGCCCAAGTCGATGTTGGGAAGTTCGTCTGTTTGGTGGCGAATTAGTTTGGCTTGAGCATCATCCGCGCGATGGGCCTCAGGTGAAGATATTCGTGAGGAATAAAGATAATAATATATCGTGTTTTAGGAACCAGAAGTGAAATTGAAATAAAAAACAATATCGACTACTCTCACACATTTATACTTTAAACAAAATTAATTTATAAAAATAAAAGAATTTTTTTTTTTTATGGGACAAAGGGGGCAAACGGGCAGGAGGCTCACCTGATGGTAAGTGATCACCTCCGCCCATGGACATCTGCAACACCACAGGGCTTGCAGATGCGTTGCCGGCCTTTCAGGAAAGGGAGGGAGGGAAGGAGGAGTGAGAAGGACGGGAGTAGGGATGGGGAGTGGGCCTCCCGGACTCTCACTTACCGGACGAAACGCGACAGCATAGCTGCCACTTCACGCCGGTCTCCTGTGAGACATCTAATAATTAAAAAAATATTATTCTAAATTACAGAAATAGGCAAGTTGACTTTTTACACGGACAGAGGTTCCCCTTATACTACTCGACACTGCACAAAATTCGTGCTGAATGAAGCGCGCACAGGCTTATATCGACTTATCGACACCACCACTACTTGTCATCCTTTCCACGATGACGTCTCCTCACTATTCCTCTAACACGTGTACAATTTTTAGTATATAAATGGCGATTAAAAATAATTTGAATGTTATTATTTTTAATCTGTTCAGCAAAGTATACGTATGGACAATGTGGTGTGTGCGCAGGCGCGACGTACTACGCGCTGGGCTGGCTGCGGCTGGCGGAGCGGCTGCTGCGCGCGGGCGCGGCGCTGCGGCCGGCGCGCGCCGACACGTGGCGGCGGCTCGCGCTGGTGCAGGCGGCGCTGGGCGAGCCCGCCGCCGCCGCCGACGCCGCCGCCGCCGCGCTCGCGCTGCAGCCCGCCGACTTCGAGCCCTACCTGCTCTGTGAGCCACCTCATTTTCATTTTTATTTATTGTTTAGGGCAAACTACTAAATATCACCATCTATATACATAAAAATAAATCCCTATTTTCCTTGGTCACGAGATCACGCAAAATAGGCGCTAAAAAACCTTAAAAAAATTTAACGGCGTTTGACGTATCATGTTATGACCGTTGTCATGGTGCATGCAATAGTAATTCATTTTAATCAAGTAAAATATATCCAGGGCGGTGCGAAATAAATATACACAACACATACCTAGGGGCGAACCCGAGCGAAGGGAGGGTGAAACCCTAATTATATTATAATAAAAAACACTTTCAATCATTCATTCATTCATTTCCTCATAATATGAATCTACCCAATTTCTCATCACTACATAATATAAAACAAAGTCGCCTCGCTGTCTGTCTGTCCCTATGTATGCTAAGATCTTTAAAACTACGCAACGGATTTTGCTGCAGGTTTTTAATAAATAGAATGATTCAAATGAAGGGTTTTAGTATATAATTTGTTAAGTTTATGTATATATTTACTAACGGAACCCGATCTCGCTCACGTTTAATCTAGGGACAAACCCTTAACAAAGCAAATCACTAGTAATACATAGTTCAATAAAACTTAAACTAATTAATCATATTAGAAACTAACGTAAACCAAGTGTAACCTCTTTAGTATAGTTTAAAAATAACGTAATTTCCATATATAATCCCGTAAGAAACGCTTTCATTCGACCATTTTTTCTCCGATTCACTTTGCAAAACGGACTACCACCTAAAAGCCTTTTTATTTTTCGGTTTTTTATAGAACCTATGACACTCGGCAATAATGTGGCTTTCTATTGGTGAAAGAATTTTTAAAATCGGTTCAGTAGATCCCGCGATTACCCCTTACAATTTAACAAACACACAAACTTTACTTCTTTATAATATTAGTATAGATTATTCGTACATGAAAATATCAAAAGTATGAGACTCAAAGCTGAACCCGCTCCACCTGGTTACCCGAGCGAGTGCGTTACCACTGAGCTACAATTGTCTGTATACTGAATACTAAATTATTAATAATTTTCTTCCAGAAACATTTGTACAGCAGGCGAGGCGACTGCCGCAGTGTGGTAGCGACCACTATGTCCAAACTTAGAACACGACTCAACTGTTATACGAGATATAAATATAATATTCTAAGCATTGTTGACGAATGCACCTCAAATTTATCACATCTAGTTTTTTTTCTTAAATATACCATAAAAGTATGTATAAGTACAGAAAAAAAATATTTTGTATAGAAACAGCCATTTATAATATTATTTTTGACAATTACTAGATTTAAGAGTCTTATGTACATATTTTAATTAATTTTGAAAGTGATAGTTTAGAATGTGATGAATTTGAAATGCCTTCGAGTTTCTCAGAATTTTACTTGTGGGTGTTTTGAGCGTTATATGAATCTTTATGATGTCTTCCCGCTGGCTTCAAAATGCCTTGATAATACTTGATAAAGCATGTGTTAAAATATTTAAAATTCTCTACGAAAGTACTTATTTTTTCCGTTATTATAATTGAAGACGTGAATGGATGAAGGTGATATATTTAGAAAATTTGAGTTCAACTTTTGCGTTATATATTAAGTGTATCTATATAAAATGGCTGCCAAGTGGCGTCAACTGACCTATAATGTATTTAATCCTACTAATTAATACTGTGAATCCAGTCTTTTTGTGGAATAAATTAAAATATCGCTGGCCGTTCTTGAAAGTGCGTCCTCCATTCAACGTGACATTGGCGAAATAATTTGTGCTCAACTGGCACGCATTGAAACCAACAAAACAAAGAATTGATTGAATAGTCATAGATACGATTGTTTTAAAATTTGAAATTGTTTAAACCTATAACACCGATATAGGTATATTATTATATTAAAACATAAAAAAATAAAAAATGCGACATATTATCACCTTTATCCAATTACGTCTTCAATTTATAAAGAAATATTAGTCCGAAATATGCTTAAAATTTGTTTCGCTTTGTTATTTTGTCTATTTACACGTCATCAGTAAACAACCGTCAAACTTGTTCCAAACGAGTGTATAAAAATACTTTAAGTAGTAATTATATCGTGTAATTCATAAGCAATAATAAATTAGTCGCAAAATATACCTATATCTTAAAAATAATTTAAAACTAAGATAAATTCGCAATGCAAATATTTTTATGTATTTTAACAATGTCTAAACGTTCAATATTGTTAAATTTAATTTCATAACAAAGATTTAAAGTATGTATAATATGTGATTTGAGAATCGATATTAATTTATTTTAATATCGATTATTCGTCGATTGTAATCGATTAATTTAAAATGATTTTCCGAAAAATGTTTGAATGTGAATAAATCGAAAACATATGTGTTCTAATAAATAATTGGTATAATAAAAAATAATTGGTATAATATAATGTATAATAAAATTTAGTGGTATCGTAGTGACTCCACTGTGACTGATGTTTCGTGATGCCTTGGAATTGACGCTTTCGTTCATTGATTTTAAATTAATTATTCAAAAAGTTTTAATATTTCATAAATATATCATTTTTGAAACTAATTATTCAAATAAATTGAATTATTTATAAATTTTATATTATTTTCAATGGATTAAATGTAGGTAAGATATTTATGTCGTTATATTTGTGCATGTTGATGGGACACTCGATATCTATAAACACGGCGAATCACTAGAAGTAATGTCAGTCACTGACATTTGGTCAGTCTAAACGTTATTTGAGGATAAGCGTATGTGTTAATCATTCGCTGTGTTTGGCAGAAAAAAGCGCTTGTAAGCGCTTACAAGCGCTGATAACAAATTAGACAGTTTTCGGCCAGGACAAGTTTGCTAACTTCAGTAGCGCTGACCCAATCCGCCATTTTGCTTATTTATTTTGTTTGTTTTGAAGTAAAACTTATAATTAATTTGCGTCCTAGAGGAAGATAGCTATTTACTATTTGACAGCGCTTACCGCTAGAAATCGCCATTTTTCTTACAAGCGCTACCTCGCACTTTTTTCTGCCAATCACGCGGATTGATGTATGGTTGACCATCATAGTAAGGGTCACCAGCGTTTGCCTTTTTCTTTCTACCATTTTCAGGTTAGCAAAGAAAAAGAAAATTTGTCTATAAAAATGCTTTAAAAGCATACTTATTAAAAAGAAGTTAACGATGCGAAACAATAATATACAGTCGGAGACGTGCGTTATTAGTGTATGTATGAATAATTATAATAACAATGTATGAATCATTAAAATTAGTGAAGCCGTTTAAAAAAACCTGAAAATATGAATAAGCCAGCATATTCATCCCCTTGTGTCCCAACAAAGATGCAAAAGTGTTTTTGACATTTGTTATACAATCTCCTTATATTTTCTGCTTCTATCGTCCATTTAAAATTTGCATTGTACATAGTTAATTTATAATAATTATTATGCTATTTTGGATTTTTCTCCCATCAATACGACTTAGTGATGTTTGTTATCTAGTCTAGTAATTACTTAATTATAAACCTGTTTGAGGGGAACTTTGTGACATAATATATGCCCTTAGAATGCGATCAGTTCTTTTTTCCTTTTGTTTGAGTTTTTTAAATGATTTGTTTTTTTTAACGCGGCAATATTTTTTTTCTTAAATAATGTAGGTATATGTATAATGTACTCTTGGCAACCATTTTCGATATAAAAATAAAAGGCATCTCTTCTTATGAAGTTTTTACGACAATCTGTCACTTTTCCTAGGATTTTTTGAACGTTTTAGACACATTTAACCTTTGTAGTAGCAAGTTTCACTCGGGTCCAACTTACGGACGGACGGACTCACACGAGCTTCAATCCAGGTGTTTATAGATAACATCGATGGAAACTCCGGACTATTGCTCCCATGGATCTTTTTTGGGTATCGGGAAGAGATACTAGTCGTACATCGTGAGAGAAATGCGCTTTAATATATAATTATTAATATACTAAAATACTTAAATTGTTTTTTGTCTTTTAGCATGAACATTTTTTATAGCAGGATTTGAAATGCACGAATTTCGAGGAATGCCTAAAATGGTAAAAAAAAAACCCTTTTTAAAAAAAATAGAATTCGAAACAACAGTTTGTTATTATTACGGTGGCATGTGGAGGCCCTGGAGGTCATAATCTCCACATTAGTATACATGATGTTTCATAATACGAATATAATAAAAATATGTTACGTAATTTCGGTGAAAGCGGTTTGGTGTCGAGGGCGGGTTAGAAAGTAAAGGGGTAGAAAAGTATTAATCATAAGGGTAGCTTCCAATACAATTTTGTCGTGTATAAGTTGTAAAATGCAACGATTTATTTCCTAAAATTGTATATCAAAAGCGGTGCTTACATTCGTTTTCATAAATGATTAAATATTTCAAGTGGATTATTTTGTAATAAAATAATGAAATCACTACAGTCCATTAGTTATTGATACTAAAAAGTTTTCTCAAAGAAACCAATGAATGCTGTTTCCTTCATTTTCATATTTTTTAATGTTACCATATATAGCTTTTTTAGATAAAAATATATTACATAGATAGAAATAAGGATTCAATAAAGATTATATGCCACTAGAGTTCCACACGGTTTTACTTTAAAACCAAAGTAAATAGAACGAAACATTAAAAAATATTCCCTTGAATAAAAATAGCAAGTTTTCGCTTTATCATTATCATTACTATATAAGTTGTTGTGTTTCTAAAAAAACTAGTTCTTTTCAGAGCTATTACCTACTTAGAATTTAAATGTTTTGCTTAAAATGTATATCGAAACCACAGTGTTCAAGACCGTGGGAGTGACGCAAGCAAAGATAATGCCAATTATAATGCAATACATAGATTAAGCATCGGATACTGTACATTCCTAGTCTTATTTATTGCGTAAGTTATGTTTTCCATAAGTTAATAGTATAACTAAGTCGTCCTAAGCAATATTTGCTGTTAAAACTTTGACATTTTATATATGGAGGGTATCTCTACCCTCGATAATTTTATAGTACATTTTGACGTAATGCAGTAATATTTTGACGTAAGTCAGAATTTTTTGTCATTTTTGAGAAATGGTATAACGACTAACAATCCCCTTCGTGTCTTCTCCATTGTACATGACATTGACGAAGTAATCTGTGCTCAACTGGCACGCTTTGAAGCAATTAAACAAGAGAATTGAATTGAACGACTAATAATTTTTTTTTCTAATTAAGGTTTTTGTGTAAATAGTAACAGGTTTAGTAAGAATTTACTTCCCTTATATAATTATAATTTAAATAATATAAGCTTATTGGCTCTACGTTACCGACCAATCTCCTTCGTGTCTTCTCCATTTTACGTAACACTGGCAAAGTAATCTGTGCTCAACTGGCACGCTTTGTAGCGCTTTGGATTAACAAGTGAATTAAGTTGAATTTTGACACTTTTTAGTACTTTAACTGATTTCACAGAAAGAAGAATTTGAAATATTGCTATGCGAAAAAGGACGGCTGAGTTGTAATATTGACTTATAGAAAAGTGTATGTAACATATTAGTTGCTAGAATTAACGCTTTTTATGGTTTTCTAGGGCCATATGTTAAGATTAGTATTATATTTTTCTTGTAACAGATCGCTAGCTTATATTTATAGTTTGAAGAGATATTTGGAACAGATATACAGACGAAGACGACTATATAATGGTATACTTATAAAAAATATATCGATATTGGAGAAATGCTTCTCAGAAATGAGAGCAGGTGGACTTTTGATTAGTCTATTATTATTAAGAAAATATTATCAAAAGTGTTCCCAAATAAATAGATATTATATTTAATATATATGCTATAATATGATAAGGTATATTAAAATGTATTACCTTTAAATTAGGGGTACGGGTTCGATTACTGAAATTAGATTTCTTCATAAAGTGTAGATCGACACTTGAAGCTATCACTTGTTGGCCGCCTGTCTAACGCAAGCAGGCGCAATATGGATACTATATGTACATAAATAGTTATTTAAGGTATACAGGATGGTTGAAATATGACTGTAAAGCTAATTTTTTTTGAGCACACTGTATAATAAACTTTAAGAAAAACACTTGTCGTCTGTTTTAAGGCGACTCTTGTTGCACTTTATGAGAGAAATACTTATTTCAATTTAGTCTGGAGTTCTAATATAGTACTAGTAGTAATGTTGCCAGTTTTTTTAATTACCTGAGGTTTTTGTATTTTCATACTTGGTACAACCAATCTTTAAAGTTTTCTGAGCGAGTCGATCACACTTCAACCATCCTGTATGGAAACCTGTTGATCCCAGTGTACACTACTGTAGTTGTTTTCGCATTCGATGTTGACTGTACATAATATAAAGTTTGAATATTAAATGTAATTATTACGTTACAATTGAGTGGCTTTTATTTATCTCTTTCACTCCATATACTTATATTTTCTGATTTTTTTATCCTTCAACTATACTTGAATTGTCTAGTTCTAATAAATAAATAATAATACATTAGAAAATTATGTCAAAAATAAATTGTAAGTATGTCGAAAAAATTGAAAAATAACATTTAAATACTTTTTACTATTTTTATACATCTATACATATTATAATAAAATTCTAACTTAGTCGAATCTGTACATTGAATATTTTTTGTTATCATCGATAGTGGCCGAATCTGTAATTTTTAGAATTTCTGACTGTCTGTGACCGCATCACGAAAAAACCACTGGACTGATTTTGATGAAATTTGGTACGATGATAGCTGGCTATCCGGGATACTTTTTACTGGATAATATAGGATACTTTTTACTGCCGGAAAATATCTTATTTCTGAAAAATCTCGATTAAGTTAAAAACTGGCTGTAAAACATCTTACGGTATGTGAAATCTATGAATTTAGTTTCTTTAAAACGCGAGCGGAAGCGCGGGAAATGCTAGTAATATAATATAATTGTAAGTGAGTCAAATATATACATTATATATTTCTTTTGAAATCTTATTGAAGTAGTCATTATTCTCGATGCAAAGGCCGAATCTAGTATTTAGTTTTTTTGTGTGTTTGTGAATCAGGAGAAAACAACTAAACAAATTTTGATATGGTATGTTTATAGCTGGTTATTCGGGTCAGGATATGGAATACTTTTTACTGCGGGAAAACATTTCATCTCCGAGAAATCTATACTGATCGTTAACATGTAGGTAGGTACATAGAGAACGAACACGAGCGGAACAAGGGTGATTCACTTACATGTAATAAAATATTAATTATTAACTTACGTAAGTGTGAAGTAAAAAACAATGATGCGTAAAGCCAATAAGGACTGGACAATTTGTTACAAAGTTTTTTTATGACACACATTTATAGAAGAGCTAATTGTTCGATATACGACTGGAACTAATAATACTTACAAATATTATTGTATTCATAGAAGGAGCTGTTTGACTCGTCAACTTTTTTTACCGATAGCGTGTATTTAGCCCTTTTAACGTCCCACTGCTGGGCACGGGCCTCCCTACAATACGAAGGAGTTCAAGCCATAATCCACCAAGCTGGTCAAGTGCGGGTTCTCTCAGACATTCGGGTTTCTTCATGATGTTTTGCTTTACCGTAAGACAACCAAGTGGTAACCATGATAGCTAAATGATTCGCACATGAAAATATCAGAGGTGCGAGACCCGGATTTGAACTCGCATCACTCGGTTTTCCAAGCGAGCGCGTTACCACTGGGCTTAAGAATTATGTACTTGATTACTCGTCACTCACTATTATTGTTAAATTTATTAACAATAGCAATGATTTTGTACAACTCTTTTAAACCATTTAACACTGAATGTTAATTCACAGTGTGACATCCTATGGAGAGTGCAAGAAGAAGGAAGCTAGTATTAAATGAGGAAGTTCTTGCTAAGGTTTCCGTTGATTATTATTCACAGTGTTGTAAGGTGTAGCCAAGTCCTTCTTACTTGAGTCGCTATGCGACATTGATAGTTCTAAATAAATACTTATGAATTTTCAATTGCTTTAGAGGTTAGAGGATACAAAATATTATACTAATTACTAATACTTAACTAGTAGGTAGGTACTATTTTGTTATTAAAGATTTTACTCGCGTTTTTTTAATTGTATGCATATTTTTGTTTGTGTAATAGAATTATTTTAGAACGAAAAATATATAAAATCTCTTCTGTAGAGCAAAAGTTCCTTCTTTGTCATATGAAAGGTGACACTACTAATCCTGCGAAATAAGTAAGATAAACTTATTAATGTGAAACACATACCTACTTAGAATTTTGTTTTCGAAAACTTCAAGTTCATACCTAAAGCAATGATAGCAGACAAACTTGACTTAGATTTAGACAAGGCACTCAAGGAACTGGGTCAATATGGACGGTATCAGAAGCAGAACTATTTTCTCATACTCGTCGTTATCATTTTTAGTGCAGTCAACAACTCCCAATACGTGTTTTGCGCGTCACAAGTTAAGGCGAGGTGAGTCGTATCTACATTTGTACACTCTTAGAATAATAACACATAGAAGGTGAATAGGTCCAAGCGAATTGAAGCCATTTTTTTGGCTAGATATGGCTAGATACGTTTCCCGTTCGCGTCAATATACACTATAATATATAATTTTATATACACTTTTGCTACTTTTTTATTTTTATTTTGTTTTGTTTCATAAATTACAAATTCTATTTATATTCATATACATATTTCAAGTGGTAGTGCCATGCTTGTTACCTTCGGGTAGCAGCCGAATGGGCCGGCACGCCTCGTATAGTACCACTGTCTCACAGAAGACCGGCGTGAAGTGGCAGCTATGCTGTCGCGTTTCGACCGGTAAGTGAGAGTCCGGGAGGCCCACTCCCCATCCCTACTGCCGTCCTTCTCCCTCCTCCCTCCCTCCCTTTCCTGAAAGGCCGGCAACGCATCTGCAAGCCCTGTGGTGTTGCAGATGTCCATGGGCGGAGGTGATCACTTACCATCAGGTGAGCCTGCTGCCCGTTTGCCCCCTTTGTCCCATAAAAAAAAAACATATAACATTAGTTCTTATATTATTATTAAATTTACTGGATATGATATGATTTTATTAATAAGTACTTTTAAAATCGTTTTAATTGTTACTTATAATAACATATTTATTTTTTTGTAAACGCCTAAAATAAAATAACTAGGTATTTATTTTATTTATTTTTTATTTTATTTATTTACACTAATATATTTCGAGGTAATCTAATTAGCTGTATGTGTGCGTTTAAGAACACTTTCATTCAAATGATGCTTCAATATTGAGTGGAATTGTGTATGAAACTATCTATGAGTTATTATTCTATGGGTTATTATTCTAAGTACACCTATATAATTTACTACCAAATTGGCCGCTTTACCCGAGTGCGTCCCTGGGTAAAAATATTAAATTATAATAGCGAATTACGCGTACGAAAACAATTTTTTGACAAAACACCGTCACGTCGTACTTTGTACAAAATATTTTCCACTTATCACACAAAGCTTAGGTATGTATTTATTAGCAAAAACAACAATAAAATTATGTATTTTCCGAAATGACATATTTTGACACTGAATTGTTATAATCATTTACATTTTTGTATAAAGGACTGGTCGATTGAACTCGTTATTGTATATTCCTGTGGAAGTAAAAGATTTCCCTGAAGTAAGGGTTTGATATTTAATGTAAAGATTTCGCTCTTTTATTTATATTATTAATGTTATGTATATATTAATTAAAGCTAAAGAGTTCTTTTTTTGTTTAACGAGCAAATCTCTGTAATTAGCATTTGAAATAATATTTTCGCATTTTATTATTAATTTAATTAAAGAAGAAAATAAGTTAATATATATATTATTCTTTAATTCAAGTTCGCAATTAGAGTCACGGGCAATCGGTTAATCTAATTAGGTATCTATACTATCTTAATGTAAAAATAATTGATTGGTAGTTTATATCAATCAATTATTTTTACTTTTTATTAATATTCTTTTTTGCTTTGCTTTTTGTGTTTTTTGGAGTTGTTTTTTATTTTTTTAAACATAGATCCCTGTTGGATTAGGAACTTCCTATTTTTAACATATTCCACATTAGTTTTATCTGAATAGACCACCTCTTGGTTTGACAACATCTGTTTCCTCCCTATCGTATATCGAACATGTCATGGTGTTGGCCACCCTTATAATTTTACAGCGCCCGTACTTAAAACTCTTACAGGAATCATTTGTGTAATATTTTATCATTCAATACCGGAGATGTATTTTTTTTATTTTACTTTTACGTAACGTATTCACGAAATCTAAAAAGCGAAAACAATTTACGACAATATCTTAATATAATTTAAGCTCAAAAATTAAGTATCGACTTCGTATGTAACGTCGGTAGCTGCCGTCAACTATGTGACCCTGTTTATTGTGAATGTGTTTCATACTTGACGTGACGTATATGAAAGGAATAACCAAAAATGTTATAAAGTACCTATATTTCGCAAGAGACAGGCAGATACCTTTTAATGGATACTACAATATAACGACCGACAGATTTTTAAGTAACGAGGTATTTTCCCGCAGTAAAAAATATCATTCTACTTATAGGTAATATGTTGACTCGGACGACCAGCAGTCTTCGTACCAAAATAATTTATCTAATTCTTTTAACAGCAGACAATCAATAATTCTAAAAATTATAGAATCGATACTAACGATTATTTAATTAATAATTTCCGAATAATGTTTAATGTCAAATTCTGCACAGAATTTTATGAGAATGCCGAATGGGCCGGCACGTCCCGTATAGTACCACTCTCTCACAGGAGACCGGCGTGAAGTGGCGGCTATACTGTCGCGTTTCGTCCGGTGAGTGAGAGTCCGGGAGGCCCACTCCCTATCCCTACTCCCGTCCTTCTCCCTCCTCCCTCCCTCCCTTTCCTGAAAGGCCGGCAACGCATCTGCAAGCCCTGTGGTGTTGCAGATGTCCATGGGCGGAGGTGATCACTTACCATCAGGTGAGCCTCCTGCCCGTTTGCCCCCTTTGTCCCATAAAAAAAAAAAAGATAAGATAGGTACTTGCTTCTAATTGAAGGGCACAGGGGCAAAACAAGGAATTTCACATAAAATTAAAAAAGTTAAAAAGTATGGGTTCATTAAGATTTTGCCACGTATTATATTGCAATGTTAATAAAATAAATAATAATTTTGTGACATTCTTTGTTTTGCCCCTGCACCCTTCATATGTATAGATTATAATTTGCAATATAATATCTAGTAGGTACACTACTCACACTTTTGAAGGCTTTTATTTTTGTTTGTAAAAAGTAGGATCAGTAAGGAAATATCAAAAGCTTAGTAATAGGGTTGGATCAATGAAACTCTAGAAATTAGAAGTTCTTAATTTCATGAACAACAGTCAGAGGCAGGTCTCATTCAAATATTTATAGTTTTTAACGACTATTATCTAATGCGTGTTATTTCCCGCGCGTGCGCATCTCATATTTTTATTGACTGTTTTCAAAGAAGTGTTCAATTCGCCTGTTTTTTATGTTTTGTTTCTTATTACTATATCTGTGTTATGCTTTGCCGCGTAGCGGGCGAAGTTAGCCCGTTGAAATTATAATAATTGTAATTTTAACGCAAAATATGAATATAAGTTTTGATTGATAACGTAAAAGCTCATCAGTAGCTACCTAATAATCAAAAACAAAACAAAGTAAATCCTTTGAGAAACAGTGGAGAAAAAAAATACTAAAATGTTTTGTATTTACCTGCTTATATTATCTTATCTTATTGTTATATTTTTACAACAGTAAAGTACCATATATCGAAGGTTTTGTCATACGTGTGGGCTGTGAGTGTTGTTAAACTCGAGCGGGGCTTTGATCTAAACAAATACTTTGTTGTCGTGCTATTATATTCATTTTGGATCATATTATATTCAACTGCCTCGGTGGTATAGTGGCTAGCATGGACGGTCACACACCGGGAGGTCCTGGGTTCGAGTTCCGGGTCGGGCCAAGTTCAGTTATTGAATCTTTCTGTTTAGAAAGCCTCAATAGCTGCCCGGAGTTGGGAAATTGGCTTTGTGTCACCCCCGTGCCTCGGAGAGCACGTAAAAGCCGTCGGTCCTGCGCCTTAGCTCTCACTGGTCGTGTCGAGTAATTGTCCTACCGGAGTATGAGAATGATAGGAACAGAGAGTGCGCGTACATTTGTGCACTATAATATCTCCTGCATAGTTGGCCAGTCTCAATGAGATTGGCCGCCATGGCCGGAGTCGGTCGGAGAACATTTTATTAATATTCATTATGGAAAATTCAATCCCCGCTGTCACAGACTACTAATTATTTTCATTAATTTTTTACCTTAAGTTTGATTAATAATTAACGACGAATGTAATCCGATTATCAAGATAGTGTCTAATGCCACCAGTTATTTTAATTCCATGAAAATGTTCAAATCAATTTTGTGATAGTAAATAATCTACTTTATCTGAACTCTACATTATTAAGGTTGCTGATTAGTTGCTTATTTAGGCACAATAATATTATAATATTAGTTTTTTGTTCCTTTGAATGCTCTTATCAAGGGCGTAGCCAGGATTTTGTTTAGGGGGGGGGGGGGGGGGGGGGCTGGCAGGCTAGACAAACCAAGAATATAATTAAATGCTTGTAATAAAACAGTAGCTCAGAAGAGAATCTGTAAATATTTTTTTTAAACAGTGACCGTAACATATTTTGTATTGAGTATAGACCTCGAAACAGTCGTTTTAAAAAATTATGTATGATTGCATGTATGTCTGTCTATTTGTATGTTATCGTTTAATTCAAAAAGCACTGCACGGATTTTAATCAAATTTTGTGACGTGATTACTTATTATTGGGGTCGTGACTTAGGATACTTTTTATTGCAGAAAAATATTTCATTTCCACTGGAAAACAAAATAATTAGTTCATTTGAGTCGTCTTAAGAACCTAGCGCTGGCTAAATCTTGAGAGATATACCTATCAAAACTATATAGTAGGAAATTGTGGGTATTAAAAAGTCCGACAGAAATGTCTAACATATCAAATATCCTCTCCTATCTCCTCTCCTCAATACCTATTTTTATCAGTAGATATAAAAACATAACTTAGCATATAGATGTACGCGTTTCAGGCAAAAAGTTCTGTACTGGTTTGAAGTAAATTACACGAAACAAAATTTAAAATACCATTTACTGAAGTAAATTTTTTAATTCATACGTTAAAACACAATAACTGGTTCTATAATATAATAATAGAACTTCTATTGAACGATAAGGATAAGGGCAACAAAATATGGCTAACTAAAACTTAAAACATTATATCAAAATTATGTATTAATTTAGAATATTCTGTATGGTTTTGTAAGACCTACCGAAAAGTTTGAAATAGTAAGTCTATGTCTCCACAGGAAAACACATATCTGGTTGTAAACAGTTAACAGTAGGTAGTCTTCATAAATGAGGGTGGACCTTTAAATGAGGAATGATTCGTTGTTACACAACAAGTAATAGCGTAAATATTTTGATATTTTTAGTACTTTAAGCGCGAGCGAAGCCGCGGGCCCTGCTAGTAATATATAAGATAAAACAAAATTAAAATTTCAAAAACCTTCTGAGACAAAATAATAGTAATAAAAAAAATTATTAATAGAATCTAACAGATTCTATGTCAGTCATCACTTTACTTTCCTTATAAATCTAAGGCATTGATCAAACAAAAAAAAACCAAGTTTAGTTTAGTTTTAATTTCTTAGTTAATATTCCTCATTCCCTTGTAATATAGTGTACATTATTTTTCTAGTCGAGCCCTTTCATTTGATACCCATATTGAGGAAGTTGTGAAAAAAATATGTAAATCGCCATTTTGTGGGTGCGGCCATCTTGGACCGATTTTTATCAAACATAGCTAAAAACACTTCCGACTAATTCACATTTCAAATGAAAAAAAAAACGATGAAACGGAGCTACGATGCCACAGACAGACACAAACACAGACATGTCAAACTTATAACAACCTGTCGTTTTTGCGTCGGGTGTTAGTAAAAAACAAAATATCCATCAGTGAATTTATAATACACTAGCGACCCGCCCTCGTTTCGCTCGGGCCTTATATTCCTGATTTACGAGATAAGGTTCCCTAAGAATGAAGAAGGATGAAGACGACACCCGAGAACATATCGTGGGACTTCTATTATCGGATGTGGCGAAAAGAGGCCTTCTGGACTGGAAACCGATCTCAGACCGAATCATAACAGCACATCTGGCAGGAAGAAGATTTACCAGGCGATTGGAACAAAGGCCTGCTTACCACTGTACTAAAAAGGGGGAACTAAGTCAATGCTGTAACTGGAGAGGTATTTTTCTTTCGGACTTTACTTTTGGTCACGTCCAAAGTGCTCTGAAAAGTCATTTTGAAAAGGCTCTCGCAGGCCGTCAACATCATCGACATCAACTTCATACGCAGAGAGCAAGCAGGATTTCAGCCCAATCGATCGTGTACAAATCAGATCAACATCCTTCGTATCAAACTAGAACGGGCAACAGAATGGCAAAGGGAGATAGTATCTCACTTTTGTAGATTTCGAAAAGGCTTTTGATATATGCGGTGAGGTGGGCCAGCATCTGGCCTCCATTACGCAAAATTGGCTTCCCAGAGAAAATAATTAACATCACAAGAATTATTATTGTAAAGTGACTCATAAAAGGCTCATTTCGGAGGACATAGAGGTACACGCAGGCGTAAGACAGGGTTGTTTCCTTTCACCACTTCTCTTTCTTGATGGTATTCTGCATAATACCACGAAGAACAAGCGTCACGGCGTTGAATGTGGCATAATCAAGTTCTTAGACGACCTGGTCTCTTGAGTCACACTCGCACATGCAGGCCAAATTGAACGACTTACGGCAGGAGGCAGCTAGCACGGGGCTCAAAGTAAATATAAGGAAGACACGGGAAATGAGGAGCAGAGAAACGAGTACACTCCCGTTGGTGATTGGCACAGAGGCAGTGGAACTCGTCCATAAATGTACATACCTCGGTAGCCGCGTGTCAGAAATAGGACGAACCGAAGAGGACATCACTTCGAGAATCGCCAAAGCACGAGCAACCTTCGCATAACTTAGACCATTCTGGCTCTCACACAATACTATGTATTGAAAAAAAGTTGTCGACGTTGAGAGTCATCGTTGATCTCAGCCATGTTTTAAATCGACGTAACGATGTTTTGCACGTTTACCTGCCCGTACCTGGCTACGCCCATGGCTCTTATCTCTGAAACTTGGAAATAAACCATCTCGGGGTAAACACTAGTAAACAACATTAGACGTATCTTCTCTACATACAGACGTATCTTCTCTACACTCACGTCTTTATACTAAAATATCCTCAAAATTTTAATTTTGCGTATCAAAAGAGCAAATTAAAAACTTTTACATTTAGGTGTAATCTAATATGTATATTAAAATCTCGTGTCACGGTGCTTGTTATCGAACTCTTCCGAAACGACTTGAACGATTTTTATGATTTTTTTGTGTATATTTGGTAGTTCTGAGAATAGGTCGTAAGCTATTTTTGTTCCTCTAAGTCTAGTTGATAAGAGTGGCTCTTTAGATATTTTATTATTTTATTTTAGGCCAAATTTTTTAATATTATTTTTTTATGATTTGGCATCAAAAAATTCTTATAACCCTAAATGTTCATCCTCCAGGCGCGAGCGAAGACGCAGAAATTGCTTGTATTAGTATAAATTACCACGCGCATAATTTTATACCGTTTATGCCATAGATATAATTGTTAAAATTTACTTAACTAGCTCATTGTATTCAGCCCCTCTTATCATTCCACAGCGAGCGCGTTACCATTAAGCCACCATAGTGTATACCTAATAAGTATACTAAGTAGTAACTAATGGTATTCAACTCACTGTATATATACACAGTACACTATAGCCACCAATTGTTCCGCTTGCGATTATATTTTTAAATTGGATTTGAAAATTTATTGCAGTGATACTTAGCCACGTTTTTATAGAAAAACCTTGATAAAATGACGACGAATTACGATGAGTAAAGATCAAGTATAAAAAGTTTTTGTTTGTATTGTGAATTGCACGAATGTTATTCCAGCAAGTTTTTTTTTCTTATTTCTATTAGGTATATATCTTTTTTTTTAAACTATAGTAAATATTTAGTGTCGATATCGAGAAACACTCACTCTCAATATAATCGATCATTAAAATATTGATAGAAATCAGTATTGCATTTTTAATACACCTGTTTATTACATAATAATGTTA
Organism: Boloria euphrosyne; assembly: GCA_951802675.2. NCBI lineage: Eukaryota > Metazoa > Arthropoda > Insecta > Lepidoptera > Nymphalidae > Boloria > Boloria euphrosyne. The sequence goes on from OX637879.1 coordinate 13,977,136, forward strand.
TCAGATCGATACATTTTATATCGTGTTCTCTGGCGTGACACTACTCTGTGCGCTGTATATGGTACGGTATCGTTGGTGGAGGACAAGAAAAAATTGCGATTATTTTGCATCTACCGCACGCGGCACGCGGCGGCCGACCTCCCCGCGGCGCAGACGCGCGACTCGCTGTCCTAGCGATACACGAAACCCTTTACTCATGCAAACATCGTTGAGTTTCGATCTCTATCAAATGATTAAGAATGAACCGTGAAATTTGATTTTTTATATTAAGTTTTCATATTTTAATACATCGCAAGTGATAAAAATGGCAAAAGAAATAGATTTGGACGATGTGCTAGAGGAGATTGGATCGCTTGGACCTTACCAGATCAAAACTTACAGTTTAATTTTGATCCCGATATTGTTATGTGCAGTGTACAACAGCCAGTATATATTCGCAGCAGCCAGCGTACAGTACAGGTGCGTGGATACCTCCATATGTGTGAACTTGTAACTCATGACTTCGTTTACTCAGTAGGTCATGTTAATCTAGTCAGCATATTTTTTAAATGAAAGTGAATAAATTAAAATATTTACTCTAAGTTAAATTCTTATAGCAATCTAAGCCCTCATCTCCAAAATCGCTGAGTCGATTATAATGAAATTTTCAACGGAAAATGGCTGAGTTTGTAGTTAGATATCGTGAAGACTATTTAAAAATTCTACAGTATTTATATAAATATATGTACGTATGTATGTACAATGTACATGTTCCTATAATATAGCAAAGTAAACTTGAATAACCATTAAGAGTAGATGATTTTATAAACCTACGATAAGGTCTAAATTTACGTGAATCAGTTTTTCCGGAAATATCGAAGAAGTAACCGATGAAGTCCAGTGAATAGTGCTTGTATCTAATACGAGTGCGATGACTAAAACTTCTTAGATTAACAATAATCCTACTGATAATTCACATACATGAGTGCTACTTGTATACAGCTTTGTCAATAACATAATAAAATTACGGCTATTTTTCTACTAAATCATATAGGTACCTACATCTTGATTTAGTGTGTACAAATGGATTTTGTTCATTGTAATGTAAATAAATATGCTTGTTTAAAAAGCATCGGTTACCTACCTTGTATTTATTATAATATCTACGAACAGGTAGGTATAATATGAAATCTATATATATAAACTAGCGGTGCCCGCGGCTTCGCTCGCGCTAAAAGTGAATAAAATAAACATTTTTGCTTATATACTGTTACTTATAATGTACCAAGGACTGATTCCCCATTTAAAGTTCTGGCCCTCTTTTCTGAAAACTACTGTGTAGCATCCTGCCGTGCCGCCACTGCTGCGCTTTCTAAAACTTATTTCCTATTTTTAACCAATTTTGCTACTATGTGTATCATAATTTCTTTGTGTGTTTCTCGTTAATGATAAACTGATGTACGTGGTTCATTGTTATGGACTTATGGTAAAAATTACTGTTAAATATTATTCCTACGCAAATTGTGCCACCCCCGTTAACCCCCATAGGGGTTGATTTTCAAAAAAACGCTTAGATATGTATCTCATAATTTGTATTGCAGAGCATTATTTCAGTGTCACGCAAAATATTTCAATAGAATTAAATTTCCCATACAAACTTAGCCACCCCCTTTAACCCCCAATGGGGGTGAATTTCGAAAAACCCTGAAATACGTGTTTCATCATTTGTACTAAAAAGCATTAATTCAAAGTTTCATGCAAAAATGTGCAATAAAAATATTTTTCTCATACAAACTTTGCCACCCCTTTTAACCCTTTTAGGGGTTGAATTTCCAAAATATAATATGCCTATTTCCTTCTCATGAATGCAAACTATCTACATACCAAATTTCAGCAAAATCGGTTGGGTGGTTTAGGCGTGAAAAGGTAACAGACAGACAGACAGAGTTACTTTCGCAATTATAATATAGTAATATTATAATATATTATAATATAGTATTATAATATTATAATTATAATATAGTATGGATATACCACTTATTGAAGAAAGAAAACCTGTTAAAGTAGTAATTAGTAGAAAAATATTTACTTTAGATACAGATAAGTATATCTCCCACATACGAGTATGTATACTCGTATATTTACAAAATTCTGACTCGAATCTGTATTTTAAATATTATTTGGAAAATAAATCTATACTGAGGCTTCACGAGAAAAACACTGACTGAATTAGATTAAAGCTGGATGCCTTTTTTATCCTTGGGAAATGCATTGACGTATACCACCTATAGGAAACAGGATGTGAGGCTCACCGGCAAGCCAGTACCTACTACCCACTAAACCCATGCACCCATCTTCCGTCTTAATGGGGCGTCGCAGGATCGTCTCGATCATGTTTGTTGGATAGCCCGTTTTTCGAGGAAGGCTATAGGCTATATTACATCACGCTACGACTTCTAGGAGCGGAGCATCAATGAAAAATGTTACAAAAACGGGAGAAATGTATTCCTTTTGAGAGCTTCCGCTGCGTGCGCTGCGTAAAAGGTTAAAGTTATACAAAAATCATGAATGATGGAATTGTTACCCTTTAAAAGTTCTAAGAAATAAGATAGCTTTTGAGGTTGACTCGCTATAACGTACTAATAATCAAATTTCTTTTAAGACAATGCATTATTTGCGAAGGTGTTTTTATATACATGATATTAATCCTTGCCTAAATAAATAAGTTACTCATCACAAGTATTTAATTTTGAACAAAATTGCTCTTGACATCATTTGATTTCAATGAGTATCTTACAAGATATCATAGTTTTAACATAACTTCGCAACAAAATAATGATCAACGCGTGCAAGACGGGAGGACGCGACGGGCAAAATAATTTGGTTTCCAGCATTTAGAACGCGAGCGAAGCCGCGGGAAGGGCTAGTATAGCATATAGCTGGATACCTGGGACAACATATAGGATATTTTTTACTGCAAGATGATATTATCTCATCATCTTTGAAAAATCTACGTTAAAAGCATAAAATGCTAGTGTAGAAACAAAAATGAGAATAATGGTAGTAATGAGGTAGTACCTGCTTGAATAGAAATTATGGAAATCAATTTGTAATTGATGAAGATATCGAGTATCTTGTCAAAAACAACCGAATTGTGTGACTGACTCTTCAGTGTCGGCTACCCCCACGCCCACCCTCCTTCCAGAACTTTTCTGAGTCTGGACTATTTTTCCTTCGTTATTCGCATCATCAACCAAATCCGACCACTAGTATACTGCTACTAATTTTTGAATTGATTTCACTTTTTTACTTCACTTCTTTGCGCGCATGAGGGTAAAATTCTTACGGATGAAACGCGACATGAAACGGATTAGATTAAGATCCCAGAGCGTTCTGACATAACTTATTTTCACATGGATGAAACCTTCACGACTTAGTAGCGTCTAGTATACTTTTAAATACCTGCCTACTTGTGAAGCTTGCCCTGTGACACCTGGGCAGGTACCAGGTGAGAAAGGTAACTAAAAATATGAGTTATCTTACTTAAATTTGTATGGCTGATTTTTATATATATTTTGTAGAATATTATTCTAAACTAGAATTATAAAGTGTCAGACACTTTTCATGGACCAGAGCTTTTGTCAGACGCTTTAAAGCTCGACAAAAAATTAATGAACTTTACTTATTTTTTCATGTCTGACTTTTAAATATGTTATTCAAGTAACTATTACAAAGTTATATTTCATCAGTCAGACAAATTCGAGTGACCAAACATCCCCTAAACACAAAATTATTCGGCCGGGAGTGCGAGCGCGAGAGCACTATGCGCATGCCTCTCAGAGTAAAAAATTGAAATGTATTGAAAATACTTACTTATTTCAATCCAAGATTTTTGCATCCTTATTTCAATAAGATCCCTTATAAAAAAAAAGATTTACAAAAGATTCAACCCATGCAAAATGTATATCTATATATTTATCAAGTTGAATTTTTTTTTCTTTAAAAAAAAACGTCAGTTTGACTGTGACTGTTTCACAAGAAAACCAATAGGCACATTTTAATGAAATTGAGTATGGTCATAGGGGGTATCAGTACTGCAGGATTTGTTATTTCTGAGAAATCATATCAGTACTCAACAATTATTATGTAAAAAAATGTTCTAAAAACGCATTCTACACACCGGAAACCAAATTCTTAGATTGAAATTAAATATATGACTGGATACGTTATAACTCATAGTATATATTTCTGACAACTGAGATATTTACCTGAAGTAACGAGAATCCTATATGTTGACCCGAATAACCAACTAAGATTATAGCAAATTTCATCATAACGTGTCCAGTGATTTTCTCGTCACAGACAGACAAACAGACAAACATTCTAAAAACTATATATTTGGCCTCTGTATCGATAATAATGACTATTTATTTATTTATTTACTTGTTTATGTAATGGATAAATGAATAATATAATAAGATTTTTAATTTAAATATTTAATGTACAGATTCGAATAAATTAGAATTTTATTATAATACTAGCAAATAATCAAAATCGGTCCAGCCATTTCAGATATATATATTCTTTTGACAGATAACACATCTAGATGTGAACTTAGATTACTATGTTAAAGCATAAATCTATAGGCGTGACTGTTTTTCAGTAAAGTGTACCACAAAACGCTCTGGTTGTGTGATAGTGTTTGTATAATAAATAAAAGATTGTATGATATAAATAAAAGATTGTATGTTTGTTCTTTATGCATTTCTAAACTATATATTCTATCTGATGAAATTTTGGTAAGGTCTTCTAAGGACGCCGGGGGTTATTGACCAAAAAAAATTAACTTTGTGTGTATCAAATAAATATAAGAATTTGCACAGGTTTTTTAATTTTTTAATTTTATTTTTAATTTACATGTAGTTATTTAATAGCATTGAGGGAATATGTTGGTAGGAATATAGTTTTATAGTAATAGTAACATAGGTGTTCATTTTAAGCTAAATTCTAACTTCCTATTCTCTAATCTACTATTGTTTCCGCTATATTTACACAATGCACATATCAGTAGGTGCTTTACTTTACGAATATTTTTATTAATTTATATTCTGTAGGTACTTCAGGTGTGTATATATTTTTGTGTTTAGGGAATGTTTGGTCACTCGAATTTGTCTGACTGATGAAATATAACTTTGTAATAGTTACTTGAATAACATATTTAAAAGTCAGACATGAAAAAATAAGTAAAGTTCATTAATTTTTTGTCGAGCTTTAAAGCGTCTGACAAAAGCTCTGGTCCATGAAAAGTGTCTGACACTTTATAATTCTAGTTTAGAATAATATTCTACAAAATATATATAAAAATCAGCCATACAAATTTAAGTAAGATAACTCATATTTTTAGTCACCTTTCTCACCTGGTACCTGCCCAGGTGTCACAGGGCAAGCTTCACAAGTAGGCAGGTATTTAAAAGTATACTAGACGCTACTAAGTCGTGAAGGTTTCATCCATGTGAAAATAAGTTATGTCAGAACGCTCTGGGATCTTGGTATAGATTGAAAACGTTTTTGAGAAGAGGGAGAGAGCGGTTGAGACCGATTGAGAGGGAGCTTAAGCTTAGCTTAAAAGGGCATTTGTATTAATTTTCGACACTTTTATTATTTTAATTATAAAATTATATTAGTTTATACATATTATAAAACAAAGTCCTTCGCCGCGTCTGTCCGTCTGTTTGCGATAAACTCAAAAACTATTGCACCGATTTTCATGCAGATTTCACCAATGGATAGAATGGTTCCCCAGGAAGGTTTCAGTATATACTTTATTAAGTTTTTGTATACATTGGCTAAAATATAATGATATCTGTTGAAGGTGTCGGAAAAAAATAAGCATAGCTTTCAACGAAAACACTGCCTAAACCCTTTGAGATATAACAAAATGATGTATGGTGGAATTGTGAATCTTATAATATACCCTAATCCCTTTCTTGTGAATCTTATATAGGTCTACAAAAAAGTCCGCCATGGCATATGTATATCTATTAAAGATAACATACTTTATCGAAAAAAGTTAGGAAATTAAAAAAAACTTTATAAAATCAACGGCGTTTGACGTATCATGTCATGACCGTTGCCATGGTGCGTGCAATGGTAATTCAAGTCAAATATATACCGGGCGGTGCGAAGTAAATATATACAACACGTGCCTAGGGACGAACCCGAGCGAAGGGAGTGTGAGCCACTAGTATAATTATAATTTTATTTAATTATTTTTCTATCTTCCTTTTTCCCTCCCTCTAAGTCTTGGGAATCTAAAGCTTTAGATTATTAGTATAAATATAAACGAGTATAAATGTAAACGAGTAATAATCGAAGAACATTTTTAGAAAACGAATGACCTCTAGACTAGTTTATAGTCACAGAATAATTATCCAAAACGAGATTTATTGTTATTTTCCTTCTGTTAGTTTTTTGTTATTTCATTATTGTTGATATTTTATTTTTGTCCAAACAGGAAAATCTTATTTATTAAGTTTTATTTTTAAGCATCACATTATTTTAGGTAGTTATATCTATTATATACGAGTACAAGCGAGATACTCTCATTTCGCTCATGGTAGGGGAGCCCAAGAGGGAAAAATGGGATTTACTCGAGAGCGTCAGATTAATATTAGGTAGGATACCTTACATATTGACAAGTACCTCCAACTAGTATCAGCGCTAAATATTAGTGGGTACGCTCAGGAGAACACATCCGATTGGTAAAAAAAAATATCATCTGAAATACTCGAGCTTTAAAGATAAGAGGGGTTCATTACAAAGTAAAAAGTGTCAAATTTGCTAATCTGTTTGGTTTAAGCTAAACCTAAGGGAGTGGGAGGGTAACAAAGTTGTAAAAAAAAAACAATGCCTTGACTTACTCGAGCACAGTTGATTTATTTTTTACTTGTAAGGGTAATGATACCAGAATTACAAAAAAATATATAATCTGACGATTTACGCAAGCCGCGAGCTCCGGCAAGTTTATAACTAAAAGTTGCTTTACGCATGCGACATAGTTTGTAATTAAAAGTTGCTTTTGTAAATCAAATTTGGTGAGTTATATTTATTGCTATTTTAATAATACGAGTGATATTGATATGATTTGTTTTCTGTGAAGGTTTATCTTTTAAAATAGGTTTATTAGTCACTTCTCATCTCATCTCAAAACTTTTTTTTTCAAGTTGTCAGATTACCTATGCCCCTCAAAATATTCGTCAGATTTTTAGTCAATATGGCTGGGACATTATGATGAACCTTCAGTATCTTAATCTGACGTATATCAATCTCGCTCGAGCATATCAAGATGTCGTTTTTTTTTACATTTTTAGCAATTCACTGCAAACTTGCGTCACTTCCAAATCGTCAGTTTAAGAAATAGATGCATCTGTACTCTGTAGGGTTAACGCCCCCTCTAAAAATCTGACGCGTTCGAGTAATTTTTTTTAATATTTTTCACCCCTTCCGCATAGCCACATCCACTTCGCAAATCGGAAGATTATTATATAATATATATTTCATATCAGAGACGTTATGTTGGAGCATAAAAAATATCAATATCTGACACGCTTGAGTATGTCCATTTCATTGTTTTTTTTACAATTTTGAAAGTCTGTAGACGCTTCCCCCACCGCTGATAGTGGAAATAATATACGACCATTTATTCTTCCAATTATCTAATCTACAATATCTTATAGGTTTCCGCGACGCTCGAGTAAATCCACATTTAGCATCATGGGTTCCCCTACCATACCATACCAGGTGTGTTCTTTCGTCATTCTATATAGTAAAGAAATATTTCTACAAAAACGTCATCCAACCTGTTGACTGTTTTTGTAGAGTTTCTAAAAAATGTGAGGAAAAAATAACGGTATTTGGAAAAAAATATTCTCGTATTCTTGAGCAGTAGATCATAACATAATATACTCGGCTAGACATATCATATAATACCATTTCTTAAAAAGTTCAAACATATTTAAACGATTTTATTTGTCTGCGAACCGATTTTAAGTAGGTATTTAATATTTAATTTGATGAGAGCGTTATGATGATTTATTTTATTTCTCGACATTGTATGCAATCATTGTGATATTTTGTAGTGCACAAGCTCTCGCTTTAGCTTCGTTCCTCGGTTCCTCTATAACAGACTCGGGCATAATACACCAAACTTAATCTGAGTAAGAATTTGTTACATTGTTACTACGTATGAGTATAACATGGATAAAGAAACATATATCAAATAAAAATTTTAACAGAAATCTTTATCTTTAGTACGTGTCTTATTAATAGCTCTTTAGTTCTTGTAACGGCTGTCAGATGCAACAATGTAAGGAAGCGGACGCACTAGATGTTATCTCCCACTCGAGTAAATCTCCCAGATATTATATTTTGCACAGTAATGCTGAAACATACAGGTCCTGTCACATGCATATAATATTCATGTTATGGTTTTATTAATAAATATTGAAAATTTTATACATTTTCCTACCACCTACCACCACTTTCCACCTACTAGCTACTCCCGCGGCCCTGCCCGCGTTCTAAGGATGGAAACCTAATCCACTTACATAATAGTAATAAATTACTCATATACGACTTTCACTGCTCACTGCAATATTGAAAAAATGGCTCCCTTATTACCTAGGAAAATAAAAAATAGCCTAACGACATATTGTCAGACCTACCAAATACCAAAAACCTACACGAAAAGAATTTATAGAAATCGCTCAAGCCGTTTCGGAGGAGTTCGATAGCAAAATATGTGACACTGAGAACGGTTTTTAACTGTACCATATACATTTATTATATTTATGGGCTAACTTATCTGCATAATATTATCGTAAATTGTATACTACACTGGCAGCTATCCTCGGGTTTGTGATGATGAGATGTGTTGTATTATTTAGTGTATATTTTTTAGAAATTAGATATTTTTTCATAGTAAAAAGTATATCTTCACCTCACCATCCACCACCCCATGACCATGTCTCTTAAAAATCCGTCTAGTGGTTTTTTCGTGATGAGTTCAGATAACAGTAAATAATCTGTTTAGCTTACGTCCAGCAAATAAATTAAACGGCGTTTATAATTTTCTATATGCGAGTGATAATCCCGTCAAAATTGGTCCAACTGTTTCAAAGATAAGGTGGAACAGACAGAAAGATAAAATTTTATAAATTTTATAGATTTTAATTAGATTTTTTATTTGTTAGTACCGTAGGTATAGATTTTCATATGCATTTAGTGAAATGCTGTTAATTTGAAATTACTAACAGACACTTCAATTTTAGTTGCGCTGAATTCGGTACTGACTAGCTACATCTGCGGCAGGTTACTCCTTATAATATTAAGGAACATTCCTGTTGGATTTTACAAGCACGTAATGGCATGCGTAAATTACATTTCCTAACAAAAAAGGTCTAAGTACTACCAATGGAGTCAAAAGATTGTATATTGTGCAGCTAAATTAATTATTTCACGCTTAATCATCCGTGAAATAGTCTGGCTGCCGGCGATCTGCCGCCACAACATTGTGAGAGATGTCGCATTCTGCAAGCATGAGGAAATAGCTGCCGGAACATTTTTTATTACAATAAAATATTACACTTTATTATTTCTTGTCGACTCGAAGCCGCTTGGTTTTACCGCGCAAAAGGTTATTGATGCGTAAACATAGAATTAGATTATAGTCTGGCATAACACATCAGGTCAGTCTTTATTCAGGAAAAGTTTACGGTTACCGCGGGTATAGATTTTTTTCACAAAAGATACTCCCGAGTCAGAGAATAAGCAGTATCTCTAAACCGTTCTGTGTTTTTAGAGAGGCCACAACCACGGGAAGTGAACAATGTTAAGATGCGCACATAACGTGATCCACCACCTTCCACCTTCATCCACCTTAACTTTAATTTGATAGTTCGGTTAAAAATATTCTGAAATACAAACATACAGTTTTGCGAATATTTATATATAAACTCCAAAACACTTTAAATGCAAATATCATACTTTATTTTTTATCAAATAGTTACCAAACCACTAATACATAAATTTTATCACAAATTTGTGCGCACTTTGCTATTAAGTATAAAAATAAAAAACGAAAAAAAAAATATTATAAATGAAACTATCTTTTCGGATTTTGTCGCGGATTTATTTTGATTTTTGGTTTCCGACGTTTCGAATGCTTTACAGCAGACAATCATGGTCACGAGAGAGACTTAAGAAAAAAATGAGGTTCTAAAATTCGTTCATATAAGTTATATTTGAACATTAAGGGGATAAAAAGAAAGGTTTTAGACAATTAAATTCCCTGGAAATGCATGATGTGATCGAATCTCCGAACCTCACTTTTCGTTATCTGCTTCACGTGACATGCCCCGTATTATATTATCTTTTAATTACTTATATTAAGTATTTAAAGCCTTTTCTCGTGCAATTGTTTGTTTGCCGGCTGTCTCGGCTTGTACCTTTGTACGCTCCAGATTATAGCATAATAAAATAATTAATTTATTATATCCTTCTCTCGGTGCTTCCGTGATTTACATCATGGCACTACGTTATCGTAGTGCCTATGACACATTACATAATGCTCTAATAACCTAATGATTTTGACTTGATCGATTATGTAATAGTTGTTGTGTGCTAATATTTTATTTTATGTATTAGCACTTACACAACATTTCTTGGCCGCAAACTCAATATTATACTTTTTTAACGTTGGGAAATGTATTAAGGCATACCACCAGGTAGTTATGTGGAACAAAACAAATCAAAAAAAAAAAAAAAAAAGTTGGGCGTCGTATTATCGATTGCGCATTCAACCACGACGCCCCGAGCAGCCAAGAGGGTTGATTCACAGTCCACTCTGCTATCCAGAGATACTTCTCTGGATAGCACAGTGCACTGAGTTCCAAGAGCAAGCCGTATGACACACCGCCCACCGAAGTGGGCCCCTCCTGCGCGTTTCTTGGCTTCGCGCCCGGGTGGCTGCTGGACGCTACTGAGCCTCTCCACCACGACAAGGTGAACGCACGTTGGGAGGGAAACTCAGTATATTACCGTGGACTTTGAAATAAGTAATTGCTTTCGGTAATGGCGTATTACCTATAAGTAACCTTCTCAATATGCAGTAGATCATTAAAATGTATTAAAATTATGCTGATGTATTCTCACGTGTTAATTAATATACATTTATGCGATAATTTTCATGTTAAAGTCGGTATTTTCCTCAATTCCTAACTTCGCAGTATCGGACAATTATACTGTATGCTGTCCACCAGCTGGCCAAGCCGCACTTGGCCAGCTGGTGGACAGTCGCCTAGATCCTATTCGTATTGAAGGGAGGCCCGTGACCAGCTGCGTGGCGTTGAAATGGGCTGAATACAATTACTAAGGATATTCAAAATTCATTATTTTTTTTTCTTTGAGCGGTCATTGTTTTCTGTTATTCTGCGTGCCAATTATTTTGGCTTATAAGTTTTAAAGTTTCTTTAAAATCAATTTTTACACAACTTTATGTCTTCGGTAAATACCTAATACTTATATCGCATTATTTTGATTTGAACCCAAACATGAGTAGATATCGCTCGAGAAATTTTTCCATATACTAAAGTCACGCAGTTATAATCTGCAGTTATCCGCTAAATAGAAGCTGATAGCCACTAAACTCCAATAAAATATGATTTTTCGTTGGTGTTTCATGATCGTAGAAACGTATTTCCGGTTTATTGTGTAGAGTGTGATGACACGGTAAGCGTGATCGAAGGTCGTTGGGTTCTATAATCAAGGAGATTAATGAGATTAATGACGGATTGTGACTTTTATCTGAAATCGTACGATTTTATTTAATCTATGCTACAAATTAAATTGAAATATCTATGAATTCAAAGTTACTCCAACATCCTATATAAAACTCTAATAACCGAAGTCTAAGCAACTACTTTGAAACACACACGTTTTTTCTTCACACTACAATTTCGTGCTGGCAAATTTTCAGAATATCTGAAACAGTATTTATTACAATTTATATACCGAAAACGAAAGAGTCTCGGTGGCAACAACGATATGACAAGATGAAGATTTACTTGTCAGTAGTAACCTACTCTAGCGCTTGAGTTGTCAGCGAAACCTAGCTATGGAAAATATTTTGCGATTTACATACGACTTACGAGTATTTCTTATAATATAATGACATTGATCTATTTAAAGCTTTGTGGCATGCAAAATAGCAAAATTAATATGTATAATGAATAAATGTATGTAATTATATTTATATACTTCCTACTCTATTCTCATTTTTAATAAGACCTAGGTATTAGGCAAATACAAATATTATTGCAACAGCGTGGAAGTTAATATCGGCCAAAATAATCTAGCCATCAAGTAAAATGTGTCATTTTCACAGTGATGTACAAGATACCTTATACAAAGTATCTGAAATACAAGATGTAAGATACTTTTAAAAAGAGCATTTCAGATACCAAATATAAATAATTTCCTAAAAAGGTATCTGAAATACTAGATACAAAATACCTATCTTCCAAATACTTTTTCAAGATAAAATACTTTTGTAAGAAAACAACATTCACTTGAACTTAAGTTTATTTGTTTGAGAAAACAATTTTCGAATAGTTCGCGTTGATAACAAGGATCAGGCAAATGCGACAAGACAAAATATAAAGGTATTAAAATTGAGACTTTTAATCTTTATGTTTTAGTTGAGATTTGAGTAAAAGTAATTCCTCAAACATATTGTCGCTCATCTTCCTTCGATGAGGCCTCATGATCATGTCCCCAAAGAAGAACAGTCTCCACAGGGGCAGAGCTGGGCAAACAGGTGTTATACTTTAGGAATATTTTTTTATTTCAGTAGAAAGATAGTGTCGCCATCTGTCACTACCGACCACTGACCTCTAAGGCTCTATAATACCACTGGCCTGGCTGTTGTCAACGTGCTTGTGTGGCTGCTTGATATTCGCCATTTTGGCGCTGTCCGTCGCTGTCGGACGTAGCGAGAGTTCGTGGTACTAAAACTAATGATGTTGATATAAAGATTTTTATTTTTATATTTTTATTAATCAATAACCGTATCATCATAATTACTACTTATGTTATATTAACAGCGAAAATGCTAAATTATTTCACAGTAAGCAAACACTTCTCGCTGTCATTTGCAATATACGTAAAAAATAGTTTTCTGGACTCTCGCTAGTGGCGCTTCAAATGGACACAAAAAAATTGCTGTCAAACGCTTGGAACAGCCAGTCCAGTGGTATTATAGAGGTCAGTGCTCCCGACAATATCGAAAAATTTTTTAAACGATGCGCTGCGTTCAGTTGCGTTCGGAAAGAAAAACTGCGAAGTTCATTTTAGTATATATTCATTTTATTTATTATACAATATTGTATATAATAATATAATATATTTAATAATAATAATGTAATATATAGTGAATTATGTAAGTAACATTATACAAATCTAAGAGATTTACAATGTTACATTTAATAAAAAAAATATGTAAACTTTAATAATAATAAATAAATAAATAATAAATAAATAAAAGTATCTCGGGGAACAAAGTATCTTCAAAATACTAAGATACCAGGAAAATGTATCTAAATATAAGATTCAAAATAAAAAAAATAAAAAGTATTTCAATTACAAGATGTAAATACGTATTTTGTATCTTGTATCTGTATTTCAGATACTTTTATCTAAGATACGTCTCATCTCTGCATTTTCACATAATATATTTGTTATTAGAGACTAATCGCGACAAACAGATAAGTAGTTCGCGATGTGACGTCGTTTATCGAGCTCGCATCGGCAGGATTAGCCGGGATCCAGCGGCGGCCAGATAGTGTTAATGACTTTTGTAATAATGGAGTACGCACTCGCTAGGAATCGTGTTTTGATGATAGTGAGGGATTTGGTCAATGAGGGCCCTTCAAATTCAATAGATATAATATTGTAATCTTCTAATAAGTGAATATGACATAAATGAATATACGATTTCACTTGTTACGTAAAGTATTTACTTTCGTGAAATGCTACGAATCATTTTTAACTTTAAGCACTTTTAACATTAAGAGCGTTTTTGTTGTCAAATATTTCCTTTAATAAATCAGTACGCCCATCACATAGTTCTACCACGAGACGGTATAGTAGGTTACTATAACAGGCACAGGGTGTAGTACTGGCCTATTAAAGATGAGGCAGGACAATATGAAATTCACGAGATCACATGATTGAACTCCCAATTTCTTTAAACTCGTATTAATGATAATAATAATAATAAATAATAAATATGTTGGGACATTATTACAACAGCGCCATCTAGTTCCGTGGTAAGCTAAGCTTGTGTTACGGATACCAGATAGTTGATATACTACACATATAATTTTTAAATACATACATATTACAAAATATATAAACACCCATGACTGGAGTACAAACATTCGTGATTAGCAAATGAATGCCCCCAGCGGGACTCGAACCCGCGACCGCTGGCGCAGAAAGTAGGGTCACTACCAACTGAGCCAAACGAGTCGTCGTAAATCTCGTATTAACTAAAATAAATTTTTATATTTAAAAGAGCTATATTTTACAACGTAGGAAATGGACAAATTAGATTAGGATGTTGCGACTTAGAAATATGTGGAGTAGCACAGAGTAATACAGAGCATAGAGCCACAGTTGGCAGGTTCCGTTGATTTAATTCAAACGAATGAAAAGGATAACGCCTTGGCCCACTTGCAGCGTTATGTCTCGGCTCTTCCGACTTTTAATGGTTTAAAAACTTCCTTTGTGTTTTCCTTTTGCCTTGATACTTATGACGAGAAATGTGAAATCAAGATTCGTCTTCTATTTATCAAGTTATTGTATCTAATTTAATAATATATTCATATTGTGAATTGCAAGGCAGTGGTGGCCCGACGGTAAAATTGATTACCAAGTGATGCGAGTTCAAGACCGTGTCTCGCACCTCTGATATTTTCATGTGCGGATCATTTTCTAACATGATCACCACTTGTCGGTGTGGAAAACATCGTGAGGAAACCTGCATGTCTGAGAGAACTTTGCAAGTTTTCTAAAGACATGTGAAGTCCGTCAACCCGCAAGAGGCCAGCGCGGTGGACTAAGGCCTGATCCCGCTCGATTCGATTATTAGACGTTAAAAGACTGATTACAATTGTGAATTCAAGAAGAAAACGTAAGCATGCTTCTCACTGACAAAGATTACTTATCACGCAATCGGAATTGTATCGTTAGCAATTTTCAAAAATCCGTCTTATCTTTGGAAGTAATCACTAAATTGCTGAGAAATCCGTGATAACATTAAGGATAATATTAAATATTAAATAACTTAATGTTTTAACGTCCACCCAAGACAATAAACTGTTTATATTCCACACATCCACTACCTCGCATTCATAATATTTATAAGAATCATTACTCGACTACGGCGAAGCCGAAAGGATGGGTAATGATTTTAGCAGTCATGTACGAGTGTGTAGGTAATAGGTATGTATGTTTGTATGTTCATCTGTAGCACCCAAACTACTTAACCGATTTTTATAAATTAGGTGTCAATAGATTCGTAATAAATAATGACCCAGGTAACATAGGCTATTTAAATTTTATCAAAATTTTATATGACAGATTTTAAATATAACATTTCAACTTCAAAAAAATTTAACTGAGATAATCATCATAAAAGGAAAGGTCTTGGCGAGTGCATTACAAAAATATAAAATTTATAAATATATGTTTACAATGCGGACGTACAGATCGCGCGTTCCAGTCCTATCAGTTATTTACTCTTTAAAGTAAATAACAAAACATCATTACGAGAATTTTAGAATATAATGCGATCGGGAAACGGAAAAGTAATAAAGTTAAAAAACTATAACCCGACTACGTGAAAAAGGGGTCTTACTGTAAACCATGTACTCTGTCCGTTTAATGGAGGTTTTCCTGGAACCTACAGTAAGTGCGACCACGGCTTTACCTTGACCATTTTTGTATCTATGCATTTCTGATTTTTATTTGGATTATTTCCTTGTTTCGTTCTTTTGGGGTCTACCCTTTTTCATGCAGACGGGTTATAGTTTTTGAATTCATTATTGAATAATATGATGTATTCGCAATATCATTAGGTGAAAACGTGACGGAGATGATGCGAGCTAATATATGCAGACTCATATCTTGACAACACATTACATTATCTCAAAACTGGCTTCTTTATTTAACAAATAGGTATATACTATATAGATATAGAAGCTATTTAAATTTAATATATGCGAGTCAAATTATGGAATTTTAGATTCACGTCATGGAACTGGTTTATTTAAAAATATATTCATGTCTCGATTCTGAGTAGTATTATGAAACCCTCAGTTTTGCGTGTTATATGTTCCGATAGTCTTACCAAAGCCTATGAAACATATAGTCGGCGTGATAGCCAGCCCAAGCTGCCATACACTCACTTGGGACATTAGTGTATGGTAGCTTGGTTTCACAGGCTTTGGTCTTATGGTTGGTCTATTCTTGTGGTAGTGAATAAGGGAGCGTCTGTGTTTGTGGCCACTCAGAGAAATTGATCAGATAGACGGATGGACGGACGGACAAACAAAATACCTAATGTATATATTTAACTAAGATTTCAAGAAGCTGATCAAATTCTTAGATTTTTCATATTATTATACCGTGTAATTGTTATAGCCAGTTTGTAACGATTACTAACCTGAGTTCTCAAAAATGAGATATTTTTCAACAATAAAAAGTATCCTATATTCTGACCCGGATAGCCAGCTATCATCGTACCAAATTTCATCAAAACCTGTCCAGTGGTTTTCTCGTGAAGCGGTCACAGACAGACAGACAAACAAATTCTAAAAACTATAGATGCGGCTTCTGTATTGATAATAATGATTATTGTAATAAGACTTTTCAAAAAAATCTTCGAAAAATAATCAATGTACGGATGGGACTAAGTGAGAATATTATCATATTATTATGTATAGCATAATATGTATGGATAAATTCTAAATTGTAGTGGTGTGTGATGATACCTTCGTAAAGTCTGCTTTATCAATGCACAAAGGAACGGATAAAATGTCTGTACAATTGCATTAAATAGAGTAGAAGGTCAATTGATTGTTAGTGGGCTATACCTCAACAAGTTTGTTATTATATGAATATATAATATACATTCGGTGTCAACCTTCTAAATATATAGAAAGGTCACGAAATATCAGAAATCGCTTGACGTAAAAGATGAAATTTAGCCGGGAGGTAGTTAATAGTAAACGTGTGATCAGAACGGATTTTGTGACAGGGCCGGATTAAGGAAGTCTAGAGGCTCTCTCTAGTTTATATAAAAGTTATTTTCTAAATTTGACAAGGCGCATCTAGGAACGAACCCGAGCCAAGCAAGTGTGAGTATACACTAGTATACTAAGTAGTATATACTTAACCTTACTTACTTAATACTTCATCGTTCTTTCTCTCTACTACATGATTGATTTTGATAATCTATGATATTGCAGGTGTCAAGTTCCAGAATGCGAAGCCGTTCCACCAAGATTCGAACCCAACGGCTGGGGCAGCTGGGCGCTCCCGGACGGCGGCGGCCGGTGCGAGCGCTACCTGCCGGTCAACGCCACGTGCGCCCCCGAGTCCTTCCACCCGACAGACACCAAGAAATGCTCCAGTTGGATATATGAAAATAATGACAGCATGGTCACCACAGTACGTACGAGAATGTATGGTTAAATCATCTAAATTACATAAAATAATGTTGCATCTAAGTTAGATATACCATTTATTCCATATTTCCCCTACAATTCCCACAAGAGGTGACCATTGTAGGAGTTCGTACGAGTTTAGAATCTGTTCCGGACAGTTTTAGTTACAGGTACATATTTGTTGATATTTCCCAATGTTTGTCAAGCTCGAGAAGAATTATTCTTCTTGGACGATGCCCAATCAGACACGTGTTATTATTACGACGACGACGATACGACGATACCAATATTTGATTTCTATAAACTTATAAGCATTTATGTATTTAAATTGATACAAATTTTATTATTACTAAAATATGTGCCTATAATTTATTGCATTATTGCAATACATACAATAATTATATTATATTATATATAATTATTGTATGTATTGCAATATTGTTAAAATATTTTTAAAAAGAGCAAGTGTAGAGTTTCTTGCCGGTTCTTCTCTGCACAAACTGCCTTCCGAACCGTGCAGTAGCTTTCTTTCAATCTAAATTCCAAAAAATTTTAAAAATTATAATTCAAAAGAATCTGTCAAATCTAAGCATATTTTGATTTGATTAAATTATTTTTAATTTGCAGTAGTGTTGCTTAATACTTTAAAATAATCAAAATTCAATTTATATTTTAATTTTCTTATATCAAATTAATACTTAATTTAAATAATAAAATGCAACTTAGCATAAACAATTTATAGGTAAGAAAATATACATATTATTAGAATAGCAACACTACATAATACTTTTGAATAACTAATATTAAATAAAAATTATAATAATTATAATAATACTAGCTAAAAATAAGTTAATAATATTGCCATAATTATAAATTATTTTTTAAATTATTTAAATTTAAATATAAATGTTTAGAATTAAAATTTTATAAGGTACTCTGATGCCATTTTCAAAATTTTTGTAAATTGTGGGTAGGCACTGTCTGTAACAAGTATATAAACCTATGAGACGTCAAATACCTTAGTCTATCCCGTGACCATGATTGCTATAAAGCATTCGAAACGTCGGGAACTAAAAATCAAAATAAATCCGCGACAAAATCCGAAAAGGTAGTTTCATTAATAATGTCGAATATTCGCGTAAATCTAAGAAAGTATTACATTATAATGTTGTTATATCAGGTAATTATGTGTTTCAGTTTGACCTCGCCTGTGAAGAATGGAAGCGCACGTTGGTCGGGACGTTGCACAGCGCGGGCATTTTCTTGGCGTTGCCGCTAACAGCCTATGTATCCGACAAGTAAGCTTAAAATTAAAGATCTTACTTAAATTTATTTGCTTTAAGTTTTGCAGATTCTTTTACAGCATATGATATTTCAAAAGATATATTCTAGTACGAGAAGTACCCGCAGCTCCGACAGCGTCCATGTTTTAATCCTACTAAATTTCATTATATATCTAATCAAACGCCTAAAAAATAAGTTTCAAGCTTCTAGTTTTAAAAATGACGTAATTACCATACAAACTTTAATCTCCTATCTTACAGCCCTTTTTTCGCTGTAAAATATAGCATATACTCTTTCTTATCCCTCACTCACGTTATCGTGCCGAAATAATATAATAAGCTCGTATACAAAAGAATTGTAGTATGCTATGATTTGATGTTTTTTAATTCAGAATTTCTTATATCTTTCAGTTTTGGGCGTCGCGTGGCATTCATTGCCACGGCGGTGGCACCGGCCTTCGTGGGCATAGGACGATCTTTTTCACAGAACTATATCACGTACGTGGTTTTAGAGTTTGTCGAAGCAGTTCTAGGCGCTGGCGTTTACAGCTCTGGATTTATTCTCGGTAATACTACTGTAGCATTAATATTAGTATCTATTATATTATTCATCCGCATAGATTTCGCAGGCTTTAAAACATGATCGCGGCTTGCTTTAAAACTTTATATATTTTTTCTTTAATGTAACGTAGTGCCAGTTACAGACAAGTAGGGATCTGCTACGCTCATACCACATTAGTTCTTGATGTTAAGTGTCATGATCCGATAATAAATTGAGGATACAGAATGATGACAATGGGAGGTCTCACAGCGAGTTTTAGCCGTTGGTGGCACTACAAGCGCATAACGTAAACAACGTCAAGTACCTATGTATGTAGTGTATGTCAAATTTTATGTCAAATTTTTTAATTCAACAATAGTTAAAATACTGTATTTTTCCATCGTATATTTGATTTTACAAAACTTAACTAAAATATTCTAACTATAATAATAAACGCGTCTGTCAAAATGGCATTGGCGGCATTGAGGTTTTCGTTGGTGACGTTATGCGCTGGTAGCGCCATCTGAGCCGAGCTTGGCGTGAAACCTCCCATTGTTATCCATCGCAAGTGGTGGCTTAATTTACTGTCTATAGAGAATGATAATAATTATTATCATACACTAGCTTTAAGAACCTGGTGGAGAACGAGAAAACTTATAATAAATTTATAAATAAATTAGTATTATTAATAAATAATATTTTTATTTCAGCTGTGGAAATGATGGGTCTCAATCGCCGAGTTCTTGGAGGCAATATAATTTCTTGCACTTTCGCCTTCGGACAGGCGGTAGTAGCGCTGGTCGCGTGGGCTATACCTGAGTGGAGGACCCTCACGAGAGTTATATACGCTCCTTCATTTCTCTTTATATTCTACTTTTTCCTAATAGAAGAGAGTGTGCGATGGTTACTTAGTAAAGGAAAGAAGAAAGAAGCTGCCAGAATACTTTTCAAAGCAGCCGTTACCAACAAGAAGAAACTATCTCCTGAAACAATTAAGCAACTGACAGAAGAAACTCCGTCTGAACAAGATACCTCTAAGCAGCCAGTAAGCAGCAAAGAAAAAGAGCCATCTCTTGGATTGCAAGTGCTTAAATCTAAAATTATAATGGCGAGACTGCTTATTTGCTCGTTTTGGTGGATAACTGTGACATTTATTTACTATGGACTGTCGATAAATTCGGTTTCTCTGGCGGGGAATAGTTATGTAAATTATATATTGACTGCGTTGGTGGAGATACCCGGGTATTGCATCAGTGTTCTAACTCTGGATCGATTTGGAAGGAAGAGTTCGATAATGACGGCGTTCTTCGTGTGCGGAATCTCCCTCGTTTGCTTACCCTTCGTTCCAGAAAGTAAGATTCAAAATTATTTTTACACGTCGAATAAAGTAATATAAAGCTGTATAATTATTATATAATAGTAATTAGCATTGTATCCTAGCTTGTTTAGGAGGTAGTACCTACTTTTATGAATAACTTTTTAACTTAGCTTAAATAGAAAAACAGGGTAAAAATTAATAAATACACTACTGAATACTTATTAGTTTAAAAATATTATTTTAGACTTATATAATACACCAGCCTTACCTTTAACATAATAATTATTTGCTTTAACGTTTATGTTTTATTAGAATAGAAAGTAGCAAGTAGTTTTGGTTTCAGATCTTCTTTGGCTCCAAACTTGTCTCAACTTGTTGGGCAAGTTGTGTATTAGCATGGCTTTTAGTAGTATCTACATTTACACGTCGGAGTTGTACCCGACAACGCTGCGGCATAGCCTGGTAGCTGTTTGCTCTATGTGCGGCAGAATAGGACAAGTAATTGCCCCTCAAACACCACTATTGGTAAGGATGGGTTTTAATTTCCTATAGATGCTTTCAAAATACCGACAGTGCTGTTGGTATGACGATATATGAATTTTTACGAGTATTATAATTAATTAAAATATTATACACGTGTTATACATATATCCGTTGTATTAAATATGTTTTATTTGCTTGCACCGACTTTAGGACCACTTCGGGACCTGAATATCTTACCTCGTACCTTAATATAATACGGTTTAAATTAGCAAAATTTGTCAAGCTATCTCCGACAAATCTAGACAGTACAGAGTTAAGGACTAGTACGTAAGGAGAAAAAAATATATTGATAATGATAAAAATGTGTTATAATTATAATAAACATAATGTATTGTGTAAGTATTACAATTTTTTAACACAAGTAGGTGTTATGTATGCTAACACAATTTTACAATAGGAAAATATGTATGTGTGTGTGTGTGTATAAAAACAAAAAAAAAATCATATTATAATAAAATCGGTGTCGGACCACGTCTAAATAGTATATAAGTCGTAGTATGTATTGCTAGCTTGTATCGCTAGTATTAAGTGTCAAATAATTGTAAAACGCCAAACCGTTAATAATTAAAAAAATAACAAAACGCACGGGCGATTAATGCCTGTGGAATATTTCATTAATAAAAAAAACATAGAGCGTCCTCTTTGAAACTTGGTTAAAAATAGGTGTTTAGATTAATCTAATATTTAAATATTATTCTATAAATCTTATTGTCAAACAGATTTTATAATAACGTAATTTAGATATATTTTTAACTTTTGTTACAACATAAATAATGTGTGTACTGAGTGGTTAAAAAAAAAAAAAAACACCTACAGAATTTGAAATTATCCTAACGATGCTGGGAAAACTGATGATAAGCATGGTCTTCGGATCCATCTATATATACACCATCGAGCTGTTCCCCACGCAGGCGAGGCACTCCATGATGAGCGTCTGTTCCATGATAGGCAGGGTGGGTTCGTGTACTGCGCCTATGACGCCTTTACTGGTTAGCTTCAAAATTTTGGCAAATGTATCCAAATAGAAGTACATATTTTAGAATGGAATAGTATAGTATATGCATATGTGGTTTTGTATAGTACGTAGAAAAATATTTGATCTCCTGATGTAGTACTTATACTAATTAGGTAGTGTAGTGTAAAAATATTGTACCTTGAGGAAATGGAATGCTCGTAGAAAGATAATATTTGAGCTTACAAAAGAATAATATAGCTATCGTTATATCTAAAATATCGCCCCACATATTGAAATGAACGTTCTATATTTTTATTAACATAAAAAATGTTTCTAGATGACTTACATGGAAGCTTTGCCTTACATTATATTCGGCATAATGGCCGCAACTTCCGGTTTACTGATGCTGCTGACGCCGGAAACACTTCACGCCCGCCTTCCAGATACTGTGAAGCAAGCTGAGAGCATCGCCGTGACGCCGCGGACGAGGCCCACCCCTGACGTAATTGTAGATTAAACATGCATCAGGTATATACTAGCAACTGCCCTGACTCCGCCCAGGTGAAGTGACACTTGTACTATGTGCACCTGATTCTTTTCGTCGTACCTGCCGCATCAAGACTTGTCAATCTCAGATGGTCGTATACATATGAGGCCACTATTCGTCAAGGGATTGACGGGTGGCCAAAAGAGCTTCAAAATGTTTCCTCACAATCTGATGAATGATACGTACGACGTACGTACATTACTGTTTATATTAGAAGTACATAGGGAATATATTATTGTAAATATATTTTCGTTATTCTTTTTTAATTTTTTTAAAAAGTGAGAAACCTATTTAATTAATTATAGGTATGTATAGAATAATATAAATGTAATCTGTTAAAGATGGGTCGAGGAGCAGAAAGAATTTGGGTCATTGACCTGTCATTTAATGTCTCTATCACTCCCGCGTAAATATAATGCGTCTCGCTCCCACAGACGCAATGACCGCCATCCTCGGGGGTTATAAACATTTTACCTGAGATTGTAAGGTTTGTTTTTGTTTGCATGTAGTTTTTGTTTGGCGTTGTAATAATAATAATAATTAATAACTTTTAAATAACGGATGAATGGCATTCCATTAGACATGCGCAAAACAGTACTTATGAAGTTTATCATTTTTTTTATAAATTTTATAAAAAATATTTGCACTTAATCAACATAAGTAATTTATTTTTGTCTCCTTCAAAAATTTAATTTAAACTCGGCACCAATGTTTGTGACTAGCGTCAGTAGGAAAAGAGATCATTGTACGAAATTCCTCCTGCTCCGCGACTCTAGTATAGTTACTTGTGCTGTTAAAATACTATGTTTTTTAAAACACGAACATTAAATAATAAAATAAATACATATACCTATCTACCGACCATTTTTTGTTCAATACTAATAGGTACATTACTGATCGTTATTAATATACTCAACCAAGATCCTAGCCCCGCTAGACTTTTCTTATTTTCTCATTGACGTTCGTTTACGTATGGTCTTTGGTTGTAGTTTCGGCAAACGGCCAATTAAGGGGCACCCTGATTTTTACAAATGTTTTAGAGAATATTGTTTAAAATTTATAATTAGTACTGCCAGACACTCTCCGTCTTCGGTAACTTATAAGTCTGGTATACCAGACGCTTTGAAAGTTCCAATAAACAATGTAACGTTACCTATGTAACGTTATCTGTCTTTATTTAAGACAGATGATATTCAGGAGACTTCGTTCGTTTAGGGAGATGTTTGTCGTGGAAACTAGCGGGCATGCGTACAGTCAAAGACCATCCATAAAGTACCTAATGACCAATCCCATTGATTTGGTAAATGATCTTGGTCGATACCTGGTTCCTTCTTAAAAAAAGTTTTGAGTTATATAAGTTTTTTAAAGTTTTATAAGTTTTTTTAGGTATTAAAAACAATATGGCATGGAAATGATACAGTTATATCTAAAGAGCGTAAAGTTTTATGAATTGTTTTAGGTTAATTAAATTGGGTTATAAAATATGCAGGCAGATGCAATGAACTTAATAATTTAACCAGCAGCAAAAATTTGTTGACTGTTTGTAACGTTCTTATGTAAACCAATTTTTCCATTACAGTATTTGCTCAGTTCAGAATATATTATATATTCCGTAATTTTTAACGAATTGACTTAATTAATAAAATCCATTTTAAATCCTTAGTTTTTAAATTATTTAATTAACCCTCTAGTTTCATTCATAGAATGCTTTGATTTGTCTACGTGTGATGCAAGCATTTGAACATTTTAGAAATTAAAACAATGTACTGTCTGAGTAAAATGGCCGAAATAGAACTATATAACGAAACTAGCATTTATTGCGGCGTCCGCGTTCTGAAGACCGAAAATCTAATTCTTAGATTCCATAAGTATATTCTATACTCTTTGTTCCATAATATACCGTGTGATGTTTATAGTCAATTTGTAAGAGTTAGTTGAAATTTTTAGGAATGAGATATTTTCCAGCATTTAAAAGTATCCTACATATTTACGCGGATAATTGGTGATAACGGCTATCATCTTACCAAAATTCATAAAAATCTGTAAAGTGATTTTCTCGTGATGCGGACAAATATTCTAAAGACTATATATACTAGAACCTCTTTATTATAATAACATTCTAACTTAGCCTAATCTGTACATTGATTATTTTTTGTTCAATATGTATAGATTATCAAAAGTGGCAGTTAAGTACGGAATCTTAAAAACAACACAAACTTTGTTAGTATAAAGCACTAAATCAAATTTAATATAATATCTTGTGGGTGACATTAGAGGACAGTCATATTCTCATCTCCATATAGTCTCAAAATAGTCTTTGAAGTTCAAATGTTTTACTTCCTGATGCAGATTTACTTCCAGCCAAAATCAAACTCCTGGCCTCCGCCTTCTTGACAAGGCCAGTTTAATTTATGCCCATGCATTTCATACGTGATTTTTTATAAGTTTAATCTAAATACTGAATGTATGAAATTGTTTGAATACGAAGTACAAATCTAAATGATAATGTATGCTTAGCGATTTGTAAACAGATGAAATAGACTTAAGTTCTTGTTTATTTATAGCAATAGGTGTAGTTTATAAAACCTTTATCATTTTTTTGTTGGCTATATTTGTATAATATTTAAATGTCGGTTTTTATATTATATGTATATCAATGAATTCAATTACGAATTATATGCTGATGTAAAAATATGTGGGTATTTTTATCACTTTCGTTTTATTGCTGAAGAGAACTTAATCTTCCCTAGACTAGTCTTGTTCAAAAACTGTAGTAAGAAACATGTTTTATGTACCAAATAAAGATACCTTTAAAAAAGTTATTGTAATTGTCTACATCTCGAATTATACATATTATAACTATATAACATACATTTTTGAAAAGGTACTTAGCATAAAAGTTAGACCTACGAGCTAGCTTGTATATTGCTTATCTATGACGATGCTAAGACATAGCCGTGGCTTCAGCGACGGTGTCCGGGAGAGGGCGGCGAAGGGTTTCCGGTGTTGCCAGCGTCAGCACGGCGGCGGAGAGCGAGGCGCAGCCGAACAGGGCAGTAGGTAACGAGTGCCACCATTCACTCTAAGAAGAAATTTTACACTATAAATGAAACTATCTTTTCGGATTTTGTCGCGGATTTATTTTGATTTTTGGTTCGAGAGAATCTCTCCTGTGACTGCTGTAAAGCATTCGAAACGTCGGGAACCAAAAATAAAAATAAATCCGCGACTAAATCCGAAAAGATAGTTTCATTTATAATGTCGAATATTCGCGTCAATCTAAGAAATTATTAAGAAATTTTAAAATTAAAATCTGTACATATATAACAGCTTTTCGCTTACTGCATAATTATGAAAGTATATACAGTACTTCCATCAAAATGAAGATCAAGACACAAAAAAATTTAAATTTTTGTGTCTTTTTTTCCGGCTAATCTCTGAAACGGCTGTACGAGACTTACACTCGCAGGTAGCTAATGTTATATAAAGTTCACTCAGGCCACTTTAAATTTAGATAGTTTTGTACGAACGGTTTTTATTAATTCACCGAATATGTTAAATTAACAGAGTAAAAATTAACAGGGCTTAGGTTAAGCAACCTTTTATTTCACCCAAATTTTTTTTAAAGATTTTGTACTATTATTTTCTGATTTGTTTTTGTATGTCCATTCTAAATAATAAACACGGAACTACTCAGTTGGCTTGTACTTAGTTCATATTTGAACGAAATAAAAAAAAAAAAGAATCGACATGATTTTACCTACTCGTATATACATACAAACCTATATTCAGTAACAATCATGCATATAAAAATACTTTTCTTTAATAATATTTTTTCGCATTTGGAATACTTTGAAAGTAACGTTCACTCTTAACTTACGAGTAGTTATATAGATAAGTACAAAAAATAATATTTTTTCGCATTTGGAATACTTTGAAAGTAACGTTCACTCTTAACTTACGAGTAGTTATATAGATAAGTACAAAAACTTATGCCATTGACATTATAATATTATAAAATTAGAATTCTCTTACCAAAAGTGGAGTTAGCGGTGCCAATACGGTTCCTACTCGGGCAACCATCGAGCAAGAGCCCACTAACGAGCCTCGCACTGAGGTTGGCACCAGTTCGGACGTGTACACGTACACCGCGTTAAAACATGCCGATATCGACATCTTGCCTATTAAGAATACAGTTAAAGACGCATATTTATAATCTGTAATAAGATAAATCCATATTTTAAAGTCCGATTGCTTCTAAAATTAAATTTATTATAACTTCAGTAAAAAATGGTTTTTACCTCGAGGTATAAAACCAGTTGCAACACAGCAAATGCCACAAAAAAGAAATCCACTTAGCAAAGTCTTTTTTCTACCAATTCTATCGAGTGTGATTACAGCGATTATATCTCCCGGGATGGTGGCGAAGGATGAAAGAGCAAAGTTGGTATATTTGTTTCCTGGTAAAGCCACGGAGTTTATCATCAGTCCGTAGTACACGAACGCTGCAGTAAACCACCACCAAGAGCACACTGTAACCCTGATGAATGAAATGAAAATCCATGAAAAATCATAACCAGTAACAAAATTATTAGTAGTGGAATAAAATATTAATTTAAACAATACACTTATCCTTTACGGTAAAATACCTTTTCAATAATGTAGGAGAGGAGAACAACAGCTTTAGAGTAAACTCTTCTTTCTTCAGAGTCTTCGTCTCATTTGATTCTTTCTTAACCTCGTCTATAGTTTTATCAGAAATGGCAAATTGATTCCAGCTTGCTAACTTCTGTAGTAACAGTAGAGCTTTTTCATCTTTGCCATTAGTAAGGAGCCATCGAATACTTTCTTCTAGCAGAAATATGTAAATGAGAAAGAATGGAGCTGGGCAGTAGATGACGAGAAGAAAATACCGCCAATAAGGTATATTCCATACTATGAAATCTAATATTAGTTCTCCGATAGCGACCGATATACCAACTGCTGCTGCGCCTATAATTCTTTTGTCACTTCCAATTAATTCGACAACTGAAAGAAAAATATTTTCAATACATATCATGGTCATTACAAAATTCATTTTGTCAGATTTCTTGTGATGTATGTACTAGGAGGTTCAATTCCTGTAAAGTATTAATGCTTGTATTATTATCATTGAAGCGTATAAGATTATGTGTAGAAAATGTTAGCGATTTGGCTTCATAGCATTGGCACACATACTCTTGAAGTCGACGAAGTTGGAGGAAAATGCAATACTCTCAATATTATTTGGCTATAAATGGCGTATACTTTTATATGCGCAATTTATTTTTTATTTCTTAGAGCAATATATTACTTATAGGCTTATAAATTTTTTCGAATATAATCTTAATTCAAATAAAAGGAACGATAAGCCAAATAATTTCAATAACAATAGCATTCGCAACAAACTTATCGAAGATATAGTTGTGTATCATTTTTAATATTTGATTTGTTGCCAGCGGCTCCTTTTTTACTAATAATAAAATAGAGTAGCAAATAATTCAATGTTGCTGCATGATATTTAAAAATACTAATGCCTACACTACAGTGTCTGAATTTGGTCAAGATGGCATGTACGTTGTACAATTTAAATATTTTTTTTGCTTTGGGAAAAGTGCTTAGGAATTCTCTTTTTGTACATATTATAAATATAAACACCCATGACTGGAGTACAAATATTCGTGCTCAACAAATGACTGACATGAAATGACCAGCGGGACTCGAACCCACGATCGCTGGCGCAGAAAGTAGGGTCACTACCAACTGAGCCAAACGTGTCGTTAAAGTAGACAACTGATAATACTTATAGAAATAAACAAACATATTTTTCGTAATAAAAGATAAAAATCTTGTGTGATATGTGCAGTAAATGAATGTTACATTTTTTTTTGTTATTATCTGAAATGGATAAATGTCAAAATTTTACACAGTAATCAGATAGAGATAACTTTTGTATACATTTGCACATACCTCATAATCGGTATAAATATATATAATAAATATAAATATGTTTATCCTACTTCTATCCCTTAAATATTCACAATATTACATATGTATAAAAAACTTACTAAGCACGAAACATGTAGTGTAAGTGCCGGTGACTAGAAGAGCTTCGATAAACTCTATTGTGACGTAAAGCAAGTATCCCGCCGGGCCTGTTCCTACAAAAGTCTTGAAGGCACCAATAACTAAACTGAGAGAGCTAATTATGATCGCTGTCCGTCGTCCCCATCTGTGGACACGACATATGTTCGGGAATCCATAGATTTAAGGTGTGGAAAAGCGTATTAATTACAGTCACGTAATCATTTAAAATAAGTAGCGATAGTAAGTTATATGTATAAAAATTTAACATTGCCATCAACTATTATGAGGCGCTAAAAACATTTGAATTTTGTCAGTATGATTTATGATAAACATAGTTCTTTAAATATTATTGCTTACTGTTAATAACCTAACTATTGTATATTATAAGAAAAGCCCCTGACTCATTCTTGTGACCAATATACATTGTCGTTTTACGTATTTCAATAAATAATGCCTTGTAGGTACTGTATCGTTGCATTGATCATAATCAACTCGTGTCAGCTTCCGGAGTGAAATGTTCATTTAGATATAAAGAGAAGGCCACAAAGCACTATCGCGAGCTACTAGTTATTTTATATAGCTAGTAATTTTGATTTTATCATAGATAATAGATATTGAACCTATTGATTGTTTGGCACTTTGGCATTAAGAGTGGAACAATGTTCTTAATATTGTATTTATAGTTCACCTGTCTGAGACAAATCCCATCAGTGGCATGGACATTAGTACACCCAAATTGTGAATAGTTCCTATTAACGTTCGCTTCCATTCCTGACATGCGAGACCAAACTGGAATAACAGTAAATTAAATTTATTTATCAATGTTAATTATTTTCCACGTCAAATAAGCAAAGACAAAAGATTTCTGTGTCTTATTGTACCCTACCTAAAAAGATTAAACACTCAGATTTCATTCTATAAGATATATTTTATTCATATAAAATATTTTCCTCAGCTTATTTGTATCCAGCAATCCAGCAACGCGTAAAACAATAAAGGAGGTCAGAAATAAGGAGGTGCCCCGTGGTTGTTGAGCTTTGCTTTAGTAGGCTTGCCGTCAGGGCGTCGTATTTAATTGCGTAAGCGGTTCTGGGACGCCCAAGAAGAGAGAAGTTCTGTTGGGTTTTAGTGGATAGTATTGACTTTATAGAGTGACTTTACCTATTGTAAGCTCCACATAACCACCTGTGTGTGCAGGTGGTATGCCTAAATACATTTCTTAAAGTTAATAAAAGAATTGTTTCATTTATAGAAAATTCAACTATCAAAACACGTTATAAATTTTTTGACATCATCACTAACCACACGGTCACTGTCACCAATGTGCACATGGCACGCCAGATGGAATTTGATCAGTTGGAGCGATTTTCTAATACAGCTAAGTATTATTTTGACTACAGCAGGATATGAATACATTTTTAAAAAGCAAAGTTATTTTTATATCATTTAGAACCTTACTCAACTTCAATTTAGCTTATCATTAGTTCATTTGCTTCATGTTTATTTTTGGAATTACCTCGGAAACGACGGAATTTTGCGTATCATACATCCAGTCATTACAGCTTTCGGAGTGATCGAAGTCTTCGGAGTTACAACTATAATTATGATAATAGACCGGCCTGGTGCAGCGATAGTCCGTTATATTAGCCGGCCACCATTGAGGCAAATCTGAAGAAGCATTGGTTTCCTCACACTGCGGAACTGCACATCTGTATAAAACGAATCGAGAGATTACTTATTTTTCAGTAAGTTATACGTATCACAAAAATTCTTCTTTCATTTGGTACTAAGGATGTCCTCCCGAACCATTCCTGCCGGGATGCCTGCACGGGAGAGTGCATGAGTGTACGCGCAGACACAACTGTACTCTCTTTTCCTATCACTCTCATATTCCGGTGGGACGACTGCTCGACACGACCAGTGAGAGTTAAGGTGCAGGACCGACACATTTACGTTCTCTCCGAGGCCAGGGGGGTGAAACACCGCCAACTTCCCAACTCCGGGCTATTACTGAG
Source organism: Boloria euphrosyne (assembly GCA_951802675.2). Classification (NCBI taxonomy): domain Eukaryota; kingdom Metazoa; phylum Arthropoda; class Insecta; order Lepidoptera; family Nymphalidae; genus Boloria; species Boloria euphrosyne. The sequence continues at coordinate 14,008,208 of OX637879.1, forward strand.
GCTTACGAAACAGAAAGACTCAATAACTAAACTTGCCCTCGACCTGGGACTCGAACCCAGGACCTCCCGGTGTGCGACCGTACATTCTAACCACTACACCATCGCCTCGATGTCATTATATAATACAATATACATATAAATAGTAGAGTAGATAATTAAATTATATCAAACATGTGATTGATAGATAAGTATCTGACGTAACTTTTTAACGTTATATTAAGCGGTATTTCAAAAAAGAAAATGCTTTTAGTGCATAATTAGACTTTAATGCATAATGGTAACGTGCCAACTTGGAAAACCAAGTGAAGCGGGTTTAAAACTTTTGCAACCATGAAATTGCTATGTGTGAATAAAATTTTCTATATCTTTATCACTTTTTATACGGTAACGGAACCTGCAGGTCCAATATTATGTGGATACCCACATCTGCGCATCCAGTTTGGTGGAATGTCCAATCCTGATCGCATTTAACTCGCGCCGAGTTATATTGAATTAAAAAAAATGACATGATTGATCTTAAACGCATTTTTTATGGAAATAGAAAACTATAAGAATGTTACCGACTTTCTATTTAATAATCTAAATTAAATTCTCGTAAACCGTGACCTACTTTTTTATTTCGCATCTAAGTAAGCTAATGTGTTTTCATTAATTCTTACAAATTTGATAAGAATAAAATAAAAAAAATCCTTCATGAATATAGAGTTTTCAGGTATCGTTTATATTTAGTAACTATGTACAAACAGCATTATAACAAATGCTAAATATTTATCAATAAGCCGTTGATGACTGTTAATTTAAAATTATTGGTATGGATAAGATATCTGCAACAAACAGGTTAATAATAATTAAATAGGTATAATAAAGTAAATGTGTAGGCGTGAACCTAGAGTATGAAAAGAGAGAAAGGAATAGAGTATAATACACTTATATCTGAGCGTAAACTTGTGCGTTAAAAGTGCATCCAATTCTATTATAAGTGCATCCTTCTGCATATAATCTCCTGCAGTTGGCTTATCTTTGTTAGGTTTGCCGCCATGGCCGAACTTGTTCAGGCGGACATCATTAACAGATAATAAAGTACCTGTAATTGACCGATGCAGCAGCGAACACAAAGTTGGTATTACTGGTTGCTGTACACACTACAGGCACTAAGACAAGAAGACATTGCCAAACTTGATACCGACCAAAACCACTCACTATGTCTGACAAACTTTCTTCAATTGATACTTTTACAACATCGTCAAGTGTCTTCAATTCAAAATGCATTTTAGAAAATTATAAAAAAAATATTATTTTTGTACTGATGGTTTATATTGTTTTCTTTTATACTGTTAGAAGTGACTTTACCTGAGTTCCTAACATATCAGTCTATGTGTAATTGGATAATTTATCCAAGTATATAGGAAATATGATGGGATGCCATTGTGCTGGTATACAATGGCCAATGATATAACTGCGCATGATTAACTGTTATTACAATAAACTGCGCTTAGAACTCATCCAAAGGAAGTACTTGTTATAATTTTAAAGAAAAAATCAATGAAATATTATTATTACCCATTCTTGTGATTTGGAATCACTCGAAAGTATGAAATAACTTAGTTACTTTGCAGACAAAATGGGCGATACTGACTAAAAATCTATATTTAACTTTAACTGTATCTATCGGATAAAAATATCGGAGGTAAATACTATTTATGATTTATATAATAAAATATATTAAAGTGAGTGCACAGTATGTCGGAAGCCTTTTTTTTCTACAAACATTACATATGATTTAAATTGCCATGTTTATTACTAACGATGACATAAAAGTCTCAATTCTATTTACAATATTATTTATTTCTTGTACTATGTTAATCTTTGTTATGGTCTTTGTTCTGTGACTTGCAAGCGTGTCGTTTGGGCACAGTTAAATGGAGACACGATAGAGATTGAGAATTGATCGGTCTAGAAAGAGATATTCACACTGAAGAAAAATGAGAAATTCATTCTTAAAATCTGGACCTACATATAATAAAGAAGACATCACAACAAAGTACAATAAATACACTTAAAACTGTATGTAAGTATAAATTAATGAAATATTTTACAAAAATCTTTGGGCAAATAGGGCACCTAACCCGGGTGGTAGATTCAGGGATCACCTAAGTCATAATATACATAGTATGATTAACTAATAAAAAACTTGCTCCACAAAGCGCCTGGTTTTCTCATTCTGGATTAGTAAAATAAGGCGCCACACAGGCCCACCGCACGCCCAGCCCAGTGCACTTGTGGGCTCAAGATGCCGGTTTAATGAGAGAGAGGCGCCACTTTTAAGTTTCTACCCCGGTTTGAAAAAACCGTTGATCCGGTTTGTCTGGCTTAATTATGTAACTTACTAATACTACATACTACGTTACTAATATTATAAATGCAAAAATTATTCTGTCAGCGTGTCTGCCTGTCGCGGATTCACTCCAAAAATTGCTGAACCAATTTAAATGAAATTTGGTACACAGATAGTCAAGGGCCTGAAAAAGGACATTGGCTACTTTAAAAGGCGAACAAATGGCAGCAAGAACAAAACGACTCTCTTTTATGTCCACCGAGCTGCTTAGTGAGTCAGGAAAGATTACAGATTACATTCGTAAAACGGCTCCCCATGCCCCGTGACGGCATTATTCCTGACAACAATGCCGACCATGGTAATGGTGCGATGTGCAGTGATATCAGAATTAGCACTGTAAACGGGTTGCGGATGTCTCTAGGCGTTGATGGCTAAATGCTCAGGAAATCTTTTAGAAGGACGCCCGGCGGAAATTTGAAAATAAGTAAAAGCAGGTACAGGATGGATGCGGGTTATCCAAGATCAATGTATGAGCGAGACGGCCATCGAGCACAAATGGTTAGCTGAAACAAAATCTATTAAAATCAACTAAAGCGCCCTTAGTGACAATAAGAAAATTAAAAATTAAGTCCTATCTATTTATTTTATAGGCGCTTGGTATATTATTGGATTAAACACACACATAAATAGATGAAAAGTTTGATAAAAAATGATAAAAGATTTATTGCTTAACAAATAGTTCATAAACATCATGATTAAACATTATACTCATTTAAAGGGGTTCTGTGGCATGGAGCATCACGTTCTCTTAAATTATTAGAAATGTCTAAAGACCAAATAGAAAGTGTGGATGCTCCAACAAGGAAACAAAGTTACATCAATGAAAGAAAAGCTAGTGAGTTTGAGAAACCCTTAGATCTTGACGATGTGCTGGTCAACGAGCTGGGGCAGTTCGGCTGGTTCCAGCTGAGAAATATTTTATTGGTTGCCTTTCCAATCTTTTCACATGCGTTTATAAGCGATTATATATTTACCGTAGCCGCCGTACCTCACAGGTAATATAAATTAGTGTATTATAATGTAATTTTATAAATGTGAAAAGTGTTCTCTGTTTTAATTAACCTTCTAAGACCATTTTATCAGATTGATATATTTACTATGGAGAAGATTGTTTAGAACATTGACTACGTTCTCAGTCCCAAGATTTAACGACTCCTGCATAATTGAATTGTTTAATAATCCAAATCGCCAAACATTCTAGATCCAAAATTGTTTTTAAATTTCCATATTTGTACATCATTTTTGTAGCACAATTCGACAAGCTTATCATATTAATATAAGTAATAATATGTGAAAATGACAATAATATAATTATTTTACTCAAATATGTTTATGACACATGTTTTAATATTATAATTTATATCTCTAGTAGCTAACAGAGGGCCTAGACAATGTAACAATCGATTAGCGAAAGCGCTAGTAGAAAAGTCCAAAATGTATGGGTTTGACATATGCCTTAGATATGTCACGTGATCTGTTGTCAACGAATAGCTGATGGTAGACAATGTAAATTCATTTCAATTATTAGTGATTTAAAGTTCAAAATGCATACGCTGCGTTTAAGCGATGACGATTGTAGAAATCGAATCGCTTCATAACGAATGCCGGTTGGCTATAGGCCCTGGCCACCCTTCGCTTCGCTTCGTATGATATTACCTAATTAATTATTATTATTGTACGAGTACATATCTCTAAATAGTCTTGCAAACTATAAGACCGAGGAAAAGTTAAGTTTACTTCTTGATTCTCGTTTCAATGTCTTTTCTGTAAAATATAATTTTATTTGTTCATTTCTATTCCTATTATAATTTAATTAATTCATCAAATAATAAATTTCTGAATACGTTAAATAAATTCTAAATACGTTACGTTACTTAATACGTTACTTCCTAGATAATCTTATTTAAATAATCATTATTATCGGAACAGAAGCCTATAAATTCAATATGTCTGTCTGTTTATATATGAGCGAATCACGAAAAAGCCAATGAGCAGGTTTTTATGAAATTTGGTAAGATGATCCGGGTCAACATATAGGCCAGTTTTGTCTGCGGGGAAATATGTAATCTCTAAAAAATGTATACTAACTGTTAAAATGTACGTAGTGAGTGATAGTGACGAACCCAAGCAAATTATATCAGGACATTAATATCTACATATAAATAAAACTGAAGGGTCTGTTTTTAATTTCAAATTAACAGCTTTTAACTAAAGGCATATGAAAGTATAGTCGGTCTGTGTGTCTGTCAGTCTGTTTGTTAACTAACCTCTGAACGGAACGGAATTCTGAAACGGCTGGAAGTTAGAACGATTTTGAACGAACTTCGGAACGCAGATAGCTAATGTTATAAGGAGTAACTTAGGCTATTTTATTAGAACACTAGATTTAGCGCGACTGAAGCCGCGGGTGCCGTTAGTAAGTGACAAAAATTTGACAAATTATTTACTAAAGCCTTCTCGAGGACCATTCTATTCATTGGTAAAAACAACATGAAAGTCGGTGCAGTAGTTTTTGAGTTTATCACGAACAGACAGATAGAAGCGGCGGATAAAGTGAACAAGGCGCTTGAATTTTATTTTCGTGTCCGTATTTTTTTGTCATTACTATTATGGTGTAAAAGAGAAAACTAACGTGCATGAAATGCTTAAAGCATCTAACTTATTTAAAATGATAAGGATTAATACCGTATTTGCGTAAATAGCTTTCCTATAACAGTATTAAAAATTAAAATGAATAAACCAGTAGTACGTTATCCCTAAGAGATATGCCATCGCGGACTTTTTTGTAGACTAATATAAGATACTAATTCTTAAGTGGTAGTGCCATGCTTGTTACCTTCGGGTAGCAGCCGAATATGGGCCGGCACGCCCCGTATAGTACCACTCTCTCACAGAAGACCGGCGTGAAGTGGCAGCTATGCTGTCGCGTTTCGTCCGGTAAGTGAGAGTCCGGGAGGCCCACTACCCATCCCTACTCCCGTCCTTCTCCCTCCTCCCTCCCTCCCTTTTCCTGAAAGGCCGGCAACGCATCTGCAAGCCCTGTGGTGTTGCAGATGTCCATGGGCGGAGGTGATCACTTACCATCAGGTGAGCCTCCTGCCCGTTTGCCCCCTTTGTCCCATAAAAAAAAAAAAGATACACAATTCTACCATACTCGTACATCATTTTCTTATATCTCAAAGGGTTAAAGGCAGCCTTTTTGTTGAAAGCTCCGAGAGGGCTTATTTTTTTCTGAAACCTCCGACATTATATATTCACTTTTAAAATAAATAATTAAGTAAATTAAATTTGTCAATATCTTGATCGGCTGCTCTACACGTGCCGCCCTAATCCAAATACAGATGACTGATATACTGTAAAGGTACTCAGCTGAATGTAAGGTACTCTCTTCTGTTATCACTCAGGTTAATCTCTCGGGCTTGAGTAAATCCAAATAATCCCCTCTTGACCTCGCCTACAATAATATATCATATATTAATCAAATTGAGACAGTTACACTTTTTATCAGTTATCTTTTATAAAAATTTACTATATTTGTAAATAAATACGCCAATTTGTCTCCAGAATGATACCTTACAGGTACAGCAAGTGTTACCGACAGCCCTCTAGGGGTAATTATTATGATTATTATTCAATTATTGTATTTTTACTTATATATTTTATTATGTTTTAAACGTCCTCATTAGGCGCAATAAAATAAGATTTAATAATATTCTGTGCGACTCTCCTATAAAGTCAAATACAAGTACCTCCTGCATCAGTGTCCTTTGTTACATTCAGATAAAGATTTTTCATCTATGATTTCTTTAGATTCGCTTATGCATATCTGTTTAATGTGGCAATAAGAAGGAATTTAAAGGAAGATATTTTGTGACAAAAATGGTACAAAATTTAACCTCGACCCAAGCCTGATTTATCTTTCTTCGCAAAATCTTAATATTTTCTGTAATTGCCGAAATATTTTAGTTTCTTCTGCTTTATCCTAGAAAGTTTTTTAATTCCTTAAAAATTTAAGCACAAATGTCTGCTTTTGTTAAAAAGTTGCAGATTTTTCTGAGCAATATTGATGTTTTCTTTATAAAAATACTGATATTACATTATTAATAAAAAAAATGTCTAAATAATAGATGCCGTATTCCGGAATGTGGTGAAGACAGTAAATTGAATGTTTATGAACCAGAGTGGGTTTTAAATGCTATACCGGAAACTAGTTCGGGCTTCTCAAGTTGCCAACGATATGTGTCTATAGGAAGCAATGGTACCCTGGACTACTGTCCAGCTGACCTGTTCAATCAAATGCAAACAGTTTCATGCGACAGTTACGTTTACGCAAGGGACACCTCAGTTGTATATGAGGTGAGTTGTCAATGAATTCATATATGTAGCTTATTAAATTTTTGAAATTTTTATAACTAATATTGATCTATCTATGTTCATAAGATATAGTCATTACATGTTCCTTTAATCTGGACGCACTTGTTTTAGTTCGATTTGGGATGTGAAGAATGGTTAAGAGCTTTGGCTGGCACACTGAGCAGTATAGGGACATTGCTAGTGTTGCCGTTTACTGGCTACATATCTGATAGATTCGGTCGAAAATGGGCTCTTATAATAAGCGTCTTTAATTTCGCACTGATTGGTCTAATTCGTGCGTTCTCTGTCAACTATACTATGTATTTGATCCTTCAACTCCTTCAAACCACGCTAGGGTCCGGAACATTCAGTTCTGCATACATTTTCGGTAATTCTTCTTTAATTATACGAAGTAAGCAATATTATTTTATATTAAAACCATTTAACTTTAAGAATAAAAATTCAATTTTCTACAGCTGCGGAGCTCGTTGGACCAAAGTATCGTGTAATCACAAGCGCTACATCATCATCTATGTTTGCTATGGGACAAGTAATTCTTGGCGGAGTAGCTTGGATTGTTCAACCATGGAGATACTTAATTATGGCTTTGAATATTCCCTGCTTCCTGATCATAGGTTATTATTGGGTATTGTCTGAAAGTGTAAGGTGGCTTCTTTCGAAAAAAAAGTATGAAGAAGCAAAAATAGCCTTAGAAAACATAGCAAGAGTAAATAAAACGTATATCAGCGAGAAAAGTGTGCAGGCTTTGATGAACCCACCAGAAAAATCCATGATTTCATCAGATGTAGGTGTCGTTTTTTATTATATTTATAAAATCTAAACATATATTTAGATGCATACATGTGCATTTGTACAAAAGTTTCTATTAGAGTAGTTTCAATTAATTACTTTATGAATGTGAATTTTTAAACCTAATCCTTGCATTAATTTTGTTAAATAGCGATCCCTATTATATTTCGTATTTTCAATCATCGTAAAGGTTTTATACTTATAGGTGTTGCCAAATATACGAAAAGTAACAATTATAAAATTAATTTACTTTTAAGTACATAATTCTAAAAATTAGCCATTAAAATCAGATTCTATAAATTCTATAATAAAACCATATTTAAAATTCTAATACCATGTATTTTTGTATCTCCATGTATTATATTTGAAAAATGCAAAACGTGACGATTTTAAATTGTTTGTGGATTTGAATAGTCTATTTAAATACATTTTATTTTGACTACATTTATTTCATTGGTCTATTAAGAATAAGATCTTAAAATAACGTCATTTCTTTCAGCTAAATATTTTGAGGATATTATGGTGAAAATTCGGAGAAATTGTTTTTATATTTTTATATTTTTAGATTGAAAAGCCTGGCTTATTCCGCAGTATAACAAGTTCTCCCGTATTACTTCGACGAGTATGCACCACGCCCGTGTGGTGGATCACCACAACTTTTGTATATTATGGACTATCCATCAATTCGACGAGCCTCTCCGATACCATGCATCTTAATTTTATATTGACTTGCGCTATAGAAATCCCTGGCTACGTCACAGCAGTTCTGGTCCTCAATAGAATCGGAAGGAAAGCTACCTTATCATCTGGTTTCTTCTTGAGTGCGTTGTGTAACATTGTTTTCGTATTCGTTCCTAATGGTAAGTATCTAGTAAGTTTCCCTAAGTTACCTTTTATTTTCTTACAATTACTTATTATACTAAATTAAAGCTCCACGCTTTTTCGGACTTAATTTAACATTTTGTGAGTTTAACTTCTTATGCATTAAAATTACGGTTTACATCACCAATAAAAAGGGGATTATCCAGGAAGATATTGCGATTCATTTATTGAGATTTCAACGAAAATTTATGTATCAGATCAAATATGTCAATATGATGATAGTTAAAAAAAGAAAGTTATATTTTCAGTAATATTATTATATCCCACATCCTACAATTATTATTATAAGAAGGAAATTTTAGCAATTGAGCGAGCGTAGCTTTGGCGAATCACTATCTAGTAAATAAGTATAATATTTCAATCTTAATAAAATCTTGATTGTTAAAGTTTATTCTTTGAATCTTCTAAAAAGTTATTGTTTCATCGTTTAAATGTAAATTTAACAAAACAATCTCAGTGTTACAAGCAAATTGATGCCAAATTGCGTTAAGGTCGGCTGTGGTGATGAAAATTTAAGAGAAAACAAAAAAAATGAATTGATTCTCTAGAAACCATTTAACATATCCTAATCAAATCTACTGATGATCTTTATCAAAATTAATGAAATTTGACACGCTTTATTTAGTTTATTTCTCAAAACACATATGTCACATTATTACTGTGACGATTTCGCTGATGAACTTACATCAATTTATGGATAAATACTTATCAATAATATTGAAATATTAAAATGTTTACTTTTGCCATCATAATAAATGAGAAAAATCACATAAAACTTATTATAATATTTAGATTTGGATTATAAGAAAAAATATAATCCATTATGTCTGAATTTTTTGGATGAAGATCAAAGCTTTCACATATTTTTTCAGATTTGAGTGTTCTGCGACTCATCATCTTTTTGCTGGGCAAATTTGGAATCTCTATTGTAATGACGTCGGTATATTTATTCACGTCAGAATTATACCCGACTGAATACCGTCACAGTCTTCTTGCTTTTTCTTCTATGGTTGGTCGCATTGGATCTATCACAGCTCCATTGACACCCGTTCTTGTACGTATTTTACTTACCAATATAAATATTATGATCAATTTATCTAAGCTTTGTAAGTTAAAGTTATAGGTACTTCATTCAAGTTAAAGTTACTACAACATAAAAAAAGAAGTTACTTATAATAACATTTATTAACAAAAGTAGATTTCTCGAAGACAATATTTTTGAAATATGATTTCAAACAACGAAAATCTGATACTTTAAACTAGTTATGTTTGTATTTACAGATGGAATATTGGCATGGTACCCCATCAATCTTGTTCGCTATTATGGGCCTAATATCTGGTCTTCTAGTTCTGACGCAACCCGAAACTTTAGGAACTGCCATGCCTGACACTCTAGCTGAGGCTGAAGCACTAGGACAAAAGAGCTCTAAACTGGATCAGACAAGTTGATCGATTTAAACTTAATTTAGATTAGGAAACTTTGATAACTAACTAAGTACACGTTTTTATAATCTCATTTGTTCTTCAGACATTTCTAGATGAATATTATATATTGTTGTAAAAAACACGTTGGTATAGATTTTTTAAATCTATATGTATATAAAAACTATATTTAAAGCAGTTCTGTTGTTATTTATCCTAAAAATAATTTATAAAATTTTACAAGTCTTCTATATAACAAGAACATTTTCATCATCCTTACTTCGAACGAGACATTACCATGTACAAAATTGATGTCGACATTGATGCTGGACGGACCTTTTTTTTATCCTTGGGAAATGCATTGTAGTGTATACAAATGTAGGAAACAGGTGGTTATGTGGGACTCACCGGCAAGCCAGTACAACCCAATGTAACCCAAGCACCCATCACATCTTACGCCCCGACGATCCAGCAGGTACAGACGATACAGCCATTAGGGTTGCTTCACAGTCCACTCTGCAATCCAGAGAAGTACCTCTCTGCCTGGGCCCTCCCTGCGCGTTTTTTTGCCTTCGCGCCCGGCTTGCCGGCCGCTACTGAGACCCGCCACCCTCCCCCACCACGACGAGGTGAACGCACGTTTGGGGAATGTGTTTCAAATTTTCCCACTATCCGTCGATAGTAGTACTTATTCTCATTTACACTTTGGAACTTTCGCGCGTCGCCTACTAATTCCATTGTCATTCTTGCTCGTTCACCGTAACGTCAAGCTGTACGGCCGTCTGGACTATCGGAAACAGCGAACTTTCAGGAACCCGCCAATAGTTCATACTCCATTTTATTATTGTTATTTGTATGGAGCGAGTAACTAGTTCAAATTCAAATACGTAAGATATATATAAGAACCCTTTATGATTTCCGTGCTAGAACCATGTTTTTAAAAACGTTGTTTTGGACGTTATTAAAAACACAATGTTTAATACCACCCGTTTTTTGCTAGACGTAAGAAAATACATTATTAAGGGATAGACGTATTATATTAAATTAAAACATAGCAGTCATATATAAATTTCGTTATTTAAATTATTATAAGGAATAAAAAAGTATGTTTTTTTAGTTTGAACATAAATTAATAAAAATTGAAAAATTGGAACCCTGAGATAGTAGAATAACGCCAAAAAATACAAACAAAACATGAAGAGTAGTTAACAATACAGTAATAAAAATGTAAAATTATACAAGAAACGTCAAAATAACTAAAAACTTATAACTTTGGCGGAGCAGTTTTTATAATAGCGTCATCCGTGACGCAAGCACAGCTCGTCTCTGGTAAGAATTAAGATAATGGATCGCAAGACTGGCGCTCACGCTGGGCGCGTATTTATTGGTGTGATGTATATGTACGCGAGTCATGAAGTAGCTCATTCGAATAAAACCATGTTTTTTGTACTTTGGGCGTTATTAAACACTGGGCGTTATTTGCTTCGAGTACCTTACTTCAAAAACTATTAACAGAAATAAAAAACGATAACAATGCTATTTTGGTAATTTAAGGTGGCCTTCTTATTTTTTTGCGACTAGTATGTTAAGGTGTATAAATTAATTATAATGAATAAAAAAAGGTCTGGCTGATTCGCTTTCGACGTTTGTTCTGGTTAACACACGTGTTAGTGAGATCGGTGCACTTATTTAATTATTACCTATATTCTCTGTATATTTCATTTGTTGTAATAGTTGTATAATCCTTTTAGTTGTGTTTTGTTGTGGTGATTGGTTTATTCATCTACATATTTGTGTGTGTCTCTAGTAAGGTAGGTTATTTTTAAGTATAGACGGTGATCAACCTCCTGAGCCGCCGGATCCCGGTGGGCTTGTAGTTACTAATAATTTAGGTATCTCGCGTAAGCGCCAAGGGGATAATTTATCTACAGATATTAATACTGCAAATATGATTAAAAAAACTATCCATAATCCCGATACTGCTACCCCATCTATTCAAAACGTATATATTCATCCCTCCCTAATTGATGGTCCCTCTTCCTACAATGACGATGACAAAGGCCCCTTTATTGTATATGACACTAGATAGATTCCTGACCCTACAGTTGGAACCACTTTAAGAGCCATTAAGTTTGGCCAATTTGTGCATAACAATAAAATTCCAAATATTGTTAATGACGGAGTTAAGAATGTCGGCCGCAACAAAATTGCGGTCCAATCTTCTTCTGCATTCTGTTGAGGCTGCTAATACCTTTTTAAATAATCCATTTTTTAGTATGGCATAGGATCCCTAAATTCAAAATTGCTTTACAGCTTAAATGTCCTCCAGAAACATCGGTGTTTACAGGCGAGGCTGTTGCTTTGCTGGAAGCAATCATGTTCACCCTCTCCCACAACTTCAAACGGACAGTAATACTGACAGACTCTCTCAGTTGTCTAATGACTATAAAAGAGAATCCGTTTCGTAGCAAATTAAGATCTTCTACTATTTTAAGGATTCGTGAAGCTCTGTACACTTGTCATCGGAAGAGCTTGTCGGTCTCTCTGGCTTGGATATCAGGTCATTGGGGTATTGTTGGTAACGAAACTGCAGATTCCTGCGCTATATATGCTGTTCACTGCAAAACCCTGGAACACTTTCCCAACTTATCTCATGCTTTGTTACCCCTTGCCAAAAAGCATTTAGAGAAAGCTTGGAATAATTACTGGAATCAGTCAAAATCTTTTAAAGGTAAGCATTATGCAGCTCTTCAAGCTGAGATCCCAAGGCGCCCTTGGTTTCATCGTCTTACACTAGCTGAACGGTGGGTAATCACTACAATTTGTCGCCTGCGCCTTGGGCATGCATCTACACCTGCTCACCTAGCTAAGATCAGGGTCAGGGACCATTCACTGTGTGAATGTGGCCTTGGCGAAGGTACTCCATCCCATATTATTTTTAACTGTCCTAGACTCCTCCGTCCTCTGTATGATGTCCTTCGTATAAAAGTTCCCCGTCCCATTAATGTTAACTGTTTGTTGATGTTTGCGTTTAGTCCTTTGTGTAAATTTTTATGTTAATATATTAAGAATAATAAAATTAAATTATAGACTAACATTTTGTACATAATATATAACTAACATTTACTAACAATCTTTTTTTTCTAATTTAGGTTTCCATGTCAATACTAACTGAGCTGTCTTTTGTTGTAGGTTTAGTAAGGATTTTGCTTCCCTCATACAATTATAATTTAAATATACTTATTGACTCTATGTTACCGACCAATCTCCTTCGTGTTTTCTCCATTCTACGTGACACTGGCGAAGTAATCTGTGCTCAACTGGCACGCTTGAAGCCATTAATAAGAGAATTGAATTGAATTAAGGTCTGGCTTCTATGAATACAGAGTTTATAGGCGTCGCTTGTAGTCAGCATGCACATTATTATTATAAGTACGATATATTTATCAATAACTAAGCAATATATACCTACTTATAATTGTGATTTTAAAACTATTGGCATATAAAACGATTGGATAAGATATCTGTTACAATGAGGTCAAAATCACATAGGTATAATAAAACACGAGGTCTTATCACGTGCTTGCAGCACACGAGATAAAATTATCTGCTATAGCATCTTTTGTCATCAGGAATACATATTACGCTATGGTAGACATCGAAAAAAAATTTTAAAATTAATACTTTCTTAGGTTTACGTGAATGATTAGCACTCATGGTTACGGACTTGTTACAGACAGTGCCTACCCACAATTTACAAAAAATTTTGAAAATGGCATCAGAGTACCTTATAAAATTTTAATTCTAAACATTTATATTTAAATAATTTAAAAATAATACTTTCTTAGATTTACGCGAATATTCGACATTATAAATGAAACTACCTTTTCGGATTTTGTCGCGGATTTATTTTGATTTTTAGTTCCCGACGTTTCGAATGCTTTACAGCAATCATGGTCACGAGAGAATGCTGTAAAGCGTTCTAAACGCCGGGAACTAAAAATCTAAATAAATCCGCGACAAAATCCGAAAATATAATTTAAAATAATTTATAAATATGGCAATATTATTAACATATTTTTTGCTAGTATTATTATAATTTTTTATTTTAATATTTGTTATTCAAAAGTATTATGTAGTGTTGCTATTATAATAATATGTATACTTTCTTACCTATAAATTGTTTATGCTAAGTTATATTTTTATATTTTATAATTTTAATTAAGTATTAATTTGATATAAGAAAATTAAGTTGAAATTGCTAAAAAATGTAAATTGAATCTTGATTATTTTAAAGTATTAAGCAACACTACTGCAAATTAAAAATAATTTAATCAAATCAAAGTATGCTTAGATTTAGACAGATTCTTTTGAATTATAATTTATAATTTTTTTTATAATAGAATTTCGATTGAATGACTTTAGTTTGAAAGTATGAAGCTACTGGACGGTTCGGAAGGCAGTTTGTGCAGAGAAGAACCGGCAAGAAACTCTACACTTGCTCCTTTTAAAATATTTTAACAATATTGCAATGCATACAATAAACGTCGGGAACTAAAAATCAAAATAAATCCGCGACAAAATCCTAAAAGGTAATTTCATTTATAATCTTAAAAATTATTAAAATTGTCAGTCGTTAACTTTGATTCTACTTAGAGATGGAATAAATCTATACATATAATAAAAATGTAACGGATCGCTGTCTGTACATGAAAGATATATAAGAAAAAATATTATAGGGACCTTTATTAACGCAAATAGAACCCAAAACAATGATTGTTAGAATTTTTGTCTGTTTGTCTGTTTGTCTGTGCGTTTGTGCACGCTAATCTCTGAAACGGCTTATTTGATCGAGATGTGGTTTTCACATATATATTGTGGTGAGCTTCACTTAACATTTAGCGTTTGTTTCATGTCAATCGGTTCATAAATAAAAAAGTTATAGTAATTTAATGAATAACGTCGAATATTTGTTAAACTACTTACAACTTCTATTCTTTCTCTGTTTCTTGATCTATATAAAATTATGATTATATTCATACATATTTATTTATATGAAACATATGAAATAAATACAATATAAAATAAAAAAAACCGTAGCTTAAAAAATCTGTATATTAAATATTTTCAAAAACCATGACTGTAACGTATTTTGTATTGAATATAGAGTACAGACCCCAAAACAATAGTTATAATTTTTTTTGGCTGTTTGTCTGTATGTCCATTTGTCTGTTTGTATGTTATCGTGTAACTCAAAAAGTACTGCACAAATTTTAACCAAATTTTATTTAGTGACTAGCGGTGCCCGCGGCTTCGCACGCGCTAAGAGTGAATAAAATAAACATTTTTGTTTATATACTGTTGCTTATAATAACCAACGACTGATTATAAATTTGTAAGAACTCTATAGAACCAGTAATTGTGTTTTCACTTAGGAATGAAAGATTAATGTTCAATAAAAGGTATTTTAAATGTTTTCTCGTATAATAACGTATCAATATACAAAACTTAATTAATGTACTTTTTGTGTGAAACGCACGCTTCGATTTACGAAGTTACTGTTTTTTACGTACTGATAAAAATAGGTATTGCGAGTGTAGCTTAGGAGACAGATATTTGATATTGTAAACTATTCTGTAGCCCTTTTTAAGACCTACAATATTGTTCTGATGTATCTCTCAAGACTTACCCGCAGCTAGCTTTCTAAGGACGACTCTATGAAATAAATTATTTTGTTTTCCTGTGGCAATGTTTTTTTCTACAATAAAGAGTACCATAGTAATGACTCGAGTATAACTATTGTTTTGGGGTCTGTATATAGATCAGACTTTTCGTTTAATAATTAATTATGACGGTTCAGATTCTATAACTAAGAAAAATGTCGCAGCTTGGACAAACTGTACTGTGTTTAGCAAATTTTTTTTTCACTGAAACAGGAAAACAAAATAATTGGTTTTATTGAGTTGGCCTAAGAAAGCTACCAGTGGCGAAATCTTAAGAGATACGTCAAAATAATGTAGTAGGAAATTCTAGGTTTAAAAAAAGCCTACTGAAAAGTCTACAATACCAAAATATATGTAAGTTCACTCGAAATACCTATTTTTATTATTAGTATCTATATGTATACATATATACGTATAAATATAATAAAGCAGAAACTTATAAAAAGTCTGTACATGAAATATTTTTTTAAAAACAATGACTGTAATGAAATATGTATTGAATAAACACCCCAATAAGTTTTTAAAATGTTTGTCTATTTGTATGTTATCGCTTAACACAAAAAGTACCGGACCGATTTAAAAAAAAATGTGTAATGATTACTTATACTCGAGTCATTACTATGGTACTCTTTATTGTAGAAAAAAACATTGCCACAGGAAAACAAAATAATTTATTTCATAGAGTCGTCCTTAGAAAGCTAGCTGCGGGTAAGTCTTGAGAGATACATCAGAACAATATTGTAGGTCTTAAAAAGGGCTACAGAATAGTTTACAATATCAAATATCTGTCTCCTAAGCTACACTCGCAATACCTATTTTTATCAGTACGTAAAAAACAGTAACTTCGTAAATCGAAGCGTGCGTTTCACACAAAAAGTACATTAATTAAGTTTTGTATATTGATACGTTATTATACGAGAAAACATTTAAAATACCTTTTATTGAACATTAATCTTTCATTCCTAAGTGAAAACACAATTACTGGTTCTATAGAGTTCTTACAAATTTATAATCAGTCGTTGGTTATTATAAGCAACAGTATATAAACAAAAATGTTTATTTTATTCACTCTTAGCGCGTGCGAAGCCGCGGGCACCGCTAGTAAAAGACAAAATATTAAGAGAATCATTCGTCGAAGCGACAGTGCGTATGTCGACGAACACTTGATGATGATGCTTAATTAATAACCACCATTATGCACTTTGAATTTTTTTATGATGATAACTATTATACCCTCTAAAACATTACATTATATATAATAATTACATTAGTATAACCTCTAAAACACGGGGGTGAAAAACCGCCAATTTTGCAACTCCAAGACTAACTATAACTATACAGAGACAAATACTAAACTTGGTTCGACTTGAAACCCAGAACCTACGGACGAACAGCCGTATGTGCTAGCCGCAAAACCAAAACAGCAGTTAAATAGAGATAATAATTATAATTTATTTATCATGAATTAAATGTACTCTTAATTTGAGGACAAGAGTTTATTGTATTAGTCTAATACGGGTTACAAAACTTTACTCATCTTTCGGAAATTAGCTTAATACTTTCAGACATGTAGCTTTTCTCAAAGTTATTGAAGTGCAAAGGGTGATTCGGGGCCTTACTCCGAATACTCGCTCCAATTGATTTTACAACCGCATTGCCACTGGTATTCGTTCTACCTTCAATGGAGAATCTTTTTAATATTTTACATATTATTACTCTCTTTGGATATTTTTTGTTATTATTACATCTTGTGAGCCATTAAAAGTAAGAAAACTTCACTGCGCTACACATTGGTTGATGGTAACAAAATCTAATTCTTTTTTTAACGGTTATCTTAATTTTACTAATAATAAGATACTTATATTGAAAATGAAGCATATGAGTGATATAAGCCCTTCGTTTTCTAACAAACATTTCATGTAATTTATTGCTACAGTTTTCATTACCGATGAAATATTAAGTTTTAACACATATTTAGATCTAATAGTAAATAGACAAAACATAAAAAGATGAGAAATATGCGTATAAAATTACAAACTATTCTTAATGGTTAAAATCTGGATATGATCAAATTAAAAGTCCATTTACCATCTAGCTCATTGACAGTAGTAGCGAGTTTAATTAAATTTTATTTCGGTCAGATTGTGTTCCAGACGCTTGGAATCTTATTGCATACAACGACATGTAAATAGACGTATAGTTTGATAAAAAATTGATAATAGATTTAGTGATTGACAAAGAGATGATAAATATGATGACCAAACATAATACTCATTCAAAAGGGTTTCGTGGTATGGAGCACCGCGTTCTTTAAAAAATGTCTACAAATCAAACAGGAAGTAGGGTGGATGCTCCATCAAGAAAACAAAGTCATATGGATGGAAGAAAAGCTAATACGGTTGAGAAACCCTTAGATCTTGACGATGTGCTGGTCAACGAGCTGGGGCAGTTCGGCTGGTTCCAGCTGAGAAATATTTTATTGGTTGCGTTACCAATAATTTCATCTGCGTTTATGAGCGATTATATTTTTTCCGCAGCCGCGACACCACACAGGTAATTATAATATTATTATAAATATATTGTAATTTCTATTTTAGTTATTTTGAAACCATTTCACGTATAGCTTTAGAAAACATTTGAATTTGAATAAAAATTCCCTTTTGAAAACATTTGAACCAAAAAAAAAACAAAATATATATGGAAACTAGCGGACCCGACAGACGTTGTCCTGTCCGCATGCGCAAAACAACGTTGCCTAGCAACGACTTGTTTATAATTGGATATTTCATTTATTGTGTAAATGTATAAATAGCTAATTAATTCAAAAAATACATGTTGTAGTGGACCGAATTGTGAATCTAAACCATTCTCGAATGCACTCGAACACGCACAAAACATTTCATCAAAATCGGTCCAGTCGTTTAGGAGGAGTTCAGTCACATACACACGCACACAAGAAATATATATTATGGAAATATATAATCTAAGCAATGTATCATATTATAATGCCATAATATATTTTTGTAATTTTCTTTTTTTACATACGAGTATTTTATTGATTGGAAATCACTTGTCTAAAGTTATCATTATTGATAACTTTGTCTATAATTTGAAAGCTTACACAAAAATTAATAATAAAATTTAATATTTTATCCATATTTTTATTTAATCCATATATACGTATGTATTCTTTGGCGTCGAAATTGTTATTTTCATAACTTATTGTTTTTTAAATTAATAGATGCCGCATTCCGGAATGTGGTGAAGACAGTAAATTAAATGTTTACGAACCAGAATGGGTTTTTAATGCTATACCGGAAACTAGTTCGGGTTTCTCAAGTTGCCAACGATATGTGTCTATAGGAAGCAATGGTACTCTGGACTACTGTCCAGCTGACCTGTTTGATCAAATGCAAACAGTTTCATGTGACAGTTATGTTTACGCTAGTGACAAAACTGTGGTATATGAGGTGAGTTAATAATAAAATAATATAATCTAATATATAAAAAACCGCGTGTCACAGTATTTGTCATCGAAATCTTCCGAAACGGCTTTACCTATTATTATAATTTCTTTATCTATATTTGGTAGGTCTGAGAATACGTCGTAAGCTATTTTTTATTTTCTTATGTGATATAAGTGGCCCTTTCCAGATTTATATTTTGTTTTTGGACCAAATGTGAAAATGGCATCAAAAATTATTTATAACCCTAAATTTTCATCTTTGATTCCAATTCCTAATTTTAATAGTGATTAGAACGCCGGAATTGCTTGTATATTGTTATAATGTTGACCCAAGTAATCAGTTATCACTACACAAAGTGTGGTGAAATTTGTTTCAGTAGTTTTTGTGCTAAATTCACACAAACAAAAAGATAAACGGACATACAGGCAAAAAGCAACTTCAATAACTATTGTTTTAGGGTCTATATTCGATACATCATACACGATACGTTAAAATCATTGTATTCTTAAAAATATTTCATATATAGATTTAGCTAAGTGACTGTTTTATTATTATGATTATCAACATTATCATATTTTGTTAATCTGTAGTACTTATTTTAGTTCGACTTGGGATGTCAGGAATGGTTAAGAGCTTTGGCTGGCACACTGAGCAGTTTAGGAACATTGCTAGTTTTACCCTTTACTGGCTACATATCTGATAGATTCGGTCGAAAATGTGCTCTTATAATCAGCGTTCTTAATTTTGCACTAATTGGTCTAATTCGTGCATTCTCTGTCAACTATACTATGTTTTTGATCCTTGAACTTCTCCAAACCACGCTGGGGGCTGGTTCATATAGTTCTGCATACATTTTTGGTAATTTTACTTTAATTGTACCAAGTACATACATTATTTTATATGATTACCATTTAATTTTAATATTAAAAATTCGATTCTCTACAGCTGCGGAGCTCGTTGGACCGAAATATCGTGTAATCACAAGTGCTACGTCGTCATCTATGTTTGCTGTAGGACAAGTCGTTCTTGGTGCAGTAGCTTGGGTTGTTCGACCATGGAGATATTTAATTTTGGCATTGAATGTTCCCTGCTTCCTGATCATAGGTTATTACTGGGTATTGTCTGAAAGTGTAAGGTGGCTTCTTTCGAAAAAAAAGTATGAAGAAGCAAAAATTATCTTGGAAAACGTAGCGAGAGTGAACAAAACGTACATCAGCGAGAAAACTTTGCAAGCTTTGATGAACCCACCAGAAAAATCCATTCCTTCATCAGATGTAAGTACTGTTTTTATATATTTTATGTGAAACAGGTTGTATTATAGTGGTTTAAAATATTTGAATTAAACCTGAACTTTTAATACTGTCATTTTATTTCAAATTTAGTGCTGCTTCATTACCATGAATGAAAAATTATATAATATTGTTGTTACGAATATAACAGTCAGTACCAACGATAATACGTAAAGATATGAATACATGAATAATAATTTTGTAGAGACCTCATCTCTCCCGTGGCCATATATAGCATTCGAAACGAATAATCAAAATAAATCCGCGACCAATCCGAAAAGATACTTTCATATTTTATAATGTTTAATATTCGCGTAAACCTAAGAAAGTATTTAGTCTTTTTAGTTTTATTTTTAATAATTTCTGAGTCTTAAAAATATTACTTGCATACAATTTTGTTATCACGTCTTAAAATCTATATTGTTTACCCGATTCGGATGGTTCGGAAATATCAAATAAATATTTTTCGAGACGCACGATTTGTCTTTAGGGTCTTGATTTCGATTTGTTATGATGAATAAAAATCAGTTAAGTTGCTTACGTTACGAGGGGTAGTTATTAAGTTTTATTAGGTATGTATTAAGTTAGAACAGTGTGCTTAATTTTTACTTTATTTTATTCTATTTAATTTGTACTTTATGTTATGTTTTTTTTAAATGAGTTTAATTAACTTGTTATAGATTAGAAAGCCTGGCTTAATTCGCAGTATAACAAATTCTCCCGTATTACTTCGACGAGTATGCACCACGCCCGTGTGGTGGATCACCGCAACTTTTGTATATTATGGACTATCCATCAATTCAACGAGCCTATCCGACACCATGTATCTAAATTTTATTTTGATTGGAGCTATAGAAATCCCCGGTTATATCACAGCAGTTCTGGTCCTTAATAGAATTGGAAGGAGAGCTACATTATCTTCTGGTTTCTTCTTCAGTGCTTTGTGTAACATTGTATTCATATTCGTTTCTAATGGTAAGTATCTATGAATTTAGAATAAAACGATTCTGTTTATGAAATTACATCACGTACCTAGTGTATCAACAATATAGGAATATTAAAAATATTTCATTCTCTACGCTTTAAACTCCAATACATCCGGTATTGCTTAACAGGACTTTCAAATTCTGGTGGATTTTTTATGGTATTCCCAGGGTAGTTAGTATCACTCGCGTGTATTAGTAAATTCTGGGCTTGTAGTTTGTTTGAGTGAAAGTTATTATTTCTTATTATTAGTCGCATTGATATTCTAATAGACAGATATGTTATACGCTCACTAAACAACCGAAAAAAGTGTTCCGCGCAGCACACATACACACTTTTCATTCAAGGTACATTTCACTACAAGTCAAAATGATAGAAAGGGGATAGTCGATAAAATCAATAAGAAAAAAAGAGACAGCTAGTGTTGTCAATTGCGCGTCAATGTAAACAAACATTAGTCTAGCGACCGATGACATATCAGAATATTAGGCAAATAATTGAAATATATTGATAAATCGAAGTATACTGCGTTCTTACATGTGGTATGAGATCCCTTGTGTTTTATTAACTTTGGTATCATAATTGTTGCATTTCCTAAATACACAGGATGGCATTTTATTAAATTTTGTAGCAGCGTACCACTCGTCGCCATGCGTGACACAGACTAAAGGCAATACGTCCCAATTAGGACGTTTTCGAGTCTTCACGATTGCGCGCTCACAACATATCTATTGTTAGAATATCATTGATTAGTCGTTACTTATTTTTACCATCAGAATAAATGTAAACAGCCACAGTTAACTTATTAAAAAACATAGTGGAGGAACATTATATAAAGAACACTTATACTTTTTTCAGATTTAAGTGTTCTTCGACTCATCATCTTTTTGCTGGGCAAATTCGGAATCTCTATGGTAATGACGTCGATGTACCTTTTCACGTCAGAATTGTATCCTACTGAATACTGTTGTTGGTCGCATTGGATCAACTACAGCTCCATTGACACCAGTTCTTGTACGTATTTTACTTTTTCTTCTTTAAGTTTATATAAAAATTCTTCCATGAGAAACATTTTCGAAGTCGGATTACGAGTATACAGAGACAAAAGTGACAAAAATCTTATACTTTAAACAAGTTATGTTTGTATTTACAGATGAAATATTGGCATGGTATCCCATCAATCATGTTCGCTACTATGGGCATAATCTCTGGTCTTCTAGTTCTAACTCAGCCTGAAACTTTAGGAGCTCCCTTGCCAGACACTCTAGCTGAGGCTGAAGCACTAG
This sequence comes from Boloria euphrosyne, assembly GCA_951802675.2. Classification (NCBI taxonomy): domain Eukaryota; kingdom Metazoa; phylum Arthropoda; class Insecta; order Lepidoptera; family Nymphalidae; genus Boloria; species Boloria euphrosyne. The sequence goes on from OX637879.1 coordinate 14,030,819, forward strand.
GACAAAAGAGCTCTCAGCTGGACCAGACAAGTTGATCTAATTTTATTAAATATAGATTAAGATACCTTAAGAACGAATTCCATAGCTTTATAATCTCGTATGTTTTTGAGACATTCAAACATTACTGTATATTGCTTAAGTGAATATTTATACTAAGAAAAAAATATTTAGAAATAGGATAAGCTAGAATAAAATGTAAAGCGTTTCTAGTATATACTTATTTAGAAAAAAACGCTATTTTTCATTCTATGTCTATATCTAAACTATAATTAAGAAAACTTTGTTATGATTTGACTCAAAATTCATTTTTAAAATTTTTATAATTTTTTCTTGTTAAAAAAATGACCGGACCGTATTAAATATTTAAATAACTTAGCTAGTATGGTGGACTAGGGCCGGATCCCCGTCATATTAAAGAGAGGCCTGTGCCCAGCAGTGGAACGTAAAAAGGGCCGAATATATGTTACAAGGTGGAGTTCTCTGTATCGATTACTTATCGATATCTTTCTAAATAATCTCAATTTTACTGTCATTCATTTGGTGATTTCATTTGGTGACTTTGAGCTACGTATTCATAGATGGCGTTGGTTACATTTTTCAATTTACTGAAATTTGTTTTATTCAATATTAGGAGTGCCCACGGCTTCGTTCACGCTAAAACTGAATAAAATAAACATTTTTGCTTAGATACTGTTACTTATAAAGTACCAACGACTGATCCCCCATTTAAAGTTCTGCCCGTCTTTTCTTGGAACTACTCTATAGCATTTTTAACCGACTTCAAAAGGTTCTCAATTCGTCTTTATTTTTTTATGTTTGTTAGCTCAGAACTTTCGACAGGGTGAACGGATTTTGATGGTTTTTTTTTATCTGAAAGGTGGTGCTTCCCGTGTGGTCCCATTTTAATATTTTCGAGTTCTTACAATGGCATCCATGAGAAATCCAAAAAATGTCTTAAATTTACATGAAGTATGTGCGCGACAAATGTACGAACTCAATATCACGTCAACCGATTTAGATGATTCTTTTTTTATTGGAAAGGTACATTCTTCAAGGATAGTTTGATAAGGTTCTGATGATGGGATCCATGGCAAAGTTCCGTACTCTTCAATTCTTAGAAGAAAATTAACGATGCTCGGCCGAATCTTTTATGGGCTATATGGATATTTGAGTCACGTACCGTAACTGATGATGGAAGGTACAACTCCTCAACGGTTAGCAGTTTAAAGAAAATTCTATAAGTATAATACGCACTTACATCGGTCCGATAGTTGTATACTTTCAGGATTTTTATTATTAGGTTTACCTGATAATAGAAAGTAAATTTTTATAGTCATTAACGTCTGGGAGTTAGGCGGAAAACTGGACGTGGAAAAATCTCGATTGCCTAATAGATATGTAATAAAATTTGGCACACCCTATACCAATTTTATATTTAAATAAACAAAATACGTAGCTACTTTCCGCTAAAAATTGTAATATAAATTATTTTTAACAAAAAAACAAAAACCGACTTCAAAACTAAACAAATCTAAACTAAAAAGAAGAAAATAATACTTTTATAAAAACTTAATTAATTTTGGAGGAAAAAATAATCTATTTCATTCATCTGTACTAGCACCAGTCATTTTGTATTCCTGTGAGATGTTTCTCTTAAGTTTTAGCAAGCGAGTTATCTATATAAATTTGTAAGATCTCTATAGAACCAGTGTCCAGTTCTATTGTGTTTTCCCGTAGGAATGAACGATTAATGTTCAATAAAAGGTATTTACAATGTTTTCTCGTACATAATAACGTATCACTACACAAAATTTAATTCAAATCAGTCATGTCCTTTTTGTGTGAAACGCACGCTTCGATTTACGAAGTCACTGTTGTTTTACGTACTGGTAAAAATAGGTATTGCGAGTGTAGCTTAGGATATTTTTTTGATTTGAGTTAATGATTTTTTTTGAATTGGTCCAGTACTTTTTGAGCTTATTCTAAACATTGTACAGTTTGTCCAAGCTGCGACATTTTTCTTAGTTATATAATCTTAACCGTCATAATTTCTAAACGAAAAGTCTGATCCGACTAATTTAAAGTGGAGTTACACGTACATGATCAAATTCAAATTCAAAATATTTTAGTCAGCATAAAATTATTAAAAAAATTTACTGAACGTTATGAGTCTTCTACCAGTTCGGAAAGAAGAAGCCGCTGACCTGAGAAGAACTGGCGAAAGAAACTCATCGGGACCAATTTTTTTTGTCTTAGTCTGTTTTTCTTTTTTAAATTAAAATGAAATTAACAATAATTCTATAAGTTGAAATAGCCTCCAGGCGATCATATCATTACCAAGGTGTACTGTCTTCCAAAAAGTTGTTCATTGAATAAATACCCTTTAGTATACAAACGTTCTTTCAAAAATTTTTTTTTAAATTTGGTAATAGGAGCTTTTTGAACGTTTTCTGGGATCCTGTTGTATAAGCGTATACATTGTCCATAAAAAGAATTACTGACTCGGCGTAAACGAGTCAAAGGCATTACAAGTTTATGTTTACTCCTAGTATTAATGGTATGCATGTCGCAATTCCTGGGGAATTCGTGTACATTTTTATGAACATACAAAACATTTTTCTGAAGATCAAACTTAATTGTCAAACTAATTGAATAGATAAGGATTAATATTAAAATACCAATATTACCACTATTCGATTCCACCGGTATTTGAACTGAAACAAAAATGTTATTTTCGCTGAATTGTAATAGTTAAGAATATACCATAGTGGACTATTTGTGAGCAATCATAATCAAAAGTAACTATTTGTTCGCGCTAAAATTATCTTATACAAGAGAAGCTATTAAAAAAGTTTATAGTTTTGTGGTTTTATTTAAACCAGTATTAGTATTTTTCCCTCCGAAATAACAGATTTTCCCGCCTATAAAGTATCCTTTTCGTTGATATGGATGACTTTTTCGTCATGCGTACCCAGATCAGGGACAAAAAACCAAAAAGCCTTTTCGAGATTCGACCTGTGTATCGCTGAGGTGTATCGATAATAATTACTATCAATAACTTTTCCAAAAAATATTAAAGTATAATTAAGCACACACATTCAATTCATTAAGAATTTTATTATATTATGTATAGATTATGACTAATATTAATTTCATTAAGATATCTCAATGGTGACATTTTATACATAAAAATAAATAATAAAATATTTAGTAGAATATAATAATGCATGCACCATTATTATATCTGCGACATATTTATCAATAAGCCCTTATTGATTGAGAATTTAAAACTCGTTTTATCACGAGCTTGAAAAACACGAGATAAAATCATCTGCCATAGCTTATTTTGTCATCGAGAACAATATATTAGGTATGTTATGGCAGACATTGAAAAATAAAATATCGCTTCAAAATTCATCAAATCACAAGTTTGTTTCTACTTAGAGATGGATTAAATAAAATATAAAATAAATAAGCGACATTGCGTATGTTCGAAAACTTTGGTGATGTGAATAACAAATCAAGCCGCAGACCACTAAACTTATATTTTATAATATGCAAATTATTATATACAAATAGGTCAACATTTATAACTCAACTAGGGGGGTAACACGTACATAGACCGAGAGTAGAGAATAGAGGTACGTGTTGTGTATATTTATTTCGCACCGCCCGGTATATATTTGACTTGATTGTATGAATTACCATTGCACGCACCATGGTAACGGTCATAACATGATACGTCAAACGCCGTTAATTTTATAAAGTTTTTTAAATTTCCTAATTTTCTGCACAACTTCCTTATTTTTTTTTCTGTCATATAAACCTTCTCCTGACAATAATAAACACAACAAAAAAAGAATTAGCGAAATCAGTCCAGCCGTTCACACGTGATGTCGTGACCAAGGAGAATAGGAATTCATTTAGTATATCAATGTTTATATACATATATCAATGATATTATAAGTAAATCCTAGTATATCAATGACATAATATATAGATTTTACTGCAACGATATACATGAAGATAGATATGTCCTTAAACCTGTTTTTAATATCAAATTAAAGGCTTTTGACTAAATAAGTGTATATAAGGTTCAATAAAAGATCAACTTTTTAAACATTTGTCTGTCGGTCAGTCTGTTTGTTCCGGATAATCTTTAAAACGGCAGGACCGATTTTGACGATTTTTACTTACACATAGCTAATGTTATAAGAAGTAACTAAGGCTACCTATATTTTCGAAATTGCATTTTGCATTGCATGGCCTCGCTTGCGCCTAATCTAGGAATGAACCCGAGCTAAGCCAGGTTGAGTCGCTAATACGAAATATAATAAGATGCCATTGTGCTGGTTTGCAGTGGTCAATGATGTAACAAATCACATTTTTACAATTGTAAGAAAAAAAATTAACACAATATTATATTATACAGACTTAAAAGTAAAAATATTATAATGATATAACCTACTTTTTTACCTTAGTTAACCTTAATTTTCCTTAAAACAATATACAAATAAAAAAAGAAAATGAAGCATTACACTGAGCGTACCGTGTATCTAAACCCTCTCTTTCTAACAAACATTAGGTTCATGTGATCTTAATTACTACAGTTTTTACTAACGATGACAATAAACGTATTAAGTTCTATTTTCACAGTATTATTTATTATTATGTATATATATAAAATTTATGTAATTCAGAAAATAAGTTAGGGATATGCTGACTTCTCACTTTGGTAGGCGGTGTGTCATGCGGGTTGTTACTGGTACTTTTCTGCAAAGGCCAGCTTCGGTAGACCTGCCGGGCCGTCGGGGCGTCGTGATCCAATGCGTAAGCGATCCTGTGACGCTCTATTAAGACGGAAGGTTAAAGTGCTTGGGTTTTAGTGGGTAGTATTGGCTGGTTTCTAGCCGGCAAGCCCCACATATCCACGTATTTTGTTCAGGTGAGATATGCTAACTTAAAACTTGATGCATTGATAACAAATTGGTGAGCGCCATAAGTCCATTTACCAGCTAGCTTTAACTGTAGTGGTCAAGCAACAATGTAAACAACAAGATATATTAATAGTTTAATTCCAGCCACATTGTGTTACAGACACTTGGAATCTTATTGGATAAAACAAAACGTAAGTAGATGAAAGGTTTGATAAAAATTGATAGCAGTAAATCTGCTTGACAAAGAGTTGATAAATATTATGATTAAACATTATACTCATTTAAAAGGGTTCCGTGGCATGGAGCACTTCGTTCTCTAAAATAAACAGAAATGTCTAAAGATCAAACTGAAAATGAAGTGGATGCTCCATCAAGGAAACAAAGTTATATCAATGAAAGAAAAGCTAGTAAGTTTGAGAAACCCTTAGATCTTGACGATGTGCTGGTCAACGAGCTGGGGCAGTTCGGCTGGTTTCAGCTGAGAAATATTTTATTGGTTGCTTTTCCAATTATTTCATGTGCGTTTACAAGCGAATATATTTTTACCGCGGCCGCCGTACCACACAGGTGATATAAATTAGCTTATTTTCATATATATTTTTTCTGTGTAAAGCTTATACTATGTCAATAGTAATAAAACTATGAATTTTACTTAATATTCTAAGACCCTTCCACGTACGTATAAGTTCAGATTATATATATAGCTAAAGTGGTGATACTAAAAGTAATAAATAATAAATTAATAGATGTCGTATTCCGGAATGTGGTGAAAACAGTAAATCGAATGTCTACGAACCAGAGTGGGTTTTAAATGCTATACCGGAAACAAGTTCGGGTTTCTCAAGTTGTCAACGGTTTGCGTCTTCGAATATAGGATCCAATGGTACTCTGGACTACTGTCCAGCTGAACTGTTCAATCAAATTCAAACAGTTTCATGTGACAGTTTTGTTTATGCAAGTGACAACAATGTGGTATATGAGGTGAGTTATCAAATAATTACTATTTAGTCTTCTTCTTCCAGTCTGTCCTATTTTTTGCAATTGTTGCAATTGGTTCAGTTCATCAATTCAGGTCATCTCTCTACCTGCGTCTCGGTCTACCACGATGTCGTTTTTTATGTTTCGAGGCACCCAAAACGTAAAAGACTTAGGCTACATTTCGTAAAACATGCGACAAATGTGTCCAGCCCGATCCCATTTCAAATAAGCAATTTTATGAATGTTGATGATTTGTCTTTTGGAACGCAGTTCTGAATTTTTAACTCTATCTGGGAGATGGATTCCCAGAATCCTATGCTCCAACTTTCAATGACCAAGTCTATGTTCCGTATGTGAGTTTCATAAAATCTATTGACCAATAACTTTCTTAGGCATTTTCTACAAGACGAGTAACGTCTTTTTAATATCTCCCCTGGGAGAAATCTATTTGGCCGAGATGACCGTGGACATATTCCACCGCCGCATCCTCTACAAAGACTGTACTTCACGCTTTTGGTCATTCATTTTGTCTTGGCCATGTTCTTGCAAAGTCCTACCACAAGACTCGCTCTATTAAGGTCTTCAACTCTTCTGCTTGATATTCTTGTCTGCATGCTACCCAATGCTGCTGAATTTTCCCAGCTAGTTTTTAACTAAGAAAGTTAAAATTAATTAGTTCATATCTAAGAAAGTTAAAAAAAAAAACTTCTAATGGGGATGTAAACAGTAGGTCTCCCGGCTTAACGCCTTTTTTATGGAGAGTGACAGTCCTGGGTGTCGTAGTTTTATGGAGTCTATTCTATTTTCGTAGATGGCATAAAGATTTGGTTAGTGCTAAAAATACTGACTCGTGAGTGACGCTATCAAATGCTTTCGTATAATCTACGTACGCAATGTATATAAAATATAAATCCCCTATAGCTAAGATTCTACTGCAAGACACGACGTTCCTCGCGTATTTAATAGAAATATATTTTTTATAAGTAATTATAAATGAGGCCAGATTGTCAGGTTAAATACAAAATAATTAAAGCTATATTAATTTACTATTTCGGAAAACAATCTTTTAGTGTTATTACAATAAACTATACACCATTTCATAGAAATTTATCTAGAAAAGTGGTCATGCGCAATTGGCTGCAACCTCTTTTTCCGTGTTGTTCGTTCATAACGAATATTTCATTAGTTATACGAGTTTAATTTAGATTAGTTATAGTAGAGATTAGTTATATAATAAAAAATAAAACCAAGTTTTTAAACGCGGGATACTCTTACCTCTGCTGCATATTTTTTGCGGCGAAACAATAATATTAATAAACACTTTTTGAATGACATATTATTAAGGATATCATTCTTTTTACTACACAAAAACAGTTCAATAAATTTCTTTTAATTAATAAATCTTTTTAAAAATTATAGGTATAGATTCCAAACAACACATTTACAATGAGAATATCTTTCCAGTCGAAAAGAGTTGCTATCGCCGCATGCGCAACATTAACATAAGACAGCGCGCTAATTCCCACTCTCTAAGACATTTTTAACAGCTAGAAACCTATTTGCGGTCGCTTTTACATACGCAGATTTGCGTCCCGTAGAATGCACGGTTTCACTTTGATAGATTATAATGTAACGATAAATATTGCATTATATTGTAAGGAGTATGTTACGGTTCACAATCTTTCGACAGTTAACAATGTCGTGAGATAGATTGTACTATTTACAATTTTACGTTGACATATTGCAATGAATTAATATATTTTATAAAAATGTGTAATCATTTTGATTTTTTTTGTAATAATATTTATCAATCTATACTTTTGTAAAAATATTGTTTTTTATCTGTTTTTTCTTATAGTTCGACTTAGGATGCCAGGAATGGTTAAGAGCTTTGGCAGGCACAATGAGCACTATAGGAACATTGATAGTGTTGCCGTTTACTGGCTACATCTCTGATACATTTGGTCGAAAATGGGCTCTTATAATCAGCGCTTTTAATTTAGCATTTATCGGTGTAATTCGTGCGTTTTCAGTCAACTATACTATGTATTTGATCCTTCAACTCCTCCAAACCACGTTTGGGGCAGGAACATATAGTTCTGCATACATTTTCGGTAATTTTATTTTCATACGAAATAAATATCTTTATATAACATGAGTATCACTTAATATTAATATAAAAACTTTTACTCCCTATAGCTGCTGAGCTCGTCGGACCAAAATATCGTGTAATCACAAGTGCAACGTCGTCATCTCTGTTTGCTGTGGGGGAAGTTGTGCTTGGTGGAGTAGCTTGGGTCGTTCAACCATGGAGATACTTAATTATGGCTTTGCATATTCCCTGCTTACTGTTTATAGGTTATTACTGGGTTTTGTCTGAAAATGTTAGGTGGCTCCTTTCGAAAAAAAAGTACGAAGAAGCAAAAAAAGTTTTAGAAAACGTAGCGAGAGTGAACAAAACGTATATCAGTGAAAAGAGTTTACAAGCTTTGATGAATCCACCAGAAAAATCCAAGCCTTCACAAGACGTACTCGTAAGTGCTGTTTTAAATAATATTATCAAACTAAGTCCAAAATGAATCAGTTTCTATTATTTATGTATTAAGCCCTTTTTAACGTCCCACTGATGGGCACTGACCGCCCTTCAATAAGAGGGGGTCAGGCCATAGGCCACGCTGGCCAGTGCGGGTTGGCGGACTTCACTGTCTTTTAAAAATTTGCTTCACCTTAGGACAAGTGGTACCTAATCATATTAGAAATAGTCCTCGCATTAAAATATCAGAGATGCATGACCCGGATTTGAACCCGTAAGATTTTTTGAATTCGACATAGTATTTTAAATTCAAATTCAAATTCAAAATATTTTATTCAGCATGAAATTATTACAATTTTTTACTGAACGTCATGAGTCTACCACCAGTTCGGAAGGAAGAAACCACTGACCTGAGAAGAACTGGCGAAAGAAACTCAGCGGGACTAATGTATATTTTTTTTTTGTTTTTTTTTTTTTTTGTCTTAGTGTTTTTTCTTTTTTTTTTTTAATTAAATTGAAATTAACAATAATTCTATAGGTTGAAACAGCCTGGTGGCGATCACATCATTCCCAAGGCGTACTATCTTCTAAAAAATCGTTAATCGTATAATATCCTTTAGTACACAAACGTTCTTTCACAATTTTTTTAAATTTGGCAATAGAAGCTTGTTGAACGTTTTCTGGGATCCTGTTGTATAAGCGTATACATTGTCCATAAAAAGAATTACTGACTCGTCGTAAGCGAGTCACAGGCATTACAAGTTTATTTTTACTCCTAGTGTTAATACTATGCATGTCGCAGTTCTTGGGAAATTCGTGTATATTTTTATGAACATATATAACATTTTCGTACACGTACTGAGAAGCAACAGTCAATATTTTTATTTCTTTAAACTTATCTCTTAATGATACTCTAGGGCCTAAACTATAAATTGCACGAATAGCTCTTTTCTGCAGGACAAAAATTGTATTAACGGTAGCTGCATTTCCCCATAATAAGATACCATATGACATAATACTATGAAAGTAACTAAAGTATACTATGCGAGCTGTATCTATGTCAGTAATAAGTCTAATTTTTTTAACCGCGAACGCTGCAGAGCTAAGCCTCTTCGCTAGCTCCTCAATATGGAGATTCCACTGCAATTTCGAATCTAAGATAATACCTAGGAATTTAGTTGACTGTACCGGTTTTAACATTTCTCCGCCTAATACTACACCATTATCAATAAGTTTAACATTAGGTGTTGTGAATTTTATTAATTTTGTTTTTTTGTTATTTAATAATAAATTATTCGAATCAAACCAATAGACAACCTTTGAGAGAGCATCGTTTACATCGTCGTATATATGTAAATTACGTTTTACCTTAAAAATAAGTGAAGTGTCATCAGCGAACAATACTATCTCATGTTTGTCCTGCACAAAAAATGGCAAATCATTTATGTAAACTAGGAAGAGAAATGGGCCAAGAATAGAGCCTTGTGGAACCCCCATATCTAACGGAGCCCCAGGGGATCTCTTACCATTTACATCAACCCTCTGTATTCTATTACTCAGATAGGAATTCAGGAGGTTGAGTGCCTTATTTCTAATCCCATAATGATGCAGTTTCCTGATCAACGTCACGTGATGCACACAATCGAAGGCCTTGGATAAGTCACAGAATATCCCAAGAGCATCCTGCGACCTCTCCCATGCCTCAAAAATATTTTTAACTAGCTCAACACTAGCATCTGCTGTGGAGCGACCTTTTGTGAAGCCAAACTGTTTCTTATAAAGTAGGTTGTGTGCATTAAAATGCGATAACATTTGCCCGAGTATGATTTTTTCAAAAATTTTACTAAATGTTGGGAGTACTGAAATGGGTCTAAAGTTATTAGGATCTAGGGTACTACCTGATTTAAAAATTGGAATAACTTTACTGTGTTTCATTAGATCAGGAAACACACCACGTTCTATACAGCCATTAAATATAGTAGCTAAATGAGGTGCAACAACATCAATTACCGAACTAACCACTTTAACAGATATACCCCATAGATCAGCTGATTTCTTGATGTCCAGGCTTCTGAAGGCTACCATTATATCTTTGGGGTTTACAGGTTTAAATTTAAATATTGCATTACATTCTTTAACGTTTTCCCTTAACAAAAATTCTGCAATGTCTGGAGACGAATTAAGAGATTGCGTTGTTGACCGTGGAATGTCAGTGAAAAATTTTTCAAACTCAGATGCAACTTCTCGTTCTGAGGTAATAAAATTATTATTAATATTTAATTTATAATCGAAGCTACGATCTGTGACTCTTCCACTTTCACAAGCAATTATGTTCCATGTCATTTTGATTTTATTTTGTGCATTTCTTATTTTGTCTTTAATATACAAGGATTTTGCCGTGTAACATACTCTTCTAAACATTTTTGAGTAGGCACTTACATAAGAAGCAAACGATACACTATGATTATAGGCTCTTTCACTGTACAATTCGTATAGCCTTTGCCTGCTCTTGCAAATGCCAGGAGTTGCCCATTCACCAAATGTCAAGAGACCCCCTGAATTGACTGTTTTAGAAGTGAATATTGTAGAAAATTCAGTTTTTACTAATTTAAATAAAGAGTTATATAAGTAGTTGGGGTCATTAATGTAGGATAAATATGGAAGCTTAGCCACAATACTACCTCTAAACTTCTCCATACGTGTAGTATTTATAGGTACAAAAGACTTTTTTAAAATATTTTTGTTGGCATTTAATAAAGAATAACAAAAGGAAGCTAACTGGCCACAATGGTCTGAGCTTAATTTATTAATAATAGCTTTATAATATGGTTTACAATTTGTAAATATGTTATCAATACATGTAGCACTAGTAGCAGTGATTCTAGTTGGCTCAGTAAATAAGTTATGTAGGTTATATGATAGAAGCATAGATTTAAATCTAAGACTTATATTAGAATTATCTGATAAATTAATATTAAAATCTCCACATACAATAATAACCTTATTAGAAATATTTAATTTTAACAAAACTTCTTCCAATACTTTCTCAAAGTACTCATATAACCCACTAGGAGGTCTGTATACGCATACAACAATGAGGTGCTCAAGCTCTACGCAGGCTAGTTCAATAGTTTGCTCAACAGAGAGGCTCACAATATCTTTACGTTCTTTATATTTAAAAAGTTTACTAATAATTATTAAAGAGCCACCGCGTATAGCTTTTTCTCTGTTGAACATACTAGCTACCCGGTGACCGCTGAAGTTAAATATGGACTGGGAGATGCAAAGCCAGTGTTCAGTTAAACATAAAATTTGAATATTTTCACCATTCATAAATAACTCCAGTTCAAGTTCCTTACCTAACATGCCCTGTATATTTTGGTGCACCAGGTTTACATTTTTTAGATTTTTACAAATATGGGCATTTCTTACTAAATTATTATGAAATTTATTTGATTTAGAATCATGATTTGTTAATATGCTAGAGGTATCCTCTGTTGTCTTAATAATTAATTTAAATTCTTATTTGGAACGGATTCCACATTACAAAATGTCTTAATATTACAATTTTGCTCAATAGGAGCAGATGTCAAAGTAACCAGATTATTGGCTATGTCAGTTTGTATATAATAAGATAGCACAGATGCTATCTGTCGCTTAAAAAAATATGGTAGGCTCAGCCTACTATATGTCAACATATAATTATTATGTTTCCATAAATTATTTATGTCAATAACATCAATTTTATTACTTTTTTTAATATTTAAATTCAAATACTTACAAGTAGTCAAAGTGTGCATTAGATTGTTAAGGTCATATCTTAACCTATTTTCTTGTGGCAATTTACCTAAATAAGGTAGTGTAAACAATAAAACTTTATTTATATTTAATTGTTCCAATTTATTTAAAATATTTTTCATTGAATGATTGTTTACAGTACCCCTTCTCCCAATTAATAAAATAATGGTTGTGTTGGGACAGTGAGCCTCACTCAAAACGCTATTAACTATTTGATTATAAGTGGCTCCGGGCATGCAATGATTGATTACTCTCTGACCCACACAAAAATCATTTAATAATACACCCATACCTTTTCCTAACTCATCACTATAAATTTTAATATATTTTGTTTCCTCAGGAATAGATATGGACTGTACAGGTACATTATAAAATTTGGGCTCGCTGTGAGTCCCCGCAGGCTGAGTAGGGGATTCACTAGTTAAGCTAGTATCTATCTGCCCTGTTGGACCTGAAGATAAAAGGTGGCATTCACAATTATGATTTTTAATAAATGAGTCAAAACGCTCAAGGTTATTGTTACTAAGTTTTACCAGGTCATCCATGGCAGATATATGTTCAGCAATTTCTTTCTGAGCAGTACTGTATTTGGATGTTAATGTTTCTAATCTGTGTTTTAAATTTTCTATCTCAGACTGCAGTGAGCTAACATCAGTCTCATAGTCATTTTTTAATATATTAATTTCTTGACAGTATGATACATGGGCGTACCCAGCTTTTGGCCTAGGGGGGGGCAAATCTGAAACCCTTGGCCCCCGCACTTGTTTTACTCTACATACTACACAAAAACACTACACGCAACATTAGGTGTGTATATTATTATTATTATACTGGTCACTTATTCTTCTTCCGAGAAGGGCACCAACCATCCCAAGGTGGTGTTGGGTTTTTAATCCATAAGTCACTCAAAAACAACCTCGTAGAGGTTGGCAGTGTGTCGGTGAGGGTAGCGTAACCTTGTATTGAAAATAACCGAAAGATACTTCTTGAAGATTATACAAGTGTATGCTCCTACGTCTACACACTCTGACGACGACGACGATGTACGAAGAAATAGCTAAGGCTATGTCTCGTACCAACACCTACTACACTGTTGTTATGGGTGACTTCAATGCCAAAGTGGGAGTACAAGAAGATGGCGAATCAAGGGTTGAATCATTTGGTTATGGACTGAGGAACCATTGAGGGCAAATGTTAGTAAACTTCCTCGAGGCCCAGGGGCTTTTTCTGATGAACTCATTTTTCCAGAAAAAGCCTCAAAGGAAGTGGACCTGGCAAAGCCCCGATAATACTACAAAGAACGAGATCGACTTCATTATATCCAACAAGCGCTACATATTCAGGGATGTCTCAGTGATTAACAGGGTTAAACCGGCAGTGATCACCGACTTGTAAGGGGAACTCTGAATATGAACATCAAAATTGAACGTGCGCGGCTAATGAAGTCGACTCTTAGACCTACACCACTCCAGATGAAAGCTGGCTGCGAAAGCTTCCAGCTAGAACTACAGAACCGATTCGCCATGTTGGAAACCACTCAGGATATCGATGAAACCACCAATAGTCTGATGCGGGTGATCCGTGAGGTGGGACAAAAACATTTTCGACCTAAGAGAGATAGACAAATCGAAACTCTCAAGCGATACTCTGAACGAGATGGCGAAGCAACGCGAGGCTGTAAATACCACTTAGTCTAAGCGTCAGGTACTAGACAGGAATGTGAGAAACCTAATAAGGCGTGATCTAAGACGAGCGAATACCCGAAATATTGGAGATGCTATTGCACTCAATAGGTGCTCGAAAGTCTTTGCCAACTCTCACAATTCCCGTTGTCACCTGACAAAGCTTAGAACCTCACAAGGTACAACTATCTCCTCCAAACCAGAGATTCTCGCTGACGTCGAAAGATTCTACGGGGATCTTTACTCCTCACATACACTTCCACCTGAGTCCCACCACGTGGAGGATCCACGAGCCAGACTTGTACGCCACCAAACAGATGAGCTTCCCGACATCGACGTGGGCGAGATTAGGATAGCTCTTGGACAACTAGGAAACAACAAAGCTCCGGGTGAAGATGGAATTACCACAGAGCTCCTCAGAGCGGCAGGAACACAGGTTCTATCAGAGCTCTCAAATCTCTTTAATTATGTCCTTCACAATGGCACTACACCGGAGGCATGAAGTAGGAGCTTAGTGGTATTGTTCTTTAAGAAGGGGATAAAGCCCTTTTAAGGAACTACCAACCTGTGTCTCTTCTGAACCATGCGTATAAGTTGTTTTCAATAGTTATCACGAACCGTCTCGCCCAAAAATTCGATGACTTCAAACCTGTGGAGCAGGCTGGGTTTCGAAAAGGCTTCAGTACTGTAGACTACATACACACACTAAGGCAAATTATTCAAAAGACCAAGGAATATAATCAGCCTCTTTGTTTGTGCCTAGCGTTTGTGGACTATGAGAAAGCCTTTGACACCATCGAAACCTGGGCTGTTCTACAATCCATGCAGAGATGCCTTATTGACTATCGGTATATCCAAATACTACGATGTTTATACCAGTCTGCAACGATGACCATCCAAGTACAAAGGCAGAGCACAAGACCAATCCGATTGCACGGGGGTGCAGCGGGGTAAGACAGGGGGATGTTATCTCCCCGAAACTGTTTACCTGTGCATTGGAGGACGTCTTTAAAACGCTCGATTGGAACGGACGAGGCATCAACATCAATGGAGAGTATATAACACACCTGCGATTTGCCGATGACATAGTCGTCATAGCAGAGACTCTGATGGATTTGGAAGAAATGCTAAACAGCCTTAGTGATTCGGCCGGCACAACTTTGAGAAGGAGGCCAACCGAAGAATTCGCTTGGGCTGGGCTGCTTTTGGGAAGCTACGTCATATTCTACAGTCGATCCCACAATCCCTTAAGACCAGGGTAATTAACCAGTGCGTCCTACCAGTAATGACATACGGAGCCGAACCGTGGACACTCACCGTAAGACTGGTGCACAAATTCAAGGACTGAATTCGAAATGAAGTTATTCGCCAGAGATCTAAAGTAACCGACATCGCGTGCAAATTTAGCTCGCTGAAGTGGAAGTGGGCCGGTCATGTCTCCAGGCGAACTGATGGTCGATGGAGCCGAAAAGTGCTAGAGTGGAGACCGCGCTTAAGCAAGCGTAGTGTAGGACCATAGTATAGTCCATCGTGCTGTAGGGCACAGCACGATCTGGACCGATGACTTAACAAAGGTAGCTGGCAGTGGATGGATGCGGACTGCCCAAGATCGGGATGGTTGGCGCTCATTGGGGGAGACCTTTGTTCAGCAGTGGACGATGATAATTAATAATTATCTTCGTACGTCGTCGGCGCGGCAGCGGGTGACTGGCGAGCGTGGCGTTTGTAAATTGTATTTGGCGTGATATAAAAGTAACTTGTGGCTCAGTTATTTATTGGCATTAAATAACAGTAATGTTCAAAGAACGCCTGGTCGCATTACTGTAATTTGGCTACTTTTCGTTACATAAAAATATTACAACTATCTATAGTTTTATTAAGTATTTTCATTTCATATTTTTTTATTAGAAATTAATACCGTATAATTGTGTAAATAGCTTTTACATTACCGCCTTATAATTGCCAATTTTTTAAAGTATTAAAATGGATATAGTATGTTATCCTTAAGAGATAGACATATGCCATTGCGAAATTTTTTATAGACTTTTTAATGTGTACAATACTGTAGTACATTATTTTGATCTATCTCGTAAGGTTCAGCGAGCGTTTGCAATGTTAGCGCAAAAAAATGTGTTTATTTACGACATCACACTATAAACCTCTAAAATTATCAGTGTTTCTCTACTATATTATGCATGTATTATACATATAAACCTTCCTCTTGAATCATTCTATCTATTACAAAACCGCATCAAAATCCGTTGCGTAGTTTTAAAGATCTAAGCATATATAGGGACAGACAGACAGCGGGAAGCGACTTTGTTTTATACTATGTAGTGATACTGCATTCTCTAACGACAAATATTGTTAGAACATAAACATTATGTCTTTTGGTATGTGATTAACATGATCTAGATGAGGTACTAAATAAATAAAATAATAATAAAATATTTTTATTACACTAAATCCAGGGGGGGGCAGCTGCCCCCCCCTGCCCCTACCTGGGTACGCCCATGGTATGATATCATTTTTGTTTTAATAGCTACTTTCTCTTTACAAATATTCTTATACTTTTTATATATATTTTTTGTTTTTAATAATTGGTGACATTTTTTTATTAGTTTATTGATTTTAATATATTTTTTTAATTTATTTTTACTTGGCATAGGGATGGTAGTGCTTGTGTCATCACGGGTCAAATCTATTATACTAATATTATTTTTCAAGTTTGGGACAGGGGACACTAAGCTGGGTGCATTTTCAACCAATTCATTATATAGACATTGGGTTTGAGAGGCTGTCAGATTATAGTTACTATTTTTTAGATCCTTAATTTGTTTATTAGCCTCATGCAGTTGGTGTTTCAATTCACTGATAAGTCTGAGGGCTTCCTCATACTCATCTCTGCACTGGTCAAACCCATTGACTATTCTGAGAAGATTTTCATTTTCATTCATTACGTTAGTATATTCGGTATGCATTTGTGACATTTCATTTTTTAATTCAGTATTTTTTTTTGAAAATCTTCTCTAACTCCTTCTCATTGTCATCTCTTTCCTTTAGCAATTGTTCACACTGTACCCTGTATGTCTTTAGCTCCTGGAGCGTCAGCTGGAGTTGTTCCTCCGCCTGGCGCGCCTTGGATCCACGAGTCATCATTTTTATGTTAAAAGAAATATTACAAATATAATATATTAAAAATTTCTACGTTTGTACAGGTGGTGTGGACAATGTAATATAACTATAATATTAATTTACTTAAGAATTTATAATAAAATCAAGGAAAGAAATTACAATGATAAAGATATAATTTAAATCTTGAGTTCGTTACCTGTACGATGACAGCTGACGAACACAACTATCTTTTGGATAATCCTCTTCTGAACCTATTATGCCGCAAATATCACAATTTTGACAACTAAAATAAATTATCACTTAATTAAACTAGGCTAATTATATAAAATATACAAAATTTATCAAAAATAAAATAAAATAATTGGGAGAAGTTAATGTGACATATTACCTACAACATTGCCATTTAACTGTATTTCATTAATTATCTCACCGATTAATACCATAGGTATTTATTGCCCGGTAAGCAATTTAGCTGTTGGAGTTGGGGTTTTACACTTAATGAGCTTCTATAAATAAGTACAGTACAAGAGCATAGTATTTTTTCATGTTACATAAAATTAATGTCAGAGAAGCAGCTGCATTAAATTTAATCATTAGTGTTCGACAATCAAGCTTAGCGAGAAGCCAAGAAACTCACAGGGAGGTGGCCCACTTTGGCAGTTGTTGGACATGGACATTAGCCCCAACATGAACTACGTGCGGTTCATCTAGTCTAAGGCTGAGAGGAATTACAAGGCAGGAATTACACAACTAAATTCTCCCATCCCCTTTCTATCATCGGAATATCCGACGAACGACTGGTCTCCATCCTTATGTCGTGGACATTCCACTCGTCCGGACGAAGCGTTACGCTTCATCATTTATTACCTTATTTTTTCCTTTTTTTAGAGTGAAAAGCCTGGCTTAATCCGCAGTATAACAAGTTCTCCCGTATTACTTCGACGAGTATGCACCACGCCCGTGTGGTGGATCACTACAACTTTTGTATATTATGGACTATCCATCAATTCGACGAGTCTCTCCGACACCATGTATCTAAATTACATGTTGACTTGCGCTACAGAAATCCCCGGTTATATCACAGCAGTTCTAGTCCTTAATAAAATTGGAAGGAGAGCTACATTATCTTCTGGTTTCTTCTTCAGTGCATTGTGTAACATTGTTTTTGTATTTGTTCCTAATGGTAAGTATCTTGTGTTCTTAATTATAATAATCTCAATTTTTGTAAATTTAAAAAAATACCATTGACTTTTCTTTTAAAGAAATATATAAGGCATTGTTGATTGAATAAATGAAAAATAATTTTTACTTAAGAATAAATCTTAACACAAATGTCGTTATTTTAACTCATATATTCCTTATTTTGTGTCCGGATACTCGGATACCTCCCCCTACATAAATGAATGCTCTCTGAATGTTCTAACCTGAGTGAACGCCAAATTGCATTAAGATTGGTTGTGGTGTTGAAAAGATAAGAGAATACAAACAAAATAAATTGTCTAAAATCTACTTTATGTTATAAACTAGCGACGCACCCTCACTTTGCTCGGGCTTGTCCCTAGATTTAGCGCGAGCGAAGCGCGGGTTCCCCTAGTTGTATACTAAAACCTTCCTCGAGAACCACTCTATCCATTAGTGAAAACAGCATGAAAATCGGTACATTAGTTTTTTAGTTTATTGCGAACAGACAGACACACAGACAGACGCGGCGGAGGACTTAGTTTTATAATAATATGTAGTGATAGTATTGTATAGTGCAAAAATCCACAAATTTGAAATAACATTATTCTAATATTATATAAAAACTGTATATAAAGTGTTATTATAGGCAGTTATTATGATTTTTCAGATTTGAGTGTTCTACGACTCATTATCTATTTGCTGGGAAAATTTGGAATCTCTATTGTAGTGACGTCGGTATATCTATTCACGTCAGAGTTGTATCCGACTGAGTACCGCCATAGTCTATTTGCTTTCTCTTCTACAATTGGTCGCATTGGATCTATCACAGCTCCGTTGACACCCCTCCTTGTATGTATTTTACTTGTTTTTTAGTTTATCTATATTGTAATGCCAAACTTCAAACATTGCTTTTTCGCAGACAGATTAAATGCAAAATCTCATACTTCAACTAATGTGTTTCAATTTACAGAAGCAATATTGGCATGGTACCCCATCGATTATGTTCGGTATTATGGGCACAATCTCTGGACTTCTAGTTCTGACACAGCCCGAAACATTAGGAGCTCGCTTGCCTGACACTCTAGCTGAGGCTGAAGCTCTAGGACAAAAGAGCTCTAAGCTGGACCATACAAATTGATCTATTTTAACTTTTTTTACTGTAAGAACCATAGTTTCATATTATCATTTGTTCTGTAGATTAATATAGATTTTGTTTGTTTTTATAACCAATGTTGTTTTGTTTTTCTTGATTGTGAAAACTTAATAAAAATGTGTATGTTTTTTTTACTCTATGTGCTGTTTGTTTCCCTAAATAATATATTGCTTAAGTTTATTATGAATTAAAAAAAATGAAATAGAAAAAAACCAATAAACGCAACAAGATTTTTTTTTTCTTTCTTTATCCATCTGCAATCAGCCTTATGGCTATAATCAGATATTTTGATTAATGTGTAACTTGTTTGAGGTTTTGCACATCCAATGACATGACACCTCTATTAATTATGCAACAAGGCAATTTATATTGTGGCTAGTCGAGTTCTTTTCAGACGAACTACATTATTGGTGGTATCAAGGAGCGCTGTGGCTAATGTATTTTTATGTCTTTCAAGTCTTTGTTTATAAGTATTACATGAATTTTTGATCTCTTCTTTAATTGTTGGAATCCCTAGATATTCATGTACCTCAGAGTTTTTTATAAACCATGGTGCATTACATATTACTTTTAGAATGTTGTTTTGAGAACGTTGGAGTATTTCTATGTTTGAATGGCTTGCTGAGCCCCAGAGTTCTATTCCGTAGGTCCAAATCGGTTTTATTACAGACTTATAAATTAGGATTTTATTTTCCAGGCTTAGTGATGATTGCCTGCCTATTAACCAGTATAGATCTTTTAGTTTTCGATTTGTTTGTTCTCTTTTAGCTTTTATGTGATTTTTCCATGTTAGTTTTCTATCTAATTGCATTCCTAAGTATTTTACATTTGTTTGTGTTGGCATAGGGGTTCCATCAAGTGACACTGGGGGACAGTCTTCACGTCTTAATGTGAAGGTAATATGGATCGATTTATTAACACTAGCCTTTATTCGCCATTTTTTCAGCCACACTTCAATTAGGTTTAGATGATCTTGTAGTTTTTTAGATGCCATAATAGGATCTTTGTCACAAGAAAGAATAGCAGTGTCGTCTGCATAGGTTGCCGTGGTAACTTCTTCGGTGGTTGGTAGGTCAGCAGTATAGACTGTGTACAAGATAGGACCCAGCACAGAACCTTGGGGAACTCCAGCTTGGATCTTTCTAAATGAGGATAGACAATCTCCTGTCTTTACTTGAAATATTCGATGTTGAATATATGATTTTAAAAGCATGAAGGCCGAGTTGGGCAAGCATGATTTGAGTTTGTACAAAAGACCAGTATGCCAAACCCTATCAAAAGCTTGCTGAATGTCAAGGAATACTGCTGAGCAATATTCCTTCCTCTCCATCGCTTGTCTTATTGTATGGGCCACACGGTGAAGTTGTTCTGTTGTTCCATGATGAGAGCGGAAACCAAATTGGTGATTTGGTATTACCTTTCGTTCTTCGAGCGTTGGTAGAATTCTCTTTAATATAAGTTTCTCAAAAGTTTTTGATAATATAGGTAATAGGCTGATTGGTCTATACGAAGTTACTTCTGTCTGAGGCTTACCAGGTTTCGCAATCATGTTAATTACAAACACTTTCCACAGGAGTGGGAAATATTGTAAGCGTAGTGCTGCATTGAACAACATTGTCAGTAAGAGGATTCCTTTTTTGGGTAATTGTTTTAGTACCTCTGCAGTTATTAAGTCAAATCCTGGAGCTTTTTTTGGTTTCAGGGTTTTTATTGTAAATTGAACTTGTGCAGGTGTTATGTGTTTTAATGGAAGAGACATTTGCTGGTCACTGTTTACAACGCTATCAATTTCAGCTTCAGGGTAATCAGCATTAGGCTTGAATACCTCTTGTAGGTATTCTGCAAAGAGCTCAGCTTTGTCTATTGGCTTTCTAGCCCAATTTCCTGTTTCGTGTCTTAGTGCGGATAAGTGTTCTTTAGGCCTCCTTTTATCAAGTTTTAATATCTTCCACAAGGAATAGTCTTCCATTTTATATGGTGAGAGAGTTTTTAGTTTGTCATTGAGGGTCGTGTTTTCGTTCTCTACTAACATAATGTGTAACTCCTTTTGTGCTTTATTGAGTGCAGTTTTGTCTTCCCTACGTCTACTTGTATGCCATTGCCGTCTCAATCTTCTCTTTTCTGCGATTTTTTCCTTAATATTTATGGTGTAATCTCGATTTTCAGGAGCATATTTTATGTAAGGAGTAGATAGCCACGCAGCTTTTTGTATTAGATTGGTAATAATATATGTGGCTTCATCAACTTCCTCTTCCGTTTTAAGACTGATTCGAAGGTTGGCATTATCATTGATGTAATCTCGGAAAGCTTTCCAATCGGTTCTCTTATTATATAATGTCTCTTGGGGCTCTCTCCATATCACATTAGTGCTTAGAGTGCATATAATTGGGGTGTGGTCCGAGGATCCATCCAAGCATGACTCCACATTTGTATAAACTTCTGTCATTCCCTTAGTAATGAAGAAGTCAATAAGGTCTGGTACTTTGTTTTGGTCAGTTGGCCAATAAGTTGGTTCGCCTGTTGTTAACACGTGTAATGAATTCTTATCTATAGCTTTTTTTAGTTCTCTTCCTCTTGTTGTTGTGAGTCTTGATCCCCAATAGGTATTTTTTGAATTCCAATCTCCACCACTGATGAATTTTCCACCTAGAGTTTGAAAAAACGAGGTAAATAGTGTTTCATCAACTCGATGTCGTGGGGGACAATATACAGCGGCTATATTTAGTGTTCCCTCCCAGTCATCTATGGAGAGCACACTAGCTTGCAAGTAGTTTTGTCTAAAGCTAGGTAGGGCATGTTGCTTTATGTTTTCTTTAATGATTATAGCGGCGCCAGCGTGAGATGTACTATCTGGGTGATTCGCGTAATATATATTGAATCCCTTAATTTTTACGGTTCTGTCATCAATCATATGGGATTCCGAGATAAGAAGTATGTCAATTCTATTAATATTTAAGAACATTTCTATTTCTTGCTTATTTGGTGATAGGCCGTTTACATTCCATGTAGCAATTCGCAGAAACTTCATTTGTTATATTGGGCTATTAGTGTTGTTAGGAGTCCCATGAGGGTACCTATTTGCTGGATTAGGATATCTATTTTCTCGGATTGTTTGATGATTATTTGCTCAAGCAAATTTGATGGCTGAGAATTTATATTCTCTGTTTTCTTGTATCGGTGTCCAGAGTACCAATTACTAGGAGATTTAGATCTTGGTTCTCTGTTTTCAGGGATGTCTTTTGGATCTTGACTAGCGTATTTACTGGGTTTTAATGGTGGAAAATCATTTATGCATGGGGGTTCTTTATGCAATACATTGCTGCATGCATCTTTTGTACTTAGTGCTGGTTTTTTATATCTTGTGGTTTTTCTTGCATATATTTCCTTGTATACTTGACATCCCTTGTAGTTGGCAGGGTGTTCTCCAAAACATAAAGCACAGGTTGCAGGGGTATTTCTATCTTTTTTAGAACATTCTGTTGTTTTATGTCCTCCTGCACATTTGACGCACCTAAAGGGACGCATACAGTTATTTTTTGTATGCCCGTATTGTTGGCATCTAGTACACTGAGGTATTTCGTTGCTTTTTTTAGGATCTTCAATCTTGACTTTAGTATGGTATATGTATTGAATTGACTTAACTGTAGCGTTGTTTGGACTTGGTTCTAAGTTTAAGAAAAACATATTCAAAGGCATTTTGTTTTTACGCGATAGTGGGCAAATGATTTCGCCTCTCACTTTGTTACCTGATTTTTCTATAGCTTCCATGATTGCTTCTTTAGGTGTAGTGTGATGTAAGTCTTTAATTACTATTCTGTAGCTTTTATTTTCTTTCTGCGTAAAGGTGTGGCCAATAAGACCATTACTTCTAACGACGTCAATTAAATTTTTGTATACGTTTACCGAGCGCGATATTAATCTCAACTGATCTTTATTGATGATTTTGTATGTAAAGCTATCTTCAGGTACACTTTTATTGAGCAATTCTGTTAACTTTGAAAGATCCTTTACACCATAGAGTATTATTGGTGGTGGTTTCGAAGGTTTTTCATTGAATCTTTCAGTTAATCCCTCAGTTTCATCCAATGGTAGACCGCTAAAACTATTGGTGGTATTTACAAGGGTATTGGTAGTATAACTTTGATTTTCCATGTCAGGTGGACTATTTGATAATTTTTTTCTTTTTGGATTACGTTTAGTGGGTATCTTTTGCCAGGAAGGGGGGCAGTTAGTAGTAATATTGCCTGTTGTTCTATTCGTCTTTTCCTCAGGGCTATAAACAGTAGAACCCATGCCCATAGTCATTGGTTTATCTTGGGCGGAGTTGGTACGATCAATTGTCGAGTTGTTTCCCAAGGAAGATGTTCTGGTTCTTATAAATAGGCTTGGATGGAAAGCCTGTTGTATGTATTTTTTGCCAGAAGCAAGGCCTGAACTCGTTGTTTCTTCTGTTGAAGTAGGAGGCCGTGGTGAGTGGTTTCTTTCGCCAGAAGCATTTACTACCGCAGAAGCCTGACTGCACACTTCTACGGAGTCTTCGGTAACCAATTTCACACTATCAAGCCCGGATACCTGATAGCGCCGGGGGCTAGCCGGATTGCATGGCAAAGCACTCTCATAATTATCGTTCATTTCATTGAAGGGGGTTTCGTCAGAATTTTGGGATGACGCCCTAGCCTTTGATGATCCAACATCTCACTACAAGGCAGTAGTTGTGATTTGATTTCGGAGTTCACATCTCCTAGACTAATTGCCACTCCAAGGCTGACGAGGTTAAGTCTCCCCGGGACCGAGCTTTGATTTAAGTGGCGGCTCATACTCGCCACTGTCATCCTCTTTCATTGGGTTTAGTGCTATTTTATAGGTAAAACTCAGCCACGAGTAATCCCAGCACCCCTCGAGAAAGATCGCCCTATTGTCCGCGACTGTCAAAACAGCTAGCCACCATATCTGGAGGCCGTTTCGCTATCCGCAACCTGCGACGCGGTAGGTGGCACAGGGCTGTGCCCCTGGGAATGTTACCCAGAACCTACGCAAACGCAACAAGATGAATGATTTTAGTATATTGTATTGTAAAAAAAACGTTTGTGTAGATTCTTTTTATTCTATGTCTACATAAAAAATATAAATGTTGAACATAGCAATGTCTATACATTTATTTAATTTATATATATATATATATATATATATATATATATATATATATATATATATATATATATATATATATATATATATATATATATATATATATATATATATATTATATATTGTTACGTACTACGGGTTCGGGATCGGAAATTATAAGCGTTCTTGCACTAAGGATGTTTTATTTCACTTTGAATACACGCACAGTCTGTACACAACACTAGTCTCTGAACACTGTATTTCTCTTCTCAGTACTCCTTCTCAATACTTCTTCACTAATACTTTAACTAACTCTTCACTTTTTCACTATTTCGTATCGCTTCTTATCTTCACTCTACTTTGACTCGATGTCAACTGATCCCTCTACACGCTGCCGGCCTTTTTATATGCATAAATATTAGAACATTCTAGTATCGAAAATTCAAAATGTTTCTAGTAATTTCGAATCCTTTCCCGAAAGTGTTTTGTCTCTCTCTAACACATTAGAATTTGTAATAAACTGTTCCTGTCATCTAATTGACATAAGTTAAAAATTGACATTTGCCGTTCTTAGGCATGGTACAAGCGTGCTATTATGACGAGTTCACACTATATTACGCGACACTACCCCCTCCTTAGTTATGCTCGTCTCGAGCATCGTTGTTGCCGTGGTATTTCGCCAATCGATCCACATGTACGATTTTAGCCGGGCTTCTAGACGTACGTTGGATTCGGAAAGTGACGTCGTTAATTTTCGTTACAACCTTATAAGGCCCCTCCCAACTGGGTTGTAGCTTTGGTGATTTACCCTTTCTTCTCACTGGGTTATGCAGCCATACCAAGGAGCCTTCCTCGAAGTTCGTTCCTGTCGCCTTCCGGTCGTAACGCGTTTTCATACGTTCACTTGCTTGTAGCCCCGCATCTCGTATCTGCTCGTGAACATCACTCATCTTCGCTCTCAGATCACTGGCATATTCGGTGATACAACTGGGGGTATCTGGCGGGCAGCCACTTAACAGATCCGCTGGCAACCGCAATTCTCTTCCAAAATTGGCAAAGGCAGGTGTCATTGCAATGCTTTCATGTTGAGCGGTCCGATAAGATAGAAGAAACAGTGATAAGTACTCGTCCCAATCTTTTTGATGACTTTCTACAACCTTGGCTAGATGTCGTTCTAAAGTCTGATTAAATCTCTCCACCATTCCATCGGACTGTGGGTGACAAGGTGTAGTTCTAGTTTTATGCACTCCCATAATTTTGCACACTTCTTGAAATACCTGTGATTCGAAGTTTCTTCCCTGATCGCTGTGCATCTCTAATGGTATACCAAATCTACAAAATACATCTTTTACTAATTTATTTGCAACAGTAACTGCTTCTTGATTCGGTATGGCGAATGCTTCAGGCCATTTAGTAAAATAGTCCATCACAACTAATATGTATCGGTTCCCAGAGTTAGTAATCGGAAATGGTCCTGCCACGTCTAATGCGATTCTCTCCCAAGGTGCCCCAACGTTGTATAATTTCATTGCTCCTCTACTTCTGGTTTGCGGGCCCTTGACGGAGGAACATTGTTCGCATTTCCGACACCAGTCTTCGACATCATCTCGACAATGCAACCAGTAAAATCGCGCCTTGATCTTGGTTAACGTTCTTCTTATCCCTAAATGTCCACCAGAAGAACCATCATGGTAGGCTCGAAGTACCTCAGATACTCTTATTTTAGGTACAACTACTTGAAGATGGCTATCATTTCCACGTGTTGTTTCCCATTTGCGGCACAATACTCCATTGTGTAACAACAAACTGTTCCATTGTGCCCACAAACTTTTCGTAGCGGTACTGTATTGTGCTATATCAATCCACTTAGGTTTTGGCCTACCACTCCTTAACCATTCCATGATAGGTCGAAGGTCTCGGTCTTCTTCTTGGGCTCTCTTCATGGCGTCATCACTCCAACGCTCGTCTATGGAGTCTGTTCTAATAATTTTAATTGATTCGAATTCCTTCGCCTCTTGCCGTTGACAATGCTTGCAGTCTTCTTCACATGGTCTTCTAGATAGTGCATCGGCGTTGCTGTGATTTTTACCCCCCCGATGTTCTATATCAAACTGGAATTCTTGCAGTAGCTCTATCCATCGCGCTACCTGTCCTTCGGGATCCTTGAATTCTAACAACCATTTCAGGGCAGCGTGATCGGTTCTTATCAAAAACTTGCGACCTAACAAGTATTTCTTGAAATGCTGTAAGGTTTTGACTACAGCAAGTAGCTCTCTTCGAGTTACGCAATAGTTCTTTTCCGGTTTAGATAGAGACTTACTAAAGTAAGCAATTACCACTTCCTGATCACCCTTCCGCTGGGATAATACACCTCCAATACCAATATTGCTTGCATCAGTATCCACAATAAACTCTCCCTTTATGTCTGGATACCCAAGGATCGGTGTTTGGCAAAGATGTTTCTTTAGTTCTTGGAAGGCTGATTCGCAATTATTGTCCCATACAAAAGGTCTCTTTTCTTCAGTTAGTTTATGAAGCGGTTTGGCGATGTCAGAAAACCCTTTCACAAACCGTCGATAGTAAGAACACAATCCTAGAAATGCTCTCACTTGCGTCTTATCCTTAGGGGTCGGCCAATCTTTCACAGCGGTGATTTTTCCCGGGTCCGTTTCTACTCCGTTTTCCGAAACTACGTGTCCAAGGTAATTCACTTGTTTCCTGAAGAATGAGCACTTTTTCGGACTTAACTTTAAATTAGCTTCCCTTAGTTTATCGAATACTGCTTCGAGTTTCTTCAGATGATCTTCGAAATCACGTCCCACGATAATTATGTCATCCAGATATACAAGGCAGGCTTCCCCTAGTAATCCAGCGAGTACACATTCCATTAATCTCTCGAAGGTGGCTGGCGCATTGCATAACCCGAACGGCATAACCTTAAACTGCCACAACCCTTTTCCAGTCGAAAACGCAGTTTTCTCTTTATCCACAGGGTCCATGTCCACTTGCCAGTAGCCACTCTTCAAATCGAGCGTCGAAAACCATTTCATACCGCTGAGAGTGTCTAGGGTGTCGTCGATTCGAGGCAGGGGGTAACTATCCTTTTTGGTTACATCATTAAGTCTGCGGTAATCGATACAAAACCTTGTAGATCCATCCTTCTTCCTTACTAGTACTACCGGAGAACACCAAGGGCTAGTAGAGTTTTCGATGATGTTATTCTTTCTCATGTCTTGGATCATGTCGTCGACTTCCTTCTCCTTAGCCCATGGGATTCGTCTAGGTCGTTGTCGAATAGGCGCTATGTCACCAGTATTAATTTTGTGCTTCACTAAACTAGTTCTTCCTATGTCGCCGTCATGTTTGGAGAACAAATCTGAATATCGGTACAGTAAATTTTCAGCTTTAATCTTCTGTGAACTCGTGAGATGTTCTTTACAGTCTTCCAATAATCTCATTGCTTGCTCTTTATCTTTGCTCAATACCTTCTTATTTGATTGACATCTGCTTAACCAGACTATCTCTTCACAAGTTCCTACAACTTCCCCTCTCGGAATAGTTTGCATAGCGTCACTAGCATTCAGAACTCTCTAGAGCATGAGCGACAGCTTCCTTAAGACTTGTATGGTGTCTTAGGCGCACAGTGGCACGTACCTCCGGGTCGCGAATCCCATCCACGAAAGCCTGCAGAAGAATAGTTTCTACGGTGGAGGGCGAAGATTGATACGCCTTCCGCACGAGCCTCTCTATTTCCACGGACCATTGCTGCAGGGTTTCATTAGCTCGTTGAGAACGAACTTTAATTTGAGCCCTGTATACGTGCTCCAGGTGACTATCACCATACCGCGACTCTAAAGCGTTCAGTAGCTCAGTATAAGTAATCTCACTGTTGGGGTCACTAGCACAAAGAGCCTCCAAAACAGTCAAAGCCTCCTCTCGAAGTGCGACGGTAAGGGCAGATTGGGCTTCTTCATCAGTCCATCCACTCGTCTTCTTTACAGTCTCAAACTGTATCTTGAAGGCAGTCCAAGAAGATTTGCCGTCGAAGTAAGGGACTTTAAAGCTCTTTGATTGTGATGAGCAAATGTCGACATTACGCGGTAATTTATGAGTTTCGAAGTAATCCATCCTCTTCTCCATTTTAGAGAGTTTTGAGTCGTACTCCTCTAAAGCCTCACCGAGTGTCGTTTTCATTCCCTCAACTTCCCTTTCAACGGCTTCCACCCTCTCCTTATTCTGTTGAAGAGCGGCTATGACATCCTTGTGAATGCCCTCTTGTAGTGTGCGCAGCTGTTCCTCCTGACGTCGTGCATGTTCTTCTTCGCGGCGAGCCTGCTCTTCTTGGAGTGCGCGCAGCTGTTCCTCCTGGCGATGAGCTTGCTCCTCCTGGCGGCGTGTCTGCTCTTGCATCATGAACGTTATTTGTTGCAGAAGGGCGTTCATGTCTGGCATGGTGGTTTGTTGAGCAGCGGTCTCTCCACTCGAAGAACTAGGGCCAGATTCTTCCCTTTGTTGCTCCGCCATTGCGCGTGTAGTGACGCCTTCCTTCTCGTGCCTTGGTACTAACGGCATTTCCGATCCCACTTCTGACACCAATTGTTACGTACTACGGGTTCGGGATCGGAAATTATAAGCGTTCTTGCACTAAGGATGTTTTATTTCACTTTGAATACACGCACAGTCTGTACACAACACTAGTCTCTGAACACTGTATTTCTCTTCTCAGTACTCCTTCTCAATACTTCTTCACTAATACTTTTTTTTTTTTTTTTTTTTTTTTTTTTTATGGGACAAAGGGGGCAAACGGGCAGGAGGCTCACCTGATGGTAAGTGATCACCTCCGCCCATGGACATCTGCAACACCACAGGGCTTGCAGATGCGTTGCCGGACTCCACTCTTCACTTTTTCACTATTTCGTATCGCTTCTTATCTTCACTCTACTTCGACTCGATGTCAACTGATCCCTCTACACGCTGCCCGCCTTTTTATATGCATAAATATTAGAACATTCTAGTATCGAAAATTCAAAATGTTTCTAGTAATTTCGAATCCTTTCCCGAAAGTGTTTTGTCTCTCTCTAACACATTAGAATTTGTAATAAACTGTTCCTGTCATCTAATTGACATAAGTTAAAAATTGACATTTGCCGTTCTTAGGCATGGTACAAGCGTGCTATTATGACGAGTTCACACTATATTACGCGACAATATATATATATGTAATGCTAGGCCAAAAACCTGCTGTGATTTTACATAAATAGGTGGTGCTAAACGAACAAACTGTAACTTAACTCTCAATCAACTTACAATCGGTGTACTCACAATTTGCATAGATAATAAAAGAGACGAAATGTAAGACCAATTTAGCTAATAATTACAATGTATCAAATGTAAGTAAATGTATTAACAATAAGTGTTGTTACGATTTAAACTAAGATTCATTTGTATATTGCATTTTCTTCGTCCTAACTTGTAACGAAAAAAATAATTAATCGAACCCTATCCAATGTTAAAATAACTCGGCCAGCATAGTGGACTAGGGCCTGATCGTATTGAAGAGTGGCCCGTGCCGAAAAAGGGTGGAAAAAAACTACTACTAATGCTATATGTCAATAGATGGAGTACTCTGTATGAATTACTCATATCTTTATAAATAATCAGGTGGCACGATAGTGCTCCCGAAGTGGAACAAAAAAGAGGCACGGCAGTATTATCCTCGAAGCGATTCAGGGAATTTTCCACCCCCCAGTAATTTCGTTGCGGATTAAGCTAGAAGCTTGAATTTTCAATGACTACAAGCGCATAACATAAATATGTATATTTCCAAACATTCAATTTGGACTTCTAGTTTAAGAAAATAATCTCAAAACTTTTTGCGGTAGAAGGGTTGCATTTTTACTTGTAATGTTTAGTATCATTCATTTGGTGTTGTTGCTGTATATTCAAAGATGGCGTTGGTTACACTTTTAGATTCACTGGAATTTGTTTTATTAAATATGAAATGAATATTTAATATTTTTTTGAAAAAGTTGTTGACTCAGTCATTATTAATCGATAGGTATAAGGGCGAATCTCGAAAAGGCTCTATACTCGTATGTTTTAGCTTTTTCGTCTGCCTGTTCGTCCAGAAACGTATCAAGAAAAAGCACTGCATGAATTTTGATGTGCGAAGAACTTTGAAGTAACTACAAAAAATAGATTCTCTTAAAAAAACTATCTCAATAAAGATAATTTAAAAGTACCTCGAAAATTATTTACTTAATTTTAATGACAAAAATAATACTTTTTTATAAATCTTTAATACTGTTTTGTTTTGACTTATTTAACTATGCTTAAATTACTCGTTAAGTTAGCAAGGTTAGTTATTTGGCAGAATCACTTAAAATTTTGCAGTAATTAAGTGCTCATTTAGTGCTAAGTTAACGCTGCAAAATTGAATTTTACGCCGCACTAGATTGATCAAAAATTAGAAAACTGCTAGCTTTTTATTAAGTTAGTTATACGAGTAAACAGTGTGTTGTATATTTATTAATTTACTTTTAGTTATCTTTTCTTCAGCTCAGTTCTATGAATACAGAATTTTCAGGTATCGCTTGTATTCAGCATACATACACCATTAAGATAAGTGCGAAAATTTTATTAATTTAAGCCCTTAATGATTGCTAATTTAAAATTATTGGCATGGATAAGGTATCTGTTACGATGAAGTGAATAATCGAATAGTGTAATAAAGTACGAGGTCTTATCACATGCTTCCAGCGCACGTGATGTGCCTTAGCATATTTTGTCCTCAGGGATACATTATGCTATGACAGAAAATAAAAAAATCTCAAATCAAATCAAAATCAAAACTCACTTTTAATTCAACTTCAAAAGAAATCGCCACTACAATTCCGCTTGAAAATTTAGAAGATAAAATCTATAAACATAATAAAATGCTAAGTTAGTCGAATTTATACAATGTACCTTGAATGTTATTTGGAAATATTAATTAAAATAGTCATTATTAAATATTAACGATACATAGGAACTATAGATTTGCTTTAGTATTATTAAAGTAATTTTTTTCTGCCTGTTTATCAGTCTGTGACCGCACCACGAAAAAACTGCTCAACAGATTTTTAAAGACTCAAAAACTTTAAAAATTTCGTATCGTATACTTATAATTATTCGTATACTTGAACGCAAGGTTATGCACATTGTACTATATCCTTTACGAGAACAATAGTTTAAAAATTATAGTTAGATCATATAGAATATAGAAGTCCAATTTGGCACAAAGCGTTAATATAATTGTAGTGTCTCGGGGCTCAAAAAAACACACACTTTATAGCACTCAGATATATTCAGTGAAATACGTGTACACTCGTCAACGGTTCGTAAGCAACTGCCCCCCACCTATGCGCCCGGGCATACACTACATCCCTTCTTTGTTTTATAATAATTTTTTTTTTATAAATATTTTTTAGAATTTAGATTGAATGACTTTAGATTGAAAGAAAAGCTACTGCACGGTTCGGAAGGCAGTTTGTGCAGAGAAGAACCGGCAAGAAACTCTACACTTGCTCCTTTTAAAATATTTTAACAATATTATAAAATTACAGTTAAACTTCCAATAAGTTTTCGTAAATCTCTGTAAGATGGTGAATAAGTTATCAAATTTTTAAAATATCATTTTTAGGTAAAGCGCATTTAAATAAACAGTCTTTACTTAACCTTAATTTTAAATCTGCGTATTAATCATATAAAACTCGCAAAGAATTAACTCTAGTTCACCATTTTTTGTAAATCATTATTACTACTATTCTAATTGACCACAGTCCCTGTATCATTGACTTTCTTCAAGTGGAATACATTTCTGCGGCATTTCTTCCCGGTTTTATCACTCCGAACGCTAACACCAATACCAGTAACGTCAGCTACTGTGTGCATAGTGGGCTTAAAATTAGAGCTTGTATTATCTTTGATCACAATAATACTTTTTCTCCTTTTTCTCCTTCAATAATACTTTTTCTCCTTTTCCAACTTGCATGTCCGGCTTCCCATTTGCAGTTTCCATACTCCTTCCTTTCCTTCATTCGCACACCTCTGTCTCTCACCTCTTGATTTATTGTTTTGTACTGCATGTCAGAGTAATTCCTCGGAAGATTTGCCTGGTTCAACGAAGCAGAATATCTCTATGGGAACAGAGTTGATTCTGAATGGTTATAATTTTTTTTTAAGGAATCGTTCCAGTTTTTATTAAAATCCCGCCTTTGACTTTTAAATCTTTTTTCTCATCTCCAGCAGAACATCCTTCGACTACATTCAACGAAACAGCGTCTGCTGTAACTTACGATTTGGTTAATATAATTTTTTAGTTTCGGCGAGGAAGTTATGCCAAATATAAAAATCGTGTCCTATGCGCTATATTTATTCACACTCCAATGATCCCAAATTCTTTAAGAATTGAAACCATTGGTGATAACATTGGTCCGAATCTTTCAGTTTCCTCAACTTTCAATGCACTTCGGCCTCAGTCAGTCCGCAATGTGTAGACTATGCCATAAGTCTTGTGCGGACCGCTCATGTAGCGCCGATGTGTGTAAGTATCAAAGGCAGCATAATTTTATCATGCAACCGGAAGAGATACAGGAGCTCCCCGCGCAGAAATTCTGAAAGTACCTGGAATTAACAGAACTAGGCGGAGAACAAGTAATGGATCAGTAATGGTCGATTTAGCATTATGGTCGATCTCAGCACCAGACACCACACTTCAGTAATATTAATAATAATAATGATGTCTGATGTAAATACATTAGATAAAGCTTGTACTGGACGTAAGGCATGAGAAAATATCGGGCATATGATAAATAATAAAGAACTGCGTAAGTCTCTTCTGATGTAAATACATCAATGACAGTGATTAAGATTAATATTATATTTTAATAATATAGTTTATGTAATATAAAATAAATAATATCTTAATTTCACTTTAAGTATTGTGATAATGAGAAGTTTAATGTATATATGTATTTTAAATTAATTGACGTTTGTTACTCTCACAAAACTCGAGGGTGGTTGAACCGGAAGTGTTCAGTGCATCTTCCTCATCTCATTACCTTTTGGTAGTAATTACCAGATAATAATTATTATAATGTATAAATAAATTTTTAAATTATTATAATGTATAAAATAAATCTCCGATCCATTTCGGCCATGGCGGCCAATCTACTAGCCAACTGCGCAGGAGATATTATAGTGCATAAGTGTAGTGTACGCGCAGACACAAGTGCACTCTCTGTTCCTATCACCCATATTCCAAACCGTTGAACAGCCAGATTTTTATGATGCAAATTGTCTTATATTAAAATTAATGAATACAGCAGCTATCGTGGCACTTTATAGGTCCCCATCCTTTAGACATATTGACAAATTCAATAATTCCCTAGATAAAACCCTACATGACTTAAATATGTACAATAATATAATAGTTATTGGTGATGTAAATATAAATATAGCAGATAATAATAGTGATCCTCATTCAGATCCATATCTTAATCTTGTCTCCTCGCACGGTCTACTATCTGCGCATACTTTCCCGACACGTGGTAATAACTGCCTCGATCATGTCATGGTAAAGTCGAAGCAAATATCAACTACTCTTGTTCTCGATTCGTATATTACAGACCACGCACCAGTGATTGTTTGCTCTGATTTCGAAATAAAAACCCATACCATGCGCCACCCTGTGAGGAAACTTAATGAAGCTGCTTGCTTAGAGGAACTTGAAAAGTATGACTTTTCCAAAGTTTCTAAGAGATAACAATGTTGACAGAGCGACTACAACTCTCGTAAAAATAGTTTCTGACATTGTACATAACCACTCTAAGGCAGTTACTGTAACTAGTAAAAAACGAATTCTAAAGCCATGGATTACTCCTGGACTCTTACGATGCATCCGAAACCGAGACAAACTTTTTCGGAAATCCAAGAAAAACCCTGAAAATGTGGAACTTAATATAATTTATAATCGATATAAAAATTTTTGTAATAACCTTCTAAAAAAAATTAAAAAAGAATTCGATAAAAATAACTTTCTTAAAGTAAAAAATAACCCTAAAGCTACATGGGATTTAATAAAAAATTTAAGCTATCTTAAAAAAAACTCTAAAACATCTACAGACCTTCTTGGGTTAAGTGACGATCCATTTATGGCGGTTTCTACTGTCAACGAGTACTTTGCCAACGTAGGTAGAAATTTAGCCACACAAATTACGAATTGTAATGTTCCGTCCCTCCTTGATAGTTCAAATATAACAACTTCTTCTTACCTTTCATCTTTTTCTTTATTTAGCACTGACTATATTGAAGTTGAAAATGTCATAAGAAATCTTAAAAA
The DNA here is from genome assembly GCA_951802675.2 of Boloria euphrosyne. Lineage (NCBI taxonomy): Eukaryota > Metazoa > Arthropoda > Insecta > Lepidoptera > Nymphalidae > Boloria > Boloria euphrosyne. Next base: position 14,065,725 of record OX637879.1, read on the forward strand.
TACCTCAGCGACAGGATGGGACGGGATACCAACCTCGCTGGTAAAATCGGCTAGACATATACTTATACCAATGTTGGTACATATTTTTAACTTGGCTATAGAGACTGGTATCTTTCCCAAATGTTTTAAAAAAAGCCCTGGTTCGTCCAATTTATAAAGGCGGTGATGGAAGCATTGTCAGTAATTACAGGCCTATCTCGATTTTAACTACCTTATCTAAAATATTCGAAAAACTGCTGAATAGTAGACTTGTTAATTATTTAAATCATCATAATATTATTGCAACAAATCAGTACGGTTTTAGAAGTGGTAAATCTGCAGAGGATGCTGTTTTGGACTTAACGAACTCTATCGTTACTAATTTTACTAAAAAAGAAAAAACTATTGGCATATTTCTAGATCTCAGTAAAGCATTTGACACTGTTTCCATTCCGAACCTACTACAGAAATTACATCAGTTGGGCGTGCGAGGAGTGGCAAATAATATTTTTGAGAGCTACCTCAGAAATCGTTCACAATGTGTTGTAATCGATGGTGTTATGAGTGGAGAAGAAATTCTGGATTTCGGAGTACCTCAGGGTAGTGTCCTTGGGCCGACGCTCTTTCTCATTTATGTAAATGAAGTGTGCAAACTAAAATTAAAAAACTGTAAACTAATCTCATATGCCGATGATACTATCTTACTCGTAAGTGGAAGAAATTGGCCGGAAGTTACAGAATACGCTGAATCTGCATTAAATGCTGTCAACAATTGGTTTCGCAAAAATACTTTGACTCTAAATATAGATAAAACAAATTTTATAACTTTCGCTCCTAACAATAATTCTCTTCCATCTTCCCCCGTTAAAATTACTGTTCATGATCAAGGGTGCAATAGAAATATAAGCGTAAATTGTAAGTGCAAACATATTAAGAATTCTGTTCAAACCAAGTATTTAGGCATATATATAGATAACACCCTTTCATGGAATGAACATATTAAGGTAACCTGCAGTAGGCTTCGAAAATTAATATTTGTCTTTAAAAAAATAAGAAAAGTCGTTGATTTGCCTACACTTAAAAGCGTTTACTATGCCCTCGCACAGTCGATCATATCATATTGCATTACGGCGTGGGGAGGCATGGGTAAAACTAAATTGTTGCGCATAGAAAGGGCCCAAAGAACTATACTGAAAACTATGAATTCCAAACCCTTATATTTTCCTACGATTGAATTGTATAAAATATCAAAAGTACTCTCTGTTAGAAAATTATTCTTACTCCAAACCATACTACGTAAGCACTCGCAAACACCTTTCGATGACCACTTAATCTCCAAGAAGCGTAGATCGGACCTAGTTTGCAGAACGATTCGTGTAAGATTGGCTTTGGAAAAACAACATTATGATTTCCTTTCCCCACATTTATATAATAAAATAAACAAAATTCTTCATATATACCCTCTAACATTACATGTATGCAAAAAGAAAATTACAGCTTGGTTGTTAGATTTGACTTATGATGAAATAGAAAGCTTATTGAAATAAAGTACATTATATATGGCTGACACACAACACGCACGCACGCACGCACGCATACACGCACGCACACACACACACACACACACACACACGCACACACACACACACACACACACACACACACACACACACACACACAAACACACACACACACACACACACACACACACACACACACACACTTTTTTATGAAACTTCTAATATCCTAATTTAGGTTTTTAATCTTTAATTTGGAACTAATGTATATATATGATCTGGAAGTGGGCGTTAATGGCTACGACACAGTTTTTAACTACTGTAGCCCTTATCGTACATAATTTCAATTTGTTAATTTAAAAACGTTTCCAATAAAGGTTTTTATTTATTTTATTTATTATTATTAATGGGACGACTGTTTGGCACGACCAGTGAGAGTTAAGGCGCAGGACCGACGGCTTTACGTGCACTGCGAGGCAGGGGGGGTGACACACCACCAACTTCCCAACCCTGGGCTGTTACCGAGACATACTAAACAGAAAGACTTAAAAACTAAATTTGGCCCGACCCGGGACTCGAACCCAGGACCTCTCGATGAGTGGCTGTACTTGCTAGCCACAACACCAACGAAGCAGATACATCTACTAAGAGATACATTATATATTTTTTCTATGATTATGCCTTTACGTGAACTATAAATAAAATGATGAAATCTTATTTTTTTCCAAATAGCAAATACGATAGGAAAAGCTATAAAATATATAATGTACACTAATATTTATTCTAATGAATAGTTTTGTTTCATTAGTGTAGCTGTAATAGTTTTCAAAAATAGTTATTTTTAAACATACCCGCTCTAGCGTATATTTTCAATTATCTCCAAAACGCAGCGACATGTGAAGCTGAAATTGTGTTAATGGTAAGTTTGTACCTTGCCAATATGAAAATGTCCTTTTGGGGCCCCTGGCCCTAACCTTATCCTGCTAGACTCTTTGTCTCTTCTGTCGAGTTCTGCACTGCTCCTTTGTGTCTCCTCCTTATTGTTGAATTGACATTTTTCTTCCTGATTTCTTAAGCTTAATAAAAATCTTTCAATTTGATCTCCTGCCTCTTGTTTCATAAGTCGAAACGGGTACCTTTCATGAACAGGACTATGTTTAGGAGCAAAGTAGCAGCCGAATTTGTCTAAGGAATAGTTCATAAACATTTACACCTTCTTCATATTTAGCCTCAGCTCCAGGTAGATTATAATAATATTATAATAATTAAATAAATAAATATGTTGGCACTTGGTGCATTATTACACGCAACGCCATCTAGTTCCGTGTTAAGCTGCAAGGTTTGTGTAACGGATACCAGATAGTTGATACACTACCCATTTATAACTTTTAAATACATGTATATTATAAATATAAACACCCATGACTGGAGTACAAACATTCATGCTCATCAAATTAATGCCTCCAGCGGGACTCGAACCCTCGACCGCCCGCACAGCAAGTAGGGTCACTACAAACTGAGCCGTATCGACAAGTGGGAATATTCACCATATTCTTGCGCCCTTTTCCACTTCTCCCAGCGAGTGTCAACGAATGTCGGGTCGCCTTCCCAATCAAAATGATCTAAGTTTAGGAGTGTGAATGAAGCCTTAGTCATTTCGGGTCAACCTGAAATAAAATATTAGCTTTTGTTTTTTTTTGTGGCTTTTTACTGAATATCAGTAACAGTATCAAAACTGCGTAGCCCATGTTATAAGTATTCATTGCGTGGACCTAATTCGGTATATGTTTTTAAATTACGTTACTAGAATAGATTCTTAATTCATTTGCATGGCCCTTAGTTGTTTATTCATTGCGTGGCCTTTCAGTGAATTTTTATTATAACTATGGTTATTTTAAAGTAAATTATGCAAGCATATCAACACAAATGTTAAATAAATAAATATTCAATTATTGTTAATTGCATTGAATATTAAAAGTAACCATAGACTCAATTATTGAATTTATATTTGACTGTACTTTATCTAAACCGTATTTAGTAATACACTACTTACAATAACAAAACCCAAATTTAAAATATCATTAGTATAGGTATAACATAATTTACAGATTATGATGAAGTTATATATATAGAGAAGCAATATTAATTTGCTAATAAGCAATGCCTGCCCGCTTCGCTAGGCATTGGTTTAAGAAGACTTAATTATTTGTTTGAGAACCCTTTTATTTTAAATTAATTTCAATCAATCTCCTCAATCTCCTTTGTTTTTGTTATTTTTTTTTTTTTTGGATTTTGTAGGATAATATTTTTAGATAGATATATAATTGATTCCTATAGTCATAGTTAGAGCGATGAAAACTTTTATTATACTTCATTATTCTAAAAATGATAATAATTTTATTAATGATAATAATATTTACAACAACAATATTATTTTATTAATAATCAATATGAATATATTTTTTACATGTTTTTACTAACTATTAGGAATTTTAAATAAATAATTAAGCTCGCTTGTACATTTCAATTACATTTTGAAATATATAATATGATCTTTTCGATTATGTAACCATATTCACTACTATTTCATTTAGGAACATTTACTTTGCTTACTTTATATAATTATATCACTGTGTGAATTATCAGAATCAAAAGAAAGGTTACTAATTTATAATAACCGTTTAGACTTCATGTAATGTAACGAATAGTTACAATGTTCCTCAGGAGCAAATCAGTCGATATATAAGTAATAAATAAGTCGATAATAAATCAATTCCTTGTCTTTCCTTTCACTGATAGCACTTTATTTACAATTTTCAAATTTTATCGAAACAAATGACAATCTATAGTGAAAATTAATTCTTTTTCAAACCTAAAATATATGTTCTTCTTGAGTAATCAACAATATAATATTATGTACTTAAATTTTCTCCGAAACACGCTGCAACCTTGGAATAAGTTCCAAGTCTACTCATTTTGTACTTTTTTGCAGTTAGAGCGAACGAAAACGTCTCGCCATTTATTACTAATATAGAATATAGATATTCTATTGTATTTTGTTATAAAGGTACTCCTCATTACAATGATCATTAATAATTTTAACATGCTTAAATAGCATAATATTTTAACAAGCTTAGATTATATATTAGGTTTATTTCTTAACTGATTCTGGTTAGGTTCTTAAGGTTAAGTTGCATATTTGCACAATATTTTTTATGAATGCAATAATATAACCATAGTCTTGCTATTACGTGGCCTTTTTTCTTTTCATCTAATACGATGCATAGCCATATTATTATGAATATTCTAATATAACCATAGTCTTAAGGTTACGTGGCCTTTTCCTTTTCATCTGATACGATGCATGGCCATATTTTTATGAGTATTCTAATATAATCATAGTTTTGAGATTATGTTAAACTAGCTTTCGTATGAACCTGAAATTCTTTGTAATAAAATAATATTCATAATAAGAAATCGTGAATTATAACAATTTAATTTAAAATTGTGTTTAAATGTGTTTCTATTTTACATGGTAAAACGAATAGTTAAGTGACGCACACAGTTATAAAATAAAGCTTAAAGCATAGTTTCTGATACTCTTAGTTTGTCTGTCTGTATAAAATTATAGGGTTACTTATGAAATTGTTTTAACAATTACGTGAGTATTCTAATATAACCATAGTTTTGAGATTACGTGGCCTTTTATCTTTTCATCTGATACGATGTATGGCCATATTTTTAGGAGTATTCTAATATAACCATAGTTTTGAGATCACGTGGCCTTTTTCTTTTCATCTGATACGATGCATGGCCATTTGGAATAAAATCAATATCAATTGCTTACGTAATTGACTCCTTTTGGTGATCCTTTAAGTGATTTTGATTTAGGTATAACTCAATGTAAAATGAATGTTAATTATAATTATATTATTTTTTATAATATCAATCGTAACGTAATGTACATGTTACAGCTGGAGTCACCTATTATTATAACTTATTCTTTGTTACCTTTTTTCCTCTTTCATTCTTGTCTTTTTTTTTGATAACTTGTACTTCTCTCTCTTCCTTGTTTAATCCTCGTCGCCATTTGTAGTGTCTCGGGGCTCAATAAAACACACACTTTATAGCACTCAGATATATTCAGTGAAATACGTGTACACTCGTCAACGGTTCGTAAGCAACTGCCCCCCACCTATGCGCCCTGGCATACACTACAATAATAAAAAGCATAATTAAAAAAACATCTTACTTAAAAACGTATTAAACGTATTTTGCCTGTTATTACTAGGTGGATGGTTTACCGTATTGATTAAATAATATGGATTAAATTTCTTTCCAGAATGCTTTTGTAACTCAGCCATGCAGCTTTTCACCGATTTTCTTCGACGTGCGTATTTGCAAGTGGTTATCATATCTAAGGTATAAGTGCAAAGAGTGCAATCGGGGCTTCGACCACTTTACTTGATTTTCCAATTCACCCCACGTTTTAAAAATCACCATCACTGATATCTTTCTATTTGAGCAAAATCATTTTAGATATAAATTATTGTCTATGTGGTTTCACTTTAAGTCTCATGTCCGAGACCCGGGTCCAGGTCTATTAAAGATTCAGTTTATTAGAGTTTCAGTAACAGCACGAAGTTGAGAATTTGGTAGTATTTCGCCTCCTAATTTTGCTTAAATTATATTATACACTATCACTGTGCTGGTTTACAATTATGGCCAATGATTACGTTGTTACTGTAAATAAAGCTTAGAGTTTAGAGTTCAAAAGTAAGAAGGAGTTCTAAAGGAAAATCAAATTTTTAAGAGTCATAATTAATAAATTATTGTATTATCTTAAGAGCACTTAAATGTAAGAAATAGCCATACCGTAATACCTAGGGTTTATCTGTGAAACACCACGTCTGTAGGACGCAAACTTCAATATTGTAAAAATTCGGTCAAAAAAAATATCACTAATTATTGATATTAAGAAAATGTTATTTTAATTTTCAAGGCAACATTAAGTTTTCTAATAACAAATGAATGCGGAAGTATCATATCACCAGTTATAAACAATACAATACACACCCATATAATATGTCTATAAACGGGTATTAATATTTTTATGATTATGAAGTGTTCGATCTCTGACAAATAGTATTGTTGTATGAATATAATCGCTAAATGGGGTCTAAGTTAATTTGTTTATTATTAACGATGACACATTTAGTTTCAAAATTAGGAGGAATCAAAACATACCTATAAATAAGTTAAGGATTTACAGATAATACATAATGTATTTAAAAATCTGGTTTAATAACGTAACTGAAGTAAAGCAGACGTTAGCGCACGCAAATAGTCTTTTTATAATCTAGCCCAATATGTAAACAATATAAAAAAAAGGTAAGACTCAGCAGTTAAAAATTAAAATTAACAGATTTGACCGAACTCATTTGTATACATTCAAATAATTTATTTCCCTTCAAATTCTTTTACTGACGCTTGATATATTACTGGATTAAACAAAAGTAAATAGATGAAAGGTTTGATAAAAAAATGATAGCAGATTTATTGCTTGACAAAAAGTTGATAACTATAATGACAAAATATTATACTCATTCACAAGGGTTCCGTGGTATGGGACGCCGCGTTCTCTAAAATAAAAAGAAATGTCTAAAGATCAAATGGAAAATGGAGTGGATGCTCCATCAAGGAAACAAAGTTATATCAATGAAAGAAAAGCTAGTAAGTTTGAGAAACCCTTAGATCTTGACGATGTGCTGGTCAACGAGCTGGGGCAGTTCGGCTGGTTCCAGCTGAGAAATATTTTATTGGTTGCTTTTCCAATAATTTCATCTGCGTTTATGAGCGAATATATTTTTTCCGCAGCCGCCGTACCTCACAGGTAATACAAATAAGTTTATTGTGTATAGTATAATGTTGTTCTGTGCGCAGCTTAGACAACGTAAAAAGTAGTTTGTATTTTAACCTCATATTCTAAAGCCTTTTCCTAGTTTTTGTGCCACAATTCGAAATGATTACTACCAGCTTTGCTTTCGCAAGTGGGTAGACATTCTAAAATTATATATCTAAGCATCGTACAGGTGTGTTTACTTATATAGTATAAATATGTTATGTGTTACGAACACCCAGATTACAGATAGTTGATAGACTACACACATAATGTATAATTTTTGACCCATGACTGCAGAGCAAACATTTCAGCTCATTTTTCAAATGAAATTCCTCTGATCCAGCAAGTGGAGTTGCTACAAACGTGTCGTAAATGTGATCATAATATAGTTTTCTGATCTACGAATATTTTTTTTCTACGAGTCTACACATTGATTGATTTAAAACTGAATTTGAGGTTGAACAAAAATTTTAAAATAAGAAACTATATATTATATTTTTTAATTTTATATTTGCATTCATTACCAAAAGTGGTGATATTAAAACTAATTATAAGTAATTATCTAAATTATTAGATGCCGTATTCCGGAATGTGGTGAAGACAGTAAATTGAATGTTTATGAACCAGAGTGGGTTTTAAATGCTATACCGGAAACTGGTTCTGGTTTTTCAAGTTGTCAACGGTATGCGTCTACGAATTTAGGAACCAATGGTACCCTGGACTACTGTCCGGCTAACCTGTTCAATCAAATGCAAACAGTTTCATGTGATAGTTTCGTTTACGCAAGGGACAACTCTGTGGTATATGAGGTCAGTTATCAATGAGTCAATTAATTTTAAAATACATAATATAATCTACGATATATGGTAATAATGTTAATCGAACTATTATATATATAAATCAAACAATATTCATAAAAATAATGGCTAATCTCTATTGTGTGTATTTATTTTAGTTCGACTTGGGATGTCAAGAATGGCTAAGAGCTTTGGCAGGCACATTAAACAGTATAGGAACATTGCTAGTGCTGCCGTTCACCGGATATATCTCCGATAGATTTGGTCGAAAATGGGCTCTTATAATCAGTGTTTTTAATTTGGCACTTATTGGTCTAATTCGTGCGTTCTCTGTCAACTATACTATGTATTTGATCCTTCAACTCCTCCAAAGCACGCTTGGGGCGGGAACATTTAGTTCTGCATACATTTTCGGTAATATTATCTTAATTTTATAAAGTAAATATCATTATTTATCATGATATTTTTTTTATTTCAAAATTTCAATTCTCCACAGCTGCGGAGCTCGTTGGACCAAAATATCGTGTAATTACAAGTGCTACGTCATCGTCAATGTTTGCTGTGGGACAAGTAATTCTTGGCGGAGTAGCTTGGGTTGTTCAACCATGGAGATACTTAATAATGGCTTTGCATATTCCCTGTTTTCTGGTCATTTGTTATTACTGGATTTTGTCTGAAAGTGTAAGGTGGCTTCTTTCGAAACAAAAGTATGAAGAAGCAAAAAAAGTGTTAGAAAACGTAGCGAGAGTGAACAAAACGTATATCAGCGAGAAGAGCTTACAAGCTTTGATGAATCCACCAGAAAGATCCATGCCCTCGTTAGACGTAAGTGTCGTTTTCAATATTATCAAAATAAGTTTAAATTGATTGAGGAAACTGCTTGTTTATTTTAAAGAAATTTCAAGTTATTTTAAATTTAAAATTTATTTTGATTTTGTTGGATTGATTGATTGTACTCGTAGATTATTTAAAAATCTAATTCTGACTGTAACTTTTAACATTTTTTTTGATTATCAATTTAAACAATTTTTTTGATTAAACAAAAGTATTGTTGCGTCGCTGACATGAACGAAGATTATTTATTGCTTTTCTTAAAAACAGAGGTATTAATATATTGTATGGATTAGTAGAATATAATGTCTTTGATATGAACATAGTTGAAGTGATAAAACTGGATAAGAGGCACTTCAGGCTTTCAAATACAATTAATTTAATGTTCACCAACTCCATATAAAACTGAAACTATATGAATGTTTTGTAGCTAAAATTAAATAAACTAATACAAGTTAATATTATATTATATTGGCTTTATATTTTTTTTTCTTATAAGGATATATATTTAATATCAGATACTGTGGACGTTATGTTATTTTTATACCTAAGTCAGATTTTTTACCGCTTTATACCGCTAATCCACTACCAATACACACATCATGGGGTCCTTAAGCTGTATTTATACTTATTTATTTTATCGATTAAAGTTTTGATATATTTACTGCAGGCTAAGCTATTAATTCGTTGAGGTTTTTACGCTTATTAAGCTTCTATGATTAGATAAACAAGTTCAGTGCAAGAGCATAGTATTTTTTTCATACTATAAGTAAATACTGTTAGTGAAGCAGATGTTGCATTTATATAAATCTTCCTCCAAATTGTGCATTTTGCGTTCACTCATTAGCGTCCAGGAATCCAGCTGGCGAAACAAAGTGACAAATCACAAGAGTAGTGTAGCCACCATGCTTAGTATTATTGGTTTTCTAAGTAACAGACCTACAGGTGGATTGCGTTAATAAATAATATTAACATTAAAAAGAGTTACTCAATGCGCTTATGGGCCTTTAAGGGTAAAAATTATTGGAGATTTATATTGTCAGGATTTTTTAGTGAAGAGTTTATTTGAGTTAATTTTTTTTCCTTTTTAGATTGAAAAGCCTGGCTTATTCCGCAGTATAACAAGTTCTCCCGTATTACTTCGACGAGTATGCACCACGCCCGTGTGGTGGATCACCACAACTTTTGTATATTATGGACTATCCATCAATTCGACGAGCCTCTCCGACACCATGTACCTAAATTTTATATTAACTTGCGCTATTGAAATTCCTGGCTACGTCACAGCAGTTCTGGTCCTTGATAGAATTGGAAGGAAAGCTACATTATCTTCAGGTTTCTTCTTCAGTGCTTTGTGTAATATTGTTTTCGTATTCGTTCCTAATGGTAAGTATTAGTGCCTAATTTTAATAATAAAATTTACTCGATGTTTTAAGTAATTTAAAATTGCTTATGACTACATTTTATTAATAATTAAGCTCCCCCGACTCGCTAAGTTTATATTGTTTGGGCTAATATCAGATAAAGATTATCCGCTATGAATTATGAACATTTTACTAAAACAATAGTTATACGCACAATACATAACTATATTATATTTTACAAATACATATATGATATCGGGAATTAAGTATAAAAGCGTCTAAATTGAGAGATTCCGAAAATCTATACATCTATAAAATTCTAACTGAGTCAAATCTGTACATTAAATATTTTTTGAAAAATCTAATTGAACTAGACATTATTATCGTTACTGAGGCCAAATCTATTGTTTTTAGAATTTTCGTCTGTCTGTCTGTCTGTCTGTGACCGCATCACGAAAAAACCACTGGACGGATTTGGATGAAATTTGGTATGATGGTAGCTGATTAGCCGAGTCAGTATATAGAATAGTTTTTACTGCGGGAAAATATCTAATTTGTAATAAATCTATACAACCCTCAAAATGTACCCAGGGACGAGCCCAAGCGAAGCGAGTCTCTAGGTTTGTTATAAAAACTGATTGTCTATTATTAAAGACTTAGAAACTTTGAAAAGGATGTTTTGTTTAAGCGTAATATAAAATATATATACAAATTTAAAGAGGCCATCTAAATGCTATAAGCTAAGTGAATGCCGAATTGCATTAAGACTAGTTGTGGTGATTAAAAGTTAAGAGATAACAAACAGAATAAGTAAATTGTCTAGAACTTATTTTATCTTATAAACAGTGTATAGTGCAAAAACCAACAAATTTAAAATAAAATTGCTTTTATTTTGTATTTAAGCAGTTGTTGTTACACACTAGCTACTGTTGTTTTTTTTCAGATTTGACTGTTCTGCGACTTATCATCTTTTTGCTGGGCAAATTCGGAATCTCTATTGTAATGACGTCAGTTTATCTTTTTACGTCAGAATTGTATCCGACTGAATACCGTCACAGTCTACTTGCTTTTTCTTCTATGGTTGGTCGCATTGGATCGATCACAGCTCCGTTGACACCCGTTCTTGTACGTACAAACTTTTCTTTCTAAAAGTATTATCTTTTTATTTAAGCTTCCTTGCAAAATTCTAATGATTTTTAAAGACGGTTTATACAGGCAAGACAAGAGTAGCTTTTCTATAATACTTCGAACTGTGGTTTTACTAACTTACTTTTATCATGGTATATTTGAATTTACAGATGGAATATTGGCATGGTATACCATCAATGATGTTCGGCACAATGGGTATAATCTCTGGTCTTCTAGTTCTGACGCAGCCCGAAACTTTGGGAACTGCCATGCCTGACACTCTAGCTGAGGCTGAAGCGCTAGGACAAAAGAGCTCTAAGCTGGACCAGACAAGTTGATCTATTTGAACTCAATTTAGATTAAGATACTTTGTGAACAACGTCCTTATTTTTATAATCTCGAAAAAGAAAGAAAAATTTCCAGATTAATATAATATATTATTTAAGATCTATGAAATATAAAAGACTTGGAAAATACAATAAAACATAAAGTTATTCCAGTATATATTTAAGATAATACGTTAGTGTATCTTCGTTTTTTTATTTCTAAGTATATAAAATTATTTACAAACTTCTGTTATGATTTATCCTAAAATCATTTGTGAACTAAGACCAGAGAATGTTTGATTAGCCACATTGGAGAAAAAAACGAAACAGACACATTATACGTATATTAGATCAGAATCCTTTTAATTTTGTCAGAAACAAAAAAGAAATAATAGGTTAATAGTATATTCGTACCTACATTAAACATTTAGATAAGCTGTCCGTTGTACAGGGGTAAAACATTAAAAGTCCTGGCTGTTACTGAAAATTTCTTGATAAGAAACCTGTAACCTAGCTATACAAGGTCGGGTAGACCTTGGCCTTTAACTCAAGATCTCCTAGCATAGCCTTTTTTACTACTTACGCTACGCTAGACTACCGAGGATGCTATGATCATCTTTCATAAGTAGTAACATGGTAGAAGATTTAATCTCTTGATATTTAATTCTATCAGTCTTTATTATTTTTTCACATATACATCGAAGTTTTAAAAGTTTTAAACTTCAATGTATCCCTTCAAATCATGCACTAATATGACTTTTTAAAAAAAACCTTTTAAATTTATAAATAAACTTTTAATTTATAAATAAACTAAGTTTTCAAAAAAATGTTGCAAAACTATAAAATGTAACTACAACTACGATCCAGCTAAGCGCCTGAAGTTAAGCGATGCGCAAATGCACTTGTTTTAATTTCGACTGTCGGAGCATATAATTTTATGCTCTAAGAAGACTTTCCAATATTATATATCAAGAAGTCTCATGTATATTTTCGTTTATTAAGTAATAGCATTTCTCGCGGCTCTGCGCGCGTGAATCAGCTCGCGCCAGAGGGATGAACATTTAAGGTTATAAGTATTTTGTGATGCCAAATTATAAAAAAGTTAAAAATAAAAATGTGATCTAAAAATTAAAAAATAATAATTTCAATGAGATTTTTTCTTTTTTCATCTGTATGTATGCTTCCGGGTGTCAAGGGACACCCAGATAGAACGAAGTTCCTTAATTAAAAATATATTATAATATCATCTATAACGTGTACGAGAATACAATAGAATAGTAGAATTAATATATAGATATATTATTATTTTATTTATGTAAACCTAAAAAATTATATAGCAATATAATTTTTTGTATAGTTAATGATTATTATATATCTTATAATTTCTTCCAATAATCGTCGCGACACCACACTGTTCAATGCGAAATAGAAAGACGAAACGAAAATAACTGGCTTGCTTTCTATGAGAGAGAGAGAGAGAGAGAGAGAGAGAGAGAGAGAGAGAGAGAGAGAGAGAGAGAGAGAGAGACAGAGACAGACAGATAGCAAAAAGTGTCGTTACAACTTTTGGTCTTTATTTTTTCCGTCTAGCCCTCTTTCGCAACGCGCGATAAGGAACTTCATTCCAAGGGCCACCCTTATCACCTAGGGCAATAAAAAATCGCCTACTACCTATTCTCAGACCTACCACCTACTTACCTACCTGTTATATTAACACAAAAAAAACATAAAAATCGGTCAAGCCGTTTCTGAGAAGTTCAACAATAAACAATGTGACACAATATTTTCATAAGTAGGTATATTCGTAGTAGCAATTCCCGCGGCTCCGCGCGCACTTGATGGATTAAAATTTAGGGTTAGATGATTTTTTGATGCCAAAACATAAAAAAGTGAAGAATAATAATTAGGTCTAAATATAAAAATAAAAAAATCTGGAAATGGCCACTTACCGCTAAGGGGAATAAAAATAGCCTACGACCTATTCTCAGAACTACCAAATCTACACAAAAAAATTCATGAAAATCGATCAAGTTTCGGATAACAAACATTGTGACGCGAGATTTTTATATATTAGTCTAGCGACTCACCCTCGCTCTACATTTGTTCGTCCCTAGGTAAGTTTAACAGTTAATACAGATTTCTCAGAGGCGAGATGTTTTCCTACAGTTAAAGTATCCTATATGATAACCCGAATAACCAGTTAAACCAAATTTCACCCAAGTCAATATATGTACAAAAATTTTCTAATGATGCCGTCACAGACATACAGACAGTCAGATAGAAAAATTAAAAATTATAGATTCAGCCTCTGTATCGATAATAATGACTATTTCAATATAATTTTCAAACAAAATATTTAATGTAGAGATTCAACTTAAAAGTATAGTTGATTATATGTATAGACTAGCGGTGCCCGCGGCTTCGCTCGCGCTAAGAGTGAATAAAATAAACATTTTTGTTTATATACTGTTGCTTATAATAACCAACGACTGATTATAAATTTGTAAGAACTCTATAAAACCAGTAATTGTGTTTTCACTTAGGAATGAAAGATTAATGTTCAATAAAAGGTATTTTAAATGTTTTCTCGTATAATAACGTATCACTATACAAAACTTAATTAATGTACTTTTTGTGTGAAACGCACGCTTCGATTTACGAAGTTACTGTTTTTTACGTACTGATAAAAATAGGTATTGCGAGTGTAGCTTAGGAGACAGATATTTGATATTGTAAACTATTCTGTAGCCCTTTTTAAGACCTACAATATTGTTTTGATGTATCTCTCAAGACTTACCCGCAGCTAGCTTTCTAAGGACGACTCTATGAAATAAATTATTTTGTTTTCCTGTGGCAATGTTTTTTTTCTACAATAAAGAGTACCATAGTAATGACCCGAGTATAAGTAATCATTACACATTTTTTTTTAAATCGGTCTTACCGGTCCGGTACTTTTTGTGTTAAGCGATAACATACAAATAGACAAACATTTTAAAAACTTATTGGGGTGTTTATTCAATACATATTTCATTACAGTCATTGTTTTTAAAAAAATATTTCATGTACAGACTTTTTATAAGTTTCTGCTTTATTATATTTATACATATATATGTATACATATAGATACTAATAATAAATATAGGTATTTCGAGTGAACTTACATATATTTTGGTATTGTAGACTTTTCAGTAGGCTTTTTTTAGACCTAGAATTTCCTACTACATTATTTTGACGTATCTCTTAAGATTTCGCCACTGGTAGCTTTCTTAGGCCAACTCAATAAAACCAATTATTTTGTTTTCCTGTTTCAGTGAAAAAAAAATTTGCTAAACACAGTACAGTTTGTCCAAGCTGCGACATTTTTCTTAGTTATAGAATCTGAACCGTCATAATTAATTATTAAACGAAATATATATATATATATATATTAGTATTAGTTTTCGAGGGTTATCTCGAATCGTCTCGCCCAAAAGTTCGATGATTTTCAACCTATGGAGCAGGCCGGGTTTCGAAGAGGCTTTTGTACCATAGACCACATACACACACTAAGGCAAATAATCCAAAAGACCGAAGAATACAATCAGCCTCTATGCTTAGCATTTGTGGACTATGAGAAAGCCTTCGACACTATAGAGACCTGGATTGTTCTAGAATCTATGCAGAGATGCCTCATTGACTATCGGTATATCCAAGTTTTAAAGTGTATGTACAATGCCGCAACAATGACCGTCCAAGTACAAGGTCAGAGCACAAGGCCTATCCAATTGCACCGCGGGGTAAGGCAGGGGGATGTTATCTCCCCGAAACTATTTACCTGTGCATTGGAGGACGTCTTCAAGACGCTCAATTGGAACGGACGGGGCATTAACATCAACGGGCAATTTCTAACACACCTACGGTTTGCCGATGACATAGTCGTCATGGCAGAGACTCTGCAGGATCTGGAAGAAATGCTAAACAGCCTGGATGATTCTTCAAGACGGGTGGATCTCGGGATGAATTTTGGCAAAACCAAAATCATGCTAAACAGCCATGTATGCCCGAGACCAGTGGTCGTAAATGGCGGTACTCTTGAAGTTGTGCAGGAATATGTATAACTTGGCCAAACCATACAACTTGGCCGGCACAACTTTGAGAATGAGGCCAACCGAAGAATACGTTTGGGCTGGGCGGCTTTCGGGAAGCTACGAAATATCCTTGAGTCATCGATCCCACAATCTCTTAAGACCAGAGTATTTAACCAGTGCGTCCTACCCGTAATGACGTACGGAGCCGAAACGTGGACACTTACCGTAGGGCTGGTTCACAAGTTTAAGGTTGCTCGGCGAGCAATGGAACGCGCGATGCTTGGAGTTTCTCTGGCACACAGAATTCGCAATGAAATCATTCGCCAGAGAACTAAAGTAACCGACATCGCGCGTAGAATTAGCTCGCTGAAGTGGAAGTGGGCCGGTCATGTCTCCAGACGTACGGATGGTCGATGGAGCCGACACGTGCTAGAGTGGAGACCGCGTTTAGGCAAGCGTAGTGTAGGACGCCCTGCAGCACGATGGACCGATGATCTAAGGAAGGTAGCGGGCAGCGGATGGATGCGGACTGCCCAGGACCGGGATAGTTGGCTATCATTGGGGGAGGCCTTCGTTCAGCAGTCGACGGCAATAGGCTGATTGATTGATTGATTGATACATATATATATATATATATATATATATATATATATATATATATATATATATATATATATATATATATATATATATATATATATATATATATATATATATATATATATATATATATATATATATACATAATAATAATGATATAATACATACATACATACATACATGCATACGTGCATGCATGCATGCTTGCATATACATACATAAGCCGTTTCTGGCAAAATATCTAAAAATTAAAGATCATTGTTTTGGGTGCTACGTGCGTTGATAAAGGCCCCTATACAATTTTTTTCTCATATATCTTTCATTTACAGACAGCGAACGGTTACGTTGTTACGATATTATGTAATATACTGCAATAAAATATCCTAAGTCACGACCTGAGTAATAAGTTATCACTAAACAAAATTTGGTTAAAATTTGTGCAGTACTTTTTGAGTTACACGATAACATACAAACAGACAAATGGACATAAAGACAAACAGCCAAAAAAAATTATAACTATTGTTTTGGGGTCAACAGTCATGGTTTTTGAAAATATTTAATATACAGATTTTTTAAGCTACGGTTTTTTTTTATTTTATATTGTATTTATTAATTATTTCATATATTTCATATAAATAAATATGTATGAATATAATCATAATTTTATATAGATCATTATTATTATCGAGCTTAGTAAAGTTTTAGTCAATGCTACTGAACAGAGAAAGAATAGAAGTTGTAAGTAGTTTAACAAATATTCGACGTTATTCATTAAATTAAATTACCATAACTTTTTTATTTATGAACCGATTGACATGAAACAAACGCTAAATGTTAAGTGAAGCTTACCACAATATATATGTGAAAACCACATCTCGATCAAATAAGCCGTTTCAGAGATTAGCGTGCACAAACGCACAGACAAACAGACAAACAGACAAAAATTCTAACAATCATTGTTTTGGGTTCTATTTGCGTTGATAAAGGTCCCTATAATATTTTTTATTATATATCTTTCATGTACAGACAGCGATCCGTTACATTTTTATTATATGTATAGATTAACTTGATTTATGGCGACATATAATAGGATAGCTAATTGGAATTCCAGTACTTTTGCGACCGAGTCTGAACATTTTTAATTATAAATAATTCACAATCTTTTTTCTGACTGGCAGGTTTTAACCTATTAAAAATATCGTCATAAGGTCTATCTAAAACTATAAATTGATATAGCTATAATATCATGTACATTGTATCTACATGTGTAGACTAATTCAATAGCCTTAAATATTCATATTTAAAAACAAACTAGGTTTATCGCGAGTGAAGCCGCGGGTTCTGCTAGTAGTACTACTCCTATCTCGAGAATCACTCTATCCGTTGGTGTGAAAAACAGCATGAAAATTGGTGCAGTTTTTGTGTTTATCGTGAACAGACAAACAGACGCGGCGAAGGACTTTGTTTTAATATAATATGTATAGAAGTGATATCAATGTATTTTGATGTGATTTTTGATACATTTATAAATATTATCACTATGACTATTGTCAGTATCAGATATAATTACTACATTTAAATATTACTAATAATATATCAACCTCGCAAACTTATCAATCAATAAAGAACAAATTATCATAATTAATTTACTGATGACGGCACATTCACGTACTATTTATTTTTTACTTTATATATTGTGAAAATGTTTCAAATGGCACGTCTTGACGGATACCGACTCATTTGGCGTGACGGCAAAGGTCGGCGTAGGATTATTATTTCATGGTCCTGTGCTAAAAGCTCTAGAGGATCTCGTTAACTTGTCTTACTAAAACTACTTTGAAGTTACAGTTATGAAGACGAAATATTGATTATGATGCTGATACTGATACTAAAAATACTGAAATTAAAACCAAAAAAGATGAAGGTTGTTGTAGTCACTGTATGATACCATACTGCATTCAGTACATTGTACGGAAGCTCAAAGGGCAGGCAGCTAAAATCCATTAAACATCTCATCATATTATTTCAATTCCAAAGATCTCAAAGAACAAAAAGTATAACTTCAATAGTCTCCTTGTAAAATAAGTGACATTGATGCTCAGATAAACGGATATGAGTAAATTACAACTTTACATCAATGCTGTAATGTTCTATATAGTTCGCAGAACAGTTGAAAGTTAGAGAAAATCCTGGTCCTACAACGGCTCAAAAGTCACAAAAGCTTTATGCAGTGCTTACTTCAATCGTTCTTCCAATCTATGAATTTTGTACCTGATCATAGCTTGGACATGTCTCTCAACAGAGAAAGAACTAGTTCATATTCTATAGTTTTGAATAAATTTTAATAAAAATCAACATCTAGACAACAATGAGCATAATGTAACCTAATTAAATTATAATAATAATGTCGATTAAGGCCACGGCGACAAATCTCATTGAGACTAGCCAACTGCGTAGGCAATATTATAGTGCACGAATGTACGTGCAGACATAAGTGCGCTCTCTATTTCTGTCAGTCTCATACACCGGTGGGACGACTACTCGATAAGAACAGTGAGAATTAAGGCGCAGGATTGACAGCTTTACGTGCTTCTCAAGGCACGGGGGTGAAACACCACAAACTTACTATGTTACTGAGGCTTATTAAACAGAAAGACTCAATAACTAAACTTGGCCTGACCCGGGACTCGAACCCAGTCCCTCCGGATGTGCGAACGTACATGCTAGCAATAACACCACCGAGGCAGTGACACAATTAGATATGTTACATGTAATAAAAGAAACTAAATATACTAGATATCCGTAATATATCTAATAAACGAAGTAGCTTCTCACACCCGAGAAGGTTGTCTGATTCGTTTGCTGGTTCTAAAAGTCAATTTGACTAAATTTATTTTACATAAACGACGGAACTTGTCAGTTAGTTCTAAATACTGTTTCAATGCATCTATACTGTATACACAATCGGAGTAACAATAGCAGTTCGCGGATATCTGCGTGGTGCTCTGAAAATAATTTTGCTTGATAAGTGTATAATATCATGAATTAAGTTACACAGGTACATTTTGCAAAGATTAATAAACGGAATAATTAAAATACACAGATTTTGATAACAAAATTGATAATAGAAATAAGAATTCAAATATTTACCTAAATGATGATAACCGCTATGACTGAAATCATTTACAAATGGTTTCTTGAATCGCGCGGAGTGGCGCGTTCTATAAAAAATAAAATTAAACAGAATGGCTGAAGATCAAAAAGAAAATGGAGTGGATGGTGCAAGAAAATCCAATGGAAGAAAAGCCAGTACGCTCGAGAAACCTATAGACCTTGACACTGTCTTGGTCGAAGAGTTGGGGCAATTTGGCTGGTATCAGAAAAGAAATGTTATCCTAGTTTCCATCCCACTGCTTATGTCTGCGTTCATGAGCGAGTATATTTTTTCTGCAGCTGCTATACCACACAGGTAAATTTTATTTTATTAGTTAGGTAACTATTTTAAACAATTCTATCTACCTGCAATAATTTAATATTATTCAATTTGGCAGTAATACGATAATAATTAATTATTTATTGTAAATGTCAGGTGTCGGATTCCAGAATGCGGTGAAGATAGTAAATTGAACGTTTATGAACCAGAGTGGGTTTTAAATGCCATACCGGAAACTAGTTCGGGTTTCTCAAGTTGTCAACGGTTCGCGTCTTCAAATATAGGAAACAATGGTACTCTCGAATACTGTCCAGCTGAACTGTTCAATCAAATGCAAACAGTTGCTTGCGATGGCTTCGTCTACGCTAGAGACAACACTGTAGTGTATGAGGTGAGGTTATAAAAAAAAATAGAAGACGAGAATTATTTCATAATTAATATATACGTATAAATAAAAAAAATTACAAAAAAAGTGTAAGCACTATACAGATATAAATAATGTTATGTGTAAAAAAAAGATTTGTAAAGTTCACAGTTGTTGATATTGTATGGAAATCACAACTTGAAAAAAAAAATTATATATAGGTCTAAGTCTTTCTATTCCACAATAACCGTTACACCGAGGGACGAAATTGAGAAAGGCGAGTGCGAATCAGTTGTTACAATAATTTTTAAAAAGTACTATTTAATGTACTCGTATTTTATGAATAGTTTTAGTATTAACATTTTAGTAATAAAGTTCTTACGAGTATATTTTGTAAAATTTTCTTTATTTTTATTTTAGTTCGACTTAGGATGTCAAGAGTGGCTACGAGCTTTGGCCGGCACACTTAATAGTGTAGGAACATTACTCGTGTTGCCAATTACTGGTTATATCTCTGATAGATTTGGTAGAAAATGGGCTCTTGTTATTAACGTCTTCAACCTTGCACTTGTTGGTTTGATTCGCGCATTTTCGGTGAATTATACCATGTATTTGATCCTGCAAATTCTGCAAACCACGCTCGGCGCTGGAACATTCAGCTCTGCATATATTTTTGGTAATTCAAAGAATAATACATTAAATTTGATGGTAATATTATAATTTCTGTTTTCATTTATAAAACTTTTTATTTACAGCCGCTGAACTTGTTGGACCAAAATATCGTGTACTTGTGAGTGCTTTAACACCTTCCATGTTTACCGTTGGACTTGTAATACTGGGCGGCGTAGCATGGGCAATCGAATCATGGAGGTACATGATTATGGCCTTGCATATACCCTGTTTTCTGGGCCTAAGTTACTACTGGCTTTTATCAGAAAGTGTAAGGTGGCTCCTTTCAAAAAAAAAGTTTGAAGAAGCAAGAAAAGTATTAGAAGATGTGGCGAGAGTAAATAAAACGCAAATTAGTGAAAAAAGTATGGAAGCTCTGATGAATCCACCTCAACCACCCCAGTCTGTACCAGATGTAAGTGCTGCTTTTAATATATATCTAAAATATAAAATGCATAGGCGCTATTTAATGTAAACAACAATAGGTAATAATTCTTAAATCTCTTAATTGGATTAACGTCTAATTTTGTAACGGCTTACGGTTATTGCACAATTTTTATCTCAAAGTATACGGGCAATGGCCCAAAATCCTAAATAAAATGATCTCACACAAAGGGAACTTAAAACGTATTAAAAAACGTATTAAAACTGACGTGACAGAGGGCCAGTTATAGGCTGTTTTACTCTCTGATCTTTTATCCGCACTATAAAGTAACGGAGGACACAAATATTATGATGACAATGTGCCACTGGTACCTACTGATTTTACGGGCGAAGCCGATCTGATTATGTCGACATATAATAATGATGGAAAATTGGAAAAAAAATTAAATACCGTTTGTTATCATTATCACCTGCCAGATATCTTTATCTGACGTAAAAAAAATATAAATTATTATTAACTGCGTTAAATTAATCGATGATTAAATTATTAGGGACTGATTTTTTATTTAAATTATTAATAATTATTATTTTTTAATTGAGTTTTATTTTTTATCCTTATTCTTTTAGGTTGAAAAGCCTGGTTTGATTCGTAGCATATTAAAATCCCCTGTGTTACTTCGACGAGTTTGTACGACGCCAATATGGTGGGTCACCGCAACTTTTGTATATTATGGTCTATCCATAAATTCGACGAGCCTCTCGGACACCATGCACTTAAATTTCATATTGACTTGCGCCATAGAAATACCTGGATTTTTCACAGCAGTCTTGGTACTTGATAGAATTGGAAGAAAAGCTACATTGTCTTCAAGTTACTTCTTCAGTGCAGTGTGTAACATTGCCTTCGTATTTATACCCAACGGTGAGTACCTTTTTATTAACTAAAGAAAATATAAAAACTTTTCCAGTAATTACTTGTTTAAGTAAATTTTTACTAACAATCATGTCATGTCATCAGCCCTTTTTTAACGTTCCACTGCTGGGCACGGGCCTTCCTCAGGATGAGGGGGATCAGGCCGCCGCGCTAGCTTCGTGCGTGGTGGCGGACTTCTTTATGTGACATTATAAAAGTATATTTTTAATTTCAGATATGACTGTTTTAAGACTTATTGTCTTTTTGTTGGGTAAATTTGGAATATCCGTAGCAATGACGTCACTTTATCTATTTACATCGGAGTTGTACCCGACTGAATACCGTCACAGCCTCCTTGCTTTCTCTTCTATGGTCGGGCGCATCGGGTCTATCACAGCGCCTCTGACACCTGTTCTGGTAAGTATCGCACGTAAAAAACGTTTTCATGTATGTTCCTATTATTTTAATGATTTTATTATTTAACAACGCTAAAACATTATAATCTTATATATATTCTCCATATAAATAAGCGAATTAGTGTCCAATTTTATTTAAAATTATTTATTACTTAATTAAGTACATAAAATATTACACATATTGTACATATTGCACATGCTGTCTTTTCGATTTTCAATAAAATACTTCTTTAAATTTTATTTATCGTATAAAGTCTACAAACGAATTGAAATTTAATTACATTTTCAGATGGTTTATTGGCACGGAATCCCTTCTCTCTTGTTCGGTTCGATGGCCGTTTTATCAGGTCTGCTAGTTCTGACGCAGCCGGAAACTCTCGGAGCCACCATGCCTGACACTCTGGCGGAGGCGGAAGCTCTGGGAAAAAAGAATTATAAGCTCGATCAGACTAGTTGATGTGTTGAAATTGATTTACGTTAAGAGTTTATTTATAAGATTTTAGTACATTTTATAATCTCAATCTTTCTTGTCACATTTCAAGATTAAATATAACGTATTAAAACATATTTATTGATTGTTGTTAATAAAGAAAAATCCGAAATATCTTCCATCTAAATTTGATGTTTTTTAAACAACGTCCAAAGTGAAGTCTTTAGTCTGATGAACTTTAACTTTACTATCCTCAACAGTATTAAAAACAATGAAACACGTACAAAAATATAAATCTGTTGCTTTCTGTTTTGTAATGAACACAAGTGTTCATCTAATTGATCTACTGTTATCAGATTGCTGGGGCTTATTATTACGTTATCATATTTTTGTAATCTTACGTAGATTATACCTATATAATATAACTCACTGATAATTACAAAATCTCAGAAATCGCAACTTTATATTTAGTAGCTACAACACTCAACAGGATTTTTAGAAATGCAAATTTTAAAAGAAACAGGCATAAAGGTAAAGCGTTACAGGTGTAGATGAAAATTCATATTCTTGAAGAAACAATCACTAAATTGGAAATTATCTTTCTAATTAAAAATAACGAATAATCAAAATCAAAATTATGGACAGTACTACTTCTGGCGACAAAAATAGGGGATGATGTGAGCGATACCTAAATAAAAAACTAAATAAATCTCTAACTAACATAATCAATATCAAACTAATATGTGTCAGCAAAAAAGTTAAGGTTGAATTTGTATCCGTAATGTTAAAATACATATAGGGGACGGACGGGCAAGACGGAGAGGGCGGGCAAAATGAATAATTGTTTCAAATCGCTGGTCGATCGGTAGAAATACTTTAGACTACCATCTATCATTCCATTATATAACTACTCGCACCATACCATACATACATCGGCCTCACATACTTGTGGCATTTTTTTTTTATAAATATTGAAATTTAGGAAAAAAATTCAAATTTTTAACCGTAAGTATACAGAGATTATTTTAATTTGGTAAGGACGAGGCAAATATTTTTTTTTTAAATGGAATATATAATTAATGAACATGAAATAATCAAGTTATTTTTTTATTTTTATCGCTGTAGTTTGTAATAATTTAAGGTTATGTTATAAAACTACCAGACGGGCAAAACGGAACCGGGCAAAACGGTTACTTTCTGTTTTTGAAGTTATACTTCTTTTGGCGCGTTAGGGATAAATGCTGAGAGTAAATTCGATAGTCAGTTCGAAAAAGTCACGAGAACATAAATCTCAACAGTCAGAAATCTTAACTAGCTCTTCTATAATCACCACTCAAAGACAAAAAAAGATACTGCAGCTCCAAAAAGAAAAGCTCCAATCGATGCTCCAGGTCCATTCGGTGTCAAAAGACAACAACAAACAAAAAAAGCCTCGGGAAAATCTATGACATCGTACCTGTGCACCGTATGCAAAGAAAAATATGTTGACCCGCCGAGAGAAGATTGGATTCAATGTGGGACCTGCCAAGAGTGGACACATGAAGACTGTTCTTTATATTCGGGACGTGGTTCATATTTTTGCGACTACTGTTTCGCTTAATAGCGTTTTCTAATCAGTATTCGTTTTGCCCGACCTGAGTATTCGTTTTGCCCGCCCTGGTAGGGCAAAACGGATAATATGGATTATTTTTTCTTTTTCAATTTTGTAGAAGAATTTCTTTATTTTTATTTCTCTTTAACTTTAATTATAAACGTCAATTACGCAAAGAAGTATTTGCCAAATCTAAGAATAAATATGATTATAATAGATATTTTTAATTTTATTTTTAAATTAACATATCCCTTTTGCCCGTCCTTCATATATAAATTGAATATGTAGGAGTATTTGAAAAATTGTTTACATTCGTATTAAGAAACAATACCATAAAGCACAAAGGACGACTCAATCAGAGCGGGCCTGATACCGCAGAGAACATACATTAAGAAAAACTGATATAGTCCTACAATAACTATTTGTAGCGATACATGACAATTTGTATTTGCTATTACATTTTAAAAGTACTTCATTCATTTCATGTGCGAATCATTTCTAACATGATTACCACTTGTCTTACGGTGAAGGAAAACATCGTGAGGAAAACTGCCTGTCTGAGAAAAGTAAGTTTTGCTAAGACGTGTGAAGTCCACCAACACGCACTAGGCCAGTACGGTGGACTATGGCCTTGCACTGAGGGAGGCCCGTGCACAACGGTGGGACGTTAAAAAAAGGGCTCAAGACAATGGTACTTCACTCACTACTACTTTAAATAAAAGTAATTCAAAATTATATTAATGGTTCAAAATCAACTAAGAGCATTTAATTTAAAGCTAATAAAAACGTATTTAAAACAAAATAACCAGTCGTATGAGACTAATACTAGACTGTCGTTGACATACAATTTAATTATTTATATATTTATTAGTATCCATAATATCTATTGGCAGTTACAATTAACCATTGTGAATGTGATAAAAATATAAAATATATAATTATTATCAATATTTTATTCATTTGTATGATTAACATAAAAATGAATAAAGTAATGTCACTCGTTTAATTTTTTGTAATCATATAAGCCAATTACAGCGTTGATTAATTTCAAAGAAGTCGGATAACATAATCATAAATGTAATAAATATGAAAAATTGCAAAAATATGACCCCGATCGGATGCTAAATGTGATATGACCCCGAACGGATACAAATAAGCTCTGGATTTTCAAGCTGTGAAAGATACGTGCTGCAGACACTTAAAGCAATGGCTTCTTTTAGATTCTTGTCGGGCCACTTTGTTCAATCACTCTGGAACTACGAGTTGCGATGGCTACAGGAAGATCATTCAGTGGTATACTGATAACATAATAACAATGTACCAAAAATCAATAAATAAAGTAGTAGTTACGGGCATTTGCAGGCAAATCATGTCTGACCGTTTCGGGCGAAGATTTGCGCGATGTCTCAATGTCTTCAACTTAAGTCTCATTGGTCTTATTAAAGCGTCTTATTACATTGTAAATTACACCATGTTTAAAAGAACTGCAAATTGTACAGACTATACTTGATTCTGGCAAAGTTCTGCTTATATATTAATTATAATCTCCTGGGCATGAAGAGGCTAATCTTTAGGTGACAATTTGACTACAAAAAACTAAACACAAGGTATTAAAAATTTCTTCTGCCGTTGAAGAATTCAAGAAGAAGAATAATCGACGTAGATAAAATTATTAATTTAATTACAACAGGAACAGTATGCTTAGATTGATTAACGGAATAAATAATACGCAGGTTTTGATAACAAATTGATTATAGAATTTTAGTCAAATATTTAATTAACAGATGATAACTGCAATGATTAAAATCATTCACAAATTTTATTGCAACACGCAGAGCTGTGCGTTCTGTCAGAAATAAATAAATCAGAATGGCGGAAGAAAATGTAGTAGGAGGTGCAAGAAAATCTAATGGAAGAAAAGCCAGTACGTTTGAGAAACCTTTGGATCTTGACACTGTCTTGGTAGAGGAGTTGGGGCAATTCGGCTGGTATCAGATAAGAAATGTTATCTTGGTTTCCATACCACTGCTTATGTCTGCGTTCATGAGCGAGTATATTTTTTCTGCAGCTGCTATACCACACAGGTAAATTTTATTTTATTAGTTAGGTAACTATTTTAAACAATTCTATCTACCTGCAATAATTTAATATTATTCAATTTGGCAGTAATACGATAATAATTAATTATTATTTATTGTAAATGTCAGGTGTCGGATTCCAGAATGTGGTGAAGATAGTAAATTGAATGTTTACGAACCAGAGTGGGTTTTAAATGCCATACCGGAAACTAGTTCGGGTTTCTCAAGTTGTCAACGGTTCGCGTCTTCGAATACAGGAAACAATGGTACTCTCGAATACTGTCCAGCTGAACTGTTCAATCAAATGCAAACAGTTGCTTGCGATGGCTTCGTCTACGCTAGAGACAACACTGTAGTGTATGAGGTGAGGTTGTCGACCAAAAAAGAAAAGATAATACATATATATGTATTTCATAATTTATGTATAAATATTCTAATTCTAATATCATAATTTATAGAGAAAAAATATTTACCTCTTTATTTTATGTTTTGTATATAAAAATTTGTTGCTGTTCTCGCTCAACGCTCAAAAATTGGTAGACCGATTAGAATAACTCTTTTTTTGTGTTGATAGGGATGTGTCAGGGGTGGTTTAAATTTTATAAAGAAATGGAAACTGAAAAGTTCAGAGTTGTTTATTTTGTATGGGAATCACTTCTTGAAAAATATGATATTAGTCTTTGTTTTCCATAATAAAATTTAACCTAGGGGTGAAACCGAGCAAAGCGAGGACAAATCACTTTTTAATAATATTTTGAAAAAGTATGAATACTAATTTTTACCTTTAGGGTACTCATTATAGTTATTAAGATCTTACGAGTATATTTGAAAGCATCTATATTCTTATTTTAGTTCGACTTAGGATGTCAAGAGTGGCTACGAGCTTTGGCCGGCACACTTAATAGTGTAGGAACATTACTCGTGTTGCCGATTACTGGTTACATTTCTGATAGATTTGGTAGAAAATGGGCTCTTGTTATTAACGTCTTCAACCTTGCACTTGTTGGTTTGATTCGTGCATTTTCGGTAAATTATACCATGTATTTGATCCTGCAAATTCTGCAAACTACGCTCGGCGCTGGAACATTCAGCTCTGCATATATTTTTGGTAATTTATTGAATACTACATCAAAATATATCGGTAACACTTTTAATTTCTGCTTTCATATATAAAATTTAATATTTACAGCCGCTGAACTTGTTGGGCCAAAATATCGTGTACTTGTAAGTTCTTTAACTCCATCTATGTTTTCTGTTGGACTTGTAATACTTGGTGGAGTATCTTGGGTAATCGAATCATGGAGGTACATGATTATGGCTTTGCATATACCCTGTTTTCTGGGCCTAAGTTACTACTGGCTTTTATCAGAAAGTGTAAGGTGGCTCCTTTCAAAAAAAAGGTTTGAAGAAGCAAGAACTATATTAGAAGATGTAGCGAGAGTAAATAAAACGCAAATTAGTGAGAAAAGTATGGAAGCTCTGATGAATCCTCCTCAACCACCCCAGTCTGTACCTGATGTAAGTGCTGCTATAATTAATTCATAACATCTCTAAAATAAATACAAGTGCCATTTCAAATAAACAATAGGCGATGTTTTTTTAACTCTTAATTCAATTAACGACAAGAATTCTATTCCTTGCCTAATCCTTATATTATATGTTTATAAGGAGTAGAAAATGAAATCTGAAATCTAAATATGAAATAAAATTCTCTCACACAGAAAGAACTTAAATCATATCCAAAACAACAGTAGTCACTGTGCGATTACGTAATGCTCATGAAGATACCTTCTCTCTGATATAACATGCGTACGATCATATATTGTATCATGTATAACGTTATTATGCTTAGTAATGTGATATTTAAAGGCTTTTTTTTTCATTTAGGACGAAACCAAGTTGATTATGTTTATTATGTTTTATAAGAAAAAATCAAAACCATTTATTATCACTATCACATGTTAGATATCTTTATCTGACGTAAAAAAATAATCATTATGAATTACGCTTAATTGATCGATGATTATATTTAGTGATAGATAAATGACCTTTAATTCATTTAATTTTTAGTTTGAAAAACCTGGCTTGATTCGTAGCATATTAAAGTCCCCTGTGTTACTACGACGAGTTTGCACGACGCCAATATGGTGGGTCACCGCAACTTTTGTATATTATGGTCTATCCATAAATTCGACGAGCCTCTCCGACTCCATGCACTTAAATTTCATATTGACTTGCGCCATAGAAATACCTGGAAATTTCACGGCAGTCCTGATTCTTGACAGAATTGGCCGAAAAGCTACCTTGTCGTCCGGTTACTTCTTTAGTGCAGCTTGTAACATTGCCTTTGTATTTATACCTAACGGTGAGTACTTTTTAGTTATCAAAAGACAATAAAGATATATTTCTTTAATTATGTGATAAGTATTAACAATCTATACACATATACAAACAATAAAATTTTATCTTACTTGAATCTGTAAATTAAATATTTCATGTATAATCTTATTGTCATTATCGATACATACAGAAACCTAATCTGTAGTTGTTAGAAACTTTATCTTCGTTCGTTCGGGTCCAAATGTAGTATAATTTCTTACTGCGTGAAAACTTTTCATGTCTGGAAAAACTGAACTAACCGTTAAAAAGTAGGAGGGAGGCTGATCCCGATTATGTTTATATTTGTAACTTAAAAATGCTGGATATAATTTTATTTCCCTATAGTTTTTATAACCAAATAACGGCATTTTATATTTAAAATATTGAGCTCTTATTTCAAGTTAGGCAAAGTTTAAGCCAAAGTTAAAGATAGTAAGAGCTCTGAATCAAGAGTGTCAAGTAGAATTGGTATGAAATTAAAAGAGAAAATCTAATAAGTCATAGTTTTGAACAAATTATAGATAGATATACTTCAATTATTTCTTTGAATTAACTCATCTGCAAAAAAGTACCTAAATGAAAACTAGAAAAATGCGCATAGTCAGTTAAATGGGCGCAATAATTTATAATAAAAATATGTTTATTGAATAGATAACAATAATTTTGAATTTTGTGGCATAATTTAAAGTTTTTTTTTATTTCAGATATGACTGTTTTAAGACTTATTGTCTTTTTGTTGGGTAAATTTGGAATTTCCGTAGTAATGACAGCACTTTATTTATTTACATCGGAGTTGTACCCGACTGAATACCGTCACAGCCTCCTTGCTTTCTCTTCTATGGTTGGGCGCATTGGGTCTATCACAGCGCCCCTGACACCTGTTCTTGTAAGTATCGCACGTAAAAAAACATAATCATTAATCATGTCTAATGTATTTAATATTTTACATTGACAAAACATTATGGTAGGATGAGGTAAATTATAGTCTTCTACATAAAAAAAATAAAAAATATAGATTGGTCTTGCTCTTCTCAACTTAAAATAATATTTTTGTCAATAGCCAAATTATTTGAAATTGTTATTATTATCGATACAGAGGCCGAATATTATATATATTTTGTAGAATTTTTGTCTGTCTGTCTCTTTTTTATCTGTGACAGCATCAGAAAACCACTGGACGGATTTTGATGAAATTTGATATGATGATAACTGGTTATCAGGGTCAATATATAGGTCCTTTATAGTATAAAGTTATACCGCAAGGAAATATTATAATATCTATGAGACATCTACACTAAATATTTAAACTTTAAAATTTTATAAAGCATTACCGATTATAACTACATATGCTACTACCTACTTCTTAAATCTAAAGTATGCTTCTTAAAATTCAATATTTAACGTAGAAACATATATCTCAATTGAATTACATTTTCAGATGATTTATTGGCACGGAATCCCTTCACTGATGTTCGGTTCTATGGGGGTTTTATCAGGTCTGCTAGTTCTGACGCAGCCGGAAACCCTCGGAGTTACCATGCCTGACACTCTGGCGGAAGCGGAAGCTCTAGGGAAGAAGAATTATTAACTCGATCAGACTAGTTGATCTGTTGAAATTGATGTATTTTAAGACATTATTTATAAGACTTAGGTGAATTTTATAATCTCTTTTGTTCTTGAATATTTCAAGATTAAATGTTACGTGTTGTAATATAGCTGTTGTATGTTGTTTAAAAAAAGTCCTAATCGAAATAACAGGTACATTTAATTAGGCTTCTCTTAAATTATTTTAATAAAATTAAAGAAAAAACATTAAATAATTCTCAGTAACAGATTTTTGGAAGTTCACATTTCAGTAGTAGGTGCCTCAATTGTATATATAAAAGGGAATCGAAGTCTGATTGAAAATTCATATTTTCGAAGTAATTATTATGTACTAAATTGGAAAGTGTTTTTATAATTATAAATGACGAATTCGAAAGTTTTTGACTGGAAATAAAAGAGAGAATGATGTTAGCAGACCTGAAGAAAAACTATGTAATTCAAATCTCCAACTAAAAATCCAATTTCAAACTTATTCTTACTAATATTACTATCGTAATACGAGTAGTATAATTAATAAAAATGATAAAAATGAAGTCGTTTTCTTTCGTATTTACCTACAAACGATAGGTATTCACTCAAAAGCGTAACTTGTTCCAGCTGTTCTTGAAACTAGCACGAAGGACAAATTCATTACTTGCTAGGAACAACCGGACCTGGATGTCACAGAGCGTATTTTGTATTGTAAAATAACAGGTATAGAACTATCCTATATGAACTAATTACTAGCGATATATTATGACATTTTGAATTAACTATTATCTAATAGTTAATTGTTATGGTTCTTGTAGAGATAACAATATTATTATTACATAGTCTATAGATAAAGTATGTTGGGGCATGATTAAGCACAGCGCCATCTAGTTCCGTGGTAATCCAGCTTGCTTCCGAAGCTTGCTTGCTTGATATCTTATATATTTAAACGAGCAATTCTTGTATCGACTGAAGTTCAAAGCATTTTAATTGGGTTGGAATTCAAAACTGAAGTTAGTTTGTGTGCATCCCTATAGTCGTCGTAGCTTTTGATTAAAAATATTTTATATAAATATGCTGATACTTTTATCATTATAATGCAATTTTATATAGTCGTACGTAAATCTAAAATATGTATCTTTACTATTATCACTCGTACTACCAAAACTAATGATTCTAAATTGGTCTGGAATGATTAATAGATATATCAGCTCATGGACTTTTTAAAGAGCGTCAATGTAGTCTCTCACACATAATATTTCTATAAGGACACAGACTGTTCTTTCGATGTTTGCGAAAAGAATATTTTTCAATACAAAATATCTAAGCTCACTGAATTCTATACTAACCGTTAATCTGTACCCGCGGATGAACCCGTGGAGTGAGGATGAGTTGCAAGTAATAAATAATTTTATTAGAACAATTTGTTAAAAATAAATACATTTTCGGTACATTTTGTGGTCTCAAAAATATCAGTGACTATAGTAAGTCTTTTGAAAACGTTGAAAAATAACACTCGACGTCATCGCATTATATTAATTCTTCTATCTATATATATAAAAATGAATTGCTGTTCGTTTGTCTCGCTAAAACTCTGGAACGGCTGGACCGATTTGGCTAATTTTGGTCTTGAATTATTTGTGCAATTCCAGTTAAGGTTTAAAAGGTGAATAAATATGAAAAAAAAGTTAAGGTCTTTTATTTATTGATTGAGGCAGTACGAAGTCTGCCGGATCAGCTAGTTTACTATAGTTCCACGTATAAATTAACGACATGAGGTACAGACAGTAGATTAATGAAATTGCTAATTACGAATTGATTGACATCTCAGCACAAGCAAGTGTACACGATATATGTAATGTGTATATATGGTCCATCGATCCTAACAAGCAATGATTGACCTAAATATAAATGTACAAACTCATTCATTTGAGACTCATGACTGCCGTCGCAGCGGTGCGTTAGGAGACAATAATTTTTTATACAATGTCCCAAGGAGACAAAAGACCAGATATAGCATTAGAAAGTAAAGAAAGTATTGATGGGGAAGCAGTCGGTGAGAAGCCATTTGATCTTGATGATGTGCTTGTCAACGAATTGGGGCAGTTCGGCCGGTTCCAGCTAAGAAACATACTCCTGGTCACTATACCTATAATGATGTCAGCGTTTATGAGTGAATATATTTTCTCAGCCGCTGCCATACCACACAGGTAACTATTATTTAGGATTGTTTGTAATGCTATTACATAAGTTCTGCATGACATCTCAAAAATTACTCTCTTATCACATAACAATTTTAATACTAGCTTTTTTATTAATCGGAGTTCATAATTTTCTAATAAAATAAAAGTAGCTCAAGTTACTCTCCGCATAACATTAGCTATCTGAGAGTGAAAGTCCTGTTAAAATCGGTTCAGTTTGATCTCTGAAACAGAGATTAGCCGGAACAAACAGACAGACAAGCATTTTTAAATTGATTTTTTTATGTAAGTACCGTATATAGTTCTTACTACTCTACTTTCATAGGCATGTTGAAAAGTTATTTATTTGAAATTAAAGCAGATACTTCAATTTTATTTATTAGCATTCACTTCTTAATATTATTAGCATTCACTTCTTAAAAATCTGAGATATAAGAGAGATGGAAAGAATATGATAAAAATATAAAATAATTAACCACCAACATTTTATTCATTTATTTATAATGTATGTAAGTTTAACCTTTTTGTAATCATATAAATTAAAATCGATCAGCGTTGATTCAATTTATAGATGTCGGATAACAGAATGCAATGAACATGAAAAATTGCAAAAATATGACCCCGAATGGATACTAAACGTGGTTCCAAAAACTAGCTCTGGATTTTCAAGCTGTGAAAGATACGTGTTGCTGACACTTAAAACCAATGGCTCCTTAGATTCTTGCCCAGCCACTTTGTTCAATCACTCTGGAACGACGAGTTGCGATGGTTATGTGTATATGAAAGACAATTCAGTGGTATACGATGTAAGTTGAAACATAATAATTACTTTTCTTATAACTCCAGTCCTCCAAAAACTGAATTGAAAAATATCTAATGCGTTTCAATTCAAACTTAAAGTAAAATGAATATTAGGTTTATTCTATTCTGTATTTCAATTGATATAATGAAACATTATTTGATTTTTAGATATATAACTAACAAACTTAGTTTTTTAACCGTGCAATTACGTAATTTTCGATTGTTTTCAGTTCGACCTCGGATGTCAGGAGTGGTTACGGGCCTTTGCAGGCACATTAAATAGTATAGGAATATTACTGGCAATGCCCATAACTGGATATATTTCTGATCGCTTCGGGCGGAGATTTGCGCTGGTTCTCAATGTCTTCAACTTAAGTCTCATCGGTCTTATTAGAGCTTTCTCCGTGAACTACACCATGTATATGGCACTTCAAATTGTACAGACTACGCTTGGTGCTGGCACATTCAGTTCTGCTTACATTTTTGGTTTGTATGTTATGGATATATTTTCTAAGTCCTTCCAGTCTTACAAACAAATTAACATGTAGGGTGCACATGTTAATTTGTTTGTAATTTGTGTTTGTACCAAATCCTACGCACGACAGCGACACACACGAAAACATTGTTATCGTGTGCAGAGTTGACAGTTGAGATTGTGTCAGAGTAGACGTACTAGTTGTCCCTCCTCTTTTTTGTTGTCAAATTTAATGTTATTTTAATCTTTTGGTTATTAGTTTTACTTTATTAGTTTTACTTCTCTACGCGTAATGAATAAAATAATCGTGTGATCTGTTGTTACTGTGCTAACTATGAATCTAAAATTATCAGTGCAGTGTTAAATTTGCATACTTCTTACTGGGGTATTCTAATAATTAACAATATTCGCAACTTTAAGGTATTCCTAGAAAATTACCGACGAATATCACAATCTGACTACATATTTCGTTGAATGACGTACAAGTGGCATAGCTCAGCTTTGAAGCTACTGCTGTAAGACGGTTTCATCGAATAGTCGTTGGTTCGAATCTCACTTCGCCACAGAAATTTTTAAATTTCTTAAGTTTCTGATTAATTTCTTAAAATGACGAAATATTCGTGCTGTAAATCATCCACACTAGATGGCGCCTCCGATAGTATTAAGTGTATGAAATGTAGTTGCAATTATCACTACATGTGTCTTTACCCGTCGGCAAAAAAAGTTGACATTAAGAAAAATTGGATATGTCCCGAGTGCTCTTTATCACAACCGCGTCAAGTTATTAAGGACAACACGCCAATTCGAAGTCGAAATATTGGCAATAAACAGAGCTCGGAAGATAACGTCAATACTCGCAGAGGTGCATCTAATACAGAACCCTATTCTCCAGACACTAAGTATGATTCGCTAACTTCGCCCTCAATTCTTGAACACGTCAGAAGTATAATATCCTCTGAATTAAATAATCTAAAATTAGACCTTAAAAATTCTATTACGCCCATCCAAAATGAGCTGAAGGCTATCAAGGACGAGTTTCTTAGTGTCAAACAGTCATTAGAATTTATAAATCATAACTTGGACGATTTTAACAAAAGAATAGGTGATTGCGAGGTCCATATTAAGGAATTTTCTACTAAAATTTTGGAAATCGGGAACTTAAAAACATCTATTGAGGCTATCGAATCTGATAATCGTAATCGGGAACAGTGGGCCAGAAGGTCTAATGTGGAAATATATGGAATCCCGGAACAGAAGAGTGAAAACCTGTTCTCTATCATTGAAAGTATTGTAAGCAAGACTGAGTTTAAACTTAATATTAATACTGATATTGACTTTGTAACTCGTGTTGCTGCAAAAAATAACGAACCTAAAAGGAGTAAACCAATCATTGTACGATTCTTATCACGTTGGAAAAAGGATGAATTTTTAGCACAAGTCAGAAAACTTAAATTGAAGTGTTGTGATATAGGCTTTGCTACCAAAAATAATTTTGTTTACTTTAACGATCATTTGACCAGCTATAATAAGAGCCTCTTATTATCCGCCAAAAAATTAGCTCGAGAGAAGAATTTTAAATATGTGTGGGTTAAAAATTGTTCAATTATGGCTCGTCGTAATGATACTAGTCCAGTTATCCATATTGTAAATACTAGTGAATAATTTAGTGTTTTGTGTTTAGGCTTGGACATCTCCATTCGAATAGTTAGTATTTTTTATAATAACAGATGCAATGTTTACATAATTATTTTACTATTATTGTTATTCTATAGTGTATGTGGAGTCTCCCTTATGAATTTATCTATAAATGATTATTATATTATATTTAATAATGAATAATGATCTGACACTATATTATCAAAATGTTCGAGGCTTGCGAACTAAAACAAATTTGTTCTTCAGGAGTTTAATGCAGGTTGATTACGACGTTATCTGTTTAACGGAGACATGGTTGTGTGATGGGATTCATAGTGAGGAACTTTTCGATTCGCGGTACACTGTTTATAGGTATGATCGAAATTTTAATACCAGCGGACTGACTTTGGGCGGAGGCGTGTTAATTGCAGTTAAATCTAGCTTATCTGTTTATGCTTCTTCTCTAATTCCGATAGATAATTATGCAGGTGAAATTTTAAAAGTCACTTTAGCCCTTACGTCGCCTATGAATATAAAATATCTACATATTTACTGTTCTTATTTTCCTCATAATCGCTTTCATCGAGAAGCTCTTTGTGATTTTTTTGAATCTGTCTCTAATGAGTTTATTGTTAAGCCAAATGATATTTTCTTTCTTGTTGGTGATTTTAACGTGTCGGCAGCAGCTTGGTCTAATGTTGGTCACTACATGGAGATAGTTAATTCTCACGTAGAGGATGGCCTTATCGATGTTCTTTATAATTTTCTTAATTTTACAGATTTTAAGCAATTTAATTATATTTTGAATTTCAATAATAGGCTTCTGGATTTGGTCATAGGAAACTGTCACTGCTCAGTTAATCGTAGCTGCTTGCCTCTTACACCTGAAGATGCACACCATCCTGCATTGGAATTAATTTTGTCCAGTATCTCATTATGTAAGTCCGTTTCTACACCACGGACTATAAGATTATTTCATGCAGCCGATTACGATGCAATAAATGATGTATTAGCATCTATTGATTGGTTTGAGTTATTAGATGATCGTGATTTACCAACGGCAGTAGATATATTTTACAATAAAATAAATGAGCTTATTAATGAATTAATTCCAGTTAAAAAAGTAAAGTCTATAAATAGATTTCCCTGTTGGTACTCCCGTTCTCTAATAAAAATAATTTCCGATAAGCTCAGATTTCACAAGAAATGGAAAATTTACAATCGTACTTCTGACTATGATTCATTTAGCTTACTCCGTGAACGTCAAAAAACAAAGCAAACTTACGACTATAACTTATATATCTATAACTCTGAATTAAAAATTAAGTCTAATAGAAAATATTTTTGGACTTTCGTCAGGTCAAAGAATTCTTTTACTGGAATTCCCGATACAGTGACATTTGGGAACCGATCTGTTAATGATCCACAAAATGCCTGCAATCTGTTCAGTGACTATTTTAAATCAACATTTGAGACTTCCATCAATAATTCAAATCCTCATCAATTTTCTGAGACTAATATGCCTCATACAATAATCAATTCAATTTACATTACACCGGACCTAGTTAAGAAATATCTAAAATCCCTTGATATTAAAAAAGGGATGGGTCCAGATGGTATACCTCCTGTTTTTCTTAAGTTCTGTAGTCACCATTTAGCTTATCCAATTTTCCTACTATTTAACAAATCACTTACATCCGGGGAAATGCCTAGTATTTGGAAGAAATCATTTGTGGTTCCTATATTGAAATCTGGTGACAAACACGAGGTTCAAAATTATAGACCAATTTCTAAATTATGTATAATTGGTAAACTTTTTGAAAAGATCGTGTATGATAGTTTATTTCCAAAATTAAGACCTTTTCTGATTAATGAACAGCATGGGTTTGTCAACAAAAAATCAACAGAAGGAAATCTCGCGGAATTAGTCCATTGTATTACTACGTCTATGGATCAGGGCTACCAGGTTGATGTAGTGTATACAGACTTCGCGAAAGCGTTTGATAAGGTTCCCCATCATGTTCTTATCCAAAAACTTGCAGGAATGGGTATCCATGGTGATTTGCTGCGTTGGTTAACTTCTTATCTTCAGAACAGAAGTCAAGCGGTAACTATTAAAGGATATACTTCATCCTTTGTGCCTGTTACCTCGGGTGTTCCTCAAGGATCTCACCTTGGACCTTTACTGTTTAACATATTCCTAAATGACATTAAGATTATTTTCAAGAATAGTTCATTTCTTCTGTATGCTGATGACTTAAAAATTATCAGAAAAATTGCATGCCTCTCAGACAGTGCTCTATTACAGGAAGATTTAGACAGGCTTTACTTGTATTGTTCTAATAATTATTTACATATAAACGTTAGGAAATGTTCTATCATTTCTTTCTCTAGGAAGCTAGCTACTTTAGATTTCCGATATTCACTTGGTAGTGAAACAATAAAAAGGGTTAATGAAGTGCGTGACTTGGGTGTACTTCTTGATAGCAAATTGTTATTCAAGTTCCACATAAACCAAATAACTGCCAAAGCTTATAAAGTGCTGGGTTTCGTACTTAGAGTGAGTAGAGACTTTAGAAATATTTCCACAATTCTTTTACTATATAACACCTTGGTTCGTCCAATCTTGGAATATGGCTCAATAATCTGGAACCCCTATCATAATTCATACATAGAGGAAATCGAAAGAGTTCAACTTAAATTTATAAAGCACTTAAAATTTAGATACCAATGCTGTCCTGCTCTATCTTCTCTCTCAAGCCGTCGTAGATTTAAAGACCAATTGTTTTTATATAAAATAATTAATAACCTTGTCGACTCCCCATACCTGTTAAATAATTTACATTTCAGATGTCCCAGCTTTAACACTCGTCGTAGAGAGCTATTCCACATTCCTTTTACCAGAACTAAATTTGCTCAAAATGAATTTACATATAGGTCCTGTCGCGATTATAATGCTAACTTTAACGACATAGATATAATGTATTATTCGCTACCAAATTTCAAAAGGAAAATAAGAGATGTTCTTTCTCAAATAAATCCGTAATTTAGCTTTATATATTTATTGTTAGTGTTTTAGTATTCTGTTTTATATATTATATGTAATTGAAATGTTTTCTCCCTAATTTTCTTCTAGTATCTACTCTAATACTATGTGTATTGTTTGTCTGTAGAAACTTTATTGGTGTATGTACTACTATTATTATTGTATTTTTATTGTTTGTTTTATACCACTGTTTGTTTCTCTTAGAATAAATAAAATAAAATAAAATATCTATTTTTCTTGTCTGTAGCAGAAAATACAACTTTTTGCGGCTAGATCAGAAAAAAATCTTGTCGCGTGCATGATGAATTTTTCTTGTCTGCCACAGGCACGGCAACTTTTCTTAGCGTTTACATATTCATGCATAATTATAGATCCGTATTAAGGTTATGCGACTAAATAACGACTTATGAGCAACTTGACGTATTTTTGTCATTTAACTTCACCTCTAACGGCGCTACTATAGCTGTAGTACTGTAGTACTATAGTAGTGTATTAGTCATTGAATTACTTATTTATTTTGAGTCAATAGTCTTATTCTGTTTGAATATCAGTATAAAAATTTATACCGAACTCATCTTAATTCAATTAAATCGTTGTAGTTATCACGCAAAGCCTTTCTGGGTTAAGTTCATTCATTCAATATTATTCAGCTAAACATGTGTAAATAAATGCATAGCTTGCACAGAGCGTTAACGTCACAGAGATTGTATCAACGGCAGGATCGAATCCGAAAGATTTTAAAACATATTATTCAATTTATTATAATCATTCACTGCTATAATTAACTGATTGGTCAAATTTAGGATTTGAACTTATCTATATACGTATGTATAATGTATATATTTCAGCTGCTGAGCTCGTGGGCCCGAAGTACCGGGTCCTAACAAGTGCTACGCTATCTTCAATATTCGCTGTAGGGCAAGTAGTACTTGGCACTGTAGCATGGCTAATCCCGCCTTGGCGTTACATGAGCATGGCTCTTCACATTCCTGGTTTCCTCATAATCGTGTATTATAGGTTTTTATATGAAAGTGTACGATGGTTATTAAGTAAAAAGAAGTATGCAGAAGCTCAGAGAGTACTCCAAGCTGTTGCGAGGGTCAACAAAACGCATATAAGCTCTGCATCCCTCGATGCGCTCGTGAACTCCTCCAAGATTTCGTCATATTTGCCAAAAGTAAGTTATTTTGTGAAAATATTTAATATTTTTTACCGATAAAAACATAATGTGATTGCGTTTAAGGTATTTTAGTGCTAAATTAATCCTCATCCCACGCTAGCAGCCACTATCAACCGTCATTAAAACATACCTATCAAACTTAATTCATACTACCTCTGTCTTCTACTTTGCTTATATTTTTTAAAGTGAGTCATTACTGCTTCCCCAAGTCTTACTTATCATTATATGATATTATCCGCATTAGAGCATTAGGAAGATACTCTTATTATTATATATTTTGCAAATCTCTGCGTGTTTTTATTTCAAATAAAACCTTATTACAAAATTTTATGCAAATATTTTATTAGGTATTTAAGCCGTTTTAGAGATACACGAAATAAATGCATGTAAATAATTATGTACTAGTAGACGTATTGCCCATTTAATATTATAGGATTAAACGAAAATGACAACAAAGACTATCAGAACTTAGTTACGCAGAACGTATTATGATAATATGATAATTTAATAGATACTTATTATAACAATTAATCATTATGACAGACAACGTTGATACTCTTACTGCATAAATTATCTTCTAAATTAAATACGGAGATAATTTTGTTTAATACCTTTTTTTTTTTATGACAGATGGGCTTACATTTACATACCTTATTCTTTACCTACTGCTTGACTCAATATTTCTTTATCGATTACTATCACAGCTTATACAAAATGTATCGAGCAATCTTAATTTTGATATGAATTTCTTATCGGTCCTGAATATCTGACCTTTAGTTTTCAATTTTAATTATTAAAAGATTTCATGAATTATGCAAATAAATGATAGAGAAATACAAAAACATTGAATTTATTTGCGCTTTATTTAAGTATTATCTACTCAAAAATGCACTGCATACAGAATTGACTAAGCAATTTCTTATTCAAATGAATATGTTTGCTTGGCCACATATCACACCAAAACTGATCAACATATTGGTGTCAATTTTTGTATGATTGCTAGTGGCTGAAAAATTACATGAAGTACTTTTATCTCATTGTTAATTGGTAAGATAAAAAGAGTTTAACAAAGTCGCTGGTATTAGAATGCTTCCATCTGCCTACATTTTTTATATTTTCATTTAGAAGTGTTTTATATTTACTTTCCAGGATGAAAAGCATGACTTAGTGGGCACAATTATACGTTCACCAATCTTGCTGAGAAGAGTCTGCACCACACCAATCTGGTGGATCACCACGATTTTCGTTTACTACGGACTATCAATTGACTCCACCAGTCTGTCCGACACTATATATTTGAACTATATCTTGACATGTGCTATAGAAATTCCTGGGTTTTTCACTGCAGTATTAGTTTTGGATAGAATCGGCAGAAGAGCAACCTTATCATCTGGATTTTTTTTCAGCGCCGCATGTAACATCGCGTTTGTTTTTATACCAGATAGTAAGTTTTTATTTACAAGAAAGGTATTTACTTACATTCGAGAATTTAGTAAAACTTAACTTGGGAAGTATCATTTATATTATTATCTACTGTCGATCAACAATAAGCCTACTGATGAGTGACTGCTGGTTTCCCCCGGATCAAAACACGAGGAAAAAAACTACGAAGAAAAAATCAAATTCTTTGTTATCAATTAATTATCACATAGTTACATATTTAATTGGTGATGATTAATAGTGATAAAATAGTATAGTTGATTGTTGCTAGTCGTCCAATAATCGTAAAAATTAAATGTTGGCCGATAAAACAACACTTATCAATATAGTTTCCTGAACATACTTACATATTCAGGAAAAAATGTCTTTTATATCTTTCTTCGTATTAAAGTAATAGAGCAAGAGCTTTAATGTCCTAAAAATATCGAGCTAAAATTGATTTTTTAGGTCTCAAACTAACAAGCTACAATTTTTTTTATGTCCAAACAACAAACAAGAAACGTCACTACGCCATAATAAAACAATTCCAACGTGTTGCGCTTTCTAATTTAATTAACTGCATTCAAGTAAATGTGTATTCGAAACAATATTTAAACTACTGGAATTCTTGACAATTTTTGAAGAATGTGTTGTTGTTATAGCATTAGCATAGCAGTTACTTATCACAAACCGGTAATAAAAGGACAAACAATATACTTATGTTTATTTCTTCCGGTTTGATTTTCCGGGTTCAGTATAGAATAGTAGACTTAAGAAATTATTAAATTTCTCTCTTTTTAAAGTGTACCTAATACTACATAAAATTTCAGGCTTAACAATACTGAGGCTGATAATCTTTTTACTGGGGAAATTTGGCATTTCAATGGTTATGACGTCACTCTACTTGTTCACATCGGAGTTATATCCGACGGAGTTCAGACACAGTCTTCTTGCCTTTTCCTCAATGATTGGTCGCATTGGGGCTATTACAGCACCTCTCACACCTGTTCTTGTAAGTTGATGTCTCGTACAAGGCTACTGAAGTTGAAGGCCTGGGCTTATCTCTCAAACAATATCATTTATGGATTTTTCGTGATGACCGTTGACCGTGCTAAGTAGAGAGTATATTAAGTAGGTTGGTTTCTCAATTGTCATACCACTCGAATTTAATATATATTCTTGGCCTACACGCACGCTTTTGCACTAAAATCCTTGCGCAAGTAGGATATCAAGACAGAATTAGATTGGCTTCTGATCGAAATCAGCCAGAAGGACATTGTAAATAACATCGATACGTATTAAATTAAAATTACATTGAACATTTGATTAATTATATTATTAATTTTTACATGTCTCTATCTAATCTATTAATTTAAATAAAAATAAAGTAATTGTATATTGTCACCTGTATGTGTTAGGTTGCATTTACACAATCTAAATACTGATTACGTCATCTATTATACGAGTATATTAGGGGTTAACTAATGTTAAATATTAAACAAACATATAATCAATCCTAATAAAGTTTTATGTGAGCGTAATCTTGTAAACGATTTTCAGATGGAATATTGGCATGGCATACCGTCAATTATGTTTGGTTGTATGGGAGTCCTCTCTGGTCTCCTGGTACTCACTCAGCCTGAAACATTTGGCACCAAGATGCCTGACACTCTCGCAGAAGCTGAAAATCTCGGAAGAACTAGAAAATCGCAGCGAACAAGCTGACCGGATGTCTTTCAATTTTTCATGCACATTTTAAATAAAAATTTCAGTTTTTATAAATTTAGTCTAACAATTTTCATTTGTATAAAATTTAAATATTTTTGATCTATTTTAAAAACACGAATCTATTTAAGAAACATCGAATAAATTACGTATACAAAATATTTCACCAGTATGTGGAAATTGGAATAGAAATAAATATTTTTTGTACTAAATATTCTGAGTTTTTTAACTTTTATATTAGATTATATATAGCTCGGGAAACCAAGAGAAGCTAGTATTCAAACTCATCTTGCACTCGTACCCCTGGTATTTTCATAGAGAATTATTTGCAACTGAATTTGACTACTACGCGCTTTACAACTAGGCTACGACTACCTAAAAGTAGGTTAGTAGCACACACATACTTCTTTTTAATCTATTTAATAAATTATCTTCACCATTTTCGAAGTAAACATCGAGGTTAAACAAGTAACGAGTTAATAATCTGTAGACTGATATTATGTTTAAAGAATTTTCTCTTCTTCCTCGTTCTCTCAATAATAAATATCCCGAACGCTGATGATTTTCGCCCATTCACTGATCAGTTCAGAGATGCCTGTACAAAATCATCTATATTTGCCCCCAATGTCTTTTTAATTACGGCTGAATAGCCCATAAATTCTCAAATAAAATGCCCCAAGATTCAGTTCATGAGTTTTTCTAGACTATACAGGGTGATGGCATAATTTTTCTAGGATTTTGTTTTGATAGAAAGTGGGAAGCCGCTCTGTGATCTATCGTGTCTCCGATGTCTAGTAGTTTCTTCCCATTTAAAAGAAAAGTAGTATAAACTGCGCATAAGGCAACATTTATGGCTTTACGTGTTATTTATACTAGTTATCATTGCATAGTTATATTGCACTACTTTCCCCTGCTTTGGAAAATGTCTATTATGAACATGGTACCTAAGCCTGGAAAGCCTCCAACAGAAGTATCTTCATACAGGCCGATAAGCCTTCTCCCCGTACTTTCAAAATTGTTAGAGAAAATAATTCTCCATCGTCTCCTTCCAGTCCTAGAAACACAAAAAGTAATACCTGACCACCAATTTGGTTTTCCTGCCCACCATGGAACGACTGAACAAATTCACCGAGTTGCACACACAGTCCGCCAAGCCCTGGAAAGAAAAGAATATTGTTCAGCTGCATTCATAGATATCCAGCAGGCCTTTGACCGTGTATGGCATAAAGGCCTACTTTACAAACTGAAAGTATGCTTACCTAACACCTTGTACATGCTTATCAGGTCCTATCTGTCTCAACGGTTATTCCAAGTCAAGTGTGAAGACGGTCTGTCTGCTTTCTGTAACATAGAAGCTGGAGTACCGCAAGGGTCTGTATTGGGCCCTGTTTTGTATACGGTCTACACTGCTGACTTACCTATGTCAGAGGATGTGATCACAGCAACATATGCCGATGACACTGCCGTACTTGCTTGCAGCAAAGACGCCAACAATACATCGCTTATACTACAAGAACATCTCAGCAAAATAAAT
Organism: Boloria euphrosyne; assembly: GCA_951802675.2. Taxonomy (NCBI): domain Eukaryota; kingdom Metazoa; phylum Arthropoda; class Insecta; order Lepidoptera; family Nymphalidae; genus Boloria; species Boloria euphrosyne. The sequence continues at coordinate 14,110,484 of OX637879.1, forward strand.
TCATGCCTAAAAAAAATGGAGAATAAGAGCTAGTGCAGCGACATCGAGCCATTCACCCTGAAAAAAGGAAATTGCCCACCTGTTCAACTAGATGAAACCATCCTACCCCAAAAAACATCAGTCAAATACCTAGGTATAAATCTGGATAGAAGATTGACCTGGAGAGATCATATTAAGGCAAAAAGAGATCAAGCCAACTGGAAGTTCCGTGAACTATACTGGCTGATAGGCAGACAGTCCTCATTAAGCTATGAAAACAAGGTCTTCATATACAAAAGCATCATTAAACCGGTGTGGACATATGGCATTCAGCTCTGGGGTTCAGCAAGCCACTCAAACATTGAGATACTCCAGCGCTTCCAAAATAATATCTTAAAGGTTATATGCAACGCACCTTGGTTCACCAAAAATTCAGAAGTACACGAATACACAGAAATTCCCACAGTGAAGGAGGAAATAGACAGGTCACTCGTGGCCTATAAAAAGAGACTTGAGTGTCATAAAAATTATTTAGCAGTCCAACTTATGGATGTCAGTGACAGCATGTTTCGCCTTAAAAGACCAAGATTGGCCAACATATAGTATATCTATTATAAAAATTAATTACTTATACTGGTTACGTTAAAGGGTTGTAGCATCATTGGATGCGCAAGCCCAAACTATAAAGTACAGAAGGACCACAGATCTGTTTATAGTCCAAGGACTGATCGCAGATAGCAAAAAGAGAGAAAAAAAACAACATTTATGGCTTTACGTGTTATTTATACTAGTTATCAGAACAAATATTACTACATATAAGTTAGTTACTGTTGGGACTTAGAATCCTTAGTTTTTCTTGATTTTTTTAGAAACCAAGTAATTGATTTTTATGTCTTAAAAACTCGTTCAAATAAGTAAAATAAAGTAAATATTAAGTAGACAATCATATAAAATATTAAGTACTAGCTGATACCCGCGACTTCGTCCGCGTTGCTCAAAAGTTAAAATATTATCGAAGTTTTCTTATGTACGAACTACGAAGGAAAAAACATCAAAAAGATCGCAATTTTAAATATACTTTAACGAAAACCCTACAGAACTTCGACAACCTTAAGAACTCACCCTACAGAACTGACAACCCTGACCTAACCGAATGGCGTTAGTGTCCGAGCTTAGATATTCCTCACAGAACGTAACGCTTGTGCGATTTTAATACTACTAACGCCATCTATTGAGAAATCCGCGAGAAGGAAACATACATCACTGAACACGCAGTGCATATAGAAATCGTTATTTCTTGAAACTTTAATAACTTTTTATTAAATGAAGATATCGCAATATTTTTTTCTGTTGATAAGGGTCAAGTGTCTAAGAAATAAAACTTAGAAAGTTTCATTGACATCTATCCAGTAGTTTTTCCGTGATGCGCACAAGTGCAGACCTCTATCATTTTATTTATATAGATAGATTTTGAAACTTATTTATCTTTTAAATAAATACTGTGAATTAGGTGCATTGAAGTAATAAAAATGAACACATGACCTAAAATATATCAATCTATTTAAACTAATTTATTTATATCAAGGTTATTACATATAAATTGATATATTAATTAATTCTGAGCCACTTTCCCTATTAAAGACGAAACCTCTCAAACCTTTTAAGACGATTACATTTAAAATGAAAGACACAATGTCAAATGTGTCAGTACACTTTTCTACATGGAGGTTAGAGACCAGGAGAACCATCGCTTCATACTGAAGCATTACATGCCTGTCCCTGAAAATTTGTAGAATTTACAACGCGCTGACGTCGGTAAGTAGTATTTGTGAAGTTAGCTGTTTAAGAGTATTGTCACTAAATTTGTGACAACGTGAAGTTAGGCATTGAGACAACATAGCGATCGCAGCGCCTCCTTAGCTTGACAATATTTCTGAGACACTGCATTCTAGGGCTATGGTCCTCCTGGTCTCTAATCTCCATGCTTTTCTATCTGCTTTTCTACAGATAGGGTATTAGCACTATCGTTTAAGTCCCTAACTAAAGTTACTTTTTCTTTTCACGTCTTTGCTCTTATTTTAGATGAGTTATTGGCATTGTATCCTATCGGTGACGTTTGGATGCGTTGGTATCCTCTCTGGTATTTTAGTACTGATGCAGCCCGAAACGTTGGGCATGAAAGCGCCTAATAACCTCTGGCTGAGGCAGGAGCACTAGGAAAGTCAAAATTTTTAATAAGTAAATTATATGTACATACATATGTGTAATAATTAATAGTCAACATATCTTTAAGACTTACCTTAGTTTTTATAATGAAAATTGATTAAGATTATCATTTGAATCAATCAATTATATCAGGTTTTGAATATACTTCACTACTTAATTAAAATTCCATTCTTAATTCTAAGTTTACCTGATGTACACCAGTTTTAAGTTTCCAAAACAACAATTTGTCTTAGATATGCTTATAATAAAGAGTTAATCAGCCTAACCTTCATGATAGCATTACAATATTTGCGCTACCAATACAATCGATTAATTTATTATAATCGATACGTAGTACAGATACGTATCTGTCAAATAACGTAAATGGGCTATACTCGTACCTGTGGAAAATTACCGGATTATTAATCAAAATAAGCTCAGCTTTTTCTTTATTGATTAGAAATGTATTATTTTAAGTAATACAAGTATTGCTTTAGCGTAATGTAGCTTTTGCGTAATAACAACTTGACTCAAAATAAAACAAAGTTTTATTTATAATAAATTTTACTTTTAATTAATCAATATATTACACACTAATACTATTTTAAATATTAATATCACTTACTAATTATCAAATATTAGGTACATTTGTCCTTAGATAACTTAAAACGGATAACTTAAAATTAGTTCATTATTTACATTTTAAGTTTCACGCAGAAGCAGTGTTTTCATTATTCTTAGGAGCATCAATTTTCTCGGCATCAGCTACTTGTTCAGGAAGGTCAGTGCAGCTTGTGTCAGGTAGAGACAGTGCTAACAAAGCCGGACCTAGAGCCATCAAGCCAAACGCTATGCTAGGTAATCCTCGGTAATACTGCTCCTATAAAGTATGGTAGAAAAGTAATAATTAATAAACTAAGTATTAATAAGTATATTTGATAATATTTTTCACACAAACTTAATTACTTTACGTTGCACAATATTATTTACTTAAGAAATTACTCTCGTTGAAAGAGACAATAACAAAAAAGTTCCTTAGTTCGTTAATAGAATACTTGGAATAGACCCGGTTGTAATAACATACCAGTAAAGGAGTTTGCGGAGCCAGCGCAGACCCAAGACGACCAATAGTGTTGGCGATATTAGTGAGAGAGTTGCGTGACGTGGTAGGGAATACCTCCATGGCTACCACGTATATGGAGAAAAAGCCATAGCTACTGCACATTTTGCCCACCATGTACAAAAGGACAGATGCCCACCAGATTGCTGTTGATATTGAAAGATTAATAAATATTGTTATGTACACTTTAAAATGCACTAAGGAACAAACAACAACAAAACAAATATTCAAACACATACATATTACACGAACAATCAATACAAAATTACATTATTATTAAATAAATAACCTAACCTAAAATAATTGCCCTTTAAACGAACTAAAACTAAGGTATACCTATTTTTTATGTTAGGATATGCATTTACGTATACTAACTGTATTTAATTTACGGGACATTTATATAGAGTGTAGACTCACTGGCTACAAAAGCCATTACCACGCACTAAAACCCAACAGAACCTCCCCTGTCTCAATGGGGCGTCGCAGGATCGCTTAAATAAATTCTTCCACGACGTCCCATTAAGACAGGTATGTCGTGGTCAAGATCTAATAGTATATCTAAAATGAAACATTTACTTACATTTAGGCATAAATGCAGACGCCACAAAAAAGAAAGCACACAGACAATAAGCTACACATATCGGAGCCTTTCTTCCAAACCTTGTCAAAGTAAACGCGGTAACTACTCTGGTAGGCACCGCCAATAGCATCATTACTGAATAGTTGATATATTTGTTGCCAGAAATAGACGTTGAGTTTACTATAGCTCCCGTAAACACAAACATGCAGCAGAAGAAACAGGCGGCAATGATGGCCATCCGGATGAGGATAGTCTTTGATCGGAGAACGGACAATACGCTGGGTGTCTCTACCGATGTTGACTGACTGATCTGAAATTTACATTAAAATTATTGTTTTCTTGTGGTGGGTAGGCAGTATCTTCTATTGCTATTTAAAAATAAGTAATTTGAATCAGGGACATTTTTAATTTAGTGCTTAATAAGTATTTAAAGTTATTAAGCATATTAAAGTCACTAATCTTACTATTTTATTAAATAAGTAAATACATATTGCTTGAAAAACTATATGAATATTATAGTTACCTCTTGTGCTTTGATTTTGTCTTCACTCATTTTCGCAAGCATATCTTTTGCTTTGCTAGAAAGCGTAATTTTGTTGATTTTTGCGACTTTGTTCAGTACACGAACTGCTTCATCTTTTCTGTTATGAGCTAAAAGCCATCTTACTCCTTCGTCTATAAGGAATATGTAGAATACCTAAATCAAAAAAGTTCCTTGTCAGCAGAGTAGTATTATATATAAAATACGAGTATTTTTAATCATAACTATTCTTCCAAATAATTACTAACGTGATTTAGTGATAAAAGATTCAAATAGTGAATGCTTCTATTCCTAGTTAGTGCCTATCTTGAGACTTAATGCCAAGTTTTATTAACATCATAGTTGCTTAAATTTACATTAATATGTCTCAGCCGATAGATAAAATTTGTCTTTGGTACTAATTGTATTGTAACAAACATGATAAAATTTATTCAATCCATCAAGAAATTTCCGATTACGATAGGATATGTTTGTCGTTTTTCAAAACAAATTGTTTCATTTTCCTCAATTCTTTTTTTACGATGTGTGAAATCATAGCGCCACTCACTGCAAGCGAAGAAACGAGTGAAGTACCTTTTTATGTCAAATATCGATAATGAATAATCGGCTGTGCACGTATTGTTTAAATATTATACAAATTTAAATCGTATATAAATTATACGAGTAATATTATAATAAATAAATGTAGGTATACCTACAATTTATTAAATACAAATAAGAGTCTCACCACGATTAAAAGTGGTGCATAGATAGCCCTCATCAAGTTCCTCCAGTACGGTATCTTCCAAGCAATTAAACCGAAAAACGCTCCGCCAATACATGATAAGATGTCTGAGATGCAAGAGAATGCCACTCTGTTCTTCCGACTGACTAATTCTAAAGCTAAAAAAGATATTATTACAGAAAGACATTGTTATACTTAAAATATACTATTTGGTTCTAATTTTAATTTTTTTTTTTTTAATTGAGTGATTTTTTTTACAAGGAACATAATATTTAATTTACTAATTAGTAGAAAAAAAATAGATTATGTAACTTTCCAGAACATATACTATCACATTGCAAAATACTACGAGGATCAATTGCGTGGTGCATAAACCAAAGCGATAAATGAACGAACACATGCATTTATAATACTAGCATATCACGCAGCGCCCGCGTCCTAAACACAAGAAACCAAATTCATTGATCTTACATAACTTTATTATACTATGTGATGTATGATGTACTTATGTAGCCTATCCTTTCTCCATGAATAGACCATCCATCAAAAAAAATATTTTTTAAATCGAACCAGTAGTTACAAGATTAGCGTTTCCAACCAAACAAAGAAACTATTTAACTTTATATTATTAGTAAAGATTATTAGATTTCATTAAACAAATAAATAGACTCCTTATCAATATCTCCTATCTCAAATTAAATCTATTCATATTATTAGTGGCTTTTACTAGATTTCAGCGCGGCGGACTATGGCCTGATCCCCCTCGTACTGAGGGAGGCCCGTGCCCAGCAGTGGGACGTTAAAAAGGGCTGATGATGATTTACTAGATTTATGATAAGTAAATTGAATTAGTACATAAGCCAACGAAAAATATATTAATATTATATATTTACGTCTATGTAGTGTATTCAGACCTTTTTTAACATCCTTCTGCTGGGCACGAGCTTCCCTTTAATATTAGGTGGAATAGGTCATAATCCACCACGGTGGCTAAATGCGGGTTGGCGGGCTTAACATGTCTTTCGGTTTTTTTTATAAAGGTATAATATAAGGTATATTCATTTTAGGTTAAATTTCTTGCCCCTTTTAATGCCTTTTTTGCAATTATTTTCCTTAGAAAAACTGACACAAACTTACATAAAACCATAGAAGCGTTGCCATATCCAAGAGCAGTTTCCAAAAACTCAAGTATCAGCAACGACCAGTAGTCATATACCACTGACTTCAGGAGTCCGGCTGCCCCCACCATGAGAGGTGTCCCCACGATTATTACCTTGCGTCCGTATCTGTAACAGAGATAAATAAACTACGACTGAATCTGGTTGATTTTTTGTGAATGCTGTAATATATTTTATAGACAATGTTTTTTTTATTAACAATGGTTTGTCCGCAGCTTCACCCATAATATCATGTTAGGGGATCTAATATTTTAAATATATAAAATAGTAAACTAATAAAATGTAATGCAACATACATAAAAACAAAGAATCTTTTTAGTTTTATATATTTGTGTAGATATCAACAGGTAGTTATATCTAATCCCATCTATAACAATGTAAGGCAGTATTGTATTCAAGTTCAGTGTCACTCAAGTTCAATTACATGCGAGTTACGGCGTGACGTCACGTGTCGTGCTCGTTGAAGGCATATATTTATTGTCCCACATTAGAAGATCTAATTCTTAGATAATTCTACCTCATATTTGCTGTTTACTGCTAAAGTTATATTAATTCGACTTAATTTCATTACAAATAAAATACCAATTAGTTATTGTTATAATTTTTAAGTCAACTTTTTACATAAGGTTAGTCTGTGGTCCAAACTTAGCTAAAAATATATTTTGAAATTGGCCAATCCTTACATAAAACGACTGAAACGCCATGAAATATAGGGAGTAGGCGACTGATCGTAAGAATTGAGAAATAACGAATGCCCTGTTGAGGAGCCTCCTCTACATGACGTGAATGGCTTGCTCTGCTCATAGTTTAAGGCTGATCGCTGTCAATCTTGATCTTATAAAAAGTGCACTCTTTATTCCTATTAATTTCAAACTACATTTAGACGACAATTAGACTAGTGCGAGAATTCTACTGTCAGAACGTTTCTATGTATTCTGTGAGTTACGGAAGTGAAACATCGTGCTTCATACTAAGGGCTGTGTGCTATTCACTACATATTATAAAACAAAGTCCTCCGCCGCGTCTGTCTGTCTGTTTGTTTGCTAAAAAGTCATAAACTACTGCACGTATCAAGCTTCAAATCACAAATGTATCATATTTATGAGAGTTCCTTCATGCAGCCCATACCATTTCAGTTTTAGATGTATGACAAATTAATATTTACCTGTCAGATATGATTCCTGATATAACAAAGGAGAAGACGAGGCCGAGATTATGAACTGTTCCAATGAGGGTTCTCTTCCAAGGTTGGCAGCCCAAGTCGAACTGTAAGTAAGAATATTTATATGCAAGTTATTCTTCTATATTGCATCTTATGCTTTTGTTTGGGGCAAAGTTTAGGATATAATATGGTAAAAAATAGTAATCTACTAAAAACAACTACTTTTCATAATGGCCGGCTTCGGACATTCTAGCCGTCTAGAAGAAGTATATGCGTAGACACAAGTACACTATCTTTTCCTACCATTATCAAACAACATTAAAATGCCAACTTAACACCACTGGTAAAATATAAAGACTTTAAGACTTTTTGAGCTCTCTCCAAGACCAAAGATTTTGTCGACTAGAGCTCAAAATCACAGCCCCGGATCTGTAGCCGTACATGCTAACTATAAAACCACAGTAGTAGTAAAAATTGCACACGAATGTTCGGAAAACACGCATTATATAATAGTGTCACGAATGCACTTGTTTCTTGCGACCGATCACATAGATACCACGTATTATGCACGATTCATTATTTAATAAAAACGTGCAATACATTAACATCACAATATTTACTTTACTTAAATATTTATCACTAAAATTACGCTCTTTTTTTCTTATATATAACTTAAAATACAAACACATAATAAATATAAACCCATGACTGGAGTACAAATGAATGGTACCCCAGTGGGACTCGAACCCGCCACCACTGACGCGGCAAGTTATACCACAAACTGAGTCAAACGTGTCACAAAATAATGAAACGATTCTGGCATTAAAGCAATATGAATAACGTCTACCAACTATATAATTTTCACTTCCGCAGTACAAATATTAATGAATGGAATTTGGTATATTCTGTAAAATACAGAGTATTACATAAATGGTCAAAATAATATGCGAATTTATTGTGTTAGATGCCCTTGGCCGTGACTGTCGCCATGCAAATTACGGATGGGTATTGCCCTGAGTAATATAGGCCACTTTAACTGCCTCGGTGGTTTAGATGATGTTCAGCTGCAAATTCGAGGTCCTGAGTTCAAATCCTAGGTCGGGCCAAATTTTGTAATTGCGTGTTTCTCATGAAAGCTTAACTAGAAAGTTTCGAAATTAGTAAGTTGTGTTTGGAACTTGTGGAAGTTGAGTTAGGATGTGTGTTTCATCCTCGTGCTTCGGTCAGTTCATTGTCATGTCGAGTTCCCAAAAGTGATTAATAGGGACGGGAATACAGAGTGTAAATGCACTTCACTATCTCATCTCATCGTCTGAATTTGACCCGTCTCAGCCGCATTTCCTGTCCGATTTCGACAGGATGATTATTATTATAGGCGATTTTATCGAATATTACATTACTATAATAAGTTACTCATAATTCATCTAAAGTCAATCAATGTAGGGTATATACTTGTATATACATTTGTTGCTCATCGATAGTTCTTACAATGCAAAAAAATTACCAAGCTCATACTATATCGTTATGTTAATTACTTAGATTTTTACGAAATACAAATCTTTTACATTTTTTTGCGGATGTATTTAATATTTTTGGTTCATAGAGTTTCAAATGCTTTACACCAATTATGGTGGTAATAAAAAAAATAAACAGTTACCTAAATTCAATCAAAGCGTTTAAATGCAGATAGAATTATTTCCCTCATTTTATATTTTACGATTACTTTCTTTATACATTTTTTTTTGTAAACTGACCTCAGCAACGATACTGTTATAGTTTTCATAAACGACGTCATCACAGAGCACTGTCCTGTTCGTATCAAACATATCAGGAGTACAAGAGATGTTTGAGGTTGACAAGAGCAGCGGGCGACGGCACGAGCTGTTGGACGTGGTGTAGGAAGCCCACGAAGTGTTGAAACTCCTGAGCGACGACTCGCACTCTGGTATACTGCATCTAGAAATTACCAAAGAAAAAAAACATTAAATATTTGATACTAACAATAGCAAACCTTAACAGCTTTGCTGGGTTAAAAAGTAATAATAATAATATTAAGTTAAAATAAGTTAATATAAGTTAAAATAAATTAAATTGTTTTTATAATTTTCTAATAAAATAAAAATAGCTTTAGTTACTCCTAAAAAATTTGCTGTCTGCGAATGAAAATCTCGTCAAAATCGTTCCAATAGTTTCAAACATAAGCCGAAACAGACAGACAGACATACAAAAAAAATAAAAATTGATTTTTTTTAATGTAAGTACCTACCTTAAATACTTTTATATGCATTTAGTGAAAAGCTGTCAATTTGAAATTACAAACAGACACTTCAATTTTATTGATTAGTAACATACTCTTTTTCCGATCGGGTGCATCATAATGTTAAATATGTCTATTATAGAGACAGAGTCCTGACAGGTTCGTCATGAAAAGACCGAGTGTTTAGGTAAAAAATGAAACCAACGACGTTGAGAATAAAGTGACTATATTGGCATAAGATAAACCTTATATATACTACATCACACTATCCCATTTATAGTATTATTCCAGGTAATCAGTTTCACAGTACATACAATATGCTTTCGCAAATTTCGCAATATGCATAAAAATATGAATGGCATAACAATAAAAAATGAGTATTTTAAAAATAAGTAAAAATATATTAACAAAGGAGTATAAATTAAATGTTTAGTATTAATCATTCTATATTGATCCACGTGAGCTGTCGCGCCCAACGGCAATAATTTAAGCATTCATTAAAGATTGTAAACCATTCGCTAATCAAAATGTAATGGTTATTAAAATAGGGATTTTTATAACCCTCTTTGTTTTACATTTTACTTCTTTTGTAATTAATTATATTTTATGGGACATTGATTTGGTTATTTAAATTTATTATTTGTTATAACTGTAGTAAAATTATTCAAAAATCAAAATCAAAATATTCTTTATTCAAATAGACTTTTACAAGCTCTTTTGAATCGTCATTGTACATTATTAAACTTTAAATTAAATGTCAGTCTGTAAGTGTGTGAGAGAGCTACCACCGACTCGGAAGGCTGATCTGCTGAGAAGAGCTGACGAGAAACTCAACAGATGCTCTTTTCAAAAAAAAAATCATAACAATATTTATTGCATTACCTTTTATATTGATATTTATCTATTTATCCTACGTGAGACACAACAAGACATTAATCCCAAACATTTGCATCTTCTAAACAATAGTAATATATTGAAAGAAAAGCCTGAGGGCCTGTAAGACAAGTCTCAATATTTGAGGGCTTAATAATAATTAACATTAGATGAACAGCATTAGACGATAAATATGTTCCAAAAGTATAAAGATTTTTTGAATTCTTTTTTTTTAAGTAACGCGTGGCTTGTATAACCGAGTGATGCGGGTTCAAATCCGGGTCTCGCACCTCTGATATTTTCATGTGCGAATCATTTCTATCCTGATTACCACTTGTCTTGCGGTGAAGGAAAACATCGTGAGGAAACCTGCATGTCTAAGAAAACCTAGCAAATTTTCCTAAGACAAGTGAAGTCCGCCAACACGCACTGGGCCAGCGCGGTGGACTATGGCCTGATCCCCCTCGTACTGAGGGAGGCCCGTGCCCAGCAGTGGGACGTTAAAAAGTGCTGATGATGATGATAAGTTGCAGGAAACAATTCGTCGTCGACTTGTGAATACTTATTTTCGGTACTTTAGAGTTTAAGTTTTCTTTCTTCTATTTTCAAAACCAAGGTTTTAAATTATTGTAAATTATAAGTAAGTGAAATATTTCTTTTTGTAGGTAATAAATAAATAAAATTATGGATCTTGTTACGAGTATGTATAATGAATCTTTCACTCACAACTTAATGATCAATTCTCTTTCGAAATAATATATGGCCATATTGATAGTAAAACACCATTAAAAGCATTATTTATTTCTATTGCATTTTTTTAACAATAAGTTGTTTTAATAACAGTTTAAATAAATCATTGTTGTTGTACAAGGCTTAAAATTTTAATTTATATATTTTATAAGTCGCTTTTTATAAGTACTTTGAAATAGTTTCTAAAATGCTATGGATGTTTAGAATATTATATATAAATAGAATACTCTAACCGAATATAGATTGCCCCATAGAGTCTGCTCCTAAAAATTATGCTTGTCTCTTTTACCCATGAATAAAAGTATTTCTGCTTCTCTTATGTACTTTTTACTCATCAGTAAAAGTTCAATTTGAATTAAATAAAGTAGCTACAGCAGTACCTATAGGTACTTTAATAAAATGTAAGTTCTATAGAACATAATATGTATGTAATATTTTACCTAAACGGCACTTCAGTAGCAGTGAACACGTAGTTAAAGTTGCACATGCTCAAGAAGGAGTCTCTGAAGGCCAGCAGCAAGAGCAGGAGCAACTGATACTTCCCGAAGCTGCCCAACTCACTGAGGATCCCGTCCAGGTTGAACTGTCCTTCATGGTCCTCGTCTGATGTTTGGGCTGACATCTAAAATATAAATGCATAAAAATAGTATCAAAGCAGAAATACGAGATACTGCATACGAGTAAGTAGTATCTGCAGCAATAACAAAATACATATTATAAAAACAAGCGTAACCCGCGACTTCGCTCGCGCTAAAACTAAGGACGAACCCGAGCGAAGCGAGGGTAAGTCGCTAGGATAGAATAAAAATTATCTAAATTATCGAATAAGAATAATCGAATTTAATTATCGTGGTCACGTGTCCAGTCTACACGCACGAATATTTACATTTAGCTCTTCCTTACGCCACGATAGAAAAAATCAGGCCATAGTCCACCTCACTAGGCAAGCTCGGGCTGGCGGACTTCACATGTTTCTCGGAAACCTTCTAGGTTCTTGCAAAGCATACAGGTTTCAGGATAAGTGGTAATCAACAAATCAGTGGCCATTAGAATGATTCACGCATAAAAATATTTGATTGAAGATTTGAACTAGTTTCACCAGTTTTCATGGTAGTAGTGCATTACCACTGGGCTATCACTGTCTATACACTAAAATTGTTACTGTGTTATAAATCGGTGAAATAAACCAAAATTATTTTACATAATAATAAAATAATATAACAGGCATATTTATTCTGAGCATTGTAAATGTAATGATTGCTGACAAACTGCTGCGAAGTGCTAACTTCCGCCCGATTACTGAACATAATTTAAAATTGTATCCAAAAATCCATAACAACGGCTATCTACATCTCAAATTGATACATAATATATATACATAATATTCTAATAAAATGAGCGATTTATGAATAAGTATAAATTATATGAGATAGAAATTATGTACTAAAAGTAATTATCTGCACTAGCTGCTGTACCTAAAACTGATTAAAGTCTAACTTGTATTACGTATATGTTTTTAATTTGCCTTGTTTTATTTCTAGTGTAGGTTGTATTTAGGCCTTTTCAACGTCTTACTGGTGGGCAAGGACCTCACTTCAATACCCCTCATCAGGTCATAGCCCTCAATGGTGGCCAGTTGGCCAGCAATTCTGCCGTGTCACCTAAAAAGGGCACAACTAACTTTTTTTGTCAAAATGAGTTATATAAATATTCGGAATCAGGAAGAAAAGGCCTATCTGCCTGATTTTTTGTGGATTTTTAGCTACAAAATAAACAGAGATAGCATAAGCTCAAAGGGCACAACTGCATCATTTTTTTAGTTTTATTACAATAAAAAGGCATATTGTGAGATATGACTTTTATTTCACATTTTTATTATAGATATATTTAATGGAATGGGCATAACTGACGTACGTCAGATATAAAAGGCTTATTTGGCAATTGTGCTTATTTTTTATACGAACACATTAGCAATTAATGTAGAAAGAAAAGTCACAACTGGCAGTTATGCCTTTTCTATTTACCCCTACGCTTACAAATGTTATTTAAACAAGGCACATTGGCGTTTGTGCCTTTACTACTAAACATTTCTGAACGGAGATGAAGTGAGGGGAGCAAGGTATGCAGGGAATGCCGTCAGTTGTGCCTGATGTGTCGAGGCGAGTCCACGCTTGTTGGTGCAGCGCTCTGGTAAATATATTTTTTAATTATTACTTATTTCTGTGGCTTACCATAATTGCTTATTATATATAAGACTCTAGTATTTTAAATTGATATGTATTTTTAATTTGATTAGCATTAAAATGTAATAGGTATTAATGTTTCGATCGTGTGTTAACGATTTGCTTTTTTATAGAGTTTTTGTCACTAAAACATAGAATAACATACCTTTATGCTTAATCAAAGTTTATTGTTACAAAAAATATGTCTGTCAAAAATTATGAGATGGAACGTATGGTCTATGTATTAATTTTATTATGAGTATGTGTGTAAATATATGTGTGTGTGTGTGTGTATATCAATTAAGTATTTTCGATTTTTATTAATAACTAGCTGCGCCTTACGGTTTCACCCGCAATATACAGATAGCGTTTCTTTACCATTGTTTAGCGAGTGAATCCACGCTAGTATAAATAATTATAGTTACTTTTTTTTTCAGCAATTATGTCATCACGAAGTGCAAAATTAGTAAAAGCTGCATTACGCAACGGAGAATCTGTAGACGAACAAAGATATTCTGTCCCATCAACAAGTGGCATTCAAAACTCCTTACAAGAATCAAGTGAGGAAGTTTGGTCAGATTTTGATTCTGATGACTCAGTGTTAGACAAAGACTACGAAGCCCCCAAATCATTCAATCAAAATATCAATAACAGTGATAGTGATTCGGATGCCGACTTCATACCATGTTCACAGGAAATTCAACCCAGGACAGTTTTAGAATCACCAGAACATTCAGATGACGAAATAAACCAAGTAAGATTGACAAAGAAAGGAAATATAAGGAAGAGGAAAACATACAACGTTAGCTTGAAAGATCGAAAGAGACTGAAGAATGAACACAAAATCAAAACCAAATATTCTGTTAAATCTGGTTGCCGTGAAGATACCTGCAAAAAAAAGTGCTCCGACCGTTTTTCAGAAAAATTTCGCGAAATAATCAATAGTAATTTTTGGAAAATGTCATGGATTGAACAGAAATATTTTTTTTTTAAATAATACCAGTACAAAAAAACCAGACAGACCGAAAAAAAGAGAAAATGATGTGAATGAAGGTAAACATTACACACGATCAAAGTCTGTAACATATTTTTTGATGGATGAAAATGGTGACAAAGTCCCAGTTTGCAAAACTTTTTTCCTCACTACCTTAGGCTACAACAAAAATAACTGTAAAGCAGTAAGAAATGTTATTGACAGTAACTATAACAGCGGTGAATTGATTCCAGTATCTGCAGTTACTGATGGCCGTGGACACAATCCGAATCCTAAAAAAATTGATCTTACTAAAATCACTGATCATATAATGTCATTTAATCCCGCAATATCACACTACAGACGTGAACACGCACCTAATAAAAAGTATTTACCTTCAGACCTTAATATGCGTATGATGTACAAGCATTACTGTGAAACTGATCCTCAAATGCAAGTATCTTATGGATTTTACAGAAAACTTGTAAGAACACTTAACATCTCATTTACAAAATTAGGCCAAGAACAATGTGAGATATGTGAAAAATTTATCATACACAACCCTCAGCGAGAAATGATTAGGCACAGACATTGCCAGGAGTGTAAAAATTACGAAGAACACCATGAGAGGTATATTTTAGCTCGAAAAAAATATGCAGATGACGCTGATAGTCAGACTCAGAGGAAGAATAACCCTGACACCCTCATTTTTGCTGTAGATTTAGAAAAGGTAATAATGTTACCCCGTATGGAGGAATTCAAAACAGTGATGTTTTGCCCGCGCCTTATTGTTTTCAACCAAAGTTTTGTGCCAGTTGGCGATAAACATGTACATGACATGGGTCTTACATTTGCAGCCTTATGGCATGAAGCCATATCAGGCCGAAGAAAAGAGGACATCATTAGCTGCTTTGGGGTCTTTTTCGAACAAAACCGAGATCTTAAACATATAATACTGTGGCTGGATAACTGTGCAGCACAGAATAAAAACTGGACTCTTTATTCATATCTCGTATATTTAGTAAATTCTGCAGAAGTTAACTTTGAATCCATAACTTTACGCTACTTGGAGACTGGTCATACATTTATGGCTGCAGATGAATTCCATCACAGAGTGGAGCGATCTTTGAAAACAAAAAAGCGTGTCTACGACTTTGAAGACTTTTGTAAAGCTGTATCTGATACTGGCTTTCGCACCATGGTAAAGAAGATGGGAGTTCAAGACTTTTATGATTATGAAGACTGTTCTTCGACGTATAAAATAAAAAATTCTAACCCGCGAGCTTACATGAATAATATTTCTGAGGCAAAGTTTCTAAGAGGATCGAATTTACTTTTTTATAAACGCAGTCATGGTACTGACGAATACTTTGAGCTAGATTTTCTGAAGGTAAAAAATATTAAAGAAGGGATACCACCTCCACAACAAAAGCTTGTTCCGAGGGGTATCACGAGTGAAAGGAAATCTGCCATACTTACAAAGCTTGGTCCACTTATGCCCACTAACAGGAGGGTTTTTTGGGAAACTTTACCTGTAAATGATCGAGCAGTCGATTTGTTTCAAAACCAAGAAGACTGAAATAATGCAAGACTGATTTGTTATACTCACTTTGGTGTAGATTTAATTAATAAGAGAATTAATATAAGATGCTTTTAAGTTTCTAATTTTCAGGTTTAGAATTATTTTTTGTTTAATTTTGATAATAGAAAGTTCCTACTTATTTTGAAACCTTGTCAAGACTGTGATAGAGAGATGCATAGTGCCATTTTTAGTAATAAGAAGTTAATTCCATTAATTTGATTGTGATAAAAATTTTAACTACTTAGATGTTTGATACATAATTGTTATGATAATATATATTTTTTTGTAAACTTCGTTTTCTTTTTTGATAAATATATTGAAGTTTCTAACTGGCTGTGTTACCTACTTTTTAACTAAGAGAGATTTTGAAGTGTCATTTTTAGTAAACAATTCTGTTTTTGTTTTGTTGAATCTTTCAATTATTGATATAATTAATAATTGATAGTTCTTTTGAAAATTTGTTTGTGTAAGCTTTTTGAAATAAATGTTTTATTTTCTTACAAGTGCCTTATTTTATTTCTTATACAATGACATTTATCAGCCTCTTTTAAAATAATACAATCCCACTGCGTAGACACAATAAAATACACTCACAAAGTATAAAATATAAATATCAGGAATTAATTGTAATGTATTTATTTTAATAATTTACAGTGAAAAGGCACAATTGAGTAAATATGCCTTTTTATCGTAAAATTTTAAAATTTTACTCAAAATTTTAAATTGAAAAGGCATATTTGGTTATATGTGCCTTTTAAACATAATATTTCTCTTTTCATGTTATTTTTTATGTTAAGTTAAAAAGAAATATGCTAATTATTAAATACATCCATTAAAATTAAAAATATAATATTGCTATCATTGTATGCATATTAAGAAAACGCAATTCTTTACATTTACACAATTTCGAAAAACACATTTTAAACATGTTTTTTTTAACAAAATTCCAAAAAAAAAATAATCTCGATTTTCTCGACATTTAGCAAATGTTAGTTGTGCCCTTTCTAATAACGACGGCAGAATTGCACTTGCGGAATGGCGGACTTCATATGGCTCTTGAAAACTTGCTAAATTCCTTTAGACACTGAGGTTTTCTCACGATGTCTCGTTTACCGTAATACAAGTAGTAATCATATTGGAAACGATAAGCATATAAAATCAGACTCAGTTTCCCAAATGAGCGCGTTAACACTGAACTACCGCTGCTTCACACAATTATTTCTACTACAGAGTTTTTAAAAGTAATACATATGTCTTAAAAAGCTGGCATTGAAGGAGATAAATTTAATATTACTCTAAAATAACTCAAATATGGTAATTTGATTACTTTATAAAGTAATCTAATTACTTATTTTAATATTACATAAGTATACGTAACATATTGTTATTACGATGCAATGAAATGAAGAACATTGTTACTTAGTTGATAAGAGCAAAAGTGCTTTCTGAAACAAATTACACAAGAGGCATTGTACGTGGCGTCAGCGGGCACCAATGATGTTATACAGTAACTCAATGGCGGGCACATGTCATGTAACGCATGTTTCAGTGACTTTAGCCATTCATTATTATGGAAGTAGATACTTTTGTTCCGAGTAAAACTGAAACTTGCCCGCGGATTTGTTCGTGTAGCTGATATAAAATTACATGTACAAGTAATTAAATGTACAAGAAAAAAACTAATATTTCTGATAGTTCCAGAAATAGGCGATTTTTAAGGAAACTAAGAAGAAACGACTGTTCGGAACCAAATGGATGGTCGTTTTTAGATGTAGGTATTTATGTTTTATGAAGATTTTTAGCATTCACATATTTTTAAGTGAATATGTTTTACCTCCAGACAAACATAAATTAGAGAAAAACTATTATTTTATGCAACATAATAGCAACTTATTTGTAGTATCGCACTTTTATCATTTTGCAAAAACCAAAATTTGGAATATATTAAACAAAAGTATACTTGTAAGTACATTACTTGTTTTAAATTTAAAGCAAATGTTATCCTTAACTCACTTTTCCAAAGATGTAAGTATTTAGCATTAGTCTTATCCTCTAGCCGAACACATGCTTTTCAAGGTAAACTTAACTCCTATATATTATCTATACAGATAATTTAAACTGAAGTGTCTGTGTGTAATATTGAAATAAAAGCTATTTTACATGTAGTAGGTAACTATTTACAAGCAAGACTTTTTTTCTGTCGGTTTTTTTCCGGCTATTCTTCGAAAGGGCTGGATTATTATAATTGTTTTTATATTACATTGGCTACTCTAATTTACGAAAAAAATTACGTAAAAAGTTCTATTAAAAATAATAATAATAATAAAACGTAGTTGAGGAAGCACCCAAGCGAAGCGAGGGAAATTGTTAGTACTAAAATAAAAGAAAGGTTGTTAGAACATAACTAAGTATTGTTTGCATCTCCTTCCGCGTCTTAATTATTATCGATAGGCGTAATTCTAAACCGTGATTTAGAATAAAGCCCATTGACATTTGAAGACAAGTATTCACGCTTCTCAACTGCTGCATCTCTCATGACGTAAAATTATTGTAATCGGTATCTAAATGAAACTTTACTACAGAATAAGTAGCTACCATCTATACTCTTCGAAAATAAACGTAACGGTTCTTTGGAAAATTTTCCGCTAATCAATAATAATAAGTAACTAATTAATCGAGGTCGTCAGTATATAGTACAAATGTCGTAGGGTATATTATACTCGTATATGTTATGATTAACAATCGGCGCAACTTTTGAAACAAAGTGTTATATGGAATGAAAAAGCATAGGTGTATGTCGTTTACATACTTCTTTTCTTTGCTTACTTGATTTTTTTTTCTTTTTTAAAGTTATATTAGCTAACGCGGTAGAGGGCGCCTTTTTATTTTATTTTTTTCGTGAACATATTATTTAAAACGTCCTTAAACAAAAGCACTTTATAGCAACCGCTCTTCAGGTCATCTCAATTTTAGGACATTTTTTCTGAATGTTTTTTTAAATTATGTTCCGTCGTCAAGTAAATTGCGCTCACCGATAAACAGAATTTCATTTTTATTTATACATAACTTAATAATACAAAGTATTGTGATATCGGCGTGGAGTAAACAGTGACGATGCAATTGTAATAGCAATTTTACCGCGTTGCGATGAAAGGTTTAATGTAATTGAGTAAATCAAGAACCAGCAATTTTCGTCAACGTCTCCATAATATCAGTATTTTCCGATTCATCCAACGTCATGCTATAAGATTTTAAGCCAAGCAAATAAATGTAAATTACATATATGACGACTCGTTTGGCTCAGTGGGTAGTGACCCTACTTTCTGCGCCAGCGGTCGCGGGTTCGAGTCCCGCTGGGGGCATTCATTTGCTAATCACGAATGTTTGTACTCCAGTCATGGGTGTCTATATTTATAAAATGTATATATTTAAAAAATTATATGTGTAGTATATCAACTATCTGGTATCCGCAACACAAGCACGTTACGTAGCTCACTGCGGAACTAGATATCGCTGTTGTAATAATGTCCCAACATATTTAAAAAAAATAATTAAATTAAACGGTTTTCATAATTTTCTAATAAAACTATAGTAGCCTAAGTTACTCCTTACAACATTAGCCAATTGCGAGTAAAAAACCCGTCAATATCAGTTCAGCCGTTTCAGAGATTAACCAGAAACAGACTCACTCGCAGATAACTAATGTTATAAGGAGTAACTTAGGCTACTTTTATTTTCGAAATGTTATTTATTTTGACTAGCGGAATCTGTAGCTTCGGTCGCACTAAATCTAGGCATGAACCCGAGCCAAGCCAGGGTGAGTCGCTTGTATCTTATATTCTTCTCACATTCTTCTGTACTAAGGTTTCTATCAACATAATATAGCGATATTTATAGTTTTTGTAGATTTATTAATTTAATCGAATTTATGCCAGCAATAAAACCATTGATTGCCATCTACTATAGCATAGTATACTACTTCGAAATAACAAAAAGACATGAGTATCACACGGCGCCTGTGTTTACACAACACTCATTGTTCCTTGCAACGTTTTACTCCTTTCCAATAAGTTTCTATTTCATGACACGACCGCTCACATCCTATAACTACCTGCGCCTGCGCACTTTAATTGTTTTATGAATTTTACTAAGAGGCTATTACAAATATTTAAATATGTAGTAATAAAAGCTTGGGAGTTTGTTTGTGTTTATGTTTGTTACTCCTTTTCTTTAAACCGGTTAGACAGATTTGTATAAAATTCAGTACGAAAACAGACCATGGCCTTTTTTACATCTGGAAATGTATTTACGCATACCACTTACATATTGTATATTATATACAGTGTAACTCGCCGGTTAAAAAGCCAGTCTTCAGCCCTTTTTCACGTCCCACTGCTGGGCACAGGCGTACGAGGGGGATCAGGCCATAGTCCACCGCGCTGGCCTAGTGCATGTTGGCGGACTTCACATGTCTTTCGAAAACTTGCTAGGTTTTCTCAGACATACAGGTTTCCTCACGATGTTTTTTACACCGTAAGACAAGTGGTAATAATGTTAGAAATAATTCGCACATGAAAATATCAGAGGTGTGACACTCAGATATGAACCCGCAAAACTCGGTTATCCAAGCGACCGCTGGGCTACCACTGCCTTAACATAATATGTTAGTAATGCATAATGTCCTCCCAAACATTTTGGGCACGGCGGTCAATCTCATTGAGATTAGACATTTGCACACGACATATTATAGTGAAATCTGCAGTCTGCACTCAGATATCAGTGCACTCTCTGCCCCGTCACTCTAATATTCCTGTGAAACAACTTCTCGACACGACTGAGGAGAGTTAAGACGCCGAACCGACAGCTTCTCTACTTCGAGTTACTGAGGCTTACTTATCAGAAAGAATCTTTAACTAAACTTGACCCAACCTAGGACTCCAACCCAGGACCTCCAAAAATGCAACACCACCATCAACAGCATTACATCGCCTAAGCAATTAAAACATTCAAGTGTATCTATATAATATATGTATATCTATCCCAAAAAAGGGACAATTAGGATGTGTGTAGTAGTAGGAGTAATACTAGTAGAGTAACATCAACCTTCACCGAGGACATTTATCAGCTTTAGTCAAAGTAGAATACGTCTTAATAATTGAAACCGATATTCACTTCGAGAGGGCCATTACCCTATTTATCTATTATAACAGTATAAACGCGTTGCGCTAATTACTTTAGAAATCATTATAACACTCGTCGACAACTAATAGGTTCGATTAACTAATTACTGTCTTTTTAACTTTGTTACAAAATACTAAATATTTTATTTTTTTATCATTACCTAAATATCGGTGAAGTCTAGATAAATATATAAACAAAAGCTTTAATAATATCGAACCAATTAATACATTAAATATCACATCTCGGAAAAATTAGAGTTAAAACGTACGTACCTACGCTGGGAACGAACCTGAGTGAAGCGAGGGTGAATCGCTTATATAATACTAGTAATTCTCGCGGCTCCGCACGTGTATCAATCACTATTAAAAATAGGGATTGGTGGTAGAAGGTTGAAAATTTAGGATTGTAAGTATTTTTTGATGACAAATCATCAAAAAAATAAAAATCAGGAGAGATCCTTATCACCTAGCGGAATAAAAAATGGCCTACGACCTATTCTCAGACCTACCAAATGAACACAAATAATCATAAAAATCAGTCAAGCCGTTTCGGAGGAATTCGATAACAAACACTATGACACGAGGTTTTTATATATTAGATGTAAGAATAAAGTGAATATATATTTCGCTACATACACACACACATACATACATTAATTTATCTTCAATATTATGGTTATTTGTATTAAACAGGTTGTCTATCATATCAATTAACACTCCACGTAATAATAGTATATGATAGTCGACTGGAGTTTTAGAAACTCTCACTGGCCTAGTGCTTACAAGCAGTACGCTTATCGCTGCCGATAGATTAGGTTTATATTGGACAGCTTCACCAGCACTTTCTTTTCTGTAACCCGCCATGCTTATATTATCTTCGTAAATATCTTATTATAAGTAATTTCTAAGTTTCTTAATGATGATAAACATTGTTTTGCTTTTCCCAAATTACAGAAACAGCGAGTGGGGTTAGGAACCCGATGTTACTTTAAAACTCGAAGTATACATTAGTCTTGAAGTAGGCAAGGCAAGGCGCGTACACATTGCACGTTTACTATTTACCAATTTAATCAAACACAAGATTACTTCAGCAGTATGCCAGTCACGCGATTCTCAAAGAGTGAGATTTTTCTCCTAAAATTCGCTTACTTAGCTCAGTCTCTACATCTGCATAATTATGTACGAGTATTACGTACAGCAAAGTTCAGTACTTTTAAATAGATGGGTAAATTCCTCAAGTTGTCAATAATAATTATTATTATGGTAAAATTTCGACCACTGAGGGAATTCTAGTTATAGTTGATAGATGAAACCTGAAACCTATAAACTATCACCATGCCAAAAATCCTTCGAACTGTCGTTGAATGCAAAGTAGACATTAAAATAAAATTATTAAAATGTTAGTTAATTAGCAACATTCAAATCATCGTCATTAAATTTAATCACTAAAGCACGTGTACATTTTTTAAGTTTCAATGGTACTCGGTGAAACTCATTGCACTAAAACTATTTATTAATTAAAAATGCTATTTTATTGACCATTTACATAATTGGCAATCGCTCTATGTGGTCATTCATTAAGCCTTTATTAAACCAAGAGAGAGCAGATACATTTTTAAATGTTAGTGTTCTCAATCGGTTAAATATTTTATCACTAAAAAAAATCTTGAACTATTTTGTGCATAATATGATGTTAAAAATAAATTAAACAATAAATAGTATTAACATATCAAAAACGTTTTTTTTTTCATATTTACTTAGTAAAACAAATATACACCGACTTCAAAATCCCATGTAGTAATAATTGCAGCCTTAGAGAGAAAAATATTTTTTGAAATTATATGACTCTCGATCAATTCATTGAAAAAATAATGAAGAACAATTTATTTACTTTCAACTAAGATACTTGCATATATACTACATGTAATATGTAGTTATAGAATAAAGTATCTTATTTTGAAGTCGGTTAAAAAACCTACCTTTTTATTACAAATGCGTTTTCTATAATATTTTTCACAAAGTACACTTCCACGCGTCAAAAACTGTAATACCACATTAGCTTTTTCGTATACTTTTTTGCTTTATAATAAATTTAAAATAAAATTTTACAAATAATATGATTTTTTACTAAGTGCTTTCTTCTGCACGAGAGGAAATCGTTTAACCGACAGGACTAGTTCTGCGCAAGCGCATGTACGCGATGCGGCCGCGCACGCATACTTAACGTCGCTACGAGCAAATAAGTAGCTATTAGTCGTTGTCGCTCGTTATTTAATAATTTATTTATTGCCTTTAATTTTCCCTCTTTAAAGTTGATACTTAATTATATGTAACACTTTTAATAAAGAAAGACTTTAATTTGAATAAAATATCTGTACATCTATACGTACGTATCTGTTTTTAATTTCAAATAAATAGCTTTTCCCTAAATATATACAAAAGTATAAATGCGGTACTTACATGACAAAACATATTTTTAAAATGTTTGCCTGTGTTGTTTGTCTGTATGTTTGTTCTAGCTAATCTTCGAAACAGCGGGACCGATTTTTACGAGACTCTTACTCACAGATAGCTAACGTTATAAAGACTAACTTACTACTTTTAGCCAATGATGTTATACAGGACTTTTAGCATATAAATTTGCTTATATTAATTAACAGAACCCTTGGCTTCGCCCGCGCTAAAAAAGTATCCAGTTTAGGTTGATCTACATCATACCAAATGGATGCCTAGTCTCAATAAGGTTGGACGCCGTGGCCGGGATCGGTCGGGAGGATTTTATTAATAACTACATATTTAAATAAGATTTTGCAAAAATATTCAAAGTACAGTTTCAATTCTGAATTTAACATAGTAAATGTACCTACATGATATGTAGAAAAATATGTTATTAAATTTACAATTGAACATATTTAATTTAACGAAAGCAACTTTGAAATAAATAAGTCTTGCCTTTTAATCATTTTACTTTCTGAAATTCTTATCGCAAACAGAAAACCAGGGTAATATTTTGAAAATGATAATATTTCCTGTCCACGTACCATAATGCTAACATTTATATTTTAAAGATTTCAAATAGCGATAGAGATTTTATAATGACGTCTTATCTAACCTCATGGTTAGTCATTTGTATAGTTTCTATTAATGTTAGTACTCGTAGTGTAGCGCAGTACTCGGGTACTAACATTAACAAGTACATGTCAACTAACGTCAATGGTTCAAATCAAGAGTTGTTTTTATTTATGTTTAAAGTACTTTATTTCTTATAATATTGTCGTATAGTAGAGTTAAAAACATACTTAAAAATATTTATCAATTTAAATTACAATGCTATCAACCTATGATGTATATTGACCGGGAGAACCAACTATCACCACACCAAACATCAAAATCCGTCCAGTGGTTTTCTCTGCGGCCTGATGCGGTCACAGACAGACAGACAGACAGGAATTCTAAAAACTATAGATTCGGCCTCTGTATCGTTAATAATGACTATTTCGATTAGACTTTCCAAAAAATATTATATTATACAAAAACTAAGTTAGAATTTTATTGTACCTATAGATATACAATGACTCTATATAAAATATTATGTATTTTTAACAGTTAGTAAACGTTTGTCAGAGATCAGATATTTTCTCGCAATAAAAAGTATCCTACAGCTTGTACCCGGATAACTAGCAAATTTTTTTATATGTGTTTACATACAAAAAAATTTGCTAGTTATCCGGTACAGAAGCGCCTTTGATCTTAAAGAAAAAAATGGTGTGATTTTTTTTTAAGCTATGTCTCTACTTTATTAGAATTTAATTTCTATTATTATTGAGTGGATATCATTAAAGAAATCTTACTTAACTAGTAACTGTCAAAGTTAATTATTATAAGTTTAATAAACTTTTAAGTATAAATAATATAATTGCTTTATATACCTAAATGTATAATTATCATAATCCGAGATACATAAAATAAACACAACTTACGCAATTACCAATTGCCTTAATAATCAATCAGGCATTTGTACTTAATTTCACTTTCTAGTTACTTTTTAGTGATTCGTTCGGGTGCGTCCCTATGGAGCTAACTGAAGGTAGTCAACATGTTACTGCAGGTCATCATCGCTCTTTGAGTACAAACTAACATTTTACACGTATTGTGTAGCCTACTTTCGCATTTATATTGTTATGTAATAATAAAAATTAATTATTATATAGGTAATTCGATAAAATTACATTTCTTAAAATGACTAATTACTAATTGTTGGTTTTTCTTTTTTTATTTTGATTAATTAAATAAAAATAAAAATATGTGTTACCACAAAAATAAAAAATAAAAAAAAACCTTGATAGTGCCGTAAGTAAGTTACTTACAGGGACACTTCACACCAACTTTACAGCGGTTGATATTATCATAGTGGTATCGTTTCTTTTGGACATCAATGTTCTTAGCATCACCAATCTGATCAGTTAGGTTTAACTCGTAGCAGGCAGTTGTTCCTGCAAGCAGAACTGAGCCCAGTGTGACCATACCAAACACTATACTGAGTAATACTGTTCCTATTGTGACAGAAGGATAAATTAGACGGTTGATCTACGTCGATTAAAATTGATGGTTTTATTGCTGCACAGATTTCCTGACGATATTTTCCTTCACTTTAAGACAAGTGGCAATCATGTCATGGTAATCAAACTCATAATCATTTACTTTCATATAAAAAAATGTTGTCAACCACAACACTACTACTTTAATTTCAATATTTCGATAAAATGTAAAAATTTTAGAGAAATATCTCACTATATATTCAAAAAATTCTTATAAATAACGTCCAAATCCATTAAAGGTAGGAAAAGTATTATAATATATTTAAAGCAAGTAGGTATATAATAATAGCAACAGCGTTATCGTTGTACTAAACGACTGCATTCGTCTCATTTATTAAAAAGAATAAATACACTCGTAGTTATATATTTTTTCTCAATTATGAATAAAATTCACTGTCGTGAGTCGACATTTTCAGTATGGTACTTCATACTGTTACAGATATTAAAGCAAATATATTTTACAGAAGTCTTACAAAGTCTGTTCCTTTTTAAATTATTTCCGCAATAGATAAGCCGTAGCCATCAAACTCAATATCTAGAATGAGTGCGTGTAACTTTTCCTCGTGGTTACAGTGAAATTTCCTTGGCACTGAGACAGAAATTGTAATTAAATGAAAACAAATATTTTGATTGCATTATAATTATTATTTTTATACTTATTTTAATAGAAAAAACTTTAGGTTCTAAAGTGCCAACGACTACATTTATTTAATATATTCGTAACGGGTAAATTGATGAGGTTTTTAGCTCAGTAGACTCTGGCATGCCAACTGTGCTTGAAGCTCGAAGCGTGGTCTACTTTGTTGCTTTAGCGTCCGACAAGCCGCTCGTGAACCACGAAACGTATTGGGACGTGGTCCACTTCGCAGCATACCATGCTCCACAGTACCATACGCCTTGTATACTTACTTAAGTAAAAATATGGGATATATAAATTAAAATTACACACAGACATATTAATTTTATATTTATAAGTATAGAAGATTAATATGTATAAAAGATTGTAAAAATTAAATTATAAATAATAATATCATAAATATATAATTATAAATTAAGATTCAGCCTTTTTTGTCTTGACGCCGATCATAGACGCCTCTTCCATAGTGTCCGCCATCTTGTGACCAAGAGTTTCGGGAGTGACGAGAACTAAAATACCAGAGAGTAAAGCAAATCCTCCAAAAAGAGCAAACGGCAGGTCGTCCCACACAGCAGCACCCTGAAATATTCGACCCATATTAGGCTAAAAATATTTTTGTTGACTAAAGCGGCTTCCACACGAATCGAATTGTGTAGTGTGGGTAGAAAAATGAAATTGGAGGTCATCGGTGTCTCAGTTGCTTTTTTTTAACAACCACTCTTTTGTGTATAGTCTTCTATTTCTTTTTTTATTATCTAATTAACCCTAATGTTGGTAATAAAATTGTATTGTGTGGAAACCCCTTTAGATTTTGTAACTGTATTTCATATTAAGATAAAATAGTTTGCCAAGCTATTATTCTACAATATCTGCACAAGATTGAAAAATAAATAAATTCAACTCATTAGTATAATAAATCTCAAGACTTTTCGTTCCAAATCATTCTATAATCTATTAATTCAAATAAAATAAAACAAATTAGTTATAAAAAGGACTTACAAAAGCAGGGGTGAGTGGGGCTACGATAGATCCAATCCGACCCATCATGGAGGAAAAGGCAAATAGACTATGCCTGTACTTAGTGGGATAGAGCTCCGCAGTATACACGTATACGGATGTCATCACCATGGCAATACTGTATTTTCCAACAAGATAAATTGCCAAAGAAGCACTATACAATCCTGCAAAAATGTATTCATTTACATTTATTATTTCATAATAACCATCTTTTAACTTATAAAATTCGATTTAATATAAACCAATTAGGACGACTTACCTGCTGGCATAAAGATATAACCGATCTGACAAGCCGCACAAATCCAAAAGGCTCCTGCCAGTACTGGCTTTCTTCCTATTCTCCCCATTAAGAGTACGGCTGTCCAGTAACCAGGGATTTCGGATGCCGAAACAGCTACGTAGTTCACGTACCGATTTCCTGACATATTCACGGAATTGATTGACATGCCGTAGTAAATGAATGTTGTTGTCATCCACCAAATTGGAGACACCATTACTCGAAGTAAAATCGGTTTGTGTTTAAATATTAAACTAATAAGCCAAGGTTCGTTCGCTTTCTCTTCCTTTTCACATGCTTTTTTCCTTTCCTCTTCCAATATATTTTCTCTTAACAGCTCTAGAGATTTTTGAGACAGTTGAGTTTTGTTAACACGAGCCACGTCTTTTAAGACTGTTTCAGCTTCTTCGAATCGACCTTTGCTCATGTACCATCTTACAGACTCTGACATGATCCAGAAGTAGGAGATTGTGATAAGTTGTGGTAAATATAAAGTGAGCGTAAGCATCCGCCAGTTAGGAACACCCCATGCGATTAAGCCCATCGTAATTTGACCGATTGAAAAGAAAGTGTTCATAGTAGCACCTGCTGCGACTCGATATTTAGGGCCAATGAGTTCCATCACTGAGAAAAAAAGTATTTAAATTAAAACTCAGACTAAAATGTATACTCTAACTATAACGAAATAACGAAGAATTTAAATCTACGGACATTCAACATGCCCTTTACAATAGTTTTTATGTGTAGCGTTTATTAGAAGCGTCATAGAATCATACGTCATACAATGCGTAATATGTTGGGACGCAACATATTAAATATAAAATATGTTGGGACATTATTACAACAAAGTGGTAAGCTACGTTACGTGCTTGTGTTACGGATATAAATTTTAAATAAATACATAGTATAAATATTAACACCCATGACTGGAGTACAAACATTCGTGCTCAACAAATGAATGTCCCCAGTGGGACTCGAACCCGCGACCGCTGGCGCAGAAAGTAGGGTCACTACCAACTGAGCCAAACGTGCGTAGCTCCCACATTTCGTCCAGATTTTTATTCTTAAAGGACTATAGAGTGGCATCTTCTCTTATTGTTATACCGATTAAGAAAGTTTTAATTAAAAAAAAAATAAAGTCTTTTGATAAAAAAACTTAAATTTTTACGTCACGCTTGGCTCAGTTTGTAGTGCCCTACCATACTTTCTGTGCCCGCGGGTTCGAGTCCCGCTGGAGGCGTTCATTTGTTGAGCACGAATGTTTGTACCCTAGTCAGCCTCATACCTTACCACGGAACTAGATGGCGCTGTTGTAAAAATGTCCCAACATATTTATTTATTTATTATTTCTTTATACAATAATAACATATCCCGCGGCTATGCCCGCGTTCTAAAAACTGTAAAAAAAAAAATTTAAAATTTCACAGAATATTATTATAGGTACAATGTGCAGTTTTAACTCTCTGCGACTGAGCTGAAATTATTGTATACATTCGACTGAGGTGGTGTCTGTCAGACGTCATTTTAAAATGTAAATATCTTATAAGTTTAAACAGATATAATTTTTTTCATACTTTAATTACTTTATGTGTTTTATATAGAAGCAATAAAATAAAATAAATTGTTAAATTAAAATAAAATTCTAATAGTTATAGAGAGTCTTTATTGGGATCAAAATTTTTGTCTTAAGGTAAGTAGGTATCTTAATATTATTTTTTTCTTAATTAATAAAATCAACTTTCAAAAACTTAACATTTCTTCTATTAGTCATTAACCTTATAAACTTTACTTAAAAAAATCAACGAGATCGTATGATACGTTTAGGCACAAATCAGTCTCAAAGTTACGGTACTTTTTATTACTCAAATTTGCAATCTTCGCAGATTTGGGCCGAACATTGCAGACAGATTGGCTTCTTACAGGCACAGCAGGCAAATCTTGTCTGACGTTTCAATTTGCTAGGACAAATGCTGCATAATTTTCTCGATGGAGGTCCAGGTGCAGGTGCAGGTATAGACTTGAGAGGCAAGTCTTTACCCAAAACTCTTTTAATGGTCAGTCGCAGTTCTCTTGGTAGTCGATCATTGTAGACTCGCTGCTTCAAACTAGGTAAGACTAATTCTCTTGCTAGAGATAGTAAAAAGTCTCCTCTCCTCAATTTAGCTCCTTGACAACTTTCATACAAAACAAAAGCATTGATAGCAGCGAGATCCAGGATCCTATAAAATATTACCATAGGCCAGCGGCGCGTCTTACGGCTGCAAGAATATACTGAACACTTTTTGTCAATTTCATCGACTCCACCTTTAGCATGATTGTAATCTACAATCATGGTGGGTTTCTTGGTTGCATCATCAGTACTTGCTGAGTGGTGAGAGGATGAAATCATAATTACAGATTTGTTTTTTTTTTTGGGACATAAGATAACAATGTAAAATCTTTGGTGAAGCTATAAACAGAGCTACCCACTTCTCTTTGTTTGCTGGGTTGGAATTCAGACGGAATTTCACGCTTATTTTTTTTAGTGTTCCCGTGTAGGTCAGCTTTTTTGTTAGTAAAATTTCCATGAGTGGAATAGAGCTGAACCAATTATCAGCTGTGATGTTTCTATTGCTGTTTTCAATTGGTTTTACTAATCTTAAAACCGATTGCGTTGGAACTCCAAGCTTTCTTTCTGAATCCATCAAACCTTCGCCATCTGAATTCTTACCGCAATAGATATAAGCGTTATAAAAGTAGAATGTTTCTGCATCACATAAAATCAACACCTTTATGCCGTATTTGGCTGGCTTGTTTGGCATATACATTCTAAATTTGCATCGACCTCTAAAAGGAATAAGCATTTCATCAATGCAGGTGCTTGGTCCAGGAGTATAGTTTTTTTGGGAATTGGACACAAATATTCCAAACACTTCAGAAACTGCTGCTAAAGGATCAGTCTTTAAGCGCTCCAGACGATCGGCACTATTATCAAATCGCAGACAATTTATAAGAGTGCAAAACCTATACTTTGACATCACGCAGCGAAAGATTTCGTGCCCCGTGCCGTCAGTAGCGAATAAATAATTAACATCTGCATCATTACATTTAAACACTGAGGTATAATATAGAAGTCCAAGCAAACCATGAATTTCGGTTTCATTGGTGTCCTTGAGCTCTGGTCTGTCAACATTTCGAAACTTTGTACGGTATGACTGCAGTTTGTTATTTGTGTGAGTGATTAAGATGGCCACTAAATCTGGATCAAATATTTTAGACCATAAATCCATAAAACTCCGAAATATAAGTGGTTGAGATGGTTGAGATACCTGTATTATGTTATGTGCGGGTGTTCTATTGGTTCTTCCAACTTCGGACTTTGACCACATGAATCCATTTTTGCCTGTGAAATTTGAATTAGTTTGGTTTCTTATTCGGTTAGCAAGCAAGTTTAGCGGCTCATTATCATTACTCTCACTCTGTTCTTCTTCTCTCTCACAAGTTTCTTCTTCTGCGCATTCTTCAGGTTCACTTTCACTCTCAATTCTTGATTCTTCTGGTCCCTGGACATTTTCAACTTCAAAATCAGGATCTTCGACTGAATCATCGACGTCGCTAAACTCCACGTCTTCTTCTAACTGTTCAAGCCAGTCTTCTATTTGCTTATCATTATTTATGGGTGTTCCTTTAAAACTTCGTTTAGTAGATCTAGCCTGCCCTCCACTTGAATTCGCCATCTGTTACATACATACACATTTAATAGGTGGATATTTTATATAAGTTTATAATTATGTGGTTACGTCTAAGAAACTTCAGGTAAATTTACAACTATTACTGAGTTAACGACTGATATACACTATGAAAATATAAACATTTTTGGGAGGTGACGTCTGACAGAATCAACGCTTATTGCTGTACTTACGTCTATCCGACACCAGGTGCTCGTCCCGCCACACGTGTGCACTGCGTCGCCGCGCGCGCCTGACTGTTCACTAGCTCTCACCGTTTTAGGAAGGTACTGAGCGGGACAGAACTACATCACGCCATATCGCGAAATGGCAACGTTGTATTTGGTTTGCGGTGTCTGAGAGACTACCACCTCAGTCGCAGAGGGTTAATATAACCTATAGCCTTCCTTGATAAATGCTGTCAGACACTAACAATTTCTATACAAACGAATAGTTCCTGAGATACGTGAATATTGTATTTGTAATAACAAATATTGAGGTCAATAACTATCCTATGCTTTAAGTATTGATCAAATAACAGATTTTAATGAAATTTAATTAAAATTGGTTGATAGTTTCGAAGTTTACCCCGAACACACATCGTGGGAAACGAGATTTTTATTTATATAAGATAAGATTGATCACTTCATTAATAAAGGGATTTTGTGATGAGCTTACGATTATTTGATTTCTGTAGATATGTGTATAAATTTATCTTTATTTTTTATTTCATAAAATTCTAAAAACATAACTTAGCTAAAAAAATCTTATCTCTGATAATATTTTGATTAGTAATGCACGCTTCAGGTGCATGATTTTAAAGGAATGTACCTATATAAAACATTTTTAAGCAAGGTCATAAAACTTTACTTTCAATCATTTTATACTTATTTACGACAACTGCTTATATGTGAAGTTTACTATCGTACAACACTAAAATACTCGATAAAACTAAATTTAAAACGATAATAATTGCAGTATCGTACGTACGTAAGTACGTCGTTGCATTACGTAGTATCGTAAGTAACTGTTCGAGGTTTATTGTTTTGTTAATGAACAACCGATTTATTCATCAATATTTTCAACTAGCGGACCCGACAGACGTTGTTCTGTCCACATATAAATTTTTTATAAACTTTTCCTCCCGGTGAAATGTTTTATTACGCATTCGCAAAACAACATTTACTTCGCACCTCCCAGTATGTATTCGCTGATTTAATTACCATTGCACGCACCATGGCAACGGTAATAACATGATACGTCAAACGCCATTAATGTTATAAAGATTTTTTTTCATTTTCCTTTTTTTCCGCACAACTTTCATATTTATTCACCTTTAAAACCTTCCCTGGACTTCCATAAATAATTCAAGACCAAAATTAGCCAAATCGGTCAAGCCGTTTTCATGCTATGTCGTGACAACGGAAAACGGGTTTCATTTTTATATATATAGATTATTTAATATATCATCGTGAAATTATTAACGCGAAATACTTACATAAAATATAACAACAGGAAAATCCGGCTGAGCCGAATGTGGCTTCAGCTACCTCCGAAATGAGAAAGCCGACATAAGTACCGGCAAAGTATCGCAATGCTCCTATCCAGGCGGTGTTGAAGGCATTGATACTGAGAGCCGTCCTGCGCCCCCAGCGGTCGGACACGTAGCCCGTGATGGGCAGCGCCGTCAGGGTTCCGAAAGTTCGGATAGATCCGATCAGAGTCCGGCGCCATTCATCACACGCTAAATCGTACTGTAAACAAAAATAAAGTGTAGATATTAATTTAGACTATTTTAAAAGTGTACACATGTCTATTATTATGTTCGGCAAATCTTTGATAAAACCGTATATTTTTGTTAATTTAAGTCCTGTATGCTGTACATATTCCAGCTTCAGTCTGAATGTTGTCGTTTTGATCCATTCTTTTTAAAACTTCATTAATAAATACGGATCCCAATCCGAGTGTTTGTATGACCGTTTGATTTGTTAAATTTATCTTATATTATGATAATTGTTTAATCAATAATAGAACATTCCTCTTACTTTTAAAGAAATTTTGAAATCAATGAACCGCATTCACCTCATTGCCTTTCAAATGTTCTTTTGAAAATTCTTGTCAAATCTATACCACGTCATTTTACTTCACATACAATTTTTATTTTTAGTTTTATCTTAGTGATCCTCGTATGTACCTATATATAAGATTAGTAATTCCCGCGGCTTCGCCCGCGTTCTAACCACTATTAAAAAATAGGACTTGGTGGTAGAACGTTGAAAATTCTTCGCTTTATGTAAGAGCTAATAGCTAAACAGTAGGCAAGACGGTGCGAGGTAGGGTCGGCGATTGCATCAAGCGAAGCGGCGCTTTATTTTCGCGTCCGTATTTTTTTGCGATTACTCCTAAGAAATTATATGGTGTAACGGAGTAAAATAATGTGCACGAAATGTTTAAAGCCATTAACTTATTTAAAATAACAAGGATTATTACCGTATTTGTGTAAAAAGCAATTCAATTATCGCTTTATAATTGCCCATTTTTTAAACTATTAAAATGGATATAGTATGTTATCCTTAATAGATAGACTTAATATGTTATCCTTAATATGTAAGATACACAATTCCACCATACATCATTTTGTTATATCTTAAAGGGCTTAGACAGCGTTGAATGCTCTCAGACGGCTTATTTTTTACCAACACGTCCAACACATATCATTATATTTTAGCCAATGTATACAAAAACTTGACAAATTATATACTAAAACCTTCCTGAAGAATCATTCTATCCATTGGTGAAAACTGCATGAAAATCGGTGCAATAGTTTTTGAGTTTATCGCGAACAGACAGACAGACTGACAGTCATACAGACGGGGCCGAGGACTTTGTTTTATAATATGTATAGATGTTATACA
Organism: Boloria euphrosyne; assembly: GCA_951802675.2. Taxonomy (NCBI): domain Eukaryota; kingdom Metazoa; phylum Arthropoda; class Insecta; order Lepidoptera; family Nymphalidae; genus Boloria; species Boloria euphrosyne. Next base: position 14,144,961 of record OX637879.1, read on the forward strand.
TATATTATATTGTAACTGCGGAATTTATGAACACGTGGGTTTTACTCCGTGAATAAACAATTTTATGAGTTTATAATCGAGATATCTCACATCCGGGTTAATAAATACTACTTCAATATTTGGAAAATTTGAGTGAAACTAAGTTCTTATTTTAGTGTTACTTAATTATTTTACAGTTGCTTTTTTTTTATTTTATGTAAGTCTATATTATTTAAATAAGAAAAAATCCTATGACTCGCAACCAAAGGAGTAACAATCAGACACCGCGTAGCACAATGACGATCGTAGCCACTTTTTTAAAATCTTCTTTATCGATTCAAACAAAAATAATCTAATCATTAGAATACACATCCTTGAATCGTAGTTTTATTACTCTTCGTAATACTATATCTAACATACAAACACGAACACATGATGTCTTACTGATGACCTTTCTTAGGTCGTAAATAATTATATAATTGCAGTGAGAAAATAGACAATTAAATATAGACATAAAATAATTACCAGTTTAGTTTCACCCCGTACTTATTGAGGCATATTCCATAAAAGAAAATAATACAACACCCTAAATAGGAGTAAGTACCTACTTTTACTTTAGTTTAACCTTAATAAAAAGATGCTATAACTTACATCATACACGACGGTGTCGGTGTTCTCGTAGACATATTCTTCGCAGTCTTTTATATTGTCAGGATTGAACCACTCGGCAGGGCACACATCGCTCCTCGCTGTAGCATTCGCAGAAGCAAATCGCCTACAGTTGTCAAAAGAGTTGCCGGCGGCGGGCACTGCGTTTAAAATCCATGGTGGCCTAAACTCGGCTGTATCTCGTGTCTCACATTCTCGAATCAAACATCTGGAAGATGACACAGACACTTTCAACTAACGATCTATTGATAAAATAATCTCTCTCTGTCTGTTCTGATTTTTTTAATTTTTGTTTCCCAATGTTTCCAACGCTTTACAATAATTGTGATGACATGAAAAACATTGGGAAAGAAATCAAATCAATCCGTGATATAAACCGAAAAGATATTTATATTTAAAATGTTAAATATTCGCGTAAATCTAAGAAAGTTTACAGCTTAGCTCTTATACCTGGTACTGATGCGCGCGGTTGTAAAATTGAATTCACTAGCAGCCCAAGCAGCAAAAATGACCACAATTACAGATAGACCTAACGTCCGTAGTTGGTAGGGACCTATCTGACCAATTTCTTCTACTAAAATTTTGTCTAAATTCACGGTATTTACGTTCTTATTGTCTTTCTCATCATTTCGATTGTCTATTTCTTCAACGCCCATTTTGAATGTCCGTCTTGAAAGAAGTGTTACAACCCTCTGACCTCACGTTACGGTTCGATAGACGTAGAGTAAATAGAATGTTTCATTAGCAGATAACATGTAGATACGATATGCGTCAATAAAATTGATAATACGAATATGTACTTATGGTACATAATTCATTTCATTTTTTTCTGTATAACTTTTAGGCTATCTGTTAAATTCGCGCCGTACAAATGAAGCGATTGTGATACATCACTGAAAGTGTACGAGTATACAATATAACAATAACCTCTTTTTAAAACTTTTGTTTTTATTTCGTGTTAATAGAAAAATAAAAAAATATATCATATTAAATCTATTTAAATTGTGTATTGGGTGATAAATAATAATGCTACGCCAGCTTATAAGCTATGAGATGCAGGATTTTTTTAAACTGTATGAATTATAAATGTTGGCATAAATTATACCTTTATTTTAAAGAGACATCTCCCAACAGCTAAGTAAGACCAAAGCGCTCTTAATACCTTCGTACATGTATGCGATACGCGTAGATCGTCGTCTACGCGTATCGGGAAAGTCACATTAAGGTTAGACCCTGCACGTGTAACTGAGTATGCAGTCACAACCCAGCAGCCTTCAAGGCATAGCCTTCATATAACACAATACCCTATACACCCTGTCGTTTAAAATAATAATATTTAGCTATTTTAACTCATTCAGTAAGAGGAGAATTAGGTGAACCATTTTATCTTTAAAAAACGATTCATTAAATTTTAGTAATTAGTTAAAAAAAATTGTGGTAACACATTTCTCCCGGCTCATAAACCTACATAATACCTTTGCCTCTTACTCGGAATACGACCTAAAGGAAAAACAGAAGTAAACAATGGCACAGGTATTATAAAATATCCAATTGTTTTAAATTAAAGTATTATAAAATGGACTTATCCGATACATTATCTAAAAGACACGTGCGACAAAATATAAGAACAACTGACACATGGAGTAATGACTTCCAGAGCAGCGTGCTTGAGAGCACTTTAAAAGAACCTTTGCGAAAATACGAGTAATTATACTGACCGATAAAAGTTTTCGCTAAAACGGATCTATTCAAATTATTAACCTTATCAAAATAATCTACTCAATGTCTATCAACTACGTCCATCGATGATGAATCCTTTGTTTAAACAAATATGTAATATTATGGTTGTCACTGTCAGTAATCATTAGGTAAAAAGATAGGAAAGTCATTGCTGATATCTTAATCCATATTCAATCTTATGTCGACTTCCTTAATCTCCTTAATTAAAAAATGAGATGGACTAGTGGATGGCACCGACTTCGCTCTATTCTTATTTTCAATTCTTGGGAAATGTATTTATACATACTTGAGGATATCATTGGCTCAGTTGTCAGCTTGTAGTGACCCTACTTTTTGTGCAGGTGGCCGTAGCAACCCGGTCTGCTTCGCTGGGTGTAAGTTAAAACAAATTAAACGGTTTTTTATAATTTTCTAATAAAATAACAGTAAATACTTAGAAAACCTAAGTTACTCCTTGTAGCATTAGCTATCTGCGAGTGGAAGTTGTCAAAATCGGTCCAGCCTTTTCAGAGATTAGCCGGTACAAACAGACGGACGGGCAGACCAAAAATTTGAAATTGTTTCTTTTTTATGTAAGAACCGTATTCATTATGCATTTTGTGAAAAGCTGTTAATTTGAAATTTAAAACAGATACTTCAATTTCATTTATATGTATTGATATTACTTTCTTAGATTTACGCGAATATTCGACATTATAAATGAAACTACCTTTTCGGAATTTGTCGCGGATTTATTTTGATTTTTAATTCCCGACGTTTCGAATGCTTTACAGCAATCATGGTCACGGGGGAGTCCCGAGAGAAATAAAAATCAAAATAAATCCGCGACGAAATTCGAAAAGGTAGTTTCATTTATATGTATTGATTTAAAATGTTATGAATGTGTAGTGTATCAACTATCACTAGATAGTGCTGTGTGTTAATGTGCCAGCATCCCGAATGCATGTTAACTTTATGTAGCGTCATTTATTAATGAGTTTAGAACTAAAATGTTACGAATGTGATTAGTACTGAAATAAAATAACCTTTTTAATAAAAATTCAGGCGTTGTTTTATTTATGCGCTAAGTTTTATCTAAATCGGTTCATTGTTTTTCTCTTGATTTAGTAGTTATTAGTAAACATCCAAACAATTTTTTTATTTATAATATTAGTAGGATTAATTAAAAAAACGTGCAAAATTACTGATAATTTATTTTATTCTAATCTAGTAATTTGTATCTACCTTGAACATGAATCAGACGAGATTATATAACTAATTAAGATTGAAAGATCTTGTCAGCGAACGATAACGATAGTAAAATGTAAATAATTGTGCTACTGACTAGTATGTACAGCAGCAGATGCGGGGTTCGAGATGGCAGTTCCCGTTAAGGTTCTTTCAAGAAAATGCTAGTACCGACTAGGAATTAGGTGGTTGGCGGGGTTACTCTAACAATGCAACACGGTATGGCGGGTTGCTCCTGGTTCTTCACTGGATAGCAGAGCAGACTTTGGAGCTACCCTCTTGGCTGTGTGCCTGCTTTGGGAGACCTGCCGGGCCGTCGGGGCATCGTAATTGAATGCGCTAGCGATCCTGCGGCGCCCCATTAAGACGGGTGAAGTCAGTTTGGTTTTTGTGGGTAGTACTGGCTTTAGACAAGTGAGTCACACATAACCACCTACTTTCTACGGTATGCGTTAATGCATTTCCCAACTATAGAAAAAACACGATTTGGATCGTCGGTGTTGCGTCTGATGTCACAACAGTTACACTAGTACTTGGATAAAGAGTGCATTTATGTATGCTCTCTTAATTTATCAATTTTCTCTGAATTGTATCAATGGCGAACGTAGCCATGATCGGATACGTAAATCTGGTACTATACTATATATACTAGCAATTCCCGCGACTCCGCCCACGTTTTACCACTATTAAAAAATAAGGATTGGTTGTAGAAAGATGAAAATTTAGAGTTATATGTATTTTTTGATGCCAATTCAAAAAATAAATAAAAAAAATTGGTCTAAAAATAAAATATAAAATATCTGGGGAGGGTCACACAATATTATCACAAATACAAATAAGTAGAGACTGTACTTTTGTATGTATACTGAATAGAACACGGTAAGTAAGATTATTATTACTTTCTGATTGTTATTTAATCAGAATATTTTTAGTACTCGAAAAACAAAAAAACCTTATAAAGTATTTTCCTTTCCTGCAGATTGGTTAAAGACTTTCCTATTTTTTTTACTTTAAAAAAAGAAATATTAAGTGTACAGTTATTTTGAAGAACCATACTTGCATATCGAGTCTTGCAGCAATAAAACCATAATATTACTTGCAACTATTGCTGCAAGATATTCAGCAAGCTCATCAACTTTTTCTTACAATTATTTTTAACGAAAATAAAAACCGACTTCAAAACGTTACAGACCGAAACTAAAAAGTAATAAACTAAAAAGAAAAGTAATGTTTACAAATTAGATATTGTTGGAGTTGGTGCCAGCCAAAAAGGATAGTTTTATCCTGCCTTTGTAATGAACTTTAGAAGGGGTATTTGGTTTATATTTATAAATTGATAGATTAAACAAATAGGTACCTAGGTAAATAATTTTATATTAAGATTATTATTTTGCTTTGCCTGGCCTTTTTTGAAGGCGGTTAAAATTTTTTCTACTTCTCGTGCTATAAAAATTCTCATCAATATTTCTTGAACAGATGTTTGCTAACAAGTTTCAATATTTAAAAATATAAATATCAGAAATGATATTAAGCGATTTAAATAATAATGACAATTGCGCATATCTAACTCAAACAAAATCTAATCGGAATTTTATTATGATTACGTATTATTGTTAACAGTGGTAGCCCAGTGGTAATGTGGTCCCTTGGGAAACCGAGTGAAGCGGGTTCATATCTACGGGCGAGCATATCAGATATGTTTATGTGCAAATCTTTTTCAACAAGATTACCAAATGTCATAAAACAGGGCAAATCTTGAGAAAACTTGCATGTATAAGAAAACTTAGCGAATCGAAATACATGTGAAGATCCCCCCCGTATTGAAGGAAAAAAACTTTCTTAGCTTATGGCATGAGTCTGTATTAAGATAAGAAACCGATTGATATAATCATCGGATGCTTTAACACATTATGAATCGCAGAAATCGGACACCACAGCATATCTTAAACACTATTCAAAATAGTGCAGTAATGAGAACGACAGATTTATTTAAATTGTCATTATTTTAATAATAAAAAATAAATGTTCGGACATTATTACACACAGCGCCATCTGGTTCCGTGGTAAGCCACGAGGCTTGCGTTACGGATAGTTGATACACTAAAAATAAATAATTTTAAATACATATCATAAAATGACTGTTCGCTCCGCTTTTACACAAATCGTCCTGCTAGACTCACCGGTAGAATATGTGTTTTTGACGTATCAAATGCTCTGAAAAGTCTAATAATAATAATTAAAATTAAAATCAAATTCTATATACAATGTTTTATTATAAATATAATATTATATAATATAAATATAACTATCCTATGCAGTAACTTTTTTCTTAGAGCTAAGTTGTTCTGCTTCTTCTATAGTATTAGGTAACTTCGTGCCAAGTGTTTCAGGCGTGGTGAAAATAAGCAGTCCTGATAATAGAGCCATTGATCCGAATAATACTGAAGGCAGATTTTCCCACACTTCGAGGGCCTGAAAAAAAAATCAAAAATTAGGAAAAGAAAAAAGAAGTTAGTAAGTAATATAACAAATTTACTCAAATTAATTTTCGTTCACAAGTTGATTTTAGTTTTGAAAGTTCAAACCCGGGACTCCGAAACCTAATAATCAACAGGTGTAAATTATAGCCACTATAGAATAATGCAATCTAAGTATATATTAGCGAGTCTAACACTTACCAGAGCAGGTGTAAGCGGCGCAGTGATCGATCCCAGTCGGCCCAACATAGAAGCGAAGGCGAGCAAGCTGTGGCGGTATCTGGTAGGGAATAACTCGGCCGTGTACACATATATTGACGTCATTACCATAGCGATGGAGAACTTGCCAATTAAATACACTACTAGAGACAGTACTTCGTATCCTGTAAACAGAGCTCATTTTTAAAACGGTCGGTTAGTAATAATTAAACCTGGTCAATTATTTTTAAAATTCACCCGATATTATACAAACGCTGGACCTCAAACACATGACAAAAGTAATGCCATGAAAATGTTATATTAATTGGATATTGATATTATGTAATGAATTGTTATGAAATGTTTTTAATATAGGTTTTTTTTGTGTAATAAGTTTCTGCACTAAAGTTAAATAAGGATTTGAGTGAAAGTAGAAGAGTATGGCTTTACCGATTTTAGTGAAACTCCACACCACAAGTAGTTTGTTATCCTAAGTGCTTTGTAAAAACTATTTCATTATTTAAAATTAAATGCAGAAATTAAATTACCTTTAGGGATAAACGCAAAACCAAACTGGCACGCTGCACAAAGCCAATATCCACCAATCAACACAGGTTTTCTTCCAACTCTATCCAAAAGTAAAATAGCAGTCCAGTATCCAGGAATTTCTACCGCAGCCACATACACATAGTTCAAAAATCTATTTCCTGACAAATTCACTGCATTGATGGACATTCCGTAGTACACCAAAGTATTAGTTATCCACCAAATAGGTGCAACACAGCATCTAGATAAGATAATTTTTGATCGGAAAACTAATATTACTAGCCAAGTCTCTTTAGGCTTTTCAATTAGTTTTTCAGCCTCTGCTGAATCTCGGAGAAGTTGTAAAGACTTCTCGGATAACTCCTTCTTGTTTACCTTCGCTACTTTTTTCAAGATCGCTTCAGACTCTTCGTAGCGACCCTTGCTCATAAGCCAACGCACAGATTCTGATAGAATCCAGAAGTAAGAGATGACAAGTAACTGTGGTGCGTACAGCACCTGCGTGAGAGTGCGCCACGGCTGGACTCCCCAAGCGATCAGCCCGAGGAACACTTGTCCAAGTGCAAACATTGTAGACATTGTGGCTCCGACGATTACACGATATTTGGGTCCCACTAATTCGGTCACTGAAAACGTTAATTATAACACGTTTACATTACATTTAGAACTACATTTAATTGTATTTACTAACTATTTTTTAAAAGTGAGTTGTATAACGACGCACCTAAAAATGTTAAAAAGTGAATTACCTAAAATATAACACGATGAGTAAGCACCAGCTCCTAGAGTAGATTCAATAACTTCAAGCGCAAGGAACCACTCGTAAGAGTTCACAAAAGACCGCACAAGGCCGAGCCACGCAGTGTTGAAGGCATTGAGAGTGAGAGCGACGCGTCGGCCCCAGTGGTCAGATATATACCCGGTGATGGGGAGCACAAGTAGAGTACCAATTGTTCGGATGGAACCGATCTGTGAACGCTTCCATTCGTCGCACGCCATATCAAACTGGAATAAGATTTTTTAATATTAGTCAAGAAGTACCTACTTTGTATTATATTTTTAATAATATTATTTTATATTATGAAGATTCACGTAAATACTACAATTACATATAGGTACTTATAATGATTTTATTTTAAAAGGTATAATATTTCATGTAATAGGTGAAGTCAGTCATAAATTTAATGATTTTACTGTCGGCTTTAAAAATTCCCTGAAATAAAATCAAGATTCTGTCCCGTTCTTTTTCTTTTTTCTCACTTTGAAAAACATGATAGTGGTCCGATTATTTAACCACTTCTTAATTAAAATTAATAATATTACTTATTAACAAAAACTTACATCATACACCACAGTAAGAGTATTCTCATACACGTATCTCTCACAAGGCACAGTCTGCGAGCGGTCGAACCACGCCGCGGGACACACGTCCGTTGCCTCGATCACTTGAGAGCTATTCGCGTACCTTTCGCATGCTTCAAAGTTGTCTGTACTGGACCCCGGAATCGCATTCAACACCCAGCTCGGAGCAAATTCTGGATTGTCACCGTCACATTGTGGAATTAAACATCTGAAATTTAATTATGGTAATATTAAATAGTGCTCAGCGGTTCCAAACGTTACAATAGAACTCAACTGATTTATGTTTAAAAATAAGAATTCCGACTACGTAAAAAAACAAAGTAAAAGATAAAAACAAGCATATTTATTTACATGATTGGATAACCAACTAGGATAACATTAATTCAATTGCTAAAACATATAGTATAAATAGAGACAAATTCACTTTTTAAGAAGTTATCACAATATGCAATATAAACAATTTTTGTTTTTAAAAAATCGATGGAACATAGTACCAGTTACGAAGTCGGAAACATACACGTAAGCAGCTACATACAAGTATGTCTACGACTGTGTGATACGTCATAATACTAATTTCTATTAATAACTTGCTCTAAATTTCAGTTTTTTTTATCTAAAATTTAAAATGCAAATAAATAATAAATAATCAATCACCATTATTCGCTTGTTTGAAACTAAACGAGTAATAGTACCGATTTGATAGTCAGTAATCCAAGTGGATTACCGAAACTGACGACATTGTGATAGGGATTAATAATCTAAAAATATTTTTTCTAGTTCAGATATTTTAGTTTTAAATACGCTTGATAGTTCATGTCGTTATTTGTTAACTCATCATAAATACATCGACTTATGTATTTACCTACATTCATCTAAATAAAACCGAGAGAGATCATTCCTCGATCTTAAATTTTTACCGCCATCTATAATTTTTTTTTGTATTATAATAATAACCTATCCTCTTCGCGACTCTTGAAAAAAAATATTCTTATGGAAGGATATTTTTCTTGTAACATAAATGAGTTTGAGTATTACATACTGAGTTAAAGTTAAACATACTCAGTAAAGTACCGTAACATTAGGTTAAAATATAAATTATTTGTAATAATCTATCAATATTTTCGAGGTACTTTAATATATGGATATCTTGTACGTCTAAAGAAACGGATGGTCGGATTTGGATACAATTTTTAACACAGATAGACTATGACGAGGACTAACACGTAGGCTGCGTTTCTAGGTAGTATAATATCTAGACACGCAGCCGAACGAAACAAGGGTAGGTTGTTGGGAAAACAATATACAAAATAGTTACTGTAATATATTTTGCTATATATTTTGATTTTATTACCATGGTAAACTTACGTACACTCTATTATATATTAGATAATATGTATATAATAACTTACGTATACTCTATTATTTATTAGAGTCATTGAAAAAATAAAAGTTATATTTTTTTTAATTATTAAGCAAGATTTTATTTTTAAGTCCTACTTAATATTCTAGCACGCTTCTATTCATAATATATACAATTAGGGGAAAGCATTTACCTGCTTGGTATCCTGGCGATGGTGAAGATGTACTCTCCAGCGGCGAAAGCTGAGAATATGACAGGTAACGCCGCCAACAACACTGTCAGGATTTGATACCGACCAAACGAACCCACTTCATCTACTAGTATAGTGTCTAGATCTATTAATTTCCTCTCATTCTCTCCAGCTTCTACTTTTTGGCTGGACATTTTGAGATGTCAGGACTTCTGGTTCGAACAGCCAGTTCGAGGCGATTGGCACGAGACCGGACACTCTCTTATCAAAGAAATATATCCTTATAACATCACAATCTTTCGATATCAAGATTTATTGCCAAAAGCGAATAAAATTTACGTATATGCAATAAAGATATTTCTTTACTTATTAGTTTAAAATAATCTTATCGACTTCGTCCTATCCTACCTTCTAGGAGTCTTTGAATTATGCAGCCTTGATGTTGATAATCCATTTATTACATCTTTGTCGGTTTTTCTAAATGCTCTCCCAGGTACATAATATTTCCGTACAGTACTTATCCCCGGAATAAAACTACTACTAAAAAGCTATTATCAAAACACTATATCATCTACTTTTACTTCTTAACTTGAATATTAAAAAATAGTTATACTAATGTAACGTTGGTAAAAATATTTTTTACTTCAAAATTAAACCGTCTTTAAATTAATTAATTTAATTTAAATTAACTTCAACAGTAATTGCACCAACCTTAGATGAGAATGATATTTTGCATAGAATCTCCAGGTCTTTTTTATATTTAAGATATATGTTCATAAAAATACTCGATTAAATTAACAATACATAATTATTTATTAAGTAAAACAATACATTTAGGTATAATTACTGTAATTCCTTAAATTAAATTTAAAACTGCCGCCCTACTCCAATGATTGACATGTTCTGCTTTTTGACGAAGAGTCTACAGTCGAGTCGGGCCTCGAGATAATAGAAAGTCATAATTTAATACCCATATGTAGCATATGAGGATTTGCTCTTAGTTTCCCTTGAGCTTACGGTTCCCTGTCTTAACTGTAGCTTCAGAGAGATAGACCAGACGTTACATTTTTCCTACATTTTATGTTATGATAGAAATATTTTAACCTTATTAGAAAATTAACAAGTAAAAGTTATAAATTTAGTAGTCTTCAGTGTGGTCTCTGGGTTTGATGATGCCGAGGCGTGTCGCGATAGCGGCGACGTTCGCTCGGACTTCTTCTTGCACGAGATTGAAAGACATCGCTAGAAGAGCAATGCCGAATAATAAATATAAGGAGCACAGAGCTATGGAGTGTACTGCGTCGGCGCCTTCTCCGCTCTGGCCCTGAAAGTATATTTTAATCATAAGTTTTAAGTATTACTAAATAAGCTTAATCTAAGCATGCACCGACCGCGACAGAGAGACTGAGACAATACACGAACATAGCACGAGACCGCCTCAAATGTTTTTAATTTTTATATAAGCGTAATTCAGAAATTAATTCAGAGCAAGACTAGAGCCCCATCTTCAACATAAACAAAGCTTTCTATATTAAATTAAAAGAAATACAAATTTACAACTTGACTTATCAAAAACTTAACTTACCATTTATCGTAAAATCGTATTAAATTACATAGAAACAATCCATGCATATAAACTCATGAAAACAATAAAAATAAATAGTATTGGACAGACGAGTAGGTGGGTCATGTAAGTCTCATGGTCTTACCTGAGCTGGAACGAAATCTCCGAATCCGATAGTGGTGAGTGTAATGAAACAAAAGTAAGCCGCGTCCAGATACGCCCAGCCCTCCCATTGCTTGAACAAAAATGTGCCCACGACGATGTAGGAAGCTACCAGGAACACGCATAGCCATATTGGCACCGGTTTTATCTGCAAACATATTCGCACCTTAGTTTATACCCCACAGAGATTAATATAAAGTAACTTCCGGTCATGTTTTGTGGTGTTCAGTCAAGAATATTTGAATTGATTCTTGCCGGCTTCTGTCCTCGGGAACTAATCGCGTTACCGGTTAGAAGTAGCCATTATTTGTTGATTAGTACAGAAGAAGGATAAATACATGAATATACGAGTATCTTTGTACATATTTATAAAAGTTCGCCCACTCGACACTAAGTAAAACAAACGATAAAAGGTAGGGAACTGTTTTGTGTTTGTCTATTTATATATACATATGTAGTCATCTAGTTACATCCAAACTCCGCTCGGTTTCGACCCTAGTACGTTTTAATGATCACTATAGATTTCTATTTACTTTCCCGCAATAAGAAGTATCCAATATTATTGTTCGAGATAAACATCTAATTAATTATCATACCGAGTTTACTTTTACTTAAATATATTTAAATTAACACAATTAATTTTAAAATTATAGCACATGCTTAGATATATATAGTAATTGATTGATATAATCAATATCTACCGATTGAATTCAATAGGAATGGACAATTTAATGAAATTCTAAAATTCAACTAAATACTTTTCGTTTTACTAATGATACGAAATAGGTACCCGCTTCTTTGGAGAGTCGACAAAAAACAAATGAAGCCTTATATTGATTTTGGCATATTATTTTTTTGAAAACTGACTAAAACTAGTACATACTAGTAAAAATAAAAGAAATAAATGTAAAATAAGATTTTTTGTTAAAATAATTAGAATCTCTTACCTCCTCCTTGACAGGTCCCATGACTTGCACGGCGTGTATGTCGGACTGCCGCGAGCCCCACGCTGCGAAAAGGCAAGAAGGTTAATAATAGTAGAACAAAAAAAGTATAAAAGAAAACTTTCAATCCTTATTCTTTCCTTAAGGAGCAATCAAAGAATAGATAAAGCTCTAATAAGCAGTGTTTGATTTTTATGCATTTCTACAGCTTATCCGCAATCATTCTTCGTACAAAATTTAAGGTATTGTATATTCAATTTTTTTTACATATACTCTCAAGATAGGCCTTTTCTGTTCATCTTTTGATATTCCAAAGAACAACAAAACACTAACATTTTATCGCTACCAAATTAATACGATATAAAAATAATACGATATAAAAACCTTATAACAAGCAAATATGGAAACGTACACACATTTTCATTCGTATATGTGTGATTAAATACAAGTTTGTCTTAGTTACCTGCGGGGCGCCCGCGCCGTAACGGGGGCGCTTCGTCACTCCAATCGTCTCTATCTGGAGATGGAGTCTAGATAGACGTGTCAAATGTTATGATGTAATCTATATATGAAAATAATTACTATGAATATAATTTCTATAGTCATAGTAATTATTTTGATATACGAGTATAAATTTCGACTGTAATCACTAAGATCACATTAGACATTTTATAATATATATGATTATAGTTTTTGCTCGAGGCTTCGCCTGGTGTGGCAGGAATTAAAACTCTGGCTCTAACTTAGCTTTAGCTCTGGCACTCCTGAAAGAGTGAGCAATTGAAGCATTTCCCAGAACTACTAGTAATAAAAAAACAATAAATACCTAAGTGTATTTCAGAAAGCGAGTTACCATACACAAAGAGAGTTAATATAATATCCCACTTGTTATTTTGCTTACATATCGATGCCCTCGCGCAGCGTCCTCCACAGTATGCAGCCTGCGCAGGCGCCTCGGACGCTCCACATACCCCCACTCTCCTCCCTCACCCCTGGTCCCCGCTCGCCTCTCGTACCCGTACGCCGCACTGCGCGCGCGTCTCTCGCGCCTCCGGTCCATACACTCTTCTATGTCTCTCTCGTAATATTCTGATCTTCCACGATGGTACCTTTCAAAAAGAATTTTGATCGTGTCATTTAATATTATATTTATTGAACGTTTATCTGAACTGGAATCTTATATGAATATACTCATAATTTTTTGCCTGTTGAAGAAAATAGTTTTCAATTTTCATTTAGCATTACTTGTTAACATGTAATAAAATTAATTTATTTTTTCTGTTTTCTAGAGACCATTTTTTTTTAGTTAGTAACAGACAAAATGTAAAGTACCTTCTGTCATAGCCTGCTTTTCTGCTTCTTGGGATGTCAAATTCAAAGTCATCGTCTTCTGGATCGTACCCGTGATCTCTAGGTACGTAGTCTTCTCGCTCCCTAAATCGTCGTTCTCTCTCCTCCAAAGCTTTCCTTTCTTTATAGTTCTCATAGTCGACGTCATATAAGTCATGCATTTCATAGATTTCTTTGCTTTCGTCGAAATCAAAATGCCTTCGATCGTCAAAATCTCGACGTGGCCCGTAATCGGACACGGGTCTAGACGGTCTGGGTAAAGATTTACTTCTCATTTCTGGTTTAGATGTATAGTGGGTCTGATAGCTGTCCAGGTCTTTGAACGCTGCCTGCAAATCTTTTAGTGGTAACGATACTTTTGGAAATTCTTCTGTAAATAATACATATGTTAAATTTAGTACTATTTATTCATTCCTTAGTTATATATAAAAAACAACAACGGTCTATGTAAAGCGGTTATTTATACCTTCTTCTTCATCGTAAACATCTCTTCCATACTTTTCGTAACGCACTGGAGAACGATCGTCTCTTTCAAATTCTCTTGGTCCTGAAATCGATTTCTTCAGATTTTATCTTTTTATGGAAAAATACTTATCAGTGTTTTTACGAATAATAAGTTTAAGAAATAAGTAAAACTCCATTACATTGCTAAAGAAATAAATGTACTGTACATTTGGAAATCACAGACTCATTGGTGTTTAGTATATATCAATATTTAGATGTAATTTTGTAAAATTAATAAAATAAATGTTATTGACAATAATATATTTTTGTCTCAGACTAGACTGACAAACTAAATAGAGCTAGAGCCTGCGACGGCCAGACCTTCGTTATTTTATAAAAGCTGAAAGTTTCTCTGTACATGTCCCCTATATAGGTAAGAACGACCAGCGACTATAGAGTTTGGGTGTGGTTACCTTGAAAGGTAACAGGTAGTAAAGGTGTATAAAATAATACCTAAATTTTGTTAAAGTACCAGCGCGAGGTAACAACAGTTCAAGCGGGTGTTTTGGTTCTTTATTTCACCTTAGCATATTTCGATTTATTGCCAGATTATCCTATTTCTATGTCCAATAAAAAGTTTAAATATTTTTTTATATATAATCATACTTTTTTTATATGTTTATGATATTAAACTAACATTTTTTACTTTATACAACATGGTTATGATCGTATTGGATATCTTCAAAAATCTTTATCGACTAAGCATTCGCGCTCGCACATACAGCAGACTTTCAATGTGTCTGGCAAAATGTTAAAACTTAAAACCATTAAAACTGTGCGTCTATTGAGGTAACATCTTTTTAAGGGTCCCCAAGTAACATGTATAAAATTTAGCTATTATACTATTACGAATGTATAATTATATATTATTTATTAAAGTTTAAGGGTGTCTGGCAGGAGGTAGCAACTGTCACAAGTGTCCGGCAATGGATGACGAGATTTCTAAAGGTATCCCGAAGAAAATATAAAAAAATTGAGATTTATACTTTAACAAATTTTAGGTATTATTTTATACACCTTTACTACCTGTTACCTGCCCAGGTAACCACCACCCAATACTCTATAGTCGCTGGTCGTTCTTACCTATATAGGGGACATGTACAGAGAAACTTTCAGCTTTTATAAAATAACGAAGGTCTGGCCGTCGTGGGATCTTGGGATAAAATATCTTACCAAAAGACCTTGAGGATGTAGGTGGTTGCGAACGCGTGCGAGGAGCGGAGACTGCTGAAGTAGGCGGCCGCCCGCGATGAGGACGAACAGTGTTATATCCACTATCACGATATCTAAATCAATTGTAATTTCTACGTTATTCATAGAATAGTGATCGTATTAAATGCAGTACTTTGCAAAATATAGTTCGAAAGATTCGCAATAATGTTGCCTATAATTACTTGTTAACTCAATGATCTCCACTTATAACTAACTTTCTTATTTGTGAAGGGTTTCTGGAAGAGATTTCTTAAACAGATAACTTTTACTGTTTGTAAGAATAAACGTAAAATACGTCATGAATTTGAGACTTTGCGTAATACAAACCTAAAGTCAGTGTCTGATTGAGATCTTTCTAGCGGTTTTCGGCGGCGAGTTGAACTTCGCGTGCTGCCTGGCCGCGCTGACCTCCTAAATTATAGAAACCAAATATTGAAGTATATTATGTTACATTTTTTGCTACACATTTCGAGAGATAATAATTCTTACTTAAAATAGAATAAGTATTAGTATATATTATTATTTTCCAAGAAAATAAGAATTTCCTTATAATTTTTAGAAATTTTTACTTAAAAATTTTAACGACTATCGTCTCGACTCATCACATTTGAGTTTTTTATCTGCCTCGTTCTACCAAAAAAAAAGTTTCAAGTTCGATTTCACCATACGTGATTTAAAGAAGTGTGACGTTAGATACCGCCGTCAAATATCTTTAGGATCAATATCTTATCATAATTTGTTTACAGAAATATTTTATCAAATTGATTAATTACCTTTTAGAACGCCGTGGCTTAGGAGGTCTCGTACACACGTAGCAACATACACGCCAGTACAAAAATCTATAAAACGTAAATGAAGTCAAAACATGCATTATTTATAAATTAAAATAAATAATAAATATGTTGGAACATTATCACAACAACGCTATCTAGCTACGAGGCTTATGTTACGGATACCAGATAGCAGTGTGTCGTATAATTTTTTGCATACTCTATTTTAACAGAACCCCTTATAATTATCTATAGCAAAAGAACTAGATCACGAAATATAGAGTTTTTGATTATAATTTGTAACAATACACAATTTATGAAATAGCTAACACAGTAAAAATTAAAGTAAACTTAATAATTTCTTGTGAGTTTTTGTTTCTTGTTAGTTTAACAATTTCAGTTATTAGAAAGTAATCTTAATTATGAATTTCGCTTTTGCTGTGTGAAGCGTATGTATATTGTATAACTCATTTAATGTTGCATGCATACGTACTAATACGTCAAAACTGCTTACCTAATTGAGTGGTGTATAAATTAATAATGTAGTATCACTGTACCTAAACGACGAAGCCATGACGTCACCGATGTTGGAAAGACACAGCAACATGAGAGGAATTCCGAGGATTGCGTAAAATATCGTGACAACTTTGCCAGTTTGAGTCTTCGGCGCAATGTGTCCATACCCTGAAATATAGGTACAACTATATTTTTATTTGCATTTTACACTATACTTAACGTATAACTTCTTGATACTAACAAACGATTTTCTTGTTCGCTGCAATAACTACCAAACCAAAGAACTTATTTCATAGGATGCAGAGTGTTTCGGTGAAGGTTTTAATATCAATATTGAAAAACTTGTTTTTTTTTTTTTATGGGACAAAGGGGGCAAACGGGCAGGAGGCTCACCTGATGGTAAGTGATCACCTCCGCCCATGGACATCTGCAACACCACAGGGCTTGCAGATGCGTTGCCGGCCTTTCAGGAAAGGGAGGGAGGGAGGAGGGAGGAGGGAGAAGGACGGGAGGAGTGATGGGGAGTGGGCCTCCCGGACTCTCACTTACCGGACGAAACGCGACAGTATAGCTGCCACTTCACGCCGGTCTCCTGTGAGAGAGTGGTACTATACGGGGCGTGCCGGCCCATTCGGCTGCTACCCGAAGGTAACAAGCATGGCACTACCACTTGAGAAATGAAACGAAATGCTAGTATACACTAGAATAAAATTTATTTTCTCATAGATAGATGACGTTATAAGACTATTAAGCTACTGATTGGATTCTAAGAGTAATTTTACATTCTAAAATACATGTTTCATTCAAGCTTGTAATGTCTAAACTCTATGTAAAATAATATTAACATAATAGTTTTAAAGACTCATAATAAAGAGATTTAAAATTTTATTGGGAAACGACTGCATTTCTACATTTCTTTACATTCTATAAGTATCTAGTCATAATGTTCTTGTACTGTAAAATAAGGTCAAATAACTTGTTATAAAAAATTTTATAGCATGAAAGCGGAAGAACGAGTGATTGTGACGTAGGTTTGTAGTATCACTATACGAGACTGCACATCTATTTTGTTCACTATCATAACAGCATCGGTGGTTCAGTGGTAGAATGCTCGCCTGCCACGCGGGCGGCCCGGGTTCGATTCCCGGCCGATGCATTTACTTTTTCACTTTTTTTCATTTTATCGAATATAATATTTTTAATTATAGAATAACTGCAACATTACTTCGATATCAAATGCAATCTTTAATATTTCCACATCATTGGAAGTGGTGAGTCATCACGAATATTGTTAATCAAAATCGCAAAATTTAGGTACTATAAAATTTAAATTCATTAACAAACTATATTTATTTGCCTATAATAATATTTATTATCTGATATTAGTTTATAATTCCATTCAATATCCGACACATGTAACGGATACCGACAAGGTCACCAACAATAATTGACATAAACACAAAAAAAATACAATTTCTTTACAAACAATTTAAAATATAAACGTAATTAACAAAACGGTAGAGTCCATTTTTGTAGAGCGGTTACAATATTGCTAAAACACTACATATAATGTTAGGGAAGGACATTTACTATATTAGCCTTTAGATTAATAATAATGATAGATCTTTTCGATGGGGTTTTCCAAAACAGCATTCGTGATTTGATTGAAGTCAAGGAGAGTGAGTTGTGTCGGTTTTTTAATACTGTTTTAATTTTAATCATTTTATTTCTAAAAGAAATATACTAAGAAAGTCTAAACTTAAGTTTATTAGATACTAGCGTCTCATCCTCGCTTCGCTCGGGTGCGTCCCTAGGGACCCTTTAGGATAAAAAAATTAAAAACTTTGAATGTCTCATTTATTTATATCAAATCAAAAGCCTAAGAAATAAATTTCAAGCTTTTTACAAACTTTCATCCCCTATTTCCCTTTTTACGCCTTCAAAAGTAGCCTATGTCCTTTCTCAGGTTCTACACTATCTGTGTACCAAATTTCATTTAAATCGGTTCAGTGCTTTAAGCGTGATTGAGCAGACAGATAGTTACTTTCGCATTAATTACTCGTATTATCTAAGTAAAGATTTATTATAAATGTAACTTTTCGGATTTTGTCGCGGATCAGACTCATCATGGTCTCGCCTGTGACCATGATTGCTGTAAAGCATTCGAAACGTCGGGTGCTAAAAATCAAAATAAATCCGCAACAAAATCCGAAAAGGTAGTTTCATTTATAATGTCGAATATTCACGTAAACCTAGAGCTAAGGCATTAAAGAATTATGGCAAATATCCGATCAGCCTTCCCCCCCGGTATGGCCATGCTAGTTCTTTGCTAGAAAACCAAGCCATCTCTCCTGTCAGTAGAGGCGATAAGACGTGATGCTAGAGCATTTTCTGTTCAGTGAGTTATAACAAGTGTTATGAGAGATAAGTAGGTATTCAAAATAAAAACATATGTAGAATCCGTTTTGGCATTCTAAATAATTATTCTATAGATATTCTAGCAGCAATATTGTATACTTTCTTAAGGCGAAGAGAGTAACTGAAGTTTTGTTACTATAAAATAAATACATTTAAATATCTTAAAATGTAATCGTAGATATTTTGTAAGGAGAATCAAATCTTTTATTATTCATTAAGTAATTCTCACGCAATTAAAACGTTAAAATGCTTATATGAAAGAAAATTCCAAATGTGGGTCACTTGCATTGCGGAGACCTTAGGGCTTCCCCAGCCAGTAATTGCCTGAGTTTGGTGCAAGCGGCCTTCGCTTCACTGACTGCCGAGTTTTGAAACACTTGCTTACTACGAGTATATACAAAAATGTATTTGAAGGTAGACAACGATCTTTAAATATATTTTGATATTGGCTATGTTCTCCAAACTTAGTTTAATTAGTATTACTACTTAACTTTCGCCAGTTCTTCTCAGGTCAGTGGTTTCTTCCTTCCGAACTGGTAGTAGACTCATGACGTTCAGTAAAAAATTGTAATAATTTCATGCTGAATAAAATATTTTGAATTTGAATTACTAAAAAATACGCAAAAATTAGGTATATAAAAATCATCCTGAAAAAATAGTAGGTATATATTTTTCAGTACTTATAAGAAAATTAAGCTTAACACTCTTTTCTTTGCAGCGAATATAAAAATATACATATTTTGAAATTATTCTTTATTAAGAAAAACTTAATAAATAATTATATGTACGTCCGTGAGGAGTCTACCACCGATTTTCGTTACACTTCTCCGGCTTATCGAACATCGACGCACAATCAGATCACTCTTCCTAACACTGAGCTGCTGGAATCGATCTTGTTCCCTCGATCAGTGCCGAAGATACTTATCATAATAAGCTAACATCTATTAGTCAATATAAAAACATCGATGAGACATTTGAATATTTGTGTAAATAAATATATAAAAATACTACATTTTCTATTTTTTACATTATATTTCGTAACTTACTTTACATATTTAGTTTTAGTTACATAATGTATTAACGAATTCTTCGCCCTTCGTATGTGAAGGGCGATCCACTTGCCGCTTTCGATAGAAGCAACTTTGCAATTCTTAAGCAATGTCTGAACACTGTTTTCGATTGAAGTTAATAAAAATACTATACTATATCTAGAAGCGGTTTGTTAAGAGAATCACATGTTTTATTTTTGAAAATATTTATATAGGTAGGTATGTATTGTAGGTAGAAGCTTGAAATATTATTGCTGCTAATACACATAAATGTTAACAAGAGGATCAGTTATAAAGACTCTATATATCACGCAGTACCTAATATAAATTGCTTCATTTGCGTTTTATATATAACTAGCAATACCCGCGGTTGCGCCAGCGTTGTAGTTACTACTGAAAAATAGGGATTGGTGGTAAAGGATGAAATTTTAGTGTTATAAGTTAAAAAAAAATTATTTTTTTAAGTTTTGGCATCAAAAATATTATCAGATTTGGTCTAAAAATGAAAAATAAAAATCTGGCGAGGGCCACCCTTATCACCTAGGGAAAATCTGGACCTAGCAAATATAGAAAACAAAATTCCTAAAAACTGGTCAAGCAGTTTCGCAGGAGTTCGATAACAAACACTGTGAGCCAAGATTTTTATATATTAGAAGATTTATTATTAGGAGATTTAATATAAGAAATATTAAATACTATTTATTTTTAAGAATAGCTTAGCAAAATGCCCGTAAACCGCAAGAGAAACCTATACCTGCCTGTAATAAACTTTGACCCAAAACAAGTTGAGACATATCTTTATACGATACCAACAATAATGGCTACATGGATGTCAAGTACATTACTAGATAAATTAAATCTTTGAAGCATTTCTGAGATGACTAAAATAATCATTAGAGTAGGGATACTTAATTCATCACGTCTATATATTTCTAATTTTAGTTAACCCTGACTTCAAATACTAGTTATACCTACCTCATAATAACTATTTAACCTTCGATTAATGAACATTAAAATACAAAATACAGTATAACAACCTCGAAAATATGATAAGCAAAATTGAAATTTCTTTTGATAAACTCCGTTAATTTAAAGTGTATTATTTCTAACTGCGACACATCCTCGCCTCTGTCGGATTTGTTCCTAGATACATGTAAAAAGTTAGTAAAGATTTCTTAGAAATTACATATTTTACTGCTGGAAAGTTTTCTATATGCCGACCCGGATAACAAGCTATTATCATTCCAAACGTCAAAATCTATCCAGTAGTATTCTCAGTAGTGATGCGGTCACAGACAGACAGACAGACTAAAATTGTAAAAACTATACATTTGGCCTATATATCGATAATAATAACTGTTTCAATAAAATTTTCCGAGAAATATTTAATGTACAGAATATAGTACTTTCTTAGGTTTACGTGAACATTCGACATTATAAATGAAACTACCTTTTCGGATTTTGTCGCGGATTTATTTTTAATTCCTGACGTTTCGAATGCTTTACAGCAATCATGGTCTCTCCCGTGACCATTATTGCTGTAAAGCATTCGAAACGTCGGGAATTAAAAATCAAAATAAATCCGCGACAAAATCCGAAAAGGTAGTTTCATTTATAAAGTGCAAAATATAGATTCGACTCAGAATTTTATTATTAGGTAACGTGCAAGCAAATTCGAATAATTGATCTAGTTTAAGAGAAATAAGCGTAACGAATAAAAAGCTTGCCTCATAGGCTTCTTACTCGACTACAGTCGCAACGGCCGAGGAGGGTCGCCTGAAGCCCGCCGGTGCTCAGTTACATAACAGCCGCGGTTCCAGCGACCGCGCCGACACCGACCGACTTATTAATTATTAACTAATATTGTTATATGTTATGTGCATCGAGAGCGACTTGAAAATATGTATTTAGGTATGTATGCTTGGATTTTTTATTGATTAACTAGCGATTCGCCCTCGCTTCGCTTGTACCTAGGTACATTTTAATTATTAGTATGGAATAGATTGACTATCACGGCATTACATTTTAAATCTTTAAAATTATCGTCTTTGTTCTACTCCAACATACGAGTATTATGAATATGAACCTTCCTTTTAAATTACTCTACTGATGAAAATCGCATCGAAATCGGTTGCGTAGTTTAAGAGATTTTGTTTTATAATACCTATGTAGGTTATAGAATAAAGTTATTACTTATTATTTAATACTAACATTATATTGTTTATGAAATTTAAAACTTTTCGTAATTTAAATAATATTGTCACCTCATAACATTCTTTATCTAGTACATTAATTGAAAATCAATCTTGTGACCTCCGATACTTAAAATTTAATTTATTCGGTTATTTTCGCTCATTTTTATAAAACTTAAGGAAACTGCCTTGACCGACTCCCGAAAAACATAAATTTCGACTTATACTGACATCTGATATTTAAGTCGTCGTTAAGGCTTTTAACCGCATATGTCCTTAGGTTTGTTATTGCGAAATCTCCGCCCGCCCACGGTTTATGCGTGTTCCTACCATGGTACGCGTGTACGCAAATATTACTCGATACAAGCGATTTTTCATCTTATTATAATAATAATTTTCCAATATAAAATTCCTTAAATAACTTATCGTTTATAAAATTTCGTAAAACAAGAATATGTTATAAAGAAAAGAAAAAGAAATAAATAGAGCAAAGATTTGATTGATAGAATAAGTATTTTTTATCAATGCTCGACAAACTTGCTGTTTTTGATTTTCTCAAACAAAACTAGATTTTAACACGAACTTTGTTTCATCGAATAGTCTAAATATCTAATATGTGATGTGACGCAAAACTTTAAGTAAGTATACAATGAAGTGGACCTGTTTGCTTTCATTTAGTTTAGTAATCTTTAGTAATTAACTTTTATGACTGAAGTTACTATTATATTATATTCTGTACTATAGTCATATAATTGACAGTACTGACATTGACTGTCTCTTAATTTTATTAAATAAAACTAGCGATACCCGGCTCCGCCCGCGTTCTAACGACGTAGATGCAAGCGTGCTTTTATTTATAAGCTTCTTTTTGTATATTTCTCAGAGATAAGTTACTTTCCCGCAGTAAAAAGTATCCTATATATTGACCCGGTAACCAGCTCACATCATACCAAATTTCGTTCAAATCCATTCAGTGGTTTCCTCGTGATGCGGTCATTAACAGACAGACAGACAGACAAAATACCAAAAACAATATATTTGGCCTCTATATCGATAATTATATCTATTTCGATTTGATTTTCCATAAAATAATCAATGTATAGATTCGAGTCAGTTAGAATTTAATTATGGGCTGTTGCTAGTCGTCCGCTAATCGGATGAATAAAGAAAATATTATTCGTCCGACACTTGTCGGTTTATACGAATATCTATCACTTTTTTTGCTTTCTAATAAAAAAATAAGTGAGTTTTAGGTGCAGGATATATGCAAAATTTAAAAAAAAAATAACCTTAACCTACCGAGCTGAAAATTTATTATTTAAATTTCACCGACTTTTAACATAACATAACACACTCAAACTTATTTTTATCCTTTATCACACGTTAATAAAAGTATTTCAACAAAATATAAGAAAAAACAAAAGTCTCAGTCGCAAAAAATCAAACAACAGCAGTCGGCTGTCGGACGAATAAAATTTTTTTATTCATCCGATTAGCGGACGACTAGACACTTTGTTAATTATATGTATAGATTTACAACTCACTAAAGATGATCGGAAACGAAAATATTGTTCTGTTTTAATAATGAATATTAAACTAGATTTTCATGTTTCTACGTACCTTATACCTACTACCTAGTCGTTTATAGTAAGGTACAAATTATCTTGAACATTGTTCCTATAATATAACCACTTCCTTTTCTTAAATATTTATATCATAATAAAAAAACCAATTCTGGTTTCTAAATATGCATAAGTTTTTTATGAATACTTAGTACCTACTTTCAATTTCAATAATACTACATAGGTATTAGGTAGTATTATTGAAAACACGTATTAACAAGATCGATTAGTCATCAATGAGTAAGACCTAGCAGGTTACGTTAAGTAACCATAACGCCTAATTGTAGGGCATCTGTTATTATTGTTCAGCTCGAGACAATACAGCGACGTCACACACAACGCCGGGCAGAGAGACACTCACGTGCTCGCGTGGTGTGCGGCATTAAGATAATTTTCCACCTTCAGGATAAGCATCTATAACGATAGCTTACTCATGTAGTAACTGCTCGACAATTATTTGATCGACTTTAAAAAAGTGTGGTGGAGAAGGAATATAAGTCATTTCCATATTTTAGTACCTTATTGATACTAACATGTGATGTAAATAATTGCATACACAATGTAGGTGTATGGTAATATCAATTTATGAAAATCAGCGTGATGACGATGAACCGATTACTATAACTTACGCGAAACAAAAATTAGGAGTTGAGCCTTCTTAATTTATTTTGGTACAGTTAGGAAAAATGATTAAGGATTTAATAATCATCCTTTATTTTATCAAACAAATATTATTGGAACAATTAACTATTTCCGAGAAATTTATGTTCAATAGGAATATTATATGATAAAAAAAATATTAAATATTTTTAGACACTTGATATTTCAAAAGACTCGTTATTAATTTAATACCAATAAATATTTTGTATGTACAGACAGATTTCTTTTATGGCTGCTGGTGGCGGGTTGCGCACGCGCAGAGCGGTGGAGCTGGCCGGACGCGGGCGCAGCGGACTCGCTGAGCGACGAGAGTGTGCGGATTGACAACAGAGTGCGTTTCGTCGACTCAGACTCACAGCAAAGGAATAGTAAAAGGTATTTAATTACAATCCTTACAAATAATATTGTCCGTCTATAAACGTGTCCTTACCGAGTGGACCGCGGCGGTGGACAGTAGCCACTAGGCTAAGTACTTTAGAAGGTAGTGTATTATTTTACAATATAAAAAATTCAATCATTTTTACTGTTTCCTTTACTTGTTTAAAGTTAACCTTTGTTTCATCAAAATGAACATCGATTTCAGTAAATTCAGTTACCTAGTTGTAGGTAACGGAATTCGATAATTACTTAGACCAATAAATAAATAAGTATTAAGTACGCGTTGTTGCGTGCGCGTATTAATATTGCAGCGCAGCGGTGCGTCCTTCATATTACCTAATATTGTATTAGATATTGCGAACTAATCCCCAAATTCCAAATTAATACACACAAAATACATCAAATCCCAAAAATAATTATATTTTTTTATTAAATTTCTGATCTTCACGTTCATACTAAAATATATAGATTGAAGCACTTTCAGCTTACATTATGTTACATATAAATATTTTATTTTACTCTCAGCCTAGGAAAAGAGTTCATAACACAAAAATGTTACTGTCCCGTCGCGTCGCGCCGCGGGCGCGGCTGCGCATGGAAGTGACTCACTTCGAATGTAATATTTGTCAAATTTTTTTTTTGATCGTATAGATTTCTATCGTTTTTGATTTGGAATTAACGAGAAGACGAAGAAGCTAAATATCTTTCTAGAATCGGCAGTTTCGCCTGTGCACTGTCAGTCAGTAAGTTAGTGAATGAATATAACAATATAATTAACGAAACCACTGACCCAGTTTCAATTTTGATATATGTGCGTATTAATTTTAGTGTTCATTAAAAAATAACAAAGTCGGTTCGACCTCACTCATCTTGCTAAGATGCAACAGTTGAAGGTCGCTCGCGCAATTAAGCACATGAATGGTCCGATACAAAATTATAATGTAGTACACCGCGTTCCGGTCGGGCGGCGCGGCGCCTTGGCCGACATCATATCCCTATCGCACGTATTGTTTTCTTATTACAATACACTATCCCACAATCGCCATTTATGAAATAGATACTGTTTACGTCACTAACTAACTCACATTTAAATTGCGAGTTGTGAAACTATTCAATTTATACATTCTTTCATCAACTATTGTATTTTCAATACCAATTTTCAAAGTACCAACTACTTTGCTTCTATTTAGATATCAAAAACTTTAAAATACATAATGTATATCGTTACAAATACTATTATAATGTAAGTAGAATAAATTGATTCGAGCAAAACTGCTGGAAAATATCACTACTGGGAAAGGGCATCCCTTTAATACGAGGGGGATCACACCATATTCCACCAGCGGTGGGTTCGCAGACTGTAGATGCAAGTGGTAACCATGTAACAATTCATTCGCACATCAAAATATGAAAGATGCGATACCCGGATTCAAACCCACTTTACTCGGTTTTCCAAGCGAATGAGTTACCACTGGCTTTATATTAGTACCTTATTATTTTGTTACTTTAGCTATGTGAAACAATTAAAGTCCCTACACTACATTATTCTAAGAATATCAAAGGTAATCGTATTCGGCAACTGCAATTGCGTTATAAATAAAGTGCAGATAGATTGCATCGAAGGAGTTCTGAGATTGTTTCTCAGTTGTGAGCTTACGCAAAGGGGTATCAATGGCTCAGCCAGTACATAACCAACCATATGTAATGAAAATGAATTATTAATAATTATTAATAATGTAGTATCGTTTGATGATGATGATGTTATGTGATACAGAATAATGAAATCACAGGGCAAGCAAATAATATAAGAGCGTAATATCTTTATTGATGAACAGAGGTCTGTCTTACATCAATTCTAGTTTAGGACTCTCCTTTTTACAATCAAACATCTTATTTATACCTTCCCCACCCAAGCTTACTCGCAGGTAAACTACTAAAGCAAACTTACAGAGAACCGGCAGCTTTCACAACTATAATAAACTAAACCTATAACAAAGGGTCATTCTAAATCTATTCACCATCTTTAAAACAATACTTAAACTTACTAATATTTATCAACATCTGCTTGCAACTGATGCTTTACAATAACTTAGACCCTACAATAAAATGAACATCTGCTCTTTACAATATTTTAAACCTTACTTTAAAATAAACATCTGTAGCCTAACAAATATTTCTTAAGCTATCATTAAATACACTCTTATACATAAAATACACAATAGAACCTACAAATAAAACTATTTCCGATTCCACATTCGGCCATCCTCAAACGACATTTGCCCTCAAATGTCATAAACACCCATCGTTTCATATGTTCAGCTGATGTCGATGTGTGTCTCAACAAGTTAGCGTTCATTAATCCTGGATCAAACTGCGTTCGCTTAATGGCTAACAAATCTCGTTCATCGTAAACGTAAACTTTTTTGCAATTTTTATTAAATCCTAACAAGTTTGTCTTTACTAAATGTAATGATCGATCTAGCTTATCTTGTTTCCTCTTGGCTAGAATAAATTCGTGGCACCTCAAAACTGCATTTTCGATCATCCCCTTAAACCAATGGTCCCTCTTGACCAATGCCTTTGTTTTGTTTATCCCCACATTGTTAGATATTACAACTAATGTCTCCCGTAAACCATTTACAAACAAACTAAAAAGTAAACATTTATACACAGGTCCATTTACAAACATAGTTTTCGATTTAAAATAGTCTAACCACTCTCTAATACTTCCCTCTCTAATACGGCCCTCTTTCTTTTTAACCAGAATAATAAGACTCGCGTATTCTGAATTAGACGCACGGATAACTTCCTCCTCCTTCCTCAAATTCATTAAATCTTTTACCTCTTTACGCTCTGAAGGAGCTAGTTTATGCGAACGTGACGTTACCTGCTTACTACATTTCAAAATAATTTTAGCTCCTATACGGTCATCACAAGTTGCCTCTGAGTTACACTTTGTTTTAATCATTTTTACTGCTTTTTTACAAGGTTCTTCTTTAATGTGCGGCAAATCAATCTCTTTAGCTTCGTCAACGGCATTAATTTTAAAAATGTGTAGTTGCTTAGTCTCGCAATTTTCACTATCATTTTCAGTAACGCAATTAGGTACATCATGAAATTTAACAGCTAACTCATTATACCCCGTTTTCATGTTAGAATTAAACAAACCTTGTGTCTCGTTTATATCCGACCCTAAGCCTTCTAAACCTATCTGAACGTTCTGTATTCGAGACGATGCTAATCTTTTGTACTCACCCTCACTCTTCAAGGTCAGGTCACTTCCCGTATCCACTAAAGCTAGAATCTTACAGTCTTTAATTTTCACTGTCTTTTGATATTTTTCGGTCGTAGGCCGTGACACTACATACACATCTTTGGCCTGCGATTTACATTCTAAAGCTATATGACCGAACTCATTGCACTTAAAACACTTTTTCCCCTTTCCTTTCTTAGGGCACTCAGAACTTAAATGATTACTTGCACCACAATTGAAACAGCGCCTGGCTACCGACGTTATGTCTCCAGACACCTTTTTATCTTGATTCACGGTTCGCCTTGATTTGTCCCTTTTTGTCTCAGCTGTTCGCAGTCTGAATTTTACCATTTCTCTCTTCATATTTTCATACTGACGAAATCTTTCTTTCAATTGTTTTACATTGTTCGCACCATATAATATAGATTTGTTTGTGGCATCATCCGAAATACCTTCAATGATGTATTGAATAACTGTACGGACATCGACGTTTGCCTGGGCTGCAATCCGTAACATCTTATATGTATACTCCTGATATGTTTCGTCTTGTTTCTTCTTTAGTTTACTTAATTGTCGATGAATTTGTAAGCAATCTACCGCTTCTTCAAATTCGTCCCTCAGTGCTTTCTTTAACTTGTCCCACGTTCTCGCACATCTTTCATATTCAACAAATAATTTAGCTGAACCGCATAACAGTCTTTTGGCGTACACCGCCTTCTGAACATCATTCCATCCACATAGTAGCGCCATTTCCTCAAAATCATCCAACCATCGTTGCACGTTATAGTGGCCGTCACCACTAAACTTTTCGAGCGATCCTTCAACATCTTTGAATGTTAATAACATACATTGTGATTCGTTACGTCTTCGAACAACTGGTGTATTATTATGAATTCGCTCACGGTTTTCGTCGTTATCGTCATTATCGTCGTCGTCGTCGTCGTTGTCGTTGCATAACGAACTACGGTTGCCAATAACAGAATTTAGAGGACGTACGTCGTTAGGTCCTCCTAAATTTCTGAGTCCAAGGTTATTGGCAGGTTCCACATCTTCGTCGTCTTCATCTTCATCTACTTCACTATTTACCTCTTCTTCATCGTCAGCAATGCGTTCTCGTTCCAGCAGAAGCGCCGCTCTTAGCCTCGCCAACAATTCCGGTTTTCGACCTGTCACCCGGAGATGCCGTCGTCTGAGCTCCTCTCTGAGCTCTGAAACTCTCATTCGCGGAAGCTGGTCGTCTTCCAGCACTACCGCATTCACACCTCCTGCGACCCGGTCAACTTCACCTTCCATGACTTACTACTTCGCGCACTTCGACAAAACTTTGACACACAATACTGACACGTCTTAACACACACTAATAGTTTGCCTGCTCGCTGTGATCCCGGACGAGCCCCCAAAATGTAGTATCGTTTGATGATGATGATGTTATGTGATACAGAATAATGAAATCACAGGGCAAGCAAATAATATAAGAGCGTAATATCTTTATTGATGAACAGAGGTCTGTCTTACATCAATTCTAGTTTAGGACTCTCCTTTTTACAATCAAACATCTTATTTATACCTTCCCCACCCAAGCTTACTCGCAGGTAAACTACTAAAGCAAACTTACAGAGAACCGGCAGCTTTCACAACTATAATAAACTAAACCTATAACAAAGGGTCATTCTAAATCTATTCACCATCTTTAAAACAATACTTAAACTTACTAATATTTATCAACATCTGCTTGCAACTGATGCTTTACAATAACTTAGACCCTACAATAAAATGAACATCTGCTCTTTACAATATTTTAAACCTTACTTTAAAATAAACATCTGTAGCCTAACAAATATTTCTTAAGCTATCATTAAATACACTCTTATACATAAAATACACAATAGAACCTACAAATAAAACTATTTCCGATTCCACAATAATAATAAGTGTAATAATCTGTAGTTAGTCGTTTTACAATTACTCGTAGTTTGATGTATTTTTACTATTCGCAGGCATTACGTTCACGTTTAAAGTAACAACGTGTCGTAAATCATATATAATAGCAATCATGAGAAATATCAAAACATTTATATTTGGATTCCTTATTAACCAAAAACCTCCCACACAAATAAGAAAACAAAAGTAAAAAAAAAATAAGTCAACTCGACTGCGTGAAAAGTTAACTACAATGTTTTATCCTTGCTTCGAACGTTACAACTAGTAGTAGTAGCCTAAAAATTCATGTTTTAGATAGACCGTAACGTCATATTAATCATTAAAATCGGTTAAGCCGATTCGTAACTGAAAGGGAAACTGAAACATTGAACTTATCTTATTGTAGGTATATTATGTCTGAACATACATACATAGATACGATCAAACACATAACCCTCCTTTTTGGCTTCGCCGCAGTCGGATATTTAAATAACCCAATATCTTAGTAAGAGGTGACAAGTGACAACAAATCTTCTAATGTTCTACTATTAATTCTAATTGAACAGTGAACTGTGTTGTTAAAAGTTTCAATCGTAATACTGAATAGATTGACCCACATTAATTTATTACACAAGCATTCGCGCAAACGCTAACTCACAATACTGGTATATATTTCAACAGTAGACCGTCACTATAATATACTTAGTATAGCTTCCGTATTCATTTTTTGTGATCTTACTTAAAAAAAAATAATAGGTCGAATTTTCAATTAAGTAAGAGAACTCCGAAGTTTCCGCATCATGAAATAATTGATTTATAAAGCAATTGTAATATGAAATTTTAATTCTATTTAATATTTACATTATTTGGTTCTTTTATTGCTCTTGTAGTAAGTTCACCATCTGAACAAACTACTAAATATTATATATTTTAAAATTAACTTGTCAGTTACCGATATCTCAATAAAGTTTTTAATTATTGCAGAGACAGCAGTATACAAGCAGATGAGGTTCCCTTCCAAGAGGCGACGGATACGCAGGGGTTCTACAACCAGCCACCGGGCGCGGGCCGCTTCCCCGTGCGCGTCGAGCAAGGCTACGACAATAGCATACGTATAAACGGACAGACAGTCTTTTTGAATAATCAAAACAGGTATAAATTATATTTATATTAATAATATTAGATATTCATGCTCAGGTACAGTAAATAGCGTTGTGGATCAAAAATTAACAATAAGTGTATGTATTATAAAAAATTATATTATTATCCTTAGTGACGGTGCGCTGGACTCCCTGCAACACTGCAAGTGCGTGTCCCGCCCAGACTGCCAAGTGCAGACTGATTACAATGTAAGTACAAGTACATATTTTTAAAATATGTTATTTGTTTTCATGTACAGAAAAGTACTTTCTAAAACTACATCTCGTTTTTGGTACTTTTCTACCTGAGCATAACATGTCGATTTAAATTGTAAGTAAGCAGAAAATTTAAATTTATTTTTCTGTGTAAATCCTTTTCCAGAACGCATGCGGAACAAATCAATATCTATGCTGTTACAATCAACCCAGACAACAAAACAGTTATCCTTCAGGTACCGATTAATGCAATAAATTATAAAATACTGAATCTCTTATAATTCAAACGAAGATAAAAACTACACTTTTCGAATAAATGAATAAAATGAATAAATTCATAAAGAGATTAAATCACATCTTATAAATCTTAGTAGTATCATCATTTTTCTTTGACACGAATAAGTACGCCGTGGAAGTGTACAAGATATATCATTTTTTATATTATTTTTCAGAATATTTCAACGAAGTCGATGACCGTCAAATGCTGTATCCCAATCAAGCGAATATTGCGAGACCCTTCTCTCCGTCTAACAGTAACAATGGAATATTTAGACCAAATCACGAGACATACGATAATCGAGATCAGGCAATACTCGTCGGCCCGGGCGGCCCCACTGGCAGCATCGGCCCGCAAAATAATCAAGTGTTAGTCGGCCCCGGCGGCCCCACCGGAGTTGTTGGCCCTGAAAGACCTGCTTTTGTGGGTTCTCACGGTGACAATGAAAACCTAGGCAATAAAAATGTTTTAGTTGGTCCGGACGGTCCGACTGGAGAAATAGGCCCTAGCGAAAGCGCACAGAGAGGAGTACTCGTCGGACCGGGAGGTCCCACAGGAATTATTGGTCCAGCCTTTAACCGGCCAGTTTTAGTCGGCCCGGGTGGTCCAACTGGCATAATAGGGCCGCGTCGTCCAGGTGTTCTGGTTGGACCTGGTGGACCCACAGGCATAATAGGGCCCTCTCGATTTAACCGGCCTTCACAAAACAGAGGGGTGCTAGTGGGTCCAGGTGGTCCCACAGGAATAATAGGTCCAGGAAGGCAAATTCTCGTCGGTCCAGGAGGCCCAACAGGTCAGATTGGCCCCAGAAACTACTACTACTAAGTGTTGTACTGTGATAACTAATAAACTAATTTACTGTCGGTAATCAATGTCCGCAGCGGGCGTGTTTACGCGCCGAGTGCTCGTTGTGATTACTTTAGTGTAAATATTTTGGTACGAGTAGATCTAACGAACGAATTCCGTGCTAACACCGCGCTATAAACTGCGGCTTGTACCCACTTTTATACATAGTTGTACATAAATGTGTTTGAATATATGTATTTAATTATGTGCATATATACATTGTATAATTAATATTAAAATAGTATTATCACATTTCTCGTACTAATTACAGGCTGCTCGCGTCGCAAAAAGAATCCGCATGAAAACAAAGCCAAAAAAAATAATACTACAAAAGAACGAGGCTGTATCCACTAGTTTTTTTTATGTATCAAGTATATTTACTAAAATTTAATAAAGATATAATATATCCACATATATTAATAATAATTATCCAAAATTTGGAAATATATTTTTGATAGCACTCTCCGAGTGTCCTCGACATCGAGCCACTGGCCTCAATAATGGACGTGGGTATAAAAAATTGACGTATAGATATTGGTGGCTGGCGCGCCGCCAGCGCCGCCGCCTTTGATATATCGCAATGCATGAATAACTCAAACTACATTTTTAACTTCACCATCGCGTTTAACGTCAAACACTGAATAATTAACGATTTTAGTTTAGTTTTAGAATATTTTAATTTTTAGAAAATATTTGAAATAAATAGAGTTTTATTTAAAGTATCAATGTTTTATTTATACATGCGTAGGTTAGAGCGATAGTGTAATACCTACACTTACAGCATCCCTGTACCAAACCGGATACCGTAGATAAACATGTTCTATCAACAAATACCAATATGTTATAGAATACTTAATCAAAATCGCTATCACTAAAAAGCTTTTTCACTTTCGTGGGAGAAAAATCATGTATATCTTGTTTATAATTTGTTCTTAAAACAGACAGTTTGTTATTTTACAATTTTTATTATAACATAAGTAATGTAAACAATGTACGAGTATAACAGTGAATGTAGAGTAAAATTACTCTGGAAAATAGTTATACATTATTTTACAAACTCTAATGCAAATAATGACAGTGACTTGAAGAATTCGTTACAATTTAATTAGTAAAAATAATATATAATTCAACGTGAAAGATTTTAGAGCAAGTATTGAGTATTCTAGTTACTTCTAAACACAGTATCAGTTCAATGAATTAAAATACCTTTATACCTGAATAAACAACTACGAGTAATCAAATGCAAGACATACCGATAGTAGTAATGACGATGATCGAGTAGAAGAGTGCTCCAAAAAACGTCCACTGGATGTGGTCGGTGCTCTCGTTGCCGTCCCAGCCGCGCACCTTCATCTCCAGCAATATCGCATTTTCAAAATCCTGTCGAAAGTTTTAGTAACAATTCAAAAACATTATATGAAAACTAGTCCAACAACTACCTTTAGTAGACTCGATATTATATAGGTACTTTATTCAAAAAGTTATTTACAATTCTTATTCGACAACTTTATTTTAAACATGTAGGTATTTAACATTTTTTTCATAGTTATTTGATAAAATATTACGAATGTTTATTTTAGTATCTTAATATCGAGTTTCGAAGAAAGAAAATGAAATATTTTCGGAAAAGACACAGGCTACAGCTACTCATAGATATTAAAACGCAATACGATATATTTTGATCCATAACTTAGTTACGAGGTACACAGAATAATTACATTTATATAAGAATTGCTCATTTAAAATTTTAATTAAAAACACACGTTTGGCTCAGTTGGTAGTGAGTTTCTGCACCAGCGGTTGTGGGTCCGAGTCCCGCTGGGAGCATTCATTTGTGGGGACGAATGTTTGTACTCGAGTCATTGGTGTGTATATTTATAATATGTATATATTTAAATTTATATGTGTAGTATATCAACTATCTGGTATCCGTAACACAAGCCTCGTAGCTTACCACGGAACTAGATGATACTGTTGTAATAATGTCCCAACATATTTATTTATTTATTAATAAATAATAAACATTTACTTACTTTTAACATATCAACGACTTCGGCAGTCCAGTTGGTCTGATTGAGGTACGACACGCGGTTGGTCATGAGCCAGATGCTCTGCGTGGTGTTGCCGCGGATCTGCGATATGTTCATCTTAACCTGCAACCCGTTTTTACTGTACAAATAAACCGAATCTAACTGTCTATTTCTGTAAATTTAAACCAAAGTGATACACTTTACACATTACGTACATTGTATGCTTCAGTTCGCATCCTGGTACAGTGAAACAGTAATTTTAAATAATAATCTTAAAAATAAAAAAAATACTAGTATTAGGTTATTTTATCTTCTTTTCGTTTAGTTAATTTGTAGTGCATTCTTAATAAATAATAAAATACGTAGTTTATAACCCTTAACGTTTTCAAAGTTTTTAGCTTGTTTATTAAATGCGAAATTAGAGACTGACACAAAATATTAGAAATCCGGAACTACTTTGTTGCAAATAGTTTTTCATACTTAGTCAGAATTACCTCCCTCTCATGTTGGGATTCCAGCTTCTCGAAGGTGACAGCGCCCAGTATGCAGTACGCCACCACCAGGCTAATCATCACGAAGTGTGAGAACACCACGGAGCATAGCTTCCACGTGTAGTACAGCACCTAAGCCAATGTGTTTACTTATAGAACTCTACTATTCAAAACAATTTATATATTTTCTTATTCTTAGGACAATAAAATTCTATTATACGTACTTCAAACATTTCCCAAATGAAATTGAGTTCGACGAACTAGTATAAACAAATCTTGCTGTCATTCATCTCACAGAAAAATATGTGCTTCCTGTTTATGATTTTTTCTAAGTAAACAAAATTAAAAATTGACATTTAACTTCCTACAATAGCCTTACTTGTGTTAAAGATAGGCCATAGATCCCAAAATATTATACTACGATGAATATACGTACGAAAATACATCAAGATCCTTATTAAACAAATTGAAACTTAAAATAAAAGTAAGGAGGAGCATTCTTTATTATCTCTGCTAGCTACGGACAGCTGATTGAGC
Source organism: Boloria euphrosyne (assembly GCA_951802675.2). Lineage (NCBI taxonomy): Eukaryota > Metazoa > Arthropoda > Insecta > Lepidoptera > Nymphalidae > Boloria > Boloria euphrosyne. Next base: position 14,180,759 of record OX637879.1, read on the forward strand.
TATCTGTAATTGAACCTACCTAGGCTAGTCGAAGAATTAAACTCATTTCGAAGACGGAGCTTTTTGAAAAATAATTCTGTCGTAGATGAAACGAAAGTGGTGTCATAACTGGAAAGCTCGTAACGCTTAAAACTTATCTTTAATCTTAAATTCTTAAGCTTTGTCTTGCTTATTAAGCTAAGTATCAACAATAAAAACTATCCCATGTTCTTGCCACTGTCTCAAACTATATTTACAGCAAAATCAGTTCAGCGGATTTTTAGTTTATCTATTACAAACAAACATACAAGACAAACATTTTCTTTTTATAATCTAATCTAAATATATAAAATCGAAAGATTACTCACTCACTCATTCGCTCACTCACTCATCACGAAATATCAAAAACTGCTTGACGTATAAAGATGAAAGGCATGGAGGTAGCATATAGTTTGTAGACGTCCGCTAAGATGGATTTTGCGACAGAGCCGAATTAAGGAGGTCTAAGGGCTAATTGTTGCTAAGGGCTCTCGCAAGTTTGTATGAAAGTCCTTCATTTTTTGTGTTACTAACTTCAAATTTGGCAGGAAGCATCTAGGGAGGAATGAAGCCGAGTCGCTAGTAGTTTGTCATCAGCCCTTTTTAACGTACCACTGCTGGGCACGGGCCTCCCTCAGTAACAAGGGGAACAGGCCATAGTCCACCGCGCTGGCCTAGTGCGTGTTGGCGGACTTCACATGTCTTACGAAAACTTGCTAGGTTTTCTCAGACATGCAGGTTTCCTCACGATGTTTTCCTTCACCGTAAGACAAGTGGTAATCAAGATATAAATGATTCGCACATGAAAATATCAGAAGAATATCAACAGTAAGTAGTGTAACTATATTATGAATGATGTGATGACGTCTCATCTGGATGCGAGACTAAATCATGCAAGGACATAACCCGCCTCACTGCATCGCGGTGGCTACACGCAGGTTTAAGAACTTTGACATATCGTTATAAAACTAACTAATTAGGTTCGCTCTGACAATGTTTTCCTTCACATTATTGTAAAATATTACTTACATGTATTTTATTAATTAAAAGCTTAAATTAAAGCATCTTTTGAATAAACTTTCGTCTAATGGAAAGTTTCTAATTCTATGTCGATTCCGATTCGGAGCAGGTGAGTCTAGACATAAAACTTAATATAAAATTACTAGGGGCTCACCCTCGCTTCGCTCGGGTTCGTCCATAGGTACGTGTTTTATATATTTACTTCGCACCACCCGGTATATAATATTTGCTGATTTAATTTCCATTGCACGCACCATGGCAACGGTTATAACTGATACATCAAACGCCGTTAATTTTATAAAGTTTGTTTAAATTTTCTAATTTTCCTTAATTTTTTTTCTTAATTTTTTCATTCTTAAGAACCTTCTCCTGACAATAAGAAATAAAAAACAAAATTAAAAATTTTGAAAAAACCCACGACGGTTAAAAAATTATTTAAAAAGGATAAAATAATAAAAAAAAACCCGACTTAAAAATAAACGTAAAGCGAGATAAAAAAAACAAGAATATCCGTCGGGGGCTGCCATTAAATGAACTAGTTTTGAAGGTTTATAGTAACGTGAATAATTAGAGATTTAAAGCGCTATACTTACATCTTTAATGGGTAGGCCGTGCACCTACTGTGAGGACCTTTAGAAGTATATTTACGATCAAAATTTAAAATAAAGATGGCAGCCCCCGACGGATATTCTTGGTTTTTTTTTATCTCGCTTTACGATTATTTTTAAGTCGGGTTTTTTTTTATTATTTTATGCTTTTTAAATAATTTTTAAACCGTCGTGGGTATTTTCATAATTTTTAATTTTGTTTTTTATTTTAAACTTTTTAGAGACCATAAATATTATATACAAAATATTATATACATAACGCGCCTACCCGGGCGTTCGCCCGACCGCGCCCGCCTATCTAAGAACATGCAGCAATCTAACCCGAACCCGTAACTGAAAGCTGCATCAAAATTGGACTAGTAGTTTTGTAGAAAAATGTCTTTAATATATAGTAGCTAATATAAAATATATTACTGCAGCGCCCTCTAGTGAGTTACTACCGTAACATCTATTTATGAACCCTCACTTATCAACCACAAACTGCATCAAACTACTAGGACTAGTTTTGGTTCTGCACTAACAGTTGTTTACTGCAGCGCCCCCTGGTGAGTTGTCACTGAAACACTATTTAAGAACATGCACGAATCAAACCCAAACCCATAATTGAAAATTGCATCAAATTTGGACAAGTAGTTTTGAAGGAAAATGGCAATATGGATTTGCACTTATTTGTTTGCTGCAGCGCCCTCTGGTGAGTGATCACCGTAATACCTATCTAAGAACATGCGGCAATCTAACCCGAACCCATAACTGAAACCTGCATCAAAATCGGACTACTAGTTTTGGAGAAAAATGGCAACATGTATTTGCACAAACATACAAACATCTTCTCACCCCAAACGCATATAGCGTCTCCGTTCCGTCGTGGGTAACAACAAAAAAAGAATCAACGAAATCGGTCCAACCGTTCACACGTGATGTCGTGGCCAAGGAAAATAGGGATTCATTTTTATATATAACTAGGGGCTCACCCTCGCTTCGCTCGGGTTCGTCCCTAGGTACGTGTTGTATATATTTTTTTACTTTGCACCGCTCGCTATATATGTATTTGTCTTGATTATAATATGAATTACCATTACACGCACCATGGCAACGGTCATAATTAATACGTCAAAAGCCCTTAATTTTATAAAGTTTTTTTAATTTTCTAATCTTCCGCACCGCTTTCTTATTTTTTTCTTTCATAAGAACCTTCTCCTCACAATAACAAACATAACAAAAAAGAATTGGCCAAATTGGTCCTGGCGTTGTTGAGTTATGCGCTTACCAACACATTTTGCGATTCATTTTTATATTATAGATATAGATGTTTATAAAGAAACGGAACTTGAACAAGACCCTAGTATGTGTTAAATACGATTTTTATCTTATTCTTTTTTTTGTAGTTGTTGTTATTTGTTTTTAAGCTTCATTTATTTATAATTAAATAAATAAATATATTCAATGAAAGCTTACTCATTAGGTACTAAGACAATGTGTTACTTTTTATTTTTCACCAAAGTGATTCAAAATATATTTCATTCATATTACTTTATTACACAAAATGAAGTCAAATAGTAAGTAATCCTTCGTTAAATTAAATAATAAAATATTAAAATTATGATATAAAAACGAACTTTAGCGCAGTTGCTCGGAGGCGGCGGCGGGTACTCCAGGCGCTCTATGCGCGTGTCGCGTCGAGACATTGTCAATTACTTCTTTTATCTGTTTCTAATCGAATACTTTACACTTTAATAAGTGTTAGTAATTAAGAATATTTCACAAAACCACCGTTACATTTTGTAGAGTTTAACACACATTTTCACTTACAACCACGAACGCAAGCATTTATCACACAAAGTATGAAACATTAACTATAAAAATTTACTCTATGTTAAACTTTTTTTCATTTTCTTCAAATATAGGAATAACTTTTCTGTTTTGCAAGCAAATATATATTTTTGGATGAGAAATTATTAAAAAATGAAAAAGGAACTTTTTTCATAGTGAAAACTTTAAACTGTTTTGTATAACAATATAACATATATTATATTACCATAATTTTATGTACATTACTACTATATATGTATTTTATAGAGATAATGAGTGGCCGGCGCTAGGCGGGCAGCGCGTGCGCGTGCGCAGCGGCCGCTGGAAACTGCGATATATCGGGAATTCCGGACTTTATGATCCACAACTTCCCTCTTACATAGGATTTAGATTTTGCTTTCGCAATACAAGCTATTTATAGCATTTATTAGTTCGTTGCGAAATTGTAAAGCTGTCAATTGAATCTCTTAATCAACTTGCTTTTTAAAAACTAAAAATTAACACTATTTAGTATTATAAAGTACTAATACTTACCTTTTTCTTATACTCTAAAGAAGGTTCGAATGATTAATAAAGTTTTCAAATAGCATCAAATGAAAGGTGTACCTATGTACTAGCATGAGGAGGAGAAATAAAGTACCGCTATATTTCAAAACATATATTATATGTAATATTATAATATCATTTACAATAATAGGTATACGATAATAATAAATATTTTAATCTCTATACTTAAAATATATTTTTTTTAATTTACGTACTAAATTGGTAAAATATTTAAGATTAGGACCCTTTTTATTTCAGCGCCTTACAATCACTTCAAGTTAGGTAAAGTGTCATGAAATTAAATATTTATCTATACATATAATTCCAACTTAGTGAAATGTATAATGTATTATTGATTATTTTTTGGAAATTCTTATTGAAATCGTCATTATTATCGATACAGAAGCCGAATCTATAGTTTTTAGAATTCCTGTCATCACGAGAAAACATTCATTCAAACATTCTCTGAAAAATCTGAAAAATCTTAAATAACCATTAAAAACCATCTGTGAAACATCACACGGTTTAAAAAGTCTAAGAATTTAGTTTCCGGTCTTTAAAACGCGGGTGGAGCCGCGGGAAATGCTAATGAAATATAAATCTCTACAGATAATAAAATAGTAATAGTAACAAACGTATATCCTACTTAATATTATAAATGTGAAAGCGTGTAGGAATAGATGGCTGTTTGTTACTCATTCACGCCAGAACGACTGAACGGATCCGGATGAAGTTTGGCACAGAGATAGATTTAAAACTATAATACCTTATAGGTTACTTTTTTGGAAAAAAAAATCCGCTTTAATAGTATTATGTTATCTGTGGTGGAACAGATTTGTTATTTTTTACACTAGGGAAGAAATCGAAGTAAAGCGAGGATTAATAAAATATTTCTCGATGTATGTAACCTCCTTTTATCAATAATTATTGTTATTCGAAAAGTAGGACCGAGTTTTTCAGAGATATATTCTGGAATCAAGACGTACAACAATCGTTAAAAACACAAATAAAAATCCAAATATTTAAATATGTATATTTTAGGCTTCTATTTCTTAGAAGTACAACAAGAATTTTTATAAATGGAAAACCTTAGAATTTTTATAAATGGAAAACTTCATACGTTACATACTTTCTCGTTGTAAGTAGTTTCATGGAATATTAGCCGGTTATCTAATATATAAAAATCTCGTGTCACAGTGTTTGTTATCAAGCTCCTCCGAAACGGCTTGACCGATTTTTCTGTTTTTTTTTTTGTGTGTATTGGTGGGTCTGAGAATAGGTCGTTGGCTATTTTTTTTCCTCCAAGGTGATAAGGGTGGCCCGCTCCAGATATTTTATTTTTTTATTTTTGGACAAAAATGTTATTTTTCACTTTTTTATGATTTGGCATTAAAAAAATCTTATAGCCCTAAATTTTCACCATTCAGGCGCGGGCGTAGCCGCGGGAATTGCTATAAATATATAACATGTTAGAGTTGCCATACATAAGGCTAAATAGTAAAATTTTATCACTTGTGTATGCTGGTCTCACTACTTGTAGCTCGGTTTCTATCACAGCGTTCACTAGAAATTATAGTGCATTAAATCTACGAGTATATATAGTAACTGCCGGCACTGTTATCAACTTCGAAATGATTTAAAATCGACCGCACGTTTTTAGTGTATGATAATCGTCAATTTTTTTTTTGTTTAAAACTTAACAATAATATAATTGTGTGTAGAATAAATATTTATTTTTAACTTTGAATCGGTTTTTCTTACAAATAAGTTTTATCGTTTAAACATATAATATAAATTATTCTATTTACATATTCCTATAGGCAAGTTAAAATCTAGAGGTGGCTTGAGCAGGTCCGTTGATCTGATTATCAGGTTTCTTGGTTTTTGCTTGCGATGCGATGCATTCTGCCTCCTGGATGGTGTCCGGGAGACGAGTGTTGAGAGTCTCGGGGGTGGTCAGCATGAGCCCGCCGGCCACTAAGGCTGTTGCGCCGAAGAGCACCGAAGGCAACCAGTCGATGTAAATCGCCTGTAAGTTAAGAGGGAGTTTATAAATATAATATTGACTAGTGATGTCGTCCCTTAGGTTTGTTTTTATTGTAAAGGTACCACGAGCTTAATTGTAATTCAGATGCAATAGCTTTTTTTCAAATAAATATTATGTGTAAATAAATTATATTAGAAAGAAAAACCAAAAAATCCAGTATAGTCATAGGATAACTTGTATATCAAGTAGATAGTTTTCGTGAATAGTTTATTCAAAACCCATCTAAGGACCACGCTAGTAAATAAAATCCACCAACTAATAAATTCACTCATTCTGTCAATCATCAATCAATACATAAAAAGAAATTTCAAGGAATAAGCTATTCATTTAAGTGATTTACTCGTAGTGTTGAAAAAATATTATAAGCTTTGCTTACTAGTAGCGGCATCTGAGGGGCCACGATGGACCCGATGCGGCCCACCATCGAGCAGAAGCCGAGCAGCGAGTGCCGCGCGTGCGTCGGGAACAGCTCCGACGTGTACATGTAGATGCCGCTGAAGGCTTGCGTGATGGCGATCTTACCTATCAGGTATAGAAGCGTGGCCAACCAGGACATGGCTGAAATGTACAACAAGCTATGTGTATGTTTTCTAAAAGTAAACAGTTAAATAATCTTATGCGGAATTATAAACTATCGTAAATATTATTCTGTTTAAAAAATAATGACCAAAATTGATAATTGCAATGCCTTAAGTATATCTACAAAAATATAATTAAAGTATGTGAAAATTTAATTATTCAAACCACTTTCATTTAATAAAATTTAAAAAACTTTTTAAATAGGTATATAAATTTAATCTTACTCTTAGGCACAAATGCAATAGCGACGCAGGAGAACCCGCACACTACATACGCGACCAGCAGCGTCCTCTTCCTGCCGATGCGGTCCAACACCAAGGCGTTGGTGACCACGGCTACCACCTCTACACTCACCACTAACATGTAATTAGTGTATTTATCTCCAGCCAACGAAACAGAATTAATAGCTAGCCCATAGAACACGAAAGTGCAAGTGATCCACCACCACGAACAGATGGCGAGACGTGTCATAATTATGGGGGAGTGCAGGACTTGGATCCAGAGACCTTCTTCCTCTTTGTTTTTCTTATCGTCGACCTTCACTTTTTCCTCCACGCTGGTCAGCTGACGCATTGTCTCCTCAGACAAAGTCACTTTATTCATCTTCGAAGCTTTCATAATAATTTCCAAAGCTTCTTCCTTTCGTCCTTTGGATAAGAGCCAGCGAATGCTCTCTGGCAGGAAATATATGTATAGGAGGAACAGTAACGAAGGCGGATACGCGACTAAGATAAAGGTGCGCCAGTAAGGAAAAGCTTTAGCGAGGAGGGCGAAGCTCAAGCCCCCCAAGACCAACATAATACCGAGGAAAGCAGTTGTCAGGACTCTCTTGTCCTGTCCCAGAAGCTCGATCGCTGAAAAATACAATAAAATATGTTAAGCAAAGTAACAAAAATTAATATATTTAACATTAAAATTAACATTAGACACAAAAAAATAAAATTTGTTAGTTTTAATTTGATTTTAACTTCACTCCTTCAGTCAAGAGAATCCAATCCACGTTTAACAAAATTCTGTACACAACAATGTGTAACTTGATTGAGTGTAGCGTTCGAGAATCAGAAGATTTAAGATTTATCGTCCTCGTAATATTTATGATAAAACTCACTAAGGATATACGCCGCGGGGAAGGCGCTGGCGCCGGCCACTGTCTCCAGGAACTCTATAATAACGTACATTTCGTAGGAAATGGAAAATGCCTTCATTGTCCCGATGGCGCCCAGTAATGTGCAACTCAAAATTAGAGCTCGCTTTCGACCCCATCTGAAATCATACCAAGATATTTGCTAAATATTATTAAAAATACACCACGTATAGACTATAGACATTACATCTAACAGTATATAGAATATTTTTATTTTTATTTCAAAATATACTCATAGCCCGTAGGTATAATTGAGTTGCGAGACCCAGGAAGTATCCTTATCATACTTCAGGCTGAAAACTTTCATTACTCAAATAATATAATAAAGAAAGAACTGATGACGAGCATCGGATACACTTTATTAATATAAGAAATTCGTGTACGTAGGAGTTAGTACAGATACTATAATTTTTATAATTGATTTCTGTTGGCTGCAGTAGAACTATTATATGGCATTGAGAGAATTGCACAATACGCAGACTATTTAAGTATTAATATATGGTTGATATTTCAATACTGCCATTTATAGCTGAGCGATAAATGCGTGTGGCGAAATATTTACTTACATCATAAGCTCGCTAAGCTCGGGTTCGTCTCTGGTTACATTTTAACGTTTAATATGGTAGCTCAGCGGTAACGCGTTGCTTGTATAACCGAGTGATGCGGGTTCAAATCCGGGTCTCGCACCTCTGACATTTTCATGTGCGAATCATTTCTATCATGATTACCACTTGCCTTACGGTGAAGGAAAACATCGTGAGGAAACCTGCATGTCTGAGAAAACCTAGCAAGTTTTCGTAAGACATGTGAAGTCCGCCAACACGCACTAGGCCAGCGCGGTGGACTTGGCCTGATCCCCCTCGTACTGAGGGAGGCTGATGATGATGATAGATTTTCCAGGGATAAGATATTTTCCTGCAGTAAAAAGTATCCTATTTGTTGACCGACAACCAGTTTTCATTAAGCCAAATTTAATCAAAATTTGTCAAGTAGTTTTCTCGTGGTGCATCCCCAGAAAGGCAGACAGACACAAAAATTGTAGGTACTACAGATTCGGTTTCAGTATCGATAATAATGACTTTTAAAATAATATTTTCCAAGCAATATTTCATATAACGTGTGGGTCAAATTATAATTAATAATATTTCTTAGCACTTTTTCATAAAACAATATTTTGTATCTGAAAAAACATTTAGTGTTACTTAAGAAGAGAGACAAAATAATAAAAAGCATAAGTGAAATAAAAGTGAATAGTTCTTTTATGTGTCGGGAAATATATAATATTATTTTATAGATTACTTTGCAGAAATGAATGTGAGAATTACAACAAGATCCTTCGGATTCGTTTTTACGAAAAAAAATTAGCATCAAATTATAACCGTGGAGTGATTTACTAACGACTCTTATAAATGGTTTCATGTAATGTAATCCATCGTTACCTAATTTTTAAAAAATTTAAATAATAAGACGGAAATAAATACTCGTATTTGCATCATTATGTCAAATCATCATCAAGTAATAAAAAATAGATATGACAAAAACAAGTAAAGTTTAATGATCGCCGCGTCGTGTAGTTGTTATTCTCAAGTACACTATTCCTATAATCTAGTAAATTCCAAAAGCTGTACTCTACGTTTTTCCCCTTTAAGGAATTATTTCTCTGTTCATCTCATTCTACAGAACTTGACACTAAGAGAGTCGAGGAACAACTTACTCATTGAACACAATAATTTCTAATATTCACAAAATGTGAATCATATACCTATTAAATTGAATTCTATATATAATATTGGAAATTGAAATCATATAAATATATAACAACTAGCAGAACCCGCGGTTTTGCCCGCGTCCATGTTGTCCGCGCGAGCGAAGCCGCGGGTTCCGCTAAAGAGAAAAAAGTATCCTATGTTACTTCTAATACCTCCATGAATATGTGTACAAAGTTTCATGATGGTCGGTTACGTAATTTTCTCGTGAAAGCGTAACAAACAAACTTACATTCACATTTATAATAGTATAGATACCTTGATAATAAATAATACTTGGTAGACTCGTCTTCCGAATATAATAAGCATTTGTACACTTGTCACTGTTGGCGATTTTTAATACTTTTGATCCGCCCAATTTTCATTGTGATATATCTCTGTGACATATTTTTGCAGTCATAATTATAATGAAACTAGATATATTATATTTCCTACAAGTACTACTATTGGTACTCACTGATATTACAGCGACTATTAAGCTGTCATTATACATACAAAATGTTAAGTAATAAATATAATTCGCGTAAATTATACTTAATGCACTTGTGAAAAATGAACATTAAATGTTTACAACTTGTAACGTCCGTCACAGCATTAGACGTGAGACATCATGCTTATTTATGTAAATTGAGTAGTTAAAATTGTCCGAAATAAATATATTCTCTAGAACGGCAGAAGCCCGTCCGCAAATCTTTGAGCGCAAGATCAAGGTACCTAGTTGCTGTGTTTTGCAAAATAAGTGGGCCAAATGTTTATGGTTATAAGTGAATATGTTGCATTTTGTGCTCGCCAAGTTTGGGTTTTGAGATTTCCCACATCTTTCGAAAACTTGCACGGTTCTCTCAGACACGTAGGATTCACCGCGCTTTCCTTTACCGTAACTAATCGTAATCATGTTGGAGATGATTCGCACATGACAATATGATGTGAGACACAGGATTTAAACCCGCTTCACGCGGATTCTTAAGCAAGCGCGTTACTACTTGGCTATATTTTAACTCGTTATTTTATCGTCTTTGGCGACTACAGTATAGATAAAAGTTAATTAAACCAGTATTGATACCAGAAATAAAAATAACGTTCAAAACCAGTCGAACAGAGCATAATTATATTATAATACTACCATCATAATTAATTAAACTATAGTTGAGGCGTAGAGAAGATACAGAAAATTAAGTTGAAAAACTAGACACTGAAAAAAAATATTCAAATGGTAATAATAATAATAAATTTATATGTTGGGACATTATTACAACAGCACCATCTAGTTCCGTGGTAAGCTACGAGGCTTGTGTTACGGATACCTGATAGTTGATATACTGCACATATATAAATTGTAAATATAAGTATTATAAATATGTATAAACACCCATGACTGGAGTACAAACATTCGCGCTCAGCAAATGAATGCCCCCAGCGGGACTCAAACCCGCGACCGCTGGCGCAGCAAGTAAGGTCACTACCAACTGAGAGAAAGCTAAACTACGGAAAGTGTTTCTAGTGAGAAGAATCTGCAAAATTTAGGTTGGTCTCTTAAAAAGCTATTATTTGTTTCAAAGTAATATCATCTAACCTGTCAGATATGTATCCGAGGATGGGCAGCGAGACCAGCATGCCGATGTTGTGGATGGTGCCCACCAGCGTGCGCTTCCACTCCTGACACGCCAAGTTAAACTGGAAACATTGTACCATTGTATCACTAAAAGTACGAATGCGAGTATTTTGACATTCGTTATGTTTGTAATATTGAATTATCGTATAATATTATTTAGTGTTGCCATGTTCGTTCGTAGTAACACAAGATATCTTGAAACTTTTCTCGTAGCAAATAAATATTACATGTAAAATAAATACCGACAAAATGTCTTAATGTATCTCGTTATGATTAGAATACTATTTATAACGATGTAAATGTCGCTGGCGCGACCGGAAACAGGTCATAGAGCAAAAAACAAAAGAGCATCATTACGTGCTTTCCGAGGCCTCGGTGTGTTCTCTGACTTCGGGATTCCAGGTAATAACTAAAATTTCCTTTACGGAAATAACAAAAAGAATAAACCCAAGCCGGGGACTCGAACTCGAGACCGCGACGTATATCAGGCATCCCTAGTTGTTTACTATTCATAATTGTTTACAGGTATTTTGGAACACAAGAAGGTAACGCATCATAGAAATCCTTCCAAAATGAAAAATAAAACCTGTCTTTAATAATGAATATCTATTTCGGTTAACATCATGTTACTTAATGTTTTATCTTTATACGAGCAGTATGTATGTATATTGGTAATACGTGATTTTAAAAATGTTCTTACTCAATCGCAATAAAAATTTTAAGACGTCGTAGTGCAGTTGGTCGTGCCTTAACAATATGGTGTGCTCACAACATAAAACTATTGTGTTTTTTATAAAGTACTGTACTATACGTAGAGCATTTTTAAAACTATCTGAATTAAAATAAAATATAATAACAATGTATTCACTTTTACAGATTGCATTACACAAATAACATGTAAACATATTATGTTTGTACAATAAAAAAACTGAATGGATGAAGACAATTTTCGCTGTGATGATACTGAATTAGATTTTAAAAGCTTATAATTTATATAATTGTACGAAGACACGTGCTGAGATCTTCTGTCTACTGAGTAGTGCCTTCTATACATTACATTAGTTTAGGTTGAGAACTCGCAACTTGTAGAGTACACGAAATAATTTTTTCTAATAAGTTTGTAAATATGTTATATAAATATGTCGTTAAAAAACAAACTATCCTATTCCTAATTGATAAAACTTTTTTGAACAAGGAAAAAAATTCAATGTGAAATACGAACAGTAAGTTCAAGGCTGACTTAGAGAATTAAGTTATCAATATTTATTTATAAAATACAAAAATATATAAAACAAGCTCAGTTTTTATTCATAAATTTTTATTACATCTCTATGTGTGGGATTGAATGTGTAGGATTAATGCCTTGTTGTGTCTCACGTAGGATAAATAATAATGTTCTCCGATCGATTCCGGCCATGGCGGCCAATCTCATTAAGACTGGCCAAGTACGCAGGAGATATTATAGTGCACAAGTGTACGCGCAGACACAAGTGCACTCTCTATTCCTATCACTCTCATACTCCGGTGGGACGACTACTCGACACGACCAGTGAGAGATAAGGCGCAGGACCGACGGCTTTACGTGCTCTCCGAGGCACGGGGGCGAACCACCACCAACTTCCCAACTCCGGGCTGTTACTGAGGCTAACGAAACAGAAAGAGTCAATAACTAAAGTTGGCCCGACCCGGGACTCGAACCCAGGACCTCTCGGTGTGTGACCGTACATGCTAGCCACTACACCACCGAGGCAGTTAAATAGATAAATATTGTAATGCAATAAATATTGTAATCAAATATTTTTTGAAAAGAGCAACTGCTGAGTTCCTCGCCGGCTCTTCTCGGCAGAACAGCATTCCGAGTCGGTGGTAGCTTACTCCCAAGTCCCAGACTTACAGACTGACATTTAATTTAAATTCTATATAATAATGTAAAAGTGACGATTCAAAAGTGCTTGTAAAAGTCTATTTGAATAAAGTATATTTTAATTTTGATTTTGATTTGATTAAGACTGGATACCAAAGTCTTAGATTTTAAGTACGTATTATTTTAACAGTTTGTATAAAATTATCGGAAATAAGATATTTTTCTGCAGTAAAAAGTTCCCTTTATGAACCCGAAAACTATCAACATACCGAATTTCATTTAAATACATCCAATAGTTGATGTTGTGGTCACAGACAGATAAAAATTCTAAAGACTATAGATTCGGCCTCTGTATCGATAGTGATGGCTATTTCAATAGGAATTTCAAAAAAATATTCAATATAGAGATACGACACAGTTAGACTTTTATTATATTTATAGATTTAAAAGAATCCTTTTATAGAGATATGTTACCTCTGCCACTATAGTGTCTTTACTGGCGTAGAGCCAGTGCTCGCAAGGACGCAGCTCGTCCGAGAACCCATCTTTGTCACACGAAAGGTTTGCGTCGAGGGGAAACTTGCTAGCACAGTGCTGGTCTCTACTGTCGGCAGGCAGAGCACCTTCCAGCCACATAGGACTGTACTCCGTACTGTTGGTCGCCTCACATTCTGGTACAACACATCTGAAATAAAAAATGAATTCATTTTAATTAATAACCCAGTCTTTAAAATGGATATGAATATTAGAAGTGGTCGTTATAGCGCAGTAAAACACAAAAAATGAGAAATTTTCACAAAATCTTTGTTGTTTTTAACGTGTACAATGATTATTTCATTGTACAGTACAGTAAAAAATAGTTATAGGTACATCATGTATTGAACCCGTGATCTTGAGGGAAGAAAATATGCTAACAAAGATAAGATGAAACTTTCTTAGATTTACACGAATATGTTGTTTAATCATTTTAATGATAGTAACAATAAAACTATATTTTTCGGATTGTCACAGTAAAGAAACTTCAGTGCCATTGCTCTTTCAGTCCAAATTATTATATAATTTTTAGGGCATCATGTATAGTAACCGTGAACTTGAGTCGTTAAAACTTTAGTTTTTCCCATGACCATGAAACGTCGGACACAAAAAATTGAACCGACACCTTAAAGTCCGCCGCCGCCACGAATTTTTTACTCGTCATAAGCAAATCAAATTAAATATTTTGCATTTGTTTAGACAACGTTTTGAATGACGGCTGAGTTTGTTGACGAATTATGAGGAAGGCACTGTAAGAACACCTAACATCAACTCTACGAGTATGTGCAGTAAATATCCGGTGCGTCGCCACGATTAGTGCGGCTCTCACAGTAGGCACAGATTCAATACCTTCATGATACAATTAATTTGTGATTTTTTTGCCTAAATATTATTTTTTTCAAACGCCTCAAGTCGATAAATCTACTCAAAGGCTAGCTTTTTAAGGCTGAAATTAAAGTCGGTACTTGTAAATCTTTATAACAGTGAGTATAAAAAAAATTTCGGAAGTAGATCAGTAAAGCTTCAGAGATTGCCAGCTATCTACGTTTAGTATAAGTTTTACATAATATACAGAGTATATACATGTGTGTACATTCATAAAGCTGCATAATTTAGCCGCCTTGTGAACATTGTTGATAAATAAATTAAATACTAGCACCTCATCCTCTCCTCAAATGCATCTGTAGGTACTTAGTCATCATCATCAGCCCTTTTTAACGTCCCACTGCTGGGCACGGGCCTCTCTCAATACAAGGGGGATCAGGCCATAGTCCACCGCGCTGGCCCAGTGCGTGTTGGCGGACTTCACATGTCTTCCGAAAACTTACTATTCCTTTATTTCCTCACGATGTTTTCCTTCACCGTAAGACAAGTGGTAATCATGATAGAAATGATTAGCATATGAAAATATCAGAGGTGCGAGACCCGGATTCGAACCCGCATCACTCGATTATACAAGCGACGCGTTACTGCTGGGCTACCACTTCCTTGGCACTTAGTACTTCTTAGTAAAACTTATTACTTTTTGAAAATAAAAGTAGCCTAAGTTCCTCCTTATACCATTACCATACCAGCTATCAGTGTGAGTCCCCTCAAAATATGTTCAGCCAATTCGGAGATTAGCCGTGACAAACAGACAGACAGAAGATAGACAGATAGACAGACAAGCATAATATTAAAAATGGTTATTTTCTTATAAGTATGTAATTACACAGTCATTTAGTAAAAGCAGTTATTTTAACGTTACAAGCGGACACTTTTACTTATCTATATACAGTATAGATAATATTGAGGACGGAAAGGTCAATGTTCTTTCTGATCAGCTCATTAAGTAAATAGTCCGGTGAAGTTATATAATGTAAATAAATAAACATATATTAACGACGCTAGGTATGTGTTTACTGTGTTTAGGACAAGTTTAAATAGAAGTAGTAATAGTTAAACGAGGATTGAAGACGCGTTCTGATAAAATCTGTCGTAGAAGCTTTAATTTTGATTTGAATTAATTGTTATACAATAGAAATATTACGTCTGCATTGAATGCGTTCTGTATTCCCCATCTTATGTTTTCAGCCCATTTTTAGATTCCCACTGCTGGGCGCGGGCCTCCTTACAATACGAGAAGGATCAGGCTGTAGTCCACCACGCTTGCCTAGTACGTGTTGGCGGACTTCACATGTCTTTCGAAAACTTGCTCGGTTTTCTTAGGCATGCAGGTTTCCTCACGATGTTGTACTTCACTATAAGACAAGTGGTAATCATGTTAGAAATGATTCGCACATGAAAATATCAGAGGTGCGAGACCCGGCTTTGAATCTGCATCACTCGATTACCACCAACGAGCGCATTACCACCTAGATCTATACAGTGGTAGCCCACCACTGTATAGATCTTATTCTTAATAGTAATAGGTACTGATTCTTTGTTTTAAATTTTAATCCTTTCTGTTATGCGAAGTTTTAAATACGAAAATCTCTATATAAAATAGCATAATTCTATATATATTACGTACATTTTTTTAGAAATATTATAAAAGTTAAAAATTTCATTTACTCAGATAAGGTTAAAATGGTACTGTTAAATGTTTGTCAATAACCCAAATTATAGTAGTTACTTATATTTTAAATAATTATCACGTTACTCGTGCGCCGCGCCGGCGCGGCGCTGCGCCGCCGACCGCATGTATATACTAACAATGTACTTATACACGAGTACCTACAAAAAACATTATTTTTACCTCTAAACTTCTAAAGGCATACTCGAAACACCTCCGTCGGTGTCGAGTATTATATTTTTACTAAAATACCTTACATCTATATCTCTCTATACATATTATAAAACAAAGTCCTCCGCCGCGTCTGTATGTCTGTCTGTCTGTTTTCACTAACCGCACCAATTTTCATGCTGTTTATTCCAATGGATATAGGTTCTCGTGGAAAGGTTTAGTATATATAATTTGTCAAGTTTTTGTATACATTTACAAGCGAAACCTGCGGTTTCGCTCGCGCTTAATCTAGGGACGAACCCGAGCGAAGCGAGGGGGAGCCGCTAGTTATTTTATAAAACAGTAACTGCTGCACCCATGTAGCGGCGACCTCAGGCTTAACCTTCGTATTTCCTCGAAGGATTAAAGATCTTATCCTGTCTTATATACATATGTTTTTTGTAAAAAAATGCGTATTGTAAAGTACATCAGAATTAAGAATCAACGTTTTCTAAATTACAGTGATCTCATTAATTATTCTGTCAGTTGAACATGAAGTTTTATTATTACCTACTTAATTATTGAACAAGTCATTCTGCTATCATTTCATGATACATAATATTTTTTTACAAGTCCATTGTTATTTTTCTTTAGTTATACACGATGCGGCTGCGATGATTATGAAACGTATCATTACTTGAAAATATTAGCGATTCTACTTGGTTCCGTATTATAAATTTGCAAAATAAATTAGCTAAGTCGAAGTGGCGAAAATATAATCAACATGTGCTCATCATCAATGTGTATATTAAAAAATTTCTTGTATAATATTATGAAATTTTTAGATTTTTATTGTGAGAAACGTCTTAGTCTTAGTTACGACCAAGTCCAATAATTATTAAATATAGTAGTAGCTTTGAGTTTCCCTTTTACCGGATACCGTCAAGTAGAAATTAGCCAGCATCCTTATTATCATTTAAGACTTCCGTCATTTCTGCTATAATCATACTCGTATACGAGGCCCAATTCACGAAGACAACGACAGCGAGAACAAAGAGACGATGCATGTAAGGAACTAATTGTTATAGACTTTCAATTTTGTAATTTTGAGTCACAGTTAACTGACTATCAGTGTTCATGTCATCGTGAGGACAACAGTTAGTGTTACAAAGCTGGCTATTCTTTCTGTTTATCCCACTATATGATACAAAAGGAGGTCATCATTTTGACCGGTACGTGCTCGTATGTGTGTACATGTGTTTACCTGCTCCCTCCTAACTTCTAAACTACTTTTCATAATAGCTAACTATACCTATAGTTGGAAGCGTTCTGTCACCGCACCCATGTCATCGAGTTGGATGTCATCTTCACATATTGGATGCATGGCATCTCAAAAATGTATCTACGTGCATCTCACTCCTTTCTACTTCGCACATGCAAAATGTGAAATTATCGTCTTCCTGACGTTTTCCCTGAGCGCTTTAACATGGAGTTCTTTAAGAGTCGTGACTGTAGGTTCCTCAAAGGTCGGCCATGCACATTCAACTCCTCTTATGTTGCAGATGTCTATGGGCAACGATAACCATCTACCATCAGGTGGATCGTTTGCTTCTTTGCCCCTTATTAATTATAAAAAAAGCATCTTGATCGTCCGTGGGTAATAGGATAAGTGACGTCACATTTAATAGAATATGGCGCCCTCTAGAAGATAGTAAAAAAATTAAATAATAAAAATATATTAATCTCATAGCCATAAAGGTCACAGAAGTAATAGAGAACAAGAACGAGGGATTTACATACTCTTTGAAACAGTAGCAGCTTGAACTGACATTGAGTTCAAGCTGCTACTTTGAACTATTCGAAAGACAATTATTACCGTATTATTTATTCAGTCGTCTCTTAAAGCGGTAGAAACAAATGATAATCGTATGTAAATTAATAAAACTTCAGGTCATTATTTATTAACAAGTGCTCATATCTATTTATAGTCTACACATATTATAAAACAAAGTCCTCCGCCGCGTCTGTCTGACTGTTCGCGATAAACTCAAAACTACTGCACCGATTTTCATGCAGTTTTTACCAATAGATAAATGGAGGACCCTCCAGGAGGGTTTTAGTATATAATTTGTCAAGTTTTTGTATACAAGTAAAATATAATGGTATCTGTTGGAGGTGTCGGAAAAAAATGAGCCGTCTGGGAGCTTTCAACGAAAACACTGCCTAAACCCTTAGTGGCTTTAAGCATTTCATGCACATCATTTTACTCCTTCACAACATATAATTTAACGAATAGCTTAGGAATGATCGCAAAAAATACGGACGCGAGAATAAAATGCAACCGCTGCGCGCTGCTTCAAGCGCCGCCTACTGTTAAGCTAATAGCTCTTACAAGAAGCGATGAATTTTCAACGTTCTACCACAATTCCTATTTATTAATAGTGATTAGAACGCGGACAAAGCCGCGGGAATTGCTAGCAATGCATAAAGATGTACTTAATAAAATAGGTATCTCTATCGTTTATTATAATGTTCCTTGTCCGTAGCGTCACTTACTTCAAGTGAAGTAAGGTCTATGAATAGGATGAATTACTTAGTACCTTATATCTATATGTACTATTTATTTATCCCACAAAAAAAACATCCATTCTATTAATATATTTAAAATAAAGAAATTGTTCTTTTAGTGTTTTACTCACATGTGATTTTTTGACGAAATTCAAAATGCATAATTTTAAAAACAGAAAAATAGTAAAGTTTTGACATAACACAAAGTGTTCATTATCACGCTCCCGCTCATACTTATAGCGACACTTCGTGTTTCTGGATGTTTGGCCCATCCGATTAGTCTGGCTCCTTACAAAAAATATTGATATACTTGCCTGAATAGCACTTTAAAGCGTCTAGTATATGTTACCGTAGACGGGAAGTGTCTGGCAGTATTGTTATAAATTTTTAACTATATTCTCTAAAATGTACGTTAAAATCAGCACTAAAGCTTTAAGAAAAGTGAATACTATTTTTACTTGATCACCGGATACCTTCTTATTACCGCGTCGGGTGCCCGGCCGTCAGCCGAAACTAACAGGTATAACTACACATACACTCTAAGTAAATATTTAAGTTACTAAATCTCATACATTTGGTTACTGAGAAAATGACTACGTTATGGCGGCCCTGGGAACTTGGGCTAATAATGAGTAACGTTAAACTAACAATCAATTTTACCACCTGTGAATTGTAAATATTCTAATTTTTCATGGATATCTGGTTATTTGTACAACCGGTTATACATTATAATACATTCTCGATGACTATTAAAATAAAACTTCCTTTGTTCGCATTAACACTTACTAATAATAGTATCAATCTATAAGCGTGTATTTGAATTACATTACCATAAAAAGAATACTTTAATACCATTTGTCAATTGTCATACCTACCTAATAAACAAAAATAATATTGAAATCTGTCGAGCCGTTTTACAGGAGAGGCCATCGTACTCTTGTAAAGCATCGTAACACGACATATTTATATATTAGAAATACAGAATACTACTAGTATCCTGTAACTGTCAAAGATTTTGTTGACCAGTAGTTTTCATTTTCTGCAAAGGCAATGGGATCACAAGATATGTATTTAAACTAATTTGTAGAATGCAATGCTTACTAATATTAATTATATTAATTTAAATTTAATTCTCCAAAATTAAAAAAATATATTATAATGGGTGTAATGTTACTGGACGCCTATTGTATCAAGTTTTTTTTAAATAGGTACTCAAAGAATATCAATACACCTACAGTCTACACCCCTGCCGTAGTTACCGATCTTGCCACCCACGGTATCGACACATCAAGCTGTCGCAATATCATAGGTTAATAGATAAAAACACCGCAATGAGATAAACACAGAACTATTAAGTAATTACCGCTCTTGAGTTATATTATATAAATAAAAATTGTAAACGCCTTCCACAAATAAATAAAGTAACAAAAGGCACGGGCGCTTAACGCCTGTGGATGAGTACAATAAAAAAAAAAAAAAAAAAAAAAAAAAAAAAGTAATTACCGCTTCTACCGAGGATGCGCCGCGTAAATGTGCATGTTATATAGCAACAGTCCACGTTTAAATTTCAACCACATCGATATAATTAAATATTTCAGGATTACCTGTGAAATATACTTTACTTAGTAAAAGATTCTCAGAAAATATGAAAATATGTTTATATAAGGCAGTGGTAGCCCAGCGGTACGTCGTTTGTATAACCGAGTTATGCGGGTTCAAATCCGGGTCTCGCACCTCTGATATTTTCATGTGCGAATCATTGCTATCCTGATTACCACTTGTTTTACGGTGAAGGAAAACATCGTGAGGAAACCTGCATGTCTGAGAAAACCTAGCAAGTTTTCGTAAGACGTGTGAAGTCCGCCAGCACGCACTAGGCCAGCGCGGTGCACTATGGCCTGATCCCCCTCGTACTGAGGGAGGCCCGTGCCCAGCAGTGGGACGTTAAAAAGGGCTGATGATGATGATGATGTTTATATAAAGATAAATTAATATTATGAATCAAAATAGTGTGTAGGCTTTCTATGGCCATCCTTAGACTAAAAAAAACACGTATGAATTTTTCGATAGATAAAAATCAGAAATATTTCAAGGGAGGTGTATCTGCCTTTTCATTTAAATACTAACTAATCTTATTGTTTTATGATATTGGCTACCTTTTAATAATCTAAGTAACGTAGAATCGCGCAAGATTGTAGAAGCCGAATGAAGCTTAAAATTTGTCGCTAGATTCATTATCATTTCCTGATTTTCTTTATTTTCCATTGTTTATTGCCGCTGTTTATAATTAAAAAAATACGAGATCTCAGATTAATCTTCCGTATTATAATAGATTCAAACGCACGAAGTGTAATCTGATTACAACTATGCATCGTTGCTTCGTCATATCGATAATAATTACTATAGAAACGTTTAAACACGCGTCAAATTCTGTATATTTTATTCAAGACCAGCGCCGTCACGTGCAATGCTATACAGCATCAGCCTTGGCTTACAGTTAATGATCACCACATAACCCCTATATAAGAAAGTGTTGCTCATTGGAAGTAAGCACTTAGTGTGTGGTCTGCTTTGGCAAGCCTGCCGTTGGCGCATCGTGGTAGACTCTACAAGCCATAAGCGTTCCTGCTATACTCCAGACTTTTCTAGCCGATCAGTTCTACTTAACCATCGGTAGTGTGAGTTAATGTATTTCCAAACAGCTTATTTGCTAACTTATTATATATTGCTTTTAAGCTATTGCGAACTACATTCAAACCTGTTAAGCCGTTATAAGTTATAGAGTGGAAAAATTATACGCTCTCTCATAAAGTTTAGCATTTATAAGTGTGTTATAGAATAAATAACCACTATTATAATCTTTTCCAACAACAAATTGCTCAAGTAGTAAAATTAGCGATAAAAATCAAATAAATAAGCAATATGCAACATACGACACTAACTGGTTTTATATATCTTTGAATCTCAATGAAATTGTTAATTAAGGTCAAAACATAGAATCAAACATCTTTAATTTAAAAAATGCAATTTTATTTACAGCACACGTTACTGACTACACACCTGATGAAAAGATAGGTACCAAACATACAAATGCAGTCCCTACTTCTTTAACTCTCTACATCTATTTTTGTGTGACGATCATTCGATACAAATGCCGAGAAATTTGGCGTATGACCGACAAGCACTAGAAACTATACACACACCTATCCCTGCCTGGGGTGCATGGTGTCAATAGTTATAAATATTTATTTTCTATTTTTTAGTTCGGTTTTCTATAAAAAGCGTGTTTTTTAGTTTTTTTAAACTATTATTTATTTTCTACTTTTTAGTTTGGTTTATTTATTTTATCAAATTAGTGAAAATCGCGCCCAAAGAAGTCGGTTACAAATATACAAACATACAGGTGAAGCTAATAAAAAGCGTGTAAAAATGTAAAAAATTAAAGTCATTTCTCTATCTTTTGAAAACGCTTTAACTCACTCAAAGTAATAAAATGGTTAAAGTAATTGAAAATCTATTATCAGTACCTATCGTCATAATGTAAAAATAATATATAAAAAATTTAATAACATACACGCTAAACATATGGAAAATGTAACCTTAGAGTAAAATCGTAGAATGCAAGAGGAAAATGGATAAGTTAGTAGCAGCAGATGCATTGTTTGGATATTCCTAAAAATATATTTTTTCAATTATTAAATGATACGTATAAGATGATATTATAAACTTATATTAATGTACTAGCGACTCGCCCTCGCCCCGCTCGGGCTCATCCCTACATACTTTTTGAGGGTGATAAGGATTTCTCAGAAATTAGATATTGTCCCGCAGTAAAAACTATCCTATATATTGACCCGGTTAACCAGCTATCACCACACCAAATTTCACCAAAATCCATGCATTACTTTTCTCGTGATGCGGTCACAGACAGACAGACAGACAGACAGACAAAAGTCTAAAAACTATAAATTGGCCTCTGTATCTTTAATAATGACTATTTAAATTATAATTTTCAAAAAATATTCAATGTACAGACTCTACTAAGTTAGAATTTTATTATATGTATAGATTAGTTACCTGTAAGATACGTCTGCTGCTAAGAAGACGTAATTTGTCGCAGTTAGAGAAAGAACATAAGGCACTAAAGCCAAGAGTATGTAATTTATGATGTGGAAGCGCTTGAACTGCCCCAACTCGTGCATCAGAAGGTCGGTGTCCACCTCCGGGGCGCTGCTCTCACACGACGCTTTCTCAGAACTCATTTTTAAGGTTTTACTTAACAATAAAAAAGCAACTTTCACATATTTCTTATTATAACAATTTAGGGTATGGGTACTACTAGGTTTAATCAATTCACTTTTGCAAATTAGGCATTAATTTTAAATTGCGGTTCAACAATGTTCATCAAAATATTTAAAAACGTCACATTTGACAGTTTCAATTCGTATTGAAATCAAATCGCGATTGCGCACGTGAGGTGTGCCTGCGCCGCGGACGCGTCCGAGACTGCGGATGAACCGAATACATTACTACTAAGATTAATTAATTAGGCACTCCGTAAGAGATGTCTAACATATTTTTAATACCTAAGGTCTTAAGGAATTAAATATTACATAAACTAATGGCATCAAATAACTAACTTATTAGTATGGAGTTTCGCAATAAGTAATTAACATAATTATTCATTGTAAAATTATACCAGATAATTTATCTAATGATAATAAATGTTTTTAAATAATTTTGTAGTGTAGAGAGATCCGCGCTGCTCTGCTGAATAATGACAAGTGGTAGGATTTACGTTGGGAAATGACAACATTATTAGTTAATATTAAGAAGTGAATCAACTTGATTATTAAACGAAAATTAAATTGACTCCAGCGATCACTTTTACATGACAGTTCACAGTTATTATTATAAAAATCACATCTATACCTGCCTAATCTTAGGAACGCTCGGACTTTCTCTCCTGACGCATTGTCTCCGACGCGCCGCGCACGTCGCGGTGTCGCCAGGACGTGCTTAATGCTTAATGAAAGCTGTCACCACCCAGTTTGTATGGTAACATCATATGACGTTTGATTTAAACGCGAAAGTTTGTGAGGTTCAATGTGTGGGTTTATGATTTTTTTATTCTTTCAAGCAAAAATTCGGATTTTGACGATACTTTACTAATTTTAGTGTAGTCTAGCTTACAAAGAGTTACACGTTTTTAAATATAATAACTGTTATACACGAGCAGAGCCACGGGATAATGCTAGTATCGTATCATGTATGTTAAGGTTGAATAAGTACAAGATAATGAGGAAATATTGTGTTGATTTGTTAGTGTTCTTACAACTATTAGTATGGCTCGCAGGGCCGGTCCTTGGAGACAGATTCCGGTGCGAGGTTCGAGAACTCTACCATATCATATTTCTCCGACACGCCAATATTTCGAAATAGAACGTTCCTCCAGTATCTATATCGCTTACCAGCATATAACTCGGCCTAAATTCTCCACACGATGCAGCAGTTCCGGTTAGGATGTAGGTGTATCGCATGAAGTAACTAGCGTTATAATATTTTTTACTTCCCAAGTCAGTCTGGTTCAAGAATATCACTGTGGCCAGACATTCTAACACAATTTAATTTATGACTAAAATAATGTTTATTTTTTATTTTTTATAGATGAAGCACTTTAATTTTTTAATTTATATTCTACGGTTCGTTCCGCGATATGTGTTAACAGAAATGATATATTTTCACACAATTTAAAATTATTCTATATATTGACCCGAATAACCATCTAATATTATAATTAAAATAAGTTTCATCAAAATCTGCTTGCTGGTTTTCTCGTGATAGGGTTACAGATATACATACTGGCTGATAGACAGACCAAAAAACTAAAAAATATATATTCGGCATTTGTATCGATAATAACTATAATTATCACGCCCTAAATTATGCCTATAATTATATATTCCAGCAATGTAATTTTTGTAGATATATTTTCGGACAATTTGACTGTATTTAAAAAGAAATTATTATACTGAAATATTTGGTTTTAATTCATTTTTAAATCACTTGCTCTGTTATTATTTATCATATTAAAGCTTATTTATCATAAACTTATATTTTATAAAATGCTGTGCATACTTTTAAGTTGGATTTATATTCAAAAAAGAGAAGTATGATTATGTTTTGTTGCCATGTAATTATATAAATTTAGTATACCTTTTTATATAAATAAATAAATAAATAAATAAATAATGATTATTTCAATAAGATTTTCCAAAAAAAATCTATTAAAATATTCTACTGAGAATTTTGTTACATGTAGAGATAACGTTTCATTTTCAAATGTAAATATGCGCTTGCTGAGTTCAAAGGGAAAGAAACACTAAAGCACGTACTGACTCTGTCTAATGTTTACGGAACTGTTTGACGGTCACTACACGACATTAAAATTCGTACTACAATATTTTAAAATCTCGTATGAAATTGGTCAAAAGGTCAAAAGTTTTTAGGATAATAGAGTTACTGGTACTGCGTCTATTTACTATAGTTCTGTAAATAATTGCCGAATATTAAAAAGAATGACATATTATAATAAGTCGCGAGTGTTGTGTTATTTTTTATGAATATATTTTTACAATAATATAAATATGTAAATCTAATACATTATAATATGAGCATCACGGCTGAGACATCGTTGAATAAAAATTCATAAAAAGGTTTTTGTAAATATGGCGAAGGTTGTCGTCGAACGCGCTGCCTCGAAAGGTCAAGTTGACACGATATTAGCAACTGTCAGGATGAATTTAAACGCTGATTTCTAAGCAATCCGTATGCAGTACTATATTATTATTATATAATATTACTAGTCAAACATCGTTAATTTTATATTTTTTTTTAATTTTCCTAACTTTTTTCGATATATAGTACGTTATCCTTAAGAGATAGACATATGCCATCGCGGACTTTTTTGTAGACCTATATAAGATACAATATAATTCCACCAGACATCCTTTTGTTAAATCTCAAAGGCCTTAGGCAGCGTTTTCGTTGAAAACTCCTAGACGGCTTTTTTTTTCCGACAACTCCAACAGATATCATTATATTTTAGCCAATGTATATTAAAGCTTGACAAATTATATACTAAAACCTTCCTGGAAAACCATTCTATCCATTGGTGAAAACTGCATGAAAATCGGTGCAGTAATTTTTGAGTTAATCGTGAACAGATAGACAGACAGACAGACAGACGCGGCGGAGGACTTTGTTTTATAATATGTATAGATATAGATAGATATAGGTAGATTATAAAGAGGAAGGATTTCTATTATTGTATTTTTGTATGTAACGAATGAACTCAAAAACTACTGGACTGATTTTAATGAATTTTGGTAAACAGATAGTCTAGACTCTAGAGCCTGAGACATAGGACATACGCTACTTTTCGATGAAAGCGTGATGGGTGCTTGGGTTTTAGTGGTAGTATTGGCTTGCCGGTGAGTGCCACAATATAACCACCTGTTTCCTACAGATGGTAAGCGTCAATGCATTTCCCAAGGATAAAAAAATAAAAGGGGATGACAGTTTGTATGGAAATTAGTTTTTTTAAGCAAGAAGCTTGAAACTTATTTTTTAGGTTTTTGATTAGATATAAATAAGTAAGACATTAAAAGTTTGTAAAAACTTTATGCTAAAGGGGGTACCTAGGGACGAACCCGAACGAGGCGAGGGTGAGTCGCTAGTGTTGTATATTGCAATAGGAAGACATCTTAAGATATTTTCTTAATTTTTTTAGAATCGTCGCTTTCGACCACATTTGCAACTACCGAGAATATAAACATGCCCAGACTGGATTCAATGTATAATGATGCTAATGAATAAGACTATTTTTATGTTCCAATTCCTGTTACTTACTGCCATTTAGTAGGCATAACATGAGTGGATATCGTGATTGTACCAAATATACGTATTTTACATATCTTGTTCGCGGGTTCATTTATATGCTCCTACTGCTGCGTCCAACTGCTGGGCTGTGACTTCACTTCAATACGAGAGGGATCGGGCTATAGTCCACCACGCTGGCTTAGTGCGGGTTGGCGGACCTCACATGTCCTTCGAAAACTTGCTCGGTTTTCTCAGTCATACAGGTTTCCTAACGATGTTTTCTTTCACCGTAAGACAAATGGTAATCATGATAGAAATAATTCGCACATGAACATATTAGAGATGCGAGACCCGGGTTTAAACCCGCATCACTTGGTTATCCAAGCGAGCGCGTTACCGCTGGGCTACCACCCTGTTTCATCATGAAGAAGTACGCAGACGCACACGCATACGCACGAACAATAGTCCGATTCTAAGGAACTTCCGATAATTTCTATAACAATAAATACCGCCGTGCAGCCCAGAGGGTAGATGACTATCGCCACAACATAAGTCATGAAGATATTATTTTATTTAATTAACCCCATTTGTTAACAGCAAAGAATAAGATAATACAAAGGAGGAATAATAAAATAATTAGCATATTATACTAGTAAACTGCGAGTAACTACTTATAATCTCGTTGATCCGTTAAGGTTATTTCAGTTTGAATTAGATTATTTTTTTAAATAACGCTTAAAAAATGTAGGTCAAAATCATGAGATTAACTGCGGTAAAATGTATTCGTTTTTGTGTATTTTAAAAACATTATTATAAAAACTCGTTTAGTTTGGGAGTGGAACAATAAACAGATATGTCAATAAAATATCACAAACACTTACGTTTAGGATTTAAGATAGGACAGTGGTAGCCCAACCGGCACTTCTAGAAGCCACTAAATGCGAACCTGCGACGCCCCATTAAGACGGGTGAGGTAAGTTGGGTTTTAGTGGGTAGTACTGGCTTTAGGCCAGTGAGTCCCACGTAACCACCTGTTTTGTACAGGTGGTATGCGTAAATGCATTTCCCAGCTATTAGAAGAAAAACATAACATGCTGAATATATACGTAACTGTGCTACAAAAGTTGTACTGTAAAAGGAAAACAATTAACAACAAAATGCAAAATACTTACAAGACAAAATTAGACCATTACTCCTCATTAGTGTGACTCCTGACTCCTGAGAGAGCTATTGTGTGAAGATGTTGTTGTAAATGAAAAACGTATCTATCAAGTGGTAATTTATAGATAATGGAGCATTGAGGACATCAGAAGTCACGCTATACTGGGTCAGTAAATGTGAGTCTCCATTAAAAAACTATACTAACTTCAAAATTTTATTACAATTAATAACGAATTATTTGAAACTATCAGTAGCAGCAGGTAGGACGCATTCATCATTGATTGGTGTGGATAAAGTTAAACGCAAAATACTTCGTTATATTTACAGAAATATTTGACATTTTAACTAAAACTATGGTATTTTAAGCGGAACTGACTGAGAGGCTTTACTGTGACCATGATAGCTGTAAAGCATCCGGAACGTCGGAAATTAAAATCAAAGTAGGTGCGCGAATAAAACCGAAAATTATGAACAAAGTTGGACTTATACTTCCTTTTCTTTCCTGCTATACTCCTTACTTTTCTAGCCGGTCAGTTCTACATAATCATCGGTAGTGTGAGTTAACGTGTTTCCAAACATTGAAAAACACAGCCAAATAAGCTACTGCCATTCAAACCTGTTAAGCCGTTATAAGTTACAGAGTAGAAAAAATTATACGCTCTCTCATAAAGTTTAGCATTTATAAGTGTGTTATAGAATAAATAACCACTATTATAATCTTTGCCAACAACAAATTGCTCAAGTAGTAAAATTAGCGATAAAAATCAAATAAATAAGCAATATGCATACGACACTAACTGGTTTTATATATGTTTGAATCTCAATGAAATTGTTAATTAAGGCCAAAACATAAAATCGAAAATCTTTAATTTAAAAAATGCAATTTAATTTTACAGCACACGTTGCTGACTACAATACAAAATTATAAAAATGTAAAAAATTAAAGTCATTTCTCTATCTTTTGAAACGCTTTAACTACACTCAAAGTAATAAAATGGTAAAAGTAATTGTAAATCTATTATCTTATAGAAAATTTTATTATATGTATAGACTAGTTACCTGTAAGGTACGTCTGCTGCTAAGAAGACGTAATTGGTCGCAGTTAGAGCAAGAACATAAAACACTAAAGCCAAGAGTACGTAATTTATAAGGTGGAAGCGCTTGAACTGCCCCAACTCGTGCATCAGAAGGTCGGTGTCCACCTCCGGGGCGCTGCTCTCACACGACGCTTTCTCAGAACTCATTTTTAAGGTTTTACTTAACAATAAAAAAGCAACTTTCACATATTCCTTATTATAACAATTGAAGGTATGGGTACTTGTTATGTCTGTCACAGTGTCACTCTATGTGTATAATTAATTCACTTTTGCAAATTAAACATTAATTTTAATTTGCGGTTTTACAAAGTTCATTAAAATATTTAAAAACTTCACAGATGACAGTTTCAATTCGTATTGAAATCAAAGCGTGATTGCGCACGTGAGGTGTGCCTGCGCCGCGGATGCATTCGAGACTGCGGGTGCGGACGAACCGAATACATTACTACTAAGATTAATTAATTAGGCACTCCGTAAGAGATGTCTAACATATTTTTAATACCTAAGATCTTAAGGAATTAAATATCACAAAACTAATGGCATCAAATAACTAACTATATAGGTATGGAATTTCGCAATAATTAATTAATTATATTATATATTGTAAAATTATACCAGATATTATATCAATTAATGATGTAATAACATGGTTATGACTATTTTAAAATAATTTTGTAGTGTAGAGAACGCCGCGCTGCTCTGCTGAGGACTTATAAATGGTAGGATACATTTTTATGTAGAGAAACTACAAGGAATATTGTTCGTATAGGGGGTTTTTAAAAGACTGGGATTTAAATAAAAGATGAAAAAATGAAATAACGACCAAGCAGCACGCAGTCTCATGGTTTATTCCGGAATAGAAAAGTACAAAAGATAATTTTTAAATCACCGTCAGTGCCTGGTTTGACAAATATATTACGCCTGACAGAAATAAACGGCAATACATTATTATGTTGATAAAAATAACTTGTAACTTAAATTGATAAAATAATTTAATGAGATAAAGCCTCAACATGCCCCCGGCCGTTGAAAGCCTGCCTTTCAACAGAAATCTTCCAATAAAGGACAAATAAATTCTTGAACGAGCTCTTCGTATGACTCCATTGCAGTCTTAATACGAGTATCTGCAAATCTGCTGACATTATCAGTGCCAGAATGAAGAAAGCTAATTTTGCCCATTTTCCATCTTAATTGCGGCAGGTTGACATCTTAATGGCTCCATCTTAATGGAGCTTGAGTGAGTTCTTAAATGCATGACATTTCATAGCTGCTGCAGCTCGGAAACAAACTCTTTATGTCACGTGATCTATACGGTATAATTGTTCAATTCGCTGGAAACGGTTCAGATGACTGCCAGAAGTTTCACGGAGATTCTTGACCGGAAGTGAAGTTAGTATAAATCAAAAAGTGTCCTGGCGTCAATGGAAGCACGTCATCAGGGTCTGTACATAAGGTCGTAAGTGGCAGCGAATTTAAAATAACACATTTAAATACAATGATTTGAGTTAAGCTCCCCGTACGCTAGATAACAATGTCCCAACACTCTAATCAGATGTTATTTGGCCAACTAACACCTGCCTCCCAAAGTCCACCGAAATGTGGAGCAGGAATAAAATGGAATTTAGTTCCATGTTGAGCAACGTCTTCAGCCAAGGAGTTACAGCTAAGTTTCAAAAATTTGAGATTTTACTATATTATGCTCCTACAAATGACGAACAAATATCAAAAAATATAAAAAAAAATAAGTAGTTTTGAGACATAAACTGACCTTCGCAATGCCTGTAAATAGTTATATTCCTAGTCAAGTCACCCACCGATTCCAAATGAATGGCCTTCGTAAAGTACATGAAAATAACGATATACCTTTACTATTTTACATTCGCGAACTTGGCGACTAGTCGATGAAATGATTCCTGTATACAGTATAATCGACCCCAACGTTTAAAAAAAGGAAAGTCAGTTAGTAAAACTCATTGGTAAATTAGCCATTTGTGGAACACCTGCTTACATTGAACGTACTGATGATAGCATGTTCTAATTAAATTATGACAAACTTTCGGCCAATAGGTTTGTCTAATAATGTAATAATACTTAATAAAAGTTGAGGCCTTGCATGCATCAACTTGACATGCTTAATGCTCATGTCTAAATAACAATTTGACAAAATGATTAGTGGACTGTAATAACATAGGGTGCTTTTTCTCGAATGAATATTTAGAGTTTGCAATCTTTCCCCTATACGAATTATGTTATGATCGAGAAAAACATAAAATATTAATAATAATTAATTTTTGTATATGAATTTTTAATTATTTATTAATAAATTATATTCAGGAAAAGATTCCTTTTGCGGTATGATTAAATTAAGAATTTAGACTTCAAACGTAATATGAGACGTAAATTCAATATATGTTTTGCATGATTTGATAAAACGTAACACATAACAAATACTAGGAACGTTGTAAACGTGAAAATTTTGAAAAGGATTCAAAATGAATTTATCTTTTAGTTGTATGATATATGATAATTATTATATTATGATTTCCGTGATGTGCTAAAACTACCTATCTGTGTGAGACACGTAATCACGTATAAAAGGGTGCATACTGTACCATAAGTTATTATATTTAAAATGATAGGTACAACTATCTTTATGCAATACACCATTACACGAAATGAAATAATATGACGTTTTATTGAAATTGATATAACACTCGGACATACGAGTATGATCTAAAGAAAATATATACCTACTCAGATCTGAAATCATTATACATTTTATAGAGATAATAGAGTAACCTGCTATAAATATGTGTAATCTAAAGACTGAAAACAGCGTTTTGCTCGATGAAATGAATTACCAAGACGGCTTGAAGATTCCTTAAACGGAATTCTAACATTAAAACGACCGTCTGGCAAAACGTGTAATGTTATTAATAAATTGTTCTTCACGCATCTTCTCTTCATTTAAATAAGTTGATGACTCATGACAGACTCCTTCGAGCTGCCTAAAACGCGTAAGTTGGTTTTGGGTGTCATCTAACTCACGAGAACAAGAAGAACGTTCATATTGAAAATTTGTAAAGTTGCAGTGTATTGGTGGGAAATGAGATGAAAACATATTATAGCCGCCGTTCACTGGGCCACAAACCAGCCAACCAAGTCTGGTTTGATATAATGTTGGATTCCTATCACCTAATATAATTTTATCAGAGCCTAACAGGCTCCAAAATACGTCAGCTCCAATTATAATATCAATGGAAGCTGGCGTGTGAAAGTAAGGATCCGCTAACTGTATATTCGAAGGAATATCTATATGAACTTGTCTAGCGGGAACGTTATCAGTAATAGTTGGCAAAACAAGACACATTAAATCATTAATATAAGGTTCGTGCAACGATTCGACGTGAACTCGGCACATCTTTTTTACAGGAGATTGTGAATTATTAATACCTTGAATAGACTTTTTAATATTTAAATATGGTAGATTTAATTTTTTAAATAATCGTTCCGTCATTAGACAAGATGAGCTACCAGAATCAAGAAGGGCGCGTGCGACGTGCACTTTATTATTTGCATCATAACATTTAATTAACGCAGTCGACAGAAGGACGTCGCTCGAGGTGCTTGTATGCGAGTGCCCCGTGATGTTAGCCGATAATGCAACATGCGCGTTGTCTCCGTCGCGGTTAGTAGCGATAGAAGATAACGTGTCCTTGGCCTTGCCGATTGTACATTCACCTGAGTTGCTTACAACGGAATGATTTTTATATTGATCATTGTGAATAAGCGTGTGGTGTTTGCGCTTGCATATTTTACAACCTGAATTTTTGCAAGAATTAGGATAATGACCAGGACGGAAACAATTGTAGCATATTTTGTAATTTCGCAATAATAACATTCTGTCATTAACACTAAGTGCTAAGAACTGCGGACATGAGTTTAAGTTATGATCGCCACTACACTTTGGACAACTGTGTGATAATGATGAGTTTATGTTTTCTGTGGAAACCATAGCCTTAATTTTAGTGTTGGATTTAATATGACTGGAAGAGGGGCGTGATAATTCTACCGTTTCTAATAGATCTGCGCGATTACGCAAGAAATCCATGAACTGTTGAAATGAAATTAATTTAGTTTTATCAAAGTGCCCTTTAAACTCCTCCCACTCTCTAAATGTTTTAAAATCTAATTTTTTACTAATAATATATATTAGAAGAGTATCCCAACTGTGAACAGGCTCACCTAATGAACTTAATGCCCTAATATTTTTATTTATATTGTCAATTGTGCGCTTCAATGCAATTGAGGATTCTTTAGTGATCGATTCGATATCGAATAATGCCGTGACGTGATTATGAATTAATAAGCGTTTATTATCGAAACGTTCACAAAGAAGTTCCCAAGCAACTGTGTAGTTTCTGGCTGAAAATTCAATTGATTTAATGACGACGGCAGCCGAACCTTCCAGTGATGATCGCAAATAATGAAATTTGTTAATTTCGTCCATATCATCATTATCATGAATAAGACTTGTAAACGTATCGCGAAATTCAAGCCAGTTAACGTAAGACCCTGAGAATTTAGGCAATGCAATGGTAGGTAACTTGACTAGTTGACGCTTCAAACTACTGTGACTAGATTTTACATCATCTTTTTCTAATGTAGAATAATTATTTAGTATAATTTTTGCCTGAGCTAGTAAGCTGTAATATTGAGATTCAACAGTAGTTCTTTCAGTAGTTTCAACATCAATATTGTCACATAAACATTCTAATTGCAATTGAATTTCGTTAAACTCATAATATAAATTTTCTACCTTATCAATACGTAACTGTAACTCCATTGCCTGACAAGGGGTGAGCTCGGAACCTTTTAGAAGACCTAAATAGGTTGCAAATGAAGTGAGTCTTCCCTTATAACTGCCACGTTTCTTTTTAAGATCTTTTATGTCGGACATTTTGGAAGGCGGGTGTGGTCAACCTGGAATTTACAAATACACAGCGCTAAATAATATTTAACAATATTGTTATTAATTATTATGATAATGAGCATTAAATTCTAAACGGATATAATTTAATTTGACTTTTAAGAGTACTGCACTAATAATTTTGCTGCTGTATGATAGACTAGTAGGTATACTTAAAATCTTATTTTATAACTTTTAAATATCTATAATTATAATTACTTACAAAGCTAAAATTAAAGGTTTAACATTAAACATTGTATTAAATCTGATAAATAGTTAACTTATGCAATATTTATACTACTGTACTGTCACAATGAAGTACTGTTAACTATAGTACACAATAATTATATAACCAACCTAATGCAATGTAAGTTAACAATAAATACGTTTAAATTATAATGGTTTTTAATAAAATAAGAAAAACTTATATGTTACTAACCTTATACAGTCTTCATAATGGTCAATACATTTTTACCTAAAATATTACCTTAAAATTTTGAGTGTTGGGTGAAATAAATGTTATTTAATACTTAAATACTATTTGTTTTATTATATTTAGACACTCTAAAGTCCAAGCCACTTATTTTTCACCCAAAACGTGTAGTAGATCACTTCTTAGCCACGTTGCTCCGTTGCATGATTTTATTAATTTCCAGGTAATATTCCGTATTTCCCAATATTTCCATTGAAACTTATAGTATCCGGTTCGTAATGGACCAAATGTTCGTATAGGGGGTTTTTAAAAGACTGGGATTTAAATAAAAGATGAAAAAATGAAATAACGACCAAGCAGCACGCAGTCTCATGGTTTATTCCGGAATAGAAAAGTACAAAAGATAATTTTTAAATCACCGTCAGTGCCTGGTTTGACAAATATATTACGCCTGACAGAAATAAACGGCAATACATTATTATGTTGATAAAAATAACTTGTAACTTAAATTGATAAAATAATTTAATGAGATAAAGCCTCAACAAATATAATACATAAAATATTAATTAATACTAAGAAGTGATTCAACTTGATTATTAAAAGATACACATGATTTATACATGACAGTTCACAGTTATTGTTATGAGAATCACATCTATACCTGCCTAATCTTAGGAACGCTCGGACTTTCTCTCCCGACGTATTGTCTCCGACGCGCCGCGCACGTCGCGGTGTCGCCAGCACGTGCTTAATGCGTAATGAAACCTGTCACCACCCAGTATGTATGGTAACATCATATTATGACGTTTTACTTAAACGCGAAAGTTTGTGAAGTTCAATGGTTGGGCTTATGATTTTTTTACTCTTGCAAGCAAATATTGACCATATTTTACTGATTTTAGTGTAGTTTAGCTTACATAGAATTACACGTTTTTAAATATATAAATGATATACACGAGCAGAGCCACGGGATAATGCTAGTATCATGTATGTTAAGGTTGAATAAGTACAAGATAATGAGGAAATATTGTGTTGATTTGTTAGTGTTCTTACTACTATTAGTATGGCTCGCAGGGCCGGTCCTTGGAGACAGGTTCCCGTGCGAGGTTCGAGAATTTCTCCGAAACGCCTATATTACGAAATAGAACGATCCTCCAGTATCTACATCGCTTGCCAGCATATACCTCAGCCTAAATTCTCCTCACGGTGCAGAAGTTCAAATGTAAATACATACCTATGTTAATTCAAAGGGAAGGAAACACTTAAGCACGTACTGACTCCGTCTAATGTTACGGAATAACTGCTTCACGGTTACTGCACGAAATTAAAATTCGTACTACAATGATTTAAAATCTTGTATCAAAAGGTCAAAAGGTTTTAGGATAACAGAGATTTTTTGTGAATATGGCGAAGGTTGTCATCGAGCGCGCTGTCTCGAAAGGTCAAGTTGACACTGTTGAACTGTTGATGAATTTAAACGCTGATTTCTAAGCAATCCGTACTATATTATAATTATGATATAATATTATATAATCTATACATATTATAAAACAAAGTCCTTAGATTAGATATAAATAAGTAAGACATTCAAAGTTTGTAAAAACTTTATGCTATAGGGGGTACCTAGGGACGAACCCGAACGAGGCGATGGTGAGTCGCTAGTGTTGTATATTGCAATAGAAAGACATCTTACGATATTTTCTTACTTTTTTTAGAATCATCACTTTCGACTACGACGACTAGCGAGAATATTAACATGCACATAACATGTAATGATGCTCATGAATAAGACTATTTTTATGTTCCAATTCCTGTTTCTTACTGCCATTTAGTATTCATAACATGAGTGAATATCGCGATTGTACCAAATATACGTATTTTACATATCTTGTTGGCGGGTTCATTTATATACTCAGCAAGTTTTGTATTCAGCCCTTTTTATCGCCCTACTGCTGGGCTGTGACCTCACTTCAATACGAGAGGGATCGAGCTATAGTCCACCACGCTGGCTTAGTGCAGGTTGGCTGACTTAACATGTCTTTCGAAAACTTGCTCGGTTTTCTCAGTCATACAGGTTTTCTAACGATGTTTTCTTTCACCGTAAGACAAATGGTAATCATGATAGAAATAATTCGCACATGAACATATCAGAGGTGCGAGACCCGGGTTTGAACCCGCATCACTTGGTTATCCAAGCGAGCGCGTTACCACTGGGATACCACTGTCGAAGTAGTAAGTTTTAATGTGGTCGTTTCATCATGAAGAAGTAAGCAGACGCATACACATACCCACGAACAATAGTCCGCCTCTAAGGAAGTTCCGATAATTTCTGTAAACAATAATTACCGCCGTACAGCCCAGAAGGTAGATGACTCTTTATCGCCACAACATAAGTCATGAAGACATTATTTTATTTAATTAACCCCATTTGTTAACAGCAAAGAATAAGATAATACAAAGGAGGAATAATAAAATATTTTTTATCACATTATACATTTTAATTTCATTTTTAAACAGTAATATAAACTGCGAGTAACTACTTATAATCTCGTTGATCCGTTAAGGTTATTTCAGTTTGACTTAGATTATTTTTTTAAATTACGTTTAAAAAATGTAGGTCAAAATCATGAGATTAACTGCGGTAAAATGTATTTGTTTTTGTGTATTTCAAAAACATTATTATAAAAACTCGTTTAGTTTGGAAGTGGAACACTAAACAGATATGTCAATTAAATATCACAAACACTTATCTTTAGGGTTTAAGATAGGACAGTGGTAACCCAACTGGCACTTCTAGAAGCCACTAATTGCGCAAGCGATCCTGTGGCGTCCCATTAAGATCGGTGAGGTAAGTTGGGTTTTAGTGGGTAGTACTGGCTTTAGGCCAGTGAGTCCCACATAACCACCTGTTTTGTACAGGTGGTGTGTGTTGTTTGTGTTATACGAAAAAGATAAATTACTGAATATAGGTATACCTACGTAACCGAGATACAAAAGTTGTACTGTAAAAGGAAAACAATTAACATCAAATTTTCATGTATTCTCTTATCTCGATGCAAAATACTTACAAGACAAAATTAGGTCATTACTCCTCATTAGTTGTGCACTCCTGAGAGACCAGGGTAATTTATTGATAATGGATCATTGAGGACTTTAGAGGTCATGCTATACTGGGTCAGTTAAGGTGAGTCTCCATTAAAGAAGCACAATTATTTAATATATAAAGTAAACGTTTATTTCAGACAAAAAGTCCATAATTATCAACTGGATTTTATAGTAAGTATAGAACGCAGAGAACAAATAAAATACTAACAACATAACAATAGAAGCAAAGAAAAATATAAGCATATAATTTAACATTGAATGAACAATAATAAAATAATGTAACTGTATGCAACATGACATGTTGTTTAAACAACAATATAAAATGTCTGCCAATAATTAATAGATTCATGTTGCAAAAAGTTCAAATAACGTAATAAAAACAAAAGAAACCATCTTAAAATTCTTTGAAAAATTGATTCTTTTCCTGTCCAGATACGATGCGCACTGATGAATGCAACCACCATCGCCAGCCAGATAGCCCGTACTATGTCCGGAGAGTGGGAGAAATTGCATATCTAAAAACTGGCCTTAATGAAACTCTCTTTCGAAAACGTTGCTAGCTCTTAGACGATTATATTTACGGAAATATTTGACATTTTAACTAAAACTATGATATTTTAAGCGGGATTCATTGAGAGGCTTTACTGTGACCATGATAGCTGTAAAGCATCCGGAACGTCGGAAATAAAAATCAAAGTAGGTAGGTGCGCGAATAAAACCAAAAATTACAAACAAAGTAAGGACTTAAACTTACGTTTCGCAGAGTTACGAACTGGCGCGAAACAGTTGCTAGCATTTTGGTATAACGCGCCCTTGCAGTCGAATTATGCGCAATAAAAAGTGGTTGCTCCCATTCCGAAATATACAGAACCAGAATAACATTTTGAATTAATTTTTCAATAACACAATTGTATAGACTGTCAAGGCCACGACGTCGCGACGGCTGTTTATGATTATGTCCCTTTACAATCGCCATGCTTTTGCAACATCGAATATTTTCAATTACACAGCTGTAATAGATATTGATTATTGGCAATGCATTACATGTAAATATTTGCACTACATGTCGAAAGCAGAGGCAGTGGAAGCCCAGTGATAGCGCGCTCGGATCGCTTGGATTACCGAGTGATGCGGGTTCAAGCCCGGGTCTCGCACCTCTAATATGTTCATGTGCGAATCATTACTATCATGATTACCACTTGTCTTACGGTGAAGGAAAACATCGGAAGGAAACCTGTATGACTGAGATAACCGAGCCGAAAGACATGTGAAGTCCGCCAACACGCATTAGGCCAGCGTGGTGGACTATGGCCTGATCCCCCCTCGTACTGAGGGAGGCCCGTGGGACGTTAAGAAGGGCTGAAGACACATGTCGAATCAATGCAGCTCGACGTCTATATTAATAATTTAACTACGAAAGTGTGTTTGTTTGTTTGTCTTTCCTTCACGAAAAATAACGAATTGAATTGATTTCCATGTGAAGAAGCTATCTTTCAGCTAAACAGTAATAATGTGATCGTCACCTCGAGCTCCGCGGCAAGTGCTTATATGCCTAATGTTCTAATTAAACAATGCGTTATTATTGTGAAGGTTAAACATAAGGTAATGGGGAAAGGTTTATTCATGAGTAAACATTGTAGTAAGGTTCGGCCCCGATTTTCACTGGTTTGGTTCTTGTTTTTTAACCGACAAAATTAAAGGGGGTACTCGATGTGTACCATAAGGGTGTTGATGGGTATATTGTCGTGGTATATGTCGTAACAGAATTTGAGAAAAAGTTGTCTACTGAGTCGGCGAAACTCAAATCACGACTCAAAATTAACTTCAGTCATGACTATGATCATAATTATTAAGAATTTTACTTACAAAAAATACTTTTTTAAAACTTATTCATTGCAATTATAGGAAAATAGTGTTTACTCTGATCACAGGTGCACCGGATCTGCGGCTAGTTAATTAAACATACATACTTAATGTGAGATTCATAAAGCTTTTGCTCTTTTAAAGCTTTGATTTTTTAAACATATTTCTTACTGTACACATAGTAGGATTATTTAAAATAATATAAATTGTAGTCGGTGAAGTCTGTTTTTTTTTATCTTATAGATCAATACCACTATATTTATGTTATTTTCGAGTACATAATAGTCTAATTTATATATAATTTATTGATTTTATCTAATTCTAATTATAAGAACAATTAGTTAATATTATGTGTAGGTGTGAGTTCTCAACCAAAATATTGATTTTTAATTATCACCTAGTTATTGAACGAAATAATGATTCAAATTACTGCTTACTTATGTGCTTATTTTGTTAATAACATCAATTACCAAGAAACATATTACCTTCTACTTACAATTACCTACAGTCCTAAATTAAATCATTCATTACCATTTACCACTTATAATATATAGTACTCCTACACAAACACGTCTTGAACATATCTGAACAAACTATAACAATACAAGTATGACCTACTGACACCTTGTGTATTATATTATTTTATTATTTTAATATATATAAACAAGTTGTCAGTGCCCGGAGATTAACAAATCGATTGAATTTTATGCCAACAATACTCATTTAAAATATTTTCAATAAGTATTTGGCTGGTCGGAACTGGTCTCTACCATCTTTATTTGATTTCATGATGAATTATTTATACTAGCAAGTCACTCTCGCTTAATATCTTTGGCTTAATATCTTAGGCTTTACATCCCTAGGTGCTATTTGTGTTAATATTTCACATCAATTATTAATTCTCAATAATAATTTTTGCTTTACAGTAAGCCAATTAAAACTATATAATATTAAGATGGCTTACCTATAAGGAATACTCCCCGCTAGGAAAATATAAGTGGTGTGCAGCATACCGACTTGCACCGCCGCGAGCGCCACCAGCACGTACACCCGCAGGTGGAAGCGCCCCGCCTGGCCCAACTCGCGCATCAAGCTG
Source organism: Boloria euphrosyne (assembly GCA_951802675.2). NCBI lineage: Eukaryota > Metazoa > Arthropoda > Insecta > Lepidoptera > Nymphalidae > Boloria > Boloria euphrosyne. Next base: position 14,221,183 of record OX637879.1, read on the forward strand.
TCCGAGTTCACTTCCCCATGTTTCTGCTCCACACTTTGCTCCCTAGATTCTGGCTCCTTAGTTTCTGTTCCAGTCATTATTGTCACTTGCTTTAATTACTATAATAATATTATTTGTGATTTATATATTCTTCGGTTTCGGACGATCAACAAAGTTTGACTTCGAGTTGCAGTAATGGCCTCGCCTCTGGGAAGGTGCAGTATCCCGGCGGCTGCACACAGAGCACTGAGCAAACAGAAAACTCCGAGGAGTGCCCTGAAGACAGCAAACAATGCCAATTCGTGGATAGAAAGCTGCTCTGGGTCATGGCCGCCTCTCGGTTGTCATTCATCTGTGATCATTGGTACATTGATTGGATACGCACTTGTAGTTATATGCAACGCATACCGACCAACCAGCGACCGTTGCAGACACTCAAATTTGACTTTGAGAAATAGTGAATCGATACTTGCAAAATTATTATTGACTTTTAATAATTGCATTAACTACACCTTTAAGGACCAGTGCAAGGCTGCACGCTCTCTGGCCTACTCCACACACTTGCTCTTCTTATGAAATAAAAAATACTTTTCACAAGAACAATAACTTATAATCGGAAAAATTAATATGGTATTAAAAATAATAATGCTTACAGAATACCTCTATACAGTCGCAAAGTAAGCTGAAGTCAAGTAAATAAAATAATTTAAAATATAGCGCTAACACAACTAATACTTCGGTATGAACGCACAGTATGAGATAGTTAGACGAAATTAAAAGATCAAGAAATGAATTAAAGATTCAAACAAACATGTTTTAAAATATCAAGAAGTGAGAAAAATACATAAAATAACAATAACCAGTTTCTTTGTCAAATCATAAAGCACTACGCCGCTCACGTTACACTCAATTACGAGTCTCATTACGAATCTAACTAATACAGTCTTAATGTGATACATGAGCTTCATCTTCCTCTGCCGCCCTTCGTGTCTCGTCTACTAGCTTATGCAGATCCTACCGCTTTACATGGGATCGAATCCGGTTAAGCAAAATGGTCGTTAATTTAGTTTGACGTTTGTCAACTTCCGCCCTGAAGTTAACATTGAAGGATTCACTAATCTTTAACAATTCGTCGTTTTAACAATTCCGCCGAAAACATAAGGATACAAATAAACCTGTATAACAATATTATAATTGTTACGTAATATTTTAGTATAAGCTTGGTGTCTTACTTTGTGTATGACAATTTTGTAAAAAAATAAGCATTCATTATATTTTGTTTTTCCACAATTCAAATATTTGCTTTCTTTAAATAAGTGAATTTTTATTTTATAAACAACTATCTATTCCCCGATCATTAATACCCGTAAAGACAACATGGCCGTCACCGACACGACTTTTAATTATAAGTTAATTGATTTCATTTATGTACCTATGCTAACTACAGATACCTATATTATTGAACACAAGTTACTCTTAACTATTTCACAGTGAGAGACATGGCTGCGAGCAAATTCGATTCATTATTCTCTCAATGTCGAATTACAAAGCCAATTATTGAAATGCTTATAATGCCTTATTGATTTCAACTATCACTAAATAATACTTGTTATTAACGTTTCTGTTGTAAGTATAAATAAATGGGCATTCTAACAGTCACTTTGTGTCAAGGAGCATGTACGAGTATAATGTATGTTCTTTTTTAATATTGTCTTTGTTAGTATTGTGATCTGTTTACTGGACTTAGAAAGGTATTTTTTCAGTAATTTTTTTTTTCAATTTTTCACATCTGGGCATTGGCTTCCATTCAACACGCGAGGTACCAGGCCATAGTCCACCAGGCAGCTCTGGGACGGGTTCTGTTTGTGTTGTGAGTTGGCGGACATGAAATTCAAATATGTTTTTCGATAACTTGCTCAACTAATGTTATCCATCACCGTAAAATAACTGAAAATCATGTTAGAAATGATTCACACATAAAAATACTAAAGAGGCGATATCTTATATCTAGGATTTAAACACGCTTCGCTCGGTTTCCGAAGCTAGGGAGTCACCACTGGTCTACCACTAATTGATTTCAAAAGGTGCGGGATACAAATGTAGGTTACACAATGAAGAGAAATGAGATCGCTTAAATCAAATCTAATCCCCATTTTGTTGACTTTGACTGATTCAGACTATATTTGTTTGAAACTCCTATGTTTATGATGAAGCAAATGTTTTTATTGAACCTTTTTCAGATTTTCATTTATTTTCTGTTACTGGCGCCTCTTCAACTTTTCTACTCATTATAAAATGGAAAAAAAATATTTGCAACTTTTCTTACATATTACGTATCTAGCAATATACATACATTCATTCATGATTCTTTTTTTTTTTTTTTTTTTTTATTAATGAAATGTTCCACAGGCATTAAGCGCCCGTGCCTTTTGTTATTTTTTAATCATTAACAGTTTGGCGTTTTACAATTTTTTGATACTTAAAACTAGCGATACAAGCTAGCGATACATATAGACTATTCGGACGTGGTCCGACACCGACTTTATTATAATGTTTTTTTTTTTTTTTTTTTTTCTTTTTATATGTGATAGTATGTTATAACATGCTTATGAAATATGTACATATTTTCCTATTGTAAAATTATACCTACTTATGTTAACATTTTAATACTTAACATTATGTTTATTCTAATTATAACACATTTTATCTTTATCTTACGTACTAGTCCTTAATTCTGTATTCATTTATGTTTGTGTCTTAAATTCACACTATGACATTAGGACCCTGTCCCCTCATGCAGTTGGGAAAGCACAGCCTCGGAGATGTTTGTGTCACGTTTTAAGATGGAAATTTTGAGGCTGTGCTCCAGAATGGCTTTCGCTGAGGCCCCTTCCGCTCGACGAACAAACCTGCCGATCGCGTCGTCACCGTCATCTGAGTAGTAGACACAGGTGTTGGTGTGCCTAGTTACCGCTACAACCGCATGTGGTACACTGTCGTGAATGCGGAGCCTCTTGCACTTTGTCCGAACGATAATGACCTCTCTGCAGATCTGACCCTGCGCTTCATGTATAGTCATAACGCGCGACCCTTCACCGGATCCATATCCTTGGTCCATCAGGAGTTTCTTTTCATCCTGAGTGTGGACCAAGTATAGAGTTCCTTGTTGGGTCGATGGAAGTCGCGCGCCAGTAAATTTCTTCATGCTCAAGGAATGGATAATTTTGCTGGATGAGTATATATTTCCGTAGACCTCGCTGATGGCATATGCAACGTCCATGGGGTTTCTATGCGTGCAAGACAACTCACGTGTGATGTTAGTCACCAGAGTTGGCCAGCAATATCTCAGCTCGAACAGGTTTTCCCTGTCGATATAAGTCAGCTGGTTTATGTCTCCGATAAGTGCCACTTCTTCTGCGCCTGACAGTCGGGCTGCCATGATTATGGCTCCGAAATGGTTCATGAGGGCTTCGTCGACCGTTAGGCGGTTGCACCTAGTGCCCTCTTTGAAACCGTTGGCCAGTATGGAGGCCATGGTACGCACCTTGGATTTGACTCTGTCACCAAACCGTTCCACGAGCTTCTCCCTTAGATCCTTTGCTGCCTCGACTGTGGCGGTGGCTACTACTTCGTTATCCTTATCGAAGTGCCTGATGATGTAAGTTGTTTTGCCGCATCCGGGTACCCCGTTTGTCCACGTTATTTTTGGCAGTTTCCAGTTCGCAAGGATAATGCCGGTATCGACTTCGTTCGATATGGTTTTAACCATTTTGAGCATCCTGTCGTCCAGCATTATCCTCGTGCACTTGGCTACCACAACTAGTGGGTCTCCTGGAGGTGTTTGGAATTTTGGGGGTTCATCTTTACACCCCTCAGCTTCGACCAGTCCCACGAAGCCATTCGTGGTATTATAAGCGGTCATATACGACCCATACATTTCTCCATGTATTACCTGGGAAGTGTCGTTGTCGTATATGGCCGCTTCGGCTTTGTTGAGTTCCACTTCCAGCAGCTTCTCACTTCCTCGCTGGTAGGCCTGCATGATCTTTTGACAGGTGGCTAGGTTAACCTCTCGGGTTCCTTTTATTATTGCCAGGAATTCAACGAATGCGTTAATGGCATGGTCCTGTGGGTTTGATGCTGGTCTTAGCTTCGGTGGTGTTACTTGTCCCATATCAGCTCTAGTGCGGCTGGTGCGCGGCGATTCAGGTTTCTCCAAGCTTTTGACTTTAAAGAATTCCCTTATCGCCATGGCCTGCCTATCCTCGTTTGTTCGCTGTTTAAGAGAGACCACTTGGTGGATGGCTTTATCTACTGCCCTTAGTCGGGGGTCCTGGCTAGGCCATTCCCCCCGACAGGTCTTTGCGCTGGAGGCTTCATTTTGTGCCTCTGTCCGTTTTTGAAGGCGTTCAGATCCACTCAGCGGGGGCCCCATGGGGGGTTGCTCCATAGAGGGGGGGTTTTGTTTTACCTCTCCTTTCATAAAGGTCAGGTCTTCCCCTCTGTCTTCGTAGACAATGACCTCATGATTTGATGAGGCCAATAGGCAACCGTAGCGATCAGCCACATCGCCTCTTATAGAGCCTACCCTCATGGCGTCCACACTGAGCTTTTGTGAGGGTGTGCGGTCGCTCCCCCCACTGAGTCTTGAGAGAGCCGAGCATGCAAGTGTGAAGGCTGATTCCCTTCCCCATTCGAAGAGTGCGATCGCTTTATTTTGCACCCACACCAGCCGGTAGGGTTGGTTATCCTCCCTCTGCACTGTGAGTGCGTCGATTTTCGTGCACTTAATGCTCGTTTTAGTTGTGCTCCCCTTTATCAGTAGGGCGAGCCCCGGCGACACCGTCACTTTGCCCGGGCCTTCTGAGCGACAGAAGCTTATACCCACTCTTTCTTTATCACAGCTCATAAAGAGTGCCACACCCTTTAGCCTTATGCCCTGATCTCCAGTCTCTCCCATTCCTAGCAATAGCTCGGATAGGGTTGTAGGGAAAGTTGTTTGTGTGGGTGTAATTGGTATGGCTGTCCTCATGATCAGACTCCGTAAGGTGTTTGGAATGGAACGGAGTCGCTGCGTCAGAGTGGTTTGTGATGATGTTATTAGCGGGTTTGTCGATGATGTTGTGTGTGTGGTGTCTGTGATGTGTGTGGTTTGTGTAGATTGGGTTGTATTTGTGGTATGTGAGATGTATGGAGTTGTTAGTGTTGTGGTAGTAGAAGTGGTTATGGTAGTGATTGTTTTTGTAGCAGATGGTATGGCGGTCGAACCATTCCTTTTAGCTGCCACTTGGACGGCTTTTCTTGCGAATGTGAGGAAAGGTGTTCTAGTGCCCTCGTTTTCCATGATGGTGGGTAGAGCGGGCTGGTCTAATTCCAGTTGCAGGTTGTTTTTTAATTCTAGCCTTTCCTGGCCAAATCTCGGACATTCCAGTAAAATATGGAATATTGTTTCCTCACATTCGGGGTCGCAGACACAAGAGGGGCTGTCCTTAAGGTTGAAGCGGTGTAGATACGCCGCGAATCCTCCGTGGCCGGTCAACATTTGAACATCGACTGGTGTTAATGTCGTGTTTTTAATGATCTTTTTGGCGATCTTTACATCAGGGATAAACGCCTTTGTGACCGTGCCAGTTGTAGAGGTGTCATAGCGCAGCTGCCACCGTCTCACCGTCTCCTCACGTATCTGCCTTCTGACATACGATATTGGGACTTTATCGTAGTCAGGAGCCGTCTTTTTGGTTAAGGCTGCTTTTTTAGCTAACTCGTCCGCTCTTTCATTGCCTGGGGTACCTACGTGGGCTCTTAGCCAGAAGAACCTCACAATTCTGCCCTCCTCTCTGATTTCTCGTATGCACTGCTTCATCTCTAGGGCTAGATGATGAGTAACCGATGGGCTCTTCAGAAGGTCGAGCGAAGATCTTGAGTCGCTCAGAATGTTGATTGAGCCGACTTTCGATTTCCTCGCCATCCTGATTGCCCTGAGAAGTGCATACATCTCAGATTGGAAGACAGTGTTGTGTCGTTCTAGTCGGAATGTTGAGTACCTGGTCTCCTTTCCCTCGTTCCACCACGTTAGGGCAGCTCCAACTTTTCCTTCTATTTTGCTGCCGTCGGTGAAAATGAGGGGACCGACTATCTGGTGGTTTTCGAGGGTTTTAGGGTCCAGGTTCTCTAAGCGCTCGTACTCAGTTGTTATGAGTTGTGAGGGGTGGGGATTTTGTAGAGGTCCCACCCTGCGCTCTAATTCTCGACCTGGTGGTAAGAGGTCCTCACAGTACCCTTTTTTTGTTTTAAAAAGCATCGCCGCCTCTTGAACGCGAAGGTCAAGGGGTAGTAGGCCCGACAGAATGAGTGCCGATGTCAGAGAAACCGTCCTGTAGGCCTTGCATATTTTTTGAGCAAAGCCTCTTTGCAGAGAGTTTAGTTGATTTTTTATCATCAATTTCTCTACTGCAGGAGACCATACGCTTGCAGCGTACAGGACGATGGGCTCTATTACCGCCACGTAGATGGTCCTCACTGTCTCTCTGTTGAGACCCCAGTTCAACTTTGCGGCACACGCTAATTGTTTATAAATATTTGCTGCCTTTTTACATGTTGCAGACACGTGTGCGTTAAAGGTTAGTTTGGAGTCTATTATGAGACCCAGCAACTTAATTTCTGTTACCAGATTCAGCCGAATGCCAGACATATAAATTGACGGGGTGTCATATTTGAGCTTTTTCGTGATAAGCATCGCATTTGTCTTGTGCGCTGCAAAGCTCAATTTGTTGGTAACACCCCATTCTTGCGCGACAGCTAAGGCGGATTCAGCTGAAGATTGTAAGTCGCTGGTGAGATGACTAGAGAATATGAGGACCACGTCATCCGCAAAGGCCTGACAATATACCCCTAGTTCTGCCATTTTGTAGAGTAGGGAGTCTAAGATTAGGTTCCAGAAAGTCGGTCCTCCGATGGATCCTTGGACACATCCTTTCGTGGTTACCTTTTCGCTGGATGCTCTAGCATAGTTGACTATGACCTTCCGGTCCTTTAGGTAGGACGATACTAGGGCGTATAGGTTTTTTGGACATTGTTTGCTTACCATCTGCTTTTTTAAGGCTGGCCACCATGCATTGTCGAAGGCGCCCTCGATGTCGAGCGAGACCAGGAGTACTAGCTTTTTAGCTTTGATCTCACTTTTTATGTGCTCGACTAGATCGAAAAGGGCGTCCTCGGTTCCGCGTTGTGGCATGAATCCATATTGGCTGGGATGTAGAGTTGGAAAGAAGCGCCACTGAAGTCTGCCCACCAGAAGTTTTTCTACTATCTTTCCTAAGATCGATAGCAGTCCTATTGGTCTGTAGGACTTTGGGTGGGTGTAGTCTTCTTTGGCTGGTTTACGGAGGATGCACACGTGCGCGACCTTCCACTGCTCGGGGAAGTGCGACAGCGATAGACATTTGTTTGCTATCGCCAGAAACACCTCCCTGTCGCAGTTTATGGCCGCCGTGCAGATGTCGGATGTGAGCCCATCCGGACCTGGAGCTTTCTTTGGATTTAGGCCAGCAAGGACTGTTTCCAGCTCCGCGTTCGTGAAGGGCGGGTCGTCATTAGACAGGCCCTGGATTTCCTCCGGAGTTTTGTGCTCTGTGGCTTCTCTTATGAGCCTTTGCTGCTCTGTTTCAGATTCCGCAGAGTCGTCAGGATAGAACGTTTTTGCTAGGAGTTCGGCTGACTGTTCCGGTGACAGTGTTTCGCCTGCCGAGCTCCTTAGTAGCATGTCGTTCTGCCTCTTAGTGGTTTTCCTGATGACTCTGTAGATTCCGTCCCAGAGACTCTCGCGGTCTTGGGCGCTACAAAACTCTTTCCAGCTTTGAGTGGCTGCTTCGTTCGCTCTGAGTTGGTAGGTTTCCCTTGCCAGTACATATTCATCGACAGTATGTTGTCTCCGACTGGGTGCAGCGTTGCGGATTCGGCGTTTCTTCCTGAGCACGTCCCTTTTTAGATCTTCTAGGACGGCTGACCACCAGGGTGGTCTAGGATCGCCTATCCACGCCTTCTTTTTAGGAATCGCGCTTTCGCACGATTCGTGAATGGCTGATGTATAAATGTTTAACATCTCATCCAATTCCTCTGGCCTTGAGAGATTTGATATTCTACTTAGTGTGATGCTGTGCTCAGCGAGTTTGGTACTGAAGCTTGAGATGAAGTCTGACCATTTAGCCTTCTTGGTGTTGTATCTGCGCGTTGAGATAGGCTTTAGTGGCTCCAAAGCCTTCTCTATGCGCAGTGCGAAGGTTATGGCATTGTGGTCCGAAGTTACAAGACTTCTATCTACTCTCCAGTTTTCCATTTTTCCGATTAGGGAGTGACTAGATACCGTCACATCCACAAAGCTGCTGTACAGTCTATCACCTCTGTAGGTCTCAAAAGTTGGTATTTGGCTGGTGTTGAGGATATGAAAGTCCATCTCTGTGATGAAGGCGTGGTATTCCGCTCCACGATGGTTTTCGGAATCGCTGCCCCACCAGTGGCTCCAAGCATTCACGTCTCCCGCCACGAGGAGGTTGTTTGTTGGGATTTTGAGCGTGGCTGCCCTTATTTCATTGAGATATGGACCCATGTCTTGGTCTCCCTCGAAGTAGACGGACAGCAGTCCTAGCTTAAGCTGGCCGGCCTTTATGAAGACTGCCGCAACGTTCTCGGTAACGATTTGTGGATCATGGATGACCTCCAATTCGTTACCCAGAACTATGATAGCTGCCTTCACAGGCTTTTGGCGGTTCAGGGTGCACTGGATGATATGTGCACCAGGGTATTGTTTCATTTCACCCGTCCTTCCCACGTAGGGTTCTTGGACTAGCGCGATTGTTATACCCTTTTTCTGAGCCACCTGCAGTAGTTCTGTCGTGGCCAGCTTTGATCGTTGCAGGTTTGCTTGTATAAACAAAATCCTGCCTGCCGTTCCGCCTACACTCCGAGTGGGGACCGATGGTTGGTTCTCAAGGGCGCCCTCAGCAATATTGAACCTTTGCTCTGGCTATTGAGTCCCACTTCTGTCTTTCCTGGCACTCTTCGCTATAGGCCGTGTGTGCCAGTTCGGAGCTTTCTCTTTTGGCCCTTACACAGTTCACACAGCGTGGGGGCTCCTGTCTGATTCTGGCTGGACATTTTACCCCGGTGTGTTCCCCGCAGCAGTAGCTGCAAGTGTCCACTTGGGCTTTGCACACCGCCTTTGTATGGCCGTAGCCCAGGCATTTTGTGCATTGCACTAGAGGGGACTGGTCCTCTACCAGACATCTTCCAAAGCCCAGGTAGATTTTTTCAGCGCTGGTGAAGTTTTTCCAGACCTCTGGGGATAGCTCTAAGACAGGGTGGCACTGGTGTGGATTCCGGGCCCGCTTGCGGTAGCGTACCCTCATCTGTTGTCCTGACTCGTCTATACCTTGCAAAAGGTGCTTATTCTGTGCTTTTATATAATCTATAATTTCGTCGTTGGTATAGACGTTCATGACGTTTCGCACACATACCAGAGGATTTTGGTTCGCTGGTTCCTTTACCGAGAGCTCCCGGTTTTGTTCGACCTGAGTCTTGATCAGATTCATGTCGGCCTTTGTAGCGCATCTAAGGACGACTTTTTGGTCTTTAGCCTTTCTGACTCTGTCTACCCTCGCCCCGGTTTTTTTGATGTCCATGGCGGTCCTGACCTTGGTGAGGACATCCTCGCTGGTCTCTTTCGAGTCCTTCGAGGAGATGATCAGGGTGTGGTTGGGGGGTTGGGACTGTTGTTTTTTTGGCTTAGAAGCCATTTGGGCGTAGGTTGATGGACCCGCGGGGGGTCTTTCGCCTTGGCTCAGTTCCTTAACCCCCTTTTTGATGGTGTCTAGGGTCTGTTTCACCTCCTGTACTGCTAGCTCTGTTTCCAGAGAAGGTCTTGGTGGTGAGGCTACTTTGGGCGTATCGTCCTTTAGAGCGCGGATGTCGGCATGCATCAGATCAAGACGCTCCGAAATTCTTTCGAACTTCGGAGTCAGATCGTTTTGTGGTTCGGATGATGATGTGTGGGTTTGTGATATTTCTATTTGGGTCTGCTGTATTGTGTGAAGTGTTTTGTGTATCTTATCTAGCATCTCGACTAGACCCGTGTCTTGTGATTGTACTTGTGGGAGCTCAGCTTTGGGCAAACTTGGTGGCTCCGCCGCGAGGGTTTTTATGTGCCCTACCTCGCGGCGGAGTGTGTCCAATTGGTTGCCCAGACTGGTAAGGTTGTTGTTGAGACTTTTGAGGGATTGCTGAAGCGCATTCCATTTCGGGCTTTCTGTACTTTGCCCGGATAATTTTTGCGCCTCAGCAATCTCTCGCACCTTAGCCTCGATTCCCCCTTGCGCATCTCTGATTTCCTTGACTTTCTTAAAGGGCTCAGTGGTCTCGTAGCCTAACCAGCTACGAATCGCCTGTGCCTCTCTAAGTGTGCCGGATATCCCCTCCCTGGCCAGTTGCATCTCGGCGATCATGGTTTTTCTGATCGCCTGTATTTCCTGGTTGTGGGCTCTCTCGACTCGCACAAGTTCTTGTGCGTGTCGAGAGCGCTCCTTTTCCAGGTTGCATTTATGCCTATTGCGGGAGTCCGAGAGCGACAGCACCGTCTCATACAGCCCTTGCAGACTGTCGTGACACGTGGCCTTCACCTCACGCTTCATGTTACCTGCTAGTTCGAGAGCCTCTTTGCCTTTTTGCAGGAGTTCATTAGCTACTCCTGTGACCAGGTCCATCTCCACTCCCGTGCCTCTTTTTGGTGTCGTATAGAGTAGGCTTACACGCCTACTACAACTAGAGAGGCCCGAACCCACAGAAGAGGTCTCCAGATCGTCAGAGTCTGATGCGAAGTGCTACATTCATTCATGATTCACGTACCTCAATAAGTAACGTGCGTCACTTTAACCTCGTCAAAAATCACGTATACTTGTAACTGTTATCCGTGACTGGAAGGCAAAAATCATTAGAAATTTCTTGTTAGTACTTACACTCATTTTGCTTGTTTTGGTGTGTTGCTATGTGTGTAACGGTAGCTTAGAATAATTTTAGCCAAATAGTGGTCGTGCAACCTTAGGGTTCCGTGGAATGGTCACAAAGACATCGAGTTCCGACCGAGAGTTAAATTAAAAATTCATTCTTAGATTTACGAATATTTGACATTATTAATGATGCTGTTTTCGGATTTTTTTTGCATATTTACTTTGATTTATGTTTGCTGACGTTTCGATGCTTTACAGCTTTTTTCTCCTAATCTCCTCCTAATAAAAGCTCATCCAATGATCAAGTCTTCCGTGACCAAAAAGAATTTGGCGCTTACAGTGTGTGTGAATAACAAACATACTAACTTTTTCCATGCATAATAATAAATAAATTATTCTTATTGAAAGGTAACTTTGTTACCTTTCAATTCTTCTTTCCATTGATGGGTGTATGTAATCTAGCCGAAAATATTTTAATTTATTTTCATCGAAGTGTCTGAAATTCCTACAGGTACAATAAAGGATATACTTATATACAGGTAAGTACCACTTATGTAGGTCCTGTTGTAATTTGTCAACTCATCATTCTTAACATGAAAAAGTTCCTAAAGCATTTATTTTATTCTTATTGAAAGGTAACTTTGTTACCTTTCAATTCTTCTTTCCATTGATGGGTGTATGTAATCTAGCCGAAAATATTTTAATTTATTTTCATCGAATTGTCTGAAATTCCTACAGGTGCAATAAAGGATATACTTATATACAGGTAAGTACCACTTATGTAGGTCCTGTTGTAATTTGTCAACTCATCATTCTTAACATGAAAAAGTTCCTAAAGCATTTATTTATGCTTAAATTAAACTTAAGCGTAATGTTAATTTTTTAAAAATAATGATAAAATTAGGGAATGAAATAAAACGAAAAAATGAGCAAATATATTGCGATATGTATCATTGAACTTTTTTTATTGTCATTTTAGACAGTTTCCTTATATCTAGTTTTTTTTTATAAAATTATAAAATCTACACTAATTTTATTTTTAATAACAACTATTTACACTAAACAAAAAAAAACTGGGGCCTGAACGTATTGAATTTTATTATATTGATTGTGAAAAAATCCAGTAGTCAGTGTACTCAATATAATATACGAGTAAATATTATACTCTAGTTACTTTTCCCCTGGCATGTGTTCATTTGTATTGTTAAGTAAATCTAATGTGAAAGATATAAATGACAATTTTAAAGATAAATAAGAAACTTATGTTAACAACTGATAGATGTCCTCGTTTAAAGGTGGAAGAGATAAACTTAAATCATAATACATTCGTCTAGGTATTTGGAACAATGTTCAAATGTTTGACAAAATATATGTTATGGTTTCTTAAAAGTATTAATTCGGAGTACATTATAAGTATCTTAGTGTTTTACACTTAATTCGTCGCTTAGCGTCCAATACGTCCTTAGCGTAACTATTCTAGGTGAGATCCTTGTGCGTGAGGGGCGCGGCGGTCAGGGGACGGCGGTGGACACGGAGTCGGCGGAGGCAGAGGAGTCCAGGTCGGCGAAAGAGTCCGGCAGGCGGCGGCCGAGCGTGTCCGGCACCAGCCGCGTCAGCGCCGCGCTCGCCAGCGGCAGCGCGCCCAGCAACGTGGTCGGCACCCACGCGCCGTATGCCGCCTGTACAACAAAAAAACACATTACAATACATTATAAATGCGAATGCACGCTGTAAGAACTATCTTATAGAGAAACTTACTATACCATTAAAACATTTTGTATCACAACTTATAGTTACATGCTCAAAAAATACCATGTTAACTATTTATTACTATCTGACATCCACAACATGACATTGCTGCATTTGCAGTTCTTACGGAGAGTTTAGAGATATTTCATAAGCAATATATTTCATATGGATGCTCACCAAGAGGGGCGTCTGCGGCGCTAGTATGGCGCCGAGGCGGCCGCAGGTGGAGCAGGCGGCCAGCAGGCGCTGGCGCGCGCGCGTCGGGAACAGCTCGGCCGTGTACACGTAAAGCGCGTTCAGCGCCATCGTCGCGCCCATCTTGCCCGCCAGGAACAGCGCCGTGCCGATGCCATTATCTTCTGCGAAGACAGTCACATGTATCAACCACTACGCCCATAGGTACCACTAATACATTTCTTTAAATTCAACCTCTAAGTAAACTAGCATAAGGCTGTATGAAAATAAAATTTTATTTTACTACCAAAGTTATTTCACTTAGTATCTGACATTTTTTTAAATACTTTTCATTTCCTTAGTCATAACTCCTTAGAGACGAATGAGGAGATTACAGAATTTGAATTCACGTCTTGATCGTTAAGGCTACCCTTGTTTTTCTGACCGGTGAGTCCCACAAAATGTAAAAAAAAATACTATCAATTACTATGATTAGAATGTGTCCTAATTCCTAAAGCATTCGTAGTAGTGATTAATCAATCATCTCTTGCAGTATCAACAACAATAAAATAATTTAGAATACCATGTCTTGTCTCCTCTGAAGTGAAAATTAATTTGAATTTTCTATTCTGTACAATCATTCGTCGATAAAGTAATGAAGGTCGGTGAAGGTGAACCAAGCATTTGCATAAATTACTATTACTACATAAAACTTATTGTTTTATTGCGTTGTGTAATATCACTCGCTTACCAGTTACCTCGTGAGTCGTCGTATAAATATTATTATCCTTTTAGTGTTCTTTAATTACGTAGGAAATTAAAATCAGTTTACTGTATCTATAGCTATTTTTATATGTCATTAAAATAATTTAATTACATTCATCAACTCTAGCTGATGGTGGCACCAAAACCAGTTCCCGACAGGCAGACACTTACAAAAGCAATTTTAAAACATAGTGATGACAAAATCTAAGGAAACTTGATTGGATTACTTTTATGCTATTTATATTGTTAGATAATAGTTGAATTGTGTGTTTCCCTTGAAAAACAAATAAATAATTAAGTATCGAGTACTTACGGTCAGGTAGGCAAGGTATGGCGATGAGCGCCACCGCGGTGAGCAGGAAGGCGGCGGTGAGCAGCGGGCGGCGGCCGGCGCGGTCCAGCAGCAGCGTGTTGAGCAGCAGCGCGGGCAGCTCGGCGGCCGCCAACAGCGCGTAGTTGGCGTGCGCCGAGCCCGCCAGCGCGTGCGCGCGCACCGCCAGCCCGTAGAACACGAACACGGCGCACGCCCACCACGCGAAACACACCAGCAGCCGCCGCCGCAATGCGCCGTATCTGAATCATTTAATATATGTCATAAGTGGCAAGTTGTGAAGCAATACTAAGTTATAATTAATAGTTTTTATTTTGTATGGATTGATTGATAAGTTTTAAACTCAAAATATTACGGAAACTTTTAATAATTTAACTAACATTTGATTTGAATATTGGAAATTTAAAGGAAAAAATTATTAAAAAATATTTGTATCTTTACCTATAACCATTTTAACAGAACTAAACTTCAGTAAGGAAACGTATTTAAAACAAAGACAAAATGAGAGGTAAAAGGAAGTTTTATTATTATTTTATTTTATTAATACTGCCTTATTCGTAAAAGTAAAATCATTAATATATTGAGTTGAGTTTTTTATATGGGAACCAAATTTTGCTTACTTGATAAAAGCTCTAAACAGACTTTCCTCTTCAACTATAACATCTACTTTATCTGTGACTTGGTCCTTTGACAACATCTTATCTAGTGTTTCTTCAGGAATGGCAATTTTGTTAGCTTTGGCTGCTTGTTTGATGACGCGGACAGCTTCCGTTACTTTTCCATTTGCCAGCAGCCATCTTATACTTTCTGGCAAGATCCAGGGATACAGTAGAAGAAGGAAAGAAGGAGGGTACGCGAGGCGAGCCCATGTCCGCCAGTACCCAGACAAGTAGTCCAAGAGAGCGAGGAGCGCCGCGCCAGCAGACAGCGGAATACCAAGAAGTAAACTTGCTAATATTCTTTGCTCCACTCCTAACCATTCGATCACTGAAATTTAAAAATTTATTATATTAATTTCTACTAAATTAAACCCAGATCGATTGTAAGCTAGATTTCAAGCAGGACGCTTAACTCGCTCGTTCAATAATATTCGTATAGGTACTTACTAAGAACGAAGGCAGCTGGGTACACGCTGGCGCCGAGCACCGTCTCCAGAAACTCGAGTACTAAATACACGGGGTAGGAGCCGGCGAACGACTTGCACAGGCCCAGCAGGCCCGCGCCTGCACCGCTCGTCACCAGCGCCGCGCGGCGACCGTACCTGAGGATGGAGTTTTACTTTATCTATCGGTACATATAAATAAAATTGAAATGTCTGTTTTTAATTTCAAATTAACAGTTTTTCACTAAATGCATATAAAGATAATTATTTTTTTCAATTTTTGTCTGTGTGTTTGAACTTTGAACCGTTAGCAATCTGTGAGTGAAAGTCACAGTTTATACTTTATGTTATAAAGAGTAATTTAGGCTACTTTTATTTTAGAAATTTTATTTATTTTAACTAGCGAAACTTCAGTCGCGCCAAATCTAGGGACGAACTCAAAGCAAAGCGAGGGTGAGTCGCTACTTATGAATAAAGATATAGAGGCCTAATATTACATTTGTTTATCGAAGATCTGCGACGTGATTTTTTTATTCGTAAACTAAAATCAATTTCTTTTTAAAATCAGAATAGTTTTTGACGGTCCGGTGACTAGTCACAGCCGTATCACATTTTGATGAAGCATAGTAGAGATGATTATCAATTGAAATGCGTTTAACTATACCTTTCGGGTTCCGGGTATAAACTCTCGAAAATTAATCATAATAAGCGCCTATGCGCAATTGGTTAGCAATTGTTTAAACGAGTACGTACGTCGTACAGTCTTCGCAGTGATTTGATTTCAAAATTCAAATGCTTCGCGTGGATTTGATTAATTAACTATAATTGTATTTCGATATAAATCAAATACATTGTCATAAATTCACCATACTAATTATTTTAAAGTTGTTCTTATAGATCTGCATATATATTATAATACCTAATAAATATTTGTACATCGAATATTTTGCCCTAAAACACAGCAGTGTTAGAACTATTTTGGGTTGTATTCTTAATAATTCATAGAATTAGGTATGTGTAGTGTAATGCCTTTTTATGATCTAGGTCATTCACATTTGAACAAAAATAGCTGTTTACATTTCCATGTCCTAAATAAACGGAATAATTACCTCGCCAGCCGTGACTCTAACAGTTTATATGCGGTAAACTAATATCGTGAACATTACATATTTGCATATTAGACGTGTTAATACGTTCAATTATCAAGTAGTTCACACTAACAGTCGATGTATAATTTCTGTAGGTGTATTGTAATAATATAAACAACTCACTTGTCCGAGACGTATCCCATCATGGGCAGCGACACCAGCATGCCGACGTTGTGCACCGTGCCCACTAGAGTCCTTTTCCATTCTTGGCAAGCCAGGCCGAACTGTAGAACAAAATATTTTACATTTTTATATTATATCAACTAATTACATAATTTATTCATTTACTTTTTTACATTCCATGTGATAGTTTTTAGTTAATTTATGATATATCTATTCTCCACATACGTACTTACCACATTTCACCAAAATGCAAACTATGTACTAGTAAACTAGTTTCTTATTCAAATTTTCTTTAAACTTTTTATATAAACACGTAAAGATACAATACAAACCAACCTCAGCCATGATACTACTATGATGTTGATACACGAAGTCCTCACAGTCAAGCCTCGTGGTGTTGTCGAAGCCGCCCTCGACGCACGCCCCGTCGAGGGCGGGCCGCCGGTGGCACTCGGAATCCGGTGGCAAAGCCCAAACAGACCACTCGGGGGACCACGCCGCGTCGGGCACCGGCCCCGACAGGGTACTGTTGTCTTCGCACTCTGGAATGTGACATCTGCAAAAAATATTTTGTGTCATTAGTTTGTGCTTGATTGTAAATTGATATATGGTATAATACGATCATAGGTATAGGAAAGTGTCGTATGTATGAACGGTTTTACTATGTAGACATCATTCATATGTAAAAAATAAAAAAACTATAACTTGATTACGTAAAAAAGGGGTCTAAAAAGGACGAATCAAGAATATAATTCAGATACAAATCCAGAAATGCATACGTACGCAGTACGCACTTACTGTGGGTGCCAGGAATCTTTATGTATAGTACACAGGGAGTGCGACCACGGCTCTACCTTGACCATTTCAGTACCTATGCATTTATTTTCTATTTGGATTTTTATATTGTTTCGTGCACACATTTGTAAACTATTTGCGATATGCCAAAGCAATGTGTATATTAAACAGTGTGTATATTAATTTTAAAGTAATAAATAAAGAAAAAAAAATCAAATTCTTATTTTGAGGAAAAATTCTGTGAAAATTCAAAGGCATCTCGTACTTCTTATTATCTAATAATTTAGTGAATGCTTCAAAGATCGTTATGATTTCATGGAGTGATCGAAAAAGAAATGTAGATTCCATTCGTTTGCCATCTTAATATTATTTTAAAAAATGAATCAAAATATTCAAGGAATGCAAAAAATGCGGATACTATCAAAAAGCTATATTTATAGATCCTGCGCGGTCCCACGAGTATAAAAATAACGTTGGCTTCACCGTAGCCGGTTTATAACTTTCCAGTGTTAGTTGACATTAAATTGTATGTACTTATGTAACACATGTTGCACAGAGGATGGCTCTAGTTTGATAGCCCACACTCGGTGGCACTCTGGCTATACAGTAGCGCAGTATGTATTACTTATTGTTACGACGAAAATTTTTACTGACAAACACGTTTGACTCAGCTACTTTCTGCGCCAGCAGTCTGGGGTTCGAGTCCCGCTGGAGGCAATCAGGCATCAATTGTTGAGCACGGATGTTTGTACTCTAGTCATGGGCGCTTATATTTATAATATATGTATGTCTTTAAAATTTATATGTGTAGTATATCAACTATCTGGTATCTGTATCACAAGTTTAGCTTACCACGAAACTAGATGGCGCTGTGTGTAATAATGTCCTAACATATTTAAAAAAAAAACAGTATTCTCATAAAATTGTATAGTTATAGCTGTTTTCTATTTTACATTCATATAATAATTAAGTTTTCATTTATAGATACTCAATAGTGAGAGTGAATACGTGAAAGTATGTTTATTAAACTATTCTTCGATGTAACCGTGGATGCACACACATAGCCTTCATTTATAAGTATATACTTTATACTAAGTACTATTTCTTACATCATCCTTTAATCGTAACGTAGATTTTTTTATAAACTTTCGTAAGAAATATTTATAATAGGTCTGAAGGTTCCTTAAAAAAATAATCATAAACAAACATATAATTTTAATTAAAACAGAAATAGGGGTAAAGAAGGCAAAACGGGCCCTGTAGGCAAAACGGTCCACCTAAATAATTTTGAAACATGTAACGCTATTTATGAATTTGTAATCCCAAAATGTTGGACACCATTTCTCCGCCCTTTTAAGTGTATTCAAATTCACTGAACGTACGTACACTTATTTAGCAAGTTGTTTTTTTAGGTTTTTGCCTAAAATTTGCATTTTTCAATTAGCCTACATTTTGGTTTGACTTGTGACAAGTGTGTACTGATGATAACTGTATATAAACTGGCATAATATGATTAAAGTAATAAACAAGTATGCCACCTGAGTCCTGTATCTCAACTTACAACCTCATTATTTTAATTTTTGTTGTTTATAGCAGCAAAAAGGCGAAACGGACCTAGGCAATTTGAACTGGAGTACCGTTTACCAGGATGAAAGTAAAAATAGACTAAAAATTTCAAAAAAAGGGCAGCTAAGCAAGAAATTCGATGTAAAAAGATAAAAACTAGAAAAAAGTATAGTTCCTCTGACGATGATCAGGATGTGTGTCTCTACTATTACACAAACAAGCAAAGATTGGAAGCAACTTTTAAAATGAAATTCATGGGCACACTGCGCTTCCGCTGGAGACTGGAGTAGAGGATAAGGATCATGAGAGAGTTTTTTATGTGAAAAATGTGCTAACTGATTAATTTTATGTAAGTCCATTTTGCATTAACATGTGGTCCGTTTTGCCTTAACCATTAAGGTAAAACGGACATATTAAAGATATTAGAAATCATCTAATATCTTCATTGTCTGTGATTTTGTACGTAATATGGCCTAATAAGGTTGATTATTTCTTACTTTGAATATGTTTAATAAACTGAATAATTTATTTTCTGTACTTGTTTTTTTGTTAAACGGTCTATTTTGACTTCCTTACTCATATGTTAGGTAAAAAAATGTTTACCAACATTTGATCAAAGAATTTGTCATAAAAAATAACAACACTTTTTGTACAATAATTAAAATTATACATGAAATTCTTGATTAGGATTATCGTATTCTTTTTTTTAATAAATTTTTTGAATTTTGTAATTGTTGTATTATTGAAGTTGTACCTACCTTTTTTTGCCTTATTATATCTTTTCCTTAAACTTTTTAGTAACAGCTAATTGGTTGTAATGTAATGGTTTAAGGTGGTATCGCTCATGAACCATGATTCAAGGCAAGAGTAGCACCCGACCCTACCCTCCCCAACAGCCCCTCTCTTCAATCCCTCATATAATGTTTTTATATTGTTTTGAAAGTTAGCTTATGTTAAAAGTCCACAATTTTTATTCCCTTAATTACATTGCAGCGAAACCGCGACAAGAGCTAAAGCGACGAGATACTACGTACTTGTCGTTCAATTATATATTATTATTTATTATTAATATAGCATTTACTCCAAAGTCATGCTTGAAACTGGAAAACAAAATAGTCATTAACAAACCGGCTCGCTTTGTTTTTGTATCGCACAAACACATGTACGCGTACGAGGATGGGAGTACTATAAAGAGGTAGTGAAGGTGAGTACTATAACCTATATACGCGTATAATACTCGTAGGATGATTTTATTCTTCAACGTATGCACATTCCAATATGTACACAATGGGTACTTCATAAGTTAATGCCGATCTTTTCGCACTCCGCTGAAAACTCGTTCTTCCCAACATATTCAATAGGCAAGTTAGAACGTCAAAAAACTATCAATGAAGGTGCTTTTAAAAAATAAACAAAGTATATACACTGTATAAATAATTTAAGTACGAGTGAGTACGTTACATTAAGACCAGGTGTCTTTGGTTTTTTCTTGTATAATAAATTAATGTCTTATTCGGTAGTCGCCGCTCCCTCAATTAAGACACATCTGGCGCTCCACAGTGCGCGCCTTTAAAGCTAAATCGTTCATGAAAATATGTGCTTACGTAACATATGTACAAAAACTTTGTTTACTACTCAAAGAGTAGACCGCCGTATCTCGTGTATTATTTATATCTCAATTACGCATGTAGGTATTCATATAACTTAGTGGTTGAACCTTGTGTTTGACCTTGAGAATGAGAATTGGGACCTTGGATTGTATATAGAAGTGAAATAAAAAAGGCGAGTAAAAACATTAGTAAATCCCTTTTATTAGCTATTACATTAGGATACATATTATATATACCTATAATTTCAATGCGTGCCTGCAAACGGCGACGATCATGGTTAATCTTAGTTCACATGCAGTAGATTATATTACTGTTACTTAAAATTCACAAAATCACAAGTAAATGCAATACCTTGTTGCTCTACCGTCTACTCTATTTTATGTCGTCGTTAGAGCTTACGTTAGCTGCATTACGAGTGAACAGTACTTACTTATCGTCATAAGCTTTTAATTAATATACTCGTAACTAGTGACTGCTAATGGTTTTTGAAAAAAATACTTTATCTACTTATGCCAAAATATAAAGTTTAAACAACATAATACGTTCCTATCGACTTAATCTCATCTGAGGAACGTTATGGCGATCCATTTCTTCCTATTGATATGCTGAGTAAATCAATTAAAATTAAACACACCGCATAGTATTATGATATTTTTTAATAAATTGATAGTAAAAATGTTTAACTGCAGACTTACCTAACAGTTAATGCCTATAGAAAGCTAACGTAACAGTAAGTAGTAGTAGTGTCATTAAGTCGTTATGAGTGCGTACGGCGAGTCCTAAACTGGTATGGTAAAAATATTCCTAGACTGCTATAAATAAACTAATACAGCAAGTAATTACTTGTCTAACTACTGGTCACTGGACATACAGTGCCCAATGGACCCACCCAACGGGTCTCTTTCGTGTGAGTGTGTAGATAGGTCGGTACTAGGTAGGTATCGAATAAAAAATTACATAGTCTTCACGTAACAGCTATAAGTTATAACACCTATCAATTTATGTGCACTTTAACTTCGACGCGATACTGCGCTATTGTGTTAGCGCAAACGAATTTATTGCTAAGAGCTGTTTCAATTTTGAAAGCTCTTATTGAAGATTAATGGAAATTTTCATCTTGAATATAATCAATTTGATATAAGACTGTTACGTCAAAACATTTGTAGCAATCATCCGTCGAACCGACGCGGCATGCCGCCCGCGCCAGAGCGGTGACAGCGCAAGCTTCACACACGGCAAAGCTATGACTATATAGAAATGCTGAATAAACCCACATCTCGTAATTTTAAGAAGTTGTTGCTAAATAGCCGTTGAAGTACAAAGAAGCGACTTCACACAAGTACATCAATACAGGAAGCAATTATAGCGGTAATAAATATTTGTAAGAGTCTGACAACTTAATTTCCGCGGACACTTAACATCAATCCATAAAATGTCATTTCTTTACGTAGTTGTCATCCTTAGCTTTACTAACCTTATTATACATGCCTTAATAATTGTTTTTATAACAATAGCAATAAGTATTTAAAAAACCACATGGTCTAGCGGTTAGCAACAAAAAATAAGCAAGTTTTTTCCAGCAAATTTCAAGGACAGTGAACGGTGAAAGTACAGTAGATGATTGAATACATAGCGGTGTCCGCTCCCGCCCGCGCCAGCGCGCAGGATCCCACAAAAACTGACGCGCACTCGCTCGGAACCGCCTCAACAATGGAATGGAAATGAATTCAGGGCCAAAGGTTCGGAGCCTTTTACAATCTTCTAGTGATCGATAAACTAAAACTCACAGAATTGATACTTTAAAAGCTTTCTTTAAAAATTCAAGATGATCCATTAATTTTCAGAGTAGGTAGTATAGTAATTAGAATGTATGGAATACTTGACCGAATGAACTACTTTTCACACACAACACGTCGGCTCTAAGTGTCAATGTGTATCTGTTAGTATGTCGGTTAATAAAGATACCGATCAAACGAATTTTTATCTGTGTAATTATCTGGACGGAAGCAGTAGGTACATATAAATTGAATTTATTAACATGTAATGAACTGATTAATGATATTAACATGAATTTACATACATTCAAATGCGTGCTTTGAAAATTTAAATCAAAATATTTTATAATAATATCGAATATCTACGTACATCTACCGCATCGTAAGAAAGTAGGTACTTGTTTCAGGACGCGTAAGCGTGACACCTTGCACAGTCGCAGTCCCGTCTCTAACCATGAACGCTTGTTAACAACATTTTTAACATTTGTTAACAATATTTTTTTTGTAACAAATACATCGTACTCTATCATTACATTTTTCTGCAAAATTCTTTTTTTTTTTAAATTAAATATGAAAATATTCTGATCTAAGCTCAAAAAAACTTAATTTTACAGGGTTTTTAGATGTTATTTATGTCCCATCAAAATTAGTTTTATTCACAGAACCTAAAAGAAGATGATGCACTAAATGACATCGCGTGGTATAAATCGTAGGAATCTCGTTTATATATTAGTATAAAAAATAATTCATGATAATTAAAAATATTTCTATCCTTCTAACACGAGGATAGGCCCGAGCCTGCAGTGTTATGTAATTTGAGCTCTCAATTAACGTACTTCACATGTCTTTCGGCAACTAGCTGGGTTCTCTCAAACACGCAGGTCTCCTCGTCGTGTTTTCCGTCGTCATATTAGCAAGTGTATTAATAGGAGAGTCAGTTAAATTTAAAAGCATCTTTTAGAAATAGAACATTCAAATGTTCTCTGCCAGAAAACGTAACAACACGCGCGTCCACTTCCGCATACTGGCTCACCCAAATATTACTTATTCGCAGTCGACCCTCGTCATACGCATTACGCAGTCCTCGGGGCTAATGAACTGCAGACATATAATGAAGACTACAAACTCACCCTCGCTTCACTTGGTTTTCTTGCGTACGTTACTATAAATTTCTCAGAAATGTAATGTTTTCCCGCAGTAAAATGTATCTAATAAGTAGATATGAGACCTGGATAACCAGACATTATCATACCAAGTTTCATCAAAATCTGTCCAGTAGCCATCTCGTGAGTCGTGACGTGGTCACAGACAGCCAGTGAGACCGACAGAAAAATTCTACGCACTATAGATTCGGCTTAATTACAATTTTATTAGGTATATCATAGACGCCTCGAAAGTTGAAACCAATTTTATCAAGTGATCTACTCGTAGCCGACGCTCAGACGGCTATCACATTTGAATTTCTCTTATAACTGCTAACGCTCAAGTGTTGGTAGAGTTTTAATTTTCCATAAGGTAGTCGTCTCATCATGTCTTCGTCTGGTCTCAGCCGAGATACGAGTAAGTCCCGCTGTTGCACCGTGAGAGTAAAAGGAGTGTAGTCAGATTTATCACTTTTTCTTCTTTATGTGAGAGATAAAGTATTTTAATTAACGCTGCTACTCAATACAAAAAAAATTCTTTAAAACAAAGTTTATAAATAAAAGATTCTTAAATGCTCTTAAAAACTATAATATGAAGTAGCTAAATTAGCGGTATTGTTTATGCGGAATTAAACAGCGTAACAATTGAGTTGTGCGTTGTCTTATCTTGGTTCACGGGTCTTAGCGAGTTCGTCAAAACATATCGAAAAAGTTTTGTGTGATGTTTCCGTAATTGCCGATTTCGTAAACAAAAGATATATATATTTACTTTATAGCATATTTTTAAATATTTATAGGCATTGCGAAAGTCTATACGCTCGAGTTCATTTACTGATAGCGCCCGCGACGCGACACCGCGACTCACGATAGAACGTTTAAGGCTAAAGTCCTGTTCAATTAAACAGCGATACTAATCTTACAAAAACATACAACTTAAAAAAATCTTGCTAGTTATTTGCATGACAAAGTTAAACGGCGACGCCGCGCCGCCGAGACTAATGATCATTCAGATTAAATCATTTTTTTTTGTCTTATGCGGTACTTTTCTACAAATAAAATGAGTAAAATGAACTTAATTCGTAAATATATTATATATTAAACAAAAATCACGCCAGAAGATTAAGATTTACATCGCTTTGGGAAAAATTTAATAAGATAGGTACTGAAATTAGCTCGTTAGAATATACATATGTATAATACATTTCATAAACAATTTCGCAGTTAAAGCATCGCTGTATCTACTGAATAGTGTATACTACATAATATATTATATACTGCATAGCGCGGTGGCACGCCTGGTCAGCATTCGTAAGATAAGCTGGTATCGAAAGCCGCTCGCCGCAAGCCACACAAGACTCACACGTGGAGGCGGCGGTGTAGGGTTGCCTTTTCCTGTTTGCTTCGTTACCATCTGTCAGTTTTTTTTTTTGTTATATTAAATTTTTTAATATGCATATTTAAGAACTAGGCTATGTCCATGTCGTACAGCCGGCTCGCGCGCGCCGCAGCGCCGGCCGGTCAGCGCTCCGCCTACTTCTTATTTTGGTTTACATTCACGCACAGAGCACATGCTGCGGGCGTCACGTGAGTGAGAGTCGCGGCGCCCCCCGCCGGCGTCGACACACGCTTCTTGTACAGCCGTTTGCATTAAATAAAAAATATTTTATACCTTCATATATGCTTAATGTATTTATCACATATTCATTATGGTGTTAAAAAGAAACATCTAATCTGTTAAACAAATAACATGTAAACGTTTACAATACATCGCATATAACGCACATAAAATAATCTTAAACCTGTAAAACTTTGACGAAAACTAATAACTGTCCCGTGACAATAAGTTATTTAAAAAAAAAATTAAACCGACTTCAAAAAATCTGCACTAATAAGAGAAAAATCTAAACTAAAAAGTAGAAAATAATACTTTTAAGAACTTTGTTAATTTTGGAGTCGGTGCCAGCCAGGTATTTTGATTATGTTTACAAATTGATAGATTAATCGAATATACGGTTATTTTGCTTTGGATATATGTATGTATAATTTTAAAGGAATTTCCTTTCAACTCCTAGCCGTTGAGGAGTTGTACCTTCCATCATCAGCTTATCCACATGAGATGGTAATTATCAGATGCAAATCCTTAAAAAACTTTAGAAAATATATGAAAAATGTACTAAGTGCCTATAAAATTTAAGAGTTGCCATAGATTTCCCTAGGATCCCATTATCAGATCCTAACTTGGTGACAATGGGAACATCTTGGAAGTATACCCAAACAAAAAAAAAATTTTTGAAATCAGCCCACAATTGACGCATAAATCGGTGAACACAGATAAAAAAAAACATTTGAAGAATTCTACCTTCCATCATCAGCTCATCACATGAGATGACGATTTTCAGACGCAAATGCTTGAACAGCTTTAGAAAATATATAAAAAACATAATAGGTGCCTATAAATTTTGAAAGTTGCCCTGGACTTCCCTGGGATCCCATCATCAGATCCTGATTTTGTGATAATGGGACCCCCTCAGAACTATACCCTACCGAACAAAAGAAGAATTTTTTATAAAATCAGTGAACATACATAAAAAAATACATACATCGGAACATATAACCTCCTCCTTTTTTGAAGTCGGTTAAAAAATAACCTCGTGTTAGTTGCTGGCATATCAACTCGTACCGCAACTGTAAGTGTGTTATAATTTGTGTCACAAGATGGACTTAATTGATCGAAGATTGAATAAGTGGTTTAAGTATACTGTACATATTTGAATAAGTAACACATGTACTTACAATGTGTATTTTCTACAAATGAGTGCCCAGTGGCGCAATAAAAAGATAAGGTTGTCCAATGTCCATGCGAGGCCCCCGAGCCGAGATTCTCTCTAGTTAGATATTTTAAATTCATATGCCTTCATTATTTTTTGTCATAGTGTTGTTTTAAAAAAAAATCTTTATTTAATGACTTGGTATGCGAGTCAGAGTCGCACTATGCATCTTGCATTTAACTTATTTTCCACGATCAAAACAACTACAATAATTATTATTCATAATGCCTCCACGTGCAGTGCCCAGCCTCCACGCGCAGACACCAGCCAGGTACACACACACGAAAATATTATTGCGTTCTGTTTTTCTTTATAGTGCTTTAATTAATGTGATTATTTATTGAATTGAAACACAATGAATGCGCGGGACGCGGCGAATCACGGATGTCACGAATGTGTATTTTTTTTTAAACATATCGTACTCTTCTGTTATAAATGCGAGTATCAAATATCTTATTTAGTAGAATTGAATACTTCATGTCGACGTGTGAAAGAGAATGATATAAAACGAAAAAAAAAACAATTTTTATTATTATAACTAAATACCGGAGATCACATTGGAAAGGAGCACAAGTACAGCGTTTGATATACTCGTAGTAACTAGTAATTACAGCTCCAGTGGAGTTACTTAAGTTCAGATACATTATGTATTTATCGTTAGGACCTACATAATAAAATTAAATTTTCTATGAAGTTTCAATTACATAGAGGTGTACTACTTGCGCGATTAGAACTACTTCGAAATGATACAAAACATTATTAAAATTACATTGTAAGTTAATTGCATTGTAATTTATAACAGTTGAGACTATTGTCGTAATATTTAATATCTAAATCGTTATTATAGAAATTTTAAATATGTAAAGCAAAATTTCGAGTATTTTCGCGAATTTATATTGATTTTTTATATTTTTATATTATTCTATGTTTTATTTCGAAAGTTTTATTCAATAGCAATCTTCGTCACAGGAGACTCTTTTCCCGAGACCGATGTTCTTTGAGATCTGAAAACTCTTATATAGTACCTATATTAAATATTTACATGCAACGTTTATAATTAAATTTAACTACAGTCACTCGTAGTTCTAAAATTCGTACGCGCTCCGCGCCCACACGTTGCGCGTGATACGTTCTAGGAGACACTTTGGCTCGCGAAGCTTACGCTCGTACTATTGATGAAGCCAATGCCCCATCGCCAGCTGCGCAGACCTGAATTAGATGCTTCACGCTGACGTATGCGTGTTTGCTTCTAAAGTGATCGCGTTACAACAATACAGCTTACAAGCTGTATTGTTACGACTTATGTACTAATAAGACATAGTCATTAGCGAAAAAGAACTAAAGCTTCAGCTGTCTACCAAAATCATGAAGTTAGTAATATCAAAAATAATATTTTATACATATAATAAAACACCCACTTAACGAAAGCCTAAAACAACACTTATTAAAACTCTTATCGGTGAGACTATCGGTATTCTATACTTCGTAGTCATTACGAGTATAATATACCTAGAGAGAGATATTTAGTCGACAGTCTATACTCTATGTAAATATTGACAGTTATCTCTACAGCGAGTTCTTATTGTTACAAATGCAATTAACGTTAATTATAAAGTTATTAGAACTTTATTTCAAACACTGGCAAAACACAAATAAAGATGAAGCTTCCCGAGATAACAAGTGTGGGCCTTCAAGCCTTTTGTCATTATTTATTAATAGACAAGCGATACTTAGCTGAGCCACTCGTCGGTGGCACAGTGCGGGCCACGATAATATTAGAGCAGGTGTATGCCGTGTTAGAGGTATTGATACTATCAGCCTCCCACGCTCGCAAATTGTGGCATCAGCATGTTGTGCTCGCGGATGTCCGACTGAATACGATTTGCGAATGGTGAATTTAAAAAGCAACTTAATCACGGGATGTTGTGAACAAGCCCCCGCGCGGCGCGCTTACACGCGACCGCTGGCCGTTAGTCATACTTGTAAAGTTTTGACAACACATCATTTATGCTACCGATGTTTACATACTTATCCACTTCAGCATTTTCAGAAACTCAAAATTACTGTTAGATTGTTATGTATGTTACACAAATAAATTATTCTGTTAAGTATAATATGATAAAATTGTAAATAGTGTATGTGTACATAAAGGTTCCATGAATATTCATGTAAATTACTAAATACACTTGCTAAATTCACCGCAGTAAACGTATTTCCATAAACCGTTCATTTTACTTATTTTGTAAACAGCTACAAGTGATAAAAATGATACTCGATATCCTTATCGATCGACTCGATATCCTTATAGGTACATAATTAAAAAAGGGCTGACCTGTGCGGTGTGCGTGCGGCGAGGAACACGTAGTTGGTGCCGTACATGCCGGTCAGCAGCACCGGCAGCGCCAGCAGCCCCGCGATGCGCGCCTGCCACCTGCCCCAGCCTACACATTCCTTGTCCATCTTTCACTTGTCCTTCTCTTGTCAAAAATTGCAATAGTATTCTCAATGGAATATCTATCAGTTCAATAAATAATAGCCAACTTATAGGATTGGTTTAAAAGTTTCAGTCGTTAACTTTTTGCGGTGAACTGTGTTGTTGTTATCAGTACAGAGCCCCGAGTGTCGGACACGTCCCGCCGGCCGGAGGGTCCGCGCCACAATGCCGGCCGCACCAGGATCGCTTCGAAAGGAGATCGACAAGCGATTTCTTGACAATTGACCCGCTCACAGATAGACGCAAGTGATTCAAATTGATCTCTCGGTGCGAGGGATAGAGCCGAGTGCGGATTAGAGAGGGAGGCGGCGTCACTCGCGGAAGCGACGACACGTGCGCGCGCGCAGTGCTCGCTCCGACACTGTTGCGGTACTCTTACTCTACCTACTTTGCCGAAAGATTGAATGAATTATGTGGAGAAAATACAAGCTATTAAGAATTCCAGTTCAGGGCTTACATTTATATTTTCAGTTAAAAAATTTTTGAGGGTTGAAACTGAAAATGTATGTTTTCGTACATTAAACATGCGCAAGTATGAACGAGCACGCACGTGGTGACCGCACTTAGATATAAATACATCAATTATATGTTATGTACATACAGGTATAGGCCACGACAGAAATAAATACACTGAAAAAAATACATGGATCTTTCATATATAACTTCAATAGTTACCTAAATTGATACCTAAAGTCATTGACATCATAGATAAAGAATTAAAATTAAATTTTATTCAATACTAGCTGAACCCGCGGCTTCCCCATTTAAACTTCCATCACCGTATCATAAAACCAGTTATTGTATTTTTCCGTGAGAATAAAATATTTTCATGCAGAAAATATATAAATAAAGGTTAAATCCATTTATTTCAAGTATCAGCTGACCCATTTTTTGTTAGTAATGCATAGAAAAATACTTATTTTAATGTTAGTAAAGTAATATAATAATAATTATATGGTCCATATAGTTATCTTCACAAAATTTAGTTTAAATCGGTTCAGACTTTTAGCGTGAAACGCGCACATCGATTCGATCGATGTATAGATAAAAATATGTATTGCAATTGTAGCTAAGGAGATAGACATATGATATCGATATAGTAGACTTTTCTGTAGGCCTTTTTAAGACGTACAATTTATCACAACAGTATTTTCATGTATCTCTTAATGTTTAGCCACCACTACCATTCTAAGAACGACTCAATGAACCCAATTATTTTGTTTTCCTGTGAAACTGAAATATTTTCCTACTATAAAATATATCCTAAGTTTGATTCGAGTAATAAGTTATCACGATACAAAATTTAGTTAAAATCGATTTAGTACTTTATACGTTAAGCGTTAACATACAAACAGACACACATTTTAATAATAACTTTTTTTGGGTCTATACACTGTTTTATTATAATTATATTTAAATAGATAAAAATGTGTTAATAAAGTATTCTATACATATTGTGGAAGATGAACAGAAAAGAGGATGTTGGAGTGGGGAGAAAACTATAAAAGTCGATGCATAACCGGCTGCCGGCATCGGGGGGTAGTTGTCTCTTGACACTTATCGTGGTAGTATTATTAGGTCGTTACTCTGTTGGTTTATTTTTGTAAATATCATCATAGTGTTTATATACTCTTTAAATATCATTGTTGGTAGCTTAGTTGTCTTTTTGGTTAGTTTAATTATGTTATAGCGTTTTCAGTTCACTTAAAATAAATTGAGGTCGATTTAGTAAGCTTGTTTATTAAAAAAAGCTCACTTCTGGTCTAAATTCACAAGAATATAATAAAATTCGAACTTACTTAGTCGAATCTGTGCTTTAAATATTTTTTGGAAAAGCTAATTGAACTAGTTATTATTAACGATAGAGAGGCTAAATCTATAGTTTTTCGATTTTTTGTGTGTCTGTGATCGCATCATGAAAAAACCACTGGGCGGATTTTGATGAAAGGTAAAATGTTAAATGATAACAGTCAACATATACTTAGGATACTTATAACTGCAGGAAAATAACTTATTTCAAAGATATATAAATACTTACACTTAAAACGTATTCTCCAATATATTAAATCTAAATCTAAGAAATTGGTTCCAGGTCTCTTGAAAGCGGAGCCACGGGAAGTAGTAATATTTGATGTAATATGATACCTATTGTTGGCGCCTGAAGCAAATGATATACTAAGTATGAGAGCTATACAGTGCTGTACGCAACAGGCGCGGAAACGTCTCAAACTGACACCTATTTTTTCAAGATTTTTAATTAGTCTTAAAATGTAGGGAGGTACTCGTACTTTTTTGTAATTTACATACATTTTGACGACTCGTTTGGCTCAGTTTGTAGTGACCCTGCTTGCTGAGTTTTTTTAGTTGAGCACGTTTGTACCTACTCATACTTTTTCATCATTAGTTTATCATCATATTTTGTACTCGTCAGTCATAGGAGTTTCTGTTAATAATAATTAATATGTATGTAATTAAAATTATATATTTGTAGTGTATCAACTAGCTGGTATCCGTAACACAAGCCTCATAGCTTACCAGGAACTAGATGGCGCTGAATGTTTATTATTTTTTATTTATTTATTATACATATTTATGTCATAAAAATTATTTTATATTTATAATTAAATATTGTGATTTAGCAGTTGCACGAACAATTAATACTGTATGGATTATAATATAAGAATTAGGTATATTATAAGCTAGAGATACGTTTTAACGGTTACTAAAAATTTATCCGCGGTACAATTATCCTGTAATTTAACTCTAATCATCATACCAAATTGCATGATAATCTATTTAGTGGTTTTCTCACAATGCGGTCACAGACAGACCAAAAATTCTAAAAATTATAGATTCGGCCTCTATATCCATCACAATGACTATTTCAATAAGATTTTACAAAAAAATCCGTGCTATTGTTGCCCGGGTCTGCCTTCCGACTAAACCTACTTCACTTTACACGACCTTTAGCGTCATCCTGGCTCAGTTAGTTTGGCTCTCATATCCTGCTTTACGACATCCAGCCATCGCTTGGATCGCAACCACAACATCTCCTTGATGTAAAGCTCCTGAGTTGATCGTCGGTCGAGATAGTGCTGGCCAGCACTTGCTCCCGTATAAAAGGACCGCCCGGATGATGCTCTTGTATAATATCTTCTCTTAAGCTTAGGCGGTATTTTGCGGTCAAAAACCACACCTGTGACTTCCCGTCATTTGGCTAAAGCAGCGCTTATACGGGCTTGAATCAGAATCAGAATTACTTTATTTCATGGGCCCTTGCGGGCACTTAAAAGCGTCAAATTTTACAAAAAATATATACATATATATATATAAAAAAAATAGCCAAATGTGTTACAGTAATTGTAAATATTAACAAAAAAGTAATTCATTTCACTGCCAAGCAGCTTTGTCATCCAAGAAATCTTTAACACTATAATATGCCTTTTTGCATAACTGAGTTTTAATTAAGCTTTTATTTTTTTACTTTAATTAATTTCTTTACAGATAAGTCATGCATATTACTTGGCAGCGTGTTGTACATTCGTATACAGTGACCTGCAAATGAATTGCTTATTTTACGGAGCCTATGTTTTGGCACTGCTAGCTTATCTTTATTTCTTAAATTCAAGTTATGATAGACTTGAACGTCGTGACCGATGCTTCCAAAGTTCTGAGGACAATATTTCATGTTAAGCTTGAGTTTCCGTTTAGGTACTACCTTCTTTAGCCGTGCCCGTACTTGACACGGTAGCCCTGGTCTATTTGTCGCAGGTGTAGGGCGATGTGCCTGCGCGTTTAGCGGCGGTGCTCTAGCAATACCCTACATTTTCTTTTGTCTCTTCATTAAAGCGGCCAAGTTGGTTTTGAGTGAAGCGATTGATATCTGACCTCCAAAACTCACATATGATAAAAAAACAGGGAAAGAATAAATGGAACAGGAAGGGAGGTTGAGAGTGGGGACCGGTCAGAAAGACGGAGAGGGAAGAGGGGGCGAAGGACACCACTTATGCGGAATGTATGAGAGAGTGATAGTGGTGGCGCTAGGACCCGGGGTCGCAGACTTGTATCCTCTGAAATCAATATACGGCAGACATACAGAATGTAATTTATCTCCTAATACCAAATTTTAATGAAACGTGTTCAGCGATTAAAGCGTATTTAATTTAATAATTATAGGTATTATTTAATATCTATCCTACTATAATGGGGCGTCTAAACGGGCTATATTTTACGACAATTTGTGGCTGCAATACTGTGGCCGGCAACATTGCTAGCAATACCAGCCACACTATGCAATATTTTAAGGATGGCCCGGCATTATAGCCACATATTTTTTGGTATGTCAAAATGTTTTTATGTGTAGCCGGCGTGTGGCCGAACGATCGCCTCGCAATCGAAAATACTGCAATATATCTGGGCCATCTATATTATTGTTCTGTTTTACTGTATATGCGCGTCCCTTTCTCCCTGCGACGTGAAGTACTTTGCGTTTCACTTTCTGCGCGACGTGAAGTGTGCTGCGAGTGCTGCGACGTCCATCGTGTATAAACCTGTGGCGTGGCGATCAGGGGGTGGAAACTTAGAACATCGATATATATAAATTTTTAAATAAGTATTTATCCAGCATTAATTCCTTGTCTACGGAATCCACAGTGTCACGCCTACTTAGGTAGGGTCGAATCCACATTCGTGTCCTTTTTTTTCGTTTTTCTGCCAAAACAATGTAAGCGGCTGCGATGAGCGTCATTTCGTCGGCCATTGTTGCTGGATTGTGTGGCTCATTAAAGGGTTCTGAATCAAAGGCCATACTATTGCAGCCATATTGCAACATGTTGCCTGCAATTGATTGCTCAGCCATAAAATGCACTATAATGTTTTTTTTTGATGGCTGGGCAATGTTTGAAAATAATTGCAGCCACAAATTGCGGAAAAATATTTCCCGTTTAGGAGCACCCTTATACTACTCGTACTAAAAACTACTATTCATCCAGATGCTCATCGAGCTTCTAAAGATCTTGTTAAACTGCTAATACAAGATGGTGTTATCACAAGCAATGTGTCAAATTCCAAAACTGACGCAGCGAGTTTGTCTCGCACCTGCGCCGTCAGCCAATGTCAGTGTTAGGTGTGATGTGGCGAAAGAAGCCGCCTGCGCCGCTCTTCACTCTTAGTGTTAGTATCGCGCCTTGGGTCAAGATTAATGAAAAAATATTTAATGTAAACGTAACTTATCAGAAAGAAGTTTCTTTATGAATTAATTGATAAGTCACATTATGGCAGCTTTAAAATAAAAAGAGTTGTTGTACACAATATAGTGAATATAAATATTGAGAAGGTTGAGGAAAACGATGCTGATATCACACAAATCAAGTTATAAGAAAAATAAATAAGATAGAATGAATAACTCGAGAAGGAACATTTTTGTAATAAATGACGGGGAAACAAGCAGAAAAAGCGTAGAATCAACGAAAGGAAATGTAGTACAAGACTCAAATGAGGCTCTAGAGCTGGCTCTCACTGAGCTGGGTCACTTCAGGCTCTACCAGCGCTACACCCTCTTCCTGCTCTGCGTCCCCAACCTGCTTGCGGCAATGTATTCGCTTAACTACGTCTTCGTTGCTGATCAAGTTCGATTTCGGTAAATATATTTATAAGTCATATTTTACAATTCTTATATTATCAAAACTATAATATGTATTAGTATATTTTTTTATAACCATGATGATTTACTCATTATGTTTTTTTAAAACATACAAATATGTTATAACTTATATGTAAATGCCGAATATAAAGTTGCTTATCGTGACTGATACTTCACCGCGCAGGGAACTTGAAATACTGAAATGTTGACAGCCTGTTTCTAGTGAGTTATTAGTGTCGCCGTTAGTTAGGTAATTGGATGCAAAGATATGGCGAAAATAGTTAGGAAAACAATGTAAAATATATCAAGGAGTACCTTTAGGAAAATCTAACGTTTAAAAAATTTAGAAAACTAGATGAGTTTTATCCATGGCCTCGTAGCATGAGTCGTCCTACACTCCTCTGTGTGAAGGGTGTTTCGAACATGAAGCTCTTAGAATAAAGTATTAAAGTAATATTATCTAGGTACTTTGCTATGTGATTTTTAAATACGTAGGTAAAACTTAATTATATGCGATACCAATATTCATTACAAAACATTAAATAGACAAAACTAGTACTTCGGCCAAGCAATATCTTGTCGGAGGTAGATACCTAAGTTGTAAACATAGTTGATGGCTCGTAACACATCAATATTATTTACATACTCCATCAGCTTTACTCAGCATTGATATTCATGTATCAAAATAGACATAATGACTTTTACCTCAATTATATTTTCAAAGTAAATAGCTAAATCGTCATATTATATCATTTTTGTAATTAAGATTATAGATAATAATTAATATCATTATAAACATAATTAGTCGATTAACAAATGATAAATAAAATATTTAGGCGAATGTAAGAGCATACAGGCCCTAACTCCTAGACTACACGAAATGCCAATATACAATTAATGCGATACATATGTTACCACTTTTTGATTTAATTAAGCGCTGCAGATTAACACAAAGGCATCTCCTCAGGTATCTCCACCATATATTAGGCCTCAGCTTTGTATCCCTCTATCATTGAAACAATTATAATATTGAGAAAATATTTCTCTTGTCATTATTTGATATCAGAATTCACATCTTAACAGTTCGTAACAGCTTACGCTATCATTCTTATCATCTCATCAGTTTCAGCAGATAGGCGTACATCATCGAAGTCGTCACGATTTAAGTCAAAGTCTTGTTTTTTATTTCATTTATTTATAACTACTTGTAGTTAGCTACTACGAGTAGTACCATCAGAACATAAAAAGATTAGTTCACAGTATTTTCATTAGATAATGTTATAATTTGAACAGAAGCATGTAGAAGATAAAAGGTTCAGTAGTTGTAGTAAGTTGTTGTGATTTCAACATAATAATAATGCGCGGAACCCGCGGCTTCACTCGCGCTTACAGTTACATCCTTTTGGCTTATGCTATTGCTTATATTAATGTACCAACGATTGATTCTCTATTAAGTTTAGTTTAATTCTACCCCTCTTTTATGATAACTACTCTGTGGAACCAGTTCCTGTCTATTTCTGTGAGAACGAAATGTTTTCATAAAGTAAAGGGTAGCCTTAATATTGAGCCTAATAATAATAAAATATCCCTGCACAAAGTTTTGTTAAAATCGGCTCAGTGCTTTTTGTGTGTACTTAGTCTACGCACACATCGAATAGCTAAGTTACTGTTTTTAATATTATGTACAGATAAAAACAGTTATTGCGAGTGTACCTTGCGAAGGACAGTCGCAATGAACAGGCATTATATGATACTACACAAAACTGCAAACTTTTCTATAGAGTATAGACCTTGTTAAGACCTAATCTAGTACATAGTTTTGATATATCCCTTAAGTTTTAGCAAGAGTTAGTAATATATTGAAAGGACGTCTCCATAGAACTACTAATTATTATATTTTCCCAATTATTATGTACGGAATGAAAGACTTTTCGTCAATAAAAAGTACTTTAAATGCACATGAACATATCAGAGGTGCGAGACCCGGATATGAACCCGCCTCACTTATCCAAGCGAGTGCGTTACCACTGGGCTACCACTGTCTTTTTTTTTGACTTTACGAACTTAACAAATAGATTTGCCGCCGACCTTAAAGCAGTACTTAGGGCTATTTTTTTAATCATTCATATGACACCATGCTAGAAGAAAAACCCTTGAAATTGATAGGTTTTCCCCTTTAAAGTACCTATACTAATATAGATATACGATTCGATATTCTTAAAATGATATTTTAACAACAATGTTTCCCAGGTGCACAGTGCCAGAGTGCGAGCAAGAAGGAAGTAATTTCCTTAACTCTACTGTCAGTGAACTACTGCCTAAAGAGCAGTGCGTTCGCTACGCGCCGCTCGCCCCCGACCAGCTCAGCTGCGACCGAAGAGACTACCAGAACGAAACTATGGCGTGCAATGCCTTTGTATACGAAAATATGAATACTATCTACGCAGAGGTACGGCTAACCTTTTGACCATATTTATAATTTTGAATATGATACTTATTTAAGTTTTCCAATATCATTAATCAATCTCTTGTAATAATGTGGCTGCTACCTATCAAATAGTATACTATAATTTAAAAAAAACATTAAATCATCTTATTCTGTACCTAAATTTAATTCGATTTTGTTCCTAGTTTAACCTGGCTTGCAACGAGTGGCAGCGGACGCTCGTGGGCACCGTACGCAACGCGGCGCTGCCCGTAGCACTCATACTTACAGGATATACATCAGATGGGTACGACTGCTCGTATGATTTTAATGCCAACTTAGCATTCTATGTTCCCCTCGTTAATAAAGGTTACAGAACTGATAAATAAAACATATCAAAATAAACAGAAGTTGCCAATAAGACATTATGAGCAAATTAAATTCGGAGCGATAGAGGTGCCCTTATTACGCTTGGAATTTTCGCAAGTAATTTAAAAATACTTTTAATTCTGACTGTATCATTATTATGTCGTGTCCTGCACAGATGGGGGCGGCGGACGGCATTTTGTATATTTTCCGCGTTCGCAGGAGCTTTGGGAATCGTGAAATCATTTGCGACCAACTACCAGTTCTACCTCGCCATGGAGTTCTTCGAAGCGGCTCTCGGGTACGGCTTTAACAGCGCTGCTTATGTCATGAGTATGTTAGATTTTATATTTAGGTAGGCTAGTTTTTGACCTTTGGACTTCTGGTACTCCTACATCGCTCAGCAATCTTCGTTTCCGCAAAAATGCGCAATTTTAATATTATATTGCATAGTTTAAAAATTATTGTATCTATTGTGTCTTGTTTATAAAAAAATATTGTAAAAAGACCTAAAACAGACAGTCCTTCTCCGATTGCTTTATAGCATCACAAATAACTACATCTAAGACCTATACATATATGTATATGTATAGGTCTTAGATATAGTTATTTTAAGTTCTCACCAAAAAGTTTTCAAGTGGTAGTGCCACGCTTGTTACCCTCGGGTAGCAGCCAAATGGGCCGGCACGCCCGGTATAGTACTACTCTCTCACAGAAGACCGGCGTGAAGTGGTAGCTATGCTATCGCGTTTCGTTCGGTAAGTGAGAGTCCCGGAGGCCCACTCCCTATCCCTCCTCCCTCCTCCCTTATTCCTCCTCCCTTATCCCTCCTCCTTTCTACCTTCCTTCCTTTCCTGAAAGGTTGGCAACGCATCTGCAAGACCTGTGGTGTTGCAGATGTCCATGGGCGGCGGTGATCACTTACCATCAGGTGAGACCTCCTGCCCGTTTGCCCCCTTTGTCCCATAAAAAAAAATACATAAAAATACCCCCCGCATTAGAGATCGAAACAAATCAGCATAAATTATTAACAGGATCATTATTCCAGATGTGTTACTATAACTTGATATTTATTAGGATTCTTTATTTTTTTCGAAGTTATATTAAATAAATAATTTAGAGATTTATTATACAAAATATATACTTGTTGTGTTGAGCATTTGCTCACGGTACACGGTAATAGTGCTGTTTTACTTCAGTGGTAGAGCTGGCACGTCCGTCGCTGCGGGCGGCGTTCGCCTGCGCCACGGGCGTGGGCTACGGCCTCGGCGGCGTGCTGTTTGCGTTCATCGCCCGGCACTTTACATACTGGCGGGACCTGCTGCGCATCATACACACGCCGGCGCTGCTGCTGCCGCTGTACTGGCTCGTGCTCGATGAGAGCATACGCTGGCTACACGCTACACGACGGAAAGATCGCGCCATTGCTACTATTCGGAAAGTTGCTCGATGGAATAAAGTATGTATTAATTTTACTTTGATTTGATTTCTGCGTTGATTGGTTTATATAATTACATTGAGCAAATTTGTTCGTACGTTCCAGGTTACCTTAGATGAAGATTTACTGAAAATAGCTGGTGAAAATAAAGAAGCAATCCAAGTGAAATCAAAAGAAAACCCTTGGTTGAGTCTCGTCAAGTCTCGTGTACTGGTGCTCAGATTCATAGTATGCTGTTGGTGTTGGATTTCAGCGGCTTTTGTTTACTATGGACTAACAATCAACTCTGTGTCGCTATCTGGAGATAAATATACAAATTTTGCACTAAACATGGCAATGGAGATAGTCGCGTCCGTCCTCATCATGATGATGCTGGAGCGCTTCGGTCGCAAGAAAAGTATATTCGTGGCTTTTTTTGTATGTGGTCTTGCTTGTGTTACTCCATATTTTGTATGTAAGTATATGAAGCTTAGATTTTTTCTCTAATAATATTTACTGTAATATTTTAATATACATACTATATGACTTTGTTGCAGCTCATTCACAAACTGTAATAACCTTATTCTTTGTGGGGAAACTATCAATATCGTTCGCGTTCAACTCGCTGTACGTATTCACGGCGGAACTGTTCCCCACCAGCGCGCGATCGTCCGCGCTGGCCGCAGTCTCACTTGTCGGACGTATCGGCTCCATACTAGCGCCGCAGACGCCACTTCTTGTAAGTTTTTTTAATATATAATATTTATTCAGCGCTTACAAAGTAACTAATCATGAATATTCATTTAGATCACTTTGTTCTAAAATAAATTAGACTTCTTTTATAATTGCGGTAGCTTCTAATTCATTCTCGCTTAATCGGCTAGGCAATAGTTTAGTTAGAGTAGTTGTAGAGGATATAACCTGGAGCTGGAGTAGTCTATAGACTATTGTCGGGCAGCCAGAGCACACAACCGTGTAGATCTCTAGTCACGTTGAGACTGATCAGAAGATCTTATAATTAAAACATTTTGTCAGAGTGTATACGTACAAGCGCTGCTGTACGGCGGCGTGTCGGCGTCGGCGGCGGTGCTCGTGTTATATGTGCCGGAGACGCGCCGCGCGCCGCTGCCGCCGCACGCCGCCGCCGCCGAGACCCTGCGCCCCGCCAGCGCCCGACCAGCCCATCCGCCCAGCGACACCACCCGCCTCTAGAACAACTCACGTCACTAGTCACGAAATAAACCAGTATGTAACTTGATGTTGTAATAAAGAATGTTAATTCTCAGCAATTTTGTGTGTATTTATTATTATATTTTTCTAGTATTCCTAGGGCTTATTTAATGTGTCTTATTTTCCGGTTTTAACGCGTCTGTTTCAGCAACCT
This sequence comes from Boloria euphrosyne, assembly GCA_951802675.2. Classification (NCBI taxonomy): domain Eukaryota; kingdom Metazoa; phylum Arthropoda; class Insecta; order Lepidoptera; family Nymphalidae; genus Boloria; species Boloria euphrosyne. The sequence goes on from OX637879.1 coordinate 14,260,994, forward strand.
TACTCTCCCAGCACTGTTTCGTCTTCCTGGAATACTGCTCTGGTTCACACAATTTCGAAAAATTTCTATCATTCCATCATTAATAATCAGCAAGGTTAGGTGGATGCTTCATGCTATTAACACAGGTCTGGATATCGCTAAAGCTTTTGTTTGGTAAAGCTAAAGGTTTTTGTCGGGGTTTGGCATAGAGCTTTACTATCGAAGCTGTCATCCTGCGAATTCTCAGTGAAGCTGTGCAATTGGATCCTACTTAAACTCCTACTCTATAAAGCGAATGTCCACCCACACATGGTGTATTGCTCTCACCTTTGGCATGGAGCTCCTCAGTATCAACTCCTACCATTTGATTGGATTCAAAAGATGGCTGTTCGACTTGTGGACAATCCCAAATTAACTAGTTCACTGGAACGCCTTGAGCTCCGCAGAAATGTAAGCACTCTCTTCGTACTCTATCGGCTGTATAACGAGGAGTATTTTGAGGAGCTATTTGTCCTTGTTTCACCCTTTTATTACTACAATTGCACCGCATGCCGCCAAATGCATTTTCACTCTCACCACCTGGGTATATGGAGTAGGTACTTCTAGCGTCCTCTGTGTCAGATCTTTTTTTCCACGCATTTTCAAACTGTTGTACGAACTCCCATCGATGGTGTTTCTGCTTAATTACAACATCGTGCCATTCAATTGTTAAACCAACATATTCATGAAAAGCCGGCAACACATTGGTGGTGTCCTTGTTACTTAATACTTTTACGTTACTGTTTATGGGCGGAGGTAAACTCTCAACATCAGGTGACCCGCCTGCACGTTTGCTCGCTATTCGTATAAAAAAAATTAGTATAGACAAAATTGTATTTTATCAACCAACTTCCAAAAAAGAGGAGTTTGTCAATTCGACTGTATTTTCATCGACTCCAAAATTAACTAAGTAATTAAAAGAATTATTTTTTTACTTTTTAGGTTTTTTTATTTGTATTTTTGTTAACAATAATTAATACTTTCTTAGATTTACGCGAATATTCAACATTATAAATGAAACTACCTTTTCGGATTTTGTCGCGGATTGATTTTGATTTTTAGTTCCCGACGTTTCGAATGCTTTACAGCAATCATGGTCACGGGAGAGACTAAGGTATTTGACGTCTCATAGGTTTATATACTTGTTACAGACAGTGCCTACCCACAATTTACAAAAATTTTGAAAATGGCATCAGAGTACCTTATAAAATTTTAATTCTAAACATTTATATTTAAATTTAAATAATTTAAAAATAATTTATAATTATGGCAATATTATTAACTTTTTTTTAGCTAGTATTATTATAATTATTATAATTTTTATTTTAATATTAGTTATTCAAAAGTATTACGTAGTGTTGCTATTCTAATAATTATGTATATTTTCTTACCTATAAATTGTTTATGCTAAGTTGCATTTTATTATTTAAATTAAGTATTAATTTGATATAAGAAAATTAAGTTAAAATATAAATTGAATTTTGATTATTTTAAAGTATTATAAGCAACACTACTGCAAATTAAAAATAATTTAATCAAATCAAAATATGCTTAGATTTGACAGATTCTTTTGAATTATAATTTTTAAAAATTTTTTTGAATTTAGATTGAAAGAAAGCTACTGCACGGTTCGGAAGGCAGTTTGTGCAGAGAAGAACCGGCAAGAAACTCTACACTTGCTCTTTTTAAAAATATTTTAACAATATTGCAATACATACAATAATTATATATAATATTAAATTTGACTACTTGTATCAAGATCTACACAGTATGAGGTAACTACATCCGACTGTCTATTATGATTACTTTTATTATTATTAGATTTTATTATATTAATTACAGGATCCCAAGAAGGTGGTAATACCCAGCCGTCCTCTCTATTAAAGTTAGGATGTTTTTTAATTTCAATTGCCTCGCGAATCATTCTAGGTCGATAACGAGTCTCTTTCGCGATTATTTGAGGGTTATTAAAGCGAATATAGTGGCTGGGGCGATCCAGACAATGTTTACAGACAGCGGATGTAGTATTGCGACGGTGCTTCACATCAGCTATGTGTTCTTTGATCCTAGTTCTAATAGATCTCTTTGTTTGTCCGATATAAGAGAGCCCACAGTCACAATCAAGTTTGTATACTCCTGCATATTGGAGAGGGATATGGCACTTGACTGATGGTAGAAACTGACTGATTTTCTTAGGCGGCTTGAAATATGTTTTGATAGAAGCACGCTTTAGGATGTAGCCAATCTTGTCAGTGACTCCTCTCACATAGGGCAGAATTGCAGGTACGCGCTCGACTGTGGCTGGTTTCACTCGTTCACTGTGACGAGGGCGCGGCACTTGTAGCTTGTTGTCTTGCAGAACCTGCTTGACATGTTGCAGCTCTCCCGCCAGGTGTTGCTCGTCACAGATCCCTCGAGCTCTCTGAAACAAAGATTTTCCCACGGTAGCTAACTGTGAAGGGTGGTGGTGAGATTCACCATTCAGGTACCTATCAGTATGGGTCTTCTTTCTATACACAGTATGACTCAAGGTGTTATCTGGATTACGTTTAATTAATACATCTAAGAAAGCTAATGTATTGTCCGATTCTAATTCCATTGTGAATTGTATTTTAGGATTTATGGAATTAAGATGTTCTAGGAATACAGTTATTTTGTCAGTTGGTAATATTGTGAAAGTGTCATCTACGTACCGCTTGTAGAACCGAGGGGTCACAGGTGATGTGTTTAGGGCAGTCTCCTCGAAGTCCTCCATGAAGATGTCGGCGACAACAGGGGAGACTGGCGAACCCATGGCCACTCCATCCATTTGCTTGTAGAATTCATCATTCCACAGTAGATAGCCAGATGTTAGGCAGTGTTTTAAAAGTTCTGTGTATTCAATCGGCATGTTGTAAGCCATAAGTTTCTTAGATATTATTTCAATACAGTCTTCTACTGGTAGGCTGGTAAACAAAGACTGTACATCAAAACTAACCATTTGATAGCTAATGAGGAATTGACTGTATTACTTATGAGAGATGATAGAAACACGTTTTATAATTAATTCTTTTAATTGTTAAATATTGCACAATAAATATGTTATAATCTCAACAGTGACAGGCAGACTACTCTGACAAATCTATTGAAACATAAAAAAATAGGTTTTACAAAATAATATATGTTCCAAAAAGGTCGCGCGCCAGCCAGTCGCCAACATACCGGACCCCCAGTGGAACACTAACTACTGGTGGCTACTGGCTGAGGCTCGGCTTCCATCAGGATAAGTTTCCGGGCCGGTCTGCGCAGCATGCCCCCTTTGGTGTGGACGTCTGCCACGTGGACCGCTCCGTCGGATCCTAAGTAGACCTTTGCTACCCTTCGTAGTGGCCACAAACCACGAGGGAGGTTGGGATCGGCGATCAGCACCACGTCACCCTCACCGAGGTTCAACGAGTTGTTGTTGGGTCCTCTTGTACGTAGCATCGGTAGGTATTCCCGTAGCCATCGTGCCCAAAACTGATCTGCTAGGCGCAGCGTTCTCCGCCAGTCACATCGTCGGGATAGGTCTGCGTCTGTCAGCGACGTGGTCCATGGGACGATTGATGAGGAGCCGAGGATAAAATGGAATGGTGTTAACGCCTCTGGTGCATCTGGGGAAGACGGGACGTATGTAAGTGGCCTAGAATTCACAATTGATTCGGCTTCGAGTAGGAGTGTTGACAGGACCTCTTCCTTCAGTGGTTGATTTGTTAGGCAAGATCGGAGAGCTGCTTTCACTGTCCGCACAAGCCGCTCCCATGCGCCGCCCATGAATGGGGATGCTGGTGGAATGAAGCGCCAGTTGATTTTGTGATTAGTGGCGTACTCTACGACCGAGTTGTCATGTAGGGAGCGCAGTTCGCGGGAAGAGCCAACAGAGTTAGTACCGTTATCGGAAAATATAGTGGTGGGCGATCCTCGGCGAGCAATGAAGCGCCTGAGGCTCATTATAGCGCTATCTGCAGTGAGCGAGTTCACAATTTCGAGGTGAAGCGCTCTGGTTGTGAGACACGTATATAAGGCGATGTATCGTTTCTCGCTCCGTCGATATAGCTTTACCAGAATCGGGCCAAAGTAATCAAGGCCTACGTGAGTGAAGGGTCTTTTGTGGTGATCAAGACGTTCTGGTGGTAAGTTGCCGATCTGAGGTTGGATAGGTTTCGTGTTCCATTTCTTACACTTCAAGCAGGCGCTTGCTACGCTACGGATGGTTCCTCTGGCTCTTAAAATCTGAATATCTTTGCCGAAGTTCATTCAAAACGAGCTCGTTAAATTGATGCGCGGCTTTGATATGTTCGTGGAGGATTAGCAGTCGAGAAATGTGGTGGCGGCCGTCGAGAATCATGGGTGATTTCATCTCGTTGTTCACTCCCGGTGCGGAATTTATGCGCGTGTCTTGTCGTATGAGACCTTCTCCATCCAGTGTAGGCACCAATTTCCTAATTCGACTATTCTTAGGCACTGGCTTCGAAGATCGTAAGTGCTATAATTCCTCAGGGAAACTCTCTGCTTGTGCTTGACGGACCAACATTTTCTCCGCTTCTATCATGTCTGACGCGTGAAGCTGGTGGGGAGACGTGGTGCTATCAATGTAGAGTTTGGAATTTGGATCTATTGGCCGAGACAAATTAAGCCGGAATAGGCGTGCGCCCTGGAGAAAACGAGCGGTGGCACGTAGCAAACGTAGCCAGGAGCTAAAACGCGTTGGGTCAGGTAACGAATTCGAGAGTGGGGTGTCGAGGAGCAGAACCATCAGATTTGATTTTAACTCGGGGTCTGATGAGGTCTCTCCCTCGTCAGTGACGCGCTCGGTCGGCCAAGTGCAAGACTGTTCAACAAGGAACTGTGGACCGGTGAACCACCGATGAGTTGCGGTAAAGTCGGTTCGTTTTGGTTTTGTCGCATCATCAGCAACATTGAGAGAGGTAGGGATCCACCTCCAATCGGATGGATTGGTGGTTTCCAATATCTCTCCCAACCTGTGTGCCACGAACGGTTTAAACGCGCGAGCGTCACTCCGGATCCACTTTAGGACGGTGGTTGAGTCAGTCCAGAAAATGGTTGCGGAGGGCTCAAAACGGTGAGCTTGCATAATTGTTTGCGCAAAACGCGACGCGATAAGCGCAGCTTGTAATTCTAATCTTGGGATGGAAACCGGTTTCAGGGGACAGACTCTGGCCTTACTACCGATGAGAGCTGTCGATACAGAGTCATCGCTGTAAGTGAAACGCCAATAGGCGACGCAGGCGTAGGCTTGTTCGCCACCGTCGGCGATTACGTGCAACTGGACGTCGGACAAGTCTGATCCGACCATGTACCAGCGTGGGATTTTTATATTGGCTGCAATCTGCAGCTGTGAAAACCAGTCTTTAAATTCGCTTACATACATTTCGGGTAAGCCTGTGTCCCAGCCAACGCCTGCCCGCCATAATCTTTGAATCAAAATGCGACCCCAGATGACGACCGGCATCAAAAACCCAAGAGGGTCATAAACTTTCATGACGTTCGATAAAAGAATGCGTTTTGTCAAAGTGTCGGTCGGTATCTGAGGTACGGCACGAAACCCTAATAAATCTTGACGTGGGTTCCAATTAACACCAAGGACGCCGACGTCACTACTGGTAATCAGGTAAACGTCAGAAGTTGCATCGCTACGAAGTTCCTTCGGGACATGAGAGAGTGCCTCTGGATGGTTGGACGTCCACGCTCGCATCTCAAAACCACAATTCTTGTGCACTGTGACAACGTCGGCGGCTAGTTGAGCTGCGTCCGCAACATTTGTGTGGCTCCCAAGGTAGTCATCCATATAGTGATCGTCAATTATTGCTTTGCAGGCAACGGCATAGTCAGCTTCGTGTATCTTCGCGTTTTTGTTTTTTATATAGAGGGCGATGAAAGGACTCGAAACTGCACCGAAAATCATTGACGACATGCGGTATTCCTTGAGGTCGCCGTTCTTGTCACGCCAGAGAAAGCGTTGAGCATCCCTGTCCCTTGCGGCAATCTTAATCTGAGGAAACATCTCCTTGATATCGCCACTCAAGGCTACCGCACCTTCTCTGAAACGGAACAGGATGTCAAGTAGGGGCGATAATAGGTCAGGACCTTGCAGAAGCAGACTGTTGAGGCTTACGTTTTTTGTTGTGGCAGCCGCGTCATGGACTGCTCTCAGCTTCTTCTTCTGAGGATGATAGACACCAAAGATAGGCAGGTACCAGCGAATGGAGCCGTCTGGGTTGACGCAAGAGGCATTTGGTGCGTTGGTCGATGGTAGTAAGTCTTCGAATCACACTCTTCGGCATAGTTCTTGCTGATTATGTCGTCGATGAATTGTTGAAAAGATGCGGCAAACGCTGAATCCTTTGACATCTGTCGCTCGAGGGCCTTGAAGCGTGATAGTGCCTGTGGGTAGCTATCTGGTATAATTTTCGGTAGCTCCTTCTTCCAAGGCAGGCCAACTTCAAAATGGCCATCGTGAAGTTGGTGAGCGGATGATTCCATGATGTCTACAGCCAGTTGATCCTCGCTGTTTTGTCGTGGGACCTTTTTTGTGATACCCAAGGCGTCGATGTCGTATTGGCATTTTATAAGTGTATCCAGATCTTCCGTGACGTGATTGATAAATTCCAATGGCTTCGACGACAAACAGTGTGCGCCATGGAGTACCCAGCCTAATAAGGTTTTGGAGGCAACAGGGTCATTCTTTTTTCCACACCGCACTTCGCGACTTATGGATATATACCAGTCAGGCGCGCCGATTAAGACGGTGGGGTAAGCAATGTCACATGACAGTTCGTTTGCTAGGCCTGACAGATGATCGTAATCCGTGATATTAATCGTGTCTGGATATCGTGCGCGAAGCCCTAAGGGTTCCACGGCTCGCGCGTGTTCGATCAGGTAACGATCGGGTAGGTCGCGACCGCGTATATAAAAATCAACATAGCTTAGTTCAAGCTCCACTGTCATATTACAAACACCTTCAATGCGAAGACGCTCCGAGCGGGTTGGCTTCGCGCCGATGCGTTTTGCCACTTCAGCGTCAATGAGAGATGACACACTGCCGTCGTCTAGCATCGCTGTTGTCTCGAACGCACCGTCAGGACCCTCGACTATAACCGGGATCACTTTCAGCAGGCCTCGGGGATGTGGGCGTGAAGTCGTTGGACAGGATCCTGTTGCATTAATTGAAAAATCAGTGGTATTCGCAATTTTATCCGAAGGTTCGATTTCGTTATGTTGTTGAGTAGTATTTATATTGACAGGACATGTAGGGTTGACAGAGGAGGTATGAAGACAAATGCTCTGTCCGCTTGGAGCTGCGTCGGGATTGCCGTCGGCTGTCTTTGTGCCATGGAGGAGTGCGTTATGACGTCTAGGGCATCCATCGACACCGCAACGTTTCGCGCGGCAACTGTTCCACGTGTGTGGCTTAGACTTGAGACAACGGTAACATATTTTAGTTTCTCGAACCCAGCTCCATCTGTCGTCACATGTTAGCTTTAAAAAACTCTTACATGTTTTTATTTTATGAGATCCTTGTTTACAATATGCGCACTGCTCAGATGTATTCCCGCAAGATACCGTAACATGTATTGTTTCCTTTTTTAACGGGAATTTCGGAGCATTATTGCGTGGTATATTTGAATATGTTGGTGGCGTTGGCGCTTTAAATGTACTGTCAGCAATAAAATTATATTTTAATTATTTGTCAGCCTCGGCTAAGAGAAATTGTGACAACAATTCAAGTTTTGTTAGACTTTGTTGCTCTGGCGCGTGAGCCGATGCGTAGTCTGTAAAGCGAGATCTAGTGTGCTCACTCAATTTTACCAAAATGCACCGAAGGAGCTCTGGAGATGATAAGTACTCATTCTGTTTAAGCAATGTGAGCGTTGTAATAAAGTTACGCAATTTATTTGCTAAGCCATTTAAGTCTTGAGGAGAACTTAGCTTTGGAGTGTTGCGGAGCTCGGTGATCTCGCGGGCGACCAGAAGTTCCGGACGGGCGTACGTCTGCTCCAGGGCCTTCATGATGTCGTCGGGCGAGCCGCAGGTCCACATGAGCGACGCGACGGACTGGTACGCTTGTCCACGGACTGCGTGGTTCAAACAGTCTAAGTTTTCTGCAGCTGAAAAATTACGTTTTGTACGTTCATAACTACTTTTAAAAGCCATCCATTGTGAAGTTTCACCTGAAAACGTAATTAGCTCGGGCTTCTTAGGCCTGTTTAAAAGTGAGTTTATAGCTTGGGTAAGTTTTGTAATAGGGTCTGAGGAGGAATGTTCAGATGATACTGGTAGTCGTGGTGCCACTGTGTCGTAGTTGTATGTTAAGAGCGCTTGAGTGGGTTTCGAGAGGGTTGCTTGGTTGTCAATAGGCACGTTGAAAGATACCGAGTTGGCGGTGGCGGCCGGTTGTAAACTAGGTCCTCGAGCGTTACTCGAGGTGACAATCGGTGCCCACCAGGCATATTTTCATAAGTTGCATTAGTCATGTTAGCATTCTGTTCGGATACCCAAGTAGCAGTGCGCCTTTCGGCGTTGCGATCAGATAAATACGAACTACGAGACTTGGCAGACTTATCTAAAGCTTCCAGAGCGGCGATTCTTGCTTGCAGCTCCGTCTGTTCCGCCTTGAACTCGAGATTTGCGAGCTTGCGCTCGCGCTCCCGCTCCGCCTCGGCCTGTTGACGGGCGAGCACGGCTTGCTGACGCGCAAGTTCAAACTCGCGCTCCGCCTGCTCCCGATCACGGTCCGCCTGTTGTCGAGCGAGTTCGCGCTCGCGCTCCACCTGACGCCGCATTAGGTCCGCTTCAAGAGCTAGCTTCTGTGCGCGAACGGTCGCTGAGGAACTCGTTGAGTGTGTGCGCACGGTATGTGATTGCTTACTGTGGACACTAAAAGCGCTTTCAGTTGGTGCTCTGACATCGCCTCGTGCGAGCGTAAGCGAGCTAGTTCGAGCATCTGGGCGTTCGGCAGCGGGCTTAGGTTGTGCCGCGCTGGTTGGAATGTCGCCCGTCGTTTGTATGCTCGAACCACCAGGCAATGCCGAAGCACCTTCGTTATTCGTGACTAAACCCGGCCGGGCGCCGCGCGGTGAACGATCACGCCGTTCACGCTGCACCCGGTCAGATTCCGTAGCCGCCTCTGCCCTTGTCTTACTACGTTTTTCCACCATGATGAAAATGTAAGTAAATAATGTAAACACCGTTTTACAATGAAATAAAAATTTACAATAACTTACGTGAAAAAATTTGACATCTGAATTTCGATGGAATGGTAAAATTACGGCGAGAATGGACCAAAATGATAGCTAATGAGGAATGGACTGTATTACTTATGAGAGATGATGGAAACACGTTTTATAATTAATTCTTTTAATTGTTAAATATTGCACAATAAATATGTTATAATCTCAACAGTGACAGGCAGACTACTCTGACAAATCTATTGAAACATAAAAAAATAGGTTTTACAAAATAATATATGTTCCAAAAAGGTCGCGCGCCAGCCAGTCGCCAACACCATTGTTTCATTGTCCATGAGTTTTAGATGTTTAACTTCATTAACAAACTGGTAAGAGTCTCTTGTGAACGCACTTGTTTGACCTCTGAGTGGTGAGAGTACTTTTCCTACTAGTTTGGCCAATTTGTAAGTCGGCGAGTCGATTTGGCTTACAATTGGACGTAGGGGGGCGTTCGCCTTATGTATTTTCGGAAGACCATATAGTTTAGGTGGTTTTGCACATGATGGAATAAGATCTTTGACATCTAGATTTAACTTGTCGGAGTATTTCTTAATCAACTTCTTAGTGTCATTTAAAACGGTGGTTGTTGGGTCCGTTTTAACCTTTTTGTATGTACTTTCATCCGACAACAGTTGTTTAATTTTATCATTATAATCTGATTCTACTATTCGGGTACTAAACAAAGGTTCGAATTTTGCTGTTACACCGGCGCGCATCCCTTATGAGAACATCATTTGCGCTGTTCAAGATGTCTTGGCCAAAAATACTATGAAAACTGAGGATATGGAGGCCATACGTCAAGATGTTTCATCTTTGTTACGTCGTAGTACAAGGCCCAAACCTAATCTCAATAAACAGGAGTATTTAGCGTTGAAGAACTTACGCAACAGGTCAGATATCTCTGTACTTCGCGCAGACAAAGGAAATGCAACCGTAGTGATGGATACATCAGATTATAATGATAAAATTAAACAACTGTTGTCGGATGAAAGTACATACAAAAAGGTTAAAACGGACCCAACAACCACCGTTTTAAATGACACTAAGAAGTTGATTAAGAAATACTCCGACAAGTTAAATCTAGGTGTCAAAGATCTTATTCCATCATGTGCAAAACCACCTAAACTATATGGTCTTCCGAAAATACATAAGGCGAACGCCCCCCTACGTCCAATTGTAAGCCAAATCGACTCGCCGACTTACAAATTGGCCAAACTAGTAGGAAAAGTACTCTCACCACTCAGAGGTCAAACAAGTGCGTTCACAAGAGACTCTTACCAGTTTGTCAATGAAGTTAAACATCTAAAACTCATGGACAATGAAACAATGGTTAGTTTTGATGTACAGTCTTTGTTTACCAGCCTACCAGTAGAAGACTGTATTGAAATAATATCTAAGAAACTTATGGCTTACAACATGCCGATTGAATACACAGAACTTTTAAAACACTGCCTAACATCTGGCTATCTACTGTGGAATGATGAATTCTACAAGCAAGTGGATGGAGTGGCCATGGGTTCGCCAGTCTCCCCTGTTGTCGCCGACATCTTCATGGAGGACTTCGAGGAGACTGCCCTAAACACATCACCTGTGACCCCTCGGTTCTAAAAGCGGTACGTAGATGACACTTTCACAATATTACCAACTGACAAAATAACTGTATTCCTAGAACATATTAATTCCATAAATCCTAAAATACAATTCACAATGGAATTAGAATCGGACAATACATTAGCTTTCTTAGATGTATTAATTAAACGTAATCCAGATAACACCTTGAGTCATACTGTGTATAGAAAGAAGACCCATACTGATAGGTACCTGAATGGTGAATCTCACCACCACCCTTCACAGTTAGCTACCGTGGGAAAATCTTTGTTTCAGAGAGCTCGAGGGATCTGTGACGAGCAACACCTGGCGGGAGAGCTGCAACATGTCAAGCAGGTTCTGCAAGACAACAAGCTACAAGTGCCGCGCCCTCGTCACAGTGAACGAGTGAAACCAGCCACAGTCGAGCGCGTACCTGCAATTCTGCCCTATGTGAGAGGAGTCACTGACAAGATTGGCTACATCCTAAAGCGTGCTTCTATCAAAACATATTTCAAGCCGCCTAAGAAAATCAGTCAGTTTCTACCATCAGTCAAGTGCCATATCCCTCTCAGATATGCAGGAGTATACAAACTTGATTGTGACTGTGGGCTCTCTTATATCGGACAAACAAAGAGATCTATTAGAACTAGGATCAAAGAACACATAGCTGATGTGAAGCACCGTCGCAATACTACATCCGCTGTCTGTAAACATTGTCTGGATCGCCCCAGCCACTATATTCGCTTTGATAACCCTCAAATACTCGCGAAAGAGACTCGTTATCGACCTAGAATGATTCGCGAGGCAATTGAAATTAAAAAACATCCTAACTTTAATAGAGAGGACGGCTGGGTATTACCACCTTCTTGGGATCCTGTAATTAATATAATAAAATCTAATAATAATAAAAGTAATCATAATAGACAGTCGGATGTAGTTACCTCATACTGTGTGGATCTTGATACAAGTAGTCACATTTAATATTATATATAATTATTGTATGTATTGCAATATTGTTAAAATATTTTTAAAAAGAGCAAGTGTAGAGTTTCTTGCCGGTTCTTCTCTGCACAAACTGCCTTCCGAACCGTGCAGTAGCTTTCTTTCAATCTAAATTCAAAAAAAAATTTAAAAATTATAATTCAAAAGAATCTGTCAAATCTAAGCATATTTTGATTGGATTAAATTATTTTTCGAAATTCTTATCGAAGAGAGGGCGAGAACTCGATAACACTTAAATCTGGTAACCTGCTCTATTTCCGGGAGGGCGACCAACTGTCCCAGGGTGGTGTCGGGTTTATTGTCCACAAGTCTATCGTGAACAACGTGGTAAAGATCGGGAGCGTGTCGACCAGGGTGGCGTACCTTGTCCTGCGGATAACTAAACGTTATTCCTTGAAATTAGTTCAAGTGTACGCGCCGACCTCAACACATTCCGACGAGGAGGTGGAGTCTATGTATGAGGACATTAGTAGAGCCATGCATAGCTCCAAAACCCACTTTGCCATTGTCATGGGAGACTTCAACGCGAAACTGGGCAAACGAGAAGGCGATGAGCTGAGAGTGGGGCAATTTGGATTTGGAAGTCGAAACCGTCGGGGTCATTTACTAGCACGTTTTATGGAGAAGGAGGGACTCTATATGATGAACTCCTTTTTCAAAAAACGAAACCACAGGAAGTGGACGTGGATGAGCCCTGATGGTGCAATTAAAAACGAGATAGACTTCATCATGACAACGAGAAAGCAAATATTCAGCGATGTCTCTGTGATCAATACCTTTAAAACCGGGAGCGATCACCGACTTGTCAGAGGTACACTGAATATTAGCGTAAGGCTCGAACGATCTCGACTGATGAAGTCCACACTCCGACCAGCGCCATACCAAATCCAAAACCCCGAGAGCTTTCAGTTGGAACTAAAAAACCGTTTCGATTGCCTGGAAAGCGATGTGGACTCTTATAATGATGGGTTTGTGGAAGCTGTCCAATCAACTGGGTCTAAGCACTTGAGATTTTCCTCTAGAAATAGACCCAAAAAGATCTCCGATCCTACGCTCAAGCTCATTAAAGAAAGGAGAGAGATGATCTTGCACTCGTCGGATGACGCGTTCAAGTACCGGCAACTTAATAGACAGATTTCGAAATCCCTACGACGTGACCTTCGCAACTATAATACCGAGCGTATTATAGATGCAATAGAGCAAAACAAAGGCTCCAAAGTTTTTGCGAGAAATCTGTCTATTGGAAAAAGCCGGCTCATTAAGCTCAAAACGGATGACGGTAGGATCGTCTCATCGAATCCTGAGCTTATGAGAGAGATCGAGAGATTTTATGGGCAGCTATACACATCAACACGACAACCCATCAGTCTGGACAACGACCCGAGGGCCAGACTAACCCGACACTATACCGAAGAGATCCCGGACGTCAGCCTGAGCGAGATTAGAATGGCTCTCAAACAGCTTAAGAACAACAAAGCAGCGGGTGCAGATGGAATTACGGCCGAACTTCTGAAGGCGGGTGGAGAACCGATCCTTAGGGCCCTTCAGAAGCTTTTTAATTCCGTCATATGCAAAGGCAAAACCCCACGAGCATGGAGCAGAAGCGTTGTGGTACTGTTCTTTAAAAAAGGAGATACTGCCCTTTTAAAGAACTACAGACCCATAGCGCTTCTGAGCCATGTTTACAAGCTGTTTTCGAGAGTCATAACGAACCGTCTTGAAAGAAGGTTTGACGACTTCCAGCCGCCCGAACAAGCTGGCTTCCGCAGAGGCTTTAGTACCGTAGACCACATTCATACGCTGCGGCAGGTTATACCGAAGACCGAGGAGTATAACTTGCCTCTTTGCTTGGCGTTTGTGGACTACGAAAAAGCCTTTGATTCGATCGAGACCTGGGCTGTGCTTCAGTCTCTCCAAAGGTGCCAAATTGACCACCGGTACATCGAAGTGTTGAAGTGTCTGTACGAAAACGCCACTATGTCAGTCCGACTTCAGGATCAGGACTCAAGACCGATCCAACTGCAGCGAGGAGTACGACAAGGCGATGTCATCTCGCCGAAATTGTTTACCGCTGCGTTGGAAGATGTCTTCAAGCTCCTGGACTGGGACGGACTGGGCATCAATATCAACGGCGAGTACATCACTCACCTTCGATTTGCCGACGATGTTGTGGTTATGGCTGAGACCATGGAGGACCTTAGCAAAATGCTCAATGACCTCTATAGAGTCTCCGAAAGAGTTGGTCTAAAAATCAACATGGACAAGACGAAAATTATGTCAAACGTCCATGTTGCTACCACTCCAGTTTTTATCGGTGACTCTATGCTCGAAGTTGTTGACGAGTATGTATACCTAGGACAAACTGTCCAATTAGGTAGGTCCAACTTCGAGAAAGAGGTCAATCGGAGGATCAAACTCGGATGGGCAGCGTTCGGGAAGCTACGTAACATTTTCTCGTCTCCAATACCGCAGTGTCTCAAGACAAAAGTCTTCGACCAGTGTGTGTTGCCAGTGATAACATACGGCACAGAAACGTGGCTGCTCACGATGGGCCTCATAAGAAGGCTCAAGGCCACACAGAGAGCAATGGAGAGGGCTATGCTCGGGGTTTCCCTGCGAGATCGACTCAGAAATGAGGAGATACGCAGAAGGACCAAAGTCACCGACATAGCCCGCCGAATAGCCAAACTCAAGTGGCAATGGGCGGGGCACATCGCTCGCAGAACGGATGATCGATGGGGACGAAAAGTTCTCGAGTGGCGGCCACGTACCGGAAGGCGAAGCGTGGGCAGGCCTCCCGCAAGGTGGACCGACGACTTGGTCAAAGTCGCTGGAACCCACTGGATGCGGAGGGCGCAAGACCGGTCGTCGTGGAGATCTTTGGGGGAGGCCTATGTCCAGCAGTGGACGTGTTTTGGCTGAGATGAAATTATTTTTAATTTGCAGTAGTGTTGCTTAATACTTTAAAATAATCAAAATTCAATTTATATTTTAACTTAATTTTCTTATATCAAATTAATACTTAATTTAAATAATAAAATGCAACTTAGCATAAACAATTTATAGGTAAGAAAATATACATATTATTAGAATAGCAACACTACATAATACTTTTGAATAACTAATATTAAAATAAAAATTATAATAATTATAATAATACTAGCTAAAAATAAGTTAATAATATTGCCATAATTATAAATTATTTTTAAATTATTTAAATTTAAATATAAATGTTTAGAATTAAAATTTTATAAGGTACTCTGATGCCATTTTCAAAATTTTTGTAAATTGTGGGTAGGCACTGTCTGTAACAAGTATATAAACCTATGAGACGTCAAATACCTTAGTCTCTCCCGTGCACAGAACACTTTTACTCAGGCTCCCGTGACTATGATTGCTGTAAAGCATTCGAAACGTCGGGAACTAAAAATCAAAATAAATCCGCGACAAAATCCGAAAAGGTAGTTTCATTTATAATTAACAATAATTATTAAGGGAATCGTTAATTTTATTTACTTATAACTGAAGTAGGTAATTTATCAATTTATCTCTTACTCGTAAAATAATTTTGAAAAAACCTTCTAAAGCCAACATTGAATTGTACAATGTAAGTTCATAAAGGGCTCGCTCTGGGTTTGAATAAAACTCAAGGAATCTTATGGACTCATTCATAATTTTTTTTATAACGCATGGACGATCTTAGTGAGATAAAAAGCAGACTATCTAAATACTAGCTTAGATAACACTCTTTTCTTGATAATTCTTATCTTTACGCAAAATACGAAACCCTAAAAACGACGCCTATTCGTTGTTCCGCGAAATTAAGGCAAAAGAAATAATTTACATTTCTATACATTTCTGTGTCACCGATGCATGAGGTAGGTAGCCGGGAGTTACCTCCCGGCTACCTACCATCATGCTTTCTTACTAACGCCAAAAAAATGGATTCAAGATCTCTCAAATTCTCTGAGATTATGTTTAAATCATTTTCAACATGATTCCTATTCAATGTGACAACATTACAAGTGATCTGCGTGTTTAAGTAAATCATAAAGACTTAGCATTATTAAAGGGTAACTACTAACTCACGGGCGTAGCCAGGTTTTAATTTCAAGAAAATAAAACTACTAAAATTGCATGAAAAAAATGTAATATATTGTCGCGTAATATAGTGTGAACTCGTCATAATAGCACGCTTGTACCATGCCTAAGAACGGCGAATGTCAATTTTTAACGTATGTCAATTAGATGACAGGAACAGTTTATTAGTGTTAGACAGAGACAAAACACTTTCAGGAAAGGATTCGAAATTACTAGAAACATTTTGAATTTTCGATACTAGAATGTTCTTAAATTTACCCGGAGGTACGTGCAACTGTGCGCTTAAGACACCATACTAGTTTTAAGGAAGCCGTCGCTCATGCTCTAGAGGTTGAAGCTGTGCGTCATGACTCCAGACCTTGGAAGGTGCGGGAAGTAAGTACAGAAGGAGCATCGGCCCGAGAACGTAAGTTTAGCCCAAGTTGCTACGAGTGCGGTGGTCGGGGCCATCTTCGAAGTAACTGCCCTTCAAGGAAGAACGGTCGACGACAGTCAGATGTTGGTATATCAACTTATAATCAAGCCAAAGGAAAACTGATCTCTGCCAGGGCTAGGATTTGGGCACTGACCGGGGAATCTATAACCCCAGCGATAAAAGTAAAATATCAATAGATGGAAACACCTTGGTTATACATGGCGCTATTAACGGAGTAGCATGTAAACTCACGCTGGATACCGGAGCATCACGTATTAACTGTCGTAGCATTAACTGTCATTAATAACCGAAGATTGAGACACATTGCAGACAATAATTTGCATGATAGAAAACACATTACTCTTACGACAGCCACCGGCCAGCGCATACCTGTTTGGGGGGAAAGGAAAATCGCTATCAAAATTGGGGACTACATCTATTGGCATAACGCAATAGTTGCAGATATCGTGGATGATTGCATCATTGGATTGGACTTTCTTCAAAATCACCAGTGTACGATTGACATGAAACAGGGAGTCTTACGATGCAGAAATAGAGAAGTGCCGATAAGTGGTGGAATTCATGGAAAAGTTCGTTGCTTGAAAGACATCGCTCTTCCACCAAGATCGCAGACTCTAGTACCTGTCTCTTTACCTCAAAACAAGTCAGGCCGTCCATGGTCATGTGCTATTATAGAGAAGTCGGAAGATGAGAGCTCATGGATCCCGGCAAGAGTTGTTGTAGGTAAAGCTTCGACATCTATAGTTCCAGTTCTTCTGAATTCTGATGTGGGGAGTTGTGAAGAGATAGCCTGGTTAAGCAGATGTCAACCGAAAGAGAAGGTATTGAACAAGGATAAAGAGCAAGCAATGAAACTTTTGAAAGATTGTAAAGAAGATCTCACGAGTTCACAGAAGATAAAAGCTGAAAATTTACTGTACCGATATTCAGATTTGTTTTCTAAACATGACGGCGATATAGGAAGAACTGGATTAATTAAGCATAAAATTAATACTGGGGACGTAGCGCCTATTCGACAACGACCTAGACGAATACCTGGGGCTAAGGAAAAGGAAGTTGACGACATGATCCAAGTCATGAGAAAGAATAACATCATTGAACACTCCACTAGTCCTTGATGTTCGCCAGTAGTACTAGTAAGGAAGAAGGATGGATCTACAAGGTTTTGCATCGATTACCGCAGGCTCAACGATGTTACTAAAAAGGATTGTTATCCCCTGCCTCGAATCGACGACACCCTAGACACTCTCAGCGGTATGAAATGGTTTTCAACTCTCGACTTGAAGAGTAGCTACTGGCAAGTGGACGTGGACATGGACCCCGTGGATAAGGAGAAAACTGCGTTTTCAACTGGAAAAGGGTTGTGGTAGTTTAAGGTTATGCCGTTCGGGTTATGCAATGCACCAGCCACATTATTAATTTTTCGGGGGGGGTTTAAACCCCCTAAACCCTCCCCCTGGCTACGCCCATGTACTAACTAGTAAGTCGTATGACTCGTATCACAAGCAATTATAAAGATGAAAATAAGTACATTTCTTACTTCCAGCTAAATGGAACGCCAACGACAGTTCATTAGAAAATCTCTCTAGATAAGATGTTGAGCAATAAGTACGTAATATTGCAATGATAAAGATAATATTGCACTGCTCTAAGATTACCTCGACAAGACTCTTCTAATCTAATCTACGTCAGAAACAATATAATCACTAAATATTATAAAATTAAGTCCTCCGCCGCGTCTGTCAGTCTGTTCGCGATAAACTAAAAACTACTGCAACGTTTTTCGTGCTGTTTTCGCCAATGGATAGAGTGGTTCTCGGAGAAGAGTTTAGTATATATAGGTTGTTTGTTAGGATTTTGGAGGAACGAGTCCGGGTCGCTAGTATACTATATTCAAAAGTACACAAGACTAATGTATATAGGTACATTATTATATATGTATATACCGATAATAAGAAATATTGTTTTATATTAAACTAAATATCCATTACCAATTGGTTATAAATCCGTAAACAAATTCTGGTTTCATTTGTGGCTTAGAAACTATTTTAAGTTGCGATGAACCGCGAGCAGCTACAGCAGTGATTAGATAACAGCAAAGCCTATGGTCCTGCTAAGCGCTGTGATATAGTATTATGTGATCTGTGGCTGTTATAACAGATTGTATTTTTAAATAAGTCGTGTAGGTACATTGTGAGCGCGGCGCGGTGCGCGGCGCCATGTTGACATTCCAAGCTATCACGTCATTAAAATATGTACCTGTGTACATTATGCAAGGTAAGTATGAGTCAGGTGTAAATAAAACGCTCAGTAAACCCTGTTCCATTTTATTACTTAAAATTCCACTTATACTTAATACTATTAGAATAAAGGCTGATTTACACGTATTAAGTGATTAAGTAGTTAAGTAAATTTTAACTTGCGACTTGCTACTAAATTGTCTGTTTACACGCACTTAATCACTTAAAATTAAGTTAAAATTTAGTTAACTACTTAATCACTTAATACGTGTAAATCAGCCTTTAGAAAGTCTCTATTTACGTATTTTATATAATAAATGTTGTATAATAAACTTATATATATAAATATACTTAATTTTTGTTTTATTCATAAACGCGTATTTACTTGAATATTTATATTTACCTCCCCGCAATAACTTTAAGTATTAGATTTTAATTAAACTGAATATAATAGAGAAATAGTTTTCAAAAATAATCAACATAGCCAGTACATTAGACCACAACAAAATAAATAGAAATATTTTTTTACAAAAAATCACAGAAGTACTTTAAAAAAATATTTCCAAGTCACGAGGCAACTTGCTCATAATATCTCCGTGCACCCTGTCCAGTGTCCAGCAAACTTCTATCTTAGCCACCTAAATTTACGAGTAATACGAATACTTTTTACATATTGTTTAATTACAAATACATTCCACATCAATGTTCATTGTTCATACATAGATGTTACACAAATACTATTGTATACTAAATAAAGTATATATTTTACTCCAATCATAGTTTCAAACTAAGTTGATTAGGCAGAACTTGCAAACAAAGAAAATCTGTTCGTACGTTATCTTCGTTAAAGACAATGGAAACCTTACGCATTATGCAACCTCCATTAAGATTTATGATGATAAAATACTCGATAGAGTGTATAACTGTACACATAAAACACATCGGAGAATTATATTTATTTAATTTACAACCAAACAATGTTAATCTTAAAAGTAACCTCTAACAATATCAGTCGAATACATTT
Organism: Boloria euphrosyne; assembly: GCA_951802675.2. Lineage (NCBI taxonomy): Eukaryota > Metazoa > Arthropoda > Insecta > Lepidoptera > Nymphalidae > Boloria > Boloria euphrosyne. The sequence continues at coordinate 14,280,671 of OX637879.1, forward strand.
AATAAGTATTATTTATATATAGTTATTCGTTTTCACTAATGGCAAATGTTACCGGCATGCCTTGTTGTATTTTAAAAGGTAAAAGGCACGCTAAATGTGACAGAACATCTAAAATATAGAGCGGTAGAGCACTCTCTCAGCACTCTCTCTCAGTGATCAGTCTTGTGGCGCAGTCGCTCCCGGCGCGGATGCTACTACGTACTTACGTTACTTTTATATTACAATTCAATTGAGCGTCGTTCAATATTTACAATACTTACCCTTAAAATATAGTAAAATTTTGCAATGTGCTATTCTGTACACGCCACATGGCACTACCTACTCAGTTCGACTCAAGGCGCGTCGTCGGCGGCGGCGAGCGGGCGCAGCTCGCGGGCGGCGGGGGACGCGGGGGGCGCGGGGGGCGCGGGCGGGCGCAGGCGCGCGTACACCAGGCGCAGCGCGCCCAGCGCGGCCAGCGTGAGCGCGGCGGTGGAGGCGAAGGTGGCGTCGGGCCCGCGCCGCGCGTACACCGCCGACACGAACACGGGGCCCAGCGCGCGCGACACGCAGCCCGCGCCCGTCAGCACGCCCATCCACACGCCCTGCGGCCGCGGGCCCAGCACCTGCACCAGCACCGACACATCACATGCTCTGTTACTATCGAACACACTACCTAAGATCAATTTCAATGACTGGATTAAGTACGATTGTAATGAAGTAGATTACCAGGACTCTTTATTAGACGTCATAATATATTATATGCATCACCGAACTAAAACGTTAGAAAGGCCCTGCTCGGAATACTTTCCAATCACTCTAAATTGTGTTCACATTGAAAGGAGTGAGCACACACCGTTCGAATCAATCGACTATGTATTATTATGTATATAAAAAATTAAATACCAAGCAGGAAGAGTGTAAAATATGACATTTTGCACTAAAAAAAAAGAAAGTAAAAAGATCGTTTCTAGTGTAAATTATTTGAATTCAACATGCCATCAAATATGGCCACGAGCAAATCATGCAGATGTCACATAGTACATAATATTGAATGGACACATCGTGTCCAACAGACACGACTTGTCAGATATGACGCATGTAACAGTGGCGCGCACCTTCGAGAATATGGTCTGTATGAGCGTGACCCCCAGCGGGTACCCGACGGACACGCAGGCGTAGCCCAGCAGGAACTGCGGCAGCGACAGGCCGCGCGAGGAGGCGCACCAGGGCTGCGCGCGCTGCGGGCAGCCGCCGCCCGCCTCCGCGCCCGCGCCCTCGCCCGCGGCCAGCGGCGGCGGCGCGGGCCCCCACGGGATGCAGAATATGGACGCCATGCCGGTGAGCAGGAACCCGCCCCAAAGCAGCAGCGCTCTGCATACAATTCGATTTATTATATCTAATTTCACCTAAATACATACATAATATATCCATTTAATAAAATAAAATGAATATACCTAAGTTTTAAATTAAGCACTTCATACTATAGGTTATACGTAATATGTAGTCATATCAATAAAACTCTCGTCGATAATTTATTATTATAAATTTTATTCGACTAGTTTTATTTGACTAGTCAACAAGTTTAGATACGCTGACGATACTTTCTGTCCTTTTTGCATCTTCAAAACAAGGACTTGAAAAAATACTAGAGCGCATATAATTGTGAAGAAGTGCAGCAGAAGTGCAGGACTTAATATGAGTGTGTCAAAGACCAAAATCATGGTAGTTTCGAGAGTGCCAAAGCAATGCAGAGTGTGTATAGGACAAGTAAATATCGAGCAGGTTCAAAGTAACTTAGATCTTGGGTAACTGATTCTTAAGAGAGTGACATCGAGAAACAAGCTCGAATTAAAAAGGCAAGAGCCTCTTTCATGAGGATGAGCAAAGTCCTGACTACAGGGAGACTATCTATTGAACTACGTACAAGACTCCTGCAATGCTATTGTATTTGGCCTGTTATACTTTACTTACTTTAATAAGTTGGACAGATAAAGTTACCAACAATGAGGCAGATGAAACGGGATAGACCCCTACTTGTCAAAACCATCAAACAGAAAAGAGTTACCTCACGTACCTAGGACTACTTAAGTATCTAGGACTAGTGAGACTAAGGAATGAAAGTTACCAACTGCTGCAGACTATTTTGATGAGCAAAGTAGCGCGTAATAGAAGTGTTGGTAAAAGGAAGTTGGTAAAAGGAAGATGTCTGCCTCTGTAACATCCAAAAATGGACTGGTATAAAGAAAGTTGAAGATTTGTTCAAGCTAGCTCTGAACAAAGAAGAATTTACGAGCATGACTGAATAATGGAGAGGCACTTAAAGAAGAAGAAAATGTTATTCAGTATCAGTTATTTATCAGTTCATTTATCTCTACAGAACATAGAAAGTTTGATGCATAGATTTTACCAAAGCATTCAAACTTCTAATATAAAACAGTTTTATTTATATTTAATCGCATAACAATTTCAAAACATGAGCAGCTTTTATTACCCTTTGGAGAGCGAATTGAAAATCAAATATAATAAATCACGCCTAAAAGCTTACCGCTCTTCGAATATTTTCGTCAAGGGTGGGATGAGGGCAAAGACGGCGCAAGCCACGAGCGCGCCGGCGCTCATGAGGGCGCCCATGTACTCCAGCGCCTGCTTCTTGCTCCACGCGAACTGGTCCATGGTCAGCGACGTGGCCAGCGTCTCCAGTAGCACGAAGTTGAATACCAGCACGAAGAACGCCGCCACCAGCGTCCAGCTGCTGATGTAGTCCGGCTTTATTGCTTTCAATGCTTCTTTTTCTGGAAATATTTTTTTTAAACTGTACATATAAATTAGTGTATGTTTTTAATTTCAAATTAAGTTTTTTACTAAATGTATATGAAAGTATATGCGGTACTTTCATCAAAAAATTAATTTTTTGAAAAAAATTTTTGACTCTCTGTCTGTCTGTTAGTTCCGCCTAATCTCTAAAACGGCTGGACCGATTCTGATGGGAGTTTTCCTCGCAAATAGCTAATGTTATAAGGAGTAACTTAGGCGACTTTTACTTTAGTCATTTTATTTATTTTAATTACGAAACGAATTATTATTATTATTATTATATTATTGCAAGGCCAATATCTAATATTGCCATATGCACAATAAGTAGATACATATTATAACTGCTGTACATAATAGGTACGTACCAGTTCCCTTGCCGTGAGCGAGCATTGCCTCTCGCGCAGCGATCTTCCTCTCTTTAAAACAGAAAGGCAAGAAAAGAATGAAGTTGATAAGTCCCAGGATAGCGTTGATCCAACCAGCCGCCGTGTACATGTCGAGGCGGAGCGGCTGGGCGTAGTCCCCGGGGGGCGGGTAGGGCTGGCCGGGCCCGAGGGGCGCCGCTGCCGCCTGCAGAGCTGGGCCCACTACGAAGCCCAGCACTTGTGCTAGGGACGCGCCTGCCACAGCCCGCGTCCGTTCACTCTCGCGCGTCGCCGCCGACAAGTATGACCGAGCTACTGCTACATTTGCTGAAAACAGATATTAAATAACAATTACTAAATAAAGAGATAATAATTGCTATATTTAAAATCATTTCTATGTAATACATGCATGCTAAGATTAAGTTTTAGATGTTCGTTTAAAGAGAGAGAAAGGCAAGGGTAGTCTAGTGGTAACGACCCCTCGAGGGAAGCCGCGTAAAGCATGGTGCTGACTGCTGTGTGTTAATATCATAACATATTTATTTATACTAACTTACTAATGATCTTTTAAAGTAGGTGTCCTTTTTAAGACGATGACGACGACTTATGCTAAAATATCCTTTTAAACTTCTTAGTCTTTATTCAAAAAAAGAAGAGGCAATTTTAACCCAAAGAGTTATATAATAGACTAACCTAACCTAAACCATTTATGTATTTTCAATTTCGTTGTTTCAAAGTCTACTTGTGACTCATACGTATTATATTTATCATTATAATTTTTTACACATTTTCTGAGTGTTGTCTACGTCGACACGCGCGCCGCGTCTCTCGGCTGAGAAGCGAACTAAAACAAAAGCGACATTAGCATTACTCATTTGTATTGATACACTGATGACAATTTCATCGAGGTCAGAGAATTTATTTAATCACTTTAACTAATTTTAAATTCACTTTAACTAAAGCGAACTACATTGTATTCATGTCATCATATTCATCAATACTAAGACTGCCATTGTGGCATTGGTCGTCTACACAAGAAAATACAGCGAATTGAAGCTGACTTTAATTATTCAATAGTTAGATATTTATTTGTCGAAACGTGGATAATTGAACACGCGTAGAGTGTTTCCTACGTTGTAGTGATCTGATTATTTATAACTAGTAACGTAGGTTACATTATTGCATTTTTATTTTTCTGTAGCTTTCTTGCGATACGTTCCCACAGACACATAGACAGACATACCAAAATCCTAAAAACTATATAACTTTTTCAATCAATATGATTTTCGATATATTTTTAATTTTTAATGTAGGTAAAGATTCGACTCATTTTGAATATTATTACGTGTATAGATTTATAACACATAATATTAACAAAACAGAATATAACATCCTGTATACATGAAAGGAAATGAATCATCTTCAAGCAAGTAGGCAGGCACTGAGGCAGTCTGTGCGAGTCCCGGCTCGCGGGTGACCGTGAGGACTGAGGACCAACAGTCAAAGAAAAGATAATCGACTTTAATTTTTTCTAAGTTGATGTTACCATGCAGCGTATAAACACTTTTTTCTATATCGTAAAGTCCATATTCAAAGATTTTCGAATAAGTGATGCACACATACCTATTCTCTATTCGAACTGTATGTATATTAAGTCTTAACATTTATTTCATTATTAAATAAATTATTTATTTAGTAACGAAAATTAAATACGCTCATATTTACTTAAATTATCACTTATGTATAATATAAATAATTATAATAGAGCTCTGCGCTGTATCTATGTCTACAACAAGTGCAACTAGTACATTCTTAGTACTTATTGCAGTAATCATGATTTTTAAATAATAAACGATATTATAATTATTTATATAAAATAAAAATAACGTCCTTCTGACCAGTTTCGATCACGGTGGCCAGCCGTTTACACGCTGAGACAAATTCACTCTCTATTCCTTTAACTCTCAAAATCCGATACATTGACACGACCGATGAGAGTTAATGCAAAGGACCGACACCTATATGTATCCTTCCAATAGGGTGCAATATCACTAACTTCCAAATTCCATGAAACAGAAAATCTTAGTAATCAAACTTGGTCCGAACCGGAACTCGAACCCAGGACCTCAGCACCTGCATGCATCTTATATCCTAGGCACAAGACTAACGAGGTAGCTATACGATGTATTATTTCCATAATATACCTATGAATTGGATACATTTTGGATTATTATAGATACATAAAAAACGTAGCATACCAGAGCTGATTCCAACGAGTGCTCTCGCGGCCAGCATCCAGTGGTGCGCGTGCGGCCGCGTCAGATGCAGCTGTGCGTACAGCGTGGAGGCGAGCACGAAGAGCGCCAGCGTGGTCAGCATGGGGGTGCGCGCGCTGCCGGCGCGGTTGGCCCACCAGCCCAGCAGTGGGGACGCCGCCAGCTGCCCCAGGGGGCTGGCTCCCACCGCAAGGCCCAGCGCCTCCTTGCTCGAGCCAGGCTGCAACTGTAATAGAGCATCACCGATGGTTCAACGAAACTCCAGACTTCACTTAAGATGCATCACATTTTTGTCTGGGATATGTCTTTAGAACCCATTCACGCCAGACTCAAATAGATTTCAGGGGCACGTCTTAATCATAATAATAGGTACGAATCAAAACGTTTTCGTACGCGTCCTGCATAGTGACACGACGCGACGCACAGTGGATCCATATTGAAAATTAGTGGACATAGGCAACAAAGTTCCAATATCGCTTCGATATTTTTTTATGTGATTCTTCATGATATTCCAGACAACTTTTACTCTTGTAAAATTTCTTCTAAAGTTGATCTTTTGTCTGACTGGCTCCCACCGCAAGGCCCAGCGCCTCCTTGCTCGAGCCAGGCTGCAACTGTAATAGAGCATCACCGATGGTTCAACGAAACTCCAGACTTCACTTAAGATGCATCACATTTTTGTCTGGGATATGTCTTTAGAACCCATTCACGCCAGACTCAAATAGATTTCAGGGGCACGTCTTAATCATAATAATAGGTACGAATCAAAACGTTTTCGTACGCGTCCTGCATAGTGACACGACGCGACGCACAGTGGATCCATATTGAAAATTAGTGGACATAGGCAACAAAGTTCCAATATCGCTTCGATATTTTTTTATGTGATTCTTCATGATATTCCAGACAACTTTTACTCTTGTAAAATTTCTTCTAAAGTTGATCTTTTTATAGTAATGAAACTATATCAGTCTAGTAGAGCTTAACTTAGTAGAAGTCGTCCCGTAGTAGATAGATGTCCCTTTTTGCTATCTGTACAACCATATGTGTAAATCATATCATCATGTTCATGAACATCATATTATGATGAACACAATATAACAATGATAACTCCTATGAATCAACTTATCGCTATACCTACTAGGTATCTACTTATATTTATCAGAGGATTGTGTATAGAGTATAGACTACCTCTACCCACACAGCTTAGCGACTACCGAGTACTACTTCGATATGTAAACTTAAGTTATTCTAAATGTTTTGTATACATTTAATATACTTTATTCTAGCATCGTTGTTTTTATCATTTTATACATCTCTACATACTCGATATAGGTATTTTGTTCACTAACTAATGCGGAAAGCGTTTAGTTATTCATTGTTTCAACACGACGTGGGGAAATAGGAATTCATGTTACAATATGAAGATGGCTTTGTATTCAATTAGAAAATCGTTTAAATAGTGCACAGTGCACACGTATAAAATATTCTGGATTTAATAAAATAAAAATAAAATCTGTATTTAATATCCCCGTATAAAGTTTTATTTGGATATAACTTGTAACTCAAATCCGAAGTAGGTATTGCTGTGACATGACACGGAGACAGCCGCATGAACGTGATGACTATTTTTAAAGCAATTTCCCAATTCATGGCAGCGATAGCGTCGCCCTTCCACTGTGCGTACGCCGCTGAAGGGCAAAATATTTTTTAGTCAGTGTCTCTTCTTTTAATGCCTAATGAATTTCATGGGTATTGTTTGGGTTTATATACGAGTACATACATTTAAACGAAAACCTCTTAGAAAATGTGCTTCACGATCGTTAGCGACTCATTCTGTCATTAGCAATAATTAACTTTTAAGAAGTGCTTACTAATACTAACGAATTTTAAATTCATTTACTATTATTCAATAAGAAAAAGTGGTCTTTTTTTTATGGGACAAAGGGGGCAAACGGGCAGGAGGCTCACCTGATGGTAAGTGATCACCTCCGCCCATGGACATCTGCAACACCACAGGGCTTGCAGATGCGTTGCCGGCCTTTCAGGAAAGGGAGGGAGGGAAGGAGGAGTGAGAAGGACGGGAAGAGGGATGGGGAGTGGGCCTCCCGGACTCTCACTCACCGGACGAAACGCGACAGCATAGCTGCTACTTCACGCCGGTCTCCTGTGAGAGAGTGGTACTATACGGGGCGTGCCGGCCCATTCGGCTGCTACCCGAAGGTAACAAGCATCTAAACATCTGTAAAGATATTCATGCGGTTTTATTTATATTGTACACAAGCCATCATGGTATCGATAAACGGGGCCTATGGGACTCTCACTGCCTTTTCCTCCGGCTCGGGGCCCCGCATGCAGTGAAAGTCTATTAGGTAATTAAAGTTGTTTTATATTTGCATTCTGAATAGAATAATAGAACAGTAGCCCTCGCATATTCTTCTATTAACTAATGAAAGGCTGTTTTGGGAAATGCTGTCTTAAAAATAACCGTAAGCGGTAGGTTCTTTTGAAATCACTGACGGTGAATTTGAATTTGACGAACGCCATAATTTCATATATTATTATGAATACTTTCGAGTACGTATATGCACTAAATTCAGTAAATCAGTTTTATCTAGCCTGAGTGAAGTTAGGTAAATATAGATAATATGATAAGCGCACCTAACACGTGTAAAAAGCAGTTACACAGCAGCTCGCCGCCCGGCGTTGCCTCGCAGCTGGCAGGCCGCCAACGCCACCACCGTCGCAGCCCGCGAGCTTTGTTATTTGGCTGTCATTCATCCACCGGAACTACGAATCACCGCGGCACGACGAGCTAGTCATTTTATTTATTTATTTTTATTCGCTAATTTGCACGTTGATATATTGTGTATTTTATTTCTTGCATTCGTGTCGTTATAGACACTAAGAGGCTAAAAACTGCCGAGGTAATGACCAAAAGTATATCTCGTGAGACGCTCACGGTATTTGAATAAACACTTGAATGTCAGCGCTAATATCACCAATTATCTGAACGTAAGAGGCTATACAGGAATGCTAAAGAATAGTTTGCGGCGAGTCTTCATCCTGGAGAGTTGATCTTTGTCCGTTCGTGCTTCTCTCTTATCTATCGCATATTGTCAAAGGTCATGTCGTGGTCAATGACACTAATTACATATGACTATAGTTGCGTCAACTTTCAAACGCATAATATTTGTAGGTAATTGTTTGCTTATCAACATGGCATTTGCTATTATTCGTTATACTCGTAATTGTAGCGATCGTCTTTTATCTTCGGTTTTATGGTTCTTGGTTTGTTCTATTCTATCATTGTGTGTATATAAATTATAAACTTACACATTTAGATTTTTAAAGGCTGATGTTGCGATAAATAAGATATAGACTAGAGTATGAAATTGATCGCACGAACACTGAACAGAGACCTAATATAGACGTCAACAGAGATATTTCTTACGAAGTTACTAGGTACGCACCGAGGTGTGCAATTAAACCTGTAATGCATGACTTATTTAATTTGATAGCAGATGCGACACTACTCCGCCGCAACTCTACACTGTGAGATTGTAAATGCTATAAGCGTGTTTTCTGATCTCTCGTATTTTACTTGTACGTTTGCGCGTAGGAGTCAAGTAAAAAACAATTGTTAAAATGTTTGTCTGTCTGTGTGTTTGTTCTGGCTTATCTCTGAAACCGCTGGATGGATTCGACGGGACTTTCACTAGCAGATAGCTAATGTTATAAGGAATAACTAAGGCTACTTTAATTTTATTAGAAAATTTAAAAACCGTTTAATTTATTTTAACTTACGTCCAGCGAAGCCGAGGGCCGAGTTTGCTAGTAAGTAGTAACACAGATAACATAATACTATACTAGTAGTAATAATTAAATGCCACAGAACTTAAAGCTTCTGTGGAATTTACCTAATGATATACCCAATATGGTCAAGATTGAAGATACCTAATGGTATCTCGCAATATCATATGTCTAATACCTCATTTACATTCAGCCCCTGCCACTGCTCCTCGCGCTGCCGGCAATAATTCCCTAAATACTGCTGCAGCAGGATCGAGAGGAGTGTGTGTTTACATACTGCCCTACCACTCACTTCGCTTTCAAGTTTCGGCAATGGCAGATGTCGAATTAATTACAGCGGCCGCGCTGTCTCTTTTTGCGATACATAATTATGTTCGATATTTAAAAAGATCCAGGCGCTCGGCGAGTACTGAGCGTCAGAGCAGAATGTAAACACGCACTGCCGCTCGCGCTGCCGCTCGCGCTGCCGGTCCTTTGACTTCCGCACAAAAAACCGCCATTTTGGGGAGCGCCGGGCAGCGCGAGTGGCAATGGCAGTGGCATGAGAAGTATCGCGTTTACACACTCGTCCTGCCCACTTCCCTGCCCACTTCCCTGCTCACTACGGCTGAATGTAAATGCGGTATAATAGTCTACACAGCACACGTTGTTAGTAGGTTCAAGGTATATATTTTTACGTTCCTATTATTCAGTAAAAGATAATTTTTCAAAAAGTTCATTGCTATAGTTAGAAAATTTATTATTGCAGCAGTAACAATGAATTTATTATGTGACTGAGGTTCGAATTAACACGCTCGTGTCTTATCGCTTATATCATTAGATAAATATACTTATTACATTATTTTTAATTATATAAAATAAATTGACATTTAGGTAAATACTAAAACATTTTATTTTTCGATTTAAGTATATAACTAAATCATGTAAATTGCACTGAAGACGAAGTCAACAATAGCATCGGTTACTAGTGTTCACTGTTTACCTTGTCCAGGTAGGGCCAAACGCCGGTGAGGACGATGCTGAACCCGAGCGACATTTGGAACATCGTGAAGTATATGACATAGACGCTGCGCCAGCGCTGACACCGCTCCTGCGCGGTCTCCAGGGCGTCCTCGGCGCCTCCGGCCGTGGCCTCCGCCGGCCTCTCCCGCCGCCCCACCAGACCCTTCAGCCATTCCATTCCGCACTATCTCCTTCAATTGATTCTCGATACGTCAGCTGTGCTTATCAACAATCACCTCAGTATCTTGGCACAGCATTTCACTGTAGCCCAATTTAAATAAAAACAATACACAACTACACAACAGTGCACGACCACATTCGATGTAGTAAACAAAGGAAAGGGAGGACGCGGCGCGCGCTCCGTGCTCTCCCTCCGCAACCCACATCGACACTGGCATTCGTGATTCGAGAATCGAGAGTTAGTTTGTTGGCATCATTTCCCTCTCTACGTACGCCTCATTATGACGACATGATTCGACTCTACTGCCATACAAACCTCTATTATATTTATGCAGTTCTATTAAATTGTAATCATATTAAAATATGTTGCACCAAATGCCAAGTTATTCAATTTAGAATCATGATTAGTTTATTGTGGTTTATTTATAAACATCGATTGAGTGCTAAATGCTCATTGTTCAATTCTTTAAGTAAATAATTTAAACATAAAGCCTACTGTATATTATAAGCAATTGTTGTTTCCTGTGGTATTGCTGCAATAAAAATTAAGAAGTCTAAAACAGAAAACTATATACGGATTACGGCAGGGACTGAAACTATCATTATTAATTAATATTAATAGTTAATTGACAATAGTGTAATCATATTTGCAATAACCAAATTCTAGTAAGAGAAATAAATATGTACCAGCATGGGGTTGCAACTCGAACAAAAGTGAAATTAGTTCAAATAAATGATAATAGATGGCGTTACATGTATCGATTTGTTTTTATAATTATGTTAAATTTAAAATACAAAGAAATATTAATGACTAAAGCATTTGTTCTAACTTCGGAAAGTTTCTTAAAGTAGGAGAGAAATAAATAGCTGATGAATGTGCATTATTTTAGATTTTTAAAATTCGATAATATCGCTTTATTATTTTGGCGGAATTAATTTGTACTACGTTGTAATGGATCGATCTTGCTTAATAACTCAGTATTGTATGTTAATAGATGGCGCTCCAAGCAATAACGATAATCGTTTTTTTTTGCATTTTGATAAGGTTTGTAGAAACTCAAATATAATGTAATAATTATTATTTTATTGAATGATTCCTTCATAAATGTTACACTGGAGACATGTTCTGTTGTGTATTTTGCTGGGTGGTTGGGTAAATCGTGTGTCGATAAATTTAATTGTTTAGATTGCAAGGAGGTTTTGTTACAAAGTGATGTTGATTTAAATGATAAAAAACAATTGTTGTTGATTAACAAGACCTATTCTAATATTATAACACCTACCCTAAAATCTCCTAGTGATTGTTTACATCAATTAGTAAACAATGTGTTAGAATTTTATTCTAAAAATATTGAAAATTTATACAAAGTTAATTTAATCACCGATTTAATGCATGGGTTAAAAAATGAAGTAAATTTCTCAGAATATCACAATCTAAATCACTTTGATTACTTGATTAAAAAATATTAGAATTCATGATTATTGTAAAAGTCGCAAAAAATCGTTACAATCAAGATTAAAAATTTTTCAAAATACATGATATTATTATAGGTACACGTGATACCTAGGTACATGATATTATTGTTTAGTAGTTTGATAAAATAAAAGCTGCCCAGAAAAAAAATATATTTATATCACTGCAATACTACTAAAAAGCTGCTACATATTCTTCGCACAACTTAGACCCGTATTGCAATCACGGAAACTGATAGGTACGAAGAATAAAGCTCAAAATGTATCCGGTCCAATATAAAGACCATACTGCTACACGGTGTGAGACATGGAAGGTCACCATGAACATCTCGCAGCAACTCCAAGTCTTTGTAAATCGATGCTTTCGCAACATCATTGGTATTTACTGGCCCGACAAAATCTCCAACCAACTTTTAAGAACGCTGCAATGAAGTCGAAGAGAACAGATCTAACGACATACATGGAGCTGGATAGGTCACACCCTCCGAAGAGACCTTTCATATACCGAGGTAAGCCCTAGAATGGAACCCCCAAGATAAACGTAAACGTGGCCGTTCAAAACAAGACCTGGCGGTGGACTGTGATTAATGAAGCGAAGGCCATCGAGAAAACCTGAAGCGAATTCAAATTCGAAGCTCAAGTCCCTTTCGTATCCGGCGCCCTTTCCTCTCCGGCGCCCTGGGCGGTCGCACCACCAAATCATGCGCGCGCCGCCGCGTATACATAATATTGTGTACATTATACTTGCCCTATATAGGGCAAGGATAATGTACACAATATGTACTCATTTTGTGCATGTGCTGGTACAATAAAGACTTGACGACTCGTTTGGCTCAGTTGGTAGTGACCCTACTTTCTGTGCCAGCGGTCGCGAGTTCGAGTCCCGCTGGGGGCATTCATTTGCTTAAATCACGAATGTTTGTACTCCAGTCATGGGTGTTTATATTTATAATTGAAATATATATCTTAATATATATATTTCTTGTGTGCGTGTGTATGTGACTGAACTCCTCCTAAACGACTGGACCGATTTTGATGAAATGTTTTGTGCGTGTTCGAGTGCATTCGAGAATGGTTTAGATTCACAATTCGGTCCACTACACATGTATTTTTTGAATTAATTAGCTATTTATACATTTACACAATAAATGAAATATCCAATTATAAGCAAGTCGTTGCTAGGCAACGTTGTTTTGCGCATGCGGACAGGACAACGTCTGTCGGGTCCGCTAGTTCTATTATATATTTATTTAATAAAGAGTATTGTTGTTATTATTGTGTTCACAGGTCGATACTATAATCGTACCTACAAATACTTTTAGGAAACAATATTTCCTTATTCCTATCTTAAGCTGCTTTAAGTAAAGGTTTAAATAAATTATATCTGCGGTGGCACAGCAGGTGGTTAATACAATCTTAATTACTTTAACTACATAATCTATACATCACTACATATTATAAAACAAAGTCCTCCGCGTCTGTCTGTCTGTTCGCGATAAACTACGAAACTACTTGCGCCGACTTTCATGCTATTTTCAACAAACTTCCAAAAGGAGGAGGTTATCACCAATGCATACGTGGTTCTCGAGAAAGGTTTTGGTATAAATTTTTCAAATTTTTATACACATTTACTTGCGGAACTTACGGCTTCGCTCGCGCTAAATCAAGGGAAGAGCCTGAGCGGAACGAGGGTGAGTCGCTAAAAATTTAAATAAAATAATTATTCTTATTGAAATCGATACACAGGCGAATCTATAATTTTACAAGTTTTGACTGTACGTCTGTGACCGTATGACGACCTGTGATGATGTTTATTCGGGTCAACATATAGGATACTTTTTACCGTGGGAAATATCTCATCTCTCAATAATTTATATAAATGTACGTAAAGAATAAATAGAAAAATAATGGGAAATGTAAATTGTTGAAGAAAAAAAAACAATAAACACGACTGTGTAGCTGAATTGGGAATTTAAAATTTTCAAACCCTTGATAGGTTTCAAAATACAAAAGTCAGTCAAAATCTTATAAAGATTTATAATTTTGATATATACCTATAGGCTATATAGCCTATCTTGTGCCACGCACACAGTCGAGTCTTGAGACGAATTTAACGCCACCTAAAATCAAGCCGTTTAAGCTACAGAGCATGCCAAAGAAATATACCTACGTAGGTGGTCATACATACACTACACTAGAAAAACGCAACGAAGAATTCATAAATATGGTAAAACTCCTAACAGTCATAATATATGTCAATATCAACTCCAAAATGAGTAACCTTACATCCTAGTTATTAGCAGTGCATTTATTATACCACCGGACTATACATACAAACCTAACATAATTTTTTTATTTAATTTATAAACTTTATAATATATTACTGCGAGAGAATATACAGACATACACATCTGAGAAATCCATGCTATCTGTGAAAACGTCAAGTAGGTATTTACTATTTAGTACCAGTACCGAACCCAAACAGAGCGAGGGTGAGTCAATAGTTTAATCACATATCAAATACTATAGGTTTATTATATAATATAAATAAAACAACTACCTACCTATACAATTACAGATCATTAAAAATATTATGTATTTACAAGAAATTTGTAAGCGCGTTTTGTTGCACTCAATTACACCTACAATAAGTACTTTAAATATACCCTTTTTAAGTAATTGCCAATTTCTATTATGATTTACGAGTGGCCTGTGGCTGTGGCCTTGAGAATTGGAGGCCTCAAAGGTTGGCAGTTGGCTACAATAATGCGCAGCGGCAGCTCGGCGATAAATACCTTTGCTTTTAGCGCCATCTATTGTTTAAAGGTTTTTATTAAAATTTATTTACAACAATGGATATTAGATGTCGCTTCGTTTTCACATCTCACTTGCGACATCTATTATGCGATTTAGGTAAAAAAAATAGTGCTTATAATAGTCCCGGTTCAGGATGTTTGACTTTTTTGTATGACGTGGACTATCTGTTTTTTTTTTTATCTGTGGTACCAGTAAGATTCACAATTTGATAGATAATAGATGTTTTAATATTTTTCATCTGTGGGCGCTAAGTAGGTTAAAGTCTCCGTTTATAGTATATAGTCTATGGGTTAAAGAACAGATAACATTGATTTTTCAAATTTCATGTCCTACTAGCTCTGAGTTCAGACTTCTCGTTCTGCACTTTGCAGTCGATTCACAAACAAATCTCGAGGCTTGCAGTGAGACTTTTAGTTATATATTGAAAGTTTAATAAACGTTAAACAAAATGCTATCATCAAGACCCATCGTCTCCCGGGTTATGCAGCAATTTGGTAAGATTTCATACTTATCGTTTTGTATTTGGAACATTACTTTGCACTACATTCCTCATTTTGGTTTAATTATTTTTAAAGTTAATCTTGTAATAAAACTTACTACCTTTATTATAAAGCTACATTTAAAATATTAAATATCTGGGTTCCTAAATCCATATTACATAACAAGTAAAATAACCTAAAAGTAAATTTAGAGTAACTCAATTTTTTTTCTCCAATCAATAATTTTTATATTATATTTTCCTCATCTTATATAGTCGTATCACCCGTATCGTGACTTAGAGACAAGTAAATATATTCGATGTAAAGACACTGAGATGTAGACTTTGTTACACAAATGATTTAGAACAAATATTATGAAGTTTTGATATCAAGTACTTAATTGATTATTGACTTTAATATTGTACAATTTATAATTCTGTCACAAATTCAGAAATGTTTAACAATATTTTTCTTTTGATTCAGTTGGTTTATATTCTCTAGCATTAGTTGTCTGAAGGGTGTGCGTATAGCACATTTTACTTTATATAAACACTGGTCGTTTAAATATTAACTTACCAAGTATTCACAACAAAGTCATAAGACAGTCAGCATAACATAAATTTTATTTTGTTTGTTAATAACTGCAGCAAGGCGCTATCACGGTGAACATGGTAGCTTCAAACCCCCAAGCATGGATGAGCTCCCTGTGCCCCAGGGTTCTTGGCAGGCACAGTATGATGCTAACCAACGCAGATACAATTCCATTCTCTTGTTCGGCATCGCCTTCAGCATTGGATCAGTTGCCATTGTAAGATAAGAATTACTCTTTATTTTTATTATAACAAGAATAAGACAATATATATTACTATATTTTTTGGTGTTTGACATGATGTGTTATTTAAAAATTTTCTTTCTTACTTTGTTTCAGGCGAAGTCTTCAGGTCTACTCTACCTGAACTTTGCTCCACCAAAGTCCTTGGATTAAAAACAAGAAGTAGACTTCTGCTTAACATATATATGTGATTTTATGGCTAGTTAATTTAAATATAGTATTTAAAAATCTATGCACATATTTCATTTCAAAATAAATAAAATATTATGATATAATATAATGTAGTTACCAAATTGTTTATTCCCCTCCTTTTTTTGCTAATTTTCTACTGCAATACCAACAGGTGGAACAACCCATACAGTCATGATTATCAAAATTTAAAAATTCAAAATATTGTATTCAGCATAAAATTATTACAATTTTTTACTGAATGTCATGAGTCTACTACCAGTTCTGAAAGAAGAAGCTGCTAACCTGAGGAGAACTGGCGAAAGAAACTCAGGGGGACTAATATTTTTTTTGTCTTAGTCTGTTTTTCTTTTTTAATTTAAAATGAAATCAACAATAATTCTATAAGTTGAAATAGCCTGGAGGCGATCACATCATTCCCAAGGCGTACTGTCTTTCAATAATCGTTAATTGAATAATATCCTTTAGTACACAAACATTCTTTCAAATTTTTTTTAAATTTAGCAATAGGAGCTTTTTGAACGTTTTCTGGTATCCTGTTGTATAAGCGTATACACTGTCCATAAAAAGAATTTTATTTTTACTCCTAGTATTAATGCTATGCATGTCGCAATTCCTGGGAAATTCGTGTATATTTTTATGAACATACAAAACATTTTCGTACACGTATTGAGAAGCAACAGCCAGTATATTATCTATACTCTTTGAGCAACAGTCAATATTTTTATTTCTTTAAACTTATCTCTTAATGATACTCTATGGTCTAAACTATAAATAGCACGAATATCTCTTTTCTGCAGGACAAAAATTGTATTAACGGTAGCTGCATTTCCCCATAAGATTCCATATGACATAATACTATGAAAATAACTAAAATATACTACGCGAGCTGCATCTACGTCAGTAATAAGTAATTTTTGTACCTAGGAATTTAGTAGACTACCGGTTTTTACATTTCCCCGTCTATTACTACACCATTACCAACAAGTTTAACATTAGGCGTGAATTTTATTAATTTTGTTTTTTTGTTATTTAATAATAAATTATTCGAATCGAACCAATAGACAACCTTTGAGAAAGCATCGTTTACATCGTCGTACATAAGTAAATTACGTTTTACCTTAAAAATAAGTGAAGTGTCATCAGCAAACAATACTATCTCATGTTTGTTCTGCACAAAAAATTGCAAACCATGTAGACTAGGAAGAGAAATGGGCCAATAATAGGGCCTTGTGGAACCACCATATCTAACGGTGCCCCAAGATATCGATTACTCAAATTCTATTATTCAAATAGGAATTCAGGAGGTTGAGTGCCTTATTTATAATCCAATAATGATGCAGTTTCCTGATCAACATCACGTGATGCACACAATCGAAGGCCTTGGATAAGTCACAGAATATCCCAAGAGCAACCTGCGACCCTCTCCCAAGCCTAAAAATTTTTTTTTAACTAGCTCAACACTAGCATCTGCTGTGGAGCGATCTTTTGTAAATCCAAACTTTTTCCTATGAAGTAGATTGTGTGCATTAAAATGCGATAACATTTGCCAGAGTACGATTTTTTCGAAAATTTTACTAAATGTTGGGAGTACTGGATTGATCTAAAATTATATTAGGGTCTAGGGTACTACCTGGTTAAAGAATTGGAATAACTATAACTGTCATACTAATTGGTTTTTCTAAATGTCCAAAGAAAAATATTGTTGCTATGAAATTTTGAAAACAGACAAAGTTTAAGAAACAAATGCATTTTATTGGATATTTTTGCCAATTTATTTAGATTTCTAACTGTTCGTTCCGACTACTACTACTAGTACTATGTTTCATAGGCTTTGCTATTATTTTAAAAAATATTTCAAAAGATCAAAAATGTTCGTTTAGTCCTGAGAACTTCAGAACCTTCCAGATATTCTGAGCGGGAAGCCTTTATATCTCCGGTTGCATAACATGCTGCCCGAGATACATACGTCGAGTACACGACGTGCTCTGACTCATGGCATAGTCTAAGCATCGAGAACAAGTTAAGAAACCGCACATATTGTTTAAATAGATTTATTGCGTAAATAATGAACATATATTATATACACGGAGCTGTCGGCGGCGGGGAGGCGGTCAGTGCTCGCGCGCGATGTCGGAGAAGGCGTCGAGGATGTCCTGCGTGGTGAGCGGCAGCGCCAGGCCGGCGCCGGGGTAGCAGGCCGCGACGCGCGCCTGCAGCGCCACGTGCTGCGCGATGAACTCCTCCTGCATGGCGCGCCACACCACCTGCAGCAGCCCGCCCTCCGCGCTCTCCGCGCTCAGGTGCTTCTCCACGGTGCGGTACAGGCGGTGCAGCGCGCGCCGCACCTCGGCCGCCGGGTACAGCGCCAGCACGCGCCGCAGCTCGTGCTTGCTGAAGGCGGCGCGGTAGCACACCTCGTCCTCGCGCACGCCCGCCGCCACCGCCTCCGACACGCCCTCGAAGAACTGCGCCAGCTTCTCCAGCGGCCGCCCGAAGTACTGCGTCACGTACCCGCGCAGCGCGTCGTGGTAGCGCGCGCGCGCCTCGCGCCGCAGCGCGTCCAGCGCCGGCACGCGCAGCGCGCTCACCGCCGCGTGCAGGCGGTGGTAGTTCTCCAGCTGCAGCACGGCGCGCGGCGTGCGCGGGTGCTCGGCCGCCGCCACCGCGCGCAGCATGGCCGCCGCCAGCGACAGGTACCAGCGCTCCAGGTCGGCGCGCCGCCCGCGCGCGAAGATGCCCTCGCACACCGCCGCCATCTCCTCCAGCTCGGGGATGAAGGGCAGCACGCCGCACTTGGGCCGCCGCGCCGCCGCGCGCACCGCGTCCGGCAGCGCCGCCAGCCGCTCCGCCACCGCGCGGTCGGCGCCGCGCTTGGCGGCCACCGCCACCGCCGCCAGCGCCGCGCGCGCCCACCGCGCCTCGCCCTCCGCCGCGCCCGCGCCCGCGCCCGCGCCGTCCTCGCCCAGCACGCGGCGGCCGACGCAGGCCAGGGCGCGCATGGCGCCGTAGGCGGGGTCGCTGCGCTCGATGTGCGCCACCAGCGCCACCAGCTCGCCCTCGAGCGCGGGGAACAGCTCGGCCAGCAGGCGGCGCGCGGCGGCGGGCGGCCGGCGCGGCGACGCGCGCTCGCCCTCGCTGCGCTCGCTGCGAGACCCGTCGCCGTCGCTGTCGCTCTGTACACCACTCGGTTGTTACTCATTCTATTTATATTAAACTAGCGGTGCCCGCGGCTTCGCTCGCGCTAAGAGTGAATAAAATAAACATTTTTGCTTATATACTGTTACTTATAATGTACCAAGGACTGATTCCCCATTTAAAGTTCTGACCCTCTTAATTTGTATTGCAGAGCATTATTTCAGTGTCACGCAAAATATTTCAATAGAATTATATTTCCCATACAAACTTAGCCACCCCCTTTAACCCCCAATGGGGGTGAATTTCGAAAAACCCTGAAATACGTGTTTCATCATTTGTACTAAAAAGCATTAATTCAAAGTTTCATGCAAAAATGTGCAATAAAAATATTTTTCTCATACAAACTTTGCCACCCCTTTTAACCCTTTTAGGGGTTGAATTTCCAAAAAATAATATGCCTATTTCCTTCTCATGAATGCAAACTATCTACATACCAAATTTCAGCAAAATCGGTTGGGTGGTTTAGGCGTGAAAAGGTAACAGACAGACAGACAGAGTTACTTTCGCATTTATAATATAGTAGCACAGATAAAAAAAAAAACAGATAGTCCACGTCATACAAAAAAGTCAAACATCCTGAACCGGGACTATTATAAGCACTATTTTTTTTACCTAAATCGCATAATAGATGTCGCAAGTGAGATGTGAAAACGAAGCGACATCTAATATCCATTGTTGTAAATAAATTTTAATAAAAACCTTTAAACAATAGATGGCGCTAAAAGCAAAGGTATTTATCGCCGAGCTGCCGCTGCGCATTATTGTAGCCAACTGCCAACCTTTGAGGCCTCCAATTCTCAAGGCCACAGCCACAGGCCACTCGTAAATCATAATAGAAATTGGCAATTACTTAAAAAGGGTATATTTAAAGTACTTATTGTAGGTGTAATTGAGTGCAACAAAACGCGCTTACAAATTTCTTGTAAATACATAATATTTTTAATGATCTGTAATTGTATAGGTAGGTAGTTGTTTTATTTATATTATATAATAAACCTATAGTATTTGATATGTGATTAAACTATTGACTCACCCTCGCTCTGTTTGGGTTCGGTACTGGTACTAAATAGTAAATACCTACTTGACGTTTTCACAGATAGCATGGATTTCTCAGATGTGTATGTCTGTATATTCTCTCGCAGTAATATATTATAAAGTTTATAAATTAAATAAAAAAATTATGTTAGGTTTGTATGTATAGTCCGGTGGTATAATAAATGCACTGCTAATAACTAGGATGTAAGGTTACTCATTTTGGAGTTGATATTGACATATATTATGACTGTTAGGAGTTTTACCATATTTATGAATTCTTCGTTGCGTTTTTCTAGTGTAGTGTATGTATGACCACCTACGTAGGTATATTTCTTTGGCATGCTCTGTAGCTTAAACGGCTTGATTTTAGGTGGCGTTAAATTCGTCTCAAGACTCGACTGTGTGCGTGGCACAAGATAGGCTATATAGCCTATAGGTATATATCAAAATTATAAATCTTTATAAGATTTTGACTGACTTTTGTATTTTGAAACCTATCAAGGGTTTGAAAATTTTAAATTCCCAATTCAGCTACACAGTCGTGTTTATTGTTTTTTTTTCTTCAACAATTTACATTTCCCATTATTTTTCTATTTATTCTTTACGTACATTTATATAAATTATTGAGAGATGAGATATTTCCCACGGTAAAAAGTATCCTATATGTTGACCCGAATAAACATCATCACAGGTCGTCATACGGTCACAGACGTACAGTCAAAACTTGTAAAATTATAGATTCGCCTGTGTATCGATTTCAATAAGAATAATTATTTTATTTAAATTTTTAGCGACTCACCCTCGTTCCGCTCAGGCTCTTCCCTTGATTTAGCGCGAGCGAAGCCGTAAGTTCCGCAAGTAAATGTGTATAAAAATTTGAAAAATTTATACCAAAACCTTTCTCGAGAACCACGTATGCATTGGTGATAACCTCCTCCTTTTGGAAGTTTGTTGAAAATAGCATGAAAGTCGGCGCAAGTAGTTTCGTAGTTTATCGCGAACAGACAGACAGACGCGGAGGACTTTGTTTTATAATATGTAGTGATGATGAGTGAGATTATGTAGTTAAAGTAATTAAGATTGTATTAACCACCTGCTGTGCCACCGCAGATATAATTTATTTAAACCTTTACTTAAAGCAGCTTAAGATAGGAATAAGGAAATATTGTTTCCTAAAAGTATTTGTAGGTACGATTATAGTATCGACCTGTGAACACAATAATAACAACAATACTCTTTATTAAATAAATATATAATAGAACTAGCGGACCCGACAGACGTTGTCCTGTCCGCATGCGCAAAACAACGTTGCCTAGCAACGACTTGCTTATAATTGGATATTTCATTTATTGTGTAAATGTATAAATAGCTAATTAATTCAAAAAATACATGTGTAGTGGACCGAATTGTGAATCTAAACCATTCTCGAATGCACTCGAACACGCACAAAACATTTCATCAAAATCGGTCCAGTCGTTTAGGAGGAGTTCAGTCACATACACACGCACACAAGAAATATATATATTAAGATATATATTTCAATTATAAATATAAACACCCATGACTGGAGTACAAACATTCGTGATTTAAGCAAATGAATGCCCCCAGCGGGACTCGAACTCGCGACCGCTGGCACAGAAAGTAGGGTCACTACCAACTGAGCCAAACGAGTCGTCAAGTCTTTATTGTACCAGCACATGCACAAAATGAGTACATATTGTGTACATTATCCTTGCCCTATATAGGGCAAGTATAATGTACACAATATTATGTATACGCGGCGGCGCGCGCATGATTTGGTGGTGCGACCGCCCAGGGCGCCGGAGAGGAAAGGGCGCCGGATACGAAAGGGACTTGAGCTTCGAATTTGAATTCGCTTCAGGTTTTCTCGATGGCCTTCGCTTCATTAATCACAGTCCACCGCCAGGTCTTGTTTTGAACGGCCACGTTTACGTTTATCTTGGGGGTTCCATTCTAGGGCTTACCTCGGTATATGAAAGGTCTCTTCGGAGGGTGTGACCTATCCAGCTCCATGTATGTCGTTAGATCTGTTCTCTTCGACTTCATTGCAGCGTTCTTAAAAGTTGGTTGGAGATTTTGTCGGGCCAGTAAATACCAATGATGTTGCGAAAGCATCGATTTACAAAGACTTGGAGTTGCTGCGAGATGTTCATGGTGACCTTCCATGTCTCACACCGTGTAGCAGTATGGTCTTTATATTGGACCGGATACATTTTGAGCTTTATTCTTCGTACCTATCAGTTTCCGTGATTGCAATACGGGTCTAAGTTGTGCGAAGAATATGTAGCAGCTTTTTAGTAGTATTGCAGTGATAAATATATTTTTTTTCTGGGCAGCTTTTATTTTATCAAACTACTAAACAATAATATCATGTACCTAGGTATCACGTGTACCTATAATAATATCATGTATTTTGAAAAATTTTTAATCTTGATTGTAACGATTTTTTGCGACTTTTACAATAATCATGAATTCTAATATTTTTTAATCAAGTAATCAAAGTGATTTAGATTGTGATATTCTGAGAAATTTACTTCATTTTTTAACCCATGCATTAAATCGGTGATTAAATTAACTTTGTATAAATTTTCAATATTTTTAGAATAAAATTCTAACACATTGTTTACTAATTGATGTAAACAATCACTAGGAGATTTTAGGGTAGGTGTTATAATATTAGAATAGGTCTTGTTAATCAACAACAATTGTTTTTTATCATTTAAATCAACATCACTTTGTAACAAAACCTCCTTGCAATCTAAACAATTAAATTTATCGACACACGATTTACCCAACCACCCAGCAAAATACACAACAGAACATGTCTCCAGTGTAACATTTATGAAGGAATCATTCAATAAAATAATAATTATTACATTATATTTGAGTTTCTACAAACCTTATCAAAATGCAAAAAAAAAACGATTATCGTTATTGCTTGGAGCGCCATCTATTAACATACAATACTGAGTTATTAAGCAAGATCGATCCATTACAACGTAGTACAAATTAATTCCGCCAAAATAATAAAGCGATATTATTGAATTTTAAAAATCTAAAATAATGCACATTCATCAGCTATTTATTTCTCTCCTACTTTAAGAAACTTTCCGAAGTTAGAACAAATGCTTTAGTCATTAATATTTCTTTGTATTTTAAATTTAACATAATTATAAAAACAAATCGATACATGTAACGCCATCTATTATCATTTATTTGAACTAATTTCACTTTTGTTCGAGTTGCAACCCCATGATAGTAGTATATAGTAGTATGGAAGTATGGAAGTATGGATGGTTCCACACAAATAAATGAATATAAATATTGTACTGGCAGTGCTGTCGTTTACCTTCGCGTCGGCGTCCAAGTAGAAGAATTGCGTACAAAAGTCTTGTTCGGCGTTACACATGGTCTCCACGAGGGTGAGAACCTCGTCCAGCAGCTCGTCCACGCGCGCGGGCGGCGCCTGCGCCAGCGCGGCGCGCGCCGCCTCGCAGGCCGCGTGCGCCTCGCGCTCGTACACGCGCGCCCACGTGCCCACGTACACCTTGACGAGTCCGTCATACGCCTTCTCGTCCATGTCCTTGAGCCAGCGCATGAAGGGCGCGTAGGGCAGCAGCTCGGCGTGGTGGCGACGGCGCGGCGCGGGCGCGTGTGCCTCGTTGGCGAGGTGGATGAGCGCGTTGTTGAGGTGTCGCGCCAGCGCCGCCGCCAGCGTGTCGCGCGCGCGCGCCAGGCGCCGCAGCCGCTCGCGCACGGCGCCCAGGCGCAGGCGCGCGGCGGCGGCCGAGCGCTCCCCGCGCAGCGCCGTGCGCAGCGCCTCGGCCGCGGCCAGCGCGCGCGCGCGGCCCGGCGCGCTGGCCAGCGACACCTCCGACAGCGCGTCCAGGTCGCGCAGCGCGGGCGCGTCCAGCCACTCGTAGATCTCGGTGAGCTCGTGCAGCAGCGCGCGCGCGGCGGCGTCGGCGTGCGCGGCGCCTGAGCGCGCGTGCAGCGCGGCGGGCGCGGCGCGCGTCAGCCCCTCGAGCCGCGCCAGCCGCGCCGACAGCGCGGCGCCCGACGCGCTACCCGCTGAAGGGATGTCTCGTTAGAAACATAATTATGTACAACACTCTCTACTGGTAAGTGTTCAGGCTGTAAAATAATTTTATACGGTATATGTTGTTATGATTCATATACCTTCCAACCTGGCGGCGAGCTGAGCCCCGCCGCCCTCGGTGGCGGCGGCGAGCATGCCGCCCACGTTGAGCGCGTCAAGGCGCGCGAGGCGCTCGCCGAGGCGCTTGACGCGGCGCTCGGCGTCGGTGTCGTCGGGCTCGGCGTCCTCCAGCAGCGCCGCGAGCGCGGCGTCGGAGGGCGGGCCCGCCGGCGCCGCGCTCGCCGCCTGCGACATCTGCGCCAGCGCCACGCACGCCTTCTCCTCGGTACATGCCCACGTCAAAGTTTCTCCGCCAGCTTCTAAGCTCACGCCCCCACCCTGTTTACATATGTAATAAATAATAATATTACAAGTGACTTAACCTCTCTTTGATCACATAGCTAACAACAGTCTGTCTAGTACTTCATGTCATCTTAATGTAAGTGTTGAGATTCTTTAATCCATTTATATTTTAATAGCATTAGTAGTATTCTGAAATGCACAGGAATTACATTTTGATAGGTATACATAAGCTCCTATACTAAGATTATTAGATCAGGCCAAGGTTGTCACTTTAATTAATAGAATTCTTAAAGTATTCAATGTTTTCTATTGTTTTATCATTTAAAGAGTCAAAAATTAAGTTAATATTTCAGGTTAGCTTTATGTTTGTAATTATTATGTACAAGCAATAGTTGCACAAGTATGTGCATTGTCCGGGGGAGAGGCTGACTCCTACCGGACGCGTCCCCGGGTGGCGGATAGGGGAACGCCCCCCGCTCCTGTATAGAGGGACAGGAGCGGGTGGTACCGGAGCAATCCGGCGCGGACCAACAGCCAGGGGGGGAGGGGGTTTAGGGTGGGGTGTCAGAAGGGCACCCCGGCCCGCGTGGAGGCAGCGCGGTGCCTCCAGCCGTGCCGTCACGCGGTAGGAGGTGCCGTGCGAACCACCCGTCGGGGCTAGCTCAACGGGTGGCGGCTGGAGCGGGGCCGCTTCGGTGGTCCTGCGTCTAGCGAGGGATGTCGGCGGCCAGCTTGGTCCGGAGCTGGGCCGACGGTAGGGGAGCCGCGGGGGAAGAGGAGTGCCGGTATTGCGGTGCGCCGCTCGTCCCTGTCTCCCGCGGCCTAGCGGGGCCACCACCGTTTGATGGTGGACGCGGTGGGGATGCAGAGGAAGAGGAGCTACGGTATTACGGTGCGCCGTACTCCCTATCCTCTGTAACCGTATTAGGTGGGTTGGGAGGGGCCGCGGGGGGCGGTGAGAACAAAATATTTCTCCCCGCCTTCCGCGGTCCCAGCGGGGCCGTCACCGCTGATGGCGGCATGTGAGGGGGCGGCAGGGGAAGGGGAGTGTCGGCGTTGTCGCATCTTCTTCTCCTGCTGCCGTTTTTGGGTGGGCCCGTTGGGCGTTTTGAGGTTTGCCCAATTCGTTTGGGTGGGAGGTTTTCGGTGTATGCGTATGGTGGTGGCTTCGGCCAACCGTCGGGGCGTCGCGGTTGTATGCGAAAGCGATCCCGTGGCGTCCCATACATGGCGGCAGGGGTTTGGGAGTTGGGTTTTAGTGGGTATGCCGGATGCGTCTGGAGAGTCACCACATAACCCCCCAGGGGAAGTCGGGGGTATCCGTAACAGGATTTCCCAACTATAAAAAAAAAAAGTATGTGCATTGTGCATGTTACTATACAATATGTACTCTATAGTTTATGTATTTCATTAAATTTATTTCATAAAATAAAAATGTTCCAAATCCACATTTCTTGAACAGTTAGTTTCAACAAGTGACAGATCATATTATTTCAAGATTTAATTAATTTGATAGAAAATGGTGTTTAAATTATCTATTTATAATTAAAATAAAACTTCTTTGTTTGTTTTTCTTCTTGTTTCATGAGGGGAAAAATCTTATGGTTGAAATGCGACATGAAACAGAAGTGAAATGTTTTTGAGAAAAGGTAGAGAGCGATTGAGACCAATTGAGAGAGAGCAAGAAAGAGCATTTGTATTAATTTTCGACACTTTTATTATTTTAAGTTTAAGTTATAATAGTAAAATTCTTCTCTATCTTCCTTTTTCCCCACCTCTAAGTCTCGAAAATCTAAAGCTTTAGGTCAGTATAAATATAAACTAGTACCAGTACAAGTACCAGGCAGATGGGGATCAGTTAGCACATTCCTCACATGGTCAACACGCAGGTTGGGGGTCTCGCCCACCGCAAGTCAGTGACATTTCTAACTCTGTCTAACTCGTGGGTGTGACCATCGCCCCATTTCCCTCTCTCAACAAGCTTATAAGGGGTTAGTTACTATAAATATAAACAAGATTAAATATTAGTTTGCCAAAGAAGTTTTAGTTCTGCCATATGTACTTTGTACGCACGCGCTTTAATTTTTTTTTACTGTACAAAGTTTCATGTGTCTGCCTTTATAACCTTTGACATCTGCAAAATATAATTTTTCTTCATCTATATTTCCATGGGTCGCAAGGAGCTAGCACTAACGCGCGTAACTAGAGAAAAATAAAATTAACGAACCGGTAAATCAGTCTTAATCCTAACAGCATGAAGAGGCCAGCATCGTAGACGGGCATTACCCTCGGTCAAAGTAAGTGTGCTGCCGTCAGCGCTGAGCCGCTGCTGGCGCCCGTTCGCATTTAGAACTTCTGCACTTAACACACATTCTAAACCTGATCCTTCTTCTATTTTCATGTTAAAACTCTGATCCGCCTACTTTAAAATCACGTCATATTATTTTATATAATATAATAGCATACAAATATAAATCTATAGTACTGTAATTTATTAACAAAAGTAATATATTTGATATTCAAAGTAAAAAAGTTTTTTACAAATTAATTTTATGTACTTATCGTTATAAGTGTAAAGTTAAAAATGTAAATATTTGATAACAAACTGAAGAATGTCACTTTCATGGATGACTAATGTTATATCTATGGACTAATGTGAAAACTGAAATGTCACTTTCTCTAATCCTCAGACTAATTAAAAAGAGTAGACGGAAGGCTAAAATAAAAACCGAGTAGTCTATAGTTTACTCATTTAGGTCAGTTAGCATGTCATTAGGTGTGAGCGAAACAAAACATGGCTGTTTGTTTATATTATTTTTAAACGTGTCACAAAGCAAAAAATGAGAAATGTCAAATGGTCACCTTTGGTCACCATTTAATTCTAACAAATAAAAATGTTCTATCCAAGACGTCAAAAACTTTGAAGTCGGCTATCAACCTCTTTTTTTAGTTGGGGAAGTGACCCAAATATTGGCACTTTAAGACATGGCTATTAATCAAATGAATGTAGAATTGTCTTTAAACTATTTATGTCGATGTTTATTATGTTCTAGTATTTTCAATATAATCTACTTTTAAGATCATACGCTAAAACAAATCTATTTTGTCGTATAAAATAAAAAAATTAGATTGTGTATTTTTTTTGGAAAAACCAGTTATTGGCACCTATAATCCTAATCATTGACACAGTTAATGCTAATTATTGGCACTTCTAATACGTTTACTAATTCTACTTTGTCTTTAAATATAACTATCGGTATTTTCGTAAATTATAATTTAATTTGTAAGTAGGTTTTATACAAGGAATAGTTCTCTTAAAACAGCTAAAAAATAGGTTCTTTCTCAAAGCTCAGCTCATCCATCTCTAACAGATTTTTACATTTCATCATCGTTTGAATCTGCAAGCATTTTAAAAATTTCTGATGCACTGTAGGCTTTTCTAACTACCCTTCTTAAAGTAGAAGGCACAACATTATCATCCTGTTTCGTACACATTTTCTTCTTCATTTGATTCTAGCTCTACTACTTTTTCGACATTTTCAAAAACATTATATTTTTCTGCTTCTTGAATATTTAGTAAGTTTTTCTTTACATCATGTGCATTACTTCTTTTTCTCTTCCCTTTGCCCTTACCAGCTGTGTTTTGTGTTTTGCCAATTATAGGAAAACCAAATAATTTATTGTTATTCATTCAGAGGAAATGTAACGTTAATAATGTTAAAAGGTAATGAATAAAAAAGAACGGGAATAAAATATTTATAAAACGACTAATTATTGGCATAGTGTGCCAAGAATGGGACTATGAGCTATTTGGCATCCAGTAATTGGCACCCCCGATTAATAGCGAAAACATAACTTTTTATCACTTAAAATCGTTACCATACAATGCTTTAAGCATCAAACAATATTAAGCAAGTACACTCATTTGGTCTCTTATTAAACGAGCATAATTAGAAATGTATTATCAAATTGACTTACCTTATGAAAACAATAACAAAATCGGTTTTCATTCACAGCGAAATTTTAAGCGGCTACTTTTGAATGAAGTACAACGGCATCAGAGATTCAGTGTTGGCAATTTAATAATGCAATATTACTACTAAAATATTGTTGTTGTTAACATTATCTTGGGCCAAAAGGAACCTTATTATTATTGTTTAAATGCATAAGTGCCAATAATTGGGTGAATGCCAACATTTGGGTCGTTTACCCAATGATATTTTAACTATAGATATGTTATGAGCGCGCAATCGTGAAAACTCGAAAACATCCTAATTAGGACGTATTGCCTTTAGTCAGTGTCACCGCATGGCGACGAGTGTTACGCTGCTACAAAATTAAAAAAAATGCCATCCTGTGTATTTAGGAAATGCACCAATTATGATACCAAAGTTAATAAAACACAAGGGATCTCATACCACATGTAAGAACGCAGAATACTTCGATTTATTAATATATTTCAATTATTTGCCTAATATTCTGATATGTCATCGGTCGCTAGACTAATGTTTGTTTACATTGACGCGCAATTGACAACATTAGCTGTCTCTTTTTTTCTTATTGATTTTATCGACTATCCCCTTTCTATCATTTTGACATATACCTTGAATGAAAAGTGTGTATGTGTGCAGCGCGGAACACTTTTTTCGGTTGTTTAGTGAGCGTATAACATATCTATAGTTAAAATATCATTGCGTTTACCCTATTATGTTTTGTTGACATATGTCGGGAGTTTGCCGAATTTATTGGGTGAAAAAAGGGATATTAATATTACTTACTGCCTAAAAACGTGGCTAGAAAGTATTTTCGTCAGGTGTACAGTGCTCTGGAAAAGATGTCTTGCGTAATTGAAGGGTGTAAGGCCCATAGTTCGAGAAAAGGAAATGAGGACGAATCCTTAACATATCATCGGTTAGTTTAGAGATATATTGTTCAATATTGGAAATATAAAAGTGATAAACGGTAAAATAAAATAGTACTGTATGTCTATCTACTCAAAAGAATACACATATTTGCTTGTTTTATGATTTTTCTCAAAAATAAATTGCGGCAACTATAAGTAACTAGTGATGTAAAAATGGTTGTCGATAATCATTTCAAAACTCTTGCAGATTTCCTAAAAATGATAAAATGAAAACTAAATGGATAATTCTCACATATTTAACTAAAACAATTATTTTTTAAAGGTCAATGAGTGCTTAAGTATTACATTACTATTTTAATTTTTATTAATAAAGACATTAAAATAAATGAATATAGTTTTATTTAAACTGGTGTTATGTCTATGGTTAAGTAAAAGTTGTAGAATAAACATGGTTTTTTTACCCGACTGCAATGAAAGTAATCCTTTTCAAATGTTCTTTATTACCACGTATTGGTGAATTGGCTGCATGAATTTTTGTAATCAAGGTAGGAGCTCCGCCGACAGGTTTCAGTTCTTAGAGCTCGTTAGCAAAACTTAACCCTTCCAAGGTGCGCGGTGCGATTAACTGTGTTGACGGAGCTCCTATTTCTGCCTTAGTATGGCTCTTCGGGCCTAATTTAACCTAACCTACGGATCGAGAAAACCTAGTCTTTACTAAGCCCCTTGGGAAAAACTAGTTTTACCTAGTAAAAACTAGTTCCAACTAAAGCGGATCTTAACTGTAACGTATATATGTGAAGATTTCATATTATATTATAATTTATTTCATATTATAATTTTTCGCAAATAAAAACTAGCAGTTTTATGATTAAAACACTAAATCTAAGCAAACTTTTTTCAATAAGATTGATTAAATAATATCATAGCCGTTAACTTATTATCCGTGTGTGTTTTTGAAACTCTTAGTTTTTTGTTTTGCAAAAAAAATGGTTTGTCAATCTTTCTACGATATAAAACAACTCATATAATGAACAGCCGGGTATTTGTATTTATTATTATAATTTAATACATTTTTTTGATCGACGTCGACACAATAATGTCGACGATAAGCTCATCACTATCCAAAAATTAGCTTGTGACAACCTGCATATTAACGAAAAAGAACGGCATTATATGTCTCTTTCCTACGCACTATTAACATCGTAAGTAAAAAAAAGATAAATATATGCATTTCATTTCTTATTTTAGCGTGGGTTCCATGCTTTGTCAATCTTCCTAGTCACTGGCATTTGTCAAATCGACCGTTTGGAATAAGATGGTTCCATCTGGATTTTAACATTCATGAGGCAGATGGAGCTTTTTGAATCATTAGTTTCACAAATAGAACTTTTTTATGCAGCTAATTCATTAAGGGTCAATAGATGACGTTCAAAGGTTTAGAGAACAAAGTTATGGTCACATGAAACATTTTAAAGTTAAAAAATCAAAATATAGAAAAATGTTGGATGGAACCCTTTTATTCCAAACGGTCGAAATGTCATTTGACTTTGAAAAATGAAAATTCACATTAATTATTGTTGCCCATAGAGTATATTCGATAAAAATAAATATAAATAATAAGACTATACTCTGATTTCTAATTCGACGGAATTTTGACAGATGCCATTCTTTGACAACTCATATATCATGAAACCTTTTTTGCTTTGAATTATTTTTATATATTTTTTATTGTACATTGTTTTTGTTTTGTGCATTCAATGCTCTCTAACTAGAATGTCTATATTTTTACCTAAATTAAAAAGCCGATTAGAACAACATCTCTCTTGAATAAATAAATAAATAAATGGAAAATATTTATTAATCATTATCATTTATATCATCATTGTCGTGATCATCATCCACCATTGGATGATAAAGAAATCACACACACTATCAGATCATGAGGAGGATACATTTTATCCTCTTCTTTAAATAATTTGGTTTAAGTATACTTGCCATTTTTGAGCTGTGATATTATTTATGCTCTCTGATATCAATTGTGTATATATATTGTAAATATTTTTGTAATATTGGCTCTAACAAAAAATATTAACGAAGATTTTACAAATGAAGAGGTTTCCTAAAAAATGTTTGCAGCCAATGAATTTTCAGGGAAAATTTGACAGGGATTCCTGGAATAGAAAAATAATTTCGCTAACAATCATTGTAACTGCAATAATATGATAGTAAAAAATGTAATTACCATTTTATAGTAATTTCTAATTTTTTAAGTCTTAGTGTTTTTCATTGAAACTTTAAATTCCAGAAAGTTTTATTTTTTATTTTGCTAAAATGCTTTCCGTTTTTATTGACAATGTTTGAATTTTGGCAATACTTCTGAAATGTCAGAATTCCGTCGAATTAAAAATCGGTTATCATAGTAATAACTAATAAAGTCCCAAATGGTAACATGAAGTCAATTTACTAATACTATCTGAGAAAATAAACGGTTTCGGTTCATAAAAACATTCATCTATAATTGTAAAAAATATATACTTGCAGTATAATATACTTTATTATATCTGTTTGTATTATTTTGCGTTACCTATTAGGCTATTCCTAACATAACCTCTACTTTAGTTACTAGGTAGTTTAGCGAAACTAAACAAACGTTAAATATGGCTAAAAATACAAGTAAGGGTGGAAAAGCAAAAACCAATGAAGAGGTGTTCGCAGGATTTCAAAGTTTACGAAGCGAGCAAAGACAATTGGCAAATAAAATCTCAGAACTTGAAATGGATTTAAACGAACATAAGTAAGTTTTAAAATCTATTCATTCTATCAGTTTGTGAAACTTTATTTGTAATTTATAATTTGTTACCATACTTTCATCAGAATAGTTATAGAAACACTACAGGCGGTGGAGCCTTCGCGTAAATGTTTTCGCATGGTGGGTGGTGTAGTAGTTGAACGCACAGTAGCCGATGTATTACCAGAACTTGAAGTTAACACAAAACACTTACCTCAGGCACTACAGGTACATTATTTCTTAAAATATTTTATAAATAAGTTACATATACAATATAGTTGCAGCTAATAAAAATTTAATTTGTCATATTCTAGGCCCTTAATGAGCAGTTGGCAAAAAAAGGTCAAGAAATTAATGAATATATAGAGAAGCATGATATTAAGGTCCAGCGTGGAGCCGAGTCAGCCAGTGAAGGCCCCCAGGAAAATGCACCTGCCAAAACCAATGTGCTTGTTGCTAGTGGTTGATTTGGCTTAGGATAACAACATCAAAATATTTGATTTTTGATCCTAAAACACTTAATTACTTAATATTATTAACATATAAAAAGCGTTACATGTAAAAGCAGATCATTTGAAATTAATAATTGTTTTTTGTTATTATTAAATTAGTAAAACTATTATGTATTTTAATTTGTAAAGGTACTGCGTAATAAAGATCTTTGTATATTTTAAATTGTTTATTTCTTGAAAAATATTGTGTTAAATATAATTAGCTTCTAAAAGTGTTTTTTTTTTTTTTTTTTTTTTTTTTTTTATGACAGATGGGCTTACTCTTGACCTTTGACTTAGCTTGAAGGCATAGCTAAGGTCTATGATGTAGCGAGTTTGCCCAGGAGAAGCCTGTTAACACGCACCTTAAAGAGTTTCAGGTCATACGCATTCGGAAAAACAGACGCAGGCAGGGCATTCCACTTCTTGGCTGTGCGCATTATAAAAGATGATGAATAGCGCTTAGTGCGAATGGTCGGAATGTCAACCAAGAAGGGATGATATCCTGCAGTACGTCTGGTATTCCGATGGAAGAATGGTGATGGCGGTATGAGACCATGGAGCTCGTGGGCACACTCCCCGAAGTACAGTCTATAGAAGACCGACAGACAAGCAACCTCGCGACGGTGTGCTAAGCTGTGAAGCTTAGTTTTCACCAGCTTTTCGTCGCCGATTAACTTTTTGGCTCTGCGTTCCACCGAGTCAAGTGCGGCTAGCTGGTATTTTGCTGAGCCATCCCAAAGGTGACTGCAATACTCCATGCATGATCGAACTTGAGCTTTGTATAAAGTGAGAAGCTGTCCAGGCGTGAAGTATCGCTTAACCTTGTTAAGGATTCCCAGTTTTTTGGCCGCAGTCTGTGCCTTAGACTCGATGTTAACGCCAAAGTTAAGATTTGCACTCAACCTTATGCCGAGAAGCTCCAGACTATCGGAAACCTCTACAGGTGCACCACGGAAAGTAGGAGTCAGGCTGAATGGACTCCTTTTTGCGGAGAACAGACATGCTTGTGTTTTGGCGGCGTTGAAAGCAACCAGATTGTTGTCACCCCATTGTGAGACAAGACTTAAAGTTGCATTTGTACGCTCCACCATGGCCTCTCTAAGAGAACGTATTGCTACCCCTCCGTCCTTTGCACCGGATACATAGCTCTCTACGACTGTGCAGTCATCTGCATATGCAACAATACTTGGTGAAAGTAGGTCATTGATGTGTAGCAGGAAAAGAGTCGCGGAGAGAACAGACCCCTGTGGAACTCCGGCATCAATAGTCATTTCATCAGAAGACCAGCCGTCAACGACAACTCTGATCGACCGTTCGGTAAGGAAGTCAGACACCCAGTCACAGAAGTCGGAGGGGATGCCGTAAGCAGGAAGCTTGCTCAGCAAACTTGTGTGCCAAACCCTATCAAATGCCTTCGATATATCGAGTGAGACTGCTAGAGCTTCACCACGATTTTCAATGGCCTCACCCCAGCAGTGCGTGACATACACAAGAAGGTCTCCAGTAGACCGTCCCCGGCGGAAGCCATATTGATGGTCACTAAGGAGATCGTTAGCTTCAAGGTATGACAGCAGCTTACTGTTAAGCACCCTTTCCATAACTTTACAGAGTATGGAGGTAATAGCGATTGGTCGATAGTTGCAGGGATCGGCACGACTACCCTTCTTAGGTACTGGCTGTACATTGGCAAGCTTCCAAGCATTAGGCACTATGCCAGTTTGAAAAGAGAGGCGATATAAACGAGTCAATACAGGAGACAACTCAGGCGCACAATGCTTTAGGACCCTTGAAGGTATACCGTCAGGTCCACTGGCCTTATTCACGTCAAGGTTTCGCAGTATTCTACGGACCTCTTTCGTGTGAATTCTGATATTCGGCATCAAAGAATTACAGTGAGGCAAAGGTGGCGGATGTTTCGAGCCAGCTATGAGACGAGAATTGCTTGCAAACAAAGTTGCAAGTAAATTTGCTTTCTCTGTCGCTGAGTGGGCCAGTGATCCATCTGGTTTTTGCAAGGGAGGCAAAGAAGGACGGCAGAAGTTGGATTCGATAGCCTTGGACAGGGACCAGAATTGCTTACTTCCAGGAGGGTAGGAAGCAAGTCTGGTTCCTATACGACGGACATGTTCAAAACGTGCCCTACGGAGAACCCTATTGCAAGACTTGGTAGCAGAATTATAAGCTCTTTTCTTCGCACGAACCCTCCGGGCTCTGACTTTGCGATCACGAGCCAGTACCCAGGCTCGGTAGGCGGACTCTTTACGTGCTTCAGCACGAGCACAGTCCGCATTATACCAGGGCCTGGTTTTGTGGCTAAGTGGAATGTCAGAGAACGGAATGAAGTATTCCATTCCCTGTCGTATCACATCAACAACCGCATCAGCAGAGCACGAGGGGTCATTCGAAGAGAAGCATGCTTGTCGCCACGGGTAAGATGCAAAAAAGTGCCGCATCTCATCCCAGTCCGCTGACTTGTATCGCCATACTCTCCTCGTACCCACGGGGCAGTTAACGGGAGGAGAGAAGATCGATACGGACTTCACCAGATTGTGATCGGATGATCCCAGCGGGGATGTTACTGATATTGAGTACCTATCTGGGTCTGTTGTCAACAGAAGGTCTAAGCAATTGCGTGTATGTCCGTCCACATCCGGTTCCCGCGTCGCAACTTGGACCAGTTGAGTGAGATCTAGCGATAACGCGAATTTGCGCGCCTCTCTCCCAGCATGGTCAGTGTGTTTGAAGGGGAACAGCCACTCCTTGTGGTGGGCATTAAAGTCCCCAAGAAAAACCAACTGCGCCTTCGGGTACCGTTGTTGGGCTCTATCGGCCATCTCTGAGAGGTGTTCAAAGAACCTGGTCGTCTCCTGGTCTCCGCTGTGTGATCGATAGACACAGGCATAGAGGGTAGACTCTAAGAAGTGTAACAAAAGTTTATACTTTGTTATATGAATTGTATAAATATGGCTCATCCAATAAATCATATAGGTACATCACAAAATATATATTGTATATAAATTATACAGCTTAGCACCAAATCACATATTAGGCTTAAATAAATATGTTAGGGCATTCTCAGCGCCATCTAGTTCATAGTAAGCTACGAGGCTTGTATTACAAATACCAGGTAGTTGATATACTATAGATATAAATATTTAAATACATACATATTATAATAATATAAACGCCAATGACTGGAGTACAAACATTCATGCTCAACAAATGAATGTCCCCAGCAGGACTTGAACCCATGACTGCTGGTGCAGAAAGTAGGGTCACTACCGACTGAGCCAAACATGTCGTCAAAAGATTTGGAATTTAAAACTAGTTGCATTTATAAAAATATCTTATATACCATAAAAATGTCAGTTAGTATAAATACACAAACACGAATCATTTGAAATATTTTAAAATCAATTACTCTTACCATGTATGCATAATTTATAAAATTCAGTTTTAACTCAGTAGCTCATCCCTTAATCAATTTATTATCAGTGTTCGAATAAAACTCTTAAGGAATTTAATTTTAAACTTGAATACAATCATGCTAGTAAATAGCTAAACACAAAAAGGAAATATATTTTTCAATGGAATGTATATTGATTTTTATAAAAAAATGTATATCAATTGTGTAACAGTCCGACATGTTTGCAGGAAACTAACAATTCCTGACTGCTGCAACTAATTACTTATATTTTAATAAGTTGCACTTACAAAACACTTAAAGTAAATAAAAAAATCTAAAAACCCTTGGGAATACCAAATGTAAACCGAGGATGTTTTGCCCACCACCATGGTAACACTAAATATAAAGATTTCATCTGGCATTAAGGTCTAAAGTACATAGTAAATACTCTGGTTACTCAATGCTACCTACTTAGCAACGGTACATTTACTCAGTATAAAAATATATTGCAAAAATATGTATAGAATTCACGTCTGTCAGGTCATATACATATTTATTACTGTCTGTGTTACGTAATGTACGAGACTAACCAGACTAGCACCAACATATGCAATAAACAAATGTGTAATTATTACGCTCTGATGCATACGTGCAACATTTTATAGTAGTATGAGTGACAAGTGGCTATATCGGTAAATACGGAGAGGAGATTCATATTCGGCCGCCGCCTGTCGTCTGCACTGGCCGGGCTAGAAGTACACGACGTTGGTCGGCGCGTACGTCTCGCCCGGCTTCACGGGCGACGTGTCGTGCGCGCGCACGCGCGGCGCCTCCCCCCCGGCGCCCGCCTCCCCCGCGCCGCCCGGCGCCGGCCAGTCGCTCTTGCCGCCCGTCTTGCGCACGACGCGCAGGTCGGTGATGCGCATACCCTTGTCCACGGCCTTGCACATGTCGTAGAGCGCGAGCGCGGCCACGGCGCAGCCGGTGAGCGCCTCCATCTCCACGCCGGTGCGCGCGGCGGCGCGCGCCTCGCACGCCACGCGCACGCGGCCGCCGCGCGCGCCGTCGCCGGCCGGCAGCGCCACGCGCACGCGCGCCAGCTCCAGCGCCAGCGGGTGGCACAGCGGCAGCAGGTCGGCCGTGCGCTTGGCGCCCAGCGCGCCCGCCACCTGCGCCACGGTCAGCGCGTCGCCCTTGGGCAGGCGCGCGGCGCGCAGCAGCCGCAGCAGGCGCGCGCCCACCTCCAGGAAGCACTCGGCCTCGGCCGCGCGCCGCGTCACCGGCTTGTCGCCCACGTCCACCATGCGCGCGCGCCCCTCCGCGTCCACGTGCGTCAGCCGCGCGTCCTCGTCGCCGCCGTCCGCCGCCGCCGTGCACAGCGCGCGCACCGCGCGCACGCGGCCGGGCGGCGCGCGGCACAGGGCGGGCGCGCGGGGGGCGGGCGCGCGGAGGGCGGGCGCTGTAACGTGGTGCAGTATAGGGGGAGCCGCCTAGCCGCCTATGAGAATCATCGGCCGGTTCTTCGAGCGGGCGAGATTCTGCATGCCTACAAAACATTCGCCTATACGTCATCGCTCCCCTCGCATCCGTGTATCGGTTATGGGTGCTGTTTTTCGTAGGTGTGGTGCTTGTCGTGTATGACACGGATATGTGTCGTGACTCATGGCGGATGATCGTTTGCATATATCTTACCTCTTTTGATGTCGAAATGGAATATGTGATAGCGTTATAAAAGATATGAACAGTTAAATTATACGTATTGTATTGTAAACATGGTGCAGGACTGACCGGCGTGCTGCGGCAGCTTGCGGCGCAGCGCGGCGCGCACCAGCAGCGCCAGGTCCGCGTCGGAGGCGCCGGCGCGCAGCGCGTCGCGCAGGCTGGTCTCCGCGGCGCCGAACAGGCACACCTGCGGGCACACGGCCACCTTACCCTCGCCGCACTCCACTACTTCACTGCATCCCACTGTGTCTAGCAAAAGCCCTATTTTTCGACTTCAAGCAGTGTTATTATAATTTCTGACTGCAACATTGTAATCAGACTAAATACAAGGCACTCGACGGTAAAGTAAATTTCATTATGAATGAAGTCGGTTAAAAACCATATTTGCCATTCGGAATCGGTTCAGTACTTCAAAAATTACTTAGTACGCATAAACTTACAGTGGCGAAACCAGAGGGCGGCTGACGGGCACAATATCCACCTACCCCACAGTGTGTTTCACATTTACTAGTGGTCCCCCCCTAAATAAAATATTCAAATGACATTCATCATATTACAAATGTGTCTAAATACGACAATGGAGCGAAGTGAGTGGACTCGCGTGCCCACCTTGAGGTTGCCGTCGGCGGTGAGGCGCAGGCGGTTGCAGGACGAGCAGAAGGGCTTGGTCATGGAGGAGATGAAGCCGACGCGGCCGGCGTGGCCCGGCACCTGCCACAGCTGAGGACATGAATTACCTGCCATTTACATCATTCATCGCCAGCGTAACACCACCGTAGGCTTAGTTATTCCGGTAGTATATAAAAGTAAAATGTACAAAGTCTGGTAGTATGTGCATTTCAGTAACAAGTGAAATTCTTAATGATGATTCTTAGTAAAAAAATAATAATTATAAATGCTTGATAAATTAAATACAGTCTAAGATCGTTGTAAAGTTTGTTGATTTAATAATATGATATAATGATAATTGATGCTAATTAATGATAATGAATGCAGCCGGTTCGATAGCTGTCCAAACATGCACTGCAGACTGTTCTACTAGGCACCTACTAGGCATTATTGCTTAGGTGTTCGGTAACAACCTTTGGCCCGAACACATAATTCATTTGAGTTCACACCACACCATTTATCGTCAATTATTACGTCTTAACAAACCATTTAAACTTTTTTTTGGGGCGTGTACTATGAGAAAATAGGGAGTGAGAGAGTGTAGACGTGGCACGTTGGCATGGTAGGTACCGTGGCGGTGTCGCAGGCGGCGGGCGGCAGGCGCGCGGCGGCGGGGAAGGCGCGGCGCAGCGCGGCCAGCGCGGCGCGCTCCGGCACCAGGCGCGCGTCCTCCCAGCGGTTGCCGGAGAACGGCATGAACTCGATGAACCTACCGCAGTGGCGTCATCATTACAATATTATTCATCTACTTAGCATGTCCATAGAAAGTCATAGAGGCGGCATACCTGACGTCCATTTTTCGCTCTCGGGTCAACTCCACAAAATCACATATTTCATCATCATTGAACCCTTCAAAAACAAAAGAAATGAAAAGTTTTTTTTAATATCTAAAAATGTCAAATAAAAAAAATATATAAAAAAATTTCCTATAGCATGTTACTTGGCACACATCATAGAATGAGTTGATCAAGCAAAATATCATATTTCGACCGTCACGACACGTTCTTTACATTTTACTCAGATGATCTCATATGGTCTTAAGAAGTTCACTTGAACATTTATGAAGAGGCCCTAATGTCCATACTTTGCTGGTTTGGGGGGTCCCCTCGTGTCGTACTCGTGACAATTACCGTCATTACATTCATTAAAGTGAATGTGAAGTGACCCAGTCATAAATCCCAGGTGATCATAATTATTAAGCAACTAGCGGACCCGACAGACGTTGTTCTGTCCACATATAATTTTTTTATAAACTTTTCCTCCCGGTGAAATGTTTTATTACGCATTCGCAAAACAACATTTACTTCGCACCTACCAGTATGTATTCGCTGATTTAATTACCATTGCACGCACCATGGCAACGGTAATAACATGATACGTCAAACGCCATTAATGTTATAAAGATTTTTTTTAATTTCCCTTTTTTCCGCACAACTTTCATATTTATTCACCTTTAAAACCTTCCCTGGACTTCCACAAATAATTCAAGACCAAAATTAGCCAAATCGGTCAAGCCGTTTTCATGCTATGTCGTGACAACGGAAAACGGGTTTCATTTTTATATATATAGATAGATATATTACGCTGTAAGAAATGTTTGTGTAGTGTAATAGTTTGTACAGGTTTTCTTCTAATGGTGCTCCTCTTTTTGATTGTTTGCAAGTCTAGGAAGATATGGGATATATTACCTTTGATGAGCACCGTGTTGAGCTTGACGGAGTCGAAGTCGAGCATGAGCGCGGTGTCGAGCGCGGCCAGCACGCGCGGCAGGCCCGGGCGCCGCGCCAGGCGCTCGAAGCGCGCCGGCCGCAGCGAGTCCAGCGACAGGTTGAGCGCGCGCAGGCCGGCGCGCCGCAGCGCCGGCAGCCGCCGCGCCAGCGCCAGCCCGTTGCTGGTCAGCCCCACGGCGCGGATGCCCGCCACGCCGCTCAGCTCCTCTGCACCGGACCGATTGCTATCTTTAGAGAACCCTTGTATTTACGTTAAAACCGATGCGTGATCTATTTAGGTGCAGCGACGATACACGTAAATGGCTGGCATCAGTTCGATAAGTAGAGCTGAAGATCGAGATCGGTGGCGTACCATAGGAGAGGCCGAAGTTCAGCAGTACCGCATACATACAACAGCACCACCACACCTTTGCTCCAAGCCTTCGGTGTAATTAATATATAAAGCCAATTCTCATAACACTGGTGTTCCTCCTGCTTTTAAAATTACTGAGGTGATTCCGTCATCTCATGGAGCCTTGTTTTTTCCAAGTTGTCGAGAAGCTCGTCTGATAGATGACGTGTCAGTCAGACTCGTAGATCTTTCGAGCTGTGGGATTCAGGTGGAGGTACTCGTGAAGAATATATATCGCTATAGTACTTTTCGACTTCGGCTAAGATATCTGGTTTTGAGGTGACGGTTGTACCTTGTGCGTTTCTGAGTTTTGTCAGGTGACAACAGGAAGTATGTGACTTAAAGGACCTTTGAGCCCTTATTGAATGCCATAGCATCTTCAATATTCCGGGTCATACCTTATTAATTTTTTGACCTTCCTATTCTACTGAATAGTACCTGACGCTCAGGTGACGTCATATTATGCTGTTCACGTATTTTGATCATCTCGTCCAGAGTCTCACCTGAGAGCATCGACACTTTCTTTCATTAACCGCGATCGTTCGATTTTGATATTAATACTCAGGTGTTTGCTGCCGGTGTTTATCCTGCTAATCACGGAGACATCCCTCTATATTTGGCGTTTATTGGACAAAATGAAGTCGATCTCATTCATAGTTAAGTTATCTGAGCTTCGCCAGATCCACTTCCTTTGGGGTTTCTTCTGAAAAAAGGAGTTCATCAAGCACAACCCCTGAGCCTCTAGAAAGTTTACCAGCATAATTTGGCCCCGTTCTTTCCTGCGCCCATAACTAAATTTTCATACCCTCGATTCGCTTTCACTCTTTCTTTATACATGGCTTCGTCAGTGTATGCGCACGTTGGGGCATATACTTGTGTAATCTTCAAGGCATACCTCTCGGTTATCTTTAAGACAAGATATGGTTTAAGTTAAGGTATACACCCTCACTGACACACTGCCAACCTCCACAACATTAGTTCTAAGAGACATGTGGATTAAAAAGCCGACGCCACTTCGGCATGGTTCATGTCCTTCTCGGAAGTAGAGTAAATGACCAGCATCTAGTGTCATCGTATCCTAACCCTGTCTTCGGACTTCCGATAGACTCACTATGTGCCAGTTAATATGACTGAACTGAACTTTCAACTCTGTTTGATGCTCGTCCAACCACAGAAGCGTCCATTGTACGTGGTCACTACGCTTGGCAGACGGATTGGTGAAAATTTCGCTGATAGCGCTGCTGCCCGCTATCAGGATTTGCATTTTTGGATTTCAGCAAGTGTGGTTATACCACCACGATTTCTGTCACCAGAGCCTCGTTCGTTGGTCAGCAGGATGCACCGCGGGCAGGTGAGGTCGACGATAGAGAGTCTAAGCTAAATTTCGAATCTCTTTCCATCCCAATTTTAAATTAGCTTGAGCTAATAAGTAACCAGCTTACACAATTATACAGTACTAAATACATAGTTTTATCTTTTATTTACAAGGTCAACATGGTGATGAAATATTCTTGTTTAAAAATATGACTTCAGTGGCACACAATATTAGGGGCAAAGATCAATGATAAGAGATGTAACACTGCCTAGGTATGCTTGTATGTGTTATGTGTACTTACGGACGACTTCGACGAGGTCGGAGCGCACGGAGGGCTCGCCGCCGGTGAGGCGCAGCTTGGTCACGCCGAGCGCGGCCAGCACGCGCGTGAGGCGCAGCAGCTCCTCGCGCGTCAGCAGCGCCGCGCGCGCGCTCAGCGGCACACCCTCCGCCGGCATGCAGTACTGACCTGCCACATACATTATGTGTCTACAAACATTTTATTACCAACAAGGGCTATAATGCATCTTAAACAAAAATAGTATATAGTATATCAATAAATAAACATCATTTTGATTAAGAATTAAACAAGGATAAATGCACACAAACTATCAAGAATCTGGTTGTTATTAAAGTCAAGGAAATAGTAAAATTTTACAGTATAGAAACTTTAAACTAAATAAGAACTAACTAATAATGTTTATAATTATTCTTCAAGAATTTATTTTTAAGAAAACCATACCAATAATATACACTATTATAAGAATCATAAGGCAAGCCTGAATATTAGATACTTTTAAAATGATATTCCTCACATCTTAAGTTACACCTCTCGGTCAATGATATTCGCAAATAGTTGTGTTGTCGACCATACAAGTCCACCAGAGGAGGAACCACATTGTCTATTGCTGGCACTTTGGTTTCAACCTGTAATATTATAGTGATAAGCATAAAAAACATTATTTTACATTTAGTATACAAATA
This sequence comes from Boloria euphrosyne, assembly GCA_951802675.2. Taxonomy (NCBI): domain Eukaryota; kingdom Metazoa; phylum Arthropoda; class Insecta; order Lepidoptera; family Nymphalidae; genus Boloria; species Boloria euphrosyne. Next base: position 14,323,948 of record OX637879.1, read on the forward strand.
TTAAAAGATAAAAATCTTATTTACATAATATTATATGTATAAAAAAAATACTTACATTGCTGTGTGACTGCCTTTCTGCTTTTAATACAATATTTGAAAGAACTCTTCCCTGGCGAATATTAGCTGCACCGTAAATAAACTTTAAATTATTAAAAGCCATCATTTTAGTATGATCTATTAATTTTTACTTGAAGATATGCAAAAAAATCGTAAGGCAATATGCCTGGCAAAATAGCATACTCTTTTGCGTACAAATGAAGGTTATTTGCATACCTATTACCTAAATTACATAGTAATTATTTATTTTCTAAGTCCACGTTAACAAAGTAATTACAAGTTTTAATTTTTGCACTTCAATAGAAATGATTTTACAATTCAAGTAGTTCTAATAAAAATTACAAGAACTGAATTTTAAAAACAAAAATAACTATTTATCGTACATAAGTTACTTTTCACGGCAACTTTGCAAATTGCAATATAAGTCTATATTCTATTGTATGTAAGATGTTTACGTTGATATTTGATAAGTATTTTTTTTATAAGTAGGTAGCCGCGTACGTAGTTTTTTTTTTTTTTTTTGGGATTTTTTGACCTGGTAATTACAACCTTTAGGTCAACTCTTATTTATTCGTATACGTAATAATATGTCTATGAGCACATCCCATTAAATTGTTTTAATTGTATTCTTTATGTATTTGTAGATGTGCTTATAAGTAAGTTCGTCTTGTAACAATTGTTTTAATGGCGGCGGGCGGGACAATAAATCACACTTATTTTCAACATCACTGAGTTCACTGGCCAACACTAGTCTGTCAATCAAAAATTTTTGACAATCAAAGATAACATGCTCCACAGTTCCATCACTTGAATTACAATGAGAACAGGTTCCATTCGCAATAATGCCGAGTCGAGCAAGGTGTGACGGTGTAGTATTATGACCGAAACGCAGTCTATTTATGATAGTAATAAAGTCTCGAGAAGCATCTGGCATACGATGATACCAAGGTCTTGCAGGCAAGCTTTCTTGTATGCTTCCATACCATTTTCCTTTCGTATCTTGATCTTTCTTCCACATTTCTAACCACAACTTTTGAATATTTTGGTCAATACATTGCAAGTAATCGGACATAGGAACATTCATTGTATTTCTAACGTCAACAGCATTAACTCCTTCATATGCAGTTTTATCAGCCATTTCATTGCCAGAGATACCTTTGTGGGAAGGCACCCATAGAAAGAAAATTTGGATATTTTTACTGTGGTATTGGTGAATTATTTGCTTAATGAAGTAAAGGATATAATTAGACTTGTATTTGACTGTGAGGGTAGTTAAAGCTGTTATCAAACTTAAGGAATCAGAAATTATTAAAAAACATTTATTGTTATTGATTTCGCGAATACGCATTAATGCCTGATACACTGCATATGCCTCTGCCGTAAATATAGAGCAGGGTTCATGCAGAATAAAACTTGAAGAGAATTTTGCTTGTGGATCATATAGAGCAGCATGTACATAATCACTTGTTTTGCTCCCATCAGTGTAGATAACATAGTACATTGTATTTTCCTCCAAAAATTGAAGCATTTCCGAATTATTGTTTATTGTCTGTTGAACTACATTAATTGGATGTGAAATACACTGATAAGAGAAAGAGTAACATGGCCATGGAAACTGTTTTCTGATTTTAGAAAAATTATTGTCTATTTCCAGAAATATATCAGACAGTGTTGGAGAATTACCACATAGTAGACCGTGTGCTGTTGTTAATGGTCTTCTTGGGGATCTATCTATATAAGGTACAATTTTATTTATTATTTGAATGTTATTTGATGCTATTAGTTTGAGACAGAATCTTTCAGCAAGTAAAATTCGCCTCAAAATCAAAGGCATCACTTTTGTCTCAACTTCCATGGCCCTTATGGGAGTTGAGCACATAGCACCAGATATTATTCTTAAAGCCTTATTCTGCAATATGTCTAATTTATTTACATGAGAACTATTCATATAAGCGAGTGAGCTATAATCTAAGTGACTTCTTACAATACTTTTATACAATATTGACAATATTTTAGGATCTGCACCCCATGTTACACCACAAAGTGATCTGATAACATTTAGTCCTGTGTGAGCTTTTTTGGATATATATTTAATATGTTCTTCAAAAGTTAATTTTGGATCTAGTATTATTCCTAAAAATTTCTTTGAAGTGACTTTATTTATAATTTCATTATTGTAAATAACATTTGAGTTTGGGGTTTCATTGCCAAAAAACATAACACTACTTTTAGAGGGGTTAATTTTTAAATGTAAACAATCATTATAATATTGTAATAGTTGAAATAAGGATTTGTTCATGTTATCTATTGCAATCTCTAGGTTGTAATTACTACTGTATAATACAATGTCATCAGCAAATTGTAAGATATTTACATTCCTATTATTTACATATTTACAAATTTCACTTGTGTATATATTGTACAGCAATGGAGATAGTGTGGCACCCTGCATTGTGCCTCTTGAGGCATATTTGGGTCCATATAAAATATTGTTATGTCTAGCATAGATTATTCTATTGTTCAAAAAATTAAAAATCCACTTACATAAGTGCCCAGGCACACCTAACCTAGACATGATTTGAACTAGTATACCAGGATCAACACTGTCAAAAGCACTTTGGACATCTAGAAATACGCAAACAGTGTTTAATTTTCTATGTTTTGCATTTTTTAGGTCAGAGATTAAAGAGGTGAAACTGTCTGCACTACTACGCCCTCTACGGAAGCCATATTGTATATGTGGAATGAAACACTTTGATTCAACATACCAGTCAAGACGAACTTTCACCATATTTTCGAATATTTTACCAAGACATGATGACAAGGAAATTGGTCGATAAGAACTAGCAAACTCAGGAGATTTGTCGGGCTTAAGTATTGGGACAACACACTGTGTTTTCCATGACTGTGGAATACATTTATTAAGCCAAAGCAAATTGAGAATGTTAAGAAACAACTTTTGGGCAGATACATCTAAGTTTTTAATTACGATGTAAGGATAATCATCTAAGCCAGGAGTTGTATTTCGTCTAGAGTGCAAGCTTGTTAAAAATTCAGACCATGAAAAAGGATCCAGTAAAAATTTAGAATTTGGGTTATCATTGTTGGTTTCAAAAAGAATGTTCAGTTGATCTACTTCAATTAAGTTGCTATTATCTGATAATTTATTTAAGAGTGGAGATATAAACTCATTTGTATATGATTTATTCTTAGGTCTTATGCCTTTGAACATTTTTAATAAATTCCAAATTTTACTTATGTGAGTATTTCTATTAAAAGTGTTACACAAATTATTCCATCCTATTTTTTTCTGTTCTGAAATTGTTCTCTTTTTCTGGGCATCTTTACTTTTGTAATTAATATAATTTTCAATAGTAGACTCTTTTCTATATAGTTTTAGTGCATTATATGAAGCAATAACACTTTGTTCACATATACTATTCCACCAGGGAGCTGGTGGTCTGCTTATGAAAGTGTTTGTTTTAGTGAGCTTTGGAATTGACATTTCTTTAAGAGTATCTAAATGAAAACAGAAATTATTATAGGTTGAAATAGGATCATGTGGTTGAAGTATCAAATCATTAAACATTGTTTTTGAAAGAGCTGTATATGTTTTCCAGTCAGCTTTTTTATATATGAACTTATCTACAGGGGAATTGAGATGATATTTATCTATATGTAATGAAATCTCTGTTATTGTTGGATAATGGTAACTTCCCATTGTATCATCATGTACAGACCATTCACACAGTGGTGCGAGGCTGCCACTTATAAAGCTTACATCTATGGCAGAAGCAGTTTGTCTAGGGCGATTTATAGTTGTAGGTCTACCATCATTTAAAATACACAAATCTAAGTCATCAATTAAATTAAATAAATCCTGACCTCTACTTTTCGTTGACAAACAACCAAATGCAATATGATGAGCATTAAAGTCACCACTCATAAATATGGGCTTTGGTAGATCATTAATAATGTAACGGAGTCTATTAATTCGTATCCGTCCACTTGAAGGTGGACAGTATACACAGAGAATTGTTAAACTACTATGTCCTGTTGATACAGATACAGCAACTGTTTGAATGTCTTCATAAAATCTGGTATTTAATATATTATACTTAAGGTGTGGTTTTATTAGTATTGCAACTCCATTATGTGTATTGTTTGAATTTTTATTGTATATATTATATCCTGGTATTTTAAAATTATTATCTTTGAACCATGTCTCATTAAGAAGGCAAATATCAATATTTTGTTGTTTTAAAAATTGGATTAATAAAGGTTTTTTACTATTTGCACTTTGAATGTTATACTGCGCAATACGTAACTTGGATTGTGTAGAACTAGGCCCTACACAATCCATTATGTTAAGTTTTTTAATAATGTATCTTTAATAGTTTTAATATTAGTCGGTGTACTATCATCTTTATTGCCTAATTCCACCAACGTCTGCACTAGGGCCATAAGTACATCGTTATTGGAAATTATTTGAGTTTTAAGGTCTTTAGAATTAACTATTTTAGCTTTATTTACATCTTGACTTGACTTGACAGACTTATTTACAGGAATATTTATAGACTTATTTACAATAACATTACTATTTACAAGTTGTGATTTTGGTGGTGAGAGTGGAGGAAAATCTGTTTCATTGGTGATGACTTGTTTTGTAGAGGTGACACCTGCATAAGATATGTTGTTTTTCTTTTCAATTATCTTTTTTGCTTTAATAGGACATAATCTAGATATCGCAAGGTGAGGCCCACTGCAATTTATGCAGCTGATTTCTGTTGGTTTATCACATTCCTTATACATGTGTTCACCTCCGCAAATACTACATCTTTGTTTACCATTACAAATCCTTGCTGAATGATTAAATTTAAAACACCTATAGCACTGTAATAATGGTGGAATGTATTCAAAAACTCTATACGAGAATAGATCATATTGAACATTATCAGGTAGTACATTAGATAAAAAAGTAACGCTTACAGTCTGTAATGGAATGCGCTCTTGTCCTATTTTCTTTGTAAACCTTCTTATTGCCACTATTTCATAAATTGAAGAAAGTCTTGTATAGAGTTCTTTGTTAGATATATTCGTTGGAACAAATCTAATGATGCCGGTTTTTTCAATTTGCGCTGCCGGTATGAATGCCTTCATGTTATATTTTGTGAGGAAAGTAGTGTTATTAATAAAGTTATTGGCCGTATTATATTGCTTGAAAATAACTGCAATTTTATTGGCATTCACCCTCTGAATACCCGTCACACCTTTTATGTCCATTGAGAAAAGATGATTTAAGTATATAGGGCTCTTGTTACCCAATCTATCATCGTTTATGGATTCTACATACACTTTAAAGTCTGTGTTGGTTGAGTTTTCCGGATATAGTCTTTTATAATTCGGTTTGTAATAGGGCAGATACGCATCTCGCTCACCGCCGGAGTCCGCTTGTCCTTCATCCCTAGGCTGTGTCCGTTTTATTTTTTTTGAGGTGGGCGGGTTAGACCCGCCCCCCTCGTTTATCTCCATTGCTATTGTGCTTTTCAGCCGCTAATAGCAATATTTAAATTCACTTTAACTATAAAAAAATCACTTTATAGGAAAAATTTTAAATTAATTTTCTAAAGTCAACCGCGCTTTTTCAAGGTTCCCGCCAGAATCTGGACTCCGCGTACGTAGTTTTTTTTTTTTTTTTTTTTGGGATTTTTTGACCTGGTAATTACAACCTTTAGGTCAACTCTTATTTATTCGTATACGTAATAATATTTCTATGAGCACATCCCATTAAATTGTTTTAATTGTATTCTTTATGTATTTGTAGATGTGCTTATAAGTAAGTTCGTCTTGTAACAATTGTTTTAATGGCGGCGGGCGGGACAATAAATCACACTTATTTTCAACATCACTGAGTTCACTGGCCAACACTAGTCTGTCAATCAAAAATTTTTGACAATCAAAGATAACATGCTCCACAGTTCCATCACTTGAATTACAATGAGAACAGGTTCCATTCGCAATAATGCCGAGTCGAGCAAGGTGTGACGGTGTAGTATTATGACCGAAACGCAGTCTATTTATGATAGTAATAAAGTCTCGAGAAGCATCTGGCATACGATGATACCAAGGTCTTGCAGGTAAGCTTTCTTGTATGCTTCCATACCATTTTCCTTTCGTATCTTGATCTTTCTTCCACATTTCTAACCACAACTTTTGAATATTTTGGTCAATACATTGCAAGTAATCGGACATAGGAACATTCATTGTATTTCTAACGTCAACAGCATTAACTCCTTCATATGCAGTTTTATCAGCCATTTCATTGCCAGAGATACCTTTGTGGGAAGGCACCCATAGAAAGAAAATTTGGATATTTTTACTGTGGTATTGGTGAATTATTTGCTTAATGAAGTAAAGGATATAATTAGACTTGTATTTGACTGTGAGGGTAGTTAAAGCTGTTATCAAACTTAAGGAATCAGAAATTATTAAAAAACATTTATTGTTATTGATTTCGCGAATACGCATTAATGCCTGATACACTGCATATGCCTCTGCCGTAAATATAGAGCAGGGTTCATGCAGAATAAAACTTGAAGAAAATTTTGCTTGTGGATCATATAGAGCAGCATGTACATAATCACTTGTTTTGCTCCCATCAGTGTAGATAACATAGTACATTGTATTTTCCTCCAAAAATTGAAGCATTTCCGAATTATTGTTTATTGTCTGTTGAACTACATTAATTGGATGTGAAATACACTGATAAGAGAAAGAGTAACATGGCCATGGAAACTGTTTTCTGATTTTAGAAAAATTATTGTCTATTTCCAGAAATATATCAGACAGTGTTGGAGAATTACCACATAGTAGACCGTGTGCTGTTGTTAATGGTCTTCTTGGGGATCTATCTATATAAGGTACAATTTTATTTATTATTTGAATGTTATTTGATGCTATTAGTTTGAGACAGAATCTTTCAGCAAGTAAAATTCGCCTCAAAATCAAAGGCATCACTTTTGTCTCAACTTCCATGGCCCTTATGGGAGTTGAGCACATAGCACCAGATATTATTCTTAAAGCCTTATTCTGCAATATGTCTAATTTATTTACATGAGAACTATTCATATAAGCGAGTGAGCTATAATCTAAGTGACTTCTTACAATACTTTTATACAATATTGACAATATTTTAGGATCTGCACCCCATGTTACACCACAAAGTGATCTGATAACATTTAGTCCTGTGTGAGCTTTTTTGGATATATATTTAATATGTTCTTCAAAAGTTAATTTTGGATCTAGTATTATTCCTAAAAATTTCTTTGAAGTGACTTTATTTATAATTTCATTATTGTAAATAACATTTGAGTTTGGGGTTTCATTGCCAAAAAACATAACACTACTTTTAGAGGGGTTAATTTTTAAATGTAAACAATCATTATAATATTGTAATAGTTGAAATAAGGATTTGTTCATGTTATCTATTGCAATCTCTAGGTTGTAATTACTGCTATATAATACAATGTCATCAGCAAATTGTAAGATATTTACATTCCTATTATTTACATATTTACAAATTTCACTTGTGTATATATTGTACAGCAATGGAGATAGTGTGGCACCCTGCATTGTGCCTCTTGAGGCATATTTGGGTCCATATAAAATATTGTTATGTCTAGCATAGATTGTTCTATTGTTCAAAAAATTAAAAATCCACTTACATAAGTGCCCGGGCACACCTAACCTAGACATGATTTGAACTAGTATACCAGGATCAACACTGTCAAAAGCACTTTGGACATCTAGGAATACGCAAACAGTGTTTAATTTTCTATGTTTTGCATTTTTTAGGTCAGAGATTAAAGAGGTGAAACTGTCTGCACTACTACGCCCTCTACGGAAGCCATATTGTATATGTGGAATGAAACACTTTGATTCAACATACCAGTCAAGACGAACTTTCACCATATTTTCGAATATTTTACCAAGACATGATGACAAGGAAATTGGTCTATAAGAACTAGCAAACTCAGGAGATTTGTCGGGCTTAAGTATTGGGACAACACACTGTGTTTTCCATGACTGTGGAATACATTTATTAAGCCAAAGCAAATTGAGAATGTTAAGAAACAACTTTTGGGCAGATACATCTAAGTTTTTAATTACGGTGTAAGGATAATCATCTAAGCCAGGAGTTGTATTTCGTCTAGAGTGCAAGCTTGTTAAAAATTCAGACCATGAAAAAGGATCCAGTAAAAATTTAGAATTTGGGTTATCATTGTTGGTTTCAAAAAGAATGTTCAGTTGATCTACTTCAATTAAGTTGCTATTATCTGATAATTTATTTAAGAGTGGAGATATAAACTCATTTGTATATGATTTATTCTTAGGTCTTATGCCTTTGAACATTTTTAATAAATTCCAAATTTTACTTATGTGAGTATTTCTATTAAAAGTGTTACACAAATTATTCCATCCTATTTTTTTCTGTTCTGAAATTGTTCTCTTTTTCTGGGCATCTTTTCTTTTGTAATTAATATAATTTTCAATAGTAGACTCTTTTCTATATAGTTTTAGTGCATTATATGAAGCAATAACACTTTGTTCACATATACTATTCCACCAGGGAGCTGGTGGTCTGCTTATGAAAGTGTTTGTTTTAGTGAGCTTTGGAATTGACATTTCTTTAAGAGTATCTAAATGAAAACAGAAATTATTATAGGTTGAAATAGGATCATGTGGTTGAAGTATCAAATCATTAAACATTGTTTTTGAAAGAGCTGTATATGTTTTCCAGTCAGCTTTTTTATATATGAACTTATCTACAGGGGAATTGAGATGATATTTATCTATATGTAATGAAATCTCTGTTATTGTTGGATAATGGTAACTTCCCATTGTATCATCATGTACAGACCATTCACATAGTGGTGCGAGGCTGCCACTTATAAAGCTTACATCTATGGCAGAAGCAGTTTGTCTAGGGCGATTTATAGTTGTAGGTCTACCATCATTTAAAATACACAAATCTAAGTCATCAATTAAATTAAATAAATCCTGACCTCTACTTTTCGTTGACAAACAACCAAATGCAATATGATGAGCATTAAAGTCACCACTCATAAATATGGGCTTTGGTAGATCATTAATAATGTAACGGAGTCTAGTAATTCGTATCCGTCCACTTGAAGGTGGACAGTATACACAGAGAATTGTTAAACTACTATGTCCTGTTGATACAGATACAGCAACTGTTTGAATGTCTTCATAAAATCTGGTATTTAATATATTATACTTAAGGTGTGGTTTTATTAGTATTGCAACTCCATTATGTGTATTGTTTGAATTTTTATTGTATATATTATATCCTGGTATTTTAAAATTATTATCTTTGAACCATGTCTCATTAAGAAGGCAAATATCAATATTTTGTTGTTTTAAAAATTGGATTAATAAAGGTTTTTTACTATTTGCACTTTGAATGTTATACTGCGCAATACGTAACTTGGATTGTGTAGAACTAGGCCCTACACAATCCATTATGTTAAGTTTTTTAATAATGTATCTTTAATAGTTTTAATATTAGTCGGTGTACTATCATCTTTATTGCCTAATTCCACCAACGTCTGCACTAGGGCCATAAGTACATCGTTATTGGAAATTATTTGAGTTTTAAGGTCTTTAGAATTAACTATTTTAGCTTTATTTACATCTTGTACAGACTTATTTACAGGAATATTTATAGATTTATTTACAATAACATTACTATTTACAAGTTGTGATTTTGGTGGTGAGAGTGGAGGAAAATCTGTTTCATTGGTGATGACTTGTTTTGTAGAGGTGACACCTGCATAAGATATGTTGTTTTTCTTTTCAATGATCTTTTTTGCTTTAATAGGACATAATCTAGATATCGCAAGGTGAGGCCCACTGCAATTTATGCAGCTGATTTCTGTTGGTTTATCACATTCCTTATACATGTGTTCACCTCCGCAAATACTACATCTTTGTTTACCATTACAAATCCTTGCTGAATGATTAAATTTAAAACACCTATAGCACTGTAATAATGGTGGAATGTATTCAAAAACTCTATATGAGAATAGATCATATTGAACATTATCAGGTAGTACATTAGATAAAAAAGTAACGCTTACAGTCTGTAATGGAATGCGCTCTTGTCCTATTTTCTTTGTAAACCTTCTTATTGCCACTATTTCATAAATTGAAGAAAGTCTTGTATAGAGTTCTTTGTTAGATATATTCGTTGGAACAAATCTAATGATGCCGGTTTTTTCAATTTGCGCTGCCGGTATGAATGCCTTCATGTTATATTTTGTGAGGAAAGTAGTGTTATTAATAAAGTTATTGGCCGTATTATATTGCTTGAAAATAACTGCTATTTTATTGGCATTCACCCTCTGAATACCCGTCACACCTTTTATGTCCATTGAGAAAAGATGATTTAAGTATATAGGGCTCTTGTTACCCAATCTATCATCGTTTATGGATTCTACATACACTTTAAAGTCTGTGTTGGTTGAGTTTTCCGGATATAGTCTTTTATAATTCGGTTTGTAATAGGGCAGATACGCATCTCGCTCACCGCCGGAGTCCGATTGTCCTTCATCCCTAGGCTGTGTCCGTTTTATTTTTTTTGAGGTGGGCGGGTTAGACCCGCCCCCCTCGTTTATCTCCATTGCTATTGTGCTTTTCAGCCGCTAATAGCAATATTTAAATTCACTTTAACTATAAAAAAATCACTTTATAGGAAAAATTTAAAATTAATTTTCTAAAGTCAACCGCGCTTTTACAAGGTTCCCGCCAGAATCGCGTACGTAGTTGATTCTGAAGCACAGAGTATCTAAATATTTATTTATCCAAAATCATCTGTCAACGTCAAATGACAAATCGTCAAATTTTTTTTAATATTTTTTCTACCTTTCATTTGACATGGAATTTATAGTAAAGGTGTAAGGGAATTATAGTACCCGGCAATAAATATTACACATCGATCTTTGGAAAGAAACCATCGGCCTATTTCGGTTTTGTAGAGCGTTATCTCTGTCTTACAATATTTATGTGACGTTTGTCAATTGTCACTCGTTATCACAGATTAAGGAGACTAACTCGTTATTCAACTGCGCTGGAGTACAGACGCGTTCAGTCCAAAGTATATAATATAGAGTTGTTAAAACCCCTAACTTTAAATATTTTTTTTATTAAAGTTTAAAAATTTATTTATTATTATTATAATTTAAAGTTGTACGATGGCATCTTTAGGAAAAAGAGGTAAACCTTTACGAGGTCAGTCACGTGAAATTATCTACAATGTCTATAAATATTTTGTAACAGAAGCAGATATATTTAAAAAAATGAGAATGTAAATGTAAGTAATTATTTCAAAAAGGTTCAAGAGCGAGTAGCAAATGCCACTGGAATTTCAAGAGAGACTTTGAACAATATACTAAACGAAGCTAGAATTCCGGAGAACTAAACATAATTCCCAATGCAATTATGTTTAGTTCTCCGAAAAAAGGTAGACCAAAAAAGGAATTTCATTTAGACATGGATAGTTTTGATTATGATGCGATTCGAAGAATGGTGTACGATTTTCACTTAAGATTTAATGAAGTTCCGACTGTAAAATTATTAAAAGCTAAATTATCTGAGTCTTTTAATTACAATGGGTCTGAAAAGACTTTAAGAAAAATACTTAATGAAATAGGATTTCGGTTCACTAAAATGGAAAACAATCGAAAAGTTCTTCTGGAAAAGCATGATGTAAGTCTCAAACTCTCAAATTAAATACCTTGACAAAATACGAGAATTTCGAAAAACTGGCAAAAACATAATTTATATGGATGAGTCTTACATACATACATCCCACACAAAAGGAAAAACTTGGAGTGACAATAAGAAAAAAGGGTTAAAAGCCAATTTCAAAAGGTCAACGTTTGATAATTGTTCATGCGGGGAACGAAAAAGGCTTTGTACCCGGAGCCATTTTAATGTATAAATCCACGGACACTATAGGTGATTATCACAATGAAACGATAACTACGAGGAATGGCTGGTTAATCAATTAATCCCAAATATATCCAGTGATTCTGTTCTAGTTATCGACAACGCACCCTATCATAACAAAGTTGTTGAAAAACCACCTAATTCAAACACCATTAAACAGGAAATGATCAACTGGTTAAACAGACACGAAATTTCAGTAGACTCAAAATTGACAAAACCCCAGATTTACGACGATTTACATTTAATATGTCAGCACAAGGACAGGTTTACAGTGTTTTCCGTGGACAAGATACTTGCCGAACATGGGCACACTGTGTTGCGATTGCTATATGCTATATAATATGAAAATATATGGTCAAAACCAGGTAAATGTAAAAAGTTTTAATTTACAAATTTTTATTTAAGGTATAGTAACAACTGTTTGTGTATAGTTTTAAGTTTTCACTTCTGTTGGCAGTCCTCATGACTGCTTTTAGTTTTTTTTTTACTTTAGTGAGATAGTCCAGTCATTTTAGGATTAATCTGCGGAAAAATTTTTAGTGAGCTGAATTTTTGTAACACCTTTATTACGGCGTTGTAATGAAGATGTGAAAAATCGACATTAATATCGTGCCGGCTAAAAAAGTTATCAAGGTCAAAAGGTCGCGAAAAATCAGTGTTTGCAAATATCTCGTTCTCTCTCAAATTTGCATAACAATTAACATGTCTTTTTATTATACAATAATCGATTCGACTCAGTTATCGATATCGATAAATGAGTCTCGTCCATCACTAGTGAATTGTCACTAACATTGTTAAGTTTGACATGAGTTTGAACGAACCAATGAAAAATAGACAACCTCCTCTGCACCCCGCCACGTTTTGACCGACACAATTTTAGCACCCCATCGAAGGATTTTTGAAATCAATATGGCCTGAATCGATAGGTCTACGTTCGGTCCGGATAGGTCCACTATCATTTTTGTTAGGTCGCCTGTGATTTTTTAATAAATATTTTTTTAAATTTAACTATTATTTTTAAAAATTTTAGCACCCCATTGAAACTGAAACTGATTAATCTTTATATTTCTACATTCTTTATCGTTAGGACAGTTTTGGTCTCTATACGTTTTGCTTTTATATTATCCATTTAGTTTTTTTATTAACAATTATAAATAATTGACATTGACAATGTCATAAGTCATTTGACATCTCATTTATGTTACCTTTTGAGCATTAGCTTCTTGTATTTTGGCTATACATTTTTATGTCATATTTAATATGTATTGTATAGTCTATATATAGTTATTTAATATTATTATTATTTTTGATTTGTTTTTAATTTATTGTTGTTGATTTTTGTGTTTTCTTTATTTATGTGTATCATTATTTTTTATGCCTTCATACTTTCTACTTTGTTTATATTCGTTTAACAACAATAAATTAAAAACAAATCAAAAATAATAATAATATTAAATAACTATATATAGACTATACAATACATATTAAATATGACATAAAAATGTATAGCCAAAATACAAGAAGCTAATGCTCAAAAGGTAACATAAATGAGATGTCAAATGACTTATGACATTGTCAATGTCAATTATTTATAATTGTTAATAAAAAAACTAAATGGATAATATAAAAGCAAAACGTATAGAGACCAAAACTGTCGTAACGATAAAGAATGTAGAAATATAAAGATTAATCAGTTTCAGTTTCAATGGGGTGCTAAAATTTTTTAAAATAATAGTTAAATTTAAAAAAATATTTATTAAAAAATCACAGGCGACCTAACAAAAATGATAGTGGACCTATCCTGACCGAACGTAGACCTATCGATTCAGGCCATATTGATTTCAAAAATCCTTCGATGGGGTGCTAAAATTGTGTCGGTCACGTTTTGGCGATTTTGTTTTCGTACTAAAATTATTATTGAAAGCGGAGTCTATTAGGTTGAATTGTCTGTGTTAGAATATCATTGACTTGACTATAATAAAGTTTAATGGCTTTCAGTTCTGCCAGTGAGGCACGGTTGATTCCATGGAGATTAGAGACCAGGAGGACCATTGCCCTTGAATGTAGTGTCTCAGAAATATTGTTAAACTAAGGAGGCGCTGCGATCGCTATGTTGTCTCAATGCCTAACTTCACGTTGTCACAATAGTGACAATAGTCATAACTAGCACGAAAGCATGCCACTATTGAGCAATTGCTACTTAGTAGCATGTGTGTCGAAACATTGCTAATAATGAGCATGCTTATTTCGAGCATGCTCAAATTTCGACGGTCGTGCGATTTTTGGGCATGCTACTGTCAAAGTCTACTGGAAAATTCACTTGGTTTTCCATTTTTCACTTGCACACTGGCAGAGAACTTGCTAGAATGTCGAATACCAAAGAACCAGCCCGTGCTTAAATAGCATGTGTGTTCAATTTATTGCACAGCGTTTTTAATTTATAATGTGTCAGTCAATTACATTTATAATATGTCAGTTTGAAGAGCATGCTTGTTTTAAGCATGCTAACATCATGCTAATAAGCATGACATTTTATGAGCATGTGTAACTGTACCCTAACTTCACAAATACTACTTACCGACGACAGCGCGTTATAAATTCTACAAATTTTCAGAGACGGGCGGGTAATGCTTTAGGCTGTGTTCCGATATGCACTGCGAGCACTGCACAGTGCTATCACTGTAGAAAAATTCGTTCCGTTATGGACTGCCAGTATACTGCCGCAGTACCCTAGGGAAATATATGACGTCATAAATCGCCGCCATATTCTACTGTGAGCACTGGCGTTTTCGAGGTAAGGTACTCGCAGTACCTTGATCACCTGATCAGTCAAAACCACTCGAGTGCCTAACGTCTTATAAACAAAGCTACAGTTTAATCAGAAAATTTGAAAGTTCTGTAATTAGTTCGGATTAATAAATAAAACAATAAAACAATGGAATAATTGCAAAAATTAACCTTATTAGACTGTGTTGAAAATGTTCAATACGAGCTGAAAGTTACGCAGGAAATTTTTGATCGTGCAAAGACAGGTAAGTTTGCCATTGTATACATTATTAATGTACTAGAAAACTTGAATACACTCATTTGAATGCTGCGTCAAAAAATGCGGCTGACAGTATACGGGATTGCGTTCCGTTTTAAATCGTAACCAGTATAACTGGCTATAAAGGAACGGCTTCACAGTATACTGAATTGACGTCACACTGTACAGTGGTCGCAGTGCATATCGGAACATACCCTTAGTATTAAGCGATGGTTCTCCTGCCTCCAATAGATTTCAATTTTCACCTGTCAATGTCAATTTTGACTTTTGAGATTTGAATTTTGAAATTTAGACTATTGAATATTGACAAATATTATTATTTATTTATTTTATAATAAAAACTAAATGGAAGTGATTTAACATTCCACGACGTTTAATTCAATTTAATCTTATGACGTGTGGTAGTATTTAACTCAAACATATTTTTTATGAAAATCAATGGCACTCTTTCCGGCGTACGCTTATTTAGCCAATAAAGACCAAGAAAATACTGAAGAATCTGGTACTAATGACACAGATGTTTATCGATCAATCAGCTTGTTAGCTTTGATTTTAATATTTTAATTTTATTTTCAGCTTTTGATGAACCTGACAATTATCCAGATGAGGCAACTGAAACTCAATTACTTATCAGTGATGAAAATTCTGAAGACGAGAAAACAAATAAGGATCAATTTGAACCTGCAAAAGCTTTAAGTAGTCCTGATATTATACCGACCAGCACCAACTTTTATATTGACTCTAACCTTGATTATGGAAATCTCAGAGTATCAACATTGTATTACCCTGGGCGACCTCAGTAAGTAATTATATAAACTGCATGTAATATACACCTATAAATTCGTTTATTTAAATTTATAATATTGGTTTTTGATAAAACACTGGTAGGAATATGAGACCTTGATAAAATGCGACTGAACATGATGTGTCAGTGTTTCTTCAGAAAATACCTTCTTTACCTTCTAGCTTCGGTTTTTGACTGAATTAAAAGAGTCAACAATGAAAAATGTTAGGGGATTTAATGGTATCTATTCTGATCCCCATATTTGTTTAGCACAATTGATGTTGTTATTGGTTTGTGTTCAGATTCGGGTAATTAGCCGAGGGATTTGAGCAGATTTATCAGTTTCGACCAGATTATATACATATATATATATATATATATAACCGTAGAGCAAGGTATCATGTATGAGAACAACCAATTGACATCATAAAAAAAATTGAAAATGTAATTTGCTCCTCATATGAAATGGCTTCAAAAGTCTGCTAGTTGAGTACAAATTACTTTGTCAATTTCAAAAAGAATGCACAAATATTCAATATAAAAAAGGCAATATTATGTCATCTGCTCCTTTAATCATATTCTGTCATTATAATATTTTTGTAAACTAGAGATTCAACCTTGCTCTGCTTGGGTTCATATTTACCTACCCTATATTTGTTTTAATGGTTAGTTTAGATTTCTCAGAGATGTGATATTTTCCCACAGTAAATGCTCTCCTATATTATTTTGACCTAAATAACCAGCTAGCTTTTTACCAAACATCAAAATCCTTCCAATGATTTTCTAGTATTTGGATATAAACAGGCCATGGTCTTCACAAACAAACCAGTTTTTTGTTAAGTGCAATAGAAAAAGAGACAAAACGCTATTCTATCTTAGTTGCACAGCAAACCCATCTATCGTCATGCTATACCCCACTACTGTTGTTGCAAGACCTGAGTATAACCCTAAAGATCAAATCAAAATAATCTTTATTCAAATAGACTTACAACTTACTTTACAAGCTCGTTTGAGTCATCCGTATTACATTATTAAATTTCAAATTAAATGTCAGTGTGTAAGGAAGTTACCACTGGCTCGGAAGGCAGTTCTGCTGAGAAGAGCAAGCGAGAAAATCAATAATTGTTCTTTTTAAAAAAATATTTGATAACAATATTGCATTACTATATTTATCTATTTATCCTACGTCAGACACAACCAGACATAAATCCCACATATTATGATTTATAATGTTATAGATATGAATATTATGGACTGGGCAAGCAGACAGTGGGGGAAAGTGTTAAAAAAAAAGAAAGTCGCAAGCGCAGGTATTATAGTAAGAGAATACCAGATGAACCTGAGGCACCTGCAGTGGCTGAGCGCACCGAAGCTTACCGTCTTCTTATAGCACAGTCTCCAGATGATGTTTTGCTTTGGGAAAGATATATAGATTTTCAGGTTTGTTGAATATTTTATATGCTACTAATATTTAAATTACAGACACAATTTGTGTTAACATAACTATTTTATAAAACAGTTAAAAAAAATAAGGCACAAGTCTAGTTAATAGGAAGGACTCCCAGGTGGAGTGGGTAGTATGTAGTGATAAGGAGTTCTAATGTGTATAAGCAATAAAGTATACCAAACAAACATCTGTTATGAAAGCAGTATAGAAAACAGAAATGTTCATTCATTCAACATAATATTATGTTATTTTGTTTAGAAAATTCTTTTTATTGCTAAATTATTAAAAAGCTTTTGAATACTCAAGTTTGATTGTCCTTAATTGTTCACAAAATACCGAATAAATTTATCTTTTTTAGTGACTTGTTTAAAGAAAAGGAAAATTTTACAACTTAATACAAATTGTAGCTAATAACCACTAACTTCATACCATACCATAGTTTAACTTTAAAAAGTTTTAATAACTAGCCAGAAGAAGTATAACTTGAAAAAACATAACCATAATATTTTAAGTAAGTAGTCTGTCAATTTTTTTCAAAACTTTTTACATGGCAATATTAAAGTGTTTCTACCTGCACACATTAAAATGGGAATTTCCACTACACGATCTTACTAAAAGCAATTTCTAAACTCTAAAGATTTCATATTATAAAATAAACTTTTGTATTGTATTTTATTAAATATTCATTCTACATCGGAAAAAAATATTTTTATTGGGATAAGTAAAGATTAGGGAAAATTGTGATCGGGCGTTACTATGTTGACAAGATGGCGGCATTAAGTCAGGTTGTTGAAGATATGCAAATGTTACCATGCCATACTTAGATTTTTAAAATATATCTCTATATTTCAGTCTCTACTTTCCTTTGACAGACTATAATTTTCAACATTTTGTATTTGTCAATGTAACAGTAGTGGAAACGGTGTGTTGTAGGAGGCGTGCGGCGGCGAGGAGGCGGCGCTGCGCGCGGCCGAGGAGGCAGCAGAGCGCGTGCCGGCCGCGCGCCTGCGCCGCCGTCGCCTGGCCGCGCTGCGCCGCGCGTTGCCGCCGCACCGCTACCTCGAGCGCCTGCGCGACATGCTCGCCGCAGGTACCCACCCACTCTTTGTTTTGACAGTTCCTATTCATTTATATTGAAATGTCATAGAATAGCACTGCTCGTATAGTTAATATGAAATATGTTTCGCAGAGAAGTGTGCCGAGACTCGCACGTGTCTGTGGGAGCACCTAGTGGAGGCGCTGGCGGCGGCGCCGGAGTGCGGCGTGGCGGGCGCGGCGGCGGCGGCGGCGGCGGGGCTGCGCGGCGGCGGCGGCGCGCCCGCGCTGCTGCACGCCGCGGGCGCCGCGCTGCGCGCCGCCGGCCACTGGGAGCGCCTCGTGCTGCTGCTCGACCTGCTCGTGGCCATGAACTACGCGCCCGCCGCGCTCGCGCTGCCCGACGCCGCGCTGCAGGCGCGCGCCGACCGCCGCCTGGCCGACCTCGAGGACAAGGTGACCGGCGGCGACTTCCCGCGCCCGGTGGGGAACTCTGTGCTTTGTTGAGTTCACTCCAAGGGTATGGTATGTGTGCAGGCCGTAGCGAGCGGGCTGCCGCTGAGTGCGGTGTGGGTGCGCGTGGAGCGCGCGCGCGCGGCGGCGCACTGGGCGCCGGCGCCGGCGGCGGGCGCGCTGGGCGCGGGCGCGGACCCGCAGCGCGCGCCGCTGGCGCACGACGTGGCGGAGCTGCTGCAGCCGGTGGCGGGCGCGGAGCTGGCGCGCCTGTCGCCGCGGCTGCTGGCGCTGGCGCAGGTGCCGGCGCTGCCGGGCGCGCAGTGGGCGGCGCGCGCGCTGGGCGGCGCGCGGGCGGACAGCGCGGCCGAGGCGCTGCTGCCGCTGCTGGAGGCGGCGCGCGCGCTGCCGCCGGCGCACCCCGCCGCCGCCGCCGCCGACCCCGAGCTGGCGCGCCGCGTGCTCGCGCTGCTGCTCGACCCGCCGCACTACTTCTCTGATGATAATGGTCTGGGAACTTTTCTTATTCTATACTAACTTTATTAGGTATAGAAATGCCAGTGAATCGAGAAATGTTTCGGCCATTGTTCTGAAGGGGAACATAAAAATTAGCCTCCATGTTTCTTATTTGATTACTCCAATAAAAGTTTTGCAGATGTCGAATTTTGAAACTTAGCGCAACGTAAGTATGAACTTGAACTTTAAACTTAATAAAGTTTTTAACATATTATGATTTTTTTTGTGGTATGAGTAAATGATCTTAACTGTAGCGTTAAGTGATCACGCCACAGGTTACCTGAGCTTTGTGAACTCGTTGTGGGACGCGTGCTCGGCGCGCGCCGGCGGCGAGGCGGCGGCGGCGCTGCTGTGCTGGCGCCTGCGCTGGCTGCGCGCGCTGCTGGCGCTGGCGCCGCGCGACGCGCCCGGCCGCCGCGAGGCCGCGCGCCTGCGCGCCGGCGCGCGCGCGCTGCTGCGCCCCGGCAGTGCGCCGCTGGCCTTCGCCGAGTTCGCGCGCGTCGAGCGCGAGGCGGCGGGCGCGGCGCGCGCGCGCCACGTGGCCGCGCAGGCGCTGCGCGCCGCGCTCGCCGACCCCGACTGCCCGCAGCACCACACCATGTACATAGCGAGGTACTATTATCGTATGCATAGTTTACATCCTACCCATTCCACGTGGCTCCTTGAATATTTACGAGAATGTATGTAAATTACTTTAGGATAGTCTGCGAAGTGAGTTGGGACGGTGGCCCGCAGGAGAGTGCCGCGGGCGCGTGCGCGCTGGTGTGCGCCGTGCTGGGCCGCGCGCCGCCCGCCGAGCTGGCCGCGCCCTCGCCGGCCGACCTGGCCGCGGCGCTGGACAAGGTGAGTGTGTCGCGCGTCGCGGGACGGGGCGCGGAGAGTGGCGGGCGAGTGACGGAGTGTGTGTTGCAGTGCGAGGAGCGGTGCGCGGCGCTGGAGCGCGAGCTGGCGGCGGGTGGCGGGCAGGCGGGCGGCGGCGGAGAGGCGGGCGTGGAGGCGCTGCTGCCGGGTGCGAGCGAGTGGGCGCGCGCGCGCGCCGCGCTGGCGCCGCCGCCTCGCCGAGAGCAGCTGCTGCGCGATGCGGGCGCGGCGGCGGCGGCGGCGTGCGGCGTCGCAGCGGCGCGCTACTGGGAGGAGAGCGCGGAGGCGCTGTGCGGCGCGCGCGGCGTGCGCGGGGGCGGGGGCGGGGGGGTGCGCGCGGCGCAGTGGGCGCGCGTGTTCGCGCCACTCTTCCCCGCTAACGCATACCTTGCACTAGGTCAGTACTGAACTGTCGACACGAGTTTTTCTTCCCAGTGCTACAGAGTTTGCAATCTGTAGATTATACTATAATAGTCTTTATAGACTTCGAATGAGACCTTGATTTAAAATTGTTAGTTTATGCGCAGGTCCTCATCCAATGATGATGCCTCTTCAGTTCAGCTAGAAGAGAAACTTTCATCTACCACAAATATTTGTGCCCTTTTTAATTGTTAGTTAGTTATGAATCAGGGAGCCTTGAAGATACTTTTCAATATACAATTTTGGGATCGCTGGAATAATTCGAGTTTGGTGAGGCTTTCGACATTCCTGACAGCAGGCTTATTGGCCGATAGAAAAACACAAGTTTTGCTGGATTTCCCGGCTTTTGGTTCATAATAATTATCTGGGATACCTTCCAGTGGGTTGGATAGTACGATAGTCGACACGAGTGACATTTTTTTAAATGATAATTTTTATAAGTACTAAACGAGGAAAACATGTTTTATGTTTTGCTTTGCATAATATATAAGTGTTGGTTAAATATATATTGTTCGACAACGACAAGCATACTCATGTCCGCAGCGAGCGCGGGCGCGCCGCTGTGGGCGCTGCGGGCGCCGGGCGCGGCGGGCGCGGGGCGCGCGGGGGGCGCGGGGGGTGCGGGGGGCGGCGACGTGCGCGCGCTGGCGGCGCTGCTGCCGCCGCTGCTGCGCGCGCTGCGCTCCGACTTCGCGCCCCCAGGTGACTGCTTGTCTTGTGATAGTATTTAATCATAGTATTCGATAGATAGATAGATAGATAGATAAATACTTTATTGTACACACAGAAGAAGAGTACAGAAAATGAAGTGAGTAATACAAAAAGGCATGCAAAGGCGGTCTTATTGCTATAAGCAATCTCTTACAGACAACCTTTGGAGAAAGGATTCGTGGAAATGTACACGGGACGGTACAATTAAATAATTCAAGCGATTATGCATAGGAGAAGAACATATACTTATATAATATATTTGTATACATATACATAGATATATACATACGCATAGATACATAAATAAACTTAAAAACCTATTTACATACAATATAAATATATATACTATATATAACGAAGACTAAATAGAGAGATAGTAATTAGTTAGACGACGTTTGAAAATGCCTAGTGATTCTGAATGGCGAATATCACGGGGGAGCATGTTCCATAGTTTTGCAGCTTTTACAGTAAAAGAGTTACCATAGTGATTAGTTGTGCTAGTTGGAAGTTTTAATCTGTTGTCGCTCTGAGACCTAAGTTGTAAGTCAGATACGTCCGAACCAAGAAACATAAAGCGTTCCTTTAAGTAAGAAGGAGTGGTTGGGTTATAGAGGATGGAGAAAAGGAGGGAAAGAATGTGCAAATTGCGCCTATATCTAATTGGAAGCCACTTTAATTTTGTACGGTACTCGGAGATGTGGTCGAATTTACGTAAGCCGAATATAAATCTAATGCACAAATTTTGCAAACGTTCAAGCTTGTTAAGCTGTTCCTCTGAAATGTCAGGGTAGCAGCAATCAGCATAATCTAAAATTGGTAGCAGTAGTGAGTGAGCTAGTGCAGTTTTAGTTTTAATGGGCAACAGGTTTTTCCATCGTCTCAAGGAACTTATAGCGGCGAACATCTTTCTACTTACCACTGCAATTTGCCCAGTCCAGGAGAAGGATTTTTCTTTTGAATATAACTACTTTTTCGGATTCTTTTGCGGATTTATTTTGACATTTGGTTTGCTACGTTTCGAATGATTTACATCATGGTCACGGAGACAATTCTTTTCAACTATTATCCTTTGTGTATGATGTGCCGTGGCAGAGGCGGAGGCGCTGGCGCGCGCGGCGCGGCGCGCGACGCGCGCGGGCGCCGGCGCGCTGCTGTGGGCGGCGCGGCTGGAGGCGGAGGCGCGCGCGCCGGCGCCGCGCGACGCGCTCTACGCCGCGCTGGACGCCGCGCCCGCGCACAAGGTACGCGCCGCGACACCCACGCTCGCTTGCTGTTGCTGTTCCATCCCGAGTAACGTGTGTCGTCCCGCAGTGGCTGTACGTGCGCGGCGCGGCGTGGCGCGGCGGCGAGGCGGCGGCGCTGGCGGACGCGCTGCTGGAGCGCGCGCTGCGCCTGCACGCGCTGCCCGACGAGCTCGCGCCGCCCGCCGACGGCGTTCAATAAATATATTATCTGCTCATCTCGTGTTTCATTTATAACAACGTCACTTTATAATATTACCAAAGTCAAGCCGACGGACGTGTCTAGACAGAGAATTCGTGCGGAGTTTGCGGGGGCGGTAGCCGTACCGAGCTGCTATACATTCCGTTCGGTACGCGTTAGCTAGGGTTGATGCTTTTTAATTTGATTGTTCTAAGCGTTTCGTTTGACTTGTACTTATCTATAACTGTTCGTACTGTATGTACTGTGGGAGACTGCATGTCATTATCTCGTTTAGGTAAGAATTTAAAAAATCATCAGTTTCCCCATCAGCCCACCAATATTAGGCTAAATTATGCATATTATTATTTATTGTTTACTAGATTTTTGTCTTTTCTTACTACGGTTTTTGGGCCGATTACGAAAATGACAATATATTTCAAAGTTCAAGATGGCGGACGTGATTTTTTTCATAAAATCAATATGGGTATCGTTTGCTTGGTTTTTGGGGGTGCTGATTACGAATATGACATATTGCTAGATTTTAGTCTAAATTCAAGATGGCGGACGCAAATATTTTCATAAAATCAATATGGGTATCGTTTTCTTGGTTTTTGGGGGTGTCGATTACGAATATATGACATATTACTAGATTTTTGTACAGATTCAACATGACGGACGTTAAATTTTTTGTAAAATCGATATGATTATCGTTTCCATTTTTTTTGTTTGGAAACGCATTGACGCAAACCACGAGAAAACTTGACTGCTTCACGTCTGTCTTTTTATTAAAATTATTTCTACGTATGAGAATTTACTATATCGTCAAATTCAACAATCGCAATCTGAGAACTCGTAAATCCAAATATTGAAAATACCATTCAGTTTCGTATTTGTGGATTTTAATAGAATCAGTATCTCAGTATTTTTCTTACTCGACTCTACTATTAACTCGTCATATGATTCGTTATTTAATATATAATATTAATATATTTTGCCATTCAACATTTTATCATTTTATTCCTGGTACTGTAGCCGCCGCCGCCGCTCCGCGGCGCGTGCGCTTACAAAGCTGGCGCCCGGCTCGTCTTCCCTGTCGAAGCCGCGCCTTTGAAACCATTGTCGCCGACGCATCACAAAGGCCGCCGCCAGTGCATCAAAAGCACCGCTAATCGCCGCCGCGTCGCGACATCGCGCAATGGCACGAATTCTCGAAAACTACGCGAGCAAATGTATATAAAAGGAGTCAGTTTTATTAAATATGTAAATATATTCCACATTCGGCACTCAACCCGACAACAAGTCTCTCATTTAATATCCTAATAGTAAAGTACCCTTTTATATACCTACTCATACTACGAAAACACAAATGTAGAACTGATGATATATTATATATATTTATTTATTTATATATTTTGATAACCCTGAAGCAATAACAAATGCCTACAGAAAAGCGGTATTTTGCGTGTCTTCAAACGCGTTGGACCACTGGGTCTATTATTTACACTGTGATATAACAGAATTGCCATAATATGGGAAATTGGTTACTAAATGTACAGTAATCGCTGGGGCTATAATGTAAAAAGACAGTAGGCTGACGGGCTCCTGGCTCCTATATAATACATATTACATAGAGGTTAAAGGTCCATAAAGCGTAGGTATTAGTAAACAATTATTTCTTAAAGTGAACTTACTCCGCGCTGGGCAAACTGCTTCTAATCACTCCTCATCAAGAACTACTACAAACATGAATACAAACACAGAGTATATAATATAACAGGAGTTGCCCTCCTTTTATCTTGAAGAAAGTCACCGTTTTAATAGCCTACAAAATATGCAACGCATCTAGTGCATTTGAAATCACACCTTACCACCACGCTTACAAAAGCGCAATTCCTTTGTGTTCAGAATCTACCTACGCGACTGCTCAAACGTCAGGGTTGTACGCAAAGTAAAATAACAACATACTTAATTTTAAGAAGCATTATTGTATTTACAGTTTTTTTTAATTTAATTAGTGTTATATGTATTTCTTACAATCTCTTTTAAAGTACCTATTATTAAACTTCAGTGTTGCGAAAATTCGAAATCGAACAAACAGTATTAATAGAGAGCGCGAGGCGAGGATAGTGTTCAAAATTCAGGGTAGTAGTGTATAATATTTTTTACGCTCGAAGAACACGTTTACTTAGGCCTTGTTTATACGAAGCCATCGCTGGGCGCTGGCTGCCTGCCACTATCACTAGCAGCTAGCACTAGCTTGGTATTGGCTTTGTATAAACAGTTTTCATGCCAAGACAGACGCGTTTGCCGCGAATTCATTTTTTACATCAAACGTGTGCCCACTACAAGAAAGATGCAGGCTGACTGGCTTCATCTAAACAACACGAGCCACGCAAGCGTTGGCTTGTCTGTAGAATGACGCCAGCGTACTGGCTGGTACTGGCTTCTCTTCGTAAACAAGGCCTTAGCGCGGCACTGGCATTGCCGCGGCGGGCGGAATGCGGAGGCGGGTCGAGTGCGAGTCGAGCTACACGACTCACTTTTTCTTAAGACTTTATACCTACGTTTGCCGCCCTCTTTATTTGCTCCTCTCTAAAACATAATAAAAAAGACAGATGTCAAACCAGCGTCAGAACCATTCTTAATAATTCTGTTTACATAACATACATACACATATTATGGTGGTAGTTCCAAATATTTATTACCTAGCTACCTAGTACGTGAGTAGTGAAGTAGCTATGCGCGCGATCGTGTTAGCTGCATTGTTGGCCGCGCTGCTGGCCGCGCCGCCGGGCCTGGTACGGAGCGACGCGCCTGACGACGACGCCGACAGCGATCCTGCCGCCTACTTGGTAATTGCGATAAAGGCTTACTACTTACTTACGAACATAGTAAAGTTGCCTGAAATTACTATTATCAATTACAAAATTTATTTATTCACTATTCTGCATTAGTGCGAGGAAAGACATTTTGGTACTTACGTACTAATGATGACACACTTTTATTTTTTCTATAGATTTGTGTGAATGTGCTTATATCGTAAAATCTTAAATCGAAAATTAATAATAGGTTTATAAAGTTAATTTTAAGAATTTTAATTTTAATTTATTTTGCCTATGGCACTCGCCGGCCGCTGCCGCGGCACGCTCGCTGCGCTCGCTCGGCTCGTGCGATATTTTGGTCATATATCTAACCTAACCTAACCAACCTAGAAAGAAAGAGCCATAAAATTAACCTTATGAACCTATTATATGAAAACCCAAAGAAAATAGTTTTTTACGATATAAGCACATCTATACATATAATAAAACTGTAGAAAAGTCGTTTTTGTACATCAAAAAAAAATTACAAAAAAAATAGCCAGGGTGTTAAAGGACAACCAATAGAACCCATTTCCAGCATTTTTAGAATTTTTGTCTGTTTGTCTGTTTGTCTGTTTGTCGGTTTGTCGGTTTGTCTGTTTATTTATCCGGGCATCACGTATAATGTACGAAAGCAATGTAGATAACTTTTATACACAACGATTGAACGTAACTTGAAGTAACATTTAGTTTTCGTTTCATTGCAATCGGTTCAGTCTATCAAAAGATATTTGAGTTTAAAGTGAAGAAGTAGAGAAATTTCAGAAGTAAAATTAGGGTTATGTGCATTTGGTCTCACAACTTCACGTAACTTTTATACACAACAATATGTGCATAAATTGAAGTAACATTAAGTTTTTTGTTTCATAGTAATCAGTTCACACCTTATAAAAAATGTAAATTAATAAAATTATAATAGTGTTTCCGAAGTAAAATATTAAAACAGCGCCATGTACGAGTATTCGAACTAGAGATCAACTGCGTGTGAAGTCATTTTCTGAATTGTGGTGTTAAGATTTTCCTTGAAAGAATGACCTTCGCCTACGTCTATGTCCGCCGGCCTCCGCTTAGGAGTTAGGAGAAATTGTGTTCTGTGCCGCCGGCCATTTATGAGTTTTGTAGGAGTCTTTAAAGTTCTGTCTTTAAAGAGGTTTGTCAGTTGTCTATGTAAAGGTATTGAATTGAATTGATAGTATCGTAATTCGTAAATCGTTCGTTCGTTAATTCGTTATTTCATAATTCGTTTTATCTTTCAAAAAATTTTGGTTAGTTAGATTCGGTCTTAATTTCGAAGTGCGAAGTAAATATTAAATAATAACTTGCGATTTGAGTCAAGTAGTTTTATTTACTTCGTAGTTTGATATTTTATTGCACGGACACATTGCTGATTGCATTATATGTTTTTAAAAACTTTTACCACTAAGGTTGATATTATGATTAAATTTGTGTTGATATTAAATTTCTAGATAAGAGATTTAAAATCATACGCAGTATTATTTTAAAGTTTAGTTTATCTTGCCTTATAATAAATTTATGTCCTCCCAAACTTTGTAACGGCACTCGGCTCAAAGTCACAAATCTGCAGCAAAACATAATCGAAGCTGAAATATTAACCGGCGGCGCCGGTGATTTTGTTTTTATTCCAAGAATACCTACCTATAATTCCCAACAACTTTCCTTTCTCTTTCAAACGAGTGCAATTCCCAGTCAGTCTCTGTTATGCCATGACGATTAATAAAACTCAGGGCCAGACATTATCCGTTGCGGGGGTGGACCTAAGTATTGGATGCTTTTCCCATGGTCAACTATACGTAGCTCTTTCCCGTGTAAATAACCCCAATAACCTTTTTGTGTACGCTCCAGATGGTTCCACAGCTAATGTTGTTATTATAAAGAAACACTAGCATAAATAAAAAAAATGATTTGTATCGGTATCCGACATCCACGCGAACGAAGTCGCGGGCACAGCTAGTTAAAAATAAAAGCAAAATAAAAGTGTGTCATCATTAGTACGTAAGTACCGTCTTAAGACAGTTAATAATAATGAATAATAATTTTAAACAGGAGAAAAAGTATTTTTACCCAAAGTGGGTGGAACCTATACAATTTTTTAACAATTGTGGGGCACTTTATTGGGAACATTTGATACTTATGTTAATAAGTTTAAAACATGGAGTCAAATAATATACATAGGTATTATACACAATATGTATTTGCAGATAATAATAACACACGAAAACGGGTGGCAGTGTTCGGCATCGCTTATTTCGCGGGTGACCGCGGTGACGACGGCAGCGTGCGCGCGCGCTGGCGCCGGCGAGCAGCTGTGGGCGCTGTCCGCGCGGCTGCTGGCCGCCGTCGCCGCGCCGCCCTCGCTGCTGGCGGCCGGCGCGCGCCGCGTGGTGCGCGCGGCGCTGGCGGGCGTCGGCCACGACCTCGCCGTGCTGGAGCTGGAGGCGCCTTTCGGCGCGGAGGCGGAGGCGCGCTCCATCTTGGCGGCCGCGCCGGGCGGTGGCTGCGCGGCGGCGCACGAGTGCTACACCCTGCGCGCGCGGACGACGGCCAGCGCGCGGCGCGTGCGCTTTCGCGTGGGGAGCTCGGTGCGCGCGCCGGCCACCCGCTGCGCTGCGCGCGTGCCGCACTGGGCCGCCGCTGATAGTCTGCTTTGCTACACTGGAGATGAGCTTTGCGAGGTGAACAATCATATGATGGCATTTCTCTGATTTCGCGCCACTCGCATGTTTTATAGTATAAAAAAATAAATATCTATTTTTCAAACAATTTAATTTAAATAATAAAACCTTATTACACTTTTCAAAAGCCCCCTAAATAAAATAAAAAGATCATGTTTATGTACTTTTTTCTTCAAAATTTGCGTATTTTGTAGAGGTATTCAATTCGTTTGAGACATATATCGTGCTATTCCATAAGAAGTTTTCGATCGTTTTCCATTTTAGTAAACCGAAATCCTAATACCGCATTTACATTCAGCCGTAATGAGCAGGGAAGTGGGCAGGGAAAGTAGGCAGGACGAGTGTGTAAACGCAATACTTCTCATGCCACTGCCATTGCCACTCGCGCTGCTCCGACGCTCAGTACTCGCCGAGCGCCCGGATATTTTTAAATATCGAACATAATTATGTATCGCAAAAAGAGACAGCGCGGCCGCTGTAATTATTTCGACATCTGCCATTGCCGAAACTTGAAAGCGAAGTGAGTGGTAGGGCAGTATGTAAACACACACTCCTCTCGATCCTGCTACACCAGTATTTAGGGAATTATTCCCGGCAGCGGCAGGGGCTGAATGTAAATGAGGTATAACGCATGAAGTATTTTTATCAACGTCTTTTCAGACCAATTGTAAGTAATAGGCTCAGATAATTTAGTTTTTAATTAAATTATTAAAAGTTGGGAGTTTTAACAACTCTGACGCTAAAAGAAGTGTTGGGCAGCCTTTGCTCCGCTTCAAAGACAGCACCAAGCGTGATTTAGCTTCATTTAACATCAATCAAAGTAAATGGGAAAAGCTAGCGCAAAACAGGGAACAGTGGAGGCTCTGGGTTGGGAACGGAATGAAGCTTCACGATGGATCATGGTTCAACAAGCTTGGCGACGCTAGAGCCAAACCACACGAAAGCGACACACATCCATCAAATCCATGTGTCGATTTGTACACTTGCCCTGGTTGCGGTCGGTCCTGTCGCTGCAGAATTGGATTGCATAGTCACCAACGGAGGTGCGCTAAGGATCCATAAACTGCTTAAAACATCTGCAATAGATGTAAAGGCCATAGTAGTAGTCATATTATATAGTTTTATTTAAATAAAATTGAATAGCAAGCAATGTTAATGACTTCCCTAGTAACCCTCAAAATAATTACGGTAACAAAAAAAAATGCAAAGCCCTATATATTCGCTATTTATCGGTGAATTTTTTTAAAAAAGGTATTCTTTAGTTGATTACCGTATATATTATCGAAATATATCAAAATTTTGAAAATCTAATATTTTCTGTCATACGATTCATTTTTGACGAATTGAATCGAAATCGTAGAATCAGCCAAGAAAGACTAACGAGGTAGAAGAACTGTGAGGTATTCATTAAATAACATTTTAACAGCGTGATTTGGGTGGCGGTGTGGTCTGCGGCGGGTATCTGTGCGGAGTGCTGAGCGCGGTGTCGGGCGTGGGGGCGGCGGGGGAGGCGGGGGCAGGGCGTTGCGGGGACACGTTCGCTGTTCAGGACATAACGCGCTGGCGACGTTTCTTACACTGCGCGCACTCTATCGGACTTTGCGGCCGGTGTGTGAACGTTGTTTTAATGAGTTGAGAAATTTATATATGGAATTGTCAACAATCAACTTATTATACTTGTAGGTACCTATAAAAAATCTATTGCTGTTCGATAGTCTCCGTTGGGGTTTGTCAATATAAAACGATAGTGGTAGAAAAATAGAAAAATTATAATTATAAATAATAAATATATAAATTTGGTGTGTGTCACTACATAAATGTTGGTACATTATAACATACATCACTATCTAATTACGTAGTAAGCTACGTGCCTTGTGTTACGGATACCAGATAACTTTTAATACATCATAATATTATAAATATAAACACCCATGACTGGAGTACAAACATAATATTATGTACCTGTTCAACAAATGAATGCGTCCAGCGGGACTCGAACTTGCCTAATCTAACCTAACCAAAACGTATCGTCAAAAATATAGTAATATTAAATAAAGTCCCTGTTTATAATTCCTAATTAACAGAATTTAACTAAATGTGAAGGTATATACGGTACTTACATAAAAAAAACAAATTTTTGTCTGTCGGCTGGACCGATTTTGACGGGACTTTTGCTGATAGCTAATGTTATATATAAGGAGTGACTTAGACTACATTTATTTCAGTTTTTTTAAAATATTGTAATAACGGGACGGATTATTCTGCTTACCAACTATAATTAAGGCAGGGAGATGCATTTAGGGACGAACCCGAGCGAGGGTGAGTCGCTAATATAATATAGTATAAAAGTAGCCTATCTATTCCACATTGAAAAACCGTTAGTAGCGTTGTATTTCAAAACCATCCTTGTAGCCATTCAGATGTGATGAAAAATTAATAATTATTAATGTTAATATGTTTATTACAACAGGAGTACGTGCAAGACGGTATGTTCCGAGCGTCGCTTATTAGACGATGCAGATTCATTCGAAACTGCCTTTACTTCTGGACTTAATGTATCTTCTGCTAATATTTCGTGTGAGATTTTCCTTTTTTGATTTGATTTTACGTTTAATTGATCTAATTTTAAAATCATAGATACATTAGTAAATATCTTCGTTGTTTTATAAAGCCGACGTGCACAGCTCCGCGCCAACGCGCGCCGCGTCCGCAGCGCACTCGATGCTCGGCGAGGACGACTCTGTGACGAGTACTTTGCGCCTGACTGTGGAGTTCGAGCCAAACCGTGCAGATTTTAAGGTGTCATAAACTCCATTATTGATCGTGTGTAGTGTGTACTCTCAACTCTGGCATTTTGAGCTTATATGATATTTTTTTACAAGACGTGTTTGTTCTCTTACCCTTCCTTTCGGTTTAGTCGTAGTCGGATAAAAATGTGGAAATGACGACACAGTTCCTAAACTCCGCTGTACAGCTAGAAGCTCCGCTGAAAGCTAAAATAGTCTTAATCCGCTATATATATTAGGTATTTCTCGTAACAAAACATTTACTGATACAGATATTAGTTATGCGTAAAGCGTAAAACACTTCATCAAATTAGTTAGTACTTGGTGCCAATGCGTAAACATTATGCAAACGCACCCTCCCAGGTGACCCCGTCTCGAACGACACTCGTGGGCTTGAAGGCAGGCGAGTATGGCGACAACGCGGCCGACTACGGCGGCGAGGAGCCCGCGCTGCACGCCACGCCTACCGGGCGCACCCCCAAACCCTCTACGTGCACCGCTAGGCCCCCTGCACGTGCCGCAAGGCCCCCTGCGCGCGCCGCCAGCCCACCTGCGCGTGCCGCACCCCCCGCGACCCTCGTCACGCCCGCCGCGCCCGCGCTGCGGGCGGGCATCGCTCTTGTACCATCGTCAGGGGCCTCATCCTTGTTTACTGTTCCATTCATGCTCATATCAAATTGTTTGTATACCTTTTGAATTCAATACTACATTTTGTTTATTAATTCATTTGTTATTTTGAGAATAAATGAATATTTTGTGAATAAATGTGTATAAAATTTGTTT
The DNA here is from genome assembly GCA_951802675.2 of Boloria euphrosyne. Lineage (NCBI taxonomy): Eukaryota > Metazoa > Arthropoda > Insecta > Lepidoptera > Nymphalidae > Boloria > Boloria euphrosyne. The sequence goes on from OX637879.1 coordinate 14,355,853, forward strand.
TTTTTTTTGGTTATGCAGTTTATTGACTGTGGTCTGTGGCTTTCCTCGTGTTTAAATAAAAAAAAAGAAAATAAAAATAAAAAAGTAACAAAAGTGTATAAAATATTATAAAATAAAATATATATTATAATAAAATATAATATTTTAGCTCGCAACATTTTTAAATTTATTGCTCAGAACAATAACTACAGCATAGAAGGCGCTTTGCGACATCAATTGAAGTGTACGCTGTCATAGACAAAAGAGTATTAGCCATAGAGTATATTGCTACATATATAAAGTATTAGCTATTGATAATTTAGCATAAAATAAATACCGATATCGATTTCTTAGCTTATGGTATAAAAATATAACATCCAAAATTCATGCAAGCAAATATCGAGTTTTTTAATAAAATGACAAAGACGTTAGGTATATACAAATATATTGATTGAAAGAAGGTTTACTATTAGGATATTAAATGAGAGACTTGTTGTCGGGCTGAGTGCCGAATGTGGAATATCTTTATTTAATAACACTGACTCCTTTTATATACATTTGCTCGCGTAGTTTTCGAGAATTCGTGCCATTGCGCGATGTCGCGACGCGGCGGCGATTAGCGGTGCTTTTGATGCACTGGCGGCGGCCTTTGTGATGCGTCGGCGACAATGGTTTCAAAGGCGCGGCTTCGACAGGGAAGACGAGCCGGGCGCCAGCTTTGTAAGCGTGCGCGCCGCGGAGCGGCGGCGGCGGCTACAGTAATCCCCCTCAAGTGAAACGTACCGGCAATTTGACAACACGTCCTGTTCGGGTTTGCTTGAGGATAGGCGGTGGTGTCAAGTTGTTCGATGGTTCTGGTACACTGGGAATCTGGTTCTTCTTCTTGATATGGTATGCTTCGGTATGAGGTATGGTAAGGTTGGTATTGTCTTCGAAATCTTCTAATACGTATGCAGGTTTCAATCGGTCGATTGAAATATTTGTTTGACGAGTAGGTAATTTTATTGTAAATACTTTATCTTTTCGTTCGATAACACGGTAGGGACCTTCATATGGAGTCTCAAGTGGTTTTTTTACTGCGTCGACTCGAATAAACACGTGACTGCATGTTTGCAAGTCTTTATGCACGAAAACGTGTTTATTATCTCGATGGGTAGTAAGTAGTCTTGGCTTATTGTTTTGAATGGTAGATCGTAAATTCTCGACGTAAGTACTGTCCATAGTAGTAGAAGTAGTAGTACTTGTATGCAGAAAATCACTCGGTAGTCGAAGGTTGTAGCCGTAGGTAAGTTCGGCTGCGCTCACGCCGGTGTCGGTGCGTAGGGCTGCGCGTAGTCCCAAAAGTATTATCGGGAGTTCACTGACCCACGAAGTTGAATGACTAAGTTTCGCGCGCAAAGCTGTTTTCAATGTACGATGCCATCGTTCGATCATTCCGTTGCTTTGTGGGTGATACGGTGTAGTCCTAATTTTATTTATTCCTAGTAATTTCATCAAGTTATTGAATATTTGGCTTTCAAACTGCCTGCCTTGGTCACTTGTTAATGTAGCGGGACATCCAAATCGACTTATCCAGTGTGTATATAGTATATCGGCAACAGTCTCCGCCGATATATCGGCCGTAGGTATTGCTTCGGGCCATCGTGTGAGTCGATCTATGACTGTGACAATGTAGCGGTGTCCTTGAGCGGTAGTAGGCAGCGGTCCGACGATGTCTATATGTACATGTTGAAATCGGTCGGTTGGCGGGAAAGTATGTACTTCGCTATGAGTATGGCGTTGTATTTTGCTTTTTTGGCAATTAATACAGCTTCTTGTCCACTGGGCGATGTCTTTGTTCATTGTAGGCCAAAAGAATTTTCTTGCGATTAACTTGCGCGTAGTTCGTGTTCCGGGATGACTTAGATTGTGGATACTATTGAATACTTCACGGCGATAGTCGTAAGGTATATATGGACGAATATAAGATGTAGATGTTTCACAATAAAGTTGTATATCGGTGTTAGGTATATTCATTTCCTTGAGATTTAAATTATTTTGCTGTAATAAATTTTGAATGTTGCTGTCCTTGTCTTGCGCATCGGCTATGGCTTTGAAGTCGATAGTTGAAGGGCATGATATTGTTTCTATGCGGCTAAGCACATCGGCGACTATGTTTTGTTTCCCGCTTACGTGTCGTATATCCGTAGTAAATTCACTTATGAATAAGAGTTGACGGGCACGTCGCGGCGTCTCTGTAGGTGATTGTAGTTTGTTCATAGCGAATGTAAGGGGTTTGTGGTCGGTGAATATAATTAATTCGCGTCCTTCAAATATTTTTCTAAAATGTTTTGTAGCCATGTATATAGCTAGTAGCTCTCGGTCATATGTAGAATATTTCGTTTGGGCGTCTGAGAATTTCTTTGAGAAATATCCGAGTGGTTGCCATTTTTCATTTATGTATTGTTGTATTACAGCTCCAGCTGACTTGTCTGAGGCGTCAGTGAATAACGCGAGTACTGTGTGGTGTGAGGGATGCGCGAGTAAAGCTGCGTTGGTTATGCTTGCTTTACACGCATCGAATGCTTGCTTCGCTTCGTCTGTCCATTCGATTGTTGTTTTATCGCGCTTCTTACAGTTATGCAGATATGAATTTAATGGCGCTTGTATAGTAGCGGCGTTAGGTATATGGTCGCGGTAGAAGTTAAGCATACCTAAAAATCGTCGGAGGTCCTCTATTGTTTTAGGCTGGGGATATTCGTTAATGACCTTGACCTTTTCTTCAGGTGGTTTTATACCTTCTTGTGAGACTGTGTATCCTAAAAACTTGACCGTCGACTGGCCTAGGTTGCATTTAGCTGGATTAATAGTGATGCCGTTTTCGTCTAATCTTTGTAATACACTTCTAATATGTTGTTTATGCTCTTCTTCGTTCGATGAGGCTATAAGTAGATCGTCTATGAATGGAAACACGTAGTCTAATCCTAGTAGAACTTCATGTATAAAGCGTTGAAATGTCTGTCCGGCGTTTTTTAAACCTGGACACATACGAGGGAATTCGTATAGTCCGAATGGTGTTATTATAGCGGTTTTCTCTATATCTTCTTGCCTTACGTTTATTTGTTGATATGCGCGGTTGAGATCTATTGTAGAAAATATTGTTTTGCCTGAGAGATGATGCGTGAAGTCCTTGACTCGCGGGACGGGGTAGCGATCGGCTATTGTTATCGCGTTTAGTCTGCGGTAATCACCACATACACGTAAGTTGCCATTTTTCTTCGTTACTGTATGTAGCGGCGATGACCATGGACTCTTGCTAGGCGTACATAATCCTTGTTGTATCATATTTTCGAATTCTTTTTTAACTATTTCGTAGCGATGCGGTGGTATGGGTCGAGCTCTGCAATGTATAGGTTGGCCTTGAGTTTCTATGCAATGTTCGACGTTGATTTTAGGTTTTAGCTGCATTGAAGTTAATCTTGTTATACCTGGGAATTCAGCTAATATGTCGTGGTAGTTTCGATTGATATCGATACTGCGAATGGTAGGTACATCTGTAGAACTTAGTGGAGCCTTAATCTTGAGATTTGTGACTGAGTCAATTAATCTTCGATTCTTTAAGTCTATAATTAATTGATGGTAGTTTAAAAAATCAGCTCCTAGTATGGGCTTCGATACATCGGCTACGATGAATTTCCATTTGTACGGGCGTCGTAAGTTAAGGTCTAGTTCCAGTGTTTTTTCGCCATATGTAGATATTGTAGTATTATTTGCGGCATATAACTTGAATGGCAGTGGCGTTGCTTTCTGGCCTGGTCTTCGAGGTAGGACGGATATATTTGCCCCGGTGTCTACCAAGAAAGAGTACTTCGTCTTCTTGTCGGTGACGAATAGGCGGTATGACCTGTTGTGAACGCCTGCTTCCGCCTCAGCTAGCGTTCGATCTAGTTTTCCGCCGGCTTAATATAGCTGCATGGCGTAGTGCATCGTCGGGCTTGGCTTTTGAATCGACGGTGGTAGTAACATACTGGCGATGGTGATGTTGCATGCGATCGAGATTGCTGTCGTGAAGAACTTCGTTGGCGGGATCGGAAACGCTGACGGTGGTGTTGATGGTACGTTTTAGGTCTGGCTTTGAGTTCTGCGATTTCTAATGATAATTTTTTTAATTCTTCGATGAGAAACTGTGTGTCCGTCGTCGTGGCTGGTGGCAGGAGTGATGGTGTTATAGGTGGCTGTGGCGAGATTTCAGCGACTTCATGAGCTTGTTCTAGCATCTTGTCAGCTAGTAAAGCAAGTTCTTCTAAGGTCGTCTTGTTACTGAAGCTTTCGCTAACGGCGAGGACTGAGCGAACGTGGGCCGGAAGAAGCTTGGTCCACATCATACGCAGTGTCGAGTCTGAAATCTTGTCTCTTGCCAGATTTCTCATTCGCCGTAGTAGTTGCGTTGGCTTCTGGTCGCCGAGTTCTATCTCAGCGAGTAGTTTTTGAAACTGGCGGCTCTCGCTCTCTTCATAAACAGATACGAGGCGTTCTTTTATGGCGTTATACTGCTGCTCTTTAGTAACATTGAAGAGAATGTCAGAGATTTGTTCGATGTCAGCCTTCTCTAGCTTGACAAGCACCATCTGAGCTAGCTGGGATGAGCTTCGGTGGAGGTCGTCGGTGGCTGCTTCAAATGTCATAAACCAGAGCCGTGGATTTTCACGCCAGAATGGTGGGATGCGCATTGACAGCGCAATGCTTGATACCTCGGCGGACTGGCTGGTAAAGGATTCGCTGGTGTTCTTAGCTTCCATTATTGCTGGTCTGACAAATTCTGCGAGCAGGGATTCCACTAGCTGAGCTTTCTTCAGTCGGGAGTCACCACTTTACTATTAGGATATTAAATGAGAGACTTGTTGTCGGGCTGAGTGCCGAATGTGGAATATCTTTATTTAATAACACTGACTCCTTTTATATACATTTGCTCGCGTAGTTTTCGAGAATTCGTGCCATTGCGCGATGTCGCGACGCGGCGGCGATTAGCGGTGCTTTTGATGCACTGGCGGCGGCCTTTGTGATGCGTCGGCGACAATGGTTTCAAAGGCGCGGCTTCGACAGGGAAGACGAGCCGGGCGCCAGCTTTGTAAGCGTGCGCGCCGCGGAGCGGCGGCGGCGGCTACAAAGGCATCAATAGTTTGATCAAGTATTACGGGCGTGCGACGTACCTACAGTGGCGCCCTCATGATTAAAAAATGATTACGCACAAACTAAACGATTTATCGTAGATTCGCTTGCATACGATTGATCTTTTTAGAACCTAGTTGGATGGGGCTCACAAGAAATGTAGCATACCACACGTGAAACGTGACGTGACTGAGTAACTAAGGATATCATAATATTCTACAATTATACGATATCAAAAATAATATTAAGGTTTGGTAGGTTAAATTTGTTCTTTTTTTCAGTCTCATATATTCTGAATTTCCATTACACATATTTTAATTAAGATCAGTCATTTTCTCTTGTTGGCCTTTTTAATTAAAAAGTGATTTTTCTATGCAAAATTCAGTCATAATATTTTTGTCAGATATTAAAAAGTGTGTTATATAAATATTTGATTTGGAATAGGACCTTCAAAATTCAGTGTAAACTGCGGCACTACCTTCTTGTTGTAGACACATAATATTGTGACTTACTAACCTGTGCTGCTAAACTTTAGTATTGTTACCTCATTCACCTTTTCACCTATTGTCACTAAAGAGAATACTCATTCTTAATATTATGTTGTTTTTTTCATGTTTTTAAAATCTACTATTAAACTATAGAATTTATCAGAACACATTATCCAGAGACCAGCGGGCTTACTCTTGAATTTAATTCCGATCGATCGACATTGGAATTGTGACGTTTCGTACTCTTGAGTTGGACGCTAGCGCCACATTGTTTTTAAATTGCGTGTCCATTTTGGGGAACTAAGTGAAATCGGGATCGGGCTTGGCGCACCGTAAACGCTACTCTTGAGTGAGAGTACTTTTTTTGAAAGGATAAAGCATTTTAAAGCCATATTACTGGTTTATCGTAATAAGAAGAACGACACTATTGCGGCCCGTAACATAGCTAACTTCACTCTTAACAAAATAATCGCGGGGCAATCCCAATTTCAATCCAATGTTGGCAATATTGTTTTCAAGAGTACCGAATCACGTGACTTCAAAATTGACATTGGAATCGTATTGGCATTAGATTAGAATTGAAATTAGTTTGAAGAGTAAGCACACAGAAGACTATCGTTTAATTCTTATCACATTGAAGATGCCCGTGGCAGTGGTGGGATATTGTAAAGGCTAACCAATTGTTTTATTATTTGTAACTGTGAGACTATTTAAAAAACTTCAAGATGAATATAGTCCATCTTACATACAGTGGTAAATATAAGAAATAAATGAGGTATATACTAATTTCTTTATATTTCATTAAATAAAACCTACTTTTCAAAGTTAATCGAATGAGACAACAATAAATAAATAACATGGACTTATGCTAAAGATCTTTGATTATATACATGTCGAGATAGAGTATTGCAAACAAACAACGCGACGCTCAAAAACCGTCCCCACTTACGTGATATGTGTGAGTACAGCTCGTGTACTTATTCTAGTGTAACTGTCAAGATGTGCATATATTTAGGGATACCTGTTCTAAATCTTTCTCCAATTATTTAATAAGATGAAGGTTAAATAAAATAATTAATTAGTGTTTTAGTTAATTAAAAAAACTAGAAATACAATAAAAATACCCATCTCTTTGTGTTCATATTCGGAATAATTTTTCTTTGATTTTTATAAATAAACACTAAAAGATATAAAATAAATTATTGGTAGTTTGCATAATATACTATATCGTCGGTTTACTGTAAAAACTCATTAACCAACAAATACAAAACTTTGAGAAAAACCACTTTTAGTTTTAGTTATACCTATTGTTTTCCCTAGATATCATCTTACATATGATTATGTGAAAGAAAAAGTAAAACACCATTATATTGCAGAATGTCTTTATTATTAAAATCATGTATTTCTTTAAATTATTAACGAGTAATTATTTAAAAAAAAAATATTAAAAAAAATATTATACAGGGTGGCGACGCTTGATCAACATTCCTTTAAACTGCATGTAGGGTGAGACGATATAAGTCGATAAAAAATATCAATTTGAAAAAAATCCTTCAAATAAAAAAGTGCATTTTTCAAACAAAATAAATACAATAAAAATGGTCATCAAAATAAACACCATTACATCATAAGTTTATTGACCCTAGCTTAAGACGGCAACATCGCACTGTCCCCGAACAGTCGTAGGTACTACTAGCCCTTGCGTCGTTTGCAAAGAATAAATAATTCGCAGAAATGACATAGCGTATGCCTTAAGCTGAGTAAAATAATTTATCTTGATAGTAAGTAAATAAAGTACATGAAATTCATCACATATGATGTAGTTAATATATTAAAAAAATCAACAGTCTTGTTGTGATGGTTATACTTTTTAGATGATTAAAAAAAATATTTATATCACCTGGTAGTTAAAAAATAAATCTAATATGTAATAAAAACAAGAAATGCTTTGCAAATGAAATTCTTTTACAATTTCCATATTATAAATTAACATTTTTCAATAATATTAAATACTAATTTAAAAGTAGTTTTTACAGTGTATTTTTATTCTATGACGCAAAAATCCTTGACACTCGCGCCATTTTGTCCAATCGGCAAAATTCTAAGAAAACCAAAGACACGTGTAAGCAACGCTGCCGCCGACTCACAGTGTAATTACAGACAGAGCATTGGAGTCATAGGCGGTAACGGTGTTATAGCGATTTCGGAATAAGTACATAATGAAATTAATTTATTCTTCTTAAAACATTTCCTTTAGGAAGACATTTATAAAATATTTATTTGAACTAATTATTACTATAACATTTTTTTAATACTAAAAGGCCTAAAAAATAAAAATACCAATCATAATATTAAAGTAGCATTTAAATAAAGCAATAAAATTTCCGTCGCTACTACGGTTACTCTGTGCTCCAAATGTCGGCATTGCTTTGAAAAGGCGGCTTAGGTTTTTAACTTTTTTCTATTTATTTAGTTGGCTTTAAATCGTCGGAGTGGGTGCACGTGAAAAAGGGCTGATTTTAATGAATCGACCCAATAGTTGTGAAAGTGAAAATTTTATACCTAATGTATTAGTATGAACTTCCTTTATATCTTAGCGCGCTTTTGGCTCTAAAATAGTGAACTCGGCGTCTTTTGGCGATGGTCTAAGTCTTCAATAAACGTTCATATCCTGGCCACTTCCACGCATGATTGCCATTGCCAAGGTACGAAGGCACGAAGTCAAATTCAACGGTCAACGTGTCAACCGTTTAATAACTGGGAGATGCTACAGCATCAGGAGCTCTGGCTTCTGCGTACGTGCAATAGGTACAATGTATGCAAGCGGTATCAACGGCTACCAACCGCTGCGCGTACCTAATGCTTGGTTTTGAGGAACTGATTGGTAGAGACTAGGCAGGCCAGTGCCCAGTCCCTTCGCCTACTCTTTCCTCGAACAAGACTTGCTTCTATTGTTGTGTGTGCGTGTAGTAGTTACGAGATACAGTTTGCTGTATTTAAATTTAATTGACATCAAGTCTCGAGTGCCAGTGTTGAGTGTACTTACTTAGTTTTAAACTTTATCTAATATCAGTCTATGGACTGTGTCATACATACAATATTTGTAATAAGCTCGTAGGTATAGGAAATTTCTTGTAATTTTAACAAAATGATTTATGTATTAGGTGGATCACCCATATTCGTGTCGAATTAAAAACTTGTGAGTACATTCTATGTGTAACATGACAGTTTGAATGTATTTTATTATAATTTTTATGGGTAATATTTAAAAATAGGTATTACGAATATTTTAGCGAGTGCATAGATGTTTAAAATGTTTGTATTTAATGTTATTTTTAAGAGTACTTTTAAGATATTACGAAAATAAACATTGTTTTGTTTAAAGTATGTAGCGACATGTGATAGATTTTAATTTCTAGTGAACGTTATTCAATATTGCATCATTCAATTTATAAATTTTATACCTACTGTAACTTTGTGTATTATTTTAATCACTGTTCGTGTGAAATGGTGGAGGTTTAAAAACATTTTAATGTTACATGAATGCCTATTTGTAATAAAGTAGTAACTAAAAATATTATTTAGTTTAATTTATTCGCATAAAGACATAAAATAGAAAAGTTCGTATTTCGAACAGGTTATAACTAGATTTTAGATGGATGAATTTGCCTACCTTATTGGCCCACAAAGCCTTGGGAGGTCGGGGGTTCGAATCCCAGATAGATAACATTTTTCTTTTTTAATTTTGCTGTTAATTAATTAAATAATGGTAAGTATTAATGTCACCAACAGAACCTTTAACTTCTTTCTCGCACGCATATTTCCTTGTCTCTCGTAAAATTATAGGTACTTACATCAAATAAAAAAGTTTGTAAGCATTTTGATAAGTATGTTTCGGGTTATAGGGTACCTTTTCTTTAATTCTAGTGAACGTTATTCAATATTGCATCATTCAATTTATGAATTTTATACCTACTGTAACTTTGTGTATTATTTTAATCACTGTTTGTGTGAATTGATAGAGGTTTAAAAACATTTTAATGCTACATGGAATGCCTTATAATTTGTAATAAAGTAGTAACTAAAAATATTATTTAGTTTAATTTATTCGCATAAAGATACATAAAGTAGAAAAGTTCGTATTTCGATAAACAGGTTATAACTAGATTTTGGATGGTTGAATTTGCCTACCTTATTGGCCCACCAAGCATTGGGAGGTCGGGGGTTCGAATCCCACATAGATAACATTTTTCTTCTTTAATTTTGCTGTTAATTTTATTTAAATAATGTTATGTAATAATACCACCAACAGAACCTTTAACTTCTTTCTCGCACGCATATTTTCTTATCTCTCGTAAAATTATAGGTACTTACATCAAATAAAAAAGTTTGTAGGCATTTTGATAAATAAGTTTCAGGTTATAGGTACCTAAATAGATTTTTTGAGAAGTGAAAGAGTAGTTTGTGCAAAATCGTGTTTGCGAAGCACGACGCAGAAGAATAATTTTCCGCCCTTAGGGTCATATTGGCCCACAGAGCTAATAGAGGCCGAGGGCTCGAATCCCGGTTGGATTACAATATGTTTCTAATTTATTATTAACTATAAAGAAAAAAATGTTTTTACTAAGAGTTCTACATACATCTAATATTTTCAAATTTAATAATACCTAAAACGAATTCTTCAATACTTTTTCGAAATCGCTACCGCCGGGCCACACGATAATGTCGGCATTTGATTGACAAGGGGTTTGTGTTTGTTTTGCTTTTAGGATATTTTGATTTTAGTTTAGTCAAGTTTAGTGTAATTGTAATGACAAGTTGCTTTTATTAACGACTAGGACTAGGTCACAAGGATAAAGACTTCTTCGTAATAATTAGTGAAATAAATTATCTAAAAGAAGTGCAAAGGTCAGTGACTAGGTAGGTACCTACTAACTACATCTGTGCGATGACAAAATATTATGCTACTAGTAGGTATTGTCGCGTAGGTGCATTATTGTCAAGGTGGATGGAAAAAAAAATATTTAGTGGTGTCAACGGTTCTTATGACTTACGAGGCAGTGTGTAGGTATGTGTTATAACTGCATAGCTGGGAATAGGTATACATCTACTATCTAGTATCTGCGAATTACCTATTTAGCGCGCGTGTTATATATGCACCCACCTACCTATACCTATTATTGTATAACCTAATCTATAAGTACTATTAGTTATTACTATAAATAACCTAAACTATATTATATCAATTACTATTTACTTCCATATCATGTACTTTAGACCATAAGTAAATAATCATTATCTTTACAACCTTTAGCCCTTAATTAGTTATGTAAATAAAGAAACACTCACTACTAATTATCCCCTCCTATTCCAACTCGTATAAATACTCCCGAACCCCCGAAATCAGGACATTCTATTTCCAACTCCTTTCAATATCGTTACTCTGTTTCTTTAGTATATAAGTTTATTACTATTTCAAATCCTTTATATTAAAATATTGTCAGTTAAAGTGTTAATAAATAAATTAGTTTTTAAAAATACTTATTTTGCCTTCGCCACGTAACAAATTTGGCGCAGTCGGTAGGATATACTCGCAAAAAGACGAACATAAACGTGTATATCAAGCATATAACGCGGTAGCTGAAGGCTTTTGAAAGTGTTCGCCGGACCTGCGATGATCCTGTTTTTGACGTTATTGTGGTAAGTGGCTAAATTTGTCTGCTCATTCCTTTCCCCGTATCGTATTTTCCATATTTTTGTGTATTTTTATATATTTTCAATTCATACATGTTCAAATCCATCAAACACGAACCTTGTTCGACTTCTCAATCACCAAGCTCATCACACACACACAACTCAAACATGTCTCTTGATATAAACACCTTAATTAAGCTCATCCCTACATTCGACACCGCGAGAACACAAGAGGTTTATCGATTTGTCAGATCATGTGATTCCGCGTTTCAACTAGCAGCAGACATTGAAAAACGACAAATACTCCTCATCTATGCCCTCAACAACATAACAGGAGTGGGTGCTCCAGATATACATTGTAGACAATATGCTTATTGGGAAGACCTTAAGTCTTACCTCATAGAGAAATTTTCTAACGTTAAAACTATTTCTCATTTAAATTTAGAACTCCAATCCATGTTCCAAAAACAAGGTGAAAACCTTACAGATTATTACCATAGGGTAGATCTTTGTAGGAGCAAAATAATCGAGAAATTAAGTACTGAAATTAAAGATGGTACCCTACTAGGCCGTATAGCATGTACGGAAGAAACTGCCTTAAGCGTTTTCATAAACGGTTTGTCCAACGAAATAGGAACGATGCTTAGGACGCGTGGCTTTCAAAACCTCACCGAGGCAGGACGTTTTGCTATCGAAGAGGATAAGATAAGGTCAATGAATGCCTCAAGGCAACATTTGTTCAATCACAAGCCTATAAATATAAAACAAAGCGACAATAATCGAGTAATCTACACTAAACCGAATATCACATCTCATAAGATATGCAATTACTGCAAAAATCCCGGACATCTCATTTCGGAATGTCGAAAAAGAGCGTACAACAATAATATTCGAATAAATCAACCCGGTATACAAAGAGCGCTACCGGCTCCACCAATACAAACGCGGAACCCAACACAGCGTGCCTTACCAGCTCCTTCACCAGCATCCCGTGTCAACAATTTAAACTCCGAAGCGACCAACGAGGGGAGCAGCTCCTTGGAAATCGCTTCAGCCTCCTGCTCAACAATTCAGACTCTGACACCGAATCTGAATCTAGAACATTCCCAAATCCAATGGTAAAGAGACCCGCTCTACCTAAAGAAAACCATAGTCGCAGTAACTCAAATCCGGTCCATCGGGGACATAGCTTAACTGCCTCTATGGAAATCAGTGACGCATCACCAGTCTATCGGAGACAGTTTAAAGATGCGTCTACACAAACTGAATTTCAATCAAAATCGGTAACTAACGAACAGGGTAACCAGCCCCAAACTCTCAGTACCGACATCTTTACTAACTCTACAAAATCTACTAATACAATTAAATCTACCACTTCTACTAAATCCTCAACCTCTACCAAATCAAAACCTAAATTTATCTCTACTAAATCCTCTACCTCAACCAAATCTACCAAATCTAAACCTAAATTTATCTTTACTAAATCCTCAACCTCTACTAAATCTACCAAATCTCGTAAATCAAAACCTAAATTTAAATCGAAATCTAAACCTAAATCCAACTCGAACCTTCAAAATCCTATTTCCTCGAATCCAAAGCCTACTCAATCCTACTCCATATCACCCCTAAACGACGTCCCTCCTGAAAACTTGTTACATTGCACCTTTCAAATCGAAGGTAAGCCTGTGACCCTTCTCATCGATACTGGTGCAGGAATATCAGTAATTAGACGGGATAAAATAGGTACAACTCCATTAGACACTGCAGACGTAGTCTCAATCATTGGTATTTCTAGTACACAATCATCAACCAGTAGTTTTGGTTCCGCTGCAATTACTTTAGATAACTTTTCCCCATTCAAATTTCATGTTGCTGACCTTAACATCAAAGCAGATGGCATTTTAGGTAACGATTTTATGACACATTTTAACGCCAATATTTATATTAAATCAAAAACAATGCGCATCCGCAACAAAACTTATAACCTCCATTATCTTAATGAGCCTATTTCTAATTACAGTTCAAATAAACAATTTCTTGCTAGCAGATCAGAAACTATCATTAGATGTAAAGCTAATAACATTAACTCGGGCACAGCGATTATTGAAAAACAAACTCTCACTAATGGTGTTGTTATTCCCAACGCATTAGTCAACATTGTAAACAACTCGTTCTCTATCACATGTATAAATGCAAACAAAGTAGATAAGATAATTACTACTCCTATTATTAATGCTATCCCATTCGATAATGATAATTATAATGAAACATGCAATGCATCACAACAAACAATTACAATTAACAATTTTAACTCCATAGATAAACAAAATAAAGTTAGACAATTAATAAGAAAAGAACATTTAAATACTGAAGAATGCGACTCTTTAGATAAAATTATATCCGAGTACTCCGACATATTCTTTATCGAAGGTGACTCACTCACTTTTAGCAACCACACTAAACATCAAATCCCTACTACATCTAATATACCCATCCACACTAAAACATACAGATTTCCACAAATACATGAAAACGAAGTGAAGACCCAAGTTCAAAAAATGTTAGACCAAAACATAATTCAACCCAGTACATCACCTTGGAGTAGCCCTATCTGGGTAGTACCAAAGAAACAAGATGCTTCAGGAAAACAAAAGTGGCGTCTAGTCATAGATTACCGTAAGCTTAATGAAGTAACTGTAGGCGATAGTTATCCACTCCCCAACATTACCGACATCTTAGATAAATTAGGACACTCTCAGTATTTCACTACATTAGATCTGGCCTCAGGTTTCCATCAACTTGAAGTCGAACCTGAAGACATACCTAAAACAGCATTCAACACCCCTTACGGCCATTACGAATATAAAAGAATGCCATTTGGTCTAAAAAATGCTCCTGCTACCTTTCAACGCGTAATGGACTCTGTACTCTGCGGATTACAAGGCGAAAGATGTTTTGTCTACCTAGACGACATCGTAGTTTTTGCGTCAAGTTTACAAGAACACGAACAAAAACTTCGAGAAGTATTCTCTAGGCTCCAAAAGTATGAGCTCAAAGTACAACCCGATAAATGCGAATTTCTTAGACGCGAAGTAGCATACTTAGGTCATATAATCTCTAACGAAGGCGTTAAACCAAACCCTGATAAAGTCCAAGCCGTCAAGGATTTCCCAATTCCAAAATGCTGCAAAGATATCAAAGCATTCCTAGGTCTTACAGGTTACTATCGTAGATTCATTTCTAATTTCAGCAAAATAACTAAACCCCTCACTAGCCTCCTTAAAAAAGACACTCCTTTCATTTGGGGTGAAACCCAACAAAGAGCTTTTGATGAATGTAAACAATTATTAATTAATCCTCCTATCCTTCAATATCCAGATTTTACAAAAGAATTCATTTTGACAACCGACGCTTCAATACACGCCATCGGCGCAGTTCTTTCCCAAGGCCAAATAGGTAAAGATTTACCCATCGCATACGCTTCTCGTACTCTTAACAAAGCTGAATCCAACTACTCTACTATCGAACGCGAATTATTGGCAATAGTTTGGGCCGTTAAACATTTCCGACCTTATCTCTTTGGTCGAAAGTTCAAAATCATAACAGACCACAAACCCCTCACATGGTTATTCTCGATAAAAGACCCAGGTAGTCGTCTTGTTAGATGGCGGCTAAAACTGGAAGAATTTGATTACGAAGTCCTTTATAAAGCCGGAAAAAATAATACTAACGCTGACGCACTTTCACGACCTTCTGTTATGAACACTAACACCATTACACATCTTACACTCGACGACGATAACGACAACATTCCAAACACTTCTCAAACTCCGATCACTCAACCATTCTCAGAAGACTATCTCGAAATAAATTATGCACATTTCGCCGATAACCCAACTTATAGCTTTGACACTCCAAATCTCCATATCTCTCCCGACAACCTCTTAGACGACAGACATAAAGATATATTTATTCCCATTTCATGTGAACTCTCAGATAAGAACGACCTTTTCAACTGTGCAATCTCAAAGTGTTCTCAAGTAGATCCATACTTAGAAAAACCCAAGACACTCTATGATGTTGATTTAGTGGTCTCAGATAACAAACAAAACATGTTTTTCGGTTGTACAAGGCCAACACACTTCGACCCATGGAATTCAGAAAGTTATTTTAAAGCCCTTCTAAGTTGTTTACAACATCACAACTGCAAATCACTTTTCATCCCTGATGTCAAAAATGACCCTACATGTAAGTTACAAGGTAACGAACAATTACACATCACTGCATACTTAGCTGATTCCTATGACTGTGAAATTACAATTTGTGAAAATAAAGTCAAACATCCAAATCCAGAGCAAATTCCTGAAATCTTAAAAACTTTTCACGACGACCCTTTGTCAGGACATAGAGGCATAGTAGAAACAACACGAAAAATAAGATCTGAATATTATTGGAATGGTATGACTGAAACTATTAAAGACTATATTAATAAATGTATGATTTGTCAACGCAGTAAAATACAAAGAAAAACATACAAAGCTCCAATGGTTATTACAACTTCTTCCACAGAACCATTCGAACGTGTTACTATCGACTTAGTTTCTTACTCAGACATTACGAGTGACTGTAACAAATACATATTGACACTACAAGATGATTTGACTAGATTTGTTCAAGCTTATCCCATTCCCGACAAACAAGCAACTACTATCGCTAAATCCCTTCTTACTTTCTGTCAACACTATGGTATCCCGAAACGCTTCCACTCAGATCAAGGTGGCGAATTCGTCAATAATATCCTGAAACAGCTAATGAAATTACTAGGCTCACAACATACATTCAGCACAGCATATCACCCACAAACCAACGGTGCATTAGAAAGATTCCATGCAGTACTTAGAGATCACATACGTATTTACTCAACAAAGAAGTCACACGATTGGGATCAAATTGTACCACTTGCAATAATGTGTCATAATACCTCACTCAATCAATCCACAGGCTTTACACCTCACGAACTCCTATTCGGTTTCAAACCACGTTTACTTTATACTCTTAAAGACTCACGCGAATATACCACAAACGACTATCTCAATGACCTTAATGAACGCCTTAAGATCTCTCGCGACATAGCTCAAAGAAATCTTAACAACATGAAAGATAAAGCTAAAACACGCTATGACAATAATATTAAAAATATAGCTGACTTTCAATTAGGTGATAAAGTCATGCTCCGCGTTCCTAACCCTAATAATTTAGATAATAAATGGGAAGGACCTTACGAAATTGCAAGAAAAGGATTTAGTGAAAATTATATTATAAGGAAATCAGGGAAAAACCAATTAGTTCACGGCAATCGCTTAAAACCTTTACAAAACTACAATAATCAACTTGATGCCTAATTCTTATAAATATTAGATATTTTTAGATTCATAAATATTTAGGAAATATAATTTTAAGCAACATATTATTAAAGTAATAATGTCTTTCAGGTTGCAACATCATTTGGTGATGGCCAACCCTACTTTGCAAAATCACACATCTTTCGAATCATCAACACTTTTAAACGATAAATTCACCAAAATTATGAATAACCCTTATTTTAGTTTTATTATTTTATCTATATTTAAATTTATAGTATACATACTTTTATACAAATTATACAAATTCTTTAAAAATCTCTATATTAATAAATTAAGTCAAAATCTCTTATCCCTTCCAGGTACTCCACAATAATAAACGTTGATGGAAGTACACTTGTGACTATAGATGAACTACCATCTAAGTCTGGCCTTTTCTACCAACCCCTAGGAGACATACTCATATCGGAAAGCTCCTGGAAACTTGTAATATTTCGAAATTTAGAACCACTTTTTCTTTCACGTGACTCTTTGAAACGATTAATCGCTAATTATGAAAATGTCATTAACTCTAGTAAATATATCACCCCTAGCATTTATACTACCAAATCCTTTACCAAAGTCAGTTTGGATAAAATAGATACTAGATTAAGCGAACTCAGCTATTATACAAATAATCATAATCGCGTGAGGCGCGAATTAATAGATGGCCTAGGTACGGTTTTAAAATGGCTAATAGGCACTCCTGATGCGAAAGACGCGCAATATTATAATGAATGTATCGAATTACTAGAAAAACAACAGTTAGATCATAATCAAGTATTAACCCAACAATTACAGATAATCTCTTCTACCATCTCTAATTTTAATGACACTATTTCTCGAATCTCTTACGACGAATATTCTATGAATGATAATTTGAATAGGATTAGCTCTTACTTAAATTCTACGAGTAAAATAATTTTTGATTTGAAAGTTTCCGAAGAAATATCAACAGTTTCAATACAAATTCTCGAATCAGTTCTTTCTTTAGAGAGGGAATTAGATGAAATCATAACAAGCATATTGTTTATAAAATCAGGAGCAATCCACCCTTCAATTATTTCTACTATTAAACTTTATAAGGAACTTTTAGCAACAAATCATCTTAGAATAAATAATAATTTAGTTGCACCTATAACGCTAGGAAATATTCATAGCATTTTAGAATCTACTACACCTACGTCTTATATTTACCTCAATAAATTAGTATATATATTAGAATTTCCTTTAGTTAAGAATGAAAAATTTAATCTTTATCATATGTACTCTATTCCCATCAAACATTATAATTCCTCCTATTACTCAACCCTATTCCCTGAGCATACATACCTTGCCACTTCTACTACGCGGCAACGTTACGTCACTACAAGTCTCCTAAAAGATTGCAAGACGTTCACAACAAAAACAAGAGTTTGCAAGAACCTACCAGTATACAACTACAACTCCAGGCCAATATGTGAGATTGCGATTCTACAATCGTCCAGCAAAGAACTGCCTAGCAATTGCGAACTAACAACATTTTCAGCACATGTGGACACCTTTCAATCCATTGGAAACAACCAATGGATATACCTTCTGAGATTCAAGACAGCAAGCATTGTTGAATGCGGAAACAAAATAGAACATCATGAAATCTTCGGCTCCGGAATAATATCCTTGAACTCAGGATGCAAATTTTACACTGCTTTTGTGACGCTCAACGCAGAAGAGGATACGACGACAAACATAACTCATCCGATCATCACAGTGGACATTGAAGATGCCTGTCTTCCTGAAACACTGAAACAACCAATTCCACCTGAATTACACCCTATAATGGTGAAAAACGTTCCCTTAGATTCCCTACATGTTATTAAAGAACAAATTAAAGTTCAAGAACAGCTTTTGAAGGAACAACAAAACTCCTTTAAGAGTAACTTTTCCAGTCCTAAATTCTCTTTCGCCGCTATGGCATTGGGCTCATCAATGCTCATTTTTCTACTTTACAAATGCTGCCCATGGCATCGTTTTTGGTCTCGAAATCGAAATCAACCAGATCTTCAGCCCAAAGCAGGCTATATCCAAATATTCAATAATTGTTTCGACAACTCTCGACGGCACCAGAGCATCCCGCTGGCAACAATCAACACGAGTACAATATCAGAAGATGAAAATGAAGAGGAAAATTCACTTACAATTTCAAGATCGCGCACACCTAAGGCCCGATCTTTATTCTAAGAGGGGAGGTGTTATATATGCACCCACCTACCTATACCTATTATTGTATAACCTAATCTATAAGTACTATTAGTTATTACTATAAATAACCTAAACTATATTATATCAATTACTATTTACTTCCATATCATGTACTTTAGACCATAAGTAAATAATCATTATCTTTACAACCTTTAGCCCTTAATTAGTTATGTAAATAAAGAAACACTCACTACTAATTATCCCCTCCTATTCCAACTCGTATAAATACTCCCGAACCCCCGAAATCAGGACATTCTATTTCCAACTCCTTTCAATATCGTTACTCTGTTTCTTTAGTATATAAGTTTATTACTATTTCAAATCCTTTATATTAAAATATTGTCAGTTAAAGTGTTAATAAATAAATTAGTTTTTAAAAATACTTATTTTGCCTTCGCCACGTAACACGCGTACTTAATGCTTTGTTTTTCGTTACTGATTGGTGGTAGAATACTTGTTCTGCAACTGTTCACAACCCGGGTCCCGGACCCTATACAAATCTATTGTTTTAGTCTACTTATATCGCAAAAAGCTTTGGTTACCTAACTCCTAAAATCTCTAAAAGTCGCTAAAAGAATGTTCGGTTAATAATTTCTCTCCGAAAGACAAATTGAAAATTATTTTTTGCGATTTTTTGTAAATAAATTGCACAGGTACATTTCTTATAAACCTAAGCATTTTAACTAACTTTAGTAATTGATAATGTTGTTACTATGATCAATATTACACCTAATTACATGCCTATTGACTTTCGCGCCATACCTAAGTAGGTAATTTGAAATCTTTTTTTAAATGTATTCGGAGCGGCAACGTCGCACAGTATTTCGCTGTCTAGGGGTGCATGACCTTAGCGTACTTCGCTTGCCCGTACATATGATGGTTTAAAATTTTAAAACGAAAAAAAATTCCTGTGGCTTTAATTTTGAATATTTTCAATTAGTTTTTTTTGTATTCAACTCGTAATTTTTTATACTATATGTGGTTTGAAGGAATGTTGGTCAAGCGTCGCCACCCTGTATAACGTTAATGACTTCTTGCCAATAGGCTTTTCTTCGAGATTTGAATTAAGTATTTCTTAAAATTCAGGTCTATTTTAAGAAATACATACATACTTTTTGAATAGGAATAATGTTTTATTTTATGGATAAAGGGGGCAAAGGGGCAGGAGGCTCACCTGATGGAAAGTGATCATCATCATCATCATCATAGGCCTACTTCTTGTAATCATGGCGGATCTCGACTATGACTATGTGTTTCACACAAGGCTATGTAAAACACACACACACACACACACACACACACACACACACACACACACACACACACACACACATACACACACACACACACACACACACACACACGCACAAAGTGGTGCAGGGATAAGGAATTATCATTTAACGCTGATAAAACATTAATTGTAATTAATTAATTTTATTTCAATAAGAAAAGGAAGCTTGAAAAGCTGACCGAACTCAGACTCAATGGCGACATCATTTACTCATCATCATCATCAGCCCTTTCTTACGTCCCACTGCTGGGCACGGGCCTCCCTCAGTACGAGGGGGATCAGGCCATAGTCCACCGCGCTGGCCCAGTGCGTGTTGGCGGACTTCACATGTCATTCGAAAACTTGCTAGGTTTTCTCAGACATGCAGGTTTCCTCACGATGTTTTCCTTCACCGTAAGACAAGTGGTAATAATGATAGAAATGATTCGCACATGAAAATATCAGAGGTGCGAGACCCGAATTTGAACCCTCATCACTCGGTTATACAAGCGACGCGTTACCGCGTTATAAAATGAGGTAAAGTACCTTGGAGTCACTATTGACCAAAAGTTGACTGGAAACTCTTGCCTATGTTGAGATGAGAGTTCCAAGTCATTGTGACATTTATACAAAAGGCCAAAACGGCCCTCTGGTGATGTTGACAAATGGCAGAAGCCAAGAGAGGCCTCAAACCAAAAAGGCCGTAATAAGGCCGATAGTACCATATGCCTAAGTAGTAAGTAGTATGGTATAACAAAACCAATCAAAAGACAACAATGAGTAAACTCGACAGTGTGCAACGGATGGTATGTATAATGATCACAGGAAAGAAAATGGAAGGCTTTCCATTCGGCACCAGGTAGTTCGCTCTAAATGCATAACATTCCCGTCCCGACATTGCTATACCTCCACGTGCGAAAAGAAACGAAATCTTGCACAGGCTCTATACACAATCGAATGTAAAGTTGCAATTGCATAGTCTCAAATAGTCGACATTCGAACATAATATTGTAAATTTGCCAGCGGATGGCATAAACACAGAGTTGAATTTTACAAAATTATACAAAATAGACTTGTCAACCGGGATATGTCGCTAAACATCCAAGAGTCTCACAAGAAGGGCAGTCATGTTGGTTTACGGACGGATCCAAGAAAGCATCTGATGTAGTGTGCGGTATCTATGGCCTTGAGCGTAGAGCCTATAAATTTCACTGACATTCCACTTTCAACAACGCAATCACTTAATTCATCTGCCGACATTGCTGAATTTTTGCTAAAGGAAAACATTAAAGAATGTAATGAAATATTTAAATTTAAACCTGTAAACCCCAAAGATATAATGGTAGCCTTCAGAAGCCTGGACGTCAAGAAAACAGCTGATCTATGGGGCATATCTGAAAAAGTTGTTAGTTCGGTAGTTGATGTTGTTGCACCTCTTTTAGCTACTATATTTAATGACTGTATAGAATATGGTGTGTTTCCTGATCTAATGAAACACAGTAAAGTTATTCCAATTTTTAAATCTGGTAGACCCTAGACCCTAATAATTTTAGACCAATTTCAGTACTCCCAACATTTAGTAAAATTTTTGAAAATATCATACTCGGGCAAACGTTATCGCATTTTAATGCACACAATCTACTTCATAAGAAACAGTTTGGCTTCACAAAAGGTCGCTCCACAGCAGATGCTAGTGTTGAGCTAGTAAAAAAAAAATTTTTGAGGCATGGGAGAGGTCGCAGGATGCTCTTGGGATATTCTATGACTTATTCAACTAGCTGTAGGCCTACTATTAAGTTAAGATATAGATTAGGAGAGTAAATAAAATAAATAAAAATAAAATAAAAATAAAAAAGCCTTTTATTTCCCGCTTACAATATTTTCTTAACATTTACTTAGGTACAATATTTTCTATACTAGAATATTTAATTATAGTTGCAGGAACCCCTCTCAGGTGAAGGCCTCTTCCAAAGCTTGCCATTTCTTTCGATCCTGCGCTATGAGATGCCAATTACTTCCAGGTATTTTCTTTAAGTCGTCATCCCAGCGAGTATAGGGTCTTCCCCTGTAGCGTTTACCGGTAGGGCCCTTCCATGTTGTAATAGTTTTAGTCCATCTCTGATCTTTTAAGCGTATCACATGGCCAGCCCATTTCCATTTTAGTCTTTGTGCGTGATTTAACGCATCTATTGTCTTTATCCTAGACCTTATCTTAGTATGCCTTATTTTTTGTATTTTTCTCACATTCAAAATGCTACGTTCGATACCCCTTTGGCAGGTGATTATTTTATTTCGAGTTTTATTAGTAAATTTCCATGTTTGGCATGCATATGTCAAGCATGGGATAAGACAAGAGTCCATGACCTTCTTTTTCAGCGATAGAGGCATGTTACTTTTGAATACCTCTTTATAACTCCAGTACTTATTCCACGTCTGCTTGATTCTTCTTTCCACCTCTAGTTCGTTGCTATTTCTGTTAAATCCGATTTGTTTGCCTAGATAGACGTATTGATCTATGTACTTAAAGGTTCACCTTCTAATGTAATATTAGATTTTGTGTGGTTAGTCATAATTTTTGTCTTATTTAGATTCATTTGTAGGCCTACTTCTCTGCTAGCGCTATGAAGAGTTTCAATCATGTATTGTAGTTGAGTGGTAGTTTCTGAAAACAATACTACTATACTAGGTCGTCAGCGAATCTGAGATGACTTAAATATTTGCCATTTATAAACAGGCCTTGGTTTTTCCATTTAAGTTTCCTTATAATGAATTCTTACTCCTCTTTCCACTGTAAAGCTTGGACCAATACTCTCTAACTTCACTCCACTAGTGCTGTTTCAATAAATGTTTTTTAAAATGTCGATGTATTCTTTCTCTACATTTTGAGCTTCTAAAGCCTTCCATATGATATCGTGCAGGACAGTGTCGAAGGCTTTTTGGTAATCAATGAATGCAATGTGTAGTGGTCGTTGTTGTTCTTGAAATTTCTCAATTATCAACTCTACAGTGTGTATATGGTCTATTGTGGAATATCCCCTTCTGAAGCCGGCTTGTTCGATGGGTTGGTTTTTTTCTAACGATTCATTTATTCTTTGGTTTATTAACGTAGAAAAGAGTTTGTATAAGGTTGGCAATAAGCTGATAGGTCTATAGTTGCCTATGTCTTTAGAATCTCCTTTTTTGTAGAGTAGAATAATAATTGATTCCGACCATTGTGATGGTATTTCCGATGTTTCTAATATCGCATTGAACAGCTTTAATAATGGTGTAATCAATACAGTATGTCCTATCTTTATGGCATCGTTAGTAATATTGTCAGAACCAGGACTTTTATCACCTTTTAATTTTTGTATTGCTTCCATTAATTCTTGGCATTGTACTGGATCTATACTATTTTCAGGTAATCCTCACTCAACTAATGGGTACAGCTTCGAAGTTGAATAGCTAAGTGTGTCGCTAGTACTGTATAAGTTCTTATAAAAATTCGTTGCGATTTGTATAATTTCCTTGCGATTGTACGTAATTCCTCCTTCCTTGTTTAAGCCTTCTATCCACGTTTTATTTGTTTTTAATGCTCTATACCCTTTCTTCAGACTTCTTTATATTTTTGCTCGTAAGTTTGTAAAGCTCTTTAAGCTCATTTGTAATGGATCTTGATTTATTTTTTATTCTCTGTATATCTTGTCTTCTTTTTATTAGGCTTTTCATGTGGTCTGATAATATGCTGTGGCTTTTTACGGAATTAACAGACGATTTTGTACATTGTAGGCTGTTTATAATAGAATATATGGTTGGTTGGTTGGTTGGTTGGTTGGTTGGTTGGTTGGTTGGTTGGTTGGTTGGTTGGTTGGTTGGTTGGTTGGTTGGTTGGTTGGTTGGTTGGTTGGTTGGTTGGTTGGTTGGTTGGTTGGTTGGTTGGTTGGTTGGTTGGTTGGTTGGTTGGTTGGTTGGTTGGTTGGTTGGTTGGTTGGTTGGTTGGTTGGTTGGTTGGTTGGTTGGTTGGTTGGTTGGTTGGTTGGTTGGTTGGTTGGTTGGTTGGTTGGTTGGTTGGTTGGTTGGTTGGTTGGTTGGTTGGTTGGTTGGTTGGTTGGTTGGTTGGTTGGTTGGTTGGTTGGTTGGTTGGTTGGTTGGTTGGTTGGTTGGTTGGTTGGTTGGTTGGTTGGTTGGTTGGTTGGTTGGTTGGTTGGTTGGTTGGTTGGTTGGTTGGTTGGTTGGTTGGTTGGTTGGTTGGTTGGTTGGTTGGTTGGTTGGTTGGTTGGTTGGTTGGTTGGTTGGTTGGTTGGTTGGTTGGTTGGTTGGTTGGTTGGTTGGTTGGTTGGTTGGTTGGTTGGTTGGTTGGTTGGTTGGTTGGTTGGTTGGTTGGTTGGTTGGTTGGTTGGTTGGTTGGTTGGTTGGTTGGTTGGTTGGTTGGTTGGTTGGTTGGTTGGTTGGTTGGTTGGTTGGTTGGTTGGTTGGTTGGTTGGTTGGTTGGTTGGTTGGTTGGTTGGTTGGTTGGTTGGTTGGTTGGTTGGTTGGTTGGTTGGTTGGTTGGTTGGTTGGTTGGTTGGTTGGTTGGTTGGTTGGTTGGTTGGTTGGTTGGTTGGTTGGTTGGTTGGTTGGTTGGTTGGTTGGTTGGTTGGTTGGTTGGTTGGTTGGTTGGTTGGTTGGTTGGTTGGTTGGTTGGTTGGTTGGTTGGTTGGTTGGTTGGTTGGTTGGTTGGTTGGTTGGTTGGTTGGTTGGTTGGTTGGTTGGTTGGTTGGTTGGTTGGTTGGTTGGTTGGTTGGTTGGTTGGTTGGTTGGTTGGTTGGTTGGTTGGTTGGTTGGTTGGTTGGTTGGTTGGTTGGTTGGTTGGTTGGTTGGTTGGTTGGTTGGTTGGTTGGTTGG